>OY720288.1:11442000-12884000 GCA_963082995.1 Noctua comes
AACAATAAACATTAAAAGACTCAGCGTTAGTTCTCGCCATATGTTTTCTTCAGAACCAATCAATGCACATTATTAGCAATATCTTCATTATGACCAACATCAAAATGATTACCAAAGTTTTGACAAACCGGTTTCCATCGGCCCTGACATTTACTTTGCAAACATTGATTGATTAAGAGCACTAGTCTGAGATTCTTGAAGTTATTATGTTATTGTAAATATTAACTAATCATTTTGACGCAATCTCTCAAAATGGCTGTGGATTTTGACATGTGCTTGTGAAATAATAAAATATAATGTTTATCTTTTGCGGCTTCATCTTTAGATTTCTTTTTTGCATAGCCGTAAGACCAAAATCCAAGTAAGGTTTCAATAATTAACACTTAAAAGTAGTGAAGAAAGAAGTCATTAATTTAAGCTATTAAAAACAACGTAATTATGCAAAAAACAAATAACACAAAATGATTAATGATAGCCAATACATTAAAATTCTAAATCAAAACAAAAAATACAACAAAACTTTTCTTACATTTTTAGTCATTGACAAAAAAGACCCATCATCGGTAACGTCATTATGACAACCACGCCTTTATACGTCTGATGGTCTGACGATGATGTCATTCATGAATAACCATCATCGGATACCGACACTGTGCATAGTAAACAGTAGCTTAAAAACACGTGTCGACTGTAGAAGATTGAACGTTCTACAGAGCCCAAAGCAATGTCGGCAGTTGGATTTCTTTGGGAAAGAGACAAGTGATGGTCAATTGCCTTACTAAATGCAATAGAAATAAAATACATTTTGCATTTCTCCATTTTTAAAACTAATTTTGAATGTTAGTTTGGTCTAGAACATAATCAAGATGAACTGTTCTGTAAAAAGTTCCAAACAATTTTCTGGCAGTCTTGCGGTATTTATGCTGTTTTTTTTAATGTTTATCATGGCGATGGAGGCAAACATGATCGCACAATATTTTCTACTACTAACATTACAGCCTCCTTTCTGTAAGACTGGTTGGCCATGGTCCACGCGGGTCCAGTACTGGTTTCTGGATGTCTATGAACTAATGGTGCTAGAAACTGCTGGTACTGAGTATTGTAGGTTTTTCTTCATCGTTCCTCTATCTTGGTAACAATGCAGTATTTAACACTGGCACAACGGCAAAACAATAACAGTAATAATGAGCTCCTGGCTAAATAATAACAGCCACTCTGCTCGATGTTTAGGATAAGCCGCGCTTGCCTAGGTTTGTGCGTGGATGGGTGACCATCAATTACATACCGAGCTTCCTCTGTGCCTCGGAAAGCACGCTAAGCCGTTGGTCCCGGCTGTTTATTGTAGATCATTGACAGTCGTCTTACCAAGGGGTATCGTATTACGCAGTACTGAGTTGTGGAGGTCAGATAGGCAGTCTCTCCATATGAAATACTGGTATTCAGCTGCACCCGTTGGACTGGAGGCTGACCCTAATTTAAAGGGTGTAAATAGACCCTTAACATATCCGAAAGGCACTTGTTCTCCCCGTCTTTGCGATCATTTTTTTGTTCTAGACCATACCTGGGAACTTTCTAGACGACGGCTATGTGAAGGGTCTGTTTACACCCTGTAGTTGGGAAAAGGTTAGGCAGATGACGACAAAGACAAAACACTGCATTGAGAGTTTGGGTGAACTTCTCCAAACTTCTAACACAGCTGGCATGCATGTGTCTCCTTATGACGCAAAATATGCACATATGTTTGTGTATTCCTACGTTGACATTAGTATCTAAGCCATGACGACAGGCCGTGTTGACGGCGCGTTCGTGTTCCAAGCGCGCCTCAAAGAGATGTCAGCAACAATGTAGGGGTCTGCAAGGGCCGATGCCTGCCAGGGCTGCGGGACTGTTCGAAAGAGATACCGTGGCCCTGGAACACAAAGGGCAAAGAAGGAACATGGATGGGTTTTAGTCAGTACAAGTCTGACACTCCCTTCCGCTCCGCCCAGTGTGGGGGGGGGGTGGTCATATGATGATTTCCCATCCGGAAAAGAAAAAACCAAATAAAATGGGATAGGGCGCTGACTCCTGACATACAGGTACACCTAGTTCAGGAGTTAGAGGCTTCAAACAAGTTTCTGTAACCTATTATGTCAATAATGAATTTGGTTTTTTTTTTTTTTTTTTTTTTTTTTTTTTTTTTTTTTTATCGTGGTAAAATCATCAAATGAGTCCTCCCACCCAGGGCAGAGTGGGAGGGACTGTCAGACTTGTACTGACTAAAATCCACGGTGTCCTTCAGTAGCCCTTTATGTTCCAGGGTCACGGTAATTCTATGAGTCCCGCGACCCCGGCAGGCTTTGGCCCTCTAGAGGGGGGCCCCGTCATTATGCTGACACTCTTTGAGGCGCGCGTGGAACACAACGCGCCGTCGACCCGGGCATGGTCCATGGTCGGACAGCGAGTCGCCCATTACTCGCCGCCCGCATGCCCGCGCCTACGGTGGCCGGAGATCGTCTGCCGACGTCCGGCGCCGTGGGCGTCTACCACTGCGGCTGGTGTGGAGGGAGGACGCTGTCCTCTCCCTCACGCGGCCCGCCTCCTCCTTCGCGAGCATGACTGCTTCGCAGAAGGAGGCGACCGCTTCCCACTCCGTCTCGCCCCGCAGCATGGCCTCGACCAATGCCGGGCGCGAGAGGTCTCCGCCTATCGCCGCCGTGAGGACACGGCGGTGCCCTGCCCAAGCGGGGCAGTCCTGCACCGTATGCTCCACCGTGTCCTCCGGGCGGTCCTCGCAGTGGTGACACCCAGGCGTTTCCTCCTTCCCCATCAGACACAGGTACCTCCCGAAGCTTCCGTGTCCGGTGAGGACCTGCGTCATGCGGTAGGTCAGGACGCCGTGACGCCTATCCAGCCACTCCTCAAAGAGGGGTCTTACCGCCGCGATTGCGGCGTGCCCGAATGAATTTGGTTTGATTTGATTTGATGGCGATCAATCCGTTTGGGAATCCCTGTCCAGTAAACTACTAGATGCTGCACAATTTTCCATAACGTTAGATCCATTTAAAATCGAGCCGTGTTTTACGACGGTCCCTAATAACCATGTAGAACTAGGTAGTTAAAGGTAGGTAAGCTGTGAGTGAATGAACTGAAATGATTATAAATAATATTCTGCTAAGCTGCGTCTACTAATGATCGCTGTTATGTTTTGATGGTCGTCTGTGAGTGTGACAAGAGGTAGAAGTTACATGCTTTTTCTTGTGCAGTATTTTTTTCTATGATGTTTGCTGTTCTGAAATGAATCTTGGCTTTGATAGTTCTATAGTCAATTTTGATATGTCAAATGTGCTGATATATAAATCTACGCTTCTAATTCCCGAAGCATACATGTCGCAAGTTAATGTTAATTTCGGTTATTTTTGATTATTCTGCGACTATTCTGTGATCATGTTGTTTTTTTTCTATTTTTCAACTGTATTCTTTCATTATTTTTTTGCCTTCAAATTGGTTTAACATCTGCGTAAATATTATACGTAGAGTCAATTAATTTACAACAAAAGTTAAATCGTATACTAGGAACTTAACTGACCACGAGTGACAGCTAATCCGACGACCAAAGGTCAGCTCCGAGGACCAAGATGGCGCGAAGTACCGAGCTGACGTCACAAAATGTCAAAATGGCCACCCAATCCTGATTACTAAGTTCGCTGTCTACTTAACACGATCAATCAGGTTGTAAACTAGGAGTTTCGAATAAAAACTTCAATCAAGCTCGTAAAAGTATCTTCGTTAATTCTAGGCAATAAAAAAATCTAGCGGAAAATATTTTACGACTATAATTACTAGCTGTCTGGCTATATAAGTTCAAATCCCCCATTTGATAGGTACATTCAGGGAAGATTTTTGGAAAAATATTAAGTACATCGCATTATTCAGTACATCACGGGCAAGACCCATGAAGTTTTAAAAAGAAAACAGCTGTTTGCTACAAAAGTGCAATACCTACACGGCAGTAGCGAAGGGTCAATTTTGTAAGAGGTAAGCCGGAGTACATATCTTTTATTTGACTATAGAATACTGCCTGTGCCATTTTTCAATGGGAAGCCGGTAGGAATCGGGTTGTAAGGAACCTTCACCACTGCTACACGGTCAAAATGCTGAATTAAAAAAAAATTACCAATGAAAAATTACCATCATTTTGAAACCCCTCACGGGTTTCAGAATGATGTACTAAATACGTGGTAACTGTGTGTCCCTTATTTTTTATTGCAACTTAAAGCGAAACTTAACCCTACAGTGGGACACATCAGGCTTATAATAAATAATAATTTTAATTAGTTTACTTCAGATAAAATTAATCACAATTACAAATTATAACAATACAATGAAAAAATACAGAAAAATAAATTAAATTATTACAATTATAATACCTAATGTGTTAGTAAAACCTTAATATGTATATAATATAAAATAATTCTATTTCTTTATAGAAAAAGAAAGAGGAGGAGGAGGTTTTTATTATTTTTTTTTTTAAATTATTATTATTAATAATTCAACTTATTTTCAAAAGGATTGGGCCCAAATAGACAAAGACAGAGATAAATGGAAAGAGAGAAGGGAGGCCTTTGCCCTGCAGTGCTCATCAGGCTCATCACATCAGGCTCATAATAAATAATAATTGCAATTTATTTTCAGAGTAAAACTAATCAATATTACAACCGCACCACAGTTAAGTCCAACATACCTTTACAACATCAAAACATTAAGACGGCCATTAGCGGTAAGAGCAGAGCGCTTAGCAGATATTTATTGTAATTTCAGTGCCTCGGCATTTGCGTACTCACACTTCATTAAGTCGAACTAGTTGGAATATTTCGATTAACTTGGAATACCTTATTGTGTCGTTAAAGGGAGTTATTCCTAATTGTTTTCTGTTGTTTATGCGGTGTCTGTAATTAAGCTGCTGTTTTAAAAGTAATTTAAAAAGGAATGGTTGTGGATAAAAATATCTGGTGTTGCTGGGAATAATTTGTATTTCGTAATTATTTGTTAGTTGATAAACAAGTCTTCGGCTTCCAGTGTAACCAAATGGAGATGAATTATTTTACATGGAGCGACTTCCTTACTGACTTCTATAACTTAGTATCTGGGTAATGCCCCTTAGTAAGACTGGTCGTCAGACTTACGGCCTTCTGATTACCCGTAAGAGCTACCAAATATCTACAAATATGACTGCCAGAACCACCTGCTTTGGCTGCTTCACTAGCTTTCCGAGGCATGGAGAAGCGTCATTATGTAATAGTCCATCACCCATCCACGGCCCGACCTTGGCAAGCGCAACTTAACCTTTGATAGAAAAAGGAACAGAAATATGAAACAAAAACCTCGTAATAAAGTATTCGCGTACAATAATGCCAAAAATAACAAAAAAAAAACAAATTGGTATTGGTAGGTAACCTACATATGTTATTATTGTTACAAATTCCAATGTAACTAATACCGCGTGTCGAATGGCTAGCGAATACTTTACAGACGATTCTAGTTTCAACTATAGTCAGTCGCTTATTTGTACCACAGGACAGTTCGATTCTAGTTCTTATTTCAAATTTAAACTGTATTTTAAGAATGTACAGCATCGTTTATGCGATGTCGGGCTTTTTATTAAACCTCGTTTGATGTAACTTTTTGCTTGTGTCTACATCCGGATAGGGTATCATCAATCTATTCTACTTTAAAATATTTTCTTACGTTTTTCTATAATAGGTAATCATCTGCCTAGCCTTTTCCCAACTATGTTAGGGTCGGCTTCCAGTCTAACCGGATGTAGCTGAATATCAGTATTTTACATGGAGCAACTGCCTATCTGACCTCCACAATCCAGTTAGTACTGGGTAATACGATACCCTTTGGTAAGACTGGTTGTCAGACTTTTTGGGCCACTGACTACCAGTAACGACTGTCAAAGATCTACAAATGACAGCCGTGACCAACGGCTTAACGTGCTTTCCGAGGCACGGAAGAAACTGGGTATGTAATGGGTGGTCACCCATCCAAAGACCAACCTAGGTAAGCACGGCTTAATCTAAAGATCGACCCGAGCGGCTGTTATTATTTAGCCACGAGTTTTTTCTACAATGGGTGCAAGGGCTGTCATGGACTTGCATTCAGGAAGTATTTAGTTACATTTTTGACATTGAAGCAATTTGAAAATAAAGCAATTTAAAAAAAAAAACTAAATTGTTTTGGGAGTTTTCGAAGGCCGGTTCACGGTTAATTTGTGTGAAATTAATTTGAAACACGCTATTTTATGGAAAATAACTGGCTTTAACTTATTAGAGAATTTACAGATAATGACTTATTTAAGAATGCGAAAAACCGCTCAATGTAGGTACTTAAGGAGGTCGCGGGAGTCATAGAATTACCGTGACCCTGGAACATAAAGGGCTACTGAAGGACACGGTGGATTTTAGTCAGTACAAGTCTGACAGTCCCTCCCGCTCTGCCCTGGGTGGGAGGACTCATTTGATGATTTTAAAACGTTAAAAAAAAAAAAATAATGTGCTTAAGGAAACACGGTAGGCCCTTACCATACTTCGCCCAGTTTTTACTAGATTGAGTATTGAGATTTCTTTTAAAAAGCATTTAATTTTTTGTACCTACCAACCTAAACCTTCCATGTGCTTTTCACAGGAAAACTTTGTTGCGGAGTTCAAATTAAAGAACAACTCTGTCAGCAGGACAGACTCGTAGAACACCTACCTAGACCATAGTCATCATCTGGTTGGCCTCCAGTCTAACCGGTTGCAGCTGAATACCAGTATTTTACATGGAGCGACTGCCTATCTGACCTCCACAACCCAGATAGTACTGGGTAATACGATACCTCTACCTCTAATTCTACTTTCCTCTCGCAGGTCTGCTGGAAGAGATTTCTCATGAAATAAGCAGTACCTTTGTGCTCTTCTATCTTAATGTAATGTCTTGTTAAGTGTTCTGTGTGTGCATAAATAAATAAATACCTCTTGAGAAGACGTTATCAAAGTTTTGGACCACTGACTACCTGTAACGACTGTCACAGATCTACAAATGACGGGCGGAACCAACGGCTTAGCATACTTTCCTAGGTACGGAGGAATGTCGGTATGTAATAGGCGGTTACCCATCCACGAACCAACCTAAGCAAGCCGCTCCGAGCGGCTGATATTATTTAGCCACGAGCTCCTCATTAAACATTCACAGCAAAGCCTACCTAGACCATATTCTAGACATTAACATGAGCAATACTAGTAATTAGCGGTACACGATAATTGCTACCCAGCACCGACTCAGAGGAAGTTAGAAACATGATGATATCATACCACATGTCTGCTTGAGTGACGTGTGATTTCTGAGTGATCTTTGTATGTATGTGTACGGGGTATTTATAGATTATTTGCGATGTTATGTTATGTTATGATGTTATGTTATCGCAATGACAAGGAGAACAAGTGCCTTTCGGCTTCTTTAAGGGTATTTTTACACCTTGTATACGAATGAGCTCAATAATCGCTCGTGGCTAAATAATAACAGCCGCTCGGGTCGATCTTTAGGTTAAGCCGTGCTTGCCTAGGTTGGTCTGTGGATGGGTGACCGCCCATTACATACAGAGTTTCCTCCGTGCCTCGGAAAGCACGTTAAGCCGTTGGTCCCGGCTGTCATTTGTAGATCTTTGACAGTCGTTAAGTAGTCAGTTGCCCAAAAAGTCTGACAACCAGTCTTACCAAGGGGTATCATATTATCCAGTACTAACTGGGTTATGGAGGTCAGATAGGCAGTCGCTCCATGTAAAATACTGGTATTCAGCTGTATCTGGTTAGACTGGAAGCCGACCCCAATATAGTTGGGAAAAGGCTAGGCAGATGATGTATACGAATGAGCTCGTTATAAAAAGCCCTATTTGAACTAAAATAATCCCATAACCAAAACAAAAACAATAATATTCGTTGATAAAGCTAACAATCATCTCGCTATCAAGCACAAGTTAGACACAATGCTCCCACAAACAGTACCTACTAACAAATTGGAGCAGGCAGATGCTTCCTTATCAGAGGTCGCATTCCACTAAGACTTGACGAGCTTGATTGATAACCGCTTATGCAATCAAGTTGTCACACTTAACGTTTCTGGTCCTTCCGGAGTAAACAGAGGTGCTGTGTTGGGTGGTGGAGCTTGGTGACAGGTTGACGTGTTATGTGGGTTATGATTAGACATTTTGTAACAGGACTATTATAAGTATACAGGGTGTAATAGAAAGGGTATAGTCATATGAAAGGATATGCTGCAGATCACCAAACTGAACAACTTCTTCAATGGGTCCAATATCGTAAATGCGAAAAAATTATCAGCTGTCCCATATTAAATTTCAATACCTACTCGACCCAAATGTATGTAACAGCTGATAAATTTTTCGCTTTTACGATATTGGACCCATGGAGGATGTTGTTCAGTTTGATGGACTGCAGCATATCCTTTCATATGACTATATCCTTTCTGTTACACCCTGTACATAAAATTACTTGATGGGAGAACTCGTGTCTAAAAAGTAACAGCCGCAACCAACCAACCAGATCCCGGACCGGATCAACCTTCAGGTTAAGCCACGATTACTTAGGTGGTCTGTGGATGGGTACATACCGAGTTTCCACCTTGCTTTGGAAAGCACGTTAAGCCGTTGGTCCTGGCTGACATTTATAGATCATGCATTTGGCATTGCAGGTAATCAGTGGCCCGAAAGTCTGACAACCAGTCTTACCAAGGGATATCGTATTACCCAGTACTGTGTTGTGGAGATCAGATAGGCAGTCGCTCTATGTAAAATACTGGTATTCGGCTGCATCCCGTTGGACTGGATGTTGACCCCAATATAGTTGGGATAAGCATGCAGACGATGACATAAAATTACTTGATGCTTTTTCTTCTCTCGTGGCACGAATTATTCAAGTTTCCAGGAGAGTAGCCACCTGGGTTTTTGAGCTTGACTACTATTTGACCGAGGCGTTAATTGGATATCAAATCTTATTAAATATTCCAATTGAGAATGCTTTTTAATACCACATATTCAAATTGTATGTTACTTGATCAATTTGTTATTTTGTTACCAAGGGCTCATTTCGCTAATGAAAGTGAACGCGATCAGCACGATTAAACTCGTTTAAGGTGTGATAGCTCAGATAGCTGACACTAACAGTTCTTGAACGTGGTTTAAATCTGCAGATTTAGTAATGGAATTCGCTCCAAGTCACAGTTCTTATGGTGGTAATACTTCAAGAGTTTCTTGAATTCCTGAGACGGATTCTAATATGGGGAAGTCATCATCGGATCACCAGGTCAATTCTTGAGGCATTGTTCTCCAACAATACCAAACATTCATTGTATTGGGATTTAAAATGACATAATTGCTGACGTTTACGGACTCGTCAATGATGATGATGAATGTTTTGTTTACTAATACGAGGGTATTCATTGGTACAATGAAATCATTTAGTCAATTGAGTGTTTGAATACTGAAGAACGCTAGATGGTCATATATTCTATGTGCATTGTCTTGTATGAACATCTTTTTGGTTTTACCCAACAGCATTTATTAGGTGACCTCTAGACTTCCTTAAAATTTTTAGCAATAGGTATAGTATTAATGCTATTAATATATTAATGCTCGCAGAATGGATGGCCGATGGGGCCGAGAAGTTCTGGAGTGGCAACTGCGAACCGGAAGACGTTGCGTTGGAAGGCCTGCCACTAGGTGGACTGGTGATCTGGTGAAGGTTGCAGGGATCCGCTGGATGCGAGTCGCACGGTACTGGTCAATGTGGCGACACTTAGGGGAGGCCTATATCCAGCAGTGGACGTCTTTCGGCTGAAATGATGATGATAGTATTAATAATAGTGATAGGTAGAAATCCTCTTTTTTCTACGCCAATAATCTTTTTCTTTTTTGTTTTGTATTTTTTTCTCATTGTCTTCTTCTATAAACTTGTTACAACTATTTAGTTTAGATATCTCTTGCTCTAGTGAATAAAATATCGTCAGGAAACCAAACCAGCGTGCCTGAGAGATGTTCCTCGACGGCATGTAAAGCCAAGTCAGAGGCCCATGGGCGGCATAAAAACTCTGACACCAGGTTAGGCACTAACCACACGATAAACAAAGAATGAAGCTTGGACATTTGTATTGAAAATTATTACCTCGATCCTCTTACGGTTTCTTTCAAGTCATTTATGCCAACTACAGAAAAAGATGCCTATTGAAGTCGGAAACAAAAGTTCTTCCAAATTCAAAACGGTTCGCGTGTTACACTTCCTTATCTTTGCCTTTATTTACTTTTATCTTTTGAAACAATGAATACCGGCTTTATTTATTAACAGTTCACTAACCTCGTTTAATTAGATAAAGTTATTTCACTCGGTAAAGTGTAAGGCTCAATTTACATTGCTGCGGAAGGGAATGGAGCCGAATTTTTGAAAAGACATCATACAAAGCAAAATTATCTTAATGTCAATGGGGTAACGTCTTAATTGGATGTCAAAAAACGGGTTCCTGAGAATTCTACCGCGTCATCATCTGATGCCTAGCTTTTTCCCAACTATATTGGGATGGGCTGTCTCAGTCGTCTTTCTTTCAGTCGTTAGATAGTCAGTGGCCCAAAAAGTCTGACAACCAGTCTTACCAAGGGGTTTCGTATTACCCAGTACTAACTGGGTTGTGGAGGTCAGATAGGTAGTCGCTCCATGTAAAATACTGGTATTCAGCTGTATCCGGTTAGACTGGAAGCCGACCCCAACATAATTGGGAAAAGGCTAGGCAGATGATGATGATTGGGATCGGCTTTCCGCCAATATTTAACATGGAGTGACTGCCTATCTGACCTCCACGACCCAGTTTTTGAATGATACGATACCCCATGGTAAGAATGGTTGTTAGACCATTGACTGTAACGACTGTCAAGAATTCAAGATCTACAAATGACAGCTGTAACCAATGGCTTAACTTTCCGAGGTTCGCAGGGAACTCGGCGTGTGATGGTGGTCACCCATCCAAGAACCGACCTTGGTAAGCACAGCTTAACCCGTGCGCCTGTTATTATTTAGCCACCTTCTGCGGCAATGTAAATCGAGCCTAAGATACCAACGTTTTATTATTCCTGTAACTCATTGAGTCTGAGAGATTCTGCTGAAGACATTAAAGAGTTTATTGTCTTAGTAGTGGGTGATTAATTAATGGGTGTCTATTGATATAGTTGGTAATGAGTTAAGTAGCCATTAATGGGGCTTTTGTAATGAGTTGTTTGATATTTTGATGATGCATTTTTTAGCTGGCATACGGATTCGAATTCATAAAATAATCTTGTTTAAGGTAAAATTTTAAAGAAGAATTAGAACCATTTCGAAATGGCTAGATTAGTATGAGACATTTCGGGACGTCAAAGAACCTTACTTCTTCTTTGTCTCTGCTCAAAAGTTTAGAAATCTCACCAACAAAATAATTTTAGAATATAATAGTTTAATTAGTTAGTTTAATAATTGCTCCTTCTCTCTCTCTCTCTCTCTGTTTTTTGCATGAATGTCTATGTTTAAGTTAAATTTTAACCGTCTTTAAAGTCTTACACCCATATTCCAGAACGCCGACTTAGTCCATTTTTGAACTTAAGTCGACATTTGTTGTCATGGCAACAGGTGAGGAACGCCCACCACGGTATCAGCAACACCCACTCAATGATGTTCAAAAGGTGAGGACAGACTAGCTAGAGCTTGCATTTGCAACAAGACATCGAGCCGCTTGACACTTTGTTAAAACTTGATTTTGCTAAGAAACAAGCAACTTGTGTAACATTTCATCGAGCAAAAACACGAGCGCGGGCAAATCGTGCAACATGGAAAGAGGTGCGTGGACTTTGCTGGTCGTTACTTCTCCTAATTCGCTCAGTGTTTTTTTTTTAATATTAAATTAAATTGCAGCACACGCGACTTGCAAATCCAACATATCAACGAAGAGTACCTAAATGCCACACAGTAAGAACAGTCACTAAAGAACCCCACCGGCTTACTCCTTTTGCTTCGTTCACGTTCATACATCTGGTCATACACGCACGCAGGTCGCGAGCACTGCCACCTGACCTTTTTTAAGAACAATACCAATAATTTTTGTCCTTCTAAGGTGTTCTCTTTCGGGTTTTGTTAGTCGCCTTTTACTCGTCCTCTCAACAAGACCATCATCCAAACATATTCTTTTAATTTTTTGTCTCTACATCTCCTTTTCAACCGCAACCTTGCAGTATTATATCATTCCTCAATTTATCAACCAATGTTACAATACGTTTAATTGCTCAGATGAGTACTCACCTTAATCTACCTCCAAAACATGCTGTCCATTTCAAACCCAAAATAAGTATGTTGCATGAAGGTTGCAAGCTGCTTTGTATGCTAAAAATGTTATATTAAAATACGTCCCAATGCTAGAGATGTATTCAATTGATGTTCTACCGAATGCTCTTGGTTGACATCATTTGTCAAAGAACTTAAACGGAATTACTTGAAAATAAATATTTATTTTTTCGTGGTTCATTTCTAAGATTTTCACTTAAAATAATGGCATCAAGAATTTTCTTTTCGGATGGTGAAAAGTCAGGACCGGAACTTGTCTGCAAGTACAAGCTTCTTCAAAATACGACGTTGCCGGGCAGCTCATCAGCGACAAAATGTGCTGTGGGCTCGCCTAACCCAAGAGTATAACTCAGTATTTAACTCGCGCGTAAGTACCAAATAACATGTATGCTGTTTAATTAATACCTGGTCTATGTTTGATGATCGTAATGAACGGCAATCTTTTCTTTTTATAGAGAACCGAATCTCAGTTAAACAGGTGCTGGTCCAATATTAAGGCCACCCTTAATTTAGAAAAAAAAGAAAGAATGAGGACTGGGGGTGGCCCCTATCCTGGCCCCGCGTCCTCAGATCTCGAAGGAGTGAAAGATGCGCTGCCGGCCTCCACCGATTTGTAATTGAGGTTCGAAATGGACTGTGACACTATGCCAAGTGAAACTCCTGCTGACAATCTAGTCTAGTAATTTTATTGATTCTATTCTTTGTGTTAACGAATATATGATTAGATTATTAAAAATATTTACTTTCTTTTTTCAGTTCTGGAATTTCGTCCGGTAGACGAGGTACCGGTACCGGTGGCTCAAGGGCCACCTGAAAATAACTCGACTGACTTGGCGTCAGCAAACTCGCAGTTTATTGGTAGGGTTGATCAAATGATTTTCAGTTCATCTCTACACGTTACCGTACATCAGAAAGTTAAATTATCTGTGTATGGCACCAATACAGAATTTGAAATAACATCAATCTATTTGTATTCATTCGAAGCATTTTATTTTTTATATTCTCATTAGTGTTTTTTGAAGGTGCTTGTGGTTAGCAAATTAATACTAATATATGTTCGCGCCCAAGTTATAATAAAGGAGGTACGGGCGAAAAATTTAAAACGGAATGAGGAACGAGAGGAGGAGTAACATCTGCTGAAAATGGAGAAGCAGAAGTGGTGGTGAAGGCAGCAGAAGAAGCGTACCAAAAGGCAAAACTCGAACGTTTGAGTGCCGTCCAGCTACTTCGATTCAGTGATGTTACAAGGGACGAGGCCGAAAAAATAATTAAATTATTATTGTACAAGCAAACTGGTTTTTATTTTATTTAAAAGTAGTATCACGTATAAAAAATATCTAAATTACACATTTATAGAAATAGAAAAACAAAGGAAATTTTTCATTTTCATTCACGTAGGACTACGTAAGACTGGATCCAATCTCTAGGTTAGTAAAACCCAACAACACTGCATGCATGGGGATCGAACACATAACCTCACACCGTGCAATTGCGCTTATGACTATTTGACCAACGAGAGAACAAAAATACAAATATGATCATCACACAATTATAAACATACTAGCTGTTGCCCGCGACCTTCGTCCGCGATTTTTATATTTAAAAAAAACCCGTTTTCGCAACATTTTTTAATGCTCCGCTCCTATTCCTCAACAAAAGGGTTATCCAACACTAAAAGATTTTTTCAATTGGAACCAGCAATTCCTGAGATTAGAAGGTTCCGGTCGTCCAGAGTTGAGGGAAGAATTCAGTTGGACGATGGACCGAGTAGCCTTGAATTTCTTTGGATTCGTTATCGCTTATTCTCTCATCATTACTCTGCAGAATGAGTTTGTGCGCATGACATGGTTGTGGTCACCCAACATAATGGTGGGTTTCATATCGGCCCTTCTCTTCCTCCGTTTAGCAGTAGCAAGCCGCCTGCTACTCATGTTTAGCTTACACCTGTCCTTTCCCGTATCATATGAAAACAAACCTAAGATAAGCCGGCTAAACCACTAAACGCAACGGCGAATAAGAATTCGATTTGATTGTTTTATTATTGCAATATAACAGAAACTGGCCACAACAACGGCTGACGAGCGCTACATCCAAGTTGGTTGCATCAAATTTGTATTTTTTTCTTTCTCCTTCTATTTACAATCTATATACTACTGCGATAGTACCGCAAAGGCAATGGGATTACCCGTATTACTACAGGTAGAAAGATCTATGTGCTATACCAGACTATAATATATCTCTGTACCAAGTTTCATCCAGATCTGTTCAGCCGTTCTGGCGATTGAGTAACAAACATCTATTCATCCAAACTTTCGCATTTATAATAGTTATGTAAGATTTATGTGTAAGCTTTTACTTTTAAAGTTGAATAGGTAATAAATAATAGTGTAAGTATTTCATTTTATTTGAGCAATACAGACACACTCGCGTTTTTCTTACATGTACTTACTTATAACTTGTTCATTTTCATATCAATTACATTACATTTATGTGAAATATTGATAACTTGGTTCGAGATTGGACACCGGTGGCGACAATCAAATGATTCATTAGGAATCTATATAGACATAATACTTTAACATAATATTTAATATCAGTGTCGCGTATCACGAGTCAATATGGCGACAGTTGGGGGAGGCCTATGTCCAGCAGTGGACGTCTTTCGGCTGAAATGATGATGATGATGATGTTGTATCACGAGCCAACGCGAAAATCGGGTTTTCACATATATTTACAGACACGACTACCTCAGAAATATTCTACCTACTTACTAATAGGTAAATGCGCCCTGCACGCCCTGCGTAAAACTGCGCGCCATGGCCCGTCTACGTGAGTTTCGAAGGCCTATTTGACTCTTGATGATGTTTTTAAGTATAGATAGATGATGAGAGCGACTTTGTGGTATCGTAGGTATAAACAAAACAACACGAGTATGGGCAAGCTCGCTCATAAGCACCATTCGCACCATTTTGTCTGAGATTCAAAATGGTTCGTTAGTTTTCTCATGCTTTAGAAATATCACGTGAATTAAGCTTGTATTCATCTTTTATGTGTACGGTACTCCATATTACGACTATTTGTCACTAATATAATTATTTACGCGATCTTGATTGCTAATTCATACAATCCCACGATAATGAACACCTACCGATACCAATACCTACCGATTTGAAAAAGAAACCGTGCTTTATATATATTTACCACGGATATTTGCAAGTGCTCGCAATATTAATAATCATTGATTAATAATCCCGACTACATACTAGCTGGCTTGGAAATTAAAGGCGACGGAAAATAGTTTTTATCAACAAGGGCCGTCCACGGGCTGTAGGTCAAAATTTCCAGAACGAAAACGTTGGAACCAAAAACGAACCGCGTTTTCTTTTACAGTAGCTTCCCTATTTTATTTTATATCAGCCCTCTATGTCCTACTGCTGGGCAAAGACCTCTCGCATGGCTTTCCAATTTTTGTACGGTTTCCTTCTAAAATCGAAAGTGTCTTTGGAACTGTATATTGATGTCACATTCTAACGGGTTGTCGGCATCGGGTTGCGATAAATAATTGTATGGCATATCGTATCCTACATAACCGACATACTCCTCAAAATTCATCTTGCTTTGGCTATAACAAGAAAACAATTTTACACACGTCGATTCACTTGGATTTCAGTAGGTACATATGTCACCCACAAGGTAGGTTTCAAGGATCTGATGGCGCGGGCAAACATCGGAACTAACGCAGCTATCTCTTTCTTTTCTCAATATTTTTTACAAAACAATTAACAAAAGGTTTACCAACAGCGCCCCCCTGTCAGCTTCATTCGAGCGCCAAAACATTCTTGTACTACAAAACCCTTGAAAAGTGGGCGTTTATGTCAAATTATAAACAAACTGTAGCTGTCAATATGACTTATGGGGTGAAAAGTAGGCGTGTCTAGTCCGACTTAAGTTCAATCCACGACTTAAACTACGGGTGTTAGAATAGCGCACTGTTAGATATTACTTTTAATATGTTGTGGAAAATGCCGTAGGTTATACATTTATAAACCTTGTATATTTATAACTTAGTGTAAGATTTTAATGTATAACTGTTTATTTTCCCGAATAAATAAAATAAAAATAAAAATAAAAACCTTAATGCTAAGCTTGTAATTCTGAATTCCTTGGATGAGAATCTCATCAAAGTATGTCGTCGTACGTAAGAAAAATATCCAGTCACAGTTCCTTGGTGGAGTATTTGTAAAGAAAGCTCTTAAGGTGGAAGCACCAGGGAAGCCCGCGAAATTCATTTTTTTTAAGTTTTTTTGGAATTTCTAGGTCAGTGTCAGGCTGTATATTGAACAAAATATGATTCGCGACCGTGACACGTATGTATTTAAAGAATTATAATAATTAAAATCATCAATACAACCCTCGTAACTTCATTTGATCCCATTGAATGACTATTTCATATATATAATATATGAAATATATATATATTAGAAATAGAAAAAAATATATATATTTACTGGGAAAATATTTTTTTTATTTTGTCCCAGTAGACTGGGTTGTGGAGGTCAAATAGGCAGTCGCTCCATGTAAAATACTGGTATTCAACTGTATCCGGTTAGACTGGTAGCCGACCCTAACATAGTTGGGTAAAGGCTAGGCCGATGATGAATGACTATTTCATGAAAAGAAAATGAACTTTAGGGGCTACCTTGGCGCTTCCACCTTAAACTAGTATTTCGTCTTTTATTTGAACGACGATGAGCTGAGCAAAATTATTTATCAATTAAACATTTGACCCAGAACTTTCTGGATTTCAAAATCGCCTTGAGTTTTTCTCATTAAACTGCATATAAAAATAACTCGGTACATTAGGCTAACAGTATCAGTATATTGATAAAAACACTATTAGAACAAAAAAACGAACAAAACTGGAACATTTACTGACCTTATAATCTGACTATTTTGACAAAGATAATCAGCTGAGGAATATTCTTAATATCTAGTTAAACAGGTTTCATTCAAGCTTTTAACGTGTTTTGGAGAATGTGGCACAAACACACACCTACTATGGTCATATGGTGTTACTCATCTCGCAGTGTTTGTGTTTTCTAAGGTATTTACATAACAACCGTCACGGTTTAATATAACAAGGTTTAAGTAGAATTTGCATACATTAGCTTAATGGTGGGATATGCTCGGCAAACTTAGTGGGCACACAAAAGTGGGCAAATAACGTTAATAGTGTCTGAATCAGAATCAGAATCATTTATTCATAAATATAGGTAGTAATTACAAACAAAATCTTAAAAATTAGGTTGTGCGCTATGTTTTGACAATTGACATACAAATAATTAAGCAAAGAAAAAAAAAACGGTTATACCAGAGGATAAAAAAAAACACAGACAGTAAACATGTTAAATATTCCTTTTCTAGTGGTAATGGTAAGTGGGTACCTACTATTAAATTAAAATACTGCCTTTAAAAAACCGGCCAAGTGCAAGTAGTACTCACACGCACACGGGTTCCGTAGCAAAATGGCTGGGACACGGACAGACAGACAGACATGACGAATCTATAAGGGTTCCGTTTTTACCATTCGGCTACGGAATTCCTAAAAATCAGGCCGTGTTTTATTCGGATAAATAGTAGCTTATGTCCATTCGGAGTAATGTACCTTTCAAATGGTGACAGAATTTTAAAAATAGGTGACGAACTTCCGGAGATGACTCCGCATTTCAATTCACTAAATTTGCACTCTCTCTTAACATCTATATATATAAAATGGTAAACTGACTGACTGAGTGACTGCGTGATATATCAACATACAGCCCAAACCGCTGGTCCTAGAGGCATGAAACTTGGACGCCGTGTTCTTTGTGAAAAGTATCATCTAAGAAAGGATTTTTGGGAATTCCACCCCTATAGGGGTGACATAGGGGATGAAACGTTATATGAAAGTCCGTCAGTTTTGAAGTTAGGATCTTCAAATTTTGTGTTTAAGCTGACGATTGAAAATTAATTTATATGTCTCAGCGCTTTTGACAATTCTTCCCGCGAAGGGTTAAAAAGGGGGATGAAGGTAAGTAATCGGATATTATTCGACATCCACGCAGGCGAAACCGCGGGCAAAAGCTAGTTAATACATAGGTATCTAGTGAATGAACTTCCCGTTCCCCAATAGTAAAAAAAGACACTCGACACTCGTAATCATTTGCCTTCGATCCTCACGGTGATTAAAGATCTGATGACAGATTGTTTTTACTCCAAATTCGTCGTTATCTTTGAATATTGGTGTTAATCGATTATTTCGTTAGTCCGTATTGTCCTACTCCGGAAAAACCACCCCCATTCCTTCCACTTTTCTCGATGATGTGCTCTTCTCGCCAATTCGCGAGAAAGCTTTCCGAAGACCTTCAAGGAAGAAGAATAATTTTAATACAGTATTCCGATGAATCTAATATCAGCTGGTGACTCTAAAGTGATGAGATCATACAATGAATCTTGGGGATACTAAGATTAGAATTCGATATAGACTGATTCATCCGGTAAAAACCTGAAACGTCATGCCTAAACTGTAAGAAATGATACAGGAAAGGTTACGTATGCACTTGAATGAAAGACGCATATAACATAACATCATGACTGTATGTATATCCCCGAAAAGTTAGGTCGAGGTGACCTTACATAATAATACAGTTTGTAAACAGACCCTTCACATAGCCGTCAACCAAGCATTCTGTACATCAAACTTAGTAACTTTTCGCAAAAATTATTGCTGGGAATCGAATTTTTTTTGGGGGTGAAAATTCACGTTTTACGGTAGGACTCGATGGAAAGCATTCAAAGCATTGTGCTGATGGGTGGATTGAATAGTACGGGGGTCGTGGAGGTGTGTAAAGTAAAAATCTTACATTAAAAACATGTTTAAAAAAAAACTAGGGAAAAAGTTGGAACTTTCACCCCCAATATCTCCGTAACTAGAAGGTTCCCAGGTATGGTCTAGAACAAAAAAAAAAGATCCCATAGACGGGGACAACAAGTGCCTTTCGGATGTGTTAAGGGTCTGTTTACACCCTTTATATCAGTCTTAGGGGTTGCCCGCCTATTTCCATCAATCGAGCACAAGTCCAGACTCCAAGCTCCTACTGAATACTATGCATGATGGAAAGGTACAAGAAAGTCTTGGTAATCGTAATACCAATTCCTGTGCAAAAAAATAATTTGCCTATGGAATTTTATCAACCATCTTGTTGATTCCACCATAAATAATATTACAAGCTTTGCCACGTGACTGACTTGGTATTACATCATAGGTCCAAAGGACCAAAATAATCGATGTGGTCGTGAAATTTTGCTTGTTATTGGTGAAAAAAAAACGTGACGTGGTCTTAAAGTATCATAGATAAAAGGAGCTTTGTTTAATTTACTTATCGTAGTAATCTTTGTTTTTGGCCTCGCTCTTTTCAATATTCTTCCTCTTTGTTCCTTCATTAGCAGACTTAACTACTAAGCCTTAAAAAGAAGGAGGCTTTAAACAATATGGAAACTGAAATAAGGTTCAGAGCCCTAATAAAATGCTTAATTTAGGATGTTACTTATTAACCGAGTAAAGGAGGTTATCAATTCGACCAGTATGTTTTTATATTGTCAGGATTGCACGATTTTTGTACATGTTGGTCAATAATACCAGCGTCTAAACGTGTGTGCCAAATTTCTTAAGTGTATGTTTGTCCGCGCATATCTCAAAAATTGTAAGTCTAATTGCAACAAATCTTTTTTAATTGGACTAGGTTTAGTTAAACTTAGGGAATAGTGTAAGTTTCATTAAAATCGGTTCAGTAGTTTTTGAGATAGAGAGTTACGTGTGTTTCAGTAACTAGGAATATGGGTCGTAGATTTAATAGCGTAATTTAGTGTTTTTTTTTGGAAGTCAGTCATTTTTTTAGCAAAAAAGTTTTTGTTCGCATTTGAATTAAGCTCAATTCAATTCGAATCAGGCAAGCTACTTACTTAGTTTTACCCATTTTGATAATCATCCAAAATAAGCAACACAGCATCCATTTTTTTTATTGTATACATTTTTATAGTTTTACTCTTTGAGTAAACGTTAGTAGCATTAATATTTAGGGTACTTCCCATCTAGCTCCCAATCCAACTTTTTATCCTGTATAAAAATTATCACTTAATCCTCTCCAACGATTGTTTTAACGTCTCTCATAAAGATCCACACATTAAAGAACATCACAAAAAGTTATACAACATGACGCTTCCTTCTGATTGGTCGTAAATAATCACAACGTTATGATACGACGTTTTTATTGGTCCTTACGACGCGGAGCAGAGTTTGTTTTGTTTAATTATTACGTCTCAAGTTTCTATGGTGTCTTCTCTTGGAATGTATGAAACAAAATCAATCCATAAAATATCTAGTTTTCTTTGAGAAAATATCTTTATTTCTCGTGTTGCCTTATTTGGTTTCAATCCTCTTCATCTCGCTTTATCCCGGCCTAGATCTAGCGTTCGTTTTCCGTACCTAGCCTAGATTTCTGCAGCCTCTGTGCTTGAATTTGAAATTCATAAGAGATTGTGAACTGATATCAATGTTAGATTTTAAACTATCATGGTCACTAACATTACTATTAATACTAATAACGGGATATTTACCATGTTTAAACACACACAACACAACAACATAACATAACATAGCATAACTTCAGTTTATCCGTGATCATGGTGCTTGCAACAGCGCCGAAATATCGGGAACTCATAGAAAACAGTAAAGATGGTAAAGATCCCGTTATTAGTATTAATAGTCCCTCTCATAGAGAGGAGGCCGTGTGTCCCAGCAGTGGGAACATTATAGGCTGATTATGATGAGTATTAATAGTAATGATATCAATGTGTTTCAACCTACTCTGATATTTTCTACCTGACCTAAAGAAGCTGAGTTTAAACACAGGGAATCCCAAATTATAACGATGAGTGTAAATTGCCAGTTTCAAGTTCCAATATATTCAAATAAACCGCTTACAAGTACTGATTACTAAAATATTTGACCCTATCCCGCTGATAATGTATCTAAGTTCAAAACAATATTATTAGGAATATGAATGAGTAGCGTCTCAACAAATTTTGGGCTCAGTATTTCTTACACTGTTTTAAGCTTTCACGGCTTACAACTAAACTTATACTGTCAGTTACGGGATATCTTCTGTGATTGTTCATTATTTTGAGCTCCCGATATTTCGACGCTGTTACAAGCGCCATGATCGCGGGTTGACTGGAGAATGCGTGTGGATGGAAAATAAATTGTTAAGAGCAGACAAATCTATCGCTACGCACACTACTGGAACTCGAAACTAATTCACTGCAAAACACACTCACAGTATCACCAGGTTTTGTGGAGGCCTTATTACGATGCCGGCTGCTACTTTTGAGCTTACTCCAAACTGGATTCCACGTACTTGACAATTTGAAGCCATCCTCTCGATTGCAATGATATTATTTTCTTAAATCGTTTACTTTGTTCCTTACCTACATTCATACACACAGCTAGACTAAACAAGCCTGTTCTTTGTTGATCTACTCCATTTGGTTCTTTTCTTCCTATTTCCTTATTCTTCTAGACAGTTTCACTATGTCATCTGACATCAGGAAAACAAACACACTTTACGTTTTTCAAAGAAAAATAATATTGGTTCTGTCAGATGCAGGATGCTGCGTAAGTGTATGAAATAGGTCACAGAGACGATGCTTTTACGGAATGCTCTTAGGTATTTCCAGTGTTTTTTGTTGATGCAAACAACGTTTTACGCGTTGCCATTTTCGTTTTATTTTCTGTTATAGTTAAGTAGTTAAGGGCTTTGGTTTTTATCCCTCAAATTGTAAACAAGCTAAGTTTTTTTTGCCCAAAACTTCTAGGGTCATTAAAATCATTTTAAACATCTTTTACTATGGGGCTAATCCTACAATCGCGAAACAAAACCGTTCTGCTTTCAGAAGGCTTTCTTAAAAATAAATAATAAACAAATGTAGAAAACAGCTGTTTATTTCATGGTATTTTTCGAGTAAAAATTTTTACAGTGATTAGTGATTGTGAATGAATGAACTTAAATGCATAGTAAACTCAAACTAAGGTTGTATACCAGACTGGCTAAAGACTGATAAACCAGCAATAGTACCAAATAGGTAACTCAATTGAGTTACAGCAATCCAATCTTCATCTGACAAAGAGCCGAAAAAGGTAGCACAAAGCAAATGCAGTCGTGGGTGAATGTGGGTTGAACTTACTCAATAAGGCAAAATCGCTCCATACTTGAAACACAAAATAGAAGATAGATCTTCTAAACAAATAAATGCACTGAACAAATCCAAATATAACAATATAGGATTAAGTTAAACAAAAATAGCTAACGTTATAGCAAAATCGTGACCTTCCTCTGCCGCCGTGTGGCTTTAAGGAAAATATATTCAAACTACAGTCAAAGGGGGCTGGCGTAACTGTAGCCTCTTTTATGGTATAAGTATTGTTTACATTTCTAAAGTAGAATATGGATAAAATCTATAGATTTATCGATGGGTCCCGTTCAGTTCTAATGTTAGTTTAGCGTTTAAGCTTTGTGCCTTTTAAAGGAATGTAGGACGAATTTGTAAATGGTTTGCAAATGAAATGTTAGTACTAAGTGCTGATGGATGTGCTAGAATTTGCAGTCTTGGCAAATGATTTCATTATTATATATAGATTATATATATAGATTTAAATTAAAGAACAACTCTGTCAGCAGGACAGACTCGTAGAACACCTACCTAGACCATCGTCATCATCTGGTCGGCCTCCAGTCTAACCGGATGCAGCTGAATACCAGTATTTTACATGGAGCGACTGCCTATCTGACCTCCACAACCCAGATAGTACTGGGTAATACGATACCTCTACCTCTAATTCTTTCCTCTCGCAGGTCTGCTGGAAGAGATTTCTCATGAAATAAGCAGTACCTTTGTGCTCTTCTATCTTAATGTAATGTCTTGTTAAGTGTTCTGTGTGTGCATAAATAAATAAATACCTCTTGAGAAGACGTTATCAAAGTTTTGGACCACTGACTACCTGTAACGACTGTCACAGATCTACAAATGACGGGCGGAACCAACGGCTTAGCATACTTTCCTAGGTACGGAGGAATGTCGGTATGTAATAGGCGGTTACCCATCCACGAACCAACCTAGGCAAGCCGACCCGAGCGGCTGATATTATTTAGCCACGAGCTCCTCATTAAACATTCACAGCAAAACATCTATCTAGACCATATTCTAGACATTAACATGAGCAATACTAGTAATTAGCGGTACACGATAATTGCTACCCAGCACCGACTCAGAGGAAGTTAGAAACATGATGATATCATACCACATGTCTGCTTGAGTGACGTGTGATTTCTGAGTGATCTTTGTATGTATGTGTACGGGGTATTTATAGATTATTTGCGGTGTTATGTTATGTTATGATGTTATGTTATCGCAATGACAAGGAGAACAAGTACCTTTCGGCTTCTTTAAGGGTATTTTTACACCTTGTATACGAATGAGCTCAATAATCGCTCGTGGCTAAATAATAACAGCCGCTCGGGTCGATCTTTAGGTTAAGCCGTGCTTGCCTAGGTTGGTCTGTGGATGGGTGACCGCCCATTACATACAGAGTTTCCTCCGTGCCTCGGAAAGCACGTTAAGCCGTTGGTCCCGGCTGTCATTTGTAGATCTTTGACAGTCGTTAGGTAGTCAGTTGCCCAAAAAGTCTGACAACTCTTACCAAGGGGTATCATATTATCCAGTACTAACTGGGTTATGGAGGTCAGATAGGCAGTCGCTCCATGTAAAATACTGGTATTCAGCTGCATCTGGTTAGACTGGAAGCCGACCCCAATATAGTTGGGAAAAGGCTAGGCAGATGATGTATACGAATGAGCTCGTTATAAAAAGCCCTATTTGAACTAAAATAATCCCATAACCAAAACAAAAACAATAATATTCGTTCATAAAGCTAACAATCATCTCGCTATCAAGTACAAGTTAGACACAATGCTCCCACAAACAGTACCTACTAACAAATTGGAGCAGGCAGATGCTTCCTTATCAGAGGTCGCATTCCACTAAGACTTGACGAGCTTGATTGATAACCGCTTATGCAATCAAGTTGTCACACTTAACGTTTCTGGTCCTTCCGGAGTAAACAGAGGTGCTGTGTTGAGTGGTGGAGCTTGGTGACAGGTTGATGTGTTATGTGGGTTATGATTAGAAATTTTGTAACAGGAATATTGTAAGCATATATAAAATTACTTGATGGGAGAACTCGTGTCTAAAAAGTAACAGCCGCTCGGATCAATCTTCAGGTTAAGCCACGATTACTTAGGTTGTTCTGTGGATGGGAACATACATACCGAGGTTCCACCGTGCTTTGGAAAGCACGTTAAGCCCCAACGGCTTGCACCAATGCCAAATTGCTTCAATGTCAAAAATGTAACTAAATACTTCCTGATTGCAAGTCCATGACAGCCCTTGTATCCATTATATAAAAATCTCGTGGCTTAATAATAACAGCCGTTCGGGTCGATATTTACGTTAAGTCGTGCTTGCCTAGGTTGGTCTGTGGATGGGTGACCACCCATTACATAACGAGTTTCCTCCGTCCCTCGGAAAGCACGTTAAGCAGCTGGTCCCGGCTGACATTTGTAGATCGTTTACAGTCGTTACAGGTAGTCAGTGGCCCGAAAGTCTGACAACCAGTCTTACCAAGGGATATCGTATTACCCAGTACTAACTGTGTTGTTGAGATCAGATAGGCAGTCGCTCTATGTAAAATACTGGTATTCGGCTGTATCCCGTTGGACTGGATATTGACCCCAATATAGTTGGGATAAGCAGGCAGACGATGACATAAAATTACTTGATGCTTTTTCTTCTCTCGTGGCACGAATTATTCAAGTTTCCAGGAGAGTAGCCACCTGGGTTTTTGAGCTTGACTACTATTTGACCCAGGCATTGATTGGATATCAAATCATATTAAATATTCCAATTGAGAATGCTTTTTAATACCACATATTCAAATTGTATGTTACTTGATCAATTTGTTATTTTATTACTAAGGACTTATTACGCTAATGAAAGTGAACGCGATCAGCACGATTAAACTCGTTTAGGGTGTGATAGCTCAGATAGCTGACACTAACAGTTCTTGAATGTGGTTTAAATCTGTAGATTGCGTTCAGTTTTATTAATGGAATTCGCTCCAAGTCACAGTTCTTATGGTGGTAATACTTCAAGAGTTTCTTGAATTCCTGAGACAGATTCTAATATGGGGAAGTCATCATCGGATCACCAGGTCAATTCTTGAGGCATTGTTCTCCAACAATACCAAACATTCATTGTATTGGTATTTAAAATGACATAACTGTTGACGTTTACGGACTCGTCAATGATGATGATGAATATTTTGTTTACTAATACGAGGGTATTCATTGGTACAATGAAATCATTTAGTCAATTGAGTGTTTGAATGCTGAAGAACGCTAGATGGTCATATATTCTATGTGCATTGTCTTGTATGAACATCTTTTTGGTTTTACCCATCAGCATTTAATAGGTGACCTCTAGACTTCCTTCAAGTTTTTGCAATAGGTATAGTATTAATGCTATTAATATATTAATGCTCGCAGAATGGATGGCCGATAGGGCCGAAAAGTTCTGTAGTGGCCACCGCGAACCGGAAGACGTTGCGTTGGAAGGCCTCCCACTAGTTGGACCAGTGACCTGGTGAAGGTTGATGTGGCGACACTTGGGGAGGCCTATGTCCAGCAGTGAACGTCTTTCGGCTGAAATGATGATGATAGTATTAATACTGCGGCCATAAGGAATAAGACATATCTAACATTTTTTTTTTCCAAAATAAAATAATACTAGTAGATGCCATTTTTTTTTACTGATTTCGAATATGTATGTAACTCAATTTTGAAAAAAAATTTAGATACGTCTTTTTTCCTTATGGCGGCAGAATAATAGTGTTAGATAGAAACCTTCTTTTTTCTACGCCAATAATCTTTTTTCTTTTGTATTTTTTTTTTAATCTTCTCCTTCTATAAACTTGTTACAACTTTTTAGTTTGGACATCTCTTGCTCTGGTGAAGAAAATATCGTGAGGAAACCAAACCAGCGTGCCTGAGAGATGTTTCTCGACGGCATGTAAAGCCAAGTCAGAGGCCCATGGGCGGCATAAAAACTCTGACACCAGGTTAGGTACTAACCACACGATAAAAAAAGAATGAAGCTTGGACATTTGTATTGAAAATTATTATTTGATCCTCTTACGGTTTCTTTCAAGTCTTTTATGCCAACTACAGAAAAAGATGCCTATTGAAGTCGAGAAACAAAAGTTCTTCCAAATTCAAAACGGTTCGCGTGTTACACTTCCTTATCTTTGCCTTTATTTACTTTTATCTTTTGAAACAATGTGTATACCGGCTTTATTTATTAACAGTTCACTAACCTCGTTTAATTAGATAAAGTTATTTCACTCGGTAAAGTGTAAGGCTCAATTTACATTGCTGCGGAAGGGAATGGAGCCGAATTTTTGAAAAAACATTATATAAAGCAAAATTATCTTAATGTCAATGGGGTAACGTCTTAATTGGATGTCAAAAAACGGGTTGCGTGTCTTCCTGAGAATTCTACCGCGTCATCATCTGATGCCTAGCTTTTTCCCAAGTATATTGGGATGGGCTGTCTCAGTCGTCTTTCTTTCAGTCGTTAGGTAGTCAGTGGCCCAAAAAGTCTGACAACCAGTCTTACCAAGGGGTTTCGTATTACCCAGTACTAACTGGGTTGTGGAGGTCAGATAAGTAGTCGCTCCATGTAAAATACTGGTATTCAGCTGCATCCGGTTAGACTGGAAGCCGACCCCAACATAATTGGGAAAAGGCTAGGCAGATGATGATGATTGGGATCGGCTTTCCGCCAATATTTAACATGGAGTGACTGCCTATCTGACCTCCACGACCCAGTTTTTGAATGATACGATACCCCATGGTAAGAATGGTTGTTAGACCATTGACTGTAACGACTGTCAAGAATTCAAGATCTACAAATGACAGCCGTAACCAATGGCTTAACTTTCCGAGGTTCGCAGGGAACTCGGCGTGTGATGGTGGTCACCCATCCAAGAACCGACCTTGGTAAGCACAGCTTAACCCGTGCGCCTGTTATTATTTAGCCACCTTCTGCGGCAATGTAAATCGAGCCTAAGATACCAACGTTTTATTATTCCTGTAACTCATTGAGTCTGAGAGATTCTGCTGAAGACATTAAAGAGTTTATTGTCTTAGTAGTGGGTGATTAATTAATGGGTATCTATTGATATAGTTGGTAATGAGTTAAGTAGCCATTAATGGGGCTTTTGTAATGAGTTGTTTGATATTTTGATGATGCATTTTTTAGCTGGCATACGGATTTGGATTCATAAAATAATCTTGTTTAAGGTAAAATTTTAAAGAAGAATTAGAACCATTTCGAAATGGCTAGATTAGTATGAGACATTTCGGGACGTCAAAGAACCTTACTTCTTCTTTGTCTCTGCTCAAAAGTTTAGAAATCTCACCAACAAAATAATTTTAGAATATAATAGTTAGTTTAATTAGTTAGTTTAATAATTGCTCCTTCTCTCTCTCTCTCTCTGTTGTTTGCATGACTGTCTATGTTTAAGTTAACTTTTAACTGTGTTTTTGCTTTAAAATCTTAGAATAGCGCACTGTTAGATATTACTTTTAATATGTTGTGGAAAATGCCGTAGGTTATACATTTATAAACCTTGTATATTTATAACTTAGTGTACGATTTTAATGTATAACTGTTTATTTTCCCGAATAAATAAAATAAAAATAAAAATAAAAACCTTAATGCTAAGCTTGAAATTCTGGATTCCTTGGATGAGAATCTCATCAAAGTATGTCGTCGTACGTAAAAAAATATCCAGGGACAGTTCCTTGGTGGAGAATTTGTAAGGAAAGCTCTTAAGGTGTAAGCACCAGGGAAGCCCGCGATATTCAATTTTTCTTAAGTTTTATGGAATTTGTAGTCAGTGTCAGGCTGTATGTTGAACAAAATATGATTCGCGACCGTGACACGTACGAGTATGTATTTAAAGAATTAAAATCATCATTACTTATATTATTTCATTTGTGATATATGTATGCTACCACTTGACATTTCATTTCTATTTTGCTCTCTGAATTTATTAGTGTAATTATAAGATACTAGCTGATCCCCGCGGTGTCACCCGCTGCTCAGCCCCTAAGGGTCATAGCGTGATTTTATATAGCCTATAGCCTTCCTCGATAAATGGACTATCCAAAACAAAAATAATTTTTCAATTCGAACTAGCAGTTCCTGAGATTACCCCCTACATACAAACAAATTTTACCTCTTTATAATATTAGTATAGATTTGACATTGTAATATGATTATCGTTAGTTCTTAAGCGTTTTGGTGAAAAACTGTTAGCTTAGAATGTATTTCTGAATAAATAAATCAATCAATACAACACTCGTAACTTCATTTGATCCCATTGGATGACTATTTCATGAAAGAAAATGAATTTTAGGCGCTTCAACCTTTAACTAGTATTTCGTCTTTTATTTGAACGATGATGAGCTGAACAAAATTATTTATCAATTAAACATTTGACCCAGAACTTTCTAGATTTCCAAATCGCCTTGAGTGTGTCTCATCAAAACTGCATATAAAAATAACTCGGTACATTAGGCTAACAGTATCAGTATATTAATAAAAACACTTACTATTAGAACAAAAAAAAACGAACAAAACTAGAACATTTACTGACCTTATAATCTGACTATTTTGACAAAGATAATCAGCTGAGGAATATTCTTAATATCTATTTCACTCAATTGAGTAACAGCAATCCAATCTTCATCTGACAAAGAGCCGAAAAAGGTAGCACAAAGCAAATGCAGTCGTGGGTGAATGTGGGTTGAACTTACTCAATAAGGCAAAATCGCTCCATACTTGAAACACAAAATAGAAGATAGATCTTCTAAACAAATAAATGCACTGAACAAATCCAAATATAACAATATAGGATTAAGTTAAACAAAAATAGCTAACGTTATAGCAAAATCGTGACCTTCCTCTGCCGCCGTGTGGCTTTAAGGAAAATATATTCAAACTACAGTCAAAGGGGGCTGGCGTAACTGTAGCCTCTTTTATGGTATAAGTATTGTTTACATTTCTAAAGTAGAATATGGATAAAATCTATAGATTTATCGATGGGTCCCGTTCAGTTCTAATGTTAGTTTAGCGTTTAAGCTTTGTGCCTTTTAAAGGAATGTAGGACGAATTTGTAAATGGTTTGCAAATGAAATGTTAGTACTAAGTGCTGATGGATGTGCTAGAATTTGCAGTCTTGGCAAATGATTTCATTAACCTTGAAATACTTAGTAAAATCTGCATAGTTTTAAGCATTTTTGCTGTGTAATTACAGACTATTTACATCATCTCTTACGATACTGGGTTATTTGATTTCATAAGGTCTATGATTTCAGAATGTTTGCAATCATTATCATTACTTACTTTAACGTCTACGTTAGTACCATAATCTGTTACGTTGACATCTGTATTTCGATTCTGAAGATCAATCAGTATTTGATTTAGTTGACAGAAGTGCTATTTGGCTGTCCTCAAAGCAGTGTAAATGAAGTGGTTATGATTAATTCTAGATTTAACCTTTACAACAGCTTGAACTTCAGTCTATTCACCCCCATCGCAAAAAAAAACGTTAACTTATAAATAAAGCCAACCATCAGTATTATGTAGCTAATATACATACTATAGCATTGTGTAACAACGAGAGGCAAAAACTACAAGAAAAAAAATTACCTATTAAATAATTTACGACTGTTTGAAATATACGCTACACGATCATTATGCTGTCATTTTATGCAGATATACTGTTAAGCAATATTTTACTTAAAGTGACCTTCAAATACAGACTTGTTTGGCTCGACCGTTTGGACAGCACTCAATTCCACTCCAAATAGAATATGACCTCTTCGTGTATCATTTGATGGGTCTCCAATGTAAGTGATATCATGCACTGTGTCTCAAATTTCTGTATGTTGGAAAACGTTATAATCAAATGGACTTATTTGCAAGCGTTTTACAATTCAAATAGGAATTCTTTGGTTGTGTCGTGCAAATACTTCTTGTGTTAGGTTTTAGTCGTTTGGGTCATAGTTTTATGTCTGTCTGAGTTAATGTTAAGGTTAGATTTGCATACTTGAAATAGTGTCTACATTTACTTTATTTTTTAAACGACTTTGTCCTGTTACTACTTTATAGATACTTCTTCTTCCGTTAAATCACTTATTATCGTTTCTGTTGCTGTGAACAATGTGATGTGTATTTTGAATTCGGTATGTCAATGTGGCGACACTTGGGGGAGGCCTATGTCCAGCAGTGGATGTCTTTTGGCTGAAATGATGATGATGATGATGATGATGATGATACAAATGCGAGAGTAATTTTGTCTGTCTGTTACTATTTCACACCTTATAGGGATTTCGATCTTTGGCTTTCAAATCCTAAAAGTACGTTTCTTTGGAATAATTTCTAACATCCACACGGGCGAAGCCTATTGTAAAAGCTAGTCTTTAACAATTTGAAGTGTTTCAAGAACAAAGATGTCTGCCCTAACACTGCAGTGTTTTGTCTATGCGATGTCTAGACTAATATCGTTCGTCACTTGTTTTGTTGCTCTTTGTTTACATTCGAATTTTGTTTGTTTTTAATGAAAGTGATAATTGGAAAGCAAAATTGGCTCGTTATTGTATACCAGCTCGAGGTAAGCTGTATTAATCATTTTGTTTTCAATTTAGGAGAATTTGTAGTAGAGGCTTAGTGGTACCGGCCCTGACTTACGAGTGGTTGTGAACTTATAACCTGCCTGGGTTTGAACCCAGGCAGGTCCTTTTTTTTTGTTTCTTACTAGCCTACATCTTAGAGGAGCTCGTGGCCAAATAATAACAGCCGCTTGGGTCGATCTCTAGGTTAAGCCATGGTTACCTAGGTTGGTCCGTGGATGGGTGACCACATACATTCCGAGTTTCCTCCGTGCCTCGGAAAGCACATTAAGCCGTTGGTCCCGGCTGTCATTTGAAGATTTTTGACAGTCGTTAGGTAGTCAGTGGCCCAAAAAGTCTGACAACGAGTCTTACCAAGGGGTATCGTATTATCCAGTACTAACTGGGTTGTGGAGGTCAGATAGGCAGTCGCTCCATGTAAAATGATGATGATGACTACCCTACATCTTGTCCCGCTGCGCATTAAAACTTTGTATGTTTTTATATAGGCCGATTATGGAATGCAATAGGAGGAAAACTACATCGAGAATATTTTTATTAATGACCACATGACTGAAACCTTTTATCTCTTTAAAAACCACAAATAATACCTACATAATTATTACAAAAACATTCCTTTACAACGAAGTGTGTGGTCGATGTAAACAAAATAAATTAATTACAAGTCGTAGCAAAATAACTGGAACCTGTTCTATAGGTCGACCTTTGACAATGTCGACAGTGTAATACTGTGTTACCGGTTTAGTTGGAGACTTTAGACTCGAGTCACACGTCTCCAGTTATTAGTAGAGTGGGTGTCCTACAAACGATTGGACAACTAACTTCGTGCCCTGGCTGTCCTAATGTCTGTATGTTACAGGAACAGATGGACGCTAGTGAAGTGCCAAACTCTTCACCAAATTCTGGACCGATTTAATTTATTCATCAACAAACTAAGAAGGAAAGGTACAAAAATTGAGCCAATCGATTGATTTAGTAACAAGGTGAAGGGAAACTTATCTTTCTCTTCGTTTGATCAAAAAAAAACTTAATCAATGTCGGTTCATTCGTTCAAGAGCTATGATGCCACAGACAGACACACAGATACATCGATACACACACTTCAAAATTACAATACCCATCTTTTTTGGTTGGGGGTTAAACAGTTAACAATACTGAAACAGCGTTTATAAATGTATGGAACACGTCATAGTACCACAAGTTTGTCTGTGGGTAAAAACGCGATGTTACAGTGGACCCCTGCATCTTACAGGCTACTCTCCTAAATACTAAAACCGTGTAAACCAGCCTTAATACTACGTTTACGAGTTTAGTTGCAAATATTAGCTTGTGAAACTAGTGATATAATGTGTGGGATAAGGGGGGTTATATCATCAGGCTTTATTGCTCGACAGTTTAAGATTATAGGGCAAAGGTTTAAGTGTCCTCTACTCGTAAATTACTATCAGTTTTATTGATTCAGAAAGAAATTATTCAAGTAGACAAGATGAAAAATGTTTAGCTGTATATATTCTAAAGCTGTATAATACGTAACATTATGAAACGACTTTTATGTTAAGATTGATGACATTCCTAATTTGTTAATAAAGATTATGACACTCTTTCTAACTGAATGGTGTCGTTTAATGTGAACGTGGAGCAATAGTTTTACAAAAGAGAATAATGTATCAGCTTATCATATTTTTTTTTTCATAATCAGTATTTTAATTAAATACCTTTGTAATCCCCTGCTACCACTAACTCAGCAAATCACCTTACCTAGTTTAAAGGGATTTATTTATTTGGTTCACGAACAATTGTTTACACTGGTATAAGCAAATGAAACAGCAGCAACAAATCAGAATAGAGTGTAACAATCACTTACAGGTAAACTCTGCACTTGCACACAAAACGTTGTCGTAACTTACAAAAAAATAGAAATAAAGTTAATTAATTAATTAAACTAAATTAAAACAAATTAAACTAAATTAAAACAAATTAAAACAAATTAAACTAAATTAAAACAAATTAAAACAAATTAAACTAAATTAAAACAAATTAAACTAAATATAATTAGGTAGGTAAAGGGATGCTTTTACAAATAAAACAAAATATTATAGGCAACCAATATTGGCAATGGCTATTGTATAATCATAGAGTTGTCGTTGTACTCTTGAGATGTTATACAGGGTGTAAACGGACCTTTCACATAGCCGTCAACCAAGCATTCTGTACATCAAACTAAGTAACTCGACACAAAAAATATTGCTGGGAAACGAATTTTTTTTGGGGTGAAAAATCACGTTTTACGGTAAAACTCAAAGTAACGCACTCAAAACATTGTGCTGATGGATGCTTTGAATAGTAAACAGGTCATTTAGGTAATTAAGGTCAATTTATAACCTTAAAAACTAGAATAAAAAAAAACTTGTGGAGAAATTGGAACTTTGAACGTCAAATATCTCCGTAACTAGAAGGTTCCCAGGTATAGTCCAGAACAAAAAAAATATCGCAATGACTGCTTGATGATCGCAAGAGGCTTCGTTAAGGGTCTTTTTACACCCTTTTTTAACCACAATGGCCAAGATTTGCTCAATTATTTGCCTGTGTAAGCGCACGTTTAAGGGCGTCTTACTCTTGCAACGTATTGAAACCAATCGTTGACCATGCCTTCATCATCTGCCTAGCCTTTTCCAAACTATGTTGGGGTCGGCCTCCAGTCTAACCGGATGCAGCTGAATACCAGTATTTTATTTGGAGCGACTGCCTATCTAACCTCCACAACACAGTCGGAACTGGGTAATATGATACCCCTGGGTAGGGCTGGTTGTTAGACTTTCGGGCTCCACTGACTGCCTGTAACGACTGTCAAAGATCTACTAATGACACCCGAAGACCAACGGCTTAACGTGCTTTCAGAGGCACTAAGGAAACTCGGTATGTAATGGGTGGTCACCCATCCACAGACCTAGTCAAGCACGGCTTAACCTAAAGATCGACCCGAGCGGTTGTTGTTATTTAGCCGCGAGCTGACCAATGACCAATCGTTGACCATGCCTTCATACTATGTAAATAATCGTACTACAGAAAATATTTGTTACTTGTCTATTCATTCAGACATCGCAACAACCAACACATGAAGATGATTAAAAAGGCTACTCCAGAAACAAATGAAGCACTAATATTAGAACTCTGTTCCACATTCAAGAACATTAAATTCTAAATTAAGAACTATTCCTCAATGCTACCGACTTCTTACGTTTATCAGATTTTTATGTGTATTCAAACGCACGTACGTTATACGATTTGTATAACATTGCGTAGTACTCCTGACTCTTTAGTTCTACTGGGTTATGCGGTCATGCGATATTAGCCCAATGCCCACATTGCCCACTTTGACCAGGTGTTGACAAGCGAGAGGTGGCCAGTAAGAACTCTGCTTGCTGTATGATTATAGAGAATCTACTGGTAGCACAAGCATAATGTGTGACGGCTTTAAGAGGGGTAGGTCCGCTTTGGGCTCTGAAGAAGTTAGACCAGGAGGCGCTTCTGGAAGCCTCAATAGTCCAGGCCTGGGTGTCTACACCGGCAGGCCTCACGACATCAACGTGAAGGTGAAATGGCTCCAGGTGGCCCTATAAATCGTGCTATGGCTTAGTGGACATCTACAATGGATTTATTACGACTAGAAACCTAGCGTTCCCGATGTACCGCGTTAATAAAAGAAGTATTATGATATTAAAGAAGAATTATTTGATATTTGCCTATGGCATTAAGTCCGCCATTGTACTTTTGTGCTTGAAGTGTAAATAAATAAATAAATAAATAAATAACTCTCTTATGAATTCTCGTCATATACCATTCGTGAGATACCTACCATACATAACTTAATTTATACTATATATATAATATTATAAAGCTGAAGAGTTTGTTTGTTTGGTTGAACGCGCTAATCTCAGGAACTACTGGTTCGATTTGAAAAAATCTTTTAGTGTTGGATAGCCCATTTATTGAGGAAGGTTATAGCCTATACAATTTTACGCGGACGAAGGTCGCGGGCAACAGCTAGTAATATATAATCGTGGAAGTCGGTTGGCAAAGTCATTTAAGCCGTTCATAATAGTACGACCTCTACAGTATAAGGGCAACACACCAAGCTACCCGAAACTGTCAAAATTTCCCAATCAACCTTGAACCTAACGCTTTTGCCATAAAGTTGAAAATCTATTAAAGAAATTTCACAGATTGTAGAAACTTGATGTGCTGGCGTCTGTTGTACTTACCTACTTAAAAAACCTACAGGGCTTTTTTTTTCTTATCATCAAATGATCCCCCCCGCTCTGAGCGGAGCGGAAGGGAGTGTCAGACTTGTACTGACTAAAACCCATCCATGTTCCTTCTTTGCCCTTTGTGTTCCAGGGCCACGGTATCTCTTTCGAACAGTCCCGCAGCCCCGGCAGGCAACCTACAGTGCTTGAGGTTAAACTCATTACCTACCGACGTCACACAAAACATCTTGAAGACAAAACAGAAAACGTCAAGAATGTAGGCGTCAAACAAACATATTAAAAAATGAAAACCATTTTTCACACGTCGTTCGAGAATTTCACCGTTTTTGTTCTCTCTCTAGTGCTGTTTGAACTGTGCCCGAAGGAATGGGTCACGTTGATAGCTGAGCGGTTTTGTGACTTTCGTTTTTTATGAGGTGATGTTTTTGTCAATGCTGTGATTAATTTCGTTGTTTTGTATTAACAAGTATTATAATGTTGTGGAACTAATGTTCAAGAAAACCAGACAGATACAGTTTTTTTTTGCCTGTTTTAAGCTAGGTCGTATTGTGAGTACCATAAGAGCCATAATTTTAAATTCTTTTCAGTAACTAAAAAAAATTAAAAAAAAAAAACCATTTCATTAGTAAAAGATTCTATTGTGCCAGAGTTGAATCTAATCTTAAATCCTTAAGATTTTATTATTTTAATGAAAAGAAGCGGTTGCAGATTATGTGTACGTTTGATAGTTCCTGATTAATAAGTTAGAAAATTCTGTTAGTACATAATAATATTATATCAAAGGAAATAAATATCTGTGTCTACAGTCGCTACGCTACAATTATCACGTCCCCGCTAGCAGTAGCACCTCGCCCTTACGGTATATTTGCTCAACGAAAGTACGGTCACTCATGTCGGCTGGACATAATTTGATTATGTTTATGTGCGAACATTAGAAAGTGAGAATTTCGCGTTGACTACCGTCTTGTTTGTATTATTTCAACATTTCTTAACAGGTGGTCGTAAAAACATGGGTTTTATTGAGATGCATCTTCAACTGAGTGACCCCTTGGTCTAGTGGTAAATGCGTCTACTGAGCGTGAGGTCCTGGGTTCAATTACAGGTCGAAGAAAGTATTATGTGGTTTTCCATCAGAAACTGTTGCAAATAATGGAGTCGGAAATTTTGCCCGACTTGTGGCAATGATCGTTATGGTTATATATGGTTTACCCTCAGTTGCATTTGACTTTAAAGTAGATTTGAGGGTAAAGTATACTGTAGACGGCGCGTTCGTGTTCCACGCGCGCCTCAAAGAGATGTCAGCAAACAGGAAGAGGTCTGCAAGGGCCGATGCCTGCCGGGGCTGCGGGACTGTTCGAAAGAGATACCGCGGCCCTGGAACACAAAGGGCAAAAGGAACATGGATGGGTTTTAGTTAGTACAAGCCTGACACTCCCTTACGCTCCGTCCAGAGCGGAAGGGGTCATTAAAATTTGATCATCTCCCATTCGAAAAAAAAGGGTAAAGTATGTATCCTCTATCTACGCCTGCAGGAATATAGTCTTTGTATTACCTCTACAACGTTATATCGTCGAACAGTATCGTATCGATTATAAAATCCGATTATATCGGATATATCCTGTTTTGTTTTCATTTGTTTCCGTGGGAAGGTAGATACAGAAAATCTCTTGTAGATAGGTACAGGAATTCAGTCGTGACATGCAAATAGTTTCTCATCACTATTACATTGATACCTGATTATCATCTCACGACCAACTCGTGATATTGTGAAACATTTGACATTGAATACTGATGCAAACCTTACATTGACTAATTAGATGTAATTTATAATCGAACAACCATTTTATAACATCATCAAATATAATCCCGACACGGTTATTTTCAGAAGGAGACCAATAATGCATCCACACTTTGCCAGTTATGTTTGAATTCCATGTAATAGCGGTAGAGCTTGTGGCTACATAATAACCGCCGAGGTTAAGCCGCGTTTGCCTATGTTAGTCCGTGGATGGGTGACCACCCATTACATACCGAGTTTCCTCGGAAAGCACGTTAAGCCTCTGATCCCAGCTGTCATTTGTAGCTCTTTGACAGTCGTTACAGGTTGTCAGTAGCCCGAGAGTCTAAAAACCAGTCTTACCACGCGGTATCGTTTTACCCAGTACTAACTGGGTTCTGGAGGTCAGGTTGGCATCCGGTAAGACTGGAAGCCGACCCTAACATAGTTGGGAAAAGGCTAAGCAAATGAATAGCGGGGGAGGCTATTTCGATCAACCAGGCACAAATCCTGCAACTAAGACATTTCTGATAGAAAAATCCAAAATCACTTCGCCTGACCTGGGAATTCAACCCACGACAGCAGAAGTGCTTGCGACCTCTACAGCAATGAAGCAGTTGTTCTGTTCCTTTATTAGAGACGGTGCTACATGGTTTCGTGTTTTTGTGACACCTGAATCTATGAATGAACTATAAATGCCGTCCTATTGCACAGTCGTTCGAAGCCAGAAAAAACTAGTTCAATGCCCTAGGGGGCCGTCTCCACGAGCGACAGAATCGCGGCGATATTATCGTCGTGTCACGTATAATTCTATACACTCTCTTAAGGGCCGTCTCCATGAACGAGAGAATCGCGGCGATATTCTCGTATAGAAATACGTGACACGACGATAATATCGCCGTGATTCTCTCGCTCGTGGAGACGGCCCCTAGGTGTCGCGCCCGTATCTAATTACGACACTTACTGAGCCATGATATAATAATAACGAGCTGTAATTATAAATAATCGCACTGCTGGACAAAAGTCTTATCTTTTACTTAAGAAGAAAGTTTATTGATTCATGTACAAAGACAAGCTGTTACCCGTAACTTCGTTTACGTATGTTTTGGATATCAGCTCAGTGATTTAAGTGTGAAAAAGTAACAAAAAAGACAAATATTTCATTGATAAAATCAGTATAAATTTACGAAAACAACACCAGTGAGTCCGTTTTCACGATATGCTAAAGAAACAGATTCTTAATAAATCGCAGGAACCCTTCGATACGCCATCTCGAAAAATACTGCTTCCACAGAACTCTGAATCCAGTTGCATCCAATAAAAATACTTGGCCTACATTCACTGCAACGTCCTTAATAAATCAATGGCGTTAATGTTGAGTGGTTCACATAACCGCCAACGCCATGAGGTGCATCAATGGAGTTTAGAGGCACGTTCACGGTGTTATATTCCAAGGTTTAGAATATTATTCACTGTTGAATGACGGGTCGAGTTTCTATTGATGATGTGAAGTAATCTTTGGATATATGGTAGATATTGGTTGAAAATATGTGTGATCTATTGACTGATAACGATGAAGAAGTACTGGATAAACAAATAGATTAAGAAGATACTTTTGTTGACCATGAAACAGGTTAAACTATGGTTATAGTTACAATTATGAAGAATGAATTTGGGTGATGTAATCTGTTGATTGATAAAGATGAAATAGTAATAGATATACAAGTAGATGAAGAAGATACTCTATTTGGCAATAGAACCTACTTACATACTTGAATCTTCTACTGTATGGTGTCGTATCAATAAGTCGGCTGACATTGTGGGAAAGTTTAATGTTAAAAGACTCTTTGATGAATCTGCAAAACTCAAAAACGTTTATAATGGAAGAGCTATAATATCATATCCTATTGCAGAATTCCGTGTTGAAACTAACAATGTCAGAACACAAGATATTGTACACAAGCAAGAATGCATCAATAAGAACAAAATATTCCAAGAAAAACCTTTGCTTACCCGTTCCATTCAAGTTTTTTATCATTACAAAGTACGTATGTGATTATAGCTCAGTAATCACAGCATGATTCATTCGATATTTTTTATAAGAGAAACAAGTTCACAGATTATGCAAATCAGAAGCACAACAAGGAAGAATTAATGTCAATCGAGACGTTATTAACCATTCACTGTATTAATGCTTTCATGTTTTAATGTACCAACTTTATGTTGCTAATGGTAAACTTGATTGTAATCCGTAAGACGAAAGAAATAAAGGTGTAGATTGTTTTGTTGAGACGCAAATAAATTCGGGCGTGACTGACGATAAAGTCAATCATGATACACTCAATTGTTTGCTGATATGTTGATTCGACGATCTGTATCTCCAATTTTAAACCGTACTTGATACAAGCTAAGGTACATTATTGCTGATTCAGCTTTATGGGAATATCACCACAGGAGTTGTTTTGATGATTCTCTACTTATATTCGCAAATCCTTTAAGTCTCACAAAAAGTCCTTTTGTCTTCTCGACTTAACGAAGCGAATAATTGTGGGGGCAAAAAATTTTGGAGCGAAACAATGAGCCGACGGACATACAAACAGAATTAGAAACGTACTAATATGGGCATCTGCGCAAGCGCTTCATTAGGATCATTCTAAGTAATATGGTGGTGATTAAGGTCATGTGTTGTTATTTTTGTCCTATTGTAATGAATAGTGAAGGACTTTAAGGATTAACATATACTTAATATTCAAACAAATTGTAATTTTAAAAATTACAGTTAAAGATTGGAAGGAAAAAAAACGTATTGCGTCAACCCCAAGTAACATGTGACAAGGACAGGGATAAGAGATGATGATGAATAAGGTATGACAATTAAAAAAATCCTTTTAATATATAAAGAAGGCTAGGAAAGCAGAAAATACACACGGACTAATATTACATAACACCTAGACAAGACAAAAAAACTATTTAGTCTTTTTAAAACCAAAGTATAACTTAATAAGAGGAAGGAAAGGTATTCGAAAAAGTATATTTGAATACAGATAATTCATTCAGATGACTCAAATTCTACGAACATTTGGGCGAACAAAATAATGTTACCATCAAAGAAAATCGTGACATAACAGGCAATCCAAGTTACATGGACTATACAAAAATTTTTCGTTCACGCAAAATTATCGTAATCCATTATAAATAATGGTTTTATCAATGTAGTAATAACAATAAAATTTGATGCTTTGGTAATTCCATACTGACTCCAAGAAAAAATAGACAGAGTTATCAAAATGTAAAGTCAAAGGTCCAAAATGAAGTAATATTCATAAATAGTGTCAAAAGAAGTGTGGCTCATAAAAGGAGTCACGTTTAAAAAAAGCCATAAAATAAATAATCTTTACTAAGATCGTCATAGTTTGTAACCTCAACCTCACTATCAAATTCGAATAATCATTTGTTCTGGAAATAATTATTATTTGCGAACAATGTCATTCAAGGTTACTACTGTATGTTTTAACGCTTTATTTTAAACGTTGATAACTCTAGCAGTCATTGTTTCAAGCTCATCATCGTCATAATTGGTAGCATTGTACTGAATATAGGTCTCCTCCCTAATGTCATGTTAGACTAGTCTATCTAAGTCCCATCCAAAGCGGCTTGATAAGTAGTAATCGCTTTCAAGGCGTTTCGTATTTCTACAACATTCAACAGAATTTGAATTTTATTTTAACATAGCAGAAAATTCAATACATTATTTGACGTTTCCGTCATCGTTTCCGCTGTTAGAATGTTTTCAATCTCAGTCAGAGCTATTTCAATATCGACAATATCGCCCACATTCCTCTTAATTTCTGCATGATCATTATTATCTTTACTCATTACAGAAAGTCGATCCGCAGTAATTCCCTCGGCAATTGGTAGCAAGTAAACACACGAATTTCTGATTGATTTCCTTTCCCATTCGTATTTGGTTTTGCACTTATGTCCGTTTGTTTTTCCGCCTCCGTAATGACTTTCAATTTGAGATCCTTGTATGTAGGTAAGTGTCTTGTACGACGATGTTATTGGATTTCTTTTTTTTCTTGTTTTTGTTAGAAAAAGAAGTAGATCGGATACTTGACACTGTTGTTGTAGGAGTAGGTTTAGAAATTACTTCAGTTAATCACTTATTTGGAATAAAATGTTCAAGTAGTTTTTGTCAAGTAAATTCTGTATGATCCTTGACATGTCCTGATGTGGTAGTAGTCCTTGTCATTATTTACTTATTTATTATTATTCGTTAGGCAGTCAGTGGCTCAACAATCTGACAACTAGTCTTACCAAGGGGTATCTTATTACTCACTACGTAGTGTTTTGTGGAGGTCAGATAGGCAGTCGCTCCATGTCAAATACAGGTACTCAGCTGCATCCGGTTAGACTGGAAGCCGGACCTTACATATTTGTGAAAAGGCATGGAAGATGATGATTCTTTTTTCGACGAATTCTTTTTCCGGCGAATTAAGATTTTTCCTTATAATTCTTTAGTATGTAAACAGTCCTATTTTCCTGATCAGCGGTATATTCTTTCCTCTAATAAAATTCTCCTTTATAAATAGGAATGAGTGATTGGAAATTCCTTATACTTTTATTGTGAACGAGCTCAACTTAAAGGAATATTTCTTTCATTCATCAGGGTCGATCCTTTTTTAGTAAATGCTTGTTTTTCCTTCGTGATTTCTTAGAAGCTATGTGGTTTAGTTGTCAGGTATTGAGTCATTGCTTTACAAGTTCTATTTGATAACGTTAGCATTATAATGATATTTTTCCATGTGGTTTTATTAAATCAATGAGGTAACGTTAGGAGTGGATTGTTTGAACAAAATAAAAATCGAAATTATCCGATGGCGATGTCTTCAAAGTTCTCCAAAATATTGAATATAAAAGATAGATTTGCTATAGTTTCGATTTTAAAGTTCCCATGAAGTTCAACCAATCTATTTTCAGATTAGTAATCAAAAACTTTATCCTTTAATTTCTCGCTTCATTAACTACAGTACCAATCCAAATTTTATATCTAGTCTACATTGAAATCTTAATCTTTTTCAAACTATTTAATCTAAGAGATCGGAGAATTTGAAATTTACCCATGGATCTCTTAAATTATCTTACTACACTTAACTGTGTCTAACGTAAATGCTATTTCCAGTCAAAAGTCGACAAACGAGCTCTATAACAGATATTTGGAATTCATGAAATCGACGCAACCTTTACCACTTAAGGACAACTTAACAGACAATAAGAAGACAATTCTCAGGCGAACCATGCCAAAGATTGCTAAACATCAGCATTCCTTAAACGGCTTACATTCCACCGAGTGGCACTAAAACAATGAAAACAACACGGTTATTTGCAACAAACAATGTTTTTGTCTGTACATGCCAATGTGCTATTGAAATAACAAAATAGATATTTGATGCGTTATTATTGTTGAGACGCCATTGTAAAATGTTAGACTGTTAATCATGTTTTGTTGTTTGGCAGTTTTGTTTATTGTTTCTGCGTCATCGTTTTAATCATTATTGGTAAGACATTCATTGAAAATGATGATCCCTTTCACTGTCACATCATCATCATCATCATCATCATCATTCTCCTATTAAGGATAAGACATAAATTCTGACCCAAAGTTAAGACCTTGGATCAGAATTTATGTCTTTTTCTTCCATACTTCCACTTCAGTCATCATAATCATCAGCAGTTCACTGCTGATCATAGGCCTCCTCAATCGCACATCACTCAACTTGATTCTCTGCAACTCCCATCCAGTTGTTACCATCATCTCAGTAGTTATATTAATTAAAATTGCACTTATCACATAAATACTGACTGAAAGAATATCGTCATTAGATAAATTTTAGATATGACAGTCGGATGATGATCACGATACATAATGAATATTTTAGTAATGCCTTGCCAGATTATTGGGTACTAATATCCATGATCTTAACATTTTTCAATGATAATGGTAGGTAGGTATGTAGTCTTATTTCTCAAAATTACAAAAAGTGATGTCATGGGTGCTACAAAATTGAATTTATTCTATACATTTCAATGAGTAAGGCGTTGTTTCAAGCATATTACGTATTTGAAAACCACAAGTCATAAAATACAAAATAATAATCTTCGTTTAAAATTTTAGTTTACAATGTGGGTTGCTTCATAACACTAAAATGATTCTTATTACTTCATAACGGGATGTACTGTTTCAAAGATATTGCATAATAGTTTTATGGGTTCTGGCAATGTGTTAAAGGGTTAATAATATGTTTGAATGACTGGCATGTGTAGTGGATTAGGGTCAAAGTAACAGATTATGTCATCGACAAATTAATTATTGGAGACGTCTTGGCTATCTCTACGCTGTTTACTAAATTATTTATTGACCTGAAGGCCTGGACATGAAGCGATCGCTTTCAAAGCTATTCCTATGTCTAGAAGGACTTTCTCAGGATTGATTTACAGTCTTTGAAGGCTTTATGTTCATTCAATACACTTATGACTTTAGCCTTCATTTGTATTTTTACAAATTGTTTACATTTTTAAATATTCCTTACAAAAAACATTATAAAAAAACATTTAAAAATTTAAAAAATTGTAGCCCACCGGTATCGGGAACAGGGTCCAAGCTACCGGCGGTCAGGGCTCCAGAGAGAGGAACCTCCTAACAATACGAGTCGTGTCCAGGAGTACCGCTTTCTGAATCAAGCCCTTACATCGTTTTGTAAAATAATTATTCATCACCTGGGTAGCCTTTTCCCAACTATGTTGGAGTCAGCTTCTAGCCTCATCGGGTGCAGCTGAATACCACTATTTTACATGGAGCGGCTGCCTATCTGACCTCCACAACCCAGTTGGTACTGGGTAATACGATTCCTCTTGATAAGACTGGTTAGCAGGCTTTCGAACTACTGACTACCTGTAACAACTGTCAATGAGATACAATTGACAGCGGGGACCACCGGCTTAACGTGCTTTCCGAGACATGGAGGAAAATCGGTACGTAATGGGTTATTACTATTTAGCCACGAGCTCCTCTTCCGTTGTGTTGTTAATGTTATTAATATCTTTTATTGCTTCACTAATGATTTCAATGTCAATATCACAAGAAGAAACATTATTTTTTAAGACAATGTTCTTTCTTTCTATTAAATCATCCCCAAATTCACCAACTGTTGCTTCCCCTGCAAAAACTACTCGTGTGAGTAAACCTATCTCTATGATTTACGAAATAAATGGAACAGTAACTAATAATATATTATCTTCAATAACTGTGTTTCTTTGTTTTGATTTATTATGAGTCTCGTAAAAGTATTCCAATAGTCGTAAATTACCAGATACGAAGGTGAAGATAATATTATTATGTATCTCTATAGTTACTATTATTGTGATATAATTTTAGCAAACTATTATATGTTATGACTACGTTCTTATTCCGCTACACGCAATTCGAGTCGATATTGTCATAATATTGTTGCGAATTGTTAAGTACTCCCTGGATGGATGGATGAAATGACGGCAGGTCACGGGAACAATTTGCAACTCCCGCATTCCCCTTAACCTTAAAGGGAAGATTTATAAAACAATGATTAGACCTGTGTGTCTTGTAAGGACCAAAATGTTGGGCCACAAAAGAGATGAATGAAAGGCATTTAACATGTGGCTAAGTTAAGAATGCTAAAGGGGATGTATGGTGTTACACGAATAGATAAAATAAGAAATGAATTCATAAATGGAAGGCTGAAGGTAGCGCTGGTGACTGAAATTTTGTTTGATATGGACATATGTCCATATCAAACAAAATTATGCGGAGGAAAAAAATACTGGTATTCAGCTGCATCCGGTTAGACTGGAAGCCGACCCCAATATAGTTGGGAAAAGGCTAGGCAGGCTTGGACATATGATGCGGAGGAATGAGGAAAATGACCTCAGGAAAGTTTTGAGAATGAGTTTGGATGGGTATAAGAATAGAGGAACACCAAAGAAACGATGGAACGATGCAGTGAAGGATGGTATAGCTAGAAAAGAAATGACTGCTGAGATGACGAGTAATAGAAAAGTATGGAAGTAGAAGACATGCTGCGCCGACCCCAAATAAATTGGGATATTGGCTGGAGAATGATGACGAATGATGATGTGTCCGTACGCCCTGTTCTCAATTCTTAAATAAATGTAGCTCGTTTTGTTACGTTATTGTAGATTCTGAAACTTCTAAATTGTTTCGTTAAAAACAATTTGCTTCTGATTTGTCGAAGATTGGCCAGCCGTTCATTGTTGCCTTAATTATATTCTTAGATGTTTGATTATGCATCAGACAATCGTCATTACCACCAGATTCCATTCGTAACTGACAAACAAACATTTATATCAATCTTATTTATCTCACTCAACCGTTCAAAAGAATTCACAATCACAATTACAATTCTTTTAACAATACCGAAACCTCATAAGCATTATGTTTCGTCCGGTGCATGTCATTGACTTCATGTCGAAGCACATACAAAGCACAGGTCTTCAAATTGACTGGAATCCGGTGTAAGGGCTCAATTATAAAGATACGCAATCGCAGGGTGACTCAATAGCTTATTTGTTTGAACCTGCTGAAGTTGAATGGAAAGGATCCTTGGGTTTTATTCCGCCAATTATAAAAAAGGTATCGTAAGGATGATGAGAGATGATACCATTAACTGGTGGAATAACAATAGGTTTTGGTTGTTAATTTATTTTAGCAACACCATGAGCATGCTCTACTTTTACATTTCTAATACAATCCTTTGTTGATAGCTCACCGATTATTTTCTTAATTTATTTAATACTAGCCAATCCCCGCGGCTTGACCCGCGTTGAGTTCGGTAATTGTCCCACGGGATCGTACTACCCGGATAAAAAGTATCCTATATCGTGAGCGAGAGTAAATCCAGGCTATAGACTATCTGTGTTCTAAATTTCATCCAAATCCGTTCAGTAGTTTTCGCGTGAAAGAATAACAAACATCCATCCATCCTCACAAACTTTCGCATTTATAATATTAGTAGGATGCTCCGTTGTTTTGTCGTCATCTTCTTCTCTGCCTTTACTCCGAGCCATCTAATCATTGGAGCTTACTTACTCATAGATAAAACATAAGCCCCCATCAAAATTATTTGAACCTTATTAAATAAAATTATCACCGCTAATTTCAATTAAACCACACAATGCAACTGAATACGAAGAGGCGACCTTTTCACCGTCAGGAAACTACGCAACAATAAATATTAATTTTGCAACGTTCGCTTGCGTTCGGCGCGTACGCACTGTGAGTCATTCTGCAACTTGTTTTGTTATTTTGTTTGTGTTTTGATATAAAAGTGAGTTCCGTGTTGACGATGCAGGTGCTTTGAGACTGTTTGTTCGTGTATTATTTTCCCGTATAAATAGATGGTTAGTCAACGTTGAGTAAATGTTTAGCAGTTTTCTGTTTAGTGATACGGTTAGTCATGAGATAGGTGAGCGCCACTTCCTTTTTAGTAGTCTATGGTATTGTTCTACATTATGTTAGCTGGATTGTTTATATTCTGTTGTGAGTGTCTTCATTAATGTAGACGAAATTTGCTCATTTGGTGGATAGCGAAGACATGGACAATAAAAATATTTTTCAAATATTTTTGGTTATTCTTCAACTTGCAAAATTTGATGCGAATATGTTGTGACCACATAAAAATTATATTATCTGCTTCAACATTTGAAGAGCATTCGAAACTCCTTAACATAACATTTGCTATACATAACATAACATCACGCCTGTAGTCCCCGAAGGTTTAAGCAGAGGTGTACCTAATAGTACACCCACATTTCGGCAGTTAAGTCCTATGTAATAGGGGGCGAGCCTTTTGCCATCAACCGGGCATAAAACCAAACTCAGTAGCTACTACTGAGAAATTCCTAATGAAAAGACCCAATAACACTTTGCCTGACCTGGGAATCGAACCCAGAGCCTCACACTCGGCAGTCGCGCTTGCGACCACTAGATCAACGAGACAGTATTCGTAATAAATCCTCTCTTATAAAGGTAGGTGCACAAATATTACAAAGACTCCTGCCTACATTCAAATATGGAACAAACATCCTGTCCAGCCAATCAGCAGCACCACACAACAGCTCCATTAATCCTTCAACCAATCCTTTCACCTCTATAAGGTCAATATCTACTAACCCAACATTATACCCATACACTAAATGCAAGCTTCCACCCACACATTTCGAGCTGAACTCGAATCAATAGCCATCATTGTATTTAGCCGTTATTCTGTTAGAGGGTGCTCACATTGAATTTAAAGTTGAACGTGGAATGAGTTTTTTTTTGGATATGTTTTAGTAATACAGCCACGATTGGGCACATTGTGTGGTCTGAAAGGTCTGACAGAGGTGTATCATCGTATGTGAATGATGCGTTGACGACTGCGGTTATGTTGGCATGGTTAGAAGAGAGTTCTACTGTGTATCAGGTATAATTATGTTGCTGCTCTCAAAACGGTGAAGGAAGACATCGTGAGGAAACCGGCATGTCCTAGAACCAAAAATTCGAAGACATGTGACATCATTCAACCCGCACTGGGCCCGCGTGGTGGATTTTAGCACACTCCCTCTCTATTCCCTCCCCAGCAGCCTAAGTCCCAGCAGTGGGAACATTATAGGCTGATTATGCTATGCTGCAAATGAATTTGAATAACGATGTGAGTTGTAACTAAGGCTGACACCTCGGTGTCTACCGTCCTCATAATAATTCTAGGACCACAATTCGGAATGCTGGTAACACCTTCATCATCAGCATCTGAAAATCCTTTTCCCAATTATTATAGGTAGAAGTCGACTGCCAGTCTAACTAGATGCAGCTGAATACCAATATTTTGAATGGAGCAACTGCCTATCTGACCACCATAACCTAATAAGTGAATATCACGAGACCTCTTGGTAAGACTGATTGTCAGACTTTAAAGCTTCTACGACTTGAATGGTTGGAAACAGTATTTCAACAAAATTGGATGTGAGACTTTTGTTCCATCAAAGAAGTTTGCAATCCCTGGATTAGTACCCAGCAATCACTCGGCATTATTAGTCCGGATTGTATGCGTACGCGCTTAATCCGCGCCTATAAACTGCGCAGGCGCAACGTGAGAACGAAGTGTAATGCCTTGCAAATTATTGACAGCAGTGAAATAATGGACGATTCTCTGTAAGGCTTTATTAGTTCCAGTTAAATGGTGAGATTTTAATTCATGCGTGGGTGATGTGTATATTGAGAATTAAGATTGGAGAGTTATTAAGGTTGGTTAGATTTATAAGGAAATTATTTTAAAATTACCCTAATTGAATCGGATTTTCTTAACTATTTCAAGGGTTTTATTTTTTTTTTGCACGGCACTAACCTAACCTGGGTTAGGTTAGGTTAATCTTTAAAATATTGTTATTACCGCCAATTACCTGATAATAAATCCTGACTAAATTCAAAATATTGTGTAAAGTACCTTCTGCCAAAATGTTTCGCGTTGCCATGGACCAAAGAAAATGTGTGTATTGACTGCTAACATTCAGTGGTTAAAGATGCACATAATAGTACCGATAGGTTTAATCGATAAAAGCAATAAATGGGTTCTCAATGCTAACGATTGAACTGAACCATCTTGGCGAAGTGCCTATAGATGAAGGCTTCAGATATCGTCGTGTAGTCAGGTACCATAGCGATTGTCTTTGTTATAGCTTAGTCAGTAAGTACCTACATAACGAAGTTAAGACTATCATCAATTCAAAATGATGAACCTGTATTTTGTCCAAGATTTGACTAAGACAGTCATTTGTTTTTAAAGTCGAGAATATAGAAAACGTCGTGCTAAAGCTGAGCAAGCAATAATTAACCTTAGCTAAGCTTATGAAGCCTTAGAATCGACTAAGGTATATAAGGTGTGTAACACCTTGTTCAACTAGGTTTATTCCAAGTTTGAATATTAGGTCAAATCTTTGGCGAAATATGGAAAAGGCAACATAATTTTGTATTTCATTTTTTTTCTCTGGCAACTTAGGTAAGTACTTAATATTTTAGAATGAAGTGAAGTTAATTATTTAATACTAGCACTTCGGCTGAGATTTCATCTGCAAAATTTGTGATAGTTCGGTTAATTTGCATGATAAAAATATAATTTATAGCCTCTAGCACCCATGAATAATGTAGCTTTCTGCCAGTGAAAGACTTCTTAGAATTGGATTATAGTTCCAGATATTACCACCTACAAAGGGTGTAAATAGACGCTTAACATATTCGAAAAGCACGTGTTCTCCCCGTCTTTGCGATCATTTTTTTGTTCTAGACCATATCTGGGAACCTTTTAGTTACGGAGATATTGGGGGTCAAAGTTTCAACTTTTTGACAAGTTTTTTTTTTTTAAACCTGTATTTAATGTAAGACACAACTCCACGACCCCCGTACTATTCAATCCATCCATCAGCACAATGCTTTGAGTGCTTTCAATCGAGTCCTACCGTAAATCGTGATTTTTCACCCCAAAAAAAAAGGCCTTTTCCCAGCAATATTTTTTTCGTAAAGTTACTTAGTTTGATGTACAGGATGCTTGGTTGACGGCTATGTGATTTTACCTTTATAAATATTAGTACAGACTATTTGAGTTAAATTTAATTTCTGTAGATCTCACACCCAGATTTCTTAGCAAACTGCTTATGGTCCTTTCCTACTAATTTTCAAGAGGTCTGCAATGTAAGAAACGATCAACAAAATTACAAGATTCATACCACTTACACTTTTACTCTCCAAAAACTTTTACTTTAATAATAGATTGAACTTCACGGTGTTCTTAAATTACTGGCACGAGCAGTAATGAAGGTTGTGGGTGGGCAATAAGTGAAGTTGTAACTCCCACGCATTTCTAGTCATATTTAGATAGGTATTGGCCGTATTGTAGATTTCTGCATTCGACTAAAGTCAAAATATGCCAGATCACCAAACTCAAACTCAAAGCATTTATTTCAATTAGACCATCACAGGCACTTTTGAATGTCAAAAAAACAAAAAAAAGCGAAGCTACAGTCACAGTCACAAGGCATAATAACTTGAGAAAGTACTGTAGTTGCACATTCCAAAGCGTAGATCTCTATGGAGAAGAATGGGCAAGAAACTCCATGGATACTCTTTCACGCCTGTAATCCACATAAAATTAGCCAGAGATGTACCTTATGGTACTGTAGAGAGCTTAACCTTTGTGGTCATTTAGGAATTAACTCTGGCACGTTATAAAAAAAAGGAAATAAACAATAAGTTTAAAAAAAGAATAAGAAAAGAAGAGATAACTGAGGCGTCCGTCAGAAGTGTGACATGTATAATATTTCTGATTTATTTCCAATAATAATTTCAATCAACGATGTAAACGCCTTTTATTAAAAGTAGGGTATCAGCTCGTAAACTGGTATCTTGCAGCGCAATTTTGCTCTGAAAAAGGGGGCGAGCTCATTGCCAATCTACCAGGTTTAATCAAGATTTTGGACTGCAGCTGAGAAACTCCTGATGGTGAACCCTGGATCTCTCTCTGGAGGTCGCAATCGTGTGAGTTGATACTGAAAAAAAAAAACTTTTTTTTGTACTAATCATCAAAATGGAGATTATCCAAGGTACTTTAATTCCAATAATAAAGAAAAAATAATATTACCTACCTAACGTAGAGTATAAACGAGTCTATTGTTCTTGTAATAATTATGTTCACTTATTATTTTCTAAGTTATAAAATAAACAATCTTATATTTTCTCATTAATGAGCATCAGTTACTTGTTAATTACGTAACCCTGATCCAAGCAGTAATTATTATCAAAACACGTAATAACCAACCGATTATTCTAGAATCGATTCTAACTCGATCCTTATAAGTATCGAATAAAATATCGAGATAGCATTACTTTAAAAGTTTCCAACACGTCTCGATGTTAAAGTTTTTTATTCCACACGCGTTTATTAACGGTGCCCTGTCTGAGTACCTTTGAGCATTTGCAAGTAAAATTCTGTTTTTACTACAAGAAACTACTTACAACTTTATTCAAACCCCCATCAAAAAATCTATCAACGCATTTCAATCCTTATGTTAACAAAATAAGAATGTGCATGTTCTTCTTCAAAGGTAAAACAAAGTTGGTAACATAGATATATTGATTGTAAATGGCCAGTTACACGCGCGTAAAGTTTATTCCAAAGGATTCTAAATACGAAATTTGAAACGTGTGGCGCATGCAGGAATGATAACTAGGGTAGCAACGGGAACTGAATGTATCGATTCTGAGTAAATCGGTACTGATCAGGTGTTCGCTATTTAAATATTATTTTTCACCATTTAAAATCATTTGTAAATATTTAAGAGGGCTTTTTTTAATTATTTGATCATTAGAAATTTTCGAATTTGAAATTCGAATTTTAATGTTTTTTTTTTTTAATTTGAATTTGATGTTTCGGATTCATCTACGTATTGTATGATTATCATTTGCTTCGGTGACGGAAAATATCGTGAGGAAACTGGCCATTACTGTTCACTAAGATATTTTTTTTTTTCTGGAGTTCAAGTCAATGCAGCGGGTGGATACTGGACTTACGACCTCATGCTTGACAATCCAATAAACAAGCAATGATGAGGCAAACTGTTTTAATATTGCTCTTGCTGACATGTCTGTCTACTATCACAAAAAATCTAGGTAACGACTAATGTTACATCATACGACTACCATCAATCGCGATTCCATATACAGAGATAGAAAATGCAGCATTTCATCACTGGTCTCGATTGATGCAACTTTAACTTCACTAGCTATTTTCCCGCGACTTCGTCCGCATAGAAACTTCACATTTTCACAATTGCTTTAGATCAGAAAGCATAGAGGAAGTGAATGTCAGTGATAAAAATAATGAAATAGTCCAAAAGTGTCATGGCCCTGCTTGACATAATAATGCTATCGAAAATGTCATATGAATCCTGTTGAAAGTTTTATAAAATTACGAAATGCTACGAAAGCGATAGCCAATTTCTTAGATCTGGCGATCAGAAAACCAAATTTTGAGCGTTTTAAAAAAAAAAAATGAAAAAAAAAGGAAAAAATTTTTTTTTTTGAAAAATGGCGTTTGGTATAATGAACTTACTCTACAAAAAAACACTTCTAAATGTTTCTGTCTGTAGCTGGATAGACTGCGCGTTTTCCTGTCATTCATTCATCAATCAGTAAGACACGGAACTACTTGATATGCATAGTGATGCACGCGTAACCCGAATTTCAAACCAGTCATAATCGATTAATCCGATCGCCATTTCGGACCAATTAGTCGATTTTAACACCGGAAATCGCAACCTTACTCATCGAAAACTTGATTAGGCAAAAATATGATAGTTATAACATGAAATTCAGTTTTTATTGGCTCATAAATTCTAAATGTAGTCACATGGCCTAAATACTTACGTCAATTGACACTTGAGCCCATAAAATGTTTTCAAACGCGAGGCTCAATGCCGCACAACACTATTCATAATTATCGCCATTAATTAATAAATATGCACTTAAAAGGGAGATCAGGTTAAGTGCTATTTCAAGCTTTATAACTTAAGGTATAAAAGTCATAATTGAATGGTTTTAATAGGGTCAATTAGAACTTATTCGCATACACAGTTACGCGGTTCTTTTTTATAGCAACTGGATCGGTTCGATAGAACTCGCCATTCAATTTGTTTGCTGCAATCGGATGCAATCGAAATAAAATTCCATTTATGAAGTTTGTAACGTTCGATTCAAATTGGTTCATTCATTTTAACAGGACTAGCTTTTCATTTTTTTGTCCGTGAAATTCTGTCTGTAGTACAGAAGATACCTAATTTATGTAAATTGCATTGGTCGATTTATTACGAAATAATTTAGATTAAGCAAAATAGTATAATCAGTATACAGGGTGAAAGGGACACCGACGCAGAAACGGTCGTTAATTTAAAAAAAAAAGCTGTGTGCAACCTGACGCTTCCCACTGCCGGGAAAAAAAACTCCTCTTAGTGACAGGGACTATAGACCAACCGCTTTAATGGATCCTCCGCCTTGCCCGATCAAAGGCACATTAAGCGTCCACAAAGTCCTAACAATATCCCACAGGTTATTTGCTGTAAGATATTCATAATCCACGTAGGTATTACGATACTAATTGAACCAATACGTGATCAACCTTCAGAATATTCCATTTAAATTGATACCTTCGCGAGGACTCATTAAAGCGGTCGGTCTATAGACTGTAATCCACCACGAGGGTTCTAGATTAAGCCGATTTTCTCACGATGATATTATCCTTCGCCGTTTTGAGAGCGATGATGTACCTAATCGTACCTTTTTGTACCTAATCAACTTAGATTAGGTACAAAAATACAAAAACACCAAATAATACAAGTATCTTCATCGTCAAAGAAAAGATCATTCCTAATTTTCGCAAAGAAAATATTTACCAATGAATTTGTTTTTTTGATCATCTTCAAAATTAGTTTGCGCTTCATTATTTTGACAAATTCCAGTATCATTAAGCAGTATGTAAATCAACCAATGAAAGAAGATGTTGATCATTACATTTATAGCTTGTGTTCAATCATTGGACACCACACACGACGATTTATTTGGGACATACTCACATACCATCAGTTTAAGCAGATGTGAATTTTCTGTGGACGTAATGAGTCACAATTTTGAGTTTGAATCTGGATGGCTATAAGAGTAGAGGAAGACCAAAGAAACGATGGATGGACTGTGTGAAGGATGATATGGCTAGAACGAAGGTGACGGCTGAGATGAATAATAGAGAAGTATGGAAGAAGAAGTCCCCAAATCAATTGGGATAAGGACTGGCGAATGATGATGACTGTAATGAGACATAATTATTACAAGTAGTTTTGATATTATTGTTAAATTAGAGTCAAGTATATTGCTTTTTAATATTAATTTATCATTAAACTTATACTGTTACTTACGGGATATCTTCCGTGATTGTTCATTATTTTGAGCTCCCGATATTTCGGCGCTGTTGCAAGCGCCATGATCGCGGGTTGACTGGAGAATGCGGGTGGATGGAAAAATAAATTGTTTAGAGCAGACAAATCTATCTACCCTCTTTCTTTGTCTTTTGCTACGCGCACTACTGGAACTCGACACTAAGTCAGGCAAAACACACTCACAGTATCACCAGGTTTTGTGGTTTCGGGAGCTCAAAATAATGAACAATCACGGAAGATATTAAGTGACAGTATAAGTTTAGTTGTAAACCGTGAAAGCTTAAAACAGTGTTTAATTTATCATTTTTCTCGACCATATTCCGAAACTGTTACGGTGGTTCCATGCATTTTTTTTTTACGTTACTCCTTTTTTGCTTCGTCGTTTATTGTGCCAGTATTTTTTTCGACGTTTATTCCTAATATTATTGATTTCATTTTTGAATTAGAAGTACTTTCTGGTTCTCAAATAATAATCATGTATACAGGGTGTAAACAGACCCTTCACATATCCGTCAACCAAGCATTCTGTACATCACACTAAGTAACTTTACGCAAAAATATTGCTGGGAATCGACTTTTTTTTTTGGGGTTATAAATCACGTTTTAAGGTAGGACTGGGGTCGTGGAGGTGTTTAAAGTAAAAAGCTTACATTAAAAACATGTATTTAAAAAAAAACTTATGAAAAAGTTGGAACTTTGACCCCCAATATCTCTGTAACTAGAAGGTTCCCTGGTATGGTCTAGAACAAAAAAATTATCGCAAAGACGGGGAGAACAAGTGCCTTTGGTTTGTGTTAAGGGTCTATTTACACCCTTTATACGATAGTCTCAGTTCAAAGTGTTAACAAAACACGAATGCTAAAACAAATCAGATTTATCAGTAAGATACGCAGTATTTCTCACCAATTCTATTATTATCTCAAGTTGTCCGTTAAAACGGGTTTATGTGAATCTATTTGAAGATTGTTGTAGCTTATTTGAAGGTCATGAATTACCATAGGAATTTGCTAGCTAATATGGTTGTTTTCATAGATTTCATAGTTAAATGAATATTTCACAAAAGTTCTCGGAAAATACCAGTGGGGAAGGTTCCATACAATTCGATTCCTACCGGATTCCCTTTGAAAAATGGCACAGTACCTAATCTATAGACAAATAATATACTCACATTAAAGATATGTACTCCGGCTTACCTCTTACAAAAATTGACCCTTCGATACTAAAATACTATCGAGTACCAATAAAATGAGCCAAACGTGCTAGTTCATCAAAATATAGACACGAAACTGCTATAAAATTATTTAGAAACAAGAAGTAGTATACTTGGATTTGTAAGATATTTTATTACTCTAACATAAAAAGGTTTGTTCAGAAACGCTGCTTAAGAACAATGTCCACACGACCACAAATCAACCTATGCAAAACCAAATTAAGCTAATATCTCAGCTCTCAATGTGCATGTCTTTCTACATCGTTCTCACATAAATGTATTATCTCAACATGAATGATGTAACCCAGATATTGTAAAAATTTTAAATGTTGATTGAAAAGAGTTTCCATGGAGTTTCTTGCCAATTCTTCTGATCTACGCTTTGGAATCGGCAACTACAGTACTTTCACAAGTTATTATGCCTTTTCTGTGGGGTGTAGCTTCGCCTTCTTTATTTTTCTGTCATTCAAAAGTGCCTGTTATGGTCTAATTGAAATAAATGCTTTGATTTTGAGTTTGAGTTTTTTCATTTCATTGGATGGGAAGCTCATAAAAAGCAAGGTCAGGTAATACTGGATTTGTATAACTCGATGTGTCGCCGTGTGTCCATATTCATTTCAAGAGTGGGAAGGATTCAGGTAAAGGAGACAACAAACATTTGAATAAAGACGAAAACCTACCGCGGCGCACAGATAGGCTACGCAAGCGTGTTAAGCTTTGCTTTGCAAGAAAATATATGTATGTGATTGTGTCCACTACAAACCACGGACACGCTATGCATCAAATGACGTCATTAGTACATGTGTGGCTCGCTCGAATAAGGCCCTCACATAGCTCAACGCTATGCACGCCGTGCACGCGGTACACGCTATACACGAATATTAACCCACGACTATGCCGCGGTGGGCCACGCACGCAACAGTTGTACTTAGTTGTGGGTGCGTAGCGTGTACTGCAGTGGAAACGTAGACCCACGTTGTCTAAAAAATGAATCCACGCAGCTAAAATGCGCCGCGTGCCCGTGCACAGCGTCCACCGCGGTGGATTTTTAACTTGAACGAAGATTCCATCACACGTACTATCAACAAAATTGATCTTTGACAATCTGCTGACAAGAAAAAGTTCAAACACAATTGATATAAAAAGGCTTTCCGTATCTCCCAACAAATATTGTTTGATGATCCTATAACCTTTTATTGGACAAAGTCCTTAGAAATTGCTGACAAATAATATCTATATTATTTTCGATGTCAACTCATTTTGTTGGTCTTTCAATTTGAAAGATGTATATCAGCGATTTGCTGTTTCAGCATTTGCTTCGAGAGATAATAAATATTTTATTAATTGCGATGTCAAGTCTAGATAAAGCTGAAATATCTAGTTTTAACGTTTATTCAACGATTTCGGGAATCTTGGTTTTGATCTCAATTAGAGTCAGTCATTTCAGTTTTGTCCGAAATCAGAAGATCTTGCTGATCTTAATAATCATAACTCTATGTTTAATGGGGACAACCTCGTTGGTCTAGTGGTCGCAAACTTGACTGCTGAGCATGAGGTCCTGGGTTCGATTCCCGGGTCGGGCAAAGTGTTATTGAGTTTTTCCATCAGGAATTTCTCAGTAGCAGTCACGGAGTCTGGATTTGTGCCCGGTTGATGGCAACCTCGCCCCCTATTACATGGGACTCAACCATAACTGGCGAAATGTAGGTGTACTAACCTAACTTCGTGGTTTACAGGCGTGATATTATATATGTTACTGTTAACCTGTGTCATCCCACTGCTGGGCAAAGGCCTCTCCCCATGCTTTCCAATGTATGCATGTTTAATAAAACAGTCATTCTTACTAGTCATTCATAAATATTATGTGGCTGAGATATTTGGTTCTTTAACATCTGTATTGCGCTCATCATTACGGGGGTTGTGCCATAATCGCCACGCTTGGCAGGCGGGTTGGCGATCGCAGTATGGTTGTTACAAAACGTACAGAGAACGCTGCTGCCCATTTTCTGGTAAGTCCCTTAGTCGCCTCTTACGACACCCACGGGAAGATATGGGATGGTGCTATTCTATACGTCCGACACCATACGGAACTACAACATCTTTGTCTTATTTACTCGTATTCAACGTAAGTTTCTACGAGCCATGCATTATAGATGCCATAAAACGTATTTGTCGTACTCACAATTACTAAATAAATATAGGCAGGTCAACCTGGAATCTAGGCGTAAGTATCTAGAGGCTTCTGTACTGTATGGTATTGTTCATGGTGATTTTGATTGTATTGATCTCACGAACAAACTATGTTATGTAGTCCCACGCACCGTTAATATACGTAGTACACGTGCAGGTACCCTATTTGCTGTCAACACCTGCCGTACTAATTCTGGTTTGCGCTGCCCTATACGTCGAATGGTTGAATCTTATAATTGTAGTTTTGTTAATATTGATATTTTTGTATGCTCAAAATCCAAATTTAAATCTAATGTTATGAAAATTATTAACAAATAATGTTATTAGGAATGTAAGCTAGTCTATATTTTATTATCTATTATTTATTTGCTTTTAGTGCTAATTATTACTCTGTTGCCAAGCAATCTAATCAATTGGAATTTCTATTTTGCATGATGTAATTATTGTTTCGTTTATTTAATTATTGCTAATCGATTCTATTATTATTTGTTATTTATGTGATGTAATTATTTATTACCTATCTAGTGGTACTCATTATCATATTCTCTTTTGTTAATATGCGGATAATGTAGTGGGCTGTAATATTGCTAATATATTGTATTATCTTTTCTCTGTTCCAACACATATTGTAGCTGTTTATTGTCCCTGAATAAATAAAATAAAATAAAAATAAAATCATTACCGACACGAACCAATACCTATAGGTTGCAAAACAAAATCTGAGCCCGCAATCATTTTTACCACCGTCATTATTTTATTTGTCGCCATATATTTCTCCAACAACTGCTGTTAAAGCATTTTTATTTGTGCCGTTTTACCTGTCATGTAACGTTGACAGCAGTGGCTATCTCTATTAACGTCACGTATTCGCGACTCGCGACACGTTTCCATTGTGGACAGTCAGCGTAAAATATTGTATTGATTTTTATTTGCGGCTATTGGCAAGATTTCCTTTATTTGCTGATTTGTTTCTATCAATGTCTGCTTGTAGCAAGATGGTAAAAAATAGTGAACTGTTATAAAGAAAATATCTAGCGTCCAAATACGCAAAAGCAACTCAATTATCTCAGTAGCAGATAAGGGCCAATTTCATCAATAAAAGTGAACGGGATCAGAACGTCAAAACTGGGTTTAAGAACAGTCAGTGTCTTTTCGCAGTTTAAAGAGATGATGACGTTTCGTTTTAAGTTTTATTGGTGAAATTCGCACGCTTTTACTTTGTCTCTTGGTCTTCTTCTTAAATTGTCTATGGCAATCTAAATTGTGTCAGCCCAGAACTGAGCTACTAGTTTGGCGCTTTTGGTAGCGTCCATCAGTTCTCGAAGTGAACAAACAACAGGACACGCAGGACACGATATTAAGTGCCCCATCGTTTGCAGAACAGCACCACATTTACACTGCAGGGCAGAGTCATTAATGAATCTCCACCTGAGCAGGTTTCCCTTGCTGCGATCAACCTGGGTCCGGAGTCTTAAAAGACTTCCAGGTCAGCCATGACAACTCATGTCCAGGTGGGAGATTTTCAGCAGGTGGAACGAATGGGTTAGGGGTTAATGGGTTGGGTGTCTCTTGGTTCTTCATGGTTTCATCATCTGCCTAGCCTTTGCCCTATAAAGTTGGGGTCGGCTTCCAGTCTAACCTGAAGCAGCTGAATACCAGTACTTTTCATGGAGCGACTGCCTACTCGACATCCACAAACAACCCAGTTAGTACTTGGAAAAACGGTCGTTTATTGAATTTTTAGGCCGTCTTTAAGTTAACCGCATCAACTTTAGGATTTGGGGGTGCACCTAAGAACAAAGACATCAATATCTTTTTTCTTATAAGTCATGTGTAAAGAAGTCAAATACAAAGCATAGAAAATAATGAGTATCAATTACAAAACTGAATTATTTCATCGTCTGGTGCTTATGCTCGAATATTAAACCAGTTATGAACACTTGCACACACACCTACACCAATTAACGCATTGCTTTCTAGTTTTTGACTCCAGTAACATACCTGTATAATTTTAAGAAAGTCCATTTCAACGTTATAATTAATTTAGAGCCCTCGCTCACTGCGACTTTTTACAACGATGAAAACGCAAAACGGGAGCTATAATTAAGTATTGGTAGTATCGCGATATTGATTGTGTGAGGAATGGCATGAAGGAAAAAGAATTAAATGATAACGCGACGATCGACAGGGGAGAATGGAAGAAAAAAAATGTGATGCGCAGACCCCGAATAACGATGGCCAAGGGCAGGAAGATAGGTACCATCGCGATATTGTCACTATGTAAACGCGTTTCAGCAACGATATAGAAATACCTGTGAACGTTAAAGTTGCAAGATGGACTGCATCGAGACAATAGTCGCATATTTACATCGACACAGTACCGAAGCTGACGCACATTTGCATCGCTTTTATCGCGCGTCTTATGGCCGATAGCAGTGATGCAAAAGCGTGTTAACAAAACGCGCGGCAGCATCGTTAAATCCCAAAAAGGCCCCGTGAGCGAAGGGCCTTAAAGGCTAAAATTCGCGTATTATAAAATAAAACCAAGACCGTTTCTAACTAAGTGAAGATTAATGTTTAAAAGAAAGCAAAAAAAACATGGCGGAACGTCCCCCGTAATATAACTTTGCAACGTGAACGGTCTTATTATAATGTATCATTCTTTCTTTATGAATTTGGTGTTTCGTTATTTAAGGTTCAATTACAGCGCTTTGTGTAATTCTTTTGTGATCATTTTCATTGTACTGTTGATTATCGAGGCTTAATTCGTCTTTAGTAGAATTATCTGTATTTACGTTTAGTAGGTCTGTTTTTATTTCACTTAATCTCTTCAAATTCAGTATATTTTAATGTATTATCTCACTTGTGTCCTATTTCTGTTGTTTTATTCAACGCTAGTATATTTTCATTTTTTGCTTATAGTGTTTCTACTGCTGGACATAGGGCTCCTCTCTGTCAGAGGGCCATCATCCATCATACACGTTCTAAAATCAATTAATTACTCAGTCTATTTGCAGTCCACAGTTGGGCATAGGCAACACCCGTCTGACCCAGCCGCCATTTTAAGTTCCACCGTAGAAGTTTCGGTTCCAATTCAACGTTACTTGTTTTTTTTAATCTTGCTTGATTATCATGGATTCCAATTTTAAATATTAAAATACTTATCAGATCTTTTAAATGCTGTCCCGTATCGAACAAACAGTACCTATTATAATTTTGGATTCATTCCCACGTGTGTTTCAACAAAAATATTAAACATGCGTGTAAGAACAGTGTCAAACGCTGTTGGCACAGTTGTTACATGTTGAAGGTCTCAACTATTGAATAATCATGAGTTAAGTCAGTAGCGATAACTTGTAGCTTAAGTGTCGACTTGTTCTTCAGCTGGTGATGTTTCAATTTAAGTTTGCGATGAATTTTTTTTTTTAATTCAGACCTAGTATTTCGGAATATCGCCCAGCGGTTGGTCGAATTCTTCACGTGATCAGTGGGCTTGCCTTTTTTTGGCCAAAGAATCAGTATTGCCATCCAACGAGGCAAAAATGCCAGGCATTTGGGCACTTTTCTTAAATACAACGATGTGGACGAATCTTTTGACGCCCTGTTATCATTTTCCCATTTAGATACGTGTACATATTTTTATTTTTATTATTTGTTGTTTGTAAATAATGTACATACTAAATTAAAATAAATAGTTTAACAAAAAGTTAAAAAAATGCAATCCTAAAACCTTTTTTTAAACCATTTGCAGGTACAGTCAGCCATCACCATTAGTTGTTATAATTTGACATTGACAGCTCCTTTAAGTCACAGTAGAAAGAAGAATTCGGGTGGTGAAGTTACCACAGACCTGCAGTTGACTGTAGCATTTTTTTACCGTCAAGTCGGTCAGATAGCCAATAAAATCAAGCTAGATACTATAGTATACTGTTGTTAACATAGTTTGTTTTTTTTTAAATCTAAACTACAGTTTTCACACACGTAAGTATAATAAAAGCTATGCAGATTTATGAGACTTTAAAGTTGTAAATCATGATTACATAAGTTTTATTAATGATGGTTTTAGCGGTTCTTCTTTGTGTAAACAAAGTTATTAATGTCATGTCAATATTTTATCCTTGTAATAATATATTAACTAAATTGCCAATGCCTTCAAACATCATTTTCGAAATTTGATTGATAGACATAAATAATTATTTGCATCTAACAAAAATATCGATAACTCAATAAATATAGCCACATCCCTATCAACAACAAACAACAATGAGTGCGAAAGAGACGGCGAATAATAGAGAGAACATTGTCAAAAAATTGCCCGCTGTTGAGTCACAAAGAATGACATTGGGGTCAAGTCTATAATTTTGACCGCTGGCCAAGGGCACGTCGTACAACGCAAGTTAGAACCGTGAACCGGACACTTAACTGTTGGTCACGAAATTATTAAAACTCCCAGTAGAAGTAATATGGATGTTGCAACTAAATGTAGCAATAATGCATTAACTCGAGATTGTAAGGGAACTATGTGAAACGATTGTAAAACTATTACTGATCATTCAGAAGACGCGGCAGACAAATTCTTTAACTGAACAAAAACCCGGACAGCTCTGGACTGATAGTGGACGAAAGAGCCCTATGGGCATAGGGCTCTTTCGTAGCAGTGGGACAACACGGGCTAGAACTGGCTAGAAGCAAATGACCCGAAGGCCAGTATACAAAAAATATTATCGCTAGATACCAAGGCAAAATCAAAGCATTTATTTCAAGTAGGCCAGGTACAGGCACTATTGAATTGTCGAAGCAATGAAAAGTATCTCCCAGGCACAAGGCATAAAAACTGTGAAAGTACTGTAGTTGCCCATTCCCTAAGGTAGATCTCTATGGAGAAGAACGGCGTCAAGACTAGCTCATAGCATTAGTAGATAGAATCTCACTACAGAAATAATGAGATAAACACAAAAGTTAATTTATAAATAAAAAACTGCGTATAAGAACGAAATGGAAAATAAAAATAATATTAATACAATAATTGTTTGCACTTGCAGCTGACAGCATTGAGAGAGGAGTTTTTTGATGCCCTTATTTTAGGTTATTTAATAGTTTTTAATTAATTATGTATTTAGTTACTTTAATTATTTAATGTTTATTGTAGGTTATTCAAATATGATCAAAGAAAATGACTTATTAATACTGACAAACGTCATAAAAGAAAAAAAAAAAAAAAACAAATAATATAATTTTCACTTCGAAGTCAGAAGCGAAACATGATTGCGTTGGTGGAAACATTTAATTTGCTATCAATAATAAAACAACTTTAAAAATGAGAGTTGACAACCTTAATTATGCATAAGAGAAAAGTCATAATTCACCAAAGATTTCAACCGAAAAGATAAAAGCCAGTAATTAAAAAGAAATAAACTAGCATTTTAAGGTGACACCTACGTAACAGATACGTAAAGTTTCCACGGTCTATCCATTTGCATACATTGAGGTTCGAACCGTGGAGTATTTCAGACAAAAACTTGCTTCTCGTACTAGTAGCAATGTCTTTCAAGGAATTGTGAGTAATTACGTATACGTATACGTAATTATACGTCCTAAATGTATTACGTATATTATACTGTATGCATGTAGTTTAGTTTCTAAAATTAATTTAAGTAACACAATAATTAATTAATTTAAGTATATCCTTTTCTGCAAATCTCGTAGTCAAAATTTGGTTTGCTGTAAGAAAACCCAATTCTGGGTTAAGCTCGCCATTGTACATAAGCTATATTGTTGCAATTTGTATGTATATTTGTTTTTTATGTGCAATAAAGAATAAGAATAAGAATTACAATGACGGGCAACAGAACAATGATCTAACAGTAGTTATTTACATAGTGTCTGCTAAACATTATGTGTATCAACTAAAATTATGTTAATGTACTTAAGACAAGCGGGGCAAAGTAAGTTTCACTACAGCCGTGTCAAACTTGCTAATTAAGTTATTTTGCTTTAACGTGTCACTGAGACATGGAATCATAGATTTTATGACATTCATTCTGACAGCATTAATGTAATGTTTCTGTGTTATAAATGTGCTAATTGATTTTTAATTGGATGTATTTTATGGATTCTAGTGATCTGAAATAAATGAATTAATAATAATTAAGCATCATAAATCTTTTTGTTTCCCTAACTTCTTTGATTGGCTTTTAAAATTTATGCGTAAAAAAATTTGCATTTTGTTGTAGCCACCGTCTTAGGTTTTAATTTTGACTCAATTTACAGCTACAAAACTCCCAAAAATCACAAAATATCAAAATCAATCAAAATCAAAGCATTTATTTCAAGTTGGCCACTTACAGGCACTTTTGAATTGTCGAAACAAAGACAACAATAGCTACAGTCCCAGTCACAAGGCATAAAAACTGTGAAAGTACTGTTGTTGCCCATTCCCTAACGTAGATCTCTATGGAGAAGAACGGGCAAGAAACACAAAAATTACACCAAATATTAACGTTCAAAATAGAAATGTATCCCGCATTTACAAACAAATTAAAACGGGAAGTTTATTGACAAAACTGTAGAAGAAAGAATTTGAAACTCATTGATTATCTCAGATCTGACTAAGTTTAATCAGTGATTCATTAGCGGAAACTTAAAATACTTTTTCAAACGGAAGAAATCTATAAACGTACTTTATTAAACAACTTAATTTCCCTTGAACATGTTTTGGGAACATGTGTGTGTTCTAATTACGCACATCTCCGCATATTGATTGGATCTTTGGGAAGTCAGTAAATAAATAGTGATAAAAACCCGAATTGCTTAACATTACTAATGTAAATCTTTGACTTGGATTAAGCCAGTGAAGATATAGTAAATTGATGTATGAAAATCGTGGGAATCTGGGTGCGAAAAACATAGGATCGGGCAATGTGGTGTCCCTTGGGGCAGGCATGGGGGATTATAACTATTTTCAGATACACCTACCACTGTTTGTCTCTGCATCACCCAAAGGTTGACTGGTAGAAAATGCCTATGGCATTAAGTCCGCCATTGTACTTTTGTGCTTGAAGTGTAAATAAATAAATAAACATCCAGCGGACGATTTTCAGATAATTTTACGAAAAGATGTTGATACGAAAACCATAACTACATTAAGATTCATAAATATGGTATAGTTTTTAGATAACTTTATAGTCTGTAGAAGGAAGCAGCATTTGTATTTATCTTTAACATTTTGTTTTCTACACTTGAATGAATGCTGGAAGCGTTTTTTTTTCTTTTTTTTTTTCCGGTTGGGAAATCATCAAACGACCCCCCCCACTCTGGGCGGAGCGGAAGGGAGTGTCAGACTTGTACTGACTAAAACCCATCCATGTTCCTCCTTTGCCCTTTGTGTTCCAGGGCCACGGTATCTCTTTCGAACAGTCCCGCAGCCCTGGCAGATGTTGGAAGCCTTAGTGCTAAACAATTTTTTACTTCAGTAGGTTTTCTAGTTTACTTACTTTTGCATACCCAATTGGTCTAGTTTCCTAGCAATAAAAACAAAAAACGTGTTTATGCCAAATAAAAACACAAACCCGCTATCAAAGCACCGACTAATGTGATGCTCCCCTTACATTTATATATCAATCTGCATTTTAAAATAATTGGGGCGTGAAAATCACTTGTTTATGCTAAACCATCGTGTTCTATCACAAGCGAATGTTCTCAAAACGTTGGTACTGTATTTTTTATGAGCCTTTTTCAGCAAAAGCAACATTGTCAAACTATAAATCGAATCTGGGTTTAAAAAAATAACTTAAAGTCTAGAACGTTAGGTAGAAAATCTACTTTACTACTTGAATTTCATAATCAAAGCGAACACTAACCATAAATAATCGTGCACCGACACAAAACTCAAAAGAAAATTCTCTGCCGCAAACATCGAAACTAAAAAAAACTAAACTGACAGCTAGTGATGGGAAGTCGCGTCTGGTCTCAAAAACCGAACGCAACGACCCCGCGTCCTCAATTAATAATTTTCCGGCACAGAACAGCGTCAAAGCCGTCATTGTTCGGCTAAACAATGAGAGATCGGTTGGAGCAATGTTACCACAAAGAAAAATTAGGTAAACCGACGTAACGCCGCTCTAAATCTCTGTCGATGGTTAGTGTGATGCAATTCGTTACAGTTAGGGATGTGCCATGTCGATGTATTGGCGATTGATGAATTGTTGTCTATGATGAATTGCAATTGGCGTCTAGCTTTTGTTGTTATGATTAATTTGTCGAATATTTCTTAATTAGTTAGGCGTGGCTTTTCAGCAGTAGAATGTATGATTTATTATGTGTAAAATTTGCATTCGACAGTTCATTAGGTTTAGTAAGTTATTCATCGTTCGTTTCTCTTTATTAATATATTTTTTCTTGTTCACAGGTAAGAACTCAATCGAAGAAGAGACGCATGTATATTATTGTCTAAAATAGAAGTGAAAATATGTGATTGTGTAGTACCTCGACTACCATATTACAAAACAAGTAAGTCATTTGCCCTCAAAACACCACAAAACCAAACACGGAAACCAGTTCACCAATCAACTGAATTTATCGATAAACAAAACCCAAATCTATCGACACTTCCCCGTTACTACCCTTCAAAGCTGACCCATATCGTCGAAAAACACTTCCTCGTTGATTCACAATCGGCCTACTGTTTTGAGCTGCAACTTGGTATTCAGGTCGCCAGCATTGAACTTTTTTCGACAACGAGACGACCCAACACTGGATTATGTAAAACATTTTCTTTTTAAAGCATTTTGAATGTATTAAGTAGATAAAAACGTAATAAAATTTAATGGGACTTTTGTTGGGCTCTGGGTTCTGGTTTTGTCATCGAATTTTTTTGATGTTGTAATAGTAAGTAGTCTGCTGTAAATGTGTAGTTATGACTGTAATGTGAGCCGATTATTGTAATTTTGGTCTCAAATAATATGTAATAAGTTTTCTTTGGCCTTTTGAAAGTATTTTGATATTTGGAAATCAGGATGAGTTCTTTCTTGGTTATAGTCATTTGACCGTATTGTTGGTTGGTCAGGTCAGATGGCGAAAATTTCATATTTTTATAAAGCTAGTGCATAAATGTAATTCTTTTTCTAGAAGAAGATTGTCATAAAAAAACGTTTATTTACCTATTTCAGTAGTTATACAATACTAAATCATAATATTACATGCAAGATTGATTTTATTACATAAGCTTATAGCGTGGGCACACCAGACACTTATGTACACTCAAGAAAATTATTTGACGAAATGTTTGATGTTCTACAGCTCAATGTGTTATTAAGATTAGGGCTGTCGCGATTTTGTACCGTAATTTATCGATAAAATCAATGACAGAGAATTTTTCATTGTACTTCTGCAGAGCAAAATAATTTTGAGCCTTTATGTCTTTGTGAGGCCTTACACTCAAGGCACCCATAGGATAGTCCGGTTAAGCAGAAGCCAGCCTCATAGGTTGACCTGCGAGATGCCATTAAAAAAATATGCCATTAAAAAAAGAATTTTACACCATGTACCTCGTACCTCTAAATATGATTAAGAAAAGTTTGATTCGGTAACCGTACCGTTTCCGAATGTGTAAGTTAGTGCCATCCTTCATAACGAGCTCTCGTTATCCTCACAATTTGGACGACCCCCATATTAGAATGGCCCACATGTGCCGAAACGATACTCAGTCAAAAAAAAAACATAATGCATTTCTTCATAACGAGTGATGAGGCGGTACAGTCGAAGGAAGAAGCGCTTAAAATATTTTCATCAGAATTTTATCAACAAAGACTTATATTTTCCCGGTGTGACGTTCAAAGATGCAAGTAAGTAGTTTTTTCTCCATACCTCATAATACTATCACGTATATAATCCCTGAACGTTAGGCAGCTAACACCATCAAAGTTCAAAAGAGTCTGAATTAATTTGACGGCACGATTGCCGCAGTGGCTGAGCGATTGACTGCTGCGCTGCGTGACGCAGGTTCGATCCCCACACGGAACAAATATTTGTATGATCTACAGGTATTTGTTACGGATCTGGCTGTATGTGAGTTTAAATGTTTGTAAAGGAACCCACAATACAGGAGAAATTCCTAGTGTGAGGCAACGTTTTAAAAAAAAAAAAAACAAAATTTATACTTCCGTGATTGTTCACTATTTTGAGCTCCCGATATTTCGGCGCTGTTGCAAGCGCCATGATCGCGGGTTGACTCAAAATAATGAACAATCACGGAAGATATCCCGTAAGTGACAGTATAAGTTTAGTTGTAAACCGTGAAAGCTTAAAACAGTGTTTAAAAAAAATTCAGCTACAATACCATTGCCAAAAACGTTAACCTCATGCAAGCCGTGATTACGATTACGGAATCGATGAGACAGTTAGCACACATTAAATCAGCTATAAAAGATATTTATGAAGCTCAACTTAGTAATTACAAGCAATATTTTCTTTATCTTTTGGCTTACGGCTAAAGATTACATCAGTGAAGCTGAATTCGCCAAACGATATCTAAAATATCCGATGATGTAGCTAATCACATAATCGGAAGGGGTCAATATATACATAGTAATAGGAAGATGGTTATCGAATATAATTGACTCCTTGATGTAATCGTCGCCCCCAACATAACGTTATGCCTAAGGCAGAGGAGTAGTTGGTACACGACATTTTTGCCAGTCCTGAATACCTGACCAATCATTAAAAAAACGTAATTGCACTTTCCTGGTCGGATTGAGCCTAGGATCACCACTTTCAAACAACAATCAGTACTAGACCACGGGCCAGTCAATTTATTTGCACCAAAGGCAAGACCTATTCCCGCCATATTTCCCGATACCATGGCTTTCCTCGCCTATTCTTAACTAAAAACATAATCTCACTCTATAAATCCCCGAGAAGAACTATTGGTGTACTATAGGTAATGCTCCGCCTGAGGAGTTCTTATAGTGCACCCACATTTCGCTAAATATGTTGACATAAAACAGAGGCGTGCCTGTGGCAGTCGAAATGTTAGGTTGTATTGTGTTTTTAGTTATCTTAATTAAAAATAAAATCTAATTAAGAATTTCACAATAGTTCTTTCGAAAAGTGAATAACACTTTTCTTCCCGAACATACCCAGGGGTATGGTCGTTGACGTTAGCGAATTACAGGCGGTATCAAGTTCAACAGTTTAACACTTGCTCGGAGTCAGCCGCGGGCGCACCGAGGCAGTGTAGTCTGAATATTTAACTACGGTTTTACTGGCTTGATGATGGACGCGAGAATTTTGATTAAATCTATGGGGAGTAAGCATCTTAGAGAGTCCCTAATTAGTAGTGTAAGAATGTATTTAATTTCTAGAAATTGCATTGGCATCACTTTTAATTACTTAATTTGTCTGCGTACATTCTACTATCATCGTCAATATCAAATCACATACCTAAACTAATATTATAAAGAGGAAAGATTTTTTTGTGTGTACCGAATAAGCTCCGAAACTGCTGGACCGATTTTAACCATTTTTTCGCCAATAGAGAGCTAAATTATCAGGAATTAACAAAGGCTATAAATTCTATTTACCTATGTCATCCAAATTAGCCGAGCTTGATCACTATTTTTGCGGACGAAGTCGCGGGGGAAGTGCTAGTTTTATAGATTTACTTTCAAATCAAATCATATTTATTTCTGTAAATTGTTTTGACACAACACTTTTACATGTCACATCATGTTTTGTTTTAAAACTAGATGGGGCCGGTGTTTCGTACCTGACTACTCTGAGAAGAAACATCCGAAACAAACTCAGAGGTCACTGTCTCTTTTAAAGTCCAAACATTGCTCAAGTCATACGAGGCCCATGCAGATTAATGTCTGAGATGGTCTTTTGAAGAAATAACCACACAGATTTGAGCGGACCTGTCCAGTCAGATTCAACATTTAGGACCATTTTACTACATAGTAAAATTGTCTTCCTTTTCGAAGAACCAATTAGGTAATATCAAACGACCACTGCTCTGTCAAGAGTCCTTTGCAGACCCTTATTTCCTTAGCATAGCTGTAGATATATGCCAAGGAAATAAGGTACTGGTTAAAGGCTTTTATACGTAGATAAAGCTTTTAACTTTGTGAAAAGGAAATGCCTGCATCTTGCCATTGCAAAATAATGGTTGTAAAAATATCCTAAACGAAGGCGAAAGGCTCTTCGTTCTCTAAAGGTTCTCCCTGTCATTGTGATCATTTTTCGTTTTAGTCCATACCTGGGAACCTTCTAGTTACGGAGAAATTGGGGGTCAAAGTTCCAAATTTTTACACTTTTTTTTTTTAAATACAAGTTTTTAATGTTATAACTTTACTTTAAATACCTCCACGACCCCCGTACTATTCAGTGCATCAGCACAATTTTTTGAGTGCGTTACATTGAGTCCTACCGTAAAACGTGATTTTTCATACAAAAAAAAAGTCATTTCCTAGCAATATTTTTTCGTAGAGTTACTTAGTTTGATGTACATAATGCTTGGTTGGCGGCTTCGTGAAGAGTCTGTTTACTGCTTAATACTTACGAATCGACCACTTCAAAACTTAAACCAAAACATATTACATCATTACTTAACACTAGGTTGCAAATAGAGACATCCAATGTAAGTAATATAATAGAGATGTGAACGCCATGTCGATACTTTTGACCTGTCATCGACAAAGTGTCGAATTTGACAGCGATAAAACGTTTTTGTGTGTTGTAAAGTTATCTGTACTCTATTATTAGGATTTTGACGGGCTAGTGATGTATTTAGAGCCTTTACGGTTGGTTTATGGTACTGTTTGAAATGAAGTGTTTTGGATATGGCACTTTTTTGTTGAAATATTGTAGCGTAGCAGTGTCATCATAATCATAAAAGTTTTGATCATCCGCGTCAGCAATAAGATATGTTGTAGTTAATATTAGTCAATAAAAAGTGTTACAATAAGCTAATACTTACAGATATTGACACCAGAATAAATATAAAAGTTTTTGAGCGATACATTCAAGATGTCATCTGCCTTGCCTTTTCCCAACTATGTTGGGGTCGGCTTACAGTCTAACCGGATGCAGCTGAATACCAGTATTTTACATGGAGCGACTGCCTACCTGACTTCCACAACCCAGTTAGTACTGGGTAATACGATACCCCTTGGTAAGACTAGTTGTCAGACTTTCGGGCCACTGACTACCTGTAACGACTGTCAAAAATGAGGAAGCTTGGTTTTTGATCATGAGGAACACCCAGGTAATCGTCGTACTACAAGTAATTTATACTCATGTCTGTCGTCACAAAAATAAGTGATGGAACACAAAAATCTATACCTGCAGTAAAATATAGGTTCTTCCGAATTTTCTTGAAAACAGGGTACAGTCACGAGCACCAATACGTATACACTTTCCTAAATGTAAAAGCAATTTTTGCGGGAAATAACGATTGTAACTTGGAAATAGGATCTTTTTCATAAAAATATGAGTTCTAAAATATTGTGTTCGTAACAACACGTAATTTTAATCAGAACAGTAGGAGAAAAATGCTTTTAAAAGTTGTTAAGTGTTTACATATTGGTGGTGCTCGTGACTGTACAAGCTCCTGTATACATTTTGTTTATTCGATGCTTCCTCCCCAATGGGCTAAAAACTAGAATGTGAACCATTTTGAAATGGCTCGACTATACAAGGTGTAACATAATAAACGCAAGACCTCCCGTGTGGTCTCTCGCACCATGAAACTAAACATCTTTTGTTATACGAGTTCTTGAAATTCGCAAAAAAAATAATACTTTCTATACGTAATCAGCTGATCCACATGTATGGTAAAACTAAAAAAAAAGTTATGAATTTCCAAAAGTCATAGAACAAAAATTGTTCAGTTTCATGGTCTGAGACACCACACGAGAGGTCTTGTGTTTATTATGTTACACGTTGTATAGTATGAGACATTTCGGGACTTCAAAGGAACTTAATGCTGAGCTTGAAACTCTGAATTCCTTGGATGAGAATCTCATCAAAGTAAGTTGTCGTAAACGTGGGTCGTCCGGCGGCGAGATGGGCAGACGATATAATTGTCATGGGGGAAAAACCTGGATGAGGCTGGCACAGGGCCGGGGAGATTGGCACAAGAAAAGAGAGGCCTATACCCAGCAGTGGATGAGTTCGGGCTGTGGATGATGATGAAGTTGTCGTACGTATTATTATTATTATAAGCCTATATTGTCCTACTGCAGGGCAAAGGCCTCCCTTCCCTCCTTCCACATTTCGCGGCAATGACAACGAACGACTACGTGGCAGGCCCAGAAGAAGATGGCTGGATGAGTTTGACTCTTTCGCAAAGGATTGGCCTACAATCGCACTAGATCGTACGTATGTCGTATGTAAGAAAAATATCCAGTCACAGTTCCTTGGCTTGGTAGAGAATTTGTAAAGAAAGCTCTCAATAAAAAGTGGGCAAATATTTTTAAGAAGCATTTTATTTTACACATTTCTAAAATCATTTTACTCCTGAAAAACGGTACACGTGCAAAAAGAAATTACATTTACCTGCAAGTCGTTGCATTCTTGAGCTTGTATTTCAGGTCGATTAGGCATTACCTATGCGCAAGGAAAGCCCCTTAATACTCGCTTTGTACGAGAATACCGCTTCGTGCTCGTGTACACCTGAAGATTGCTGAATTCCTAGTAGAAATTGGTTCAGAATCCTGTGATACTGTACAGATAAGTTCAAATTGTACATTTTGGCTAGTAATATATTAATTTGAGTTTAAATTGTTTGTCAAAATGTTGTGAAGTGTTTTAACCGACTTCTATATAAAGGAGGTGGTTATGTATTCGACCAGCATCTTTTTTTAGTTTCGTCATGTCTGTCTGTCTGTCCGTCCGTACGTCACAGCCACTTTATTCCGAAACTATTTGGACTACACAGTTGAAACTTGGTAGGTATTCTGTGAATTGGCTTTACGATTTTTATACAAAAATAAAAGATTAAATGGAACTGAAACTCCCCATACATGGAACTGAATTTAATAAAAATAAAATATCTGAGAACTTTCAAGACTTATTGACGCATAGGTGTAGATTGCTCGATTTACTTATACAGTTTTATGACTTGTATAAACATGAGGTTTTATTACTAATCTATGCACATAACACTACGAAAAGTGACTTAAATGCATATATTTTCGTTTCCATTGTAAAACCGAAAGATTTATCCTGTAATCGACCACATCATTAATCAACTTCGAAGAAAAGGTATCGTAAGCTCCTGATTATGAACTTTAGTACGCAAATAAACTTACTTATTTTGAGAATTTGGACAATAAATCCTGCCTTGATTGTAAAAACATATCGATTTCAGGTTTTATGTCATACTTTTATTACCCGTATTTTAGTTTTTTTTATAAAAACTAAGTTGCTTATGAGTAATATTATGTATTTATGTGTTATATTTATTTTGAAAATCTCCTGTCTACTCCAATGTTATATTAGCTGTGACCACAGCAGACAAACAATCAGACAAACAGACAAACTCGAACACCATAAGAGTTCTCTTTTTTAGCGTTTATCTACGTAGCTCTAAAAATCAGCAAAGAGTGAATTGTCCAATTCAAGAATGAATGCTCCAATTCAAGAGTGAATTTCGAATTCATGGTGATTTTTCGGGGCCTGTAAATTTTCTTCTTCAAGCAATTTCCCAGAACTATCTATCGTAATATTTTCTTCCGAATCAGTAGCAGCAAACTCCAAATCAATACCAAAAAAAAATATTTACAAGAATTTCAACACCAAATCCCAATTAACTAAAGTAGGTAAGCAAGCCACAAATAGTATTTTAACTTAACTTGCTTAACCCAATTGCCTTAAACACTTTTTTACGTGACAAAAACTTGCTTACACTTCAAAATGGCCGCCGGTAATCTTTGAGGTTTCTCTCAAAAGCAAACAAATTATTCTCGGGAGCCCAAATTGACTGCTATTATCATATCAACCTGTCATTTTGGTTATGAAAGGTGTGGTAAGTTATTGGGGGTATTTATAATAATCTTTTTAAAAGAATTCCGATGATAACCGAGTCCTTACTTGTCGGTGGCGGGTTAACTTCGAAACCTTTGCATGTATTGTTAATTTGGAAGTCGATACATCAACCATGGGCATTTTGATAATAATATTTTCAATGTGTAACAGGATCGATTGTTTCGTAATTTAGAAATCTAGGCTAACACAATGTACTTATTACTCAAAATCTGGTGGGCGAAAATAGACTTTACTTATACAAGGTTTAAGTAAAGTATGCATAAATAAATTGCCTGTCAAAATGCTTACAAATGGAAGCACAAAGTAACACCAAAAAGGACCCATAGTGCTCACGAAAATGAGATTTTTGAACCTTACAAATTAAAAATTTCAATTACGATAACACAGAAGCTCACTGGACTGTGTAATTACAATCATTCTCATAATATTCTTTCCCTCAATTATCCCGTCATTATCCTCCATTACTATACCTTAAGTCTATTCAAATCTTTAATTCAAAATTATATCATTTCCATTTAAACGAATATCAACCTTTTGACAATTATGAATAAAGTTGATTTTAAATGACTCGACCAATTGAAAAATTTATAAAATAGTGGAAGTTGTAACGCAAATTGAATTTTAATGTGTGAGTGTTAAGGTAGTATTTTCAAACGCTCAATTGTTTACATGTCTGGAAACTGAATTGCAAACGCACTATAATCTAATCTCTTAATGTCGTATAGAGTCGTTCCATTTCGCGCTCTGATGCTCCTACCTTGCACCAATGGCCTTAAACTGGGTCTCAAACGGCTATTCGAGGCTTCTAATGGCCACAAATGGCCTCAAACTGGGCCCTATAACAGTTAGTGTCTATGGTCGCATAAAAATCAAATTTAATGTGATTTACAGCGAAAGACTCGTGTGGGTTACCACGTTATTTGTACGTTCTTATGGTTTTGTGAAGAGTCTGTTATCAATTGTTGCATAGAAATCTAATATACAGGGTGTAAACAGACCCTTCACATAGCATAGAACAAGTGCTTTTCGGATATGTTAAGGGTCTATTTACACTCTTTATTTCATCACAGCAGGTACATCTCGACCTAAACGTAGAAATGTTCCGATACGAATAAAAATTAAGACATTCAGCTGTGAATGCAACGTGTTGAACTTCAATAACAATCACTGTATTAAGCTTTCACGGTTTACAACTATACTTATACTGTCACTTACGGGATATCTTCCGTGATTGTTCATTATTTTGAGCTCCCGATGTTTCGGCGCTGTTGCAAGCGCCATGTCGCGTGTTGATAAAAAAAAATCGGGAGCTCAAAATAATGAACAATCACGGAAGATATCCCGTAAGTGACAGTATAAGTTCAATAACAATGACAAAGAATAAAATGTCAAATGCCTTACCCATCCCTAATCAGTCCCTGCCTTACCCACGTAAAAGCTCATTCTATCTTACACAGATTAACAACAAAGTAAACGGCCTAAGATGCAGCTAAACAAAATAAAGTCCTGTTAGTCCGATAGCCTGTACAAGGTGTTATGGCGGTCGCAACGAGTAAAGATATGGTTTCTATAAAATATATCGTCTTTCTCCGTTTCCTAAGTGCAAGTTTAATCAGACGTAAAATATATTTATAGCATAATCATAATCTGTTTTTAGACAGACCTTGATGAGAGGGAGTCGCCTGGATCCAACACGCGGGCCCAATATGGGTTGGGGCATATCACTTGCCTTCAAATTTTTGGAGTTGGAATTTTGGATTCCGAGATCCAACGTATTATCATTCATCGTTTTGAGATAATTTTCACAAAGTAAAGAGCCTTTTTCATGGGACAAGCCCGCCACACTATTCCCAAACCACTGCATCTCCTGAAAGCCAGCATCAACAGTGGCGACCACCAGAAAAGCGCCGAGACAATGAAGCTCGACGAAGTCCTAGAGAGACAATTTAACTGTCTCTGATCCCGCAACGAAATTAATAGCGGAGGAGTAGGAAAAATTATGATTTCTACTTCCCTCCATATCAGCTGGAAACCACAGCTCCTGAATTTCATGTCGTTGGTGACCTACCCAAAATTCGTGTTTGTTAAATAGTGGTGTGGCCGTCTGACTGTCAAGTGATAGCTCTCGAGTTCGGACCCAAGACACGTACCTATGATTTTTGGGATTCATGGCGTATTGTATAATTATTTATCACTTGCTCCGGTGACGGAAAACATCGTGAGGAAGCCAAACCAGCATTCCTGACTGATATTTCTGGACGGCATTTAAAGCCAAGTCCACCACACCAGGTCAGGCACTAACCACACGAAAAAAACAAGAAGACTGTTGCTTCAGCGAACATCGATGCCAAACCTAACAATCATAGCATTGCGTAAACTTTTATGGCTAAACATAACCCAGATGCTTGGGACAACTTCAAAACATGGATTGGTCATCCCAGGTTATTGTTATGAGCATACAAGGGAGCTGCTACCCATCCTAACATAATCTGGTCAATATGATAAAGATAAGATGGGAAACAACATGGTTTAGAATCAGTTACATCTATAGATAGCTACGACTGAGGAAATCCGATATGCGGTACAATGTTTCCGTCATTTTTTCCCACGATATACCGACGTAGGCAGGAATTGTACCAAGATACCAGAATTTAAAAAAATATCTTATACTGAGCACATTATACCTCTAACACTGTTTTAAGCTTTCACGGTTTATAACTAGACTTACAGGACATCTTCCGTGATTTTCAATCATTCTGAGCTCCAGATATTTCGACGCTTTATCGCTGTGTGTAGTCCCGCGATCATGGCGCTTCCAACAGCGCCGAAATATCGGGAGCTGTGCTGTGTGAGTTTAAATATACCTCTTCTCAATAGAAACGAAGATTCGAACGATCATCATCACCGCTTTACAATTTCGTGTTGGTTTCAAGCATTTTTGCAGGTTTATCAAATTAAACAACGAAGAAGAATCACACCAAATCATTGAAAAAAAAACGGTCAGGAGACCTCAAAACAAAAGAATGCAAAAAAACGTTCCAAATTCAAAATCCACAGTCGTTCAGAACTTCAGTCGTTTGTCGATGACCATAATAACCCAATCCTTCAGTTTCCTATTGGTAACAATGCTGTGTAAAGGTCCCAGCCCCGCTGTTACAAGGTTATAGCAACCCAACGAACCGAGAAATCGACTCGATAAAACACCTTGTCGGCATCGCATACCTTTATGAAAATATTTAGAGTTCTTTTTATAAGGTAACAGATCTTTCTGTATTTTTTTATGGCAACATTTTAGCCAGTATGAGCATAAGCGCCTATAATGTATTTTCTGCTGGGAAATGAGCCTCCTGGGTGACTGCGGGTTGATGTTGTTGATGTCACATGTCTTCGAATTATTAGTTCTAAGACATGCAGCGGGTTCTTTAGAGGAAGGGAAATTTGCAGTTGCATTTTTGGAACATTGGATATTATTTTTGGTGACATTTTAAAAAGAGTTAACTAATGGCGTTAAAGAAAGCAAAAGTTTATGATTAAAGTACGGGTACTTTGTTTTTACATCATTGTACTTGATAATCGTGCGCTTAGAGTAGAGGAAGGCCAAAGAAGCGATGCCGATGGATGGATTGTGTAAATGATGATATGGCAAGAAAGGACGTGACTGCTGAGATGACGAGTAATGAGATGTATGGAAGAAGAAGACATGTTGCGCCGACCCCAAATAAATTGGGATAAAGGCAAGAGAATAATGACGATGTTCTTGATAATCGTGCTTGCGTAAAATTTAATTCAACTTTAACTTGCAATGTTGCCGAACAGTAGCACATTAAATTTTTATAACACCATCAATGATTGCAATAACCCGCATACGGAATTCTCAAAACGAAGGTCGTACTTACACTTTTTTTTTTAATTTTTATTAGCCTCACATCTCGGTTAACAAACGCTTGGTATTATTCAATTACGTTTTATGACTTGCAACTGGTAACACCGCTCTTGGAATTGCTATGTGATTTATTACTGCGTTCATTCTCCGATTTTACTGTGGGCAACCCTAACGGTAGGGTCATACGCGAAATAATCACTTCGGCATAAGTTGTCGCTCTGTCTGCTAAAGTCGTCAGTTGTTATGATTTATGTGAGCGTGTGGTTTCTTGGGATTTAATGGTTTTAGCATTTAATGTTTTTGCTTTTAAAGAATGCAGGAACGGCGGTGTGTTTTATGAATCAATGATGGTGAAGTAAATATTAAAATTTCAAGATGGTTTCCCAATTATTGAATTATTTGGTCCGTGGATGGGTGACCATCAAAGCACGCAAAATCCTTTGACAGTCGTTACAGTTCGTCAGCGGCCCGAAAGTCTGATAAACAGTCTTAGCAACCTCTTGCTAAGACTGTTTATATACCTCTATCGTATTTCCCAGTACTAACTGGGTTGTGGAGGTCAGATGGGCAGTCGTTCCATGTAAAATACTGATATTTAACTATTTAGCTGCATCTGATTAGACTGGAAGCCGACCCCAACTTAGTTGGGTTAAGCAGATGATGATGGTTTCAGAATTATTTTTTTTCTAATTTCTTAACTTAAAGACTTACTGTTTTAGTTTTATCATCATCATCATCATCATCATCCGACTACAATAGGCCACTGCTGGACACGAGCTTCTAATTGTACACTACGCAGCTCAATTCTCTGCAAGTTTCTTTCAGCTGCTTTTTTGTAAGACTCATCTGCTTAGCCTTTTCCCAACTATGTTGGGGTCGGCTCCCAGTCTAACCGGATGCAGCTGAATACCCGAATTTTACATGGAGCGTCTGCCCATCTGACTTCCACAACCCAGTTAGTACTGAGTAATACGATACCCCTTGGTAAGACTGGTTGTCAGATTTTTGGGCCGCTGACTACCTAACGACTGTCAAAAATCTACATATGACAGCCGGGACCAACGGCTTAACGTGATTTCCGAGGCACGGAGGAAACTCGGTATGTAATGGATGGTCACCCATCCACTGACCTAGGCAAACAGACGGTGCGGCTGTTATTATTTAGCCACGAGCTGTTTTAGTAAGACTGCTTCATAATATTAATTTTATTACTGACTTAAGTGTTTTAACTTTCTAGTCTGCTCACAGTCTAGACATAATCAAATAAAATGTAAAAGTGTTGCAAATGCAGAAACAAAACCAAACCAAAGCGCTGAGAATTGCTTTGAAACTGAATAAAACCTCATTTTTCGCTAACAAAATTTAAAAAAGATTCATAAACCTCATAGCTTTCAGTTTTATTTTCGGTCAAAGTCAATTTTTGAATGTCCAAAAATGCAAGCTGTGTATCCGACAACGTTTTTAAAAGGCTTTTATTTTTAAAACAAGTGAAAAATGGTATGGTTGGGTCTGTTGCATAAATTCTGCTAGTAGGTGCCCCGCGCCGACTACCGTTTACGTTATGCTTAAATATTCAGGGCTCCGTGCATACCCATGAATGTCTGGGATTGTTTTACTAAGTTTTTTAATGTCTCTGGTTCATACTTGAACTTTTCTCTTGAGTACTTCTTTGAGTCTTCTTCGTTTTTTCTTCGCCGAGTTCACAGCTTCGTCGATGGCAGCAAAGAGTTCATTTGGACCGCATTTTTGAGAGAGGAAGGAAACCTCTGGAAGGTCTTGAATACTGAACCCTTCATATATGTTATTGTTGCTTAATAACTTAATTTTCCAATTTTATTTATCTTCGATCTTCAAAACAATATTTTTTTGTTGTTTTAATTGGTGCGAACTGATCCGATCGGCTCACTTTTATAAATATTGCATGTAATGGTTTCGGAAAGTAGAATATCATGAATTTTACATCCTTTTGAAAGTCTAGGCAACTATTATGATTTCTATTGGACATATCAAAAATCATTAGGTGTGACCAAATCGATTTCATGTTTTGATGCAAAAATATTGCAGTTTTTAGTTTTTATTACTTACATTACCAGAAATCAGATATAATCGGTCCAAATAGTTTTACTTTTTATGAGAACTATGTTGTCCACGTTCAAATTAAGCTTTACGTATTTTTTTTTTGCTTCGTTACGTTTAACAAATAGCCGTTTTGAGTCCTAGGGGTACAATGTCCGTTTCTTCTCTTCATTCGAATGTCTTTATTCTTCGCTATTAAAAATTACATAAAACAAAATTGTCCCTACGACAATATTAATTCATGGCTTTTACTTCTTTATTTAATTCAAGTTATCAAAACACTGGACCAACATTGCAACACTATCGCAAACCCCAATCATTGCACAATGCATGACAAATCAATTCTAAATTCAAATATGACACCGTTGACAGCTGCCAAAGTCAAAACGTCAAACTTCGGCAATCCCCGTGCGGTCACCGAATGCATTTGAAAAATGCAGTCTCTAAGACAAATAGCGATGTCGTCACAATCGCCATCTGGCGACCAAACGCCTACGAGTCTACGACATGTCGCAACTGCGGTACGGACCTTATTTTTACTGTCGCAAGTTTGGACAGCCACTATTATGCTGGTTAATGATTGTGTATCTAATTTTAAGTTAATGTTGTACGCAGAAGGTCATTAACTTAATTGGATGTATTCGTATGTGTCGTGCTTGTTCCAATTTGGTAGTACAATCAACAATGTATGTGATAATACAAATAGCATTTAGGTTAGTTGAATTTAAATAATCGGAATGAATATTTAAAATTGTCTGTCTATGTCTGGTCATTTAAAATTAAATATTATTAGCTTTCTGAACTAGACAGACAACGTCTTATGTGTCTAAAATTATTTTACTTGCGGCAAAATAAATGTAAAAACACACGCACATGTGTGTCTGTGTGTGATAAACATGGGTAAGTACTTACTTAGATGCATAAACGTATAATTTACTTTGAGAACAAAACGCGTAACCCTCCTTAATGATTTGCACAAAATCATTATGATAACGAAGCATTGATGCTAAAAAAGCAAGAGAGTACCTGAACAAAAATAATTAAAACTCAAGTACTTTAGATTAAACAATGGAAATAAAGTTAAGAATTAATTTCCTGTAATATGTTAGAAACGAACCTGAGAAACATGTTTGTATAAGGACTTACACCAAACAGAGACATTTACACATAATCTGTGATTACTTACATTGTTTAGTTTGCTTCTCGACCTTGTATGCCGTATGTAGATTTGATGTAAGGCCGGTCTCAGACGGGGTGACGCGGCGTTTATTACGCCTCGCTGACTTGGAAGAAGATTTAATCGCGCAATTACGAAATAAGTGTGTAGAAGCCTCTTCTGTGTGAAATTACGAGTTGGTCGGATTTTGCAGTTCATATTGACAAATATATGAAGTGATCTATTTCGGGAATAACGTCTGCATGTATGTATGTGTGTGTGTGTGTATTTTACCTTTACACTTTAATAATGTTGTAGATCTTTGACAGTCATTATAAGTAAGTGGCCCCATAATCTGACGGCCAGTCTTACCAAGGGGTATCGTATTACCCAGTACTAACTGGATCGTGGAGGTCAGATAGGCTCCATGTAAAATACTGGTATTCAGCTGTTTCCGGTTAGACTGGAAACCGATCTCAACATAATTGGGAAAAGACTAGGCAGATGATGATGACTTTATCAATGTTGAAGAATACGCCTATTTATTTCATCATAATTTATAAGAATTTTAACATGGTAGATTAGTACAACGAACTCCATAAGAATAGTTCATATCGTGGTAAAAATACTGTCGAGTCAGCAAGACTGCTACGAGGCTAACTGTCCAATTATCGCATTATTATCTATTAATTATGGAGTTATAAGTTACGATACTCGAGGAGGCCATATTTAGTAACGTTTTGAAGGATACATCAAAAATCATCAATCTGTATATAATGTAAGTAGGATGGAGTAGCTCCTTGTATTTCTTAGTAATCTTAAGATGATCAAAAGACAACACTAAACACCGCAGTGTGTGGCTGGGCTAAGCGTGACGTACAGTGTACGCACACAACATGGCCGCCTATGACGTCACTGTATTCATAAAACACATGTGCTCTGCGTATTCTTGAATACTGGATCGGACCGTATGACGATGTTTTACGAGTTATTTATACTGTGACAGATTTTCTTGATTTTATATGAATTTATAAACTTATGCATTTTTCATATGGGGCTGAAACTGGCTGGTCTTATTCCAGTTGTAAGCGTCCCTTTGTGCCTATTGACCTTGTTTTGTTCTACCTTCTTCTGATATAAAGGGGAAGTGGAAATTAGGTTTTTCCTACTCCTCCGCTATTATTTTCTGATTAATTTCGTTGCGGGATCCAAGAAAGTTAAATTGTTTCTCTAGGACTTCATCGAGCTTCATTGTCTCGGTGCTTTTCTGGTGGTGGCCGCTGTTGATTCTGGCTTTCAGGAGTTGCAGTGGTTTTGGAATACTGTTTTAAGACTCGAAACGGGATGTTTACCATGTTTACTGTTTCTTATGAGTTCCCAATATTTCGGCGCTGTTGCAAGGACCATGATCACGGATAAACTGAAGTTAGTGACCATGATAGTTTAAAATCTTATACTGTTTTAAGCTTTTACGGTTTACAACTAAACTAATACTTATACTCAGTCAACCCACGATCATGGCACTTGCAACAGCGCCGAAATATCGGGAGCTCAAAATAATGAACTATCACGGAAGATATCCCGTAAGTGACAGTATAAGTTTGGTTTTAGAATAGTAAAGCGTGCTCGTCCCAAAAAATGGTGCACAAACTGCAGAACGACCTGCTCTTGCTACCTGCTATGATCATTACACACTCCCTTTGCTTCGTCCAGCTCTGATCCAGAACTGGTCATACACGCTTGCCGGAGCTGTTGGGTTCTACGTGGATGAAAATCGGGCTTTTGAGCGAATTTTTAAAAAGGAATTTTTGGCTATTGAATAATCGATTGAATATTTAGATGTATGAAGGCAGTGCTACCAATTTTACCTATTTACTAGCTGTTTCACCCGCCGCTTCTGACTTGTTTTATTTTTGCTCGGCTCCTATTGGTTGTAGCGTGATGTTATATAGCCTATAGCCTTCCTCGATAAATGGACTATCCAACACTAAAAGAATATTTCAATCGAACTAGGAGTTCCTGAGATTAGCGCGTTCAACCAAACAAACAAACTCTTCAGCTTTATAATATTAGTATAGATTTAGTGTTTTTGTGTCCTTTCACTCACAGCTTTGACTGAAAATCGAATCGTACTCTTTATTGAAAGGAAAACATACTTTAGGGACGATTATTTTTATGTTAGCCTCTTAATTGTCCCACTGCTGGGCAAAAGCCTCCCCTTTCTCCTTCCAAACCTCTCCATCTTGTGCTCTCTGGCCATGTTCGCCCTGCAAACAAGATCAGATCAGATCAGATCGTCACACCACACAATACAACTCCCATTACAGGTACCTAATTTCAAAAGACTAAGCTGGGTGGCTTAGCCTTTCAAACTAATAAATTATTACAACACCAAAATATTCCAATTTTAAAATCAGTATGACCGAGCGAACGCGCGATAAATATCTAAACAAGGATAAATACTTCCCGTACTTACATAGCACCATCCGCTTACATATTTAGCAACAGTCCCGTTCGGAATCTAACCTTTGCAAGTACTACTTAACTGGCTATAGGCATACAAAGGCTTGAGCTAACATTGCTATACATTGCTACATTTGTTTATAAAAATCCTTAAAAAATTGCTTAAAAAATTCAAAGTACATCAAAAATGTGTCGGGTTGTTTTCTCATTAGGTATTTCTCAGTAGCAGTCACGGAGTCTGGATTTGAGCCCAGTTGATGGCAATAAGCTCGCTCCCTAATACATGTGTCTGAAACACAACTGGTGAAACGTGGGTGTAGGTACCTATTAGGTACACCTATGTCTAACCCTTCGGGGATTACAAGCGTGATGTTATGTGATGTTATATTATTTCGCCCGTTGTGTTTAAGTCCCTGTAAAATTCTGGCATTCAGCCTCCAGTTAGGCTGACGCCGACCCCAACATCATTGAGAATAGAGGTAGGTAATGTTCATACGTCAAAAAATTGAATTCAGAAGCCACAGATTCATAACCAGCTTTTACAATCCTGGTTGGCGCATACACTCATATTTTTTTCTTCAAAAGGAATGCGCGCGGGTTTTGAATGTCAATTTGACGTTCCTTAAGGTCAAGTCGGCTTCTATGTGTTCTTAGTAAAGGGGTCATAAAATGGCGACGGGTCGCGCATAAATAATTTTAGAATTATTGTTTTATAGGTTTTTTATTGTTTGTTTGTGTGAGTTTAAAACTAAATTGTTTGATTGTGTCTGGGACTCTGGGAACTCGTTTAATAAACAGGATAGCTTTTTTGAAAAATATGGTAGGTATTTTTAAACGTCGGCATACATTTTAAGCACGTTTGAATTGATTTTGCTGTAGTATCGAGTATGTGTATCGTTGATATTGAAGTCGGACATAATTCAGTCACTACAACATTAGTTCTTTTTCTTCAAATGTGGTTCTTCATAATCAGGCACGTGGCAGCACCCGAAAAGAGAGCAAAGCTACGAGAAAATATGAAATGTTTTTGATGTGGTAACATAATTTGATTCCATATTACACTGATGTAATTTTGCTACGGATAATATCGTCAGGCTTTCTCGAGGCTCAATACTGAAATATCATGGTAAATATTCGCAATATTTCCAACCTAAAATATTCACAATATTTATCAACGAGTAAGTCTATTTACAATACGCTCACAAAGCTCATACTTTTCTAAATCCTTCTGACAAACCTCGGGTCATATTTACTCTGATGTTCAAGCGTGTCCTTTAAAGGTCAATTGTCAATCACCACCCGCGTTGACATTCCAATGCTTTGAGTTGTACGCATTTGTACCAGTTGTAGTGGCCGACAGTGTACGGCGTATGTTATGGTGCATTTGTGAGTCATTTTTTGTGGCCTCCAGTGTATGTTTATAGTAATGGCAGTGTTTTTGTTTATACAGTGTGGTGACTTATCGCATGTTGTTTTTATTTATTGATTGGACACACCCTGTTTCGTTTATGGGGAAATAATGTGGAGTGAATCAAGTAGCTAGCATCACTGAAAGTCGAAATTCAAGAAATGCGCTCTTTTTACCAAAAGTTTCATTACATTTCCAATATTTGCAAATAAGTAGCAATTTTATATAACCAGAAATTTTTCCAGCTATGGCACTTAGGAGTTCAACGACCAGAAATATCCAAAGGACCCTTGACCTTATTGACACAACTACTTACGACACGGACTTGTCAACTTATTTTCCATGGGAAATATTCTTGGTGACATGACATGACCAAACCAAATAGAAACTTACTTCGCATATTTTAGTGTTACTCTCCGTACTTTTTTTTTGATACGTTGATATATGGATATATATATCCATATAATAAAATTGTAACAGGCCGATGTCTGTATTGAAGATATTGAAAAAAAAAAAAATGCGGGGTCTTTGTTCAAAAACAACAACAAAAGCCAAAACAACAGTTTTTAGAAGTTTTGTCTGTCTGTCTTTTTGTCTGTAGGTTTGTACGCGTATCTCGCAAAAACTATTGCATAGATTTGAACGCAGTTTTCACCGCTCTGCTGCTAGATGCTTAACTTAAAATATAGGCTACATCAGATATAGTTTTGGACCCGGTAGGTGGCGCCGTGCGAAGCAAGGGCGGGTCGCTAGTTAAATAAATAATATTATTTCTGCTTCCTCAAATCAATCAATTAACACAGCTTATCGCAGTCCACAGCTAGACATAGGCATCTCCCAGGCTATACAGGGTGGAGACGACAATGCGACAATAAATTAAACTGTATGTAACTCATGACGTTCCCCGCCTGCATACAAAAATTCAATCGAAAATTACTGGATATTTTCGATTGAATTTTGTATGCAGTTTATTCACAGGACGTTATTTTTCATTTTTAGCATTTTCTACATAGTGTAGATAATAGGCTACCACCAACAGGTTAACGTATCCCGCATCGGTATAAACGTTAAACACATGTTGCCAACTCACTACTTTAAAAACCTTGGCCAAAATTGTCGTATTGTCGTCTCCACCTTGTATACAGTCACCTCAGTTTTAAGCTCTTTGGTCCACCTACCTGGAAGGGATCCTACACTACGCGGTCTCCACTCTAGGACTCATCTGCTCCACTGTGGACACTTACAGGGCCGGTATGCCAGCCCACTGCCACTTCAGCTTGCTAACCCTGCAAGCTATTATCTGTGTAAAAAACCCTTACCGAAGCCAAAAGGCATGATTCTCCCCTTCAATGCGAATTTGCGATCAGTTTTTTCACACCAAAAAAATTGTCATTTCCAAGCAATATTTTTTGCGCGGTGTTACTCAGTTTGATGTGCAGAATGCTTGGTTGACAGCTTCGTGAAGGTTCTGTATATATTTATTTTACTTATGTCAAACAACATTAGTCGTTGATGTTGATTTATGCTAACACTTGAGTAAATTAACATTTTCTAGTATAGGAAAATAAGATTAAAAATTTTTATTATCTTTATGTGGTTTACTACAAACCGCAGTTTTTTCTTTGTTTTCAAATAAAACTACATACCTCTTGGGTATAAAAACTATTGTATTTCTATAATCCAATAATATCTAGTAGTCAGGCAATAATAGTAGTAAATCTGGAATCCAAATGGCTTGTAAATTGCAAAAGAAAAAATATAGTAATGAATTTTTATCATAGTTTGCGAAAACGGTGAAATTTTCTATTAAGACTTCTATAAAATTCTACTTTGCTAAATTATACGGTTTTTATTCGATATATTAGTAGTTAACTGTAATTTTATCGAATGATTTTTAATATATCCAAACTTTTTTTCGTAGATAACATCCCAAAAAGTGCATCAATATTTTTACTCTCAAAATACCAACACAGATTCAAATATTGGACACAAACATTGGTCAGCCAAAAATATACATACCGCCAAAAAAACTGACCCACCGAAAAAACATTCTTTAACAAATCTTGACCAGATGTGTCCCGTTACACATACGAGTACTAATGTATCGTGGCAAAGATGTCCAATCCATTAACATAAAAGTATGTTCCACATAGTTAACATAAGGCTATTTATGTTGCACATTAGGGCAGTGTCCACGTAAAGCACTTTACGCCGTTCCCGGCTGTCATTTGTAGATCTTTGACAGTCGTGACAGGTATTCAGTGGCCCAAAAGTCCAACAACCAGCCTTACCAAGGGATAACGTATTACCCAGACCAACTGGGTTGTGTAGGTCAGATAGGCAGTCGCTCCAAGTAAAATACAGGTATCCAGCTGCATCCGGTTAGACTGGAAGCCGACCCCAACATAGTTGGGAAAAGGATTGGCTGGTCGTTAGGACAGTGACCACATTGACATTACCTAAGGTCAGTTGACATCTATTTTTCTCTGAATGTGCGTCAGTGCATTGTGGAGCTGTTTTGTTGCCCAATGGGCGAGGTCGACTGGTAAGGAGTGGACCAGACGGGACGTTTACGAATGAAGCGTTTTTGTGTATGTTAGTGTCGCTCTTCGGTTAGTGTCTTTGTATGACTAAATCATCAGACCAATGTTAAATGGAAAATTTAATTATGTATCATTGATTACATATTAAAATGAATTGAAAAATACCTAGTTATTATGAATTAATTAATTTATATTTTACTGTTAATTATTTTGAATGCTGTTATATATTTTATAAAATTGTGCGCCCGCCACGTGAACTATAATAATATTATTTAAGATCTCGTAAAATGCATGTGATAGGTGATAAAGAAATGAATTGAATCTAATAATTGTCATATCGACGAATAACATTATTATTTGCTGAAAAGATGGAGCTAGGCGTACTATTTAACATCGCAGTTATAACGATCATCGATACCGTCATCATCTAGCATTTTCGTTCCGTAGTTTGTGGGTAAATAAATTAAAATGCTAAATTATTGCACTTACTTAGGTATTTCACTTATTTTTGCATGCAAAAAAAACGTTACAGGCTTATTGAGCTGTAGACATAGATACATATAATCTCACTTTTCACTGTCAACACAATATTAATCTTCAGCAGATAATTTCCGCGAGCACTCAACCGAACCAGCCGTGAAAAAGTAAAAAATATTGTTTTTGACATTCCGGAAATTGACATACGATAGGTAAGATACAATGTCTCATACACGATTATCTTTTCATATATATAATGTATTTATAACGTTGCCACGCCAGCAAAAATATCAAATACCAAACTTATTTTTCCACAAGGAATGAAGGAAATGTTTCAAAACGATTAATCATCTAAAAAATCTACACTATTTATATACACTACACTAGGATCTTCTGAACACAATGCTATCAATGATCCATACATTTACCTGTACTCCAAACCAAGGCTGCTCAACCTCAGGCCCGCGGGCCACAACATGGCCCGCCAACGCATTTGAATTGACCCGCCAACAGTGGTCAACTGCCGATAGTCTTTTGAAATCAGATTTCAGGATTTCAAACCGAATCGAAAAGAAAAACGTTTCTCCTTATGAACCCATTCTCAGTAAGCCAATATCTAGAAATTACTATACTCATTTTAATTGGAGGAGCTCGTGGCTAAATAATAACAGCCGCTCGGGTCGATCTTTAGGTTAAGCCGTGCTTGCCTAGGTTGGTCTGTGGATGGGTGACCGCCCATTACATACCGAGTTTCCTCCGTGCCTCGGAAAGCACGTTAAGCCATTGGTCCCGGCTGTCATCTGTAGATCTTTGACAGTCGTTAGGTAGTCAGTGGCCCAAAAAGTCTGACAACCAGTCTTACTAAGGGGTATCGTATTACCCAGTATTAACTGGGTTGTGGAGGTCTGATAGGCAGTCGCTTCATGTAAAATACTGATATTCAGCTGCATCCGGTTAGACTGGAAGCCGACCCCAATATAGTTGGGGAAAGGCTAGGCAGGTGACTATACTTATTTTAATTATACAACTACATTTACAGCTACATTATCAAAAATTGATTTATAAAAGTTAGTATAGGCAAGTTTTATTTACTAGATGGCCCGCGATGACACGGAATCTAAATTTTGGCCCACCTTCAGAATAAGGTGAGCAGCCTTGCTCTAAACGGAGTAAGAGACATTGATTCTGATTGACCCTCCTAGAGTAGTCAGGTACGAAACACCGGCCCCATCTAGTTCTAAAACATAGCATGATGTGTAAAAGTGTGTTTTTACAGAAATAAATATGACTGACACGCAAATTCTTCCCAAAAATTCTAAAACTCCCGAATTGAGACGAAGAATTTCAACGCTGCACGCGATGGTGGGTCTGGAGTAGTGGAACTGGATTCTCATGGTAAAAATTTATGCATGGATGTCCCTACACCCTGTTTTTAAGAGCTAGACATTTTAAAACCTCAACACTTTCTTAACCTTTTCACCGCCACGGACTTCAATAGAAGTTCCAGATTTCCGTGCCACCAGCGCCACGACTTCATCAGAAACTCTTAATTTTTAACTACCTATCAAACATAAAAGCTATCGGCATCGATAGTAGTATTTAAAGCATGTAAATCTCATTCATCGATATGACGATAGCCTGATCACTACTGTTTACTATATACTTCGTTATACAATTAAAGCTTAATGCTGGCGAGGCATCGCGTTCTGTGTACGTTGGCGGTGAAAAGGTTAAAAACCTACGACTTTGTGTATTATTTATTTAAAGCAATCAAAAAACGCGCATACAACCAGCTCGTCTGCAACGCCTTTACGCACAATAGCATTGGCTCGCACAGCACAGCCCACTGTAACGAACTAACGGTACTCTTTTTCATCCTATTACGCAACATTTTTTGCTATCGGTACTTCGGCTTCGAACAACGTCTCTTTGTTTGCGCACGCGCAGACCGCGGCGTATCAAAGGTTTGAACTCCTACGATACGATTATATCATTCGAAAGATTATGTTTTATTTTATGTATCTTTTATATAGATCGGCGGTAGAAGGTATTGCACGGTATTTGGGTGTTTTGGAATTTGGTCGATTATTTCTTTGGCTTTAACCTGGACTTGGTTGTAAAGCAGTTGTTTTACAACCACTAAACCAAGTTTATCAGCTGTGGATGCTCCGTTTAACATGGCCTTTGTGTAGGAAGTGTTTGGCGAAGACTATCATGAGAGTCGCTCTGAACAGTGTCATAAGAGTTTGTGGTAAAGCCCATTATCCCTGTTTGACTAATACGTAATGAATGCTTGAACAGTGAGCCTTTAATTTGGCATTAATTTAAGTGTTACCTCATCATCATCATATCAGCCCGGAATCACCCACTGCTGGCTATAGGCTTCCCCTTTCTTCTCTTACACTTCCCGGTTATGTGCGTCCCTTATCCAGGTGTTTCCCGTCGACCCAACGAGCACTTACTGTTAATGAAAAGGAGCATTATCAATAAAACCAAAAAGATTTAAATGTTATGTTCAAAAGCCTGACGGAGCTGCGGGACTGGTCGAAAGAGATACCGCGGCACTGGAACAAGATGGGTTTTAGTCAGTACAAGTCTGACACTCCCTTCCGCTCCACCCAGAGGGGGGTTACTATGATGTCTTCAAGCAGGAGTAATTCCATCGTGGGAAAGAGACAGAGCTATACAGGTTGTCTTGCGCCATCTCTGTCCCACACTGGAATAACTCCTGCTTTGAGACGTCATGGTAGGCCACCAGGACCCCTCCTGCTCTGTGTAGATTTGATGATTTCCCAACCTAAAAAAAAGACAAACTTCAATGAATCTCACTTTAACCGATAGATATCGCAACGATTCTCGAAAACAATGAAAAATTGGAAATTGAAAATATTTTTCTCGTTTCAACGTGCCCTCTGGGAATATTTCACCAGAACCAATATCGGAAACGTGACGAAAGTACCAGTTGCCATCCAGAGCTTTTGAAAAATATCTGTTGTATTCTGTCTTTAGTTTTATAGCAAAAAGATTTTGACAGTCTTACTAATATTATAATAATGTGAAAGTTAGTAAGGATGGATGGATGGATGTTTGTTACTCTTTCACGAAAACTTCAGAACGGATTTGGATGTTCTTCTTTGGCACATCGATAGTTTATAACCTGGATTGACATATAGTATACTTTTTATCCTCGTATCCCGTGGGACAGATACCAAACTTCACGGGGCCAAAAGCCGCAGGCATAAGCCAGTATAAAATAAAAGAAAAAGTTCTAAATTATTTATTTATTTTCGCTAACAAAAATAAGCATAAACAGAAAAATATTTTCAATAGCAAAAATAAAAAGGTACCTCTAAAGGGCCTCATAAAAACAAAGAGCTCTCCTACATAAGTCAAGTTGACCTTACACACAAGCACTCTATTGTAACGCCCACTTTACTACTAAATGTATTGTGCTATTGCTGCCGTATACAGAGTAATTAAAATAGCCTCTGTTGACATACTGGGTCTAATTAACCTCTATGGTCCGTGTATACAATATGGTTCAAGTTAGCCAAATGTCACAGTCCTATGTTGGCCGCAGTTGAATATTCAATGTTTGCCATAAATTCAACTTGCAACGTTGGCCCAATTTCTGTGATTTGCCGGATTCGAAACAAGTTAAATTGGGCTATTTTCTACATACCATCAAAAAATAGGTAGATTAGGAGAAAGCAATTAACAGAGTTTACTTAAACATTTTACATGTTGCATCGTCATCATGGTAATGAAATCGTCGTGGACATAGCTAGTACCAAAAAAATAAAAATTTTCGCAATTTATTGACAAAAAAGAATATCTTAAGACAAACACTGTTTTAAGCTTTCACGGTTTACAACTAAACTAAATAATGAAAAATCACGGAAGATATCCCGTAAGCGACAGTATTAGTTTATCATAAGACAGTATGTAAAATCTGCGAATACTACAAGAATGATCTTTGACTTTTTAACCGACTTATTAAAAAGAAGGATGTTCCCAATTCAGACGTTATTGATGTGAAACGTCTATATGCGCATAGGCAGTAAAACCAACTCGTATGCCGTGACGGAAGATGGCATGACGCTTTCATGGCGTGATGCATCCTCTATGCCACGTAAAATCAACCTTTTCCCATTAGAATAACGTTTGTTTTTATAGGAATACATCTAGAACAAAATAGACTCCTACTTTATACCTCATCCAACCAACACTATCACGCATACACGTTCGTGTACACACACAATAAATACTCCGAACGACATTAAAAGGCCGGCAGCCATACAAGACACCCTATGGCTAGCTAAAAAGCCTCTCCAGGGGAGTTACAAGAGTAAATTACAAGTACAATGATATTAAGAGAATTGCCTATGAGATACTATGGGTTTAATGTATGGGGCAGTAAGTGGTTTGTGTGATAAATGCTGGGTTGTAAACTGGTAATTGTCCTGGGAGGGCAAAGGCCTCGCTTCATATAGAGAACTAGCTTTTGCCCACGGCTTCGCCCGCGTGGATGTCGAAAAGTATCCCATGGGAACGCACAGAACAAACATAGTTATTTACCTTCATCTCCCTTTTTAACCCTTCGGGGGTAGAATTATCAAAAACGCCGAGACACTTATAAATTAATTTTCAATCGTCAGCCTAAACACTAAATTTGAAGATCCTAACTTCAAACTGACAGACTTTCATACAAACTTCTATCCCCTATTTTACCCCTTTAGGGGTGGAATTCCCAAAAATCCTTTCTTAGTGGAGACCTTCTCTTTACAAAGAACACACTCTTCAAGTTTCATGTCTCTAGGACCAGCAGTGGGCTGTGTGTTGATATATCACCCAGTCAGTCAGTCAGTCAGTCAGTTTACTATTTTATATATACAACGTGTAACATAATAAACGCAGTGCCTCCCGTGTGGTCTCTCGCACCATGAAACTAAACATCTTTTGTTCTACGAGTTCTTGAAATTCGCAAAAAAAAATCATACTTTCTATAGGAACGGACGCAATCAGCTGATCCACATGTATGGTAAAACTAAAAAAAAAGTTATGAATTTCCAAAAGTCATAGAACAAAAGTTGTTCAGTGTCATGGTCTGAGACACCACACGAGAGGTCTTGCGTTTATTATGTTACACGTTGTATAGATAGATGTATGAACATTGATCACCAACACACAACAAGCAAACATAAGTATGTTTGCTTGTTGTGTGTTGGCGATTTCATACAAGTCCCAACTTCGTCGTTTATCTCGATTTCTTCTTGATGACATTGTAAGTCAGTGTTGTAATTTTCTTTTTTTTCTTCTTTCAGGTAAGGATACTTCAAAGGACTGCTAAATGGATCTAGTAACGATTTTTAATGATAAGTACTTATTATTAAAAACCCTTATTTATCGTATAGACGAACAGTAAGTACCACTGCTGACCAAAGCAACCCAGTCAATAAAAAAATTACAACGCTTACCAAAAAGTTCACAAATCTATCTTATGGTCAAATCAACTTAAGAACATTGCCACTTATAACATCACGCCTGTAATCCTCGAAGGGTTAAACAGAGTTGTAACCATTAGTACACACATATTTCGCCAGTTATGATTAAGTCCCATAAAAAAGGCGGCGAGGCTATTCATCAACCGGACACAAATCCAGAGTCCATGGCTGCTACTGGGAAATTCCTGATTGAAAAACCCAATAACACTTTCCCCGAACTAGGAATCGAACCCAGGACCTTGTGCACCACTAGACCAACGTCACAGTCAACATTGTTGCCGCTCATCATCTTGAAATAATCCACCAAAATGCTTTTAGCAATATCTTTGAAATTCTCCATCTTATTATCTGATGACATTATCATGTGAAATGTCATATCATTCCCTGTTATTGACGTTCTTTTACGTCAAGTTAATGGAGCTCACTTCGTTGCTTCCGTTTGGTAATGACGTTGTGTATTTTTCTCCTTATTTTTACTTGGAATGAGGAATCCTACGTTTTTCCGTGGGTGGATGGTGATACAAGGCAATACGAAATTTAATTACTTTGGTTAATGGCTTCTTGTTAAAATTATGCAACTTAATTTGTGTTTCTCGTAATTTTATAAAGGATGTAAAAAGACAGGTCGCGGGAGTCATAGAATTACCGTGACCCTGGAACATAAAGGGCTATTGAAGGACACCGTGGATTTTAGTCAGTACAAGTCTGACAGTCCCTCCCGCTCTGCCCTGGGTGGGAGGACTCATTTGATGATTTTACCATGTTAAAAAAAAAAAAAAAAGGATGTAAAAAGACCCTTAACGAAGCCGAAAGGCAGATAATCTCCCCGTCATTGCGATATTTTTTTTGTTCTAGAACATACATGAGAACCTTCTAGTTACGGAGATATTGGGGGTCAAAGTTCCGACTTTTTCACAAGTTATTTTCTAAATACATGTTTTTAATGTAATATTTTTACTTAAAACACCACCACGACCTCTATACTATTCAATCCATACATCAGCACAATGTTTTGAGTGCCTTACATTGAGTCCTACCGTAAAACGTGATTTTTCACCCCAAAAAAAAAAGTCGTTTTCCAGCAATATTTTTTGCGTAAAATTACTTAGTTTGATGTGAAGGGTCCGTTTACACCCTGTATGTTGTAACCAAAGATATTAATAGAAAAGCTATCAGAAGAACTAATGTCATTGAAATATCATGTTTCAGTGACGTATATGAGCAAAATTACATATTTGTCAAGTGTGACATGTTAAACTTGTACCAGACAGCATCCAGTTAGCTCTTAAAGTAGATAAATATTTTTTATACTCCCATCTATCGTAACTATATTTTAATGTCTTTGATTACACCTAAGAGTGCTTCCTAAGCTAGTGTATTTTATAAAAGGCATATATTCGAACACAAACAAAAGGACAGTATTATGCTGTGCGCAGACAGTAAATAATTGTCTACAACCCGATGCCACGCTAAGCTTAATAGCTAATAAAGATTAAAAATTAGACGCGCCTCGTACGGGGTAACACTAACATAGATAAATGTTTTGTTTTGCCTTGTAACTCGTAAAATTGCTGTGTTTTTTCAAATAAATATGGTATATCTAAGGTATTAAAATATTGTAAGAATTTGTAAAATTATTGTTAGTACTTGGGAACATCAGAATTTGTTGTAAGTACAAATATTATTTTATGTGATCGTTGTAAAACGTGTACTGTAATTTGATATTGTTTAAATGATTGGGATTTATTTTTAATTGACGCATCAATCAAGTTTGTGGCAATCGGTTTAAAATGTAATCAATCAAATTAAACGGTTTGTGTTGCTTGGCTATTTTTAAATTGAATTTACTGAAAATAATTATATTGAAAAATAAGTCAAAAGGATGGATTTAAAAATATCTAACTCCCAGTCGAGTACTCGAGCAGCTCAGTGATATTTTTGTGTATTTATTTTTTATTCTATATTGCACACAAAATAATTCCAATAATATAACTTATGCTTCCGACAATCTGTCCTGCTCTTTGGCAGAAGATTAGTATAATACCCACATATGTAACTTTGTAGAAAATAATAAAAAAAATGTATAATGGCGAGTTTAACCCAGAATTGTGTTTTTAAATACCTTGTATTTATTTTCCTTTCTCATCCCGACTTTTACAAATATCTCAAACCAACACAACATTTTCTTCCTTTCCCAAAAAAGGGTCTACTTTTGTTAACATTCTGAAACCACCGAAATAAATCACTCAGCCCTTTTCAACTAATCCCTTTGTACAAACTCATATATTTTTCACTGCACCACTCAAACAAACACACCAACAGAATGTTTATTTAATTAATGCTCGAAGTTTGCTCGTTATGGTATAAAAATAACAAACTCGTAGTATGGGACATTTAGACGCGCGACAGTGGCGACGCGTGTGGTCGGGTACAGAATTAGATGTTGTTATTGCTTCTTGGTTCACTCTTGGATTGCGTCGATATTATACGTCGCGTTTGACGGATTCCCATGAATTAAGGGGTGGTTATTATTTTTTACTTTATTTCTAATAATTATAATGTGTCAGATTGCTAAACTCTATAATTTTAAGTAAGTTTTTACCAAAATGGCGTTATTTTCGTAATATTACTATCATTCTTTGGTTAGCAGCAGCTCCAAAAACTTAACCAAAGGATTGTGTTACTTTTAGCAATAATAAGATAGTTCATTGTAATTGTTTAAAAAAATGCTCAGTGCCTCTAATTTCAGTGATACCAATTATTTTCGTGTCGTACTTAGAATGATGCACATGGTACATACCACCTGGTGAAATGCTTATAGGTAGGTTCAAAAAATATCTTGACTGTCATAACCACAGTCTCTGCTCAAAAATAGCCACAAACTTGAACAGAAATCCCACAATTTTCTTTATAAAGACTCACCACACTACAACCCGACCTCCCATTACACCGCACCATCCAACAATAGTCGACAGGACAATTAAGCATGTTATTAAATTAGCCTGCGTTACGACACGGTGTAAATTATAAAGCACTATATTATGTTGTATGGATACAATATGCTACATGGTGCGCGGCGGGGGTTAGGACGGGAGTAAATATTAGTTTACTTGATACACACGGTCGGTGAGAATGGTGAACTGGTTGGCGAACTTGTTGGTTGAATTATAGATTATTGTGTGTTCAATGTAGGCACAATAATCGTTTCATATGTCCAAGACCTGAAGGAGTAATGAGTAAAGTAATGAAAAAAGAAAATGCTAGAATAATATTATTTAAGCTGAAGGAGTGAATAATATGATTATTTAGTTACATATTATAATAGAGGCATTTAGGAGCAAATGAAAGCTAAAATTGGACCAAAGAGGCAGTCCCAAATATATAAAGGAAAAACCAAAGTACACACCCAATCGTTTCATATAAATTAAACAATGGTTTAGCGATCAATAAAACATACAAAACTTGACGAGTTTGAGGCATTACCTCGATTACCATAATATTCTATTTTCCTCCAAGTATTACTTAACTGAGTAAATATACCTACTGCGCGAATTCTTCACAACTTCCCGTTAAAGATTTAAGTGCCATAAAAGTTAAAGTACTTTTAGAATTATGAGAATAGAATTACTGCGAATCCTTAGAAAATGTTATGTTAACTTTTTTATTGAGTGGATGGTGTGTTCGAATCAGTAAATGGTAATGATGGAAGTTATGGCTGTAGAATAAATCAAGTTAAGCAAGCACTGAACAAACCAAAATCACTAGGTAATTTCCTTATTAATTTTTCTTTTCATAATTATTGTTACTAGAGAGAACGGATTTAATGCAACATAAAGTCGTCAAAATATGTGACATAAAATTGAAATAAGCACTAAAAATAATGTGTTTTTTTTTTTAGAAAACCGTTTTGTGTTCCAAATTATGAGTAGTGCGATTGAGCATTCTGTTATTTGAAACTTTTTTTTTGTTTTATAGGCAATAATAATCCACTGCCGTGCAGTGCACTGCTTTGCAGTAGATTGCTGTAGGCTGATGATGTCTATTAAAAAAAGTTTGTTATAATTCATTAATTCATGTTATTTGGTATTCATTTCTAAAAATACAATCTTTCCAACATCAATGAAGTTATTCATTGCACATTCCACTCAACCGTATGCCACACGCCTTATAGAAAATTGCTCATATTTCTATGTTCACAATGCGCAGCTGTGATATTAATTATCGAGTAAATGTAAGTAATAACTAACAATTAAATAAACAATAAATCCGTATAATGTTGTAGAGAAATCATTTACAAGCTTTCTGTCAATTCATTACCGTAATGAGCTTTTAAAGTGAATTTATTTCTCACAGAAAGTTTTGCAGTTACTGACTTGAAGACACAGACTAACATAAAGCCTTATAAGTTTTAAAACTGACGTGGTCACTAACAGACATCAGTTCACATCAGACAAGAAGACAATAAAGTAAAATTCGCACGCAAACTTAAAAAATATTTATTGGATTCTATGTAACTGTAGGTATTAAGTAAATATATTTTATTGATGTACCTGATATTAAGTTTAATGTATTAGAGACTCAACGATCTCACAGTTAAACTGCGTAAGCAGTTTTGTGGGGCAATGTAACTAGCCTTAAGAAATTGTATTTTTAATAAATCATTCATTCATTCAGTACCATTAACACTGAAAACTGGATATTTAACATGTTTACTATTTGTTGTGACCCCGAATATTTACATTATTTACAAACTACAAATCTATAATTGTAATAAAAATATGTACCTACAAATATCAAAAGGGTTACAGAGCGTCAAAAAATTCTTCCACATCGCTGTCAACAAGGCTAGAGCATTGCCACGTTGGATGGCAATGCTGATTCTTTAGCCAAAAAATAGACCCGCACTCTGGTCACGTGAAGAGTCGACCAACCGCTTGCTTGCGATTTCCCGAAATACTAGATGGGGACACTCGGACTTCATGGCCCTAGTGCAATTAATTTATTTCAGACACAACAATCCATAATTTTGTTAGTAGGTACCTACACTTAAAAATAATGTTAGTAATTAAAGTAATCAAAGACACAGCACACAATACTTATCTATATATAAATAAAAAGAGAAGTCCTGACTGACTGACTGACTGACTGACTGACTGACTGACTCATCAACGCCCAGCCCAAACCCTTGGACCTAGAAAACTGAAATTTTGCACAGAGGTTCCCTTTATGATGTAGACAAGGAATAAGGTAGGATTTTTCGAAATTCAACCCCTAAAGGAGTTAAATAGGGGATGAAAGTTTGTATGGAAAATCGTCATTTTTGTAGTTTAAACCATAAAAATTGGTGGTGACCATCGTGGTGAAAAATTAAAAACCACGTGTTTGAGTATTTCTCGAAATTCAACCCTTAAGGGAGTTAAATAGGGGATGAAACTTTGTATGGAAAATCGTCATTTTTGTAGTTTAAACCATAAAAATTGGTGATTACCGTCCTGGTAAAAAATTAAAAATCACGTGTTTGAGTATTTCTCGAAATTCAACCACTAAGGGAGTTAAATAGGGGATGACAGTTTGTATGGAAAATCGTCATTTTTGGAGTTTAAACCATAAAAATTGGTGGTTACTATTCTGGTTAAAAATCACGTTAAAGTGTTTTTCGAAATTCAACCCCTAAGGGTGCTGAATAGGGGATGAAAGTTTGTATGGAAAATCATCATTTTTGTAGTTTAAACCATAAAAATTGGTGGTTCACAAAATATCAAAAACCGCTTGACGTATAAACTTGAAATTTGGCAGGAAGGTAGTTAATAGTTAGTAGACGTCCGCTAAGAACGGATTTTACGACAGGGCCGGATTAAGGAGATCTAAGGGCTCTCGCAAGTTTGTATGGAAGTCCTTCATTTTTTGTGCTGCATATTTGAAATTTGGCAGGAAGGTAGTTTATAGTTAGTAGACGTTTGTTTAGAACGGATTTTGCGACAGGGTCGGATTAAGGACGCCTAAGGTCTCTCGCAAGTTTGGATGAAAGTCCTTAACTTTTTGTGCTACAAACTTAATATTTGGCAGTGAGGTAGTTTAGAGTTAGTGGACGTTCGCTAAGAACGGATTTTGCGACAGGGCCGACTTATGGAGGTCTAAGGGCTCTCGCAAAAAGTCATTTAATGTTGTATACAGAATGGTATTAGCCTAAAATTCGCCCAACAAGGTTCACTTTAAAAAAAATGTTGTATAGCGCCAAAATACACCGATTTTTAAATCCATATCCCTCAACGCCATTTAATTTTGTTTCGGACCTCTGCCGCCCAGAATTACAGCACCCAAAAGGACGCCTTTTATAGTCGTCAGTACATTATCACCTTTTGATCTGGCAGTCAGTTCTCACACAAAATATAACATCACGCCTTAAAGCCCCGAAGGGTTGGGCAGACATGTACCTAAACGTACACACATTTCGCCAGTTTTATTGAAGTCCCATGTAATAGGGGGTGAGCCTATTGCCATCAACCGGGCACAAATCCAGATTCCGTGGCTGCTACTGAGAAATTCCTGATGGGATAACCCAATAACACTAATATTCATAGTATTTTTTCATGTGCATATTTTAATGTTAAGTGGAAGAGCGGAGTCACATATAGGGGCGTCCATTAATTACGTGAGACGTTTAAAGGGGGGGGGGGGTCGCACCCGTTATCACCCAATCTCACGAGGGAGAGAGGGGGGTCCCGGCAGATATAACTGGGTTTAATTGAGTAAACATGTTTCTCTACAAATTATTTTCTTTTAGTGAATTCAACGCAATCAAGCACAGATTACCGTATTTATACTAAACTACGCCTTTTGATAAATCTCACGTGAGATTAGGAGGGAGATGAGGGGGTCAACCCAAATCTCACGACATCCCACCAAGGGGGGAGGGGGTTCGAAAAATCGCCTCACGTAATTAATGGACGCCCCCTAACAAAAGCATCTTCTTGCTTAAAAGGTGATCTCCAAATCATGTGTGTGACAACTTAATGTAATTGAAATAAACAATTTTTTTTAACACTTTGCCCGACCCCGGGAATCGATCCCCACGCTTAGTAGTCGCGCTTGCTACCACTAGACCAACGAGGCAGTCTCACACATGCACACCAAAATTTCCACGCGAACGAAGTCGCGGGCAACAGCTAGTCATATATAAATTTATCATCAAAACAATCTATAAAAATTTAATGAATACAATACTTTTTCATGTCAAATAAAATGTAAAATGTCCACAATAAAAAAAAACATAATAAGAATAAGTTACATGAAAACAAATGATGTTAATGATAACATAAAGCCCCCGGCTGTCATTTGTAGATCTTTAACGTGCTTTCCGAGGAACGGACGAAACTCGGTATGTAATGGGTGGTCACCCATCTACGGAGCAACCTAGGCTAGCGCGGCTTAACTTGAAGATAGACCCGTACGACTGTTCTTATTTAGGCACAAGCTCCTCCAAGAGCGAGTAGTTATATTTATAATGCAGTTCATTTTCATTTATTAGAATTTCACATTTAGAATAACTATAAATAAATAAGAAATAAATTCTAATAAATGAAAAAGGACTGCATCATAAACGTTATATCAATAAAATCCTTTACAAGCAATATTAAAAACCCATTTAAAAGTAGCATAAAGAAATCTAACATGTTTCATTTTTAATTATAATTACTACCTCAATAAAAACCGGTTGTTATTAATTATTATTACGTTGTAAAAGCTTAAACGATTACCTGTATTATTACAGATATTACAGGTTTTAAAGTAGTAAAATTAATAGTAACAATTATTATTTCGGTAGGCGGGTGGCACGCGGCGGGATGCTTGTTGTAACTTTAATAAATATTGTTAATTAATTTGATAATTTAAATTATGACTATTTTAAGTTATGCTTCCTTGTTTTTGTAGCTGTTTCTATTTTCGAATCATTAAATAGTTATATTAAGCTTCCTTTTATGATGTAAGAATAATAATTGCTGTTTCTTTATTTCTATTTTTAAACAATTTTATGGGACACTAGCGTATGCCCGCGGCTTCGCCCGCGTGTAGTTTGGTAATTGTCCCACGGGATTGTACTACCGCGACCAGGTTAAAAAGTATCCTATGTGTTAATCTAGGTTATAAACTATCCGTGTGCCAAATATAATCCAAATCCAGCCAGGAGTTTTTGCGTGAAAGAGTAACAAACATCCATCCATCCATCCTCACCAAATTTGCCATTTACTCGTATAATATTAGTAGAATTTGAGATTTTGGTACGAGGCCAAGATGCTGAAACAATACACGGTGGAAGGGAACAAACACATCGTAATGCATTTGGTTTCAAGACCAACGAAAAATTTCTACTCTGGAGTTTTTAGCTAGAATTATGTCATTGTACTAAATTCATGTTAAATTATTTTTATTTGTAACAATGTCGTTTGCCCAGTAAAAAGTGTTACAACATACAGCAAATTACAGCATGTCATGTCTTGCTGTTCAACGATTGCTGCCAGACACTTTGTGAGTTCTTCCACAACGATTCAACTACAACCTCTTTTTAATTCAGTTAAATACGTCAAACTAATGTAATATTCTAAATGGTATTAGTTAATAACTAGTGAAATCAGCCTCGCATACATCCGAAATTTGATTTATATTAATTAGCATTACTTAACTACCTAAAATCAGAACAATTAGGTACTTCGGAAATCGGAACAAATTTTTATGTGGCTTAGAACATTTTTGCAGAACTACGCTCAATTTATAAGTTAAAACCGTTTTCTAACACCATTATTCTCTTTTCGCGCTATCTATCAATTCTAACTACACTTAACTTTCAACGGCTATTAGATAACAATTTAGATATCAATCAACATTTACATAAACTTATTAAACTGTTCATCACTTTATCTGTTTCTAATAAAACTGGCATAATCAAATTCGAATAATAAATAAATATTTATTATGCGAAGAAGTTACGAAATGGCGAAATAAGTTTTATTTCGTAGGTATTTTAGATAACAGAATTTGCATGAATTTAAAAAGCCAATTAGTTAATAATTTATTGTAATAAGGTATAATAAAGTTCCTTATAATATTTAAGTAATAAAACTGTCTCGATTTTAGAAAACTTACATGTTTATCAACACCATTTAAAAGATAAAATTATAACAGATTGTCACGCAACGAATTTACGTAAGTGGCGCCTTTTACTCGACACCTTTCTTTCAAGCTCTGAGAGACAACTTGGTATCTTTTTACTCTTTTAGGCATAAAATGGAAATTGGAAAGAAATAGCCAATCAGGATAAATATTTGCAGACCCCATCAAATGGGGAGGTAATTTTAATGTTACCCGTAACGTATGTAATTCAGAGGACCTACACTAGGGAGCTTCATTTTTTTTTTAAATCTTCCAATGTGAATTGTTTCGGAAAGGATGCAGAAGGAACACGAAAAAAAACCTAATCAAAATAATCGAACCTACTTTTAGCCTTTTACCACCGTTAAAAGCATGTATTAGCCGAAGAGTTGAGAAAAATAATCTGGAGGACCTAAGGGCTGGCTTTTACCTTGGCCAGAGGCTAAGCGTTGCGACACAACGTGGCAGCGCCGCCAATCGCTTGGGAACATTAGCAGTTGACAGCGTTAAGGATGAACTTTTTGACGCTGTTTTTTGTTTATTACTAAGTTAGTTCCTTTGAGTTATTGTAAGGGGCGGGACAAACAGAAAAGACGTAAGACGTGGACGCATTTTTCATTTCCGCGTCTCGTCCGTTTATTTTGTGTCGCGACGCTTCTATACATTTTGTATGAAAATTTATTGAAGGGGCGCCACGTCTGCGACGCGTCCTCGTCTTACGTATTTTCTGTTTGTCCCGCCCCTTATGTACATAATATTGTTATGAAATGAGTAGACAAAGAGAGAAAACACTTGGACATTTCACCGATACTACAAACTTTTCGACATTGACCCATCGAAAATCCTCCGAAAATCTCAATATGTTTGCAATAAATAATAAAGATCAACTTTCCCGTGATTAATGGTTGTTTTATGAACATAATACACCGCGACCGAACGATGTATTGACTATCAAAACGGATTATTTGGATAATAAATAATGTTACTAAGTATTTTATTGAGAAAGACATTTACAGAAGGCTCACTCCAGAAAAAAAATATTTATTATGTAATCCTTGCACTTTCATGCACAACACTAATGGAGCAAAATATACTTTTACTGCTGCTATCCATCCTGTGCCCGTAAAACATCGAGTGTGATTGGTACATGGAACTTGAACTTGAAATCACAGAAAGTTTTGAAAAATAAGTGAGACAAATAGCAATGTTACGGATCAAAATTATCATGAGCTTCGGTTTCAAAATTCTTGCAATGCGTTTCTTGCCTTTATTTTACCTATCCATTAAAATGCTAACCATTCGAAGACTGTTTCGTAACTACAACACCATAAAACAATATTACTATTCGGGGAATTCCGTGATTGTACATTATTTTGAGCTCCCGATATTTCGACGCTGTTGCAAGCGCCGTGATCGCGGGTTGCAGCTACCCGCGATCAAGTGACAGCATAATTATGTTTAGTTGTAAACCGTGAAAGCTTCAAACAATATTCGGGGATTTTCAGGTTTCTTACTGTCTTTCTTTTAGAATAAGACTATGTAAAACTTTTTGCTTTATCATAGCTGATTTCGTGAATAGTCTAAAGTGGAACTTCTGTTCTTCGTTGTAATACATTCTTCAAGATGCGCAATCAATTTCTTTCTAATGAGCTTTGATAAATTGATTTGTAGGAAGTTCATAAATATGACTTTTACTGGTTAAGAGTAATTGTAAGTAATTATATAATAATGAGCGTTACTCTAGCGGTTAATCTTCTTTTAAATGACAGATGTACTGAGAAATTATGTAAGAACTAGAGTTTGTGTGTGAGAACTAAGTAGAGTGGGTTCATCCTACACATAGATAAGCTAGGTCTATTTCGGACATACTCAGAAATACACAATATTGACTACTATAGAGGTGAACGGCAATAATCCTTTTGACGTACCAACATTGTTCATTTTCAAATTCCTATTTTACTCTGCATAGGGACATGGTCAAAAGATTGACATTGAGTGTGAGGTTTACAAGTTTAGCTGGAAGCAAATCTGTCAAAGGCAAAAGCCAAAAACAAAACCAACGCTAAAGTCAAAGACAAAGTCAAATAAAGGGATTAAAGTGTTCCACCAACTTAATATATTTGATTTAAAATCAAAGATGGAGATGGAGTTTGTTTTTTTTTTCAGCGGCCATTGTAACCTGAAATAAATGTTGTTGTTGAAACGCGGATATTTTTAAACATAAGGCGACATTCCCTAATCCCAATGAATATGTGTTGGTAGCTGGCATGTTTTCTTCATGTTTTCGGGCACAACTTAAAAATATTAAAAAAAATAACGTCATAACATCACGCCTATAATCCACGAAGGGTTAGGCAGAGGTGTGGGGTGTCCCTAATATTACACGCACATTTCGCCACTTATATTTAAGTCCCATGTAATAGGGAGCGACATTATTTCCATCAATCGGGCACAGATCCAGACTTCCGTGACTGCTACTGAGAAATTTCTGATGGAATGACCCAATAACACTTGGCCCGACCCGGGAATCGAACCCAGGACCTCATGCTCAGTAGTCGCACTTGCGACCACTAAACCAACGAGACAGTCAAGTAAATATTTTACCGGAAAATTCCCAACAAATAGGTTGGTGAAATTCCAACCATCCAATAATTCTTTATTACGGAACCAAGAGCCGTCGTATTGCCACTTTTTATTTATAAATTGATCAGACGATCTTATTACTGATACTCTATCCCTTTCTTTCTCGTTTAATTCGTATAGGCCTCTCATTTCTTCCTGAACGTATACAGACTTCCTATATGAATAGATGTGTTGAAGATCAGAATGTATGGATACATACTGTTTCTGGTTTTATTTGGTGGTACCTTGTTCTATTTATTATGTCGCAGTGTCGCGTCTCGGTTGTGTTTTTTTATCGAATGAACCTAAATTGAAATCTACGACCCTAGTCGTAGACTTTAATTTAGGTTCAGCCATATGTGACCATATTTTTTTCTTTTGCCGTTTGTTTTGTGTAATGAGGTTAGTCGCTTTTTTAGTTACGACGAAGTCGTTGTGCGACAGTCTTTTGTTTTTCAATGTTTTTATTTTTCTTAACGACGTAACCCGAAGAATAGCCAAACTTAAGTGGCAGTGGGCAGGGCACATTGCTCGCAGAACGGATGGCCGATGGGGGCGGAAAGTTCTGGAGTGGCGACCGCGAACCGGAAGACGTTGCGTTGGAAGGCCTCCCACTAGGTGGACCGATGACCTGGTGAAGGTTGCAGGGATCCGCAGGATGCGAGACGCACGGGACCGGTCAATGTGGCGACACTTGGGGGAGACCTATGTCCAGCAGTGGACGTCTTTTGGCTGAAATGATGATGATGATGATGATGACTTTATTTTTCTTCTAATTGTGTCCGCTATTGAAATTATCCTTCTCCTATGCCAGTATTAGCTAATAAAGGTCATTATAAAATAACATCGAAAGTCACAGGCTGATACTGTGGCGGTCCCACTGCTGGGACAGGTGTCACAAACACTATCCCACGATCGAGGGATTCGGATATCACAAATTATTTTTAAGTTTTTAGTTCTGGGATATGCCGTTTTCCCCACGATGTTTTCCTTCACCATTTTGAGAGCAGTGGTGCTGAAATAGTAACACAAAGTAAAATGCCTGCTTGGGGTCAAACTAATGGCCTACAACACATAATTTGCGGCCGCCTCCACTGGGCAATCACTACTCAAATTAAACCTTACAGATTACATAACATAACATCTCGCCTGTAATCCCCGAACGATTAGGCAGAGGCTTAACAGGGGGAGAGCCTATTGCCATCGACCGGGCACAAATCTAGACTCCGTGGCTGTTAATGAGAAATTCCTGGTGAATAACATTATGTCTGACCAGGGAATCGAAACCAGGAGATCAGCAGTCGCGCCTGCGGCGACTCGCCCAACAAGGCGGACCAGTATGCTAACAGATTAATCAAACCCAATAATAAATTTATGATACCAACATGTTATCCAATCATACACACTTTCCCTTAATTTCCCGATTACCGTCATAATTGCCAAAAGTTACATCTAAAAGTAAAAGTTATATTTTTTCTAATCGAAGTTATAATTAAAACTGGTTAAACGTTTAATTAAACATCGGTTAATTGTAGCGCATCGAAAACTACATTTTCTTTTCGAGAACGTGTTTGGGCTTTTAAATGTTTATTGCCTTTATGTAACACGAGGTTTAAGATTTTAAAGATATGAGACAGAAATATTGTTATAAGATTTTAAACTATTATGGTCACTTACTTTATAATTAATACTCGAGCGAGCGAACACAGTGAGTTTTTCATGTGTCGGGAGCAGAATCGAGTTGCGAGTGACATTGGTAGCGGTACTGAGTGCCAAAAACGAACAAGAAAGAGGGTAGACCGATTTGTCTGTTCATAAACACCCACCCGCAATAACTTCAGTTTATCCGTGATCATGGTGCTTGCAACAGCGCCGAAATATCGGGAACTCATAAGAAACAGTAAACATGGTAAATATCCCGTTTCGAGTATTAATAATAAAGACATATTGTTGTTAAAAATATTTGTACCTAAAACGAAAGAAATGGCGGCGAGATGGGCAGACAGCATTATTGCCGTCGCGAGAATATCCTGGATGACGCTGGCACAAGAACGTGGAGCTTGGCACAAGCAAAGACGGCATGGTTGGCGCAGTGGCTGAGCGATTGACTACTGCGCTGCATGTTGCGGGTTCGATCCCCGCACGGAACAAATATTTCTATGAACTACAGGTAGTTGTTCCGGGTCTGGCTGTTTGTGTATGTGAGTTTAAATGTTTGTAAACGCACCCACGATACAGGAGAAATTCCTAGTGTGGGGCAACGTTTTTTTAAGAAAAAAGAAAAAAAAAAGAAAGAAAGAGAGTCTGGCTGTGGTTGATGATGATGATGACAAATGAAAGAGAAGGATTCATCTTGAAGTACTTGTCCTTTTATCCTGGGTAATAACATTAAATCCTGGGTGTTAAAACATCATAAAAGCTTTCAACTCAATAAAAGTGAAGACTCTCAAAAAAAAGTAACGAAAAGGTAACATAAAGTAGTTATCAGTTGCATTACATACTTATATTGACAAGTTTTTTGACAGTTCAACGACATTCATTGCGTAATTTAAGTCTTTCAGCACACAAATTATTCAAACATAACGAGCAATAAAATGGGTGTAAAAGTAACCTTAACGAAGCTGAAAGGCACTGGTTTTACATATCATTGCGATCATTTTTATGTTCTAGACCATACCTGGTAACTTTCTAGTTACCTACCGGGATATTGGGGGTCCAAGTTCCAATTTTTGTCAAGTTTTATTTTTTTATTACAAAATTTTAATGTTATAACATTACTTTAAACACTAACACGACCCCCGTACTATTCAATGCATCCATCACCACAATGTTTTAAGTGCGTTACGCACAGTAAGTCCTACCGTAGAACGTGACTTATCACATCTAAAAAAAAAAAGTCGTTTCTCAGCAATAGTTTTTACGTAGAGTTACTTAGTTTGATGTACAGAATGCTTGGTTGACGGTTTCGTGTAGGGTCTGTTTACACTTTGTATTAGGAATTTCCTTCAAAATCCTTTAAACGACCTACTTAAGACCTTTCAATCCCTGCCAGGGCTGCGGGACTGTTCGAAAGAGATACCGTGGCCCTGGAACACAAAGGGCAAAGAAGGAACATGGATGGGTTTTAGTCAGTACATGTCTGACACTCCCTTCCGCTCCGCCTAGAGTGGGGACCCCCCCACTTGATGATATCCCATCAAATGACCCCATTTGATGATATCCCATCCGAAAAAAAAAAAGGCCTTTCAATCAAGCTGTACCCGTTGCTTCATAAAAGTGATCTAAAATAGGTACTAAATTGAGCACAAAAGGTCAATCCTCCCAGGTCACAGGGTCAAACACCCCAGGGCTTATATTACAAGCGCCATGTTGACACCTCGTCGGTTTAACCCTCCATGGTCTACAGTGATGGATGACCTGCCCTTTGTCTTTGTGGATCAAGTGACTAGCATCCTGCGTACATATGGAGGGAAGACTATAAATCTATGACAGTATAGCATTGCGGAAATTCTTTCTCATTTATATTTTCATCGTGCTCTAAGCACTGCAAGCGTGACGGTTTACTTATTATTACTCAACAAACTTAGAGCAGAAAAAAAAAGCTGCTGTTAAATATAGCTAGCAGTGGCGAAGGTTCCATAGAACTCGATTCATATCGGCTTCCCTTTGAAAAATTGGCACAGTCAGTATTCTATAGACAAATAATAGAATCACATTAAAGATATGTACTCCAGCTTACCTCTTACAAAAATTGACCCTTCGCTACTGATAGCTAGAACACCATTTATTTTTGTATTCTTTTCAACAAGCCCTTTTAAATGATACCCATATCATTGCGGTGCATAAATATCTATGGGATTTAGAATGACGTCACTTTGCTAACCATGCATTGGCATTCAAACTAAACGTGAATGCAACTTTCAGCTCAATCGGTTAGCGATAACTGTTAAAATTTAGTTGTAAGGTTTGACCTAAGCAAACAAACAAACATTGCCTGTTAAAACTCGCTCTAACGTAACACAACGTCACAAAGTCCCACAACCACTAACGGATCCATTTCTTTTTGTTACAGGTACGTCATCAAAGGCCGCATTTTTTTCTCGAAACATCTGCAAGGCCGGGATTCAAATTGACCTACAAATTACACCCGGTACACCTTTAGCGGTAAAATGACCTTGTGTTAACAAAAAAAAAAAGTTTTTGAAAACGAACCCGGCTCCATTCCCAAAACCGACATGTTTTTTTTTGTTCCACCCACATTTCGAAACGTCCCATATCCGGAGTGGCGTTGTTACAATTTGTACTTAAGACACCAAAAATTAGGGTTGGTTTTAGCTTGTTGGTTGAAGAGTATTTAGAAGGCCAGGTGGTTTGCGGTTTTTGAATGAAAGCGCCACACGGGCACGTGGGTAAAAGTACAACACAAATAAGGAACAGAAGTTTGAGTAAAACAGTTTGTTCAATGTTCATATGAGTTCGCAAACTTTTACTGTGCTCGTGGTAAATGGTAATTATAGCTCAATTTCTCTACTAATAAAAGCTAAATTTTGGCTTATTTGAAGGAAATGGGGATGAATTTCTGTCGTTTCGGCATATTTTTGGAATAATAGCTTTTTACCTAACGTGCAATGCCCGATGGTAACGGGTTTTGTGGATTTGCTCCCCGGAATTTGCGCTATTGTTAAGTATATCACCACTCATTGAGGCTTAACTTAAAAATCATAGATTATATAGATTATTAAGTGCCACTTAAACGAATTCCTTAAATAAAATGGTCTGTATTTTCAACTCAGCGTCTATAATTGAAAATTCAACATTGCAATAATATTTAGATATTCATTGACATGTTTCCTTGTGTTATTAAAAGTGTTTTATGTAAGCGAGACTGATATTTTGAGCAGGTTTTGAAGTCTTTAACATGATAATTATCAAAGAAAATAATTATCTTGATAATTTAAAAAAATAATTAATTAATTCAAATTCCGAAAAGTTCTGGAGTGGCGACCGTGAACCGGAAGACGTTGCGTTGGAAGGCCTCCCACTAGGTGGACCGATAACCTGGTGAAGGTTGCAGGGATCCGCTGGATGCGTGTCGTATGGGACCGGTTAATGTGGCGACACTTGGGGGAGGCCTATGTCCAGAAGTGGACGTCTTTCGGCTGAAATGATGATGATGATGATAATTTAAAACCCTGATTTTGAGTGAACACTGAGTTTGTTATATGATTATAATGTAACTTACCAAAAAATTCAACAGAACTTCTGACTTCCTTGCCCTGTGGTTCTTCAAACCATCTGCCGGCTATGTTGCATTGACGCGCGATTATTTTTGTTTATTTTTCCTTTATTCTGCATTGAATAGGGTGCAAGAATGAGCTTACTGATACCATCAAGTTCAGGCACACGCCGATCACATAAAGATAAATAATGGTGTGATTGTTAGATATGAAGTATTGGATTATAAAATGAGAAGGCATTTTTGTGATAGGAACAATGCACTCGAGGTTCGGACAAATTAGGAACGCGGCTCCAGAAACCGGATTTGATAGATAATGTACCTACCTCGTTGATCTAATAGTGGCAAGCGCGACTCCTGAGCATAACGTCAAAATAGAAACATTTTTTTTCTTTATAACTTGCACATGGTTGATTGCAGATGCAATCTATTTTCGCAAAACTATCAGCTGTTCCATACATCTGCTATTCGTTATAATTAGGGATCTACTTAATTGTTAATATTCCATGTAGATATATTGGGGTGAAGCCGTTAGAGTTAATTGGTGAGCAAAAAACTTGTTTTGTAAATAACTGAATTCAGTTAACCGAATTTATTATTTAATTAAAGACAAGTCATTAATTTGTTAAAATTAAAGCATAGAAATGTTCTCAGTCATGATAATTATCGTATCACATTTAATTTAATGTTGTGTGTCCGTATTTTTAATTAAGCTGTTTTAGAATAAGCATCAGAATTTTAGATTATTCTAACCACTAAACCTCGAGGAGCTCGTGGTTAAATAATAACAGCCGCTCGGGTCGATCTTTAGGTTAAGCCGTGCTTGCCTAGGTTGGTCTGTGGATTACATACCGAGTTTCCTTCGTGCCTCGGAAAGCACGTTAAGCCGTTGGTCCCGGCTGTCATTTATAGATCTTTGACAGTCTTTACAGGTAGTCAGTGGCCCAAAAAGTCAGACAACCAGTCTTACCAAGGGGTACCGTATTGTCCAGTACTAACTGGGTTGTGGAGGTCAGATAGGCAGTCGCTCCATGTAAAATACTGGTATTCAGCTGCATCCGGTTAGACTGGAAGCCGACCCCAATATAGTTGGGAAAAGGCTAGGCAGATGATCTAACCACTTAACCATCATGACTGTAAATAATAAGAAAGACAGAAAAAAGAATTAGTTCCTCTAAAACGTGACAATACATGACATAATTTATGAAAACACACAAAAAATGTAGAGGCAAAAAATGCGTCACACTCACATCCACGCAAAAGAGCCATCGTTCTAATTACAAATGAATGTTCCCAACAGATCCCGTCATAATAAACTTAACAAATGGGATATAACTTGAAAACAATGACTTAATCTGTAGAAGCAGCAACAAGTTTGAAACTGAAGCGGCAACTGCTGAGTGTCTGAACAAACTGAAAGTTGTAAGCTGCCAATTAGTAGTTTGGGACTTTGGAATCCTTCTTACTGTCGACATGAGTTACGAGAATAGTAACTTATGCTGCTGACAAATGATTAGCCATTAACAAGGGTGGTAGTGGAGCTGTTCATGGGGTGTGGCTAACGTGAGAGATTTCACCAATTGAAAATAAAGAAACAAAAAAAAAATTTTTTTTCGCATGTACTTGTGCTTAAAAAATACAAAATGACAAAAAAATAAATAAACATACAACGCATAAAAATATTTCTAATAAATATAACAAACACAAACATAACAAAATAATAAAAAGGTAGAAAAACAGCTTGCCCACAGCACAGCGCTGGTTTTCAAAATATGGAATACATAAATATTAAAATGAAATAAACAGTACTTGGATTATAAAAAGGCTGTTTTCATGTCCGCCATTAAAATCAAAAGGAGTTCTACAAGGAGTAACTGAAAACTTGGAAAGGTGCTAATACATATAATATACTCATCATCATTATGAAAATCTCTTACTACAAGATCAACCCATAAATCGAGAAATAATCATAATAATATAATCATCAGTGCCTGTTTTACCACACGCAGGAGTACGCCTTTTATTGCCTTCGTATTCTCCCTTAAAATAATCCATTCAATAAAACGGCATCACTCCTTAATTATAATTTATATTAGTCTCCCCAATGCCTTCCAAATTGTTTTCACTTTCTGATAATTAATTTCATTCAAAACGTCATAAGCTACCAAGGGATGCCCTATCAATTTGTTAGCCTACTCCCCAGGGACGGATAATTTCTCCTACCTCTGGGCTAAATTCCCATTAATACAAGTGTCAACGTGAAGCTCGGGAATAAAGTGACAGTCATCGTCATCATCATCACCATCATTCTCCTGCATTATCCCAATTTATTTGGAGTCGGCGCAGCATGTCTTCTTTTTCCATACATCTCTTTACTCGCCATTTTAGCAGTCACCTTCTTTCTAGCCATATCATCCTTCACATAGTCAATCGTATCGTTCTTTTGGTCTTCCTTTACTCTTATAGCCACATTCATACTCAAAACTTTCCTCACGACATTTTCCTTATTCCTCCTCATCACACGCCCACGACAACCAATTACCACACAACTTTTCAGTCACTCGCGCTACTTTCTGACTTCCTCTAATGAACTCATTTCTTATTTTATCCATTCGCGTAGCACCACACATCCCTATTAGCATTCTTATGTCAGCCACATGCAATTGCTTTTCATTCATCCCTTTTGTGGCCCAACATCCATATAAGATAGCAGGTCTAACCATGGTTTTATCAATCATGCACATTCTATCAGCGATATTGACGATAAGAATTGACACCTTTGGCTACCGAATTATACAAGGTGTAACATAATAAACGCAAGACCTCCCGTGTAGTCTCTCGCACCATGAAACTAAACATCTTTTGTTCTACGAGTTCTTGAAATTCGTAACAAAAAAAAAATACTTTCTATAGGAACGGACGCAATCAGCTGATCCACATGTATGGTAAAACTAAAAAAAAAGTTATGAATTTCCAAAAGTCATAGAACAAAAGTTGTTCAGTTTCATGGTCTGAAACACCACACGAGAGGTCTTGCGTTTATTATGTTACACGTTGTATAATTATAGTTTGAAAGTCATTCTAGATATACGAAGCGCTTTATAAAGCTTTTGTCAGTTTTCTATGTCCCCTGCCCAATGAATTATTTAGGCGTGCCCATCAATGCTGGGACGTGACATGTTGGACATAATTATGTTGAACATATTACATCGCGTTGATGTAATACCCATTGTTTGAGCATCGTGTGGGTAATGTTGGGCGGTTTATCGACGTTCCTTTGTTTCAAGTTATATGTGGTATTTAATAGGGATGTGATTAAAATCGTGTGTTTTGTACGATGCAGGTTGTTGATGCGTTTACCGCCATCGCTGTAATTATAATTATGATGTTAATGTTATCATTACTTCCTTGCTTCTTTATCCTTAATTCCTACTTTACTTTCTTACGTCCTTCCTAGTAAGTAATACTAATATTATAAACGCAAAAGTAAGTTTGTTTGTTTGTTACCCTTTCACGGCTAAACCACTGAACCGATCATCCTGAAATTTTGCATAAACGTTTTCAGATGTACAGAAACGGACATAGGGTACCTTTCATACCGAAAAAAAGTACTGTTCCCGAGGAAAATAACAATAACATTCTTATGATAATAGATGGCGCCACGTGTCTTTCGAATCATGATTGAATTATAAATTATTATAAAAAACTAGTAATGTGTTAAGAGTTTAATTGTCAAATTCTAAATTAACGTGAGCGAAGCCGCGGGCAAAAGCTAGTGGTGTAATAATTGACAAAGTAACAATGATTGCGTTTGCTGTTATAATACCTACACGCTATGAAAACGTGAGTACTTAGTTAAATATTGTAGTTTTATGAAGCCTTATGATGCAATTAACGGACTAACAATAGGCGTTTGAAGTTAAAGTACCTGAATACAATCTATTAAATGTACGTGGCCGATGGGGCCGAAAAGTTCTGGAATGGCGACCGCGATCCGGAAGACGTTGCGTTGGAAGGCCTCCCACTAGGTGGATCGATGACCTGGTAAAGGTTGCAGGGATCCGCTGGATGCGAGTCGCACGGGACCGGCCAATGTGGCGACACTTGGGGGAGGCCTATGTCCTGCAGTGGACGTCTTTTGGGCTGAAATGATGATGATGAAATGTACGTTAAGTAAATATTGATGTGGCCATAAAATTTATAGAGAAATGGGAAACAATTACTATTCTCCCAAAGGCTAAAATTGATGTTCCCGGAAATCATGAATCTTATAAACAAGTAACTGTACAAACTTTAGCATCTACCTATTTCGCAAGAGATTTCTTTTTTTTTTTTAAACTTTGCCCGACACTAGGAATTTCTCCTGTATCGTGGGTGCGTTTACAAACATTTAAACTCACATAAACAAACAGCCAGACCCGGCACAACTATCTCTAGGCCATACAAATATTTGTTCCGTGCGGGAATCGAACCCGCGACACGCAACGCAGCAGTCAATCGCTCAGCCACTGCGCCAACCGTGCACCGTGCGCCGTCCGTAATTATAATTATCATTACTGGAATTATATAAAGACACTAGCACTTCGCCCCGACTTCGTTCGAAAACATTGTGATTGCTCGGCTAATATGCATGATACAAATTTATAATGTAACGCCTATAGCACCAACGAATAAGGTATCTTTTTATCAGTGAAATAAACTTTAGAATTAAATCATTAGTTCCGGAGATAACCGTCTACATACAAACTTACAAAGAAAATTTTATCTCTTTTATAATAATTATTAAGTATAGATTTACAAAGAACAGTCGCGGTCCTGCGGTAAAGGCTGTACCCCGCGGAGATAACATTAAAGACTAATGATTATTATATTTACTGAAGGAACTTATTACGAAAAAATCCGTTTAGGTGCTTCGAAATAAACACCAGACATCATCTGCCTAGCCTTTTCCCAACTATATTGGGATCGGCTTCCAGTCTAACCGGATGCAGCTGAATACCAGTATTTTACATGGAGCGACTGCCTATCTGACCTCCACAACCCAGTTAGTACTGGGCAATACCCCTTGGTAAGACTGGTTGTCAGACTTTTTGGGCCACTGACTACCTTACGACTATCAAAGTTCTACAAATGACAGCTAGGACCAACGGCGGAAACTCGGTTTATAATGGGCGGTCACCCATCCACAGACCAACCTAGGCAAGCACGGCTTAACATAAAGATCGACCCGAGCGGCTGTTATTATTTAGCCACAAGCTCCTCGAAAAACACGACACAAGTGTAAAATAAATATATCCTTCTACAGAAAATAAAATATAATTTATCACATTATTCACATACCGCACAGCTCATTAGGAAGCTAATATTAAAAAGTAATGACCTCAGTCGCGTCCTGCTAAAGGCGTCGGCACATAAGATACTTTATGTGCAATAAACACGGAGTTAGAACCCATGTCGTTTTACTACCGTGTGTGGCCAAAGTATGGGGTGCGGACACACACCTCCGACACGGCTTTGTTCGGCAAAATACGGAGATGTTCCCACGTTTGGGAACCGCGTGGCCTATCTTGAATTATGACCCGAACATTTTTATTTTATTTATTTGGCTAACCAGCAATTAAATACACTGCTTCAAAGATACGAGATCAATAAAGTCACAGACAAGTGTATCAACCTCTTACAGGTAAGCACATCATGCACTACTTATTTGTCGCTGGGTGACTACTTAAAATCAGATGAGTACCTAACTACTCACCGCACACAACTATGGTTTTTAAATGCATAATTCAAATTAAATCAAATAAAATTAAAGTCAAAATTACAATCAGCATCAGAATTAAAATTAAATCAAATTTAAAAAAAATAAAGTCAATATCAAACTCAAAATAATAAGAATCATTATTCCCACTGATGAGGTAACGTTTATGAGTGTGTATGTACCTATGTGTTTATTTCTATCAAAATGATGTGAGCAAAATATTAATTAAGTAAGTCATTCATCATCTGCCTAGCCTTTTCCCAACTATGTTGGGGTCGGCTTCCCGTCTAACCGGATGCAGCTGAATACCAGTATTTTAATTAGTAAGTCATTGTGATTAGGTTAATTGGAAATGGCTTTAGAATTATTTTATCTAGGTCATTGTGGAAAACATTGTTTAATTAAAACCTGATAAAAATCAACTATTTGTGACTTTCTTCAGGAAGATCTGGTGCGTATTGATCAAAACTGATAGGTATGCGTGTAAAACTTGATGAATGTTCATTCATCAAGTTTGAATGAACTTGATGAATGAACGTGGACGGTGGACGTGGACGGACGAGCAGGTGGTGTTCCGCAAATTCTGCCTACTCAGCCTATAGTAATAAACCGTGAATTTATGTATAATATGTGTATGTTTAAATCGCGTTTATACCTAACATTACGTGTATTTAATTGGTGTTCAGACAGTGACAAATTCACGCAAAAACGTCTGTTGACATGTCAAGTATACACGCAGACTGCAATCACATGACTGACTGTAATTTATTATGTAGATAAGCCTTCTTGCTGTTGTGTTACTCAAAATCCTTGGACATTATTGTACCTATAATTTATTTAAAAGAAAATAAATTGCCAGAAAGTGCTTGAAGATGGGATATCGACCTACTTATTGCGAACCAGAAAGACATAGGTACGAGGAGTTCGTGGGTAAATAATTACAGCCGCTCGGGTCGATCTTCAGCTTAAGCCGCGCTTGCATATGTTGGTCCTTTCATAGGTGGCCATTTACATACCGAGTTTCCTCCGTGTCCGGAAAGCACGTTAAGCTATTAGTCCCGGCTATCATTTGGTGATCTATGACAGTCGATGCAGGTAGTCAGTGGCCCGAAAGTCTGACAACCAGTCTTACCAAGGGATATTGTATTACCTAGTACTAACTGAGTTGTGGAGGTCAAATGGTCAGTCGCTCCATGTAAAACACTTGTATTCAGCTGCCTCCGGTTAGACTGGAAGCCGAACCCAACATTATTGCGAAAATGCTAGGCAGATGATGATGACAGCCATAGTTAGGTACTTACAGACAACATAATCCAATAATCGAAGGATTATGCAGAGATGTTCCTATTAGTACACCCATATTTCCCAGTTATGTTTTTAAGTCTTATGTAATTTAGGGGCGAGCCTATTGCCATCAACCGGGCTGAGAATGAATAATCCAATAACACTTTGCCCGAACTGGAAATCGAACACAAATGTTAATACTACGTCGTTCTTACGCACTAGACCAACGAAGCACAAAACGAATCAACTCAAAAGGATCTTTATTCCATTTTTAAAAGTAAGCAACAATTTATAAAACAATTCCTGTCAAAACAAAACCATTCAAAATTGGGTCCTCAGCACATTTAAGATACTCAAAAGTCCACAATACCCCATTCAAAAAAACCAATGACACATTTTTCAATGAAAACACACGATAATTAAAATAGTTCACTTCATATTATATTGTTCAGACTTCAGTCTCACAACAGCTTTTGTCCCCGCATGAGCACAATGACGTCAAATGCAGAGCTCATTCAAAGCCTGTCAATAAGCTGTTCTGAACAGAACTCGGGACATGCGAAGGTGGGTGTGTAGTTCGAAGTTCGTGTGGTGGGAGGTTTGAAGTTCGAAGTTTGTGGGGGTGTGAAGTTCTTTGTTGATACTGTTTCTGGAACTGTAGGAAACAGAAAGAAACTGTACTAACCCGTGTCCGACAGATACGTTGTAAATACTGGCTGGAAATCAGGGTAATCTAAACAAATCCTGATGGGATCTCTGTCGCTCTACTTCTATTACCAGCTAAATTACTAAGAAGTGGTGAAGTCAGGTTTAGGGGAACTGTCATTATAATTATCTCAGAATCAGCTATTTTGACCTAAACTAGCTGATGGAGTTTACGATAATCATCATCATTATCTGCCTAGCCTTTTCCCAATTATGTTGGGGTCGGCTTCCAGTCTACAATTATGTTGGGAGCGACTGCCTGAACTCTACAACCCAGTTAGTACTGGGTAATATGATAATTCTTGGTAAGACTGGTTGTCAGAATTTCGGGCCATGGAAGTTACGACAATATTGATTTAAAAATGGAATCTCACGTTACTTTCCAAAAACCCTGAGAACTACAATAAATAATTATTTGGCGTTTGGCGAGCAACCTGATTCACTTGCAACTGTTCGAAACGTAAGCGAGGAACTACAATAAATAATAATTTGGGGTTTGGCGAGCAACCTGATTCACATGCGACTGTTCGTAACGTAAGCGAGGAAGTAATTACAAGGGGTCCATTAGAACAACCGCGACCGCAACCGCAAAATATGGTTGCAACTGTCACAAGTTGTACACTTTAGCGATGAAGAAAATGAGAATAACACAACATCACGCCTGTCATCCTCAAAGGGTTAGGCAAAGGTGTACTTAATAGTAACCATGTTTAAGTCTCATGTAATAGGGGGCGAGCCTATTGCCAACCGGGCATAAATCCAGACTCCGTGGCTGCTACTCAGAATTTCCTGATTGAAACTCAATGACTTTGAAAATGAGAATTTTCGGGATTCAAAATATAAAACTGTTGATGTAGTAGTATATAAGACACTAGTTCTAAAAAATATGATTATTTATGTGACTTACTACAGTCGAAATAATTATATCAAAGAAGAATTAACTTGGCGCATCGTTGCTGTATACAAAAGTACGTGATTGTGTTAATTTATCCATGCTTTTCATCTTGCTCATATGAAATCTTCAAGGGGTCTTTTTGGCCAAATTTGGGCATCTTTAGGAAGGTATCTAACTTCTCTACGATAAAATTTGTGACTTGAATTATAAAAAGTAGTTGAGCCAATATTATTATATAAAATAGTATTCTTATACTATTTTACACGCTTCGGCGTAACATTTGTACCAAAAACTAACGGAAGCTAAAACGATCTATTGTTCACGTATTGAAATTCAACACGAATATAGATTTTTGGACACGGAAAACTATTCAGAAATACATTTACAAAATGTGCTTCTGTTTTACACACATTATCTTCAAACATTTTGCGACGTTCAAATGTATCATCAATATTGTGAACGTCTTTGAAATGGGTTCTCTATTGTGTCACCTAACTTTTTTATCCATAATTTAAAGTGCCATAACTTTTTTTGTCCTAATCATCATTTGTCCGAATGATAACTTACCCGAACTTAATATCACATAATATCACATGCCATAAAATTGAAATCCCTAAATATAATATGTCCTAAATCCGTTTGTCATAAATATTACAATCAATAACATACAAAAGACATAAAACCGTTTTCAATAAAAGTTATCAAGTGCTAAATTCAAATTAACATGTGGTTTTTGTAAGCAAGCAAGCATGCAGCATGCAAGCAAGCATGCAGCATGCAAGCAAGCATGCAGCATGCAAGCAAACATGCAGCATGCAAGGAAGCACGCAGCATGCAAGCAAGCATGCAGCATGCAAGCAAGCATGAGCATGCAAGCAAGCATGAGCATGCAAGCAAGCATGCAGCATGCAAGCAAGCACGCAGCATACAAGCAAGCATGCAGCATGTAAGCAAGCATGCAAGCATGCCACATGCAGCAGGCATGGTTTCTGTCACGGCTCCGGCGCTGCGGGGCTTCGGCGGTCCCACGCGAGTTTATCGTCGCAGATGGGTTTAACGCTCACCACCGCAGCTTCGGCTTGCTGGCCGGCTTAGCCGGCCAGCCTCAGCCGCGGCGGCGAGTGTTACAACCACCTGCTCCTCAGCTCGCGGGCCGCGTCGCCCCTCCGCGCCTACGCGATTTTAAATTACACTCTAGGGGTAGAGCAGACAACACTGCGTGGAGTCGGATTTATAGCGATTCGTTTCTGTCACTAAAACCAAATTTTTAGCAAATGTTTTAAGACTAATAAAAATATTATAAATGAACATTCGGAATGATACACATTATTTAACACAATACTTAGGACATATGACTTTAGGTCATGTAAAATTAGGAGATTCAATTATTATAGTACTCGATATTATGACAGAATACTTTTAGAACTAAAGATAATTATGTTAAACCTAATTTCGGGATTTTGAACATTATGGTTACTGAAGTTTATAGCATACGTGTTATGGATAATGATTTTCGGACAAACAACTTTAGGAGAAGAAAGGGAGTACCCTTTGAAATGGCCTTTCATCTTTTCTAGTGTACTAACCACATCTGGGTACCATGATTATACTGCCTTTCTATCATCATACTACGATCACTAATCCAAGGTAATTATAGTTCAATTTCCCTTGAACATTCATTATAACAGCTTGTTCGGGAAGGTAGTAAAAAAGGGCGGGTTACGTCACCTTCCTCTGCACCGAGAGCGTAAGTTTTTATAGTGCAATTTTATCTGGCAAGTGAAGAAATAGAAAACTTAATTTAAATTATATCTACATAAGTCTCATATTTGACTGTAAGGCGCAGATGGAGCATCTACTATATATTTCTTTTCTAAAGTGAAATTAGAGGAACCATTTGCTACTATTGTGAGAAATTAAATTATCAATAACTAGGTTTTGCTCGTGCTTGCTTTGTGGCTTCGCTCCTGTAATGTACGGAAATTAAGCCACGGGGCGTTTTAAATGTAGCCTATTACACTTGGGGACAATGTAGCTTCCCGTTAGTGAAAGAATTTTTGAATTTGGATCAGCAGTTCCGAAGATTAACCCCTACATAGGTACAAACTTACAAACAAATTTTACCTTTTTATAATATTAATACAGAAAGGATCTGAACAAGATTAGATTACAGAATCAAGTAGCATATATGACACGTGCAAGGAAGTTGTAGATAATGATCCTTAATTCAAAGTGGACAACACGCGAACAAGGAATACTAAAGCCACATTTTTTTGTCATCTAGTCTTCATAGACATACATGGCAATATCAATGAAGCAACAGCCAAATCACTAAACGAAACTTAAAGAACATTTAACAATCATTAATACCCTGAACACACCCGACAATTGCGTGATACCACGAAAGGGAAAATCTATTGACAGTCGAATTGTAAACTAAGAAATAAATAATTTAACATACGATTTCATTGAAACAGTGTTTAAAGACATGAGTGGACCAAGGTTTGTCTTAATGAGAGAACGTTTACATGTACTGAATGAGGATGCGCGAATCATTGAAATAATGACTGGTACATTAAAATTCAAGTAAGCCATTAGCATGTTTATTTTTGGTGTATTGAATGGTGAGGGAAACTGCGTTAATTACGCAGTTAATGCAGAGCGAGGTGTTGATTGCAATGATGGAGTGTTGAATCTGAAACTACTTTTGGAAGGAGAATTTATTAAGGAAGACGTTAACGTAGAAATAAATTGTCTTTAAGTCATTCTGCAACTGTGGACACGCGTAAAAATCTTGGCGTGTCCAGATGACAAAATAATAAGTGATACTAATTTTGAGTTTGACCAACTGGACACACGTGTGTCCAGTCTCTCTTGTCGAGATGGTGACAAACCCAACAGATCAAGTGATGTAAACAGCAAAGAAAAGAGGCTATTTCGCCTCATTAAATAAAAACAAAAAACTGGAGCTATTGTTCGAAAAATTGGCCCTTTCTCTGTTGTATTTAATTCAAAACAGATAGACGAGATTAGATACGATAAAATCTAAAAATAAACATAGCTTAATAGTACCTACCAATATTTACCTAAATGCTACTCATAACTTCCTAAAAATAACTTTTCAAAATCATCCCCAGTACTCATTGTCAAGTTCAATGGGTAACCCAAAACCCATTGAGCCCGTAATGATTGATGGACCTCCATCTGCTCATCATTTAGAAGCACCGGAGTAATAAATAAATGAACTGTAAGGAACCTCTGGCACGCTTGATTGAAAACATAGGAAAACTTTCCCATAAGAAAATAGGAACGCGACGGCTAACTCCGTCTGTTAGAATCGTACTATACCGTTCCATACTTCTTTATTACTCGTCATCGAATCAGACACCTCCTTTCGTGCCATATTATTCTTCACACAGTCCATCCATCGTTTCTTTGGTCTTGATGCCTTTTAGACAATGGTGGTAATTTAATTTTGTCGGTATTTAAACGTAGAAACGTTTAAACACGAAATAAAGAACTTCTGTTCTTTATGTCATGATTAAGTACCTTATCCAAGTCATTTTAGGGCCGCTTTCACAACATACTTAATTCTGATTGCTGCGTATAACTGAAATAGATGTATGTGTTGGTATTTCGAACTACCGACTTCATAGCTTCATTAATGTACTCAAAACCTATGGTAATTCAGTATCATCTAGCCTAGCCTATTCCCAACAATATTGCGGTCGGCTTCCAGTCTTACAAGACGCAACTGAAGACCAGTATTTTTCATGGAGTGACTACCTACCTCCATAAGTCAGTAAGTGGATAACACGATATTCTTTGGCTAGACTGGTTGTCGGTTCTTCCGATGCGTCGTAACGACTGTCAAAGATCTTCAAATATCAACCGGGACCAACGTCTTGCAGCGATCAGTCCACTGAACCCTAAAAAATCATAACTGCCATTAGAAATGCGGCATCGTTATACCACACTTTCCGCGACCACAAAAACTGGCTCATAGATGGTCCGACCACAATATTACGAGTACATGAACATTTTCTCCGGTCGTGAATCAATCTTTAGTACTTATGGATTCCATCACATAGATGATTCATGGTTTTTCTGTGTAATTAGCTACTGGTGACTGGATGCTGTTTGATGTACGTGATTGTGTATCTGCCTGCTGTTTAACTTGTTGCCGTGGTGAATACGTAAGTAGTTTGTAGGTGATGATTGGACGGGTGTGTGAACTTAGAATTATAGTGTCCTAGTGATTGTAATAGATTTGATTTTATAGTGACTGCCTCGTTGGCCTAGTAGTCACAAGCGCGACTGCTGAGCATGAGGCCTTGGGTTCGATTCCTAGTTCGGGCAAAGTGTTATTGGGTTTTTCCATTAGGAATTTCTCAGTAGAAGCACGTAGTCTGGATTTGTGCCCGGTTGATGGCGATAGGCTCCCCCTTATAACATGGGACTTAAACATAACTGGTGAAATGTGGGTGTACTACTAGGTACACCTCTGCCTAACCCTTCGGTGATTACAGGCGTAATGTTATGTTATTTTATTGTATTTGAGATACTGAGTTGGCAGAAGTATTCACACACAATTTTGCCAGCTATATTAGTACTGTTTTTATAATGAGATATGGAGGTCAGATAGGCAGTCGCTTCATGTAAAATACTGGTATTCAGCTGCATCCGGTTAGACTGGAAGCCGAGCCCAACATACATTGGGAAAAGGCTAGGCAGATGATGATTTATAATGAGATGGAAATCTCAAAGCTACTTAAGATTATGAGCTGCTACTAAAGATGCCTCGATGGGAAGTTCCAGTGAAATTGTGCCTCTGTAACCGAAGTCAGTACTAGACCAAAAAAGTAATCAGTTTTTGGATCTGGTATAGTATGTCAGCAAGACCGATTATTTTTTTTTTTTTTTAATAAGTCGTTGCCCCACACTAGGAATTTCTCCTGTATCGAGGGTGCGTTTACAAACATTTAAGGTCACATACACAAACAGCCAGACCCGGAACAACTACCTGTAGGCCATACAAATATTTGTTCCGTGCGGGAATCGAACCCGCGACACGAAGCGCAGCAGTCAATCGCTCAGCCACTGCGCTAACTGTGCCGTCAAACAAATATGTTAACAGATTCGTCATCAGTGATATAATGGGCAATTTGCATGAAAATGCGTTGCGAAATTCAGAGAATTGACCGTTTAATTACGCACATTTTAATTAACATGTGTTTCTACATCCTTTTACAACACAATAGAGGATTATTTAGCACACGAGTGGCTTTTGCAAGAATACTGGCAGACAAATTGATCGGTTTTTAGGCCAATGGAGATTACCCTTTTAATGGATAGTTGCAAAACTTAGCAAGTAAAGTAATAATTAATGGGTATTCCTCAAAACGCAACTATTTTTAAGCGCAACCAACTAAGCGCAACTAAATTATTCCTCGAAGCGCAACAATAGTTACGCTCACAAATTCAAATTAAAAATATTATATGTTTATTCCTCAAAGCGCAACCATGATGAAAAACAGAGGGTTATGATGGATTCATTAATTTTTTTTCAATCGTGGTAGCGCTTTGAGGTTGCGCTTCGAGGAATAATTTAGTTACGCTTAGTTGGTTGCGCTTAAAAATAATTGCGTTTTGAGGAATACCTCATAATTATTATCAACTTCTTTGCTCAATGCGGGTGTGAGTGATTATATTAGATTTTATTTTATAATGACTGCCTCATTGGTCCAGTAGTCGCAACCGCAACTGAGAGCATGATGTCTTGGGTTCAATTTCCGGGTCGGGCAAAGTGTTATTGGGTTTTTCCATTGGGAATTTCTCAGTAGCAGCCACGGAGTCTGAATTTGTGTCCAGTTGATGGCAATAGGCTCGCCTCCTATTACATGGGACTTAAACATAACTGAAATTTGGGTGTAATATAAGGCCTCTGCCTTACCTTTCGGAGATTACAGGCGTGATGTTATGTTATGTTAGTAACGTTCCGTAGCATCTACTTTATCAATTAATAATAACCTAACCTAACACAAAGTGTTGCAAACATTGGCTATCGACGTATTAGCCAATATTGGCCCAATTCGGCCATAGTGACTGGCTGACTGGTGATAGACGTTCTAGTCGGCCTTGACATAATGTCGATTGAGTTGGTCATGATGCCGACGACGTGTAATGACGAACGGTAAACAAAGCTTAAGACCGTGTGGGAGGAACTTTATATTAATGACATTTGAGTGTTTGATTTATTTGGTATAAGGGCTATTACGATTTAATAATGACAACATTCAATATTGGTACTGGAATTATCTATAGGTATGTACAGCACCTAGTACATACCATCATCATGGTCATCGGTCTAGGTGGACCGATGACCTGGTGAAGGTTGCAGGGATCCGCTGGATGCGAGTCACACGGGACCAGTCAATGTGGGAGTCCTATGTCCAGCAGTGGACGCCGTGTCTCAAATGACAGTTTAAGTTGCTTAAACTCACTTCAAGACGATTTATTGATTGTAAATCTCACTTAAGAAGGTGGTTGTATGCATGTTATGGCTTTTAAATCAAAACTACTGAGCCGAATTTGATAAAAACAAGATATTTATCTCAAACGTACCAATTTGTGGTCACAGCTCACGATATCGTGACGATTATGTGACGAAACTGATGATAAATTGCTACATTATGTTTAAGTAGGTAAGTACGCAACTTACGATGTGCTTAATAGTATAAAATATCGTTAGTGCTGTGTGCAACTTATTGATTTAGTTGAGGCATATGGTGATGAATTTATATGTCTATTAATTGTTTTTGGCATTTATGTATTAATTCTGCCGCTGAAGTTAATAACTTATCAGTCTTTTTGACTTCTTTTCTCGCCAATATGCGAGAGAATACTGCAAAGAAAGCATTTACCGATTAGCAAGTTCGAAAACTGATAGGGATTCGTAAATTGTTATAAATTTTACGATCAGAATGCGGGGCGTGTACATATTCTTCTACATATTCTCATCTCTCAGTGCGAAACTACAAACAGCTGGTATAAATGGGCCACAGCTGCTAGATGTGGCTCGTTTGTAGTGTTTCTATTTTACTGCGAAAACTCAATAACTTGGAGTTTTTTGAAGTATTGATATATTTTGTGGTGATAATCTTTGTTTTATGAACGACTTGCGCTTTCACTAGTATTTTCCTCTGCTTAGATTTCTTAAGTACTTACTATTGTATTTATTTTGAAACTCCATCCTGATAGTGTGGCATTAAGTCCGCCTATACCTCATTCTTGTAAATGAAGTTTAATAAAAAAAAATTGTTAGACTTTCTCGTTTCAAACCTATCTATCTTGTGCGATATATGGCCATGTTCGACCCGCAAACAAGATCAGATCATCACACCACCTTCGCCGCGGTCTACCTCGACGGCAACTTCCTGGACAGTGAGGGACGATCCGTGCCCTGCTCTTCGGGTGCATTCGCACTACGTGGCCAGCCCACTCCCAGTTCAGCTTGGCTGTTTTTTCTCCATGTGCAACCTGAGTTATGGGTGGTGTTTCTAGCGCAATCTATACGCTTCACACCTATTAAATAAATATTACGATGTAATGTTTAAGTTTCTTAATTCAGTGGAAGATACCTATAGCTAAGACGTGCTTCTCAACCAATCAATCACGAGACTGCCTTACACATTTTTATAGAAACCTTTGTGGAAAATGTAAGCATGAATCCCTGAAAATACCCTCCAATTCGTATGGAAACATACAAAGTAACACCTCCCTTTGTACATCAAACATGCCTTCATTAATATTTATGACATGTTTTGCTTTGTAGTTTTTCATATTTTCTTCCTGTACATTATAATTTTTGCTATGTTTTATCATGGAACCATTTCGATCTGAAATGTAAGCAATAATCCCTTTTTCTTCATCATTATCATCTGCCTAGCTTTTCCCAGCTATGTTGGGGTCAGTTTCCTGTGTAACCGAATGCAGCTGAATACCAGTATTTTACATGGAGCGACTGCCTATCTAACCTCCAAAACCCAGTTGCTTTACACCTTGGTAAGACTGGTTGTCAGACTTTTTGGGCCACTAACTACCTGTTACGAAGATCTACAAATGCTTTTTAAGGCACGGAGGGAACTGGGTATGCAAAGGGTGGTCACCCATCCATGGTCCAACCTAGGTAAGCTTTTTCTTCAACAAAAGGCAAAACTGAAAGAAATATGCATGTTCAAGTATATCACTACATAGTATAAAACAACGTCCCTTCCCGCTGTCTGTCTGTCCCTATGTATGCTTAGATCTTTAAAACTACGCAACGAATTTTGATGCAGTGTTTTTTAATAGATAGAGTGATTCAAGAGGAAGGTTTATATGTATATATTGCACGCGTGTGAAGCCGGGGCGGGTCGCTAGTTTATTAAAATGACTGTTGTTAAGTAATGTTAAAAAATTGGATCTTATAGGAGACATGATCACTCAGTGTCGCCCTCTATATCCTAACACTCAAATCATTTATTTAATTGAGTCATCAGATAAGACAGTATATCAAAATAATATGACATTTATAACACATAAGCGTTTGCGCAACCACGTCGACGGGCTTATGCAAGTAGCACGTGGATAAAACTAGTTTTATTCATCTGAATAACTAGTTGAGTGGTTGCTACTAACTAGATTCAGATTTTGTGATAGACTTTGTGGCTAGGCTTTCGTCCAGCTACGGCTTATCGCTGCTGCTGCTAGCGTTATTTGCCAGACAATCTTTGAATGGACTAAACGATCTTAATTAAAATAAAAAACCGGCCAACAGCGTGTTGTACCATGCTCAGAGTAGGGTTCCGTAGTCGGGAACAATTTTTGCGGATGCGTAATATTGATTTCTTCGACCACAGAAACCATTATGATTAAATAACACATAACATCGCGCCTCTAATCCTCGAAGGGTTAGGCAGAGGTGTACCTAATAGTACACCCAGTAACATTTCGCCATTTATCTTTTTTTTAAAGTCCCATGTAATGGAAGGCGAGCCTATTGCCATCAACCGGTCACAAACCCAGATTCCGTGGCTGCTACTGAGAAATTCCTGATGGAAAAACCCAATAACACTTTGCACGACCTGGGAATTGAACCCAGCACCTCATGCTTGGCAATCGCGACCATTAGACCAACGTGGCAGTCACTATCATAATCATAAGTAATCAAATAATTAATAAAAATTTTGTTTTTTTTAAATGGCAGTCATGTCATGAAAATGACTTCACCGAAAAACAAAGAACGATCGGATCGCAAACACATGTTACTTGGCATTATGCAAATTGCGCCACAAAAACACATTTAAACATTTCAAGTAAGTAACAGTGAGTTAACGCATTTTCCTTTGTATACAGAGATTTTAATAAGGTTATTAAAAAACCGGTTTGTAAAAATACAAACCGGTTTTTTAATAACCTTTTTATTTGGTGTTTATGATTCACTTACCCAATCTCTTTGTCAAATCATTTTATAATCGTTTCCTTACAAAATGGAGGATGGTAGATTATGAGAATCTTATGAGCAGTCTGTATGTTGGTCAACGTTGAAATTATTTCCTGGTATTATAATTTTTGTGTTTGTAGGGCTGTCCGGAATTCAATTAAGTAGGTTATTTTGGTCCGGATATGACACGGTTTTAATGCGGACAAAAGCGGGATAGTTACTGTACCGAAATTATTTTAGTGTCTTCCTGTTCGAGAGACGGTAGTTATGCTTTCAGAATAGGACCGCCCGATTAAAAGTAAAACAGCTTTGTAAGTCGGTAACCCAAAGACTGACATGTTTTCATTAATTTAAAAATTAAAGGAGGCTCGCCTAATACCATGATATCGAACCCGTAATGCGCGAGTCCGACTCGCACTTGGCCGGATTTTTACCTACTTAAAAAGAATTCACATAATTTCTTTTCGGCCAGTATTTGGCAAAAACAAGTTTTCCCCACGCGACAACCTTAAACGTGCTTAAACTACAGGTTAAGGCCACGATCTCCGATCAGATGACAGTTGAACTTGTAAACGCATGCTTTCACGTGAAATATTCAGTACTTACACTGCAAATATATAATTTTTGTGTTTAAAAGAACTTAATGGACAGCCGACGGATGTAAAGTGCGTGTTATTATAGTTATAAAAATCTTAATGTGTTTTAAGGTATGTTAACGAATGATTTGGTTTTAAGTTTTAAGTCGAACCATATTTTTTGGTACGTAGGAAATGCCGCTTCAATTTTATGAACGAACATTCCTGATTCAGTTATTTTTTTGCTTGAAAATCCATGTTTGGGAAGGAGAAACTAGATTCTTTTGCTCATCAAAGGGGATAAAAAAGAATTTTTTTTTTTTAAAAAAAACTTTGCCCCACATTTGGTATTTCTCCTGTATTGTGGATGCGTTTACAAACATTTAAACTTACATACAAAAACAGCCAGACCCGGAACAACTACCTATAGATCATACAAATATTTGTTCCGTGCGGGAATCGAACCCGCGATACGCAGCGCAGCAGCCAATCGCTCAGCCACTGCGCCAACCGTGCCGTCTAGTGGGTAGGTAGGTATCAGGTATCAACTTTGTTTTAGAGTTTGTCTTGCTTGACATAGGAATGATTTTAAACCAATAGAAACAAAACATCTGTTATTCACTTTTGGATACGAGAGTGCTCTTCTAGGTCTTAAAAAAACCGGCCAAGTGCGAGTCGGACTCACGCATGAAGGCTTCCGTACCATCGTAGTAGGGGAGCCCTCTTTAATTTAATTTTCAACAGAAATACACATTCTGTGAAAATTTCAACTGTCTAACTATTACGGATCATGAGATACAGCCCGCTGACAGACAGACGGACAGACAGCGGAGGCTTAGTAATAGGGTCCCGTTGGTTACTCTCCGGGTACGGAACCCTAATAATGGTCTTTAGAATCTTCATAAAAGTTCTATTCTCCCCGTTGGTATCCTAAAATATTTTTTAAGAGACCAAAGAGTTAGTAAATCAAGCTTTAAACTCTATTAGCAATTTCATCTATTTCCATAACCCTCTCCAAATTACTCTGCTCATCCCCATTGCATTACGAGCCATTTTAATCCATCCTATCAGACATGTACCATCCCAGGCTGACCGTAGCAACGAAAACTTAATGGCTAGACGATACTAATGATTAAGTGCTCAAGCCTTTATGCCTGGAGTGAGCTTGGATCTACGTCTTCTTGAAAGACTAGAAGCATTATTTGTAATGAAGGTGGATGAATTGTTAAAGAGGAGGACAGGAATTTAAATGGATAGAACAGGGTGAGAAAGAGGCTATCGGGAAAATTTGTTCCTTTGCCTTGAGACGTGACACGAATATTTTTTTTAAAGATTTAATGTTTGTAAGTAATATTTTTAAAGCATGTGTATTAAACTTAAACTATCACTTACGGTATATCTTCCGTGATTTTCAATTATTCTGAGCACCCGATATTTCGACGCTGTTGCAAGCGCCATGGTCACGGGATGACTGGAGAATGAGGAATATGAGGATGGATGAAATAAATTGTTAGGTGCAGACAAACCTGTCCCTCTGTCTTAGTCTTATGCTACGTGCACTACTGGAACTCGATACCAAGTCACGGCAAAACATGGTCACAGTATTCAACAACATTCATTAGGTTTTGAGGAGTTATTATTATAACGACGCCAGCTGTACTACAGCATCTGTATTGTTAGAAATGCAATAACATCTAATCTGTCTACGATACCTCTTGGTAAGGCTGATATCAGACGTAAAACAAATAAAGAAACAACAACTAATTTAATTTGGACTACATTTAAAAAAAAAATTGAAGTAAAACCTACTATTAACGTTGAATTGAATGATTCTGAATTTCAGTTACCTACTCTGTAGATACCAAACTCAATGCCATCCACCTAATAAATTCCTGAATTTATTAGTTTACAGTCTCCTCTCAAGTATTTAAGCTAAAAAAGAAAAACAAGCGGCATCACCATTAAAAAAGGGTCCAACTTGACCTGTCTGACCCAAATATATTGAGAAAACTGCCACATACTTCGGCCCAGGAGAATTCTATTTAACTCACGTAAAACTAGCGTCTTGGTATAAAACGTATAAATGACTGGGATAAGAGAAAGATCTTTTATTAGCGTCGGCCATATTGTCAGGGTACTCTCATTTTGAGACCACGTGACTTCTGAATAGGACTGATAATACTTTTTTATGTTTAGACATGTCTGTGAAGGTTACTTTATTGAATTTTTGACGTGACAACGTCTTATAATTCGATAAAAATGAGGCGTTATCTCGCTCTGAGGCGTTCCATAAAACAATTGCTCAACGCACATTCATTTTTTGAAAAATGCAACCATTCCATCAGTATTTTCTTATGACGTTGTCACGTTCAACTATCGTCAGTAAACCGACTTTACAGACGACCGATTTTTTTTTTCTGGGTTTTGTTGCAAAATTGTCTTTGTATAATATATTTATTTTCTAAAGATAAAGATTCATTTATTTGTATAAAAATGTGTGACATGATACATAGATATGCATATATGGATGGAAACGAGTCATGATTGGCTAGCTAGATTTATGAATGAAGAGCAGAAGGAACCCTGCTCAGTCTGCTGACTGAGCAGGGTTCCCAATTTTTGAACATTTCTCCGAATTGTGGGGAATTCGAGAAACAGACTATACACAGAGACAGACACGATAATTTCCTTAATGACTACTAGATAAGGTTGTAAAAGTAATTTTTGCTGTATGAATAAAATAAAATAGGACAGGATTAGACTGATTGTGTCTTCAAGCCTTTTTGGATTGGTTCGTTGCTGCTGGCAAATAAAAAAATTCTGGAAAATTATTCAGCATTGGACCCTTTTTTTTCCAGGCATTTTATAATGAATATGTAAATGATGGACCTTTAGTAAGCACCAAATAGACCCAAACTTAAATCTCTCTTAAATACAAGCTAGCTTGCCTTGCCCTTATAACCTACTACTCTTCATGATGTTCGGGTTTCTGGACAGTCTACTTGCCCTAGGGACACGCCGTATTGTTGGCCCCTAGGCACGCCACTGGGTCTGAATATTAAATTTTCTTTACTGTACGGTTCTCTTTTATGAAAATTACAATAGTACGCACATATCGAGTGATTTGTAGGTAATCTTCTCAGGAGAAAGAAATATTTATATATATATTTTTTTTATTTTCCCACGTAGTATCTGCAAGCATATACAGGGTGTAAACAGACCCTTCACATAGCCAACCAAGCAACCAAGCATTCTGTACATCAAACTAAGTAACTTCACGCAAAAATTATTGCTGGGAATCGACTTTTTTTTTGGGGTGAAAAATCACGTTTTACGGTAGGACTCGATGGAAAGCACTCAAAGCATTGCGCTGATGGATGGATTGAATAGTACGGGGGTCGTGGAGGGGTGTAAAGTAAAAATCTTACATTAAAAATATGTATTTAAAAAAAAAAACATGTGGAAAAGTTGAAACTTTGACCCCCAATATCTCCGTAACTAGAAGGTTCAGGTATGATCTAGAACAAAAAAATGATCGCAAAGACGGGGAGAGCAAGTGCCTTGCGATTATGTTAAGGGTCTATTTACACCCTTTTTTTTTTTTTTTTTTTTTCCGGATGGGAAATCATCAAATGACCCCCCCCACTCTGGGCGGAGCGGAAGGGAGTGTCAGACTTGTACTGACTAAAACCCATCCATGTTCCTTCTTTGCCCTTTGTGTTCCAGGGCCACGGTATCTCTTTCGAACAGTCCCGCAGCCCTGGCAGGCATCGGTCCTTGCAGACCCCTACATCGTTGCTGACATCTCTTTGAGGCGCGCGTGGAACACGAACGCGCCATCGACACGGCCTGTCGTCAGAAGACGGCCGGACGGCGAGCTAGCCCATAGCTCGCCGTCCACAGGCCCGCGCCTACGGTGGCCGGGAGCCACCACGTGACCCCCGACGCCCAGGGCGTCTCCCGCGGCGGCTGGGACGTGAGGTTCTTTCCCTCTCACGTCCCGCCACCTCCTTCACTAGCATGACTGCTTCGCAGAAGGAGGTGACGGCTTCCCATTCCCTCTCGCTCCGGACCATGGCTTGAACCAGGGCCGGACGCGAGAGATCGCCGCCGCCGATCGCCGCAACGAGGACACGACGGTGCTCCGCCCAAGCGGGGCAGACCTCCACGGTATGTTCCACCGTGTCCTCCGGACGATCCTCACAATGGAAACACCCGGGCGTTTCCTCCCGCCCGATCCGGTGCAGGAACCTCCCGAAACAACCGTGTCCGGTGAGGACCTGCGTCAGGCGGTAGGTGAGGGCGCCGTGGCGCCTCTCTAGCCACTCCTCAAAGAGGGGACTTATCGCCACTATGGTGGCGTGCCCTGCACGGGGTTGCGACAGTCGCTCTCTCCATGTCGCCATGAGATCACGCCGGAGGTCTGTCCGCTGAGCGGCAATTTGCCGCGGCAGCGGAGTTTCCAACCGACTTAGTGCCTCCGCGCGCCATTCGTGCAGGCGCGCGAGGACTATCGCCTCCAGATCCCATGGCGGCAATCCGGCAACGAGGCTAGCCGCCTCACCGGAGATCGTGCGGTACCCGCGGATTAGCCCTTTATAACTTAATTTTACCTTGTTTAAGTACACACTTTGGAACCAGGATGTTTTTACAATTGTACAAAGAATTTTCTTATATCGAATTTGAGTGGGAAAAAGTAAGAATTTCCTGAAAAATTTATGTTTTATATTTTTTCCTTTGAAGTGTTTCTTTAGAAAATTATGTTGTTATCTATATATATAAAATAGTAAACTGACTGACTGACTGGGTGATATTTCAACACACAGCCCAAACCGTGCGTTGGTCCTCGAGACATGAAACTTGGAGGGTGTGTTCTTTGTGAAAAGAAGGTCTCCACTAAGAAAGGATTTTTGGGAATTCCACCCCTAAAGGGGTAAAATAGGGGATGGAAGTTTGTATGAAAGTATGTCAGTTTTGAAGTTAGGATCTTCAAATTTTGTGTTTAGGCTGAGGATTGAAAATTAATTTATACGTGTCTCGGCGTTATTGATAATTCTACCCCCGAAGGGTTAAAAAGGGGGGTGAAGGTAACTACTAGGATATTTACGACATCCACGCGGGCGAAGCCGCGGGCAAAAGCTAGTTTTCTATAATATGATAACGTTTTCACTTAGTTGCACATTATATTTTTAGATTTGTTAGTATGTAAGAATTTCTTTATGAACCCAGTTTCTATGACACTGTTTTAATGGACTGCCATGTTGGTCTAGTGGTCGCAAGCGTGACTGTTGAGCATGAAGTCCTGGATTCGATTCCCAGGTCAGGCAAAGTGTTATTGGGTTTCCATCAGGAATTTCATAGTAACAGCTACGGAGTCTGGATTTAAGCCCAGTTGATGGCAATAGGCTCGCTCCCTATTACATGGGACTTAAACATAACTGGCGAAATGTGGGTGTACTATTAGGTACCTACACCTCTGCCTAAAGCTTCACGGATTACAAGCGTGATGTTATGTTATGTTATGCTTTAAATTAACATTAGCACGATATTTCAGAAAACTCTAGAATGTGTTTTTGCTTTCTTCTCTATGTTTGAGCTGAAACGCAACCTGATAATTAAAGAAAAATAACGTTACCTTCAACATATTTTTCATTCTTCTGAGCTAGATGGTTCCAGCTGTTATTTTATATGCAATGCAATTTATTTTATCTCTGAAAATCCTTTCACGCTAAACCACGGATTTATTTAATGAAACACAGTTTAAAGCGTATTTTGCACGATGCATTCAGAAACTTGGCAACGTTACAAAATGATATCAAATGTTTCATTGTTTTAATGAATTGATCAAAGACTAAATGAGTTGCATATTCAATATTTTAGTGCCACACAGAGCGATATTTCAAATTCAAATTTCGTAATTTAATTTATCTAGTAGCCAAAACAGCGCAATATTTGAAATTACCAACTTTCAGAATGCTCAGCCGATCTCAGCAGTTAATAATTTACACTTTATAACTTTTTGTAGTCATATCAGCCCATGACTTGGCTGTGATTACCCATTTGTCTACCTAGCGTGGTGATTAGGAGCATTTGGACCACGACCTTTTATTAGAAGGAGGAGGAATCAGGGAGTGGATTTTTAGAAGAATAATATGATGCTATGCTGTATGTGTGGTAGTATCGTTGAGCATGAGGTTCAATTCCCGGTTCGGGCAAAGTGTTATTGGGGTTTCTATCAGGAATTTCTCAGTAACAGCCACGGAGTTTGGATTCGTGGCAATAGGCTCGCCCCTATTACACGGGACTTACAATATATCTGGTGAAATGAAGGTGTACTAGTAAGTACACCTCTACCTAACCCTTCGGGTATTAAAGACGCGATCATGTTATGTATGACCTACATACAGATTACGTTCTGCATGTAAAAAATGTGTTTCACATACTATTAAGTTCCAAATTAAGTGCGACAACCAAGTTATTTTTACCCACCAAAAAAGCCAGACTTTTTTTGCAAAAGGCAACACAAATACCAGACCACTCTAAATCACGCACGTCCAGGCCAGACGGAGAAAGTAAACGCTATAGCCCGAGGACACCCGACTTCGTCCGAAGATAGCCGACGTCACACGAAGATACCCGATGCAACTTGCAATTATTTCGGAACTGATACCCTCATTATATTTCACATCGATTTTATGACTTACCTTGTATGTTTGGTTAGTAAGTACGGTTGGATTTTTGAAGTGGGCGGATAACATAAGAGTCGATGTGATAGAATATTTATTGTGTTATGAGTTAAGCAAGATGGGAAAAAGGCTAGGCAGATAACGATGAGTAGAGACAGGAATATAATAATACAAAAAAAAAAAATTAGTCAAAGGAAAAATAGTTTTTTTTTTTTTTTATGTAATTTTACTGTTTATGTTGTTTAATTCTGTGTTGTGGCATCGTATTGGACTTGGTCTGTAATGGTGCTATTATGTTGGTGGTAAATAAATAAATAGTAAATAAAAAAATATTTGCATTTGCAGATTATGGCAATTTTTTTAAGGTAATGCATATTTTATGCGACAAATAAATATGTTTTCTTTCTTCTTCATAAGGCCAAAAAACTGATAAAACTTATGAATGGCTAATCATTCTCGTAACGTCAGAAAATTTCACGTAAAAACTGTTAAACCTGTAGCCCTTTGTAACATCTTTTTTACAATATGGAATGCAAAATAAATGAATATGAATTCAAACAAAGCTAAAAACAGTACAATTAAATCAAAATCAATAGACAAAAAAAGAGAAAGAAAGAAAAATGAAACAAAAAAGAAAAGAAACAAAGAAAGAGAAAGAAAAAAAGAAGGAAAGAAAATAAAGAAAGAAAGAAAGAAAGAAAGAAAAGAAAGAAAGAAAGAAAGAAAGAAAGAAAGAAAGAAAGAAAGAAAGAAAGAAAATAAAGAAAGAAAGAAAGAAAGAAAGAAAGAAAGAAAGAAAGAAAAGAAAGAAAGAAAGAAAGAAAGAAAGAAAGAAAGAAAGAAAGAAAATAAAGAAAGAAAAGAGAGAAAGATTCATCATTTGAAATAAAACAGTTGTGTCATATAATCGATGAGCCACAAACTGAGCATCGCTTGTATCTTGTGGCTCGGTAGTGCGTATTATACAATATAATCTCGAAAAGGTCTTCCTTTATAACCACGCATTGACCTACACTACCTTTCATATAACCATCCAATCCCATTAAAATGGAACCAAAGCCAGCCAATTGGCACTTAATATTAATTGAATTACAATCAATTATTATAATATCCTTAACAATACATGTCCCACAAACTCGTTGAGGCAGTAGACAATACACATATAGTATAAGTTATATCAGGCAGTATTTCAACTAGGAACAAACTTAACATCTATAAGTTTTACCTATTTTCTGTGCAAATAAAGAACTATTCTATTCTAAAGGTCTGTGATGGATTAGCCAGATTATTAAGCTTAGTTAGTTGTTTATTGTTGTAATAGGGTTATTCCATCAGGAATTTAACAGTAGCAGCCACGGAGTCTGGATTTGTGCGGGGTTGATGGCAATAGGCTCGCCCTCTATAACATGGAACTTATACATAGCAGGCGAAAACCTTCCGGGATTACAGGCGTGATGTTATGTTAGTTTATTTTATTCGACAAAAGTTTAGCTAACAAGCCCTATCCTCGCTTGATTTCACAAAAAAGGCCGAGTTGGTTTACTGTTTTTCTTTATATTGTACTGTTGATCTAGGGAACCCTTTCATCACGATGTGGGTTCACTGTCGAGTATTGAAATTCGGGGAGCGACCACCATTAATTTGTATTAATGAATGAATCAATGATTTCGATCGTTAATATTGGGTTGACGGGCTTATTCTGTGGTGTAAGTTGTTGGATCATACATATTTAATTGAAGACGATTTCAGATTTGAGTAACAAAGAAAAAAAGCTAATTTACAAAAATATCTTCAAAAGCAATACCTGTAGAACTTACTAAAGCAGTACTAGAGCTGGTGGAATGATTATTTTATCAATTAGACATAGTACAGAAACATGATTATTTATGTTCTTTATTTATTTTTAAACAAAAACATTACATTTTTAAAGAAAAATTTAAAAAAATAAAAAATTATAACAAATTGTATCCCACCGGTATCGGGATAATACATATATCTTCCGTGATTATTCATTATTTTGAGCTCCCGATATTTCGGCGCTGCGTTTATTTTACATCCACCCGCATTCTCCAGTCAACCCTGGATCATGGCGCTTGCAACAGCGCCGAAATATCGGGAGCTCAAAATAATGAACAATCACGGAAGATATCCCGTCAGTGACAGTATAAAAATAAATTAATGTAATCAGAATATCATTTTTAGCCCGCCATAACGTATGTCCCGTAATGCATACAATGACATAATCGTTCTGAACGTCAGCCGGCTGTTCGAATTTTACGCATAATTTGTTTTTAATGTTATATTGATTGCGAAGTTGTAATTGTGGCTTTATGTTCAACATTATAATTTGTATGATCTTTCTTTTATTGCTGCGTGTTTTTTGTTTTATTTTTGTCGCTTTAATCGTCCACAGGTAGGAAGATGTGTAAGGAAACAATAAGCGACAACAATTTATTTATTTATTTATTTATTTATTTACAATTACCCTTACAACCATCATAACAGGATTAACCTAATGCGATGGTGTGGTATTTATATATTTACAATATTAAATTTACCTAATAAGGAACCTCTACAACATATATACTTACTACATAACCTAAATTATATAAATCTTATACACAATAACAATAAAAATAACACAGAACAACCATTATATAAATTACATTACAAATTACATTATATTAATTACCATTATACAATATTTTGTCGCATGACTTTAATTTTAGCCATTTGAGGCTAACGATAAGTGGACCATACCTTATAATATTAATATATGAATACCTTATGAAAGCTACGTTTTATAAGGTATTCGTAAAACAATAGGATTTGTACCATATTTTATATATTGTTTCTAGTTCCACCAAATCGGGTTTATCAGAAGTTTTTGTTATAATACGAAGCCGTTCTTTTGATATAGAACGAGATTTTTCGTCTTTAAAATTTTCACATTTTCATGTTTTATAAATCTACTTTTAAATCCTCATGTCTACCTGGGTTTAAACTTGATGGTTCTTAATTTTAAAGAAAGACCACCCATTTACGGCTAACGCGGCTTAACTTCTCAGACTATTTGATCTGATGAATTTTATTAAATTCACGGCTCTAAGTTAATAATTTACATAAAATTTAATACAACTTTGTTCCGCATCTCTCTGCCTACCCTCAATGGACATGGCGTAGTTTTCCACTACAATGCATGCCGACTTTCCCTGTAATTATAAATCTTGTATTAAAATTGAATCCCCGCACTATGCGAATCCAAATATGGATGGTGGAACAAAAAGAGCGGCCATAGTGATGTGACTGCTGGCATTGGAATGATGTTTCAAAAAACTTTACGTTATTTAACTTTTGTGTTTTAGTTTTTATTTACTCTATACAAATAAAATTGTAATTCAATGCATGGTATAATAATATATATTTCGCCTGGTATTCTCTTCCCGTGGCAGCTGGGTCACGTGATTGGCCGAAGAATACGTCATCAGTTGCGATACTGTCAATGTGTTGCCACGGTGTGTGATTGAATTACCCGAGCGAAATGCATTTTTTTAACTTAACAAAGCAATTATGAACTAATAATCCAATATTTAAATTTATTTAAAACTAAATAGATGAATCACACGAGTTACTAAATAGTTAAGCTAGTTAGTAATTTATTTTATTTTCATTCACTAAATGAGAGTCCCTAAATTTACTAAAAAGGACAATCAATGGTAACACTTATCGTGACGTTGTCCTGGGCCACCGTGGGAAGAGGATACCAAGCGAAGTATATTATTACACTATGATACAGTGTAAGTGCATAAAACTTAAAAGGCGGTTCCCTAGAACATACGTGAAACCTTCATTTTTTCGGATGGGACATCATCAAAGAATCAGTAGAGATCATCAAGTGTCAGACTTGTACTGACTAAAACCCATCCATGTTCCTTCTTTGCCCTTTGTGTTCCAGGGCCGCGGTATCTCTTTCGAACAGTCGCGCAGCCCCGGCAGGCATCGACCCTGGCGAAACCCTTCCATTTTGCTGACATCTCTTTGAGGCGCGCGTGGAACACGAACGGGCCGTCGACACGGCCTGTCGTCATAAGACGGATGGACGGCGAGCTAGCCCATTTCTTACCGTCCACAGGCCTGCGACATACGTAAAACACTTACACGGCCAATAAGAGATTTTTCTTTAATTACGAAAAACCATACATGCATAAAGACTAATAATTTATATTATTACCTTAAAATAATTAACATTTTGGTCATAAAAAAGACAAATACCCAACTACTCGGCAAAAAACCCTTAGCTTCCAGCCAAATCCCATTCCATACCAAAACGTTGAGGCCAAAATCTCTCCCAAATCCGAAATTGAGGCCACCTCGGCCTCAGTAAACCCGTTTCCCATCACTAAACGGCTCAATACCGGCTCAGCGTGTGTGGCCGTTACTTACAAGAATTAAGTTATTAAGCGATTCAAATGAAGTATGATAATGAAAGTGCGGCCGATAAAATGTAAATGCTGTATCTTATGTCGATACGGTTGATTTTTAATTGACAAATAGGCATATGATCAATTAAAAAGCCTCCATGTCGGTACAGAAAGTAATTTGCGAGCAAATAGGAATTTAAGAGGGAATCTAAGTTCTTTGAAGATAAAAATTGACTCGGCTGGGCAGCGTTCGGGAAGTTGCGTGGTGTCTTCTCGTCCAACTTACCGCAGTATCTCAAGGCGAAAGTCTATGACCAGTGTGTGTTGCCAGTGATTACATACGGGACCGAAACGTGGTCGCTCACAATGGGCCTCATCAGAAGAATTCACATTTTCACATCAAACCAAATGATCTAGCTTTAGCGCAATACATATTAGGTTGGTATGGTAATTAATTGATGATAATAAGCATCTTCATGCTTCACTTCACAATTGAAAGGGGGGTGATGAAGGTCTTCGATATTGGAGATCGGGCTGTGGAACTCAAATGGAGTTGGGCAGGACACCTAGCAAGGCGCGGTGATGGCAGGTGGAGTACAGCTGTGACCGAGTTGCGTCCAAGGCATGGTTACAGAAGTGTTGGTCGTCCGGCGGCAAGATGAGCAGACGGCATTGTTGCGATCGCGGGAATATCCTGGATGACGCTGGCACGAGAACGTGGAGCTTGGCACGAGCAAAGAGAGGCCTATACCCAGCAGTGAGTGAAGTCTAGCTGTGAATTATGATGATTATGAATGAGATGCTCGTTTTTAATTTTGGTATTTTGTAAAAATATGTATTAGTTTATTTTATTTGTATATATGTATTAGTATCATTATAAGTGCTTAGATAAGTTTTCGAAAGCAAAAAGTTAGTTTTTATGTATTTATTTTGTCACAATGTTTTCTTATGTAACCCAAAGGTTGACTGGTAGAGAATGCCTTGTGGCATTAAGTCCGCCTATGTACCACTATTGTAAATGAAGTTTAAATAAATAGATGCAAAATATGGCAATATTTTCTTACTTTTCCTTTTAAAGTATCTCACAACCGTCTAAAAAGCCACGCAAAGTAACACTCTACAGTAAATGATGAACTCTGTAGACACTCACGAGTACGTCAAAAACGTGTGTGGCCCTTAAAAACACGAATTAAGTCATTAAGAAAATGCAAATGAACGACGTAACGAGTTCGATCGATACACCATTACGGACAAAATTGAATTTAATGTAAATGTACATTAAGGTTTTGTTCGGTAAAGCAACCTATTTACATATATATAACATATTATGGCTGGAGTTTAATGTATTTAGCTCTTACCTGTATCAAATTGCTTGCGAAGCACGTTATCTTGTAGGTACTTACTGGCTGTACCTAACGTGAGGGTTATTTTTCTTAATATAGTTTTTATGGCTTAATTTTGGCTCTGGCTGGTTTGAGATCTCTTTGCAGGCTTCTCCAAGTGAAATATAATATAACATCACGCCTGTTATCGCAGAAGGGTTAGGCAGAGATGTCTCTAATAGTACACCCAGTTCACCAGTTGTTTCAAGTAAAAGAGGGCGAGCTTATTGGCATCAGCCGAGCACAAATCCAGACTCCGTGGCTGTTACTGAGAAATTCCTGATGGAAAAACCCAATAACACTTTGCTCGACCTGGGAATCGAACCTAGGACCTCGTGCTCAGCAGTCGCGCTTGCGACCACTAGACCAACGAGGCTGTTACCATGTACTTTTTAAATATGTACAACTCATTTTGTTGGAGCATCGTTTTGCAAATATTTCAAACTGATTTAAGGGAAACCATTAAATAATTTTTCTATTCGTATTATACAAGGTGTAAGGGACAGCCCTTCACAAACTGATGGGGTGAATTCAGTATAATCATACTAAGATGACAGTTACAAGAAATTATTTCAGGAATGTTATGGAAATCCAAAAAAAAATATTTGTTGTATTTTCTTATACGCAATGTATCTTTACCATGGCAAAGCGAACGGCAAGCGCGACGACGAGTTCGATGAACTCTGTAGCTAGGCAGGAAGTGAACAGCTGATTTCACGCGTGGTACGTTAGAGTATTTCAACATCCAAAAAAAAAGCCGTTTGCCAGCAATAATTTTTGCGTAAAGTTATTAGTTTGGTGTACAGAATGCTTGGTTGACGGCTATGTGAAGGGTCTGTTTATACCCTGTATATATCTGTGTAGTTATAATTTTTTTTAATGGGATGTCCAGACTAATGGCAATCGTTTTTAAAGCGTTTCATATTTTTACAATGCCTTTGAACAGCATTGGCTTTTCGGTAGCGTATGTCTATCCCCATACATATGGCTTTTTACGAGTATCATCGTTGTCGCTGATATACTGACATTTTAATATCGACCCTTTCGTTAGGCATATCACCGCAAAATTAATATTACCATCATCTGCCTAGCCATTTTCTAACTATGTTGGGGTCTGCTTCCAGTCTAATCGGATGCACCTGAATACCAGCATTTTACATGGAAAGACTGCCATCTAACCTCAACAACCCAGTTACTACTGGGTATAACACGATATCCCTTGGTAAGACTAGTTGTTAGACTTTCAGGCCACTGATTATCTGTAACAACTGTCAAAGATTTACAAATGACAGCCGAGACTCGGCATGTAATTGATGGTCACCCCCTTCAAGATTGACCCGTGCGACTGTTATTATTACATATTATTATATACTGAACTGACGAAATAAATCTACTGCGGAAATGAGTGCGTTACGCAATCAGGCTGCTTGTGTAAGTCATGCAAACATGAGTTGGAGTTTCCCCAAATTTCACGAACATTTTAATAAAACGCTCTACACTGCCGTGTCGTTGTTGATATTCCAACAAAAACTGCCAAATTGTGCACTGTCGTGCAAATGTTAGGACCACAATACAATTTTGCGGCAAAATTTATTGTTCGTTTGTTGACAGTTTACATATTTCTGACATTGTTTGTAATACATTCCTAAAAACCTTTTCAGCAGAGGTAACTAAAAGTTTTGTATCAAAATAGGTCGCGACGTCGGATGTTGACCTTTATGCCTAGTAAAATATTTATGGTTAGGTATATATAAAGTCACTTGTTCTCCCCGTTTTTGCGATTTTTTTTTTTGTTCTAGACCATACCTGGGAACCTTCTAGTTACTAGATATTGGGGGTCAAAGTTCCAACATTTTCACATTTTTTTTTTTAATACATTTTTTTATTGTAAGATATTTACTTTGAACACCTCCACGACCCCCGTACTATTCAATGCATCCATCAGCACAATGCTTTGAGTGCGTTCCATCGAGTCCTACCGTAAAACGTGATTTTTCACCCCAAAAAAAGTCGTTTCCCAGCAATAATTTTTAAGTAAAGATACTTTGTTTGATGAGGGGTCTATTTGCAGCCTGTATAGTATGCCTGTTTTTGTAGCCTGAACAAGAAATATTACAGTCGACTAAACTTGCATTTGTTTTACTACTTTTGGTCCGCACAAAAAAGGGCGGTAAACTGATGTGGTCACTGTGTGCACAAGGTTTTGTTTTAAAAATGAGCAGACGCAGCTTCTGTCGATTGTACTTGGAATAAATGTTGAGAAGAATTACATGAAGTGACCTTAAGACGTGTTATACTCAGCTTGTTTAGTTTACAAAGTAAATAACTAATATTATTTAACTATCGTAAAACACAGCTGTAATCGTCTAAAAGTGTGTAAAATAAAAGTATATAATGAGATTTAACTAGGAAACTTGAATTACTGAAACACATAGTCAGGGTCTACTATTTAAAATAGATCGTAAAATAGTTTTGTATTCCCAATGCTTAATGAAAACATCGCAATTAAATAGATTAAATACACTTAAAACATTTTATAAATACATGAATGTAGCCACAAACGAACTAATGAAATCACATTACCTGATCACATAGAAATGCAGAAATGAACACAGGTATTTTTTTACCGATTAATCGGTATCGATAAACATCGATATTTACATTCCGTATCTCGGTTAATTCCCAACTAATAGTGCTGATTACGATCAATTCTATCCCAACGTTTTCATGTCCCCCGTAATCGATTGAAATCGATTAAAGTGGATAATTGGTGAGTAGCTTGGTTATTTTGCACGCCAGTTCACGTCTCGTTTGCGGAATAGGGCCCATTAGTTTAAACGTAAGTGTATGGTTTGTTGAACTGTTGAGCTAGATTTTGAAAGGGCATGTAATATACTATCGGGTTTCATAATATTATACTCGTTGTGTTATTGCTTTATTGAAAATCAGAGCCTATAAAATACGATTATGAAGGAACAATATACCCCCGCGTTTCACCCACATATAAGTTGTGATAATTGATTTCGACATTACTAAAGACTTGTTAAAAAATATGTATCAAACAAAATGTAAATCTTACATGAACTGACAATGTTTCAGGCATGTTTTGCTAACTATATTTTCACCTTTTTGATAAGTTTGTTAATATATAGACCGACCGCTTTAATGAGTCCTCGCAAAGGTATCAATTTAAATGCAATATTCTGAAGGATGACCACGGTTCAATTAGTATCGTAATACCTGTGTGAATTATGGTTATTTTAAAGCAAATAACCCACAGGTTATTTGCTTTATTATTTACAAAGTCCTAACAATATCTCACAGAATATTGTTAGGACTTTGTAGACGTTTAATTTGCCTTTGATGGGGTAAAACGGAGGACTCATTAAAGCGGTCGGTCTATAGTCTTAACTACCTGTTGCAAAATACATGCAGAAAAGATTGTTTGTACTTTTATGTACACGCGTGACGGAAAATAAATAACAAACAAATAAACAAACACAAATACAAATAAAATGCAATTGGTTCTGAATGGAACGTGACACCAAAACAAAAGAATCATCTCCAACACAAAACATCTACAGACGGTTACAGATGACTCAATAACAACAGCAAACGAAAAGATGAAAGATACTGTTCTTGAACTTGACAATGTCCGCGTTCCTGACCTTTATTACGACAGAGACACTGACACTGCACACAATATAATCGGCGATGGAGATCTGAACGATATCATTTTCACATCCAAACTGAGAGATCAATAAAATGATTGTTATGGGATGGCTGATGAAAATTCATGGAGATAGCTATGGGTTTGTTTTGAAGGGTATGATGTTACCTAAAGACAGTTATGCTAGTCTATCGGAAGGTATAGTATTAAATTATGTTATGAGAATTCTGAAAAGGCTAACCCCGTTGATAATGGTCGCTGTTTAAGCCAAATAAGTCGTGGCGTGAATCACGAGGAATCATAACCTCGTCAAATTCTGAATCATCTTCATCATATCAGTCTGGAATCAGCCACTGCTGGGCGGCCTCCCCTTTTATCTAGCACACTTCTCGGTTATGTGCGTCCCTTATCCAGCTGTTTCCAGCGACTTTGACGAAATCGTCGACCCAAAAAATCCCGAATGAGTTAAGGAATCAAAAGTAAAAGAGCAATATGGAAAATGTCGGCTCTCATATGAAACAAATTTTACTGGTAATCACGATTTATCAAAAAATATTGGTTAAGAGATTCAAAAGAAACATCTGTGAGATCATAAATATATAGGAGTTAATATTCGTACCCAAAATAATCTCAATCCGACAAATTAAAATCAGACCTTCAAAAGATTGGAATTCCAATTCCCATCATCCGAAACGCGTTACAAAATTTCACACAAAACGAGATAACCATCTTTCATTTCCGTAACAAGACTATCTTAATCTTCCATTTCTATTCCATCGAGTATTTCTTTAGTAAACAAATTCCCATGATTTATATCATTGCATAACTGGGGTATTAAATCATCTTACAGTAACGACTTTGAAAAATATAACGAATAGACCTTTGGCTATTGTTGGTTGCTATGCAGCAAAAGGCGTATAAAATATTGAACCTAGTCTGAGTAAGGATGGAGATATTCAATTGAATGGGACTGATGTGATGTCATAATATTTATTTGTTGAGGTGGTTGTAATTTTGATTGATCTCCATGCATTGTTGAATACTAAGCTTTTATTTTGTCTATTTGAAGACGGTTACGAAGGTATGAGTACTGCTCGTCGTTGACTCAAATCTTTATTTTAAAATTTGCAAATTTTAAAAAAAGGTGTTAACGATTGTTCTCATTCTTCATTTTGTGTCTCTCAATTTCCAAAATTTGGCTATCAAGTTGTTTGACTTTTTGTTCTAAGCGAGGTGGATCAGCTTAAAAATTTCGGTTTGGAAAATCTAAGTTTTGTTTTACTTATCTACTCGTTTAAATGAAAACATTTAAATTAATATTTATGTTTAAAGCAGTGGGTTATGATTCTCATGAATTTATTACAATGTTTAGCTGCCTGAGCTGCCTCACATTCTTACCAGGAAAGTATGAAACCTGTCACCTCTCTTCATCGCTGTCTCCTGTAACTTTCGCCGCTCCCAGAGCAAACTCACGGGTATTGATGTCACTGCTAGTGTTACCTTCAGCACTTCCTATTTCACAATCATTTATAATATCGATACACTTCGCGGGATCTCTTGATTGGTCTGTGTTTCTGGATCTGCTTTTATATTTCTTGAGATATTCACGATTTTGCTTGTATTTGTATTGTTGTCAGAATAGTTATGAACTTTGTCATGAGTTTATCGTGCATTTTTTTATGTGAATTAATAGAAATTCTTCAGAAAGATAAAGGTGCTCGTAACTAGAGTACTTGTATGATCAATATTGATGAGCAACGAGCACAATTCCTATGTAAGGATCGTAAGTGGTGCCTGGCTATAGTTTCTGCTGATCCTCATGGGAAAAAGGGCGCAGTTTATGTTTGTTTATAATTCGATATTGGATGTTGAACATACAACGGTAGGCAGTATAGTGTTTGTGTGAAGAAATCTTACGCAAAAATAAAATTGATTTATCTACACAAGAAAAATTCAAACTAAATTGATAAATTGTTAGCCACAATATTTCGTTACTACAACAAAGCAGAGGTGTCTTATAAATCACTCAATACCAAACTAGAAATACCAAATCAAGATAATAATCTAATATTAATAGTTCAAATCAATAATAAAGCCATAAAATCTAAGGTTAAATTCCTAATATGTTGAAATGTAGATTAATATTTCGAAACCAATATTATTTTGTTGATAACAACTACCTATAAAGTAGCGGAAGCTGACATCGTAAATTATAAAAAAAGAATTAGAAGTGAAATTATTGAAAGTTATCGATTTTAGACTTGAATTAAATCGATTTGAAATATCGATGGTTATTCGGTGCATACATTGATTCTACATTGATATTGTTATTTGTACTTCCGGATCTAAATTGGATTTGTAAATGGGGCGTCACTCTTTGATTAAAATTAATATAATTTTATGAAATTGAATTAGAATTTTGATTTCTTATTGATTAAATAAATCATTGCACGAAATGACTGTCCCAGAAAAACTTTGTACACATATCCGTACTTTCTCACAAGTAAGCTTCTAATCGATATGATTCCCTTACCGATGTTTTTAGATAACAATTAACAGAATCGTAAAGCTAAAATAAATTCGTTTATATTGTTGACCTTTCACTACCTACAAAGTGCTTGGCAAATTACATCTTTGTCATTTAATAAAGGAACAAGTTCCACCACATCCCATTCAAAAGCCAGCTTCTCTAAAACATTTCTAGATAACCTTGGCAAATTCAGGATAAAATCTAGGATGCATTAGATACGGTACACTGGCTTACGGAGCTGAGCGATGAGATCCATATATCTGTACTAGTCTGGTTCACTGCACTGAACTCGTCTGAATCTGACGTTGAATTATAAAACACAATACAAGCATGTCTTGATGCTGAATACCTAAAGCATTTTAGAAGATCTGTATTTTGTATTTGCTGTTGTAAATCCCAGCTTGCAGTTATTTATAAAATGCGATGATAATATTTGACCTACTGCTGGTATTGGTTAAGGTATCCAGCTTCGGTTCTGGTTCTTCGATGATCGGTTTTCAAGCTGTCCCTTTTTATTGCTAAAACTGATTGATTGAATTGCAGAACTGGTAAAAGTCTGCAAGAGAGGATCTACTTAGAGAGCTTGAGACAAATATGTACGATGTTTGCGTGCACCATCATGTTTTGTCATCACCTAACTCTGGAGCTGCTTATAGTTTAATTAAGTTTTTGTTGTTACGTTTTACATTATAAGGTCCAATGGGACTGGCATGCAACATCTGTATAAAAGTCCCTAATAATAAAAAAAGTGAAAAAAAACTGATAAAAGAGCTACAGAGTCATCCTACTCCTAACATTGCTCCGCTGAAATCAAAGATTTATATTCTTTGAGCGTTATATCATCATAGTTATAAACATAGGAATAGTGCCCTCTTTGAAGCCATAAACACAGGAAAGAAAATACTCTGCGAGCAAGATTATATTATATTCAAATCCCCTGTGGAAATCACGAAAAAGGATCCGTAGCGGTAACAGTATCACTTAAGAAGTATTAATATCTTTTCCTATCTACTAAAACGGAAGCAGAGGAAAAGATAAAAATGTATTTAAAAATATAAATCTTGGAAATAATTAGTAACTAACACCACTTCCAAAATTTCCATCCCAATTACATAAAAATGCATAATAAATCTAAAATAAATTGCTACTAAAACGTGAAAATTGGGTTAAGAAATATCAAATTAACAAACAGATTCCACTACTCATATTACAGAGTGGGAATTCTCTACTGATGTTGGAACGTCTGTCCATCCGTCTTGAGCAGACGTTAATGATATAAATAAATCTGATTTAGATCTTCTGTTTGATGGAAATAAGGTAAGTATGGAACTTGAGGTATCATTAGAAAGAGTAGATTTTATTATTTTAGCAACGTGTTACAACTATCATGGTCACTAACATTACTATTAATACTAACGGGATATTTACCATGTTTACTGTTTTCTATGAGTTCCCGATAAAAAGACAGACCGAGAAGAGGAACCGAGGGGTCCGAAGAGGGTAGACCGATTTGTCTGCTCATAAACACCCACCCGCAATAACTTCAGTTTATCCGTGATCATGGTGCTTGCAACAGCGCCGAAATATCGGGAACTCATAGAAAACAGTAAACTTGGTAAATATCCCGTTAGTATTAATAGTAATGTTACAACTGATGAGGAAAATATAGTGAGGGAAGTTGAAGAGTGTGATTCTAGTAGTAGAGGAAGACCAAAGAATCGATGGATGGATCATGTTGAAGGTGAAGTGGCTAGAAAGGAGGCGACTACTAAGATGACGGTCAATAGAGATGGAACTATGGAACAAGTAAAAATAAGCATTGTTTTAAACTTTCACGGCTTTCACAGCGTCGAAATATCGGGAGCTCAAAATAATGAATAATCACGGAAGATATTCCGAAAGTGACAGTATAAGTTTAAGTAAAAATAAATCAAGATGAGGGCAGGCGGATGATGATCATTCATGTTACATCCACCATCAGAAAGACTAAAAGTACTTTAGACCTTAGAAAAAATCAACTTACTTTTCTACTATGAACACCAACTCATGGTAGGTGGTCCTACCTTTGATAAATTACCTACCAACATTAGAATTAAAGCATTCAGAACGAGAGCCATTTCATCTTAAATTGAATGGAAACGTTTCAAGTCTCCCAGATTTTTTCCACCACGTTTAGATTAAAATGTCATCAATCAAAATCATTTCTATCTTGAGCACCTATTCAAGTCACCCAACCATTTCATTCATTCATTCATTGCCTTAATCACGACTGTTGAACGAATGACATTATCGGTCGCTGACCTCGGTTTCTCCTTGAAATAGCCAACCCTAATACCGTTAAGGCTATTTCCAGCACTAATACGATTATAGAGTTAACCAAAAATATCGATTACTGAACTCGAGTGCCTTTGATCTAATTATAAAAGGCTATGAAAATCGGATATAACTCGCACTTAATCGATTCGGTGCTTTGATCCGATAATCGATTTAAAAACGATGTTCATAGTGTATCCCAGTGTTTGTTTAGTCGAGAGATTTATTAGTATATCCGTGGTATTTTCAATATCAAATATTGTACTAGATGTGAAGGTAAATATAATTCCGTTTTAAAGAGTTAAAGATTTATAGTTCTTCTTAGAAAGTTATTGTTTCGTAAATAATGGATTTTATGGTGTAGAGATTATTTGTTTTGGCTTTGATGTTGTTTCAATATGTTAGTCTTAATTTATAACATAAAATCATGCATATTTTCGCGAAAGGTTAGGCAGCCCCCGTAGCATGACCACCGTAGACAAGGATTTCTTTGACGGAAGAATCGACAAAATGACAGATAGTGCAACGAAATCTGTCATTTTGTCGATTCTTCCGCCAAAGAAATCCTTGTCTACGGTAGTTATACTACGGGGGCAGGGGTGACCTTCAGGTCTGGCGAACTGGCCAGAACTGGCAAAATGTGGGTGTACTACAGTGCACCCACATCGCCAGTTGTTTGAAGTCTTGTGTTCTAGGTTGCGAGCTTATTACCTTAATTTCAAAATACACTGTATACCTTGAAATCCATTTTGAGGGTTCCGTACTCGAAAGATAACCAACGAGAACCAATACAGAAAAAAAAAAAAAATAACGGGTCCCTATTACTAAGCCTCCGCTGTCCGTCCGTCCGTCTGTTTGTCAGCGGGCTGTATCTCATGATCGATAAGTAAGACAGTTGAAATTTTCACAGAATGTGTATTTCTGTGGCCTCTGTAACAACAATATATAAAAAAAAAAAAATTAAAGGGCCTTTAATTTAATACGGTGATACGGAACCCCTCATGCAGACCTTTATACAGCCCAGCCCAGCCTTTTATACAGTTGTGAGTTCGGTCATATTCAATCAGATTACTTAGATTCAAACGAAGAATTATTTTATTTGTCTACAAAGCTTATACAGGTATATTATGAAACAAATATTCCAACCCGCAAACATTCTAAAAAGATCCGGACGAAAATGCTTCACTTAGAATAAAGGGTGTAAATAGACCCTTAACATATCCGAAAGGCACTTGTTCTCCCCGTCTTTGCGATCATTTTTTTGTTCTAGACCATACCTGGGAACCTAGTTACGGAGATTATTGGGGGTCAAAGTTCCAACTTTTTCACAAGTTTTTTTTAAATACATTATTTTCAATGTAAGATTTTTACTTTACACACCTCCACGACCCACGTACTATTCAATCCATCCATCAGCACAATGCTTTGAGTGCTTTCCATCGAGTCCTACCGTAAAACGTGATTTTTCACCCCAAAAAAAAAGTTGATTCCCAGCTATAATTTTTGCATAAAGCTACTTAGTTTGATGTACAGAATGCTTGGCAGACGGCTATGTGAAGGGTCTGTTTACACCCTGTTTAATACTAATTCGCCATCGAAACACTTTACTAAAGTCGGCAGTACCTTTCAAAGTGATCACTACACCGAAGTACCGGAACACGCCATACATTTATCAATAGAGTGTCAATAAACCGAAGACCTTCGCCTACTTGCTACTTGTATATGCCAAACAATATCGTTGCTATAATAAAAGTGTATTTATCTGTCAATCAGCTGGATTGAGTGTCTTGTTGTGAGCAGTCGATGTTTTATGTCGATAGTTTTTTGTTTATAAGATTTCAATTTGGAAGCAAAGTATGATCATGATGATGGCCAGCGTGACATTCGAGGGGATTAAATGTCTGTAGACAATATTGTTCATGATCTTTTTAATGTCGAAACTTTGATTGGGAAGACTGTTGGACTAGCAATCATCATCATCATTTCACCTGAAATATAGGCCATCCCCAAGTGTCGCCACATTGATCGATCCCGTGCGTCTCGTATCCAGCGGATCCCTGCAACCTTCACCAGGTCATCGGTCCTCCTAGTGAGAGGCCTTCCAACGCAACGACTAGAATAGCAATACTTTTGGATAATAACAACGACTTCAACCACGACATCTGCGCTGCCAGCGACCATGCCGTTAAAGTGGCGAAACTTTGGTTCAATCAAATTAGTGTAGTAATACTGGTCGTAGTAACTTCTATTCGTTTTGTAGTGTTAACCAAAATATAGGTTAGAACCATAAGTTCAAGTCCAAGGTTAACTCAAAACCAAGGGTCAGCCCGCATGATATCGATACAGATCAACAAGATAATTTAAACAATATCGATACATAAATCGACGTGAAACACTAGAGCTGCGTGTGGGCTACCCGACATTTGCTATCGACATGTATCTGGGTTGTGAATGCTGTCCAAAATTGCTTAAACGGTTCCGTATTTGATATCAAATTATTTGTAACGGTATTTTGAATAAATTGTGAGTAATAGTAGTGGACAAATATCGTAATGGAGTATTTTGATGGTCTATATGTAAATATTCTAACTGTACAAGTTATTATGATGATTGTGTTATTATTTTCTGTCCATCATTTTTATTATGATTATACCTTCTAACATTATTTTTATTGCCTCTGAAACTGTTATAAAAAATAAGGTTGGGTCGTTTATTTTATGTTTGTCATCACTGTTAGTACTACAATATTTGTTGATTAGTCCAGCCAATATAGTTAGCCTAGTTAAGTTAATTCTTTATGACCCAGTGTTAAAAGCATCGTCATTTTAGTAACGATAAATGGTTAAGATGACATCGCTGAATATAATACCTCCTACAGTGCTGTCACTCATGCTACCAACCCATGAATAATCGATACGATATCAAATCACAGAATATGACAAAGTAAATCCTTCTCATTAACATAACATAAGATCACGCCTGTAATCCCCGAAGGGTTATGTTGAGTCCCATGTCTTCACAAGTCTATACTCTAGGCTGCTAATGAGAAATTCCGAATGCAAAAACCCAATAACACTTGGCCAACCTTAGAATCGAACCCAACACTTCACGCTCATCAGTAACGCTTGCGACTACAAAACCAACGAGGCAGATGTTTCTTAAAAGGGCAGCAAAAAATTTCTCAAATATTTACAAGCCAGACGAGTTCCAAATATTTTTAATTAGTCCAAGTCCTCTCATCTGGGCCACTCCTAGCAAATTCGTTGGCCATTTCTAAGAAAGTGCCTTCAATAGAGACCCAGTAATTATATCGTTTGGGAACCCGGTCGCTTGCTCCAATTACTCGAGTCAAAGGCTAATGGGATCTGTGTGTGTTCTAATTTACTTATTTACACACGTTTGCACGTAAATGATTGGCCTTTTCGATGATCTTGAAGTATGGAGAAAAAGAAATATGATTTCTTTTGCGAACAATTTGGGGATCGTATGGCGATTTTCGTACCTGATAGCAACTGGATGACAGTAGCCAAGAGTCGAGTTTAATGGCATGTCTATGAATGTGCAACTATGGACGATGATGAAACTGTCTTTACCATAGAATGCTTCGTTTATCTAGTGACCATGTGAAAGCTAAGCATTAAGTCCAGGATTAAAAATAATGATGTCGGGCATATCCTTATAATTTTTTCAGTGACTACCTTAGTCTGGATTTCTGGAATTTTCTAGCTTAGTGATAACCAAAGGCAGAACGTGTTCAGGTCATGTGGAGCTATAGTCTGATAGGAGAAACCTGCAGATTTCCTGCAGTGGACTCCTGTAGGCTGATGATGATTTAAGTTTACGCACTGGCTTTTATGTTCGATTCTCTTATGTGAGATACAGGCTAAATATTTGTTGCTTAACAAGTTGACAAGGGTCTCATCTATGGTTAATCCACAAAGTTCCGGCACGTTTCCGAACGAACAGTAATGGATTATACAGGGTGAAAACTTCTAAGTGTCAACACAAGATTATGACATCAATATTGGAGATATTGGAAAACTTTCAGCTGGTATAGAAACTTGTTGAATAAGGAGTTTGTGATTCAACCAAATGGAATTTGTTTTCTAAAGAGTCTGTGATTTCTTAGTAACGGAATTAGGTTGGTATTTGAACGATGCCATTCAAATTATGATATTATTACTAATGCTTTATCGTCAACCGCCATGTGTGATTCATTAGAAATTAACGAACGTGAACTAAGCAATAGTTGTTTGAGACTTGTAGTACCCCGGTTAAGTAGGTTCTATTGGTGTATGTAAATTATGCATGGATTTCATTTTTGTGCTTTTCTGATATACATACAAATAATACTGCTTCAGTGAGCGAGGTACGCGTGGCTGAATTTTGGGCTAAGCACATTTGATTTTTTTTCTAAATACCTATCGTCCATGTAAATTAGTGTTGTATGCATTGATTTTATCCTTCAAGAAATCTAGAGTGTTTACTATCAAGTGGCTCATACGTAGACCTTCTAAATTTACTGAACTAAAGTTGGTAATAATAATGAATCCCAATATTTCAATTCCAAATCTAGGCCTACCACATGATTCACTGTCAAAAACCGTAAAACGACCAGTTGACATATGTTCTAAGTGAGCTGAACCATAACTCACAGTATCAATAATATGGATAGATTGCTAATCTAAGTGTATAACCCGCACGAGGACCAATCAAGCTTACAAAACCAGTTTATGCGGATCTCTCATTGTACGGGAAATCTATACAAAGCATGGTCATGTTATACTGGAAATGTTTAGCTTGATGTTTGGCTGTGTGTACCAGTAACCTGATTCCTTCAATTAATTCTAACAACTGGTCCAGAATGACAGGCACTTGATACATTTGGTGCTGTTCCTTAATTAAAGACAGGATTAGGTAGACATTTTTCTCTGGGTTTGTTTCATTTCTGGGTCAGGGAGTGATGGGGCTTGATATTAAATTTATGGTTTAGTGGTTCAAGCGCTACTGCTGAGCATGAGGTCTCGTGTTCGATTCCCAGGTCGAGCTAAGTCTTATTGAGTTTTTGCATCAAGTTTCAGTAGCAGCCCTTGCTCCCATTACATGGCTCTTAACCATAACTGCCGAAATGTGGATCTACTATTAGGTACATCTCTGCCTAACCCTTCGGGGATTACAGGTGTGATGTTATTAATATGATGGTCTGTCGGTATGTGATACAATATAAAAGCCAGTGAGATTTATTAATTTATTTATTCAGAAATACATTCTAAATAATAATTCAAAATTAATACACTAGTGTTACACAAACATGTCAGAGGAATTCAATAATATTACAGTGTTAATAAATAGTCTTGATTAAAATAAAGATGTTTAGGAATAGCCTTTATCTCCCCATGGCGTACATCAGGGCATCAGTTTGACGCCGCAGTTGTCCGTTGACCGATAAAAATACTTAGTGACTAAAGTTTTTATAGACTCAACTGAACTGAACTTAAATTGTAGCAGATATACTTAAAGTCAATAGTGCAACAGGTGGAGCTTAAACTTACGAACTGTTGTTCATTAGCTTTGAGCCTTTACTTAACGATGAAATTGCTGCTGAGCTTCTGTAGATGAAAATACTTACTTTTTAATTTCCGTGCGTATTGGCTTAGGCATATCATGGTGTCCATAAAATCCCCAAAGTAAAAGAAAATCGGCCAAGTGCGAATCGGACTCGCGCATGAAGTGTTCCGCATCATCGTAGTACAGCCACAGAATAAAATAGTAAAAGTACAGCTCCTTTAGTTTCTGTAGTTATAGCGGCAACAGAGACACACATTCTGTAAAAAATTCAACTATCTACCTAGTATGGATCATGAGATACAGCCCGCTGACAGACAGACGGACGGGCCGACAGCGGAGGCTTAGTAATAGGGTCCCGTTGGTTACCGTTCGGGTACGGAACCCTAATAAAAATGGTTTAGTTCAAACCACACAACCGTTAACCATTGTTTTTAACCAGGACAAGTTGAAGTCGGGTTCCATTTTCACATGAAACACTTTTGCAAACATAATGCAGTTAACCACTCGTGCGAACGGTCACATAGTTAGCTCTCATATAAATCATTCGACGGTTGGTTGTACAGTCATGGACAAAATTATGTTTGCATTTTGTGAAATTCTACGAGGATTTTCTGCTCTAAATTATTGTTTGACATAAAACGCATGTCAAATACATCACACGAAACGTTTTGAACACCACCTGACAACTAAATGACATTTATGTAGCACAAGCCAAAATTATAAATTATTTGCTATGGAAATTTTTATGTGAAAGTGTGAAAAAAAATCTATGTATCTTATGTGCTATTCCAGACTATATCTATTTCTGGTTCAACCGTTCTGACTTGATTGAGTAACAAACATCCATCCACCCATCCATCCAAGCTTTCGCATTTATTAATATTATACCTACTTATTTATTTCAAAAACGTCCATACAATTTCATGGATGGAATCACTTTGAATTTAGCTAAGTGTGTACCTATCTATTTTCAAACACGGCACGAAGATTTGGTTGGAACAATGACGACAGTTGTACATATATTTTGCACATGACTGTACTTACATACACGTGTAATTCTTTAAAAGGTTTTGTGTCAAAAAAAATGAAATGAATGACAACCTTGTTATGTGACGGTAGGGTTGACAATTCAATTTAGAAGATAAAGTGGACAGTATTTTTCAGGTGGAAGAAAAATAGACAGGCGTTTTCTGAATTCATTGTGGACATTAGTTTTTCTGTCATCATGCTACGAGGTATGTTGGGAGAAAATGTATATTTTTTTCACAATACCTGTTGGAGAAATTAATATCGTGACATAATTTTTGGAGTAGATAGACTTTTTTAATCTATATCTATACTAATATTATAAAGAGGTAAAATTTGTTTGTATGTAGGGAGTAATCTCCGGAAGTAATGAACCAATTTTAAAAATTGTTTCACTGGTAGAAAACTACATTATTCGTGAGTGCTATAGGCTATAAATTATAAAGATATCACGCAAATTAGCCGAGCTATAAAAAATTTCGCGGACGAAGTCGCGGGCGAAGTGCTAGTAAGTAATATTATTGAACTTTCAACTACTTATAAAAGTCATTTGAGGATCTTTGACAGTAGTTACGGATAGTCAGAAGTCCGAAAGTGTGACAACCAGTCTTAAAAATGATTTATTGACAGCGGCTAATTTTAACAAAAAAAAAAAATGCATTTATGTTACTGTTTTTCGTTTCACTGTATTTCTTTACTTATCAAAATCAAAGCATTTGTTTTAAGTAGGCCAGTTACAGGCACTTTTGAATTGTCGAAACAAAGAACAATGAAATGTGAAGTCCCAGTCACAAGGCATAAAAACTGTGAAAGTACTGTAGTTGCCCATTCCCTAGCGTAGATTTCTATGGAATATGAAACTCCACGGACGCTCTTTTAAAATCATAATCATCATCATCATCATCATTTTAGCCGAGTGACGTACACTGCTGGACATAGGCCTCCCCCAAGTGTCACCACATTGACCGGTCCCGTGCGACTCGCATCCAGCGGATCCCTGCAACCTTTACCAGGTCATCGGTCCACCTAGTGGGAAGCCTTTCAACGCAAAGTCTTCCGGTTCGCGGTCGCCACTCCAGAACTTTTCGGCCTCATCGGCCATCCGTTCTGAAATAAAATAAAATCAGAATATAGAGGAGCTCGAGGCTAAACAATAACAGCCGCTCGGGTCGATCTTTAGGTTAAGCCGTGCTTGCCTAGGTTGGTCTGTGGATGGGTGACCGCCCATTACATACCGAGTTTCCTCCGTGCCTCGGAAAGCACGTTAAGCTGTTGGTCCCGGCTGTCATTTGTAAATCTTTGACAGTCGTTAGGTAGTCAGTGGCTCAAAAAGTCTGACAACCAGTCTTACCAAGGGGTATCGTATTACCCAGTACTAACTAGGTTGTGGAGGTCAGATAGGCAGTCGCTCCATGTAAAATACTGGTATTCAGCTGCATCCGGTTAGACTGGAAGCCGACCCCAATATAGTTGGGAAAAGGCTTGGCAGATTTATAAAATAAAATCAGAATATATCAAGATAATAATCTAATCTAAACTCCCCTGCCTATATCGCTTGATCTAATTTCCTATTCTACGTATAGATTAAATCAATCTTTGTAGTTAAGTAGAAAAAGTAAGCCACTACCATTTTATTTTTCCCACAACGATTAATTTTTTTTATCTCCATCTTAATTTGATAACCGTACATGATCGACAATTAATCTTTAATTCCACTACCGTTGACTTTATGGTTTCATTAAGAACCTCATTAATAGTTAACGATGGGAATTGATAATGAACTTGATAAAATGATGTCATTAAAACTTTTAGTTTGGAACACCTGCTTTAGTTAATCGTAATATAAACGATAAAATAATTGAGTTTGAATTAGTTGCGCTGTGAAAAAGCTATCAAAAATTAAAGAACGTATAATATCATCAGCTGAGCGCCTTGCTTTCCAGGTCCAACAAAACCTTTTTTATATTCAAAACTACAAAGGCGCCATCTCCACGAGCGAGAGAATCGCGGCGATATTATCGTCGTGTCACGTATTTCTATACGAGAATATCGCCGCGATTCTCTCGCTCATGGAGACGGCCCGTAAGAGAGTGTATAGAATTATACGTGATACGACGATAATATTGCCACGATTCTCTCGCTCATGGAGACGGCTCCTAAGCAAGATTCGATTCCCGGGTCGGGCAAAGGGGTTATTGAGTCTTCCCATCTGGAATTTCTCAATAACAGCTACGGAGTCTGGAATTGTGCCCGGCTGATGGCAATAGGCTCGCCCCAATTACATGGGAATTAAACATAACTGGCGAAATGTGGGTGTACTATTAGGTACACCTCTGCCTATCTACGTATGTTATTACTAAGTAAGGTCTGTAGTAAAAATCTTGACTAAACGAAAAAAAAAAAAAAAAAAAGTAAAGTAAAGTTTTTCATGTTCAAAAGCTTGATCGAATCTTTTAGCAAAATAATATCTAGAATATTTCAATGATCTAAGTCAGAAAATTCGTAAGAGATAATAATATTACTAATATATTACTAAATAACCTAATATTTCGCAAAATAGAATAAAGATCAAAGCCTAAAACTGGTTCACAGACATTAAAAGTGGCATTTTGAACTACTAAGCTGAAATCTCGTAATTGGATTAAACTAAAAGTACCTACGGTTAGTTATCTTGTAGTCTCGTGTATATGGTAAAGGCAGCCATTTTGATATTATAATTCTTGAATATGTAGTATTAAGTGCTGGAGGCAATTTGACTTGCTTTACTTATTATTAGAAATACATAATAAACTCGGGTATTTTTTTCTGTAAATTTTGATAATTCATTTCAAAATCCCTCCCTGCCTCGTTGGGCTAGTGGTCACAAGAGCGCCTGCTGAGCATAAGGTCCTGGGTTCGATTCCCAGGTTAAGCTTAGTGTTATTGGGTTTTTTCCATTAGGAATTTCTCGGTAGCAGCCACGGAGTTTTTTGCCCGGTTGATGGCAATAGGCTCATCCTCTTTTACATGACAATAAAACATAAATGTCGAAATGTGGGTGTACTTTTAGGTACACCTCTGCCTTACCCTTCGGGGATTACAGGCGTGATCTTATGTTGTTTTGATTTAAAAAAAAAACGATATTAATGTGCATTATTTCTATTAATAGCGTATTTATCTGAGATGCCTGCAAGGTTAATAAAACTGTGTAATAATGATTGCCATTTCTATTATTTCCTTCTCATCGCCGATTCAGTCATTATTACTACAAGGTCTAGACTTCTAATAATACATAATTATGCAGCGATTGTTGTTAGATAAAAATAAAACCATCACATTTAATAGTCTTGACATTTAGCTAGCCACGACCTGACACGAATCGTATTTAAATTAAAATTTGTTATTATACAGCGTGTACCAAAAAGGTGTGATCATATTTTAGGATGTGGTGTGGACCATGAAACTGAACAACTTTTTCTATGAGACCCATATCATAATCCCGAATAAAAACATCTGTCCCGTACAAAAGTTCAATACCTATTCTACATAAACGTCAAACACACTTTCGAATTAGGTTTAAGAATACCTGTAATGATGGTTGTAAGTTGAATAAATAAATAAATCCTCAAATATGACCACACCTTTCTGGGACATGCTGTATAGTGTTAAGCATAAAATGTCATAGGTACCAAACCAATACGCAGTACCCAACCAATATGCCTAAAGTATAATCAGCCTAAGTATAACGTTCCCACTGCTGGGACACAGGTGTCCTGTGGTGTGTGAGTGGGCCGAAGTCCACCACAATGGCCTAGAGCAGGTTGGTGGATATCATCATGTCTCCGATCATCATCATTCACAGCCCGACTTCACCCATTGCTGGATATAGGCCTCCCTTTGCTTGTGCCAGCCTCATCCTGGATATTTCCGTGACGCCAACAATGTCGTCAGCTCATCTCGTCGCCGAACGACCAACACTTCTCTTACCCACCACCCACCACCAAAAGCCACTCGGCCACAGCTTTACTCCACCTGCCATCACCGCGTCTTGCCAGGTGTCTTGCCCAACTTCATTTGAGTTCTATCACTCGATTTCCAATCGAAGACCTTCGTAGGTCTCCGGATTTCGACTTTTGGATATCGGTCTAGTAGTTCATGCCGAGCATGAAACGCTTCATATGACTCCTTGTCAATAATATTATTTAAACCCACTCCCTGTGTGAAATTAACCAGTTCACACAAACAACACTCCCTCGCATCACCAAGTTACTTTTTTATTATAAAACATTAAATTTTATTTCCTTTGTTCTTGTTACAAAAAACAAATAAAAATCATAATCTAACTTTGAATTCCCTCTGGCTATTGGGAGGTTTTTTCACAAAAATGACGAAAAGCGTACAACAGCAGTAATTTTTATATAGAAAACCAACAAACAAAGGAGACTGGCGAGTAACCATACAATGAAAAATAATAAAACCAAAAATAAAATAAAAAAACATAATATCTTTGCATAACCCACCGAAAGATAACAAAAGCAATCTTTTGATCGACAGCTACCAAAATTAATCAAAGTTAGATTAATAATAATTTATCGTAGGTAACATACGGATACAATAGTGCTATGACTAGAAAATTGTCTGCCAATTATTTGCGAACAGCGAACAATCATAGTAACTACTAGTTTTTTGGTACTATTGATTCTCGAATCAAATTCACTTGCAGTAGAATATACAGAAGAAACAAGTATAAATAGAAACCGTAGTATTTTAAAATACTTAAAGTTTATAGTGCTTTTTCTTTAATCCGAAGACGAACACATACTCGACAAAGTGTAGTTTCTGAAAGCTATGGCTGAGAGTTTTATTCAATTCGGAGAGCCCAAAGTTTTTTTCGAACAGTTGAGGAATCGTGATACTTGAACTACAAAATTTTCTACAAAACATATGCATGTACGCAGATTTTCTTAAGTTGTAGTCCCTAATTTTCCTTTATATTATATTATTATTTTAATGCACGTACTTTTGGTATTGGCAATGCAATTTCAATTTCTCATGCAAATAATTAATCACATTTCAATCCTACACTCATAGTAGGGGTCACCATTCGCTCCAGATTAATGATCAAGATTAGATAATTAGCGTTGGGCAATCAAAAGTGAAAGGAGAGGTACAATGACCAAATAACCATATGTTGACACCGCTTCAAGGTTATTAATGTGTATTGTTATTGAGATCATTAATACATGTTCTGCTATGTCGCGGCCAGGCTGTGTCAAATGGCTGTGCGATCGAAATCTGGGAGTGGGTGAAATCTGGTGACAATTTTATGAGGTTTAATATAACATCATGCATATAATCCGGCAAAGGTGTACCTGATTGTACACCCACATTTCGCCAGTTATGTTTAAGTCCCATGTAATAGGGGGCGAGCCTATTGCCACCAACCGGACTCCGTGGCTGCTACTGAGAAATTCCTGAAGGAAAAACGCAATATCACTTTGCCCAACCTGGAAATCGAACCCAATACCTCATGCCCAGCAGTTGCAATTACGACCACTAGACCAATGAGGGAATCAGAGACTTAGAGAGAGAGAGTATGAGGTTTATATTTCTTTTTAATCTACTTTGTGGAAGCTGTGTTGCAAACTATGTTCCAACTCCTATTCTGTCAATGTACCCTTGTCAAAGTGACCTCAGCGTTGCCACTGAATAAGCTTTAGACGTGGAAGTTTAGGGTCCAAAAAGTTTGAAGTTCTGACGTGCCAACGACATGATGAAAACTTATTTATTATTTATTTATTTAACTTACAACTGTCATTACAGGTAATCTTAAATATAATTCGATAGTGTGGCTATCACTGTTATTCCTAACACAGGTCCATTAGCTGTCTAACTACTTAACAAAGGAGGCATGGCCCTAACACCTTAATACCTAACTTCTAAAAGTGATACTTACAAATAAGAAGCTAAGTTTAACAAACTTTTTTTTTTACTTGTAAAATTACTTGAGTAATTTTACAAGTATGAGTCCAGTAGGGATAATCGATTATAATGAGTATTAAAGTACCCTTAACGCAGACTAAAGGTACTTGTTCTCCCCGTCATTGCGGTCTTTTTTTTGTTTTAGACCATACCTGGTAACCTTCTAGTTACAGAAATATTGGGATATTTGGATATTTTCGCAAGTTTTTTTTTAAAACAGGTTTTTAATGTATTAACTTTAAATACACCCACGACCAAATGTTTTCAGTGCGTGAAATTGAGTCCTACCACAAAACATGATGTTTTACACCAAAAAAAGTCATTTGCCAGCAATAATTTTAGCGCAGAGTTACTTAGTTTGATGTACAGAATACTTAGTTGACGGCGTCGTAAAGGGACCTTTCACACCTTGTATAAAAGTAGAAAACAAAACAATGCAAGACCTCAATAAAAGTCATGCTCAAAATTGTCGCTTTCCAGACAGAATTCCAGAATTTTATTTACGCCATTTTTAACTTATTTATCCAGGTGTGAATAAAAGCTCACTATCTGTTCTTCTTTTTATCTTTCAAAATAGAAATCTTAAATAGCGGTTTTTGCCAATAAATGCTTCATCGACAAAATATGTAGGTACCTATTTCTTTTCAATATTTTCATACTTATAAGAGGTTTAATAAAATCTAAGTTGCTGAATGTTCAGCCAAATAAAAAATATTTCAAAGGAGGTTTTGTGAATGTAATCTTTTTAAATAGAGCTACTTTATTGTGAGCTGAATAAGCGCCTGATTTTATATTTCTTTACCTGAGTTTGTTAGTGCGGAGTTGAAAGACTAAATTATCTCTTGGTACGTGTATTTTAGTCTGCTGAAATAGTGTTTTTTTCGGACTGGCAATTAATTGGTGGGCCAGAACCCTCTTACAATACATTTTTTTTTTTACGAATTATTTAGATTATTCAAGTTTCTCTCAAACAAAAAGCACGATAAAAGCATTTATTTTCAGGCATTTATGTCCTATTGATATTAATATCATCATCTGCCTAGCCTTTTCCCAACTACGTGGTGGGATTACAGCCTAATCGGATGCAGACAAATACCAGTATTTTACATGGAGCGACTGCCTATCTGACTTCCACAACCCAGTTAGTACTGGGTAATACGATACCCCTTGGTAAGACTGGCTTTCGGGCCACTGACTACATGAAACGACTGTCAAAGATCTTCAAATAACAGCTGGGACTAACGGCTTAACGTGCTTTCAAAGGCACGGAGGAAACTCGGTATGTAATATGTGGTCACCCATCCACGGACCAACCCAGGCAAGCGCGGCTTGACCTGAAGATCGACCCGAGCGGCTGTTATTATTTAGCTACGAGCTCCTCCCATAGATATTATATAACTCTCAGAATAACTTACCGTATACATACTATCTAATACTGGCATAAGATTTAAGCTACGAGTGGGAGGCTATTAAAAGATTTTACGAAAAATAAACTATAAGTTAACAAATTGCAAAATAATAACACTGTTATATGATTTGGATCATAGATACATGATAAAAAAATCTAATTTCGTTCGTACGTCGATTTTGAGAATACTTTTCTGAAAGGTAGTTATTTGAATCATTTTGTGAAAGACTTATTTTATTCGCATTTTGTCTTTTAGCTAGTTAAGTGATTATGGAAACGTACGGTTCGTTAGCAGCTTCTGATTTTGCTTTAGTAAGAAACTCTTCGAATTCATCTTTATAACTTTCTACTGTAGTATTGTTATGAGAAATTTCAGTTGACTGTTTTTGAAGGTCTATTCCTTATGTTAAAAAATCAAGAATTTTCAGTTTTGTGCTTTAAAGTTTGTCATCATTTTTTGCCATGATGTCTAATGAATAACCTTGTCTGCAATATTTTATTTTATTTTCATACTATTACTTTTAGCTTTCATCAGTAGTTTTGCTTCTATTCTAAGTTTGTTACCTATCAAAATTGCTGCTATAGCTTCCTAATCATCAGAAAAGTTGCTCCATACCACCCTCTTCTTCAATCAATACACAGTATTCTTAACAAAACACTTCACCAGTCTTACCGTCATACTCATCATCATCATCACTTTCCTGCCCTTGTCCCATGTTACTTGGGGACGGCACAACACATTTTTTCTTCCATTCTCCTCTGTCAACTGTCACGTTATCATTTACTCCTTTATCTTGCATATCCTCACACAACCCATCCAGCGTTTCATTGGTCTTTCTCTTACCGTCAGACTCATAGAAAGAAAAACAACATCTTACCGCACAAACCAAAGTTCAAGCAAAGGTCTCGCCTGGAGCATTGCTCACTATAACAATATCACGTCATGCAAGTACAAACATCTGTCTACCATCAAGCACGACTCCCTGAGGGTAGACAGAATTAATTATTCTGAAGAGAACGTGTTTTATCTTGTTGGTTTTGCTTCGGTATCTCTTTTGACGTCATTCGTCATTGATAGTTGAGACAGAGAATCTTGCAAAATTTTGAAATTTTAAAATGCGTCTTAATGGCTTAATTGAAAGGTCGAATTTGACTCTAACTTGCATTAAAATGCTGAAGCATATTCTTTGTTGTCTATGTTTAAGCATAGTCGAAACCACGTATGCTACTGCAATCTCTTGCACGTTATTTTGATCTCTATTTTATTTTTCATTTAGAGTTCATTTTGCTCGTGAATTTGCAGCTATGGCTATGCTGATCTTCAGACTTAGAAGTTATAGTTTGTGATGTGTTTGACTAAAGTTCAAGTTAAACACTACTAATATTGTCTTAATAGAGTTGCATACCTAGTTCGTTAACCCGCCCACCTGGAGGCTATCTGAACTTGCATACCGTACCGTACCTTCTTAGCATATGAGGGTTTAAGGTAATTTGGTGCTAAATTTTCTGCTTCGCGTTTATTTAAGTTATACTAAGAGTGTTTCGGAATATGTAGTTCCCTTAGATCTGAGTGTTTTAGAGTGCATTTCAAACACATATTCGCTGAGGAGTAAATTACATCGGAGTCAAAGTACATACATAACATCACGTCTGTAATCCGCGAAGGGTTAGGCAGAGGTGTATCTCATAGTACCATTTCGTCAGATATGTTTAAGTCCCATGTAATAAGGAGCGAGCCTATTTCCATCAACCAGGCGCAAATCCAGACTCCACCTGAGAAATTTATGATGGAATAACCCAATAACACTTTGCTCAGCAGTCGTGCTTGCGACCAATGAGGCACTCAAATTACTAAGGAATCAAATATTATCATGATCACGACTTTCATTTTATGTTAGAAAATAAATATACCTACCCCAGATGAGACAATTCAAACACATCTAGCTATTTGTAAAACCCTTCAAACAAGACAAAACATGTTCAGACACGATGTACAGAACATAACATTGTTTGCGATAAACATTTTCTCTATATCCTAGACGACTATACATAATGTATGTATAGTGAACACCAACATAATACCGAAGCTAAGTTACCGTAATACATAGCTAATATTGATCTTGCTCATAACCAAGGTAACATACGACTATTCTCTAAGGACAACATTGTATAACATCGGTTTGCTCACAATGTTGTTTTTGCTGACAACGCGGGAATATCAAATGGCGTATCATTGGTAGAAAGTGTTTTACGTGTCGTTGTACACCCACTACTTGTGCTTTTGAGTGGTTGTAAATTAAAGTTGAGGTTGTGTGTGAATTTCATTACAGAATCATGTTTTCTCTGTCTACAGTTATGTATTTAGATGTTGCTATCATTCTGTTACAAACTCCTCGAAGATAATTTGATCCAAGGGGACTTAGCACGTGGCAAACACTTTTGAAGCATTTCCGACAGCTACAATAACTTTTAACAAGATTGATTGAACATTTCGGGATCCAGTATATTTAACACCTTTGCTTCATTATCATCGTTGATAAAATATATCTTTGTCTAGACCTGCATATTTTTCAATGTTTTGAACAAACTGAGGATCTTCTCGAATGTATTTCCATTACATTGTATACTTTTTGTGGAAACGTCCACATCGCTCAAGTTTAATGTTGTATGCTCTATGTTACTTGATGTAATATTAGCGAATGAGGAATTCTGTTTCAAAACAATTCTTATAGGGCCGATCCTTATGCTAACTTTTCTAATTGTTTATTCAATTTTCTCTACTGTCTACAACTATCGTATCATTCCATCCTACTGCTGTAGTTATGACGATGTTTATGTTTACTGCAACCGTACCCAAAGGTAAAGCAGATTTTAAATTATTTTGAGTTTTGACATCTGCATAATAAAGTTTAGTTTTAATTTAGATTTCATCGCGAGGGAGTGTCGGAGGTAGTTCGTTAGTTAGGTGTGCTATTGTTATGTTTATGAGGAGCTAAGTTGGCATTGTTTTATTTCTGTGACATAAAACAACATAGTTTATATACCTATTAATGTTCAACTATTATTATTTTTACTGCCTCGTCGGTCTAGCTGTCGCAATCGTGACTGCTGAGCATGAGGTCCTAAGCTTTCGATTCCCGGGTCGGGCAAAGTGCTATTGGGTATTTCGTTAGTCTGGATTTGTGCCCGGTTGATGGCAATAAGCTCGCCTCCTATTACATGGAACTAAAATATAACTGGCGAAATGTGGTTTTAATATTATGTACACCCAGGTCATCCCGCCATCTCCTTAGTGGTCTATCACAAAGAACTGATCAATTAAAGCTAAATATGTCTAAGACTAAATATAGGTCTACACTAATTGTAATCTACAATTTTTTATAAAGGGTGTAAATAGACCCTTAACATATCCAATAGGCACTTATTCTCCTCGTTTTTGCGATATTTTTTTTGTTCTAGACCATACTTGGGAACCTTCTAGTTACGTAGATATTGGGGGTCAAAGTTCCAACTTTTTCACAACTTTTTTTTTAAATACATGTTTTTAATGTAAGATTTTTAATTTTCACACCTCCACGACCCCCGTACTATTCAATCCATCCATCAGCACAATGCTTTGACTGCTTTCCATCGAGTCCTACCGTAAAACGTGACTTTCACCCCAAAAAAAAAGTCGATTCCCAGTAATAATTTTTGCGTTAAGTTACTTAGTTTGATGTACAGAACGCTTAGATGACGGCTATGTGAAGGGTCTGTTTACACCCTCTAGTCTATTAAATAATAGAAACTTAGCCAACATTTGGGGCCGGCTTTCAATCTATCCAGATAATTATTTAGTCTATTTACAAATACGAGTAGCTTCTGTTGTCTATTAAAGATCTATGCCGCTATCCAAACAGAAATACCGACGTCCTAAGCTATTATTGGTAGTCTGTCTGAGGAATTTCGGGCTTCAGACTTAATACATACTCAGTCATTCGTGCTTAAGGTTACTCAGCTATTATTAGACGAGTATGCTACCTGTGACCCAAACGCCTACGCGAATTCTAAATGTAACCACTGGAATTTTCAAATGGACATTCTGAAATGGACTACAGCAGTACATTAAATATGTACGTATACTACACATGAATACTTTTAACATCGACCCACACATCATTCTTGTATTCCCTGAAGGTTAGACAGAGGTGAACTGTAGTATTTTCAACGCAGATGTAAGTGAGACGCCAGGAGCACTACAAACCGACCGCTTTAATGAGTCCTCCGCCTTGCCCTATCAAACGCACATTAAGCGTCCAAAGTCCTAATATCGTTTATTTGCTTTAAAATAACCATAATCCACGTAGGTATTACGATACTAAATGCACCAATACGTGATCAACCTTCAGAATATTCCATTTAAATTAACACCTTCGCGAGGACTCATTAAAGCGGTCGGTCTGTAACCTTATTTGTGGTGTTTTTCATAAAGGTTAGGTGTGGAGTACTCCCGGCGTGCATGTACGAACTTGAAATAATAAGAATTACTCCTCCTGACCGTTTTTGGTCACAGCGACCAATCTCAGCAGAGATAGCCATATCGCCGCGGGAGTTATTCTAAATGTTTAATTTATTGTCGTATTGTCGTCGCTACCCTGTATAAATTCTGTCAATCAAGCAAAATTAGGAGTAATTCCACCACCCTAACATTTTCCACAAAATATATCCCGAAGCAGTTTAGCTTCAACAACAACGCACTGAACTAAACGCTCTACCTCACCTGCCTTTATAATCAACCTGCTCGCAAACAATCTACTGCATGCTAAGGCTAACAGATAATCTAGTAACCTGACCTTTGCCGTCGTACCTAAGAGGATTTGCTCTCCCTCTGTCCGTCTCCTTTGAACGCACGCGTGAATAATTAATAAATTTAACTCGATAGCTTTGTACGTGAGGGGTTCATGGCGAAGGGTATTTGTTGGCTGGGGTGCTGTCATTGATGTTCTAATGGGGTGGCTTTGGTAGTTTGAAGGTCATACCTTGACCTATTAAAAGGTTCGAAGGTCTTACGACGAAGAACTACTTAAGTTGAATTTTTGAAGACATGATTATGGACTGCATCGTTGGTCTAGTGGTCGCAAGCGCAACTGCTGAGCATGAGGTCCTGGGTTCGACTCCCAGGTCGGGTAAAGTGTTATTGGGTTTTTCAGTCAGGAATTTGTTAGTAGCAGTGACGGAGTCTTTATTTGTGCCCGGTTGATGGCAATAGGCTCACCCCCTATAATATGGGGCTCAAACATTACTGGCGAAATGTGGGTGTTCTAATGGTTATCCTCGCTATTGCTGAGGTTGAGGTTTTGGATTTGATTTCGAGGTCCGACAGGGTTATTGGGTTTTTCCATTAGGGATTTCTCAGTCTGGATATGTGCCTGTTTCATGGCGCTGTCTGAGCTGAGAACCGAAGCGTTTGCGATCTTCGATCGATTACGTTATTTCGTTTTTACTACCAAAAATAGCTCATTAAATAACACATCGCAGACCACTATAGTTTACAATAATAACCAAATGGTACCACGCCAATGAATGAACGCCGATAAGGTTTATAATAGAACAAGTAATATTAAACTAATAACACTATGTTTACATAACTGCCGTCACCCTTCTTATCGCAGTCGTTAAGATAAGAGCTGGGATGTAACAATTATGTTATAGTAAGCCGAATTGTGAACCAAAATCAAAATAAAAAATATTAAGGCCCGCTTGCACCACGAATCTCTAAACGCGTTTAACGCTAAACTTAAAACATCATTCTGTCTCTGTCATCTTTAAACGATTGATGGAAACAGAACGATGTTTTAAATGCGTTCTACGTTAAACGCGTTTAGCGATTTGTGGTGCAAGGGGGCCTTAGTGTCGGCTACATTGGTATAAAATACGATCCTTCTTCGGAGACAGTCGGGTAAAATAACGAGACTGCTGAGAGATTCGATAGTTAGGTCAGGCACAGTATTAAAAAATTGCAAATATGTGTGTTTTCTTTCTTTCTTACAAAATAAGACTGAATTTGGCTGCAACTGGTCTGTTGAGGTCTAGGGTTGAACACGCTTGGCTTGAATATATTATGGATTGATTAAAACCTTAAAGAGATCTAGATTACTAAATTTCTATCTCCTCCATATTATATTTACTCCTTTGAGATAAGTACTTCAAAACCATTAAACGTTTTTGAACTGACAAATGGTCACTAACATTATCACACACACACACACACAACACATTAACATTTTGTTTATCCGTGATCATGGTGCTTGCAACAGCGCCAAAATGTCGGGAACTCAAAACAAAAAAAAAATCATTGTAACTATTACATTGATATTTCAAATACGGGTATTACTTATGAAATCCAGAAGATAACATATTTATTTGCTTTACATGTTCGCTTTAGTCGGTTTTGTTCTGACTTTTGGGGATTTATCTGCCACGTGCATGAATCTCACAAAACAAAACTTACTCACCAACAAAACGATAAAGGTATCTTTATTTGATTAAAAGCAATATAGCGAAGTTTGTATGTTATATCCACTCCAGCCACGTTCAATCTAAGAAAATTGAACGCGAACGCAAACTACTTATAATCAAGACTACAAACGGTGAAGTTTATATTAAAATATTCATTCAACTAATCAAATATTTTACTTTGTTACAGGTAATTTTATTCTACCTTCATCGACTGGAATATGGAAAAACACAAGATAGAACGGTAAAATGTAATAATTTGGAAACAAAGAGCAATTCAGTGTTGAATTGTTTGTGGTCCCAAGACTGTACCTTGCGATACGCCCCATAATGCTTCTGTATACTGACGTTTGTTTACTGTTATTATGATATGTAAATAGATACCTAACGAAATGCAAGCAACGTCGTGAATTTATCAACGTTTAATACAATAGTCAGTTAGGGACTTTATAGCCCAGCTGACCGTTTCATGAGATAAACTTTATCAAATGCATTATCATATCCAAACAGTTATTTCCCATTATATTCACAACCCAAACGAAATGTTCACACAATTTCACAATCACTTAAGGAAACATCATGAGGGACTACCAATAAAGGAACCGGATTCGAAAACTTTATTGCTTCTGCTTACGTTTAAAATAATTCAGTGTAACCGTGAAGATAATAGGCAAGTTGCGAAGGAAACCATAACCATTATGGCTCGTGCTAAGCACCACGACAGGAAATTGATTGGTCCGTCAAACGCACGATCTATCTCATTGTTTGGTATTCACTGAAGGGTTTAAACCAAAGATATAGAGCATTAAAGCGGTGGCGACGTAATGGATGCCGTAAATAATGATAGTGACGATGTATTTATAATTCATGGAGGCTATTTAGTAGGCGCATTAGCTCACGAGATGGGCGATTCCAGTGAAAAGAACGAACCGTGAACAAGATCTGCGATGCTAAAAGTGGAACTTTATAAAACGATAATTGTTGCGCTTGTTGGGTAATTCTTACTCGAGTGAAAATAATTACTGTCGCTTCGCCATTTTTGCTGCTATGGTGTCATATAAACAGTACGTTTAATTTCGATTAATCTCAATGTCTGAAACATTTTATTTATTTCGTGAAACGAAGCTTCACTTGTTCTTAGAATTCTAAAACAATAATTGAGTCGTTTTCATAAATAAGTCCTTTTCTCAGAAATAAGCTTAAATGCCAAGTCAGTGAGTACATTAATCCCGCCTTTAATTAAATAACAAATGGAGTTGTGACATAGAAAATAATTAATTGGCAAAATTAGGGCACCAGTCGCTTCCTTCTCACTCAGTCCGTAACTTAATTTATCTTCAATGAAACATTGTATTGGCTTATTTGATTTGACCAAAAATTTTGTTGACAATTTTATTGAGTTTTATTTTTAATGAAAGATTTTTATTTTAATGTTGATTTAGCATTGTTGCATATCGGGTTTGAGATGTCTTTATTTCCCATAAGAAATTTCACTAACATGAGAAATATTTAACTAGTTTAAAAAACATTATTGATTGAACGTAAAGTTTTGGGAAAGAAAAAATAAGAAAATACAACATACAAAAATATTCTAGAAGTGTGGGTAACCGGTAACAATTTAACAGTCAAAATGTAAACATACACGGAACGCGCGCAACTAGATGTGGTATGTAATGTACTAAGGAGCGTCCGCTTTAAATACGAGTAGGTATATGTAATTTTAAGTTTTTTTTAAACGTTGACAAGGTTTTGCATATCATAAAATAAATACCTAATAACATTTAGCGATAATGTACTAGATACTGAAGACAATAGAATTTAGTCCAGTTTTCTATATAATTATTGTCAAAAGCAATCAAGGGGCCATGTCAGGGGGATGGGCAGCGATATTCAAATTTCACTCTAACATACTGCAACGGCCATTTTGTCTGACAAGTCAGGGGTTTATGATAATGTTGCTGACAGGTCGTTTGTTGAAGTAGACTATGTGGGCGGACAATAATCTTCAGTGGTCGCTAAATTAACTGTAGATGAAACAAAGCGGGTATAAGAAGCCACTTGGTATAATTCTACATCACAAAAACACATTAGGCTTGGTAATAGTAATAATATGGAAGTCGTGAGAGCTCTGTTAACGATAGCTACTACTTTTCCTCATTCTCACTTGAATGAGAAAGCCACTAATATCCTCTTCAGTTTTCTTGTGGCTAAATGATAATACCCGTACGGGTCGATCTGCAAGGTTAAGCAGTGCTTGCCAAGGTCGGTCTGTGGATGATTGACCATCCATAACGTACCGAGTTTCCTCTGTGCCTCGTAAAGCACCTTAAGCCGTTGGTCTCGCTGTCATTTGTAGTTTTTTTGACAGTAGTTGCTGGTAGTCAGCTACTGCCTGAGAGTCAGACTACCAGTCTTACCAAGAGGTACTTATTACCCAGTACTAAATGAGTTGTGGAAGTCAGATATGCAGTCGCTCTATGTAGAATACTGGTATTCAGCTGAATCCGGTTAGACTGAGACCAGATAGATGATGAGTTTTCCCTTCACAAAAACGTCAGTATCGTTTGAGTATTTGAGTTTAATGAGGCATCATTAATATCCGATATGATCTCCGTTGAAAGGCTAAGTGATATTTAATTATGGCTGGCGGGGTTAATTGTGACGGAATTGTGCCACGTTCGACATATTGGTGGGATTTAATGAGTATCTTGTTAGCGGTGCACATTGATGAGAACGGAACCGTTCATGAAATGTTGTTTTCCAAAGAGTTTTAAATGATATCAGCATGATTTTAATACCTAGTATAGATCAAAGAACCCCGTCTCTCGGTTCTTCTCTGCGATTATCTTCTTAACTATAAAGTCGAATTTGATACCGTTTTCAAGCGCACTTATTTGAAGAAGTCTATGAGAGTTAGAATCTATCTTTAGAGTAAATGTAACTGTAATATAACACAAAAATCTCGTTGACTTGACTCGTCGTCATTGCATTCATGCGATGCAGGCGGGGCACTAGTATTTTAATAAAGTGAAATAAAAATAAAAGAAGACCTCCCAGGTATTCAATTTCTTGCATGGCCCACATCCATGATGAAGATTTCATATCAATTTGGAAAAGCCACGTTTGCGTGAATCTTGAGGCTAATAATTCCCTGTGAACATAACTTTCTACATAATCGTGATAAGTTCATCTTGCTTGCTCGAAAATTATTGGTAATTTACAGAAAACTGGTTGCCAAAACTATACCTACAATGTTGAAGCAGCGAGTAAATTACATCATTACATTATCAAGAAAGTATTGCATGGTAGTTACAATAAAAAACAAAATTATCCATTTTAAAATTACACAAGAAAAAAATACGGTCCCTTCCCGTCATTATGTTGTTAGAAAAAGTACTTGAGCTGGAAAATTACTTAAAGTACTTGATGGTGATGACGCCATTTTAACTGTTTCCGAAGGAGAAGTAAGTAGGCATTCTTTTACTCATGCAGGTGGCGTTTTACTTGCTATCAAGTAAGTGCACTATCTAGCTAATAGAATCCAAATTGCTCCCTTAAGTTGGAATGAGGCATTGTTGTATAATTTGATAATCTAGTCAGATACGCAGAACGTAATGTTATAAATATAGTACACGAACAGGTTTGCTTAGACAACGAGGCACCACCCGGCCTTTGTAGGCCGGGTGGTGCCTCGTTCTGCGTATCTAGTCAGATACGCAGAACGTAATGTTATAAATATAGTACACGAACAGGTTTGCTTAGACAACGAGGCACCACCCGGCCTACAACCTCTTGTATACGAAGCTAGGTATATACGGATAAAAGAAAAACAGAGGAGGATAACGTTTATGATGATCGAGAACCTAAAGATAAAACTGTTTAGTTAATAATGAGAAAATTACAATGAATCAAATGAATCGGAACAAAATTTAATTATGATGTCATCAATAATGCAAGAGCTATAAAAATACTGATCTGATAGTATCCATTCGTTGTGTCTTTACACTTACGAAAGGAGAAACAGTGTGTCAGAGACCACACAGCAAAATGCTTTAATTAATTGTCAAATTACTTCAAGCAAATAAGGCATAAGATTCGGACCTTACGCAATGAAAAACACTTTTGGCAGTTAACCTTGTTTAACCAGTGAATCGTAACCAATAACTGATTAATTTACTTTTGCCGGCGTTCCATTGACTTCGTGATTAATGTTAAGTATAACTAGAGGCTTATTATTTTTTGCTTTAACCAACTTGAATTTACTATCTCTACGACTTTCTGTCTTCAACCATAGAGTACACTTTCGCGTAAATGTAATCCGCTTTAATTTGTCTCGAATTGCGGCTGACATATTTAATGCTGCGGTTGTTTAGACTCTTAACTTATGGAGATACAGGTGTAATTTGTTTGCAAGAATTATGGAAGTAAGGTGGTACTGTTTTTTTTGTTTATACTGCAAGCAGACCGACATGGCGCAGACTGTATGACGCGTAGATCTTGTGGTTTTTGCAAACGAGAGACGGTAAATAATTTAGTGATGTAACTTCTTTACTGATCGCGATGTCGATAAGTTTTATTTGATAAGTAAGATAAAGTTTTTTATGATTTATAGTTTTAAATATATCTGTTCTCTACACTTTACTACTATAATTTTATTAATAATGAACCCATGGAATTAGGTCTAAAAGCTAGCTAGTATTGGCTAAAACAATAGACTTAGATTTAATGTTGTAATAAAAGCCCGGTGAAGAGTGTTAGGTATTTTAATAAAATTCTGTCCCAGTTATTTTCAATATTGTGCCTGTAAAGTGGATTCGGATCAAATTAAAATAATGGCGTGAAGCGTTTGTTTATTAAAGCTTTCGACTGTTTTTAACGCTGCCTTCTGCCTGCGACTTTGTCCACGTAGATTTTATATTTTTACTGGAAAATGCCTTCCTTTCTCTTTTAAGAAATGCTTGAATGCATTTAATCTGTGCGTAACTGGCGTGCGCATTTTATGGACGAAAACGACCCAATTGGCACATCTTGTCTTCAGTCTGCGTCAAGCAAATTATCTTTGCCTCGACAATACATTTGAAGCGCAATCGTTCAAATGATAGCTATCTCTTTTATTTACGTGTTTATCGTACCTTTTGTACTGTTCATTTTAATGAAACTTGTCAACATAATATGTGCACTATAAAGATTTTAAACATCGGTAACAATGAACGCAACATATCTCGTGTACAATATCATTGGTAGTAGGTAAGTAAGGCTGTAACTGAAATGTTGCATACTTAGTTTCATGTAGGCATGAGAGATAATTTTGTATCTTGTAATTTATAATATTTACAATTCTCTTAATGATTATTACCACTATAATACTTGTTATTGCCTATTAATCTAATTAACCTTTAACTTATGATTATGAGAGGATAACACAAATGGTTGTTCTGATAAACAGCTCCATTCATTTCCTTGTTCTTAGTATTAGGTGGTACTACAATGACTAGGTCAACTTCACCGGATGTTGTTATCATAACATAACATAACAACCCTGTACCTGTAATCCCCGAAGGGTTAGGCAGAGGTGTACCTAATAGGACCCACATTTCGCCAGTTATGTTTAAGTCCTATGTAATAGGGGGCGAGCCTATTGCCAAAACCGGGTACAAATCCAGACCCACGGCTGCTACTGAGAAATTCGTGATGGAAAAACCCAATAGCAATTTGCCTGAACCGAGAATCGAACACAGGACCTCATGCTTAGCAGTAGACAGCGACCACTAGACTAACGAGGCAGTCATCAGTAGTTGTTATTATAAATAGGTTATAAGTCGTCTAACTTATTCCACCAGTATTTGCCCAAAAACACCTATTATATAATACCTGTAGATAGTTTACCCACTTTGGTATAAAAGTCATCTAGCCAAATGGTAATTACATTTTGACCATCGATTATTTACTAATTTGCCAAAACGTTGATTGAATTTTCTAATTTGATTTAAATTATCAACGAGGTCAAAATATTAATCCTTTTAGAACGGGTGACCCGCTTTTGTGATTAAGTTTTTAATGTCATTATTACTTTAAATTGCTAGTTAATCAGATTCTGACTTATTTTAATTAGAAACATCCGCTGCCCTTATCCAAATTTATTTGGGGCGCAGCATGTCTTCTTTTTCAATAGTTCTCTATTAGTCATCGTTTCAGCAGTCACCTTCTTTCTTACTATATCATCCTTCACAAAGTCTGTCCATCGTTCTTCCTCTACTCTTAACCCATCCACATACATACTCAAAACTTTCCTCACGACATTTTCCTCATTCCTCAAGCACGTTGTTTTGTATTTATTTTGTACCGTAATCATCAGTATGAACCATGACATAATTCAGATGTCATATTTTTTTAACATTCACCTTGATTCCGGAATGAAAACCAACACGAGAAATAAGCTAATAAAGTGCCAAACGCATTTCGCGTGCTATACAATTATGATTACTAAATTATCAACAGCCAATCAGAGTGGTGATTTCAAGAGCATTTTGTTTTGTATTCTTTTAAGAACGGTTACATTGTAATATTTCAGTCGCAATCGTCAAAAATAATTTGAGATTCAGATTGTCGCTGAAATTGTGGATTCGAAGGTCTTAAAGGACAAGAATTTCATTGGCTTTCAAATAACAAACACACATTTCATTGTACACGTCGTTAACTTTTATTCAAGTTTTAAGTTTAGATTTTCTATCTCTGAAGGCAACGCGCTTATTCCCAGTAATATCTTGAAACAGTATCAAGGTTCCTTGGCAATCTTCGGGTAATCTTATCGGGAAAGGTCGCGCGTTTAACTTCCCGGGTTAATTACATTTGAATCCTAAAGGTTGAGTTTTAATATTGCAGAACAGCTGCACTGACAAAGTTTTTATGTGTTCATTTGGCGCGGTTTCATCGACTTCTTATCATCCTTTTTACTAATTGTGAGCTTTTAAATGTCATCGATGTTTTCTTCGATGTATGTTCTTATACTTTCATGCGCTTATGTTGTTTTTCATTTTTCTAATTTTTTTCAGAAGTATCTCTTCATGTATGTCTTCGAATATTCCTAATTAATCGTATTTCATCTAATTAAGGAATAACTTGTATGTACCTACCGATAAATAGTTTCATTGTTGGCTGTTTTACAAGATAAATTTATTACTGCAGCTTTTCATCCTTGTCTAGTTTGATTTTCTTCGTTTTTACATTCGAATGCTCCAGAAAGCAAAAACGCTTTTTTTCATTCCTCCACTATGTGCAAGTTTGTGGCTCTGTACTATCCTTGTTAATTTCTTTTGCCAATGTACCTTACGATTTATACGATTTTAAAGCTCTTCCACGTTGCTCGGAAAAATACCGAACATTATTCCTGACGTTTTGTTTCCAGCCTCCTCCAGATCCTCATTAATTAGAATTTCTGTAATTAGGTCGCCGTTCTATCGGCTGTATTGTTTCTTTAATATTTCTTCAATATTCAGAGGAGCAGATATTATTTTCTTACTGATTAGTAGCTTGCATCATCATACTGCTTCTGCTGCTACTACTGCAAAGCGTTCATGTTCATGTTGTTCATGTTGTCTTGGTGTAGTTTTATCCAGCTCGTCCCGTAATCTTCTACGAATCGCCTTCTGGCACTGTCAATGCCCCACATAGTGTGTCACGATAACGTTTATTAGAAAAGTAGTTATCATCAACAGTATCCTAAACAGCATTAGAAACGATCATAACGATGTCCCAATGCCAAAGGTTATCGATATAACCGTGTCAATGAATCCTATTCGATATGAAACTCGATAACTCCATTCAGTACATGTTCTGCTTTAGTTTTTACCATCACTAATCAATGGTCGTTACGCATTTGTTTTTTCAAGACCTCTCGATTGACTGATGAGGTCATGCACTGATTCTCGTGAATTAACGACAAATTACTTTTTGCTGCCACGAAAATCATCTTCCTGTTCATTTTGTTTGATGATTTCTGTTGATTGATGGTAAATGTAAGTTTGTATCTGAGGATGAAATAAATAATTAAATTAAAAAAGTCAATGGTGACTACAGTAAATCATTTCGTGAATCACTCTAGTCTTAGTCAGCCTAGTGACTGCAGTGTCGGTCTAGAGGTCGCCAGCTCTACTGCTTTACATAAGGTCTGATTTCCGGGTTCGATTCCCAGGAAGGGCAATGAATTGTTGGGGTTTTCCATCAGGAATTTCCCAGAAGTATTCCGGACTTTCGATTTGTGCCTGGTTGAGGCTCGTCCCCAATTACATTATGGGACATAATCTTCTTCTTAGCGTGTCAATGGCAATCTAAATTGTGTCGGCCCAGAACTGGGCCACTAGTTTGGCGCCTTCAGAAGCGTCTATCCGATCCTGTAATTAACAAACAACAGGACACGCAGGACACAATATGAAGTGCCCCATCGTTTGTGGAACAGCATCATATTTACACTCCAAGGCAGAGTCATTAATGAATCATGGGACATAATAATACCTGGCGAAATATGAGTGTACTGAAGTTACATCCCTGCCCAACCTGCCGGGGAAATACAGCCGTGATGTTATGTTAGTCTTAGTCTTTATTTCAGCTTGATTTTATCAAAGCATTTTCCAAGAATTATTCTAGTGCCTACTTATGATTTGAAGAGGTATAAAACTTTAATGCTCTTGACTCAACATCTGTTAGCGACGTAAGATATACCTACAGAATTCTTATAAAGAAAATGGCCCGGAGCAATAATTTAATGGGTGTGTTCAAGTAATATTAATGTAATCGTTTAAGTTGGGTATTAAAATTGATTTGTGGTATGTATTATCTATTACGCCGGGTACACATTGGTGTAACGTAACGTGAAATGTAACATGAATGAGCCGTCCAGACTTATGCAATGCAACATGAAATGTATCCCAACAACAGGCGAATTTGTTTCAGCGTGTGTTACATTACATGTTACGTTTCACCAATGTGTACCCGGCATTAGATTTGTTACATGTAGGTACTCGTATATCATCGGTTTATTGATTAAAATCTAAGCTGCAAATCTTTCATCTTTCTCTCAGAATATATTTTTGTGATCTTCCTTGTGTCATAGCTGTAGAAAGAAACTACTGAATACTTTTGTTGGACAACCATGTTTTAAACTAAAATCTCTACTAAGACAGTCGTAAAATTAGTTAAGGGCTTGAATCTAAAAGGCTATTAAAGTACCACCTGAATAATGTATAAATTATAAGTTTTTGCCGTTTTTATAACTTAATTTTAGTTTATTACTAAGCGAAACCTCGCTTATTCTATCTTATTTATTATGTTTTTTCTCATAGGAGTGAATAATTGTATATTTTTGACCGAAAAAAAAAATCTTAACCCATATCTATTGGTATAAAATATCTTGGTCAATGCTTTAAGCATTTTTCACCGAGACCCCATTCTTCTCACATTCTCATATTCTAATAGACACTATCTAAGGTGGAGATAGCATTATTACAAATAAAAAGAAAATATTTAAATGCACAATTAACATTCAGAACACAATAAAATAATCTAGAACACTGCTGTGTTTATCTTTGAATCCGAGCCGTCAAAAACGCCATTATGTTTCACTTACATTAAAAATATCTTCGATGTATCTTTTCTAATGCCGTCAGCTGTAAAACCGTCAATATTTAACTACTTCACTGTTTATACTATCTTAATAGCACCATTATACCGACTTTTACCCACCTTGGCATTCATAGAAATGAATCGTAAAAATATTATCTACTAATATGCAAAGTCATTGACTTTTAATTATTTTAAGTGTTCATTAATTTGCAGAACTTTCTAATGCCCCCGTAGTGATCAATAAATAATATAAATGGTACGTTATGCAAGTATCAAAACGATTTAAAAACGTTTAACTCCAATTAATTGGGTTTGAGTTCAAATATTTGCATTTGTTAATAGAATAGATCCTTTTTTGGAAATAATTATTGGAGAAAATTGATTTCTCCTTTTATGGGTAAAGGTAATCTGTACGCTATTATTACAATTTCAATTGAATAACTTTTACTTTTAATTTACATGTCTGATGAGACCAAAAAATAAGAGTTTTCACTTCATGTACGCAGATTAGGAAAAAACTAGTGTAAAAAAACACAATGGAGTACAAATAATATTTTTCCATCTTTGACATTATTGGATTACACGTGACAAAGATGGTAAATATTCTATTACCTAGGTGTAGTGTCTGCCTGAAAGCAAGCACTCGGTGTTTTATGCGAAAATATTGAAGCCTGAAATATTTTTAACACCGAAACAATTTTAGATTTTTTCCTACTAGTGCAAAACCAGAAAGTCAATATGGTTCTCTGCTATTTATTCTATACATCGTAATGTAAAATAAATAAATCTCATAAAATTAATAGAAAAAATCATTAAGTACATAAATTGAGTAACATGGTGTTAGGGCCAGTTTCACCATGTCCGAACAACCACTACTCACCGAATAAATTCAAAAATGGAACAGAATTTGTGTCAAATGACCTACCAAGTAAATTAACGGGCACTTAATCGCAGGTGGTGAAACAGGCCCTTAATCTAAGATTTTAACAATAGGGTAACAAAACTATTTTATTTTCATGAACTTGGCCACACACTGCCAAACGCATTATTATCTTTAAAATTCCACTCATCATTTTTTCAACAAAAAAAAAGCTAACATCCATCGCAGATATCATCGACGGGAAACGGCCCATCACTAAACGCATAAATACCAACGTGTAGAGCAAATAAAACGGTAAAACTGGGCTTTTAAAGTTTTTCCACATCCGTCCGATGGCGATGAGCTGTGTGTGTTTGTTTTAGGGCTAAAAGCCTAGGTTTCAACACGTGCTATGCGATAGTGTTTGTACACGCTAGAAACCTAGGCTTTGGCACTTGTTTTTGTTGGTAGTTGTTTGTTTTATGTTACTGAATTTTGTTTTATTTGTGGAGTTTGAAATGATTTTGTTTTTTAATCTTCTTGTAAGTTAGTACTTACTCAATTGCTTAAATATTATGTAGTACCTGTTATGTTTGCCTTTTGCCCTTGCAAAAGGGGCGAGCCTATTGCCATCAACCGGGCACAAATCCAGACCCCGTGGCAGCTACTGAGAAATTCCTAATGGAAAAACTTAATAACACTTTGCCCGACCCGGGAATCGAATCCAGGACCTCATGCTCAGCAGTCGTGCTTGCTACCAGTAGACCACCGAGGCAGTTCGCGGGCGAAGTCACGAGAAAATGCTTATTTCGTAGTTATGTCCATGAATAGAAGGTTAATTATGATGCTCCCGAACATAAGAAACTACTAAACTACTGACACCAAGTTTCCTCTATTAAGCAAATAATTCAATAGAAAATCCGTTGGTCCGTAAAGGTCAGGCGCAGGAAATCTGTTATCAAGGCCAATCTAATAAGAGACTGTAATGACAATCTATCACTTCATCTTGACGGCACGGCAGTGTAAAACGTTGTTCATAATGGAAAATTTTATATTAAAAATTAACTGTAAAGATTTTATTATTATAGCTAGCCCATATTGTCCCACTGCTGGGCAAAGGCCTCCCTCCATTATTCCCAAAGGTCATGATTCTATGCTACTTCTTTCCAAACTTATACTGTCACTTGTGGGATATCTTCCGTGATTGTTCATTATTTTGAGCTCCCGATATTTCGACGCTGTTGCAAAAGACAAAGAAAGAGGGTAGATAGATTTGTCTACTCTTAACAATTTATTTTCCATCCACCCGCATTCTCCAGTCAACCCGCGATCATGGCGCTTGCAACAGCGCCGAAATATCGGGAGCTCATAATAATGAACAATCACGGAAGATATCCCGTAAGTGACAGTATAAGTTTAGTTGTAAACCGTGAAAGCTTAAAACAGTGTACTTCTTTCCAATTCTCAAGGAAGACATCCAGTTCATTCCCGCCATCTCCTTCGTGGTCTGCCGCGACCCCGCGTCATCGTTTCAGGGCACCAATCCCAAGCTTTACGGGCCAACAGTTCGTTCGGCATGCGACAGACATGTCCTGCCCAGTCCCATTTAAGTTGGGCAGCCTTTTGAGCCACGTCAACGATTTGCGTTTTTGAGCGCAGTGTAGTGTTTCGTATATGATATGTTAATTTTACACCCAAGATACTGCGCTCCATAGCACGTCACAAACCTTGTGTTTGGACTTTTGGATGTTAGTCAAGATAAAGTAGAATGTTAATTATTTTCATTTGGGAAGAGCTATTACTTTATTTATTTTTAGAAAAAAAACGTGTTACATAAATAAAGGTTAAAAAAAAGTATTAAAAAAGTTCCATCGCTAGTTTTAAGTCCGTGTAAAATTAAGTTTTAATGGTCTTATCACAAAGATCTGATACTTCATACACAGAGAGTAGGGGCCTGGGTCCCAGCATTGGGAACGGCTGATACTGCTTCTGCAAAGGATGTTGGAAAATTTTTAATTCGAATCCAAGACTGATGTCTATTTTATAAAATGAAAAAACAGTTGACTGAATGATGAATGTTTGGTGTCGTTCCAATTTTGAGGCTGTCGTCTGCCGTGTCGGAATAAAAAATATATCGGGATTAGGAAGGGACCATGTTCAGCCGTCTGTCTACCTTTACAGGATGATATGAATTTATTAATCCTGACTTGTAACAATTGTCCTGCCTGTGTTATTTCTACCTACCTGCGCAGTTAGAACATAAGTTAACGCCTGTAATCCCCGAAGGGTTAGGCAGGGATGTACTTAATAGTAAATCCACATTACGCCAGTTATGTTTTAGTCCTACGTAATAGGAGGTGAGCCTATTGCCATCAACCGGGCACAAATTCAGACTACATTAATTTATATAAATTATTCTTATTCTTTATTGCACACAAAAGTAAAATATATACACACAAATTCCAATATACGAGTATAGCTTATGTACAACGGCAAGCTTAACCCAGAATTGGGATTTCTTACAGCAAACCTTACTTTGAAAAAACAAATCAAATAAAAAAAAAAACGCCTCAACATCATTCTTTTACCCTTACCCCAATTTATTTCGGAATATCACAGCATCTTCTTTCATATACTTTTTGTCGTCATGTCAGTAGAGATTCTTCTCAAAACATATCATCTTTTCCGCTTATCTTTTTCTTTTCTGAATCCTGAACACCAACAACCAAAGTATGTTAAACAAGGCTTCTAACATTTCCCAAGAAAAAAATTCTCGAATATCAATTATGCAAGAAAAGCGTCAGACAGGCTTCCAAGCTAAATAAAAATGACTGGCATAAAAGTATCCATATTTAAGTAAGACCTGACTGGCCTTAATATTAAACGTGCTATAAAAAAACTTTTCGTACGTCATTTATAATTTTCCTACCATTTTTCACAAGGGAAAATAAAAATTGCTGACGAAGGCCCGTCAAAAGTAATTAATGGGTGCTATGTTAATTTGTTTAGTGTTAATTAAAGTTTACAAATACTTAATTTCGCGCCATTAGTCGCGACTCCATTTTGTTTTGTCAAAGACTTTGTGAAGGTTTTTCCTTTATAAATTATTAAGTTGATTTTAATTTATTTTCTTGATTTACTACTACTATAGAATTTCAAGGTAAGCGTTACACTAGTGTAACACAATAAAGAAAAATAAATTATATTATTTGTGCTGTTAAAACTCGTGTAAAAAACAGCCTTTATTTTTTTTGCGAATAAAAAAATTGCCGTCTTCGTTGACAGCTATATTATATTGATTTGTGGCTGGTAGTTTCGTATTGTTTTAGTGTTTTTTTGTGTCGTTACGAGCAGTCAGAAGCCGGAAGTCTAACATCCAGTCTTAATTATGTGTATGGTATTACCCAGTTATTAGGTTGTGTTGTGTAGTGTTCACAAAAAAAATACATTGGAATAAACCCTACATATTGCCGAAATGTGAGCGAATCTGTGCGAAATGTGAATGTGGGTGCAGTTAATATAGGTTATATTCTTTATGTAAGTATTATGTTCTTAGAAGAAAACAGGAGAATGGTAAAAATTCATCGGACTAGACATAAAAAAAGCATTAAATGACTACTGTTAGAAAGTAAAAAAAAACAAGCAATATTTTGACATAAACGGTAGTAAAAGTGTCGTAGTTCGCTACGACACTTTTACTACCGTTTAAGTATTCTATAATGTTAAAGTATCAGGTTACATTATTGTAATAAAGAACGCAATGGTTTTTAATAACAATTTACATGCAAGTTTATTGCGTTGTGTATTACTGCGTAGGCGCATCAGTTTTTAATGCTGTAGTTATTAAACTATGCGTTTATGTAATATCATGTAGTAGTCGCTGGTACCATATTTGTTATTGTCTCATGTTGTTTTCAGTAGGTACGGAAAATTAAAAACGTTGTGGAATTGTCAAAATGTCAAAAATATACCCCGCTTAAATTCACATAATATCCTCATTCTTCACACTTAATTCATGATCTGGAATCGCCAACTCGTAGGTCATGTACGGAAATCTATTACCAACTGTAGAAATGGATGCTTTTTTTCATTAATTTGAAGAAAGAACGAAAATATATTCATTTGTTGCATACATCACTTATTTACTGCACTATAGTATTATGTTAATAAAACTGCAATTTGCACAGCTGCACACCGTAGGCTCTTTATACAATTGATTGCAATACAAAATCAAATTACTATAACTCGTGTAACCTCACCCTTACCCCTCGCTAAGCGCGGCAATGCGCAGGAGTCCAGTAATTAGCCGCGCAGTAGTTTATGGGCGACCCTAGCCGCTGCCAATAAGCAATTTGTGGGAATCGAGAGAATTCTAATATTTTGACTGAGGTTAGTGTGTAATTAGCTTTATATGATAATTATTTAAGTAGATTTTTAGAACACAGTTATTATTTTAAAATACCTAGATGAGTACAGAGTTTCCTATGTGACCTCTGGGAATAAATTTCAAAAATAACTCACATGTTTTTGGCTCTTTTAAAGTCCAGTTTCTTTTTAGTCTGATTACGTTAAGACTATTGGCTATAAGAGTAGAGGAATACCAAAGAAACGATGGATGGGCTGTGTGAAGGATGATGTAGCTAAAAAGAAGGTGACTGCTGAGATGACAGGTTATAGAGAAGTATCGAAGAAGAAGATATGCTGCGCCGACCCCAAATAAATTGTGATAAGGGCAGGATGATGATGATGATTATGTGGAAACTATTTAGTTTTATATTAATATCAGGTGGTCTACCATGACGTCTTAAAGTAGGAGTAATTCCAGCCAGTGTGGGAAAGAGATGACACGAGACGACCTGTATAGCTCTGTCTCTATCCACACTGGAATTACCCCTGCATTAAGACGTCATGGTAACCCCCCAGGACTGTTTTTTTTTAAACGACTGATATTCGAGTTACTTGATTAACATTCATCATTCGATACAGTATTGTTCAAGACCAGATTTTTACAACGTCACGGTGCGCCAGGCCCATTTCAACGAAGTTAATGTCACTGACGAAACGATACCCAATTTTATCAAATCAATTAAACCTCACAATATGAGATATGAGCAGTTCCTCATATTGTAAAGTTTATGCGAGAAAGGCTGTGAAAACTGTAGAAGAAAATAAAAAGACAAACTATACTGAGCAGTGTTTGGAACGGTCGCGACAACTTTGATCAACAAACGTATCAGAAAAGCCTATCTGATGTTGCATAGATTGCGAGAAAAATCTATGTGACAGATCGTCAAGCAAGTATAAGTATAACAATATAGGTTCCGATTTACATTTTTGTTCGGAAATTTAAAAAGAGAGAACAAGTTTTCACTGTTTCACTGTTTGAAGCTCTCACGGTTTATAACTAAACTTAGATTGTCACTTACACTTATCTTTCGTGATTATTCATTGCATAGCAAGCGCCATGACACCATCATAATGCATTCAGTCACCTTGCGATTGTGACGCTTGCCTGTTGCAAGCGTCGAAATATCGGAAGCTCAGAATAATGGATAATCACGGAAGATATCCCGAAAGTGACAATATAAGTTTAGTTATTATAGTAAGTGACAGTATAAGTTTAGCAAGTTTCAGTTCCAAAACCCCAGACACAATAAAACATTTACAGCCAAACAAAGCAAGTCATAATATCAATAATTTTCTCATTCAACCGTCACGTATAATATTGGACAGAAACTCCGTCATCACTGAGTTTCTATCAATTTCTTACTACGTGATCACAACGCGCTTTCCACTTGTTAAGACTTTAAGTAAAAGTTATAATAGGATTCTGTAATAACTCTTTTTGTTTGATTTTACTCTATGGTTGGTGGGAGTTTTATCTACTTAATAAAAGATAATATTGTGAGTACACTGTGCGGTTCTATGTAAGTTTCTAAAGATTATGTATTTTTAGGGCAAATTTTGTTCATATTATTAAGATGATAACATAAAACAGAGGAGAACCAGAAGGTCGTAGTTAGATAATAACAGCCGCTCAGGTCGATCTTCAGGTTAAGCTGCGCTTGCCTAGGTTGGTACGTGGATGGGTTGGTACCGAGTTCCCTCCGTGCCTCCGGCTGTCAATTGTACATCTTTAACAATCGTTACAGGTAGTCAGTGGCCCGAAAGTCTGTCAACCAGTCTTACCAATGGGTATCGTATTACCCAGTACTAACTTAGTTGTGGAGGTCAGATAGGCAGTCGCTCTATGTAAAAAACTGGTATTCAGTTCTTCATGCATTTTCTAAGATTCAAATAATTTGTATGTTGCCTATAATGGATGGTTTTTAATCCCAACAAATGTCTGGTCCTACAGTTAAGGTCAACTACTATTGTATTTTCACATTTATTTCTCGTGGGAAATAACAATAAACCAACAGACCGCTAGAATACCAAAGTTAAAGTCATACATAACTTAACTAGGAAACTCCGAGTCAAAAATAAACGCCTAACTTTAGAGGTGATATTTATTATGTTGTGTTGAACTTAATTCCTTAATAATATTAAAGCTTACACGCAATATAAAACATTATAAATTAATATCAATCCTATGATTTTATAAGATGAAACATTTATCCATTAGAAAATTAAGAATCACATAACAGAACATCACACCTGTAATCCCCGAAGGGTTCGGCAGAGGTGTACCTTATAGTACACCCATATTTCTCCGGTTATGTTTAAGTCCCATATAATAGCGGGTGAGCCTAATGCCATCAACGTGGCGCAATGCAAGCTCCGTGGCTGCTACTGAGAAATTCCTGATGGAAAAACCCTATATCACTTTGCCCGACCTGGGAATCGAACCCAGGATCACATCCCCAGCAGTTGCGAAAATTCAGAATCATCATCATCATCATCATTTCAGCCAAAAGACGTCCACTGCTGGACATATGCCTCCCCCAAGTGTCGCCACATTGACCGGTCCCGTGCGACTCGCATCCAGCGGATCCCTGCAACCATTCTGAATCATTCAGTGAAAAATACAAATCATCAACTTAAACAACAACACAACATGACAACAACACAAACAACAACATACCTTGAAAACATAAGAAACAAAGTAGTTCTACAAAAACACTGTTTTTTCCGTTCGAGTACTTAAAAAACACACTATAAAATGCAATTCTCGCCTTTCCCCTGAGTCATAATCATCAGCCAATCTTAGAAAAGAACTTTCTTTACAACTATTTTTACTTAATCCGTTTGTTTTCGAAGATTCTAGGACAGACTTCACACCATTGTCATCCTGAACACGTCTGAGATAAGTACTTGTGAACATCCGTGTCGTGTTGGGAATCCTTCACACTATTGTATTAAGAAAATAGCTGACATAACATCAGCTATCTCTTTCCAGTTTAGTATAATCTCGTGTTAACTACTAACTGGGTTGTGGAGGTCAGATAGGCAGTCGCTCCATGTAAAATACTGCATCCGTTTAGACTAGAACCCGACGCGAGGTCTATTTTTCCCCAAAAGTTTAGGAGAGAGGTACCTACCTAGTAGTACACCTCATCATCATCATTTCAGCCAAAAGACGTCCACTGCTGGACATAGGCCTCCCCCAAGTGTCGCCACATTGACCGGTCCCGTGCGACTCGCATCCAGCGGATCCCTGCAACCTTCACCAGGTCATCGGTCCACCTAGTGGGAGGCCTTCCAACGCGACGTCTTCCGGTTCGCGGTAGTACACCTACATCATCTCATTCTCTTGCCCTTGTAGGAGCTGCGATGGCTGTAGATCGCCTAGCTCCATTTCACTAATCAGCTTTTTAATGTGCCGTTCCGCTGACTCCTTGTACACCGAGATTGACTTTTGCTTCAAGGCTTCATATTTCTTCTCCTGTGGCGGGTCTACTGGCATATCCGCGACTTGTTCCTTGACTTCGAGGTTTAATTTCGACAAAATTATCCTATACTTCGAATCGTCGGACATCTTTCGGCAATTGATTATCGCCTCTGCCTTGGTGAACCACAATTCTGGTGCTCTCGGCCAAAAATCTTCTAACTTATCGGTGATGGATACCGGTGACAGGGAATATTCGTCGGCTGCAATTTTGTCTTCCATGATGGTAACTACTCACGCAGATTAGTTTTAAAAAGCGATTCCGCACTATAAACGCTGATGCTGCTGCTGTGCTTTTTGTCACCCTTGTCCCAATTCATTTGGGGTCGGCGCAGCATGTCTTATTCTCCCATACTTCACTATTACCGGTCATCTCATCAGACACCTCTTTTCGTGCCATATCATTCTTCACACAGTCCACCTACATATCGCCAGTAGTACTAATACATATATCGCCAGTAATATTTGTTCAAATCCTATGTAAAAGGAGGGCAAGCCTATTAATATCTATCGGTAGCAAATCCTGACTCCACTGATAAACTGAAAGAAAGTCCAATAAAAATTTGCTCGACCTGGGAATTGAATCTAATATATTTATACGTAATCATCATCTGCCTAGCCTTTTCCCAAATATATTGGGGTCGGCTTCCAGTCTAACCGGATGCAGCTGAATACCAGTATTTTACATGGAGCGACTGCCTATCTGACCTCCACAACCCAGTTAGTACTAGGTAATACGATACCCCTTGGTAAGACTGGTTGTCAGACTTTTTGGGCCACTGACTACCTGTAACGACTGTCAAAGATCTACAAATGACAGCCGGGACCAACGGCTTAACGTGCTTTCCGAGGCACGGAGGAAACTCGGTATGTAATGGACGGTCACCCATCCGCAGACCAACCTAGGCAAGCACGGCTTAACCTAAAGATCGACCCGAGCGGCTGTTATTATTTAGCCACGAACTCCTCATATTTATACGTAATAAAGAGTAGTATATTATAGTAGCCTGAAAAGCCTTTTAAAACATTTGAAAAAGAAAGTAAATTGAAAAACAATGAAACTATCATCAATCCCTTAGATCGATTAAATTAAACTATCAAAACTTCGATCTAACTAAACAAAGTGTTGTGAAACCCGTCTAACAATGAACCATCAGTTTTCACTCAATACTAGTGTTGTACTTGTATCAACACAGAATATCGATAAACTTGCGACGCTATCGCGATCCGATGACAGCTACCCGATTGAACTTTGAATCGAGATGGAAATCAATTTATCGATGCTCAGCTCAGTTGTTCAGAATGTAGGTCTGTTGGTGTAAATGCGAAGTTTGTTTGACACTTGTTAGCTAAGTGGGTATCGATAGATTTCTCGACTTTGCTGTGACATGTTCACTGTGTTAATAAGTTATGGTATCGATATATCTAGTTATGAGAGGAAAGTTATTTTCTTGGGAAATGGACATAGAAACAAGTAGACGAGATGTGGGTACATTAGTTTTAGTTGGCCAACTCGTTAGTAAATTATAGCAGTAGTTGGCAGAACATTTCCACTAACTTTGGTAGATACCGTATGTGTTTCTACCATACCACTGTAATTAGGATAATATTGTTATAGGAGTATTTTCAGCAGAAAATTATAAATGGATATTAGAAAACCATCCAAACTTTTAGCGAGTGCCACAGAAATGATTAAAAACTTCATTAACATTTTGACCGCCACTGTCACATATACGTGACAACCAAGCGCATGCCCTGTAAGCCAAACGACACAAATATGAGAAAAAATGTTAGGTGAAATTGTGGCTTGGCGTGGAGGGCACGCGCGTGCGTTTAGGTTCAGGCGTTCAAAGGTTAAGGCATACAATAGAGCAGTTCAGGTCACATGGAACTGCTCCGATCAAATAAAGTCAAAAAAAGGAAAAAATGACATAATTATGACTTTGACATATTCTTTTTTTAGTGACGTGTCATTACAATATCGATACTTTCACTCGCCATCCAAAGGTAAACCCAGTATCGAAATCTTACTAACAAATTCGAAATAAACCTTCTCACTGCAGATCGTGCCGAGTCTACATTAGAATACGTCCTGTATATAGTTTATGCGTCTTGTTTGTGAGCAAACAATGAAAATAACTGGCCAATCCTGTCGCACTATTTTATGTAACAAATTATACACATAAAATTTGTTAAAATGTTTTACAAGTATTTGTTTGCGAAGATTTGTTATGTATTTGCGGTTTAAATGTATTTATTCGTTGCAAGCTGTACAACGCTGACATTTAGTGTTAACTTATGTCTCAATGCGTTTTGTAGGTTTATAAAGACGCATTATGCTATCAATAATGTCTTTTTTATGAATTTCTTGGCTTAGAATCATCCAGTTTTTAAATTGATTCCAGATTCTGACTGAAAAAAAACGGTTTTATTCAAACACTGTTTTAAGCTTTTACGGTTTACAACTAAACTTATACAATAAAAACAAATAAATATCGGGAGCTCAAAATAATAAACAATCACGGAAGATATCCCGTAAGCTACAGTATAATTTTGGTTATATTCTATTGTAATTACATACAATCTTACCGTTAATTTAGTTATATAGCTAACAGATGACCCGTCTGCTTAATGCATTCTGCGATAAAATATTTGATCATCATCATCATCTGCCTAGCCTTTTCCCAACTATGTTGGGGTCGGCTTCAGACTAACCGGATGCAGCTGAATACCAGTATTTTACATGGAGCGACTGCCTATCTGACCTCCACAATCCAGTTCGTACTGGGAAATACGAAACCCCTTGGTAAGACTGTTTGTCAGACTTTCGGGGTCACTGACTACCTGTAACGACTGTCAAATATCTACAAATGATAGGACCAACAGCTTAACGTACTTTCCGAGGCACGGAGGAAACTCGGTATGTAATGGGCGGTCACCCATCCACGGACCAACCTAGGCAAGCGCGGCTTAACCTTAAGATCGACCCTAGCGGCTGTTATTATTTAGCCACGAGCTTTTCATCTGGTCTGAAGGTAACTTCTTTTTATTTGGTATACAAGATGGAATAATCAAATGGCTTACATTTGCATTAAATGCTAATAAGTTAGAAAACTGTTGCGCATACTTACTAAATACACAATTACTAGTAACAAGTGTCCAGTCAAGTTTATTTGTAGCAGCTTCAGATTATACAGTTTAGAGGTCCGTGCTAAGAATTACCATTCGTCTTCTAAAGTAAAGTCTGACCCGAAACGTTTCGAAAGTAAATTAACAACTAGCAATTAAAAACACAAGAGTAATTAATGGCTGAGCGAAATTTTCAATCAATTTCTTTTGTGTCTCATTTGTTGGAAAAAAAAGTAATTTTGCTTCATAATTAGAAATAATAAAGATCGACACAAAGAAATAGTCTAGACAAGAATAATATTAAAATTTCTTAAATTATATTATTTATTTTAAAGACAACACCAGCAATCAACAAAAAATAAAACCGACGTCAAAAACTCAAAAAATGCAAAATAACTTTAGCTTCAGAAGTCGGTGACTTTTGTTTGTTTGATAGTTTTTTTTGTCACCGACTTTTTTGTAAAAAAGATTTTTTATTTTTCCATTTTTGCTCCTCCTTTTGGAAGTCGGTTAAAATTACTGTGAAAACGAGGAAAATTATAACATAACGTCACGCCTGAATTCCCGAGCAGGGTTGTTTTTAAAGTATACCACCATCAGTTATGTTTTACATAACATCACGCCTGTAACCCCCGAAGGGTTAGGCAGAGGTGTACCTAATAGCACACCCACATTTCACCAGTTAAATGTTTAGGTCCCATGTCATAGGGAGCAAACCGGGCACAGATGCAACCTCCGTGGATGCTACTTAGAAATACCTGATGGAAAAACCCAATAGCACTTTGCCCGACCCGGGAATCGAACCCAGGACCTCATGCTCAGCAGTCGCGATTGCGGCCACTAGATCAATGCACCAATGGTTGAGTCCCATGTAAAATAGGGGTGAGCCTAATACTGAAATAATTTTGAGCAACACAACAACACAATAAATACTAGCTGCAGTCTTATTTCAATCTCACCTACCTAAGCCTTTGACCATTTTATCGGAAGAATTTAATACAAAATTAAGTCGACAATTACTTCAAAACATAAATTTTGAATCAGAAACAACATTCTAAACGTAACTCGTATGAAATCTAGAACAAATCCTTGAGAGTATGTTAAAAGCAAAAAGTATCCGACACAAGGTTTTATATCGCAGGAATCGATCGCCATATCGATAGATTTTCCTTAACAACTTCCATTCCGATTTAATTCACTTATCGATAAATAATTGTGCAATTTACATCACTATTGACTTTGTGGTATGGTTTAATAATGTCTTAAGTGATATTGATCCGTATTTGCTTCGTATATGGGTTTGTAATTACTATAATCGATTGTTGTGATATAAAACAGTCATATGTTGGCGGTAAAATGTAAGACACACCCTTATGTATTAAAAAGTAGGGTTTTGAATGAACGTTCCGATATCAGCTTACCGTGAAAAGGCACAGAAATTTGAAGAAAACTGAACCCAATGGGATAGGCAGGAATTTTCAGGAATCAAAATCTTCGCATGCTTATTATTATGGTGAGAATGTTTCAGCAGGAAATGTTACATAATTAGAGACAAAAATACTAGTCTTGTACAGTTTATGCATAGGAAATAAAAACCCAACGAGGCATGTCCCCCCATACTTAAGTACAAATGCTGTATCCATAATACTGTAACACCAAATGATTTGAAAAGAGTAACCATGGAGTTTCTTGCCGGTTCTTCTCCATAGGAAACGACCAACCCGAACCGTGCACCTTTTTGTCGACGTTTTATAAGTGCCCATCGAGGCCTATGTGAAATAAAATATTTTGATTTTGATTTTTGATTTATAAATAAATAAATTTGTGTAAAGAAGAACTCGTGGCTAAATTATAACAGCCGATCTTTAGGTTAAGCCGTGCTGGCCTAGGTTACATACCGAGTTTCCTCCGTGCCTTGGAAAGCACGTTAAACCGTTGGTCCCGGGTATCAATTGTAGATCTTTGACAGTCGTTAGGTAGTCAGCGGCCCAAACAGTCTGAAAACCAGTCTTACCGAGAGGTATTGTGTTACCCAGTACTAACTGAGTTGTGGAGGTCAGATAGGCAGTCGCTCCATGTAAAGTACTGGTATTCAGCTGCATCCGGTTAGACTGGTAGCCGACCTCAACATATTTAGTTGGGAAAAGGCTAGGCAGATGAGTGTGTTCAATGTACACGATTAATCGAATCGCATGTGACTAAAAGTGTGATACATATAAATGTTGATGGATGGAGAAGGAGAGGAAGACCAAGGAAACGATGGATGGATTGTGTGAGAAATTATATGAAATAAAAATGAGTAAATGATAGCGTGACGGTAGACAGGGGAGAATGGAAGTAAAAACGTGTTGAGTCGACCCCAATTAACATGGGACAAGGGTAGGAAGATGATTATATTCAACGTAGAGCTACGAGCACCAATATACACTTTCCTTAATTTAAAAGCAATTTTCGCGAGAAATAACGATTGTAACTTAGAAATTGGAGCTTTTGCATAAAAATATGAGTTCCAGAATACTATGTTCGTAACAACATGATATTTTAACCAGAACATTAGGAGAAAAACACTTTTGGAAGTTGTTAAGTGTTTACATATTGCTGCTCGTGACTGTACACGGTAGTTTTAAGTATCACAACTTTTCATTCAATTATTTCTAATAAAAGAAGCTAGAAATACTTGCAACCTTATCTCAATCACTTAGCACACAATTATACAATAAATAAAAGGTGTAACCGCAATCAAAGCTCCTTAAAAGACAGTGTCACATAAAGGCGTGTTCCAACTCCGCCACAAATCATCCACACGCTAGCGATAGCGATCACTACCGCTAACGATGCTGAGATACCGAAGATAAGTATCCGTGAGATCTGGCTGATGGCTAAGAGTTGTTGGAACATAGATAAGGAGACAAGCCTATTGTTGTATTGTGGTGTAAGAAGTAGGAGGTTATGCAATCGTTGTAGGTTTTATTCAGCGTTGAATTGTAGCGGTATTGTTTGATTTATTTTGATTTGATTTATTTTGATTTGGTTTAATTTGATTTGTTTTAATTTGATTTGTTTTATTTGGTTTTAATTGATTTAAATTGATTTAGTTTGATTGTATGGTATTTGGTTTTATTTTGATTTTATCTGATATTATTTGGTTTGGTTTGGTGGGTTTGGTTTTATTTTTTATTATTTTTGTTTTTTTGTCTTCTATTTCTATCTATTTATGTGTGGCAATGAGTGTTATTTACCTGAAATAAATGAATTGGTTATTATTTATTATTGTGTAATTATAAAATGCGTTGGTAAAAAGTACATACGAACGTTCTCCTTCTTCTTTGGAGTCGGTTAAAAATCAGCTCAAGTTATATCTTCATTTTAGTTACTCGACTTTTTTTGGGAACTTACGTTATGAGAGCTGAGGTCCTTGTTAGCTAAGCATAAAGTCCTGGGTTCGATTCAAATTGGATGATAATGATTATGTATTAAAAATATAAAAAAATCTTAGTGGAACACTAATAATTAATTTCATGTAATTTTTAGTAAAAATACTTTACCTAGTGTGTTTTAATTATTATCGTCAAAGGAACTGTGATGAGCATTTAAAAAATAGTTAGTCCTTTGTTCAAAGTCTTGAGTCTTTGAACTCAGCATAAAAGTGAAAATATTTACAAAAACATGTCAAACTCAAAGCATTTATTTAAATATAAATAAACCCATTTCAGGCACTTTTGTACCGTTGCTATAATAGTCAGTAAGTTGAATCTAAATCACCAAAACAATTGATACATTACCTACCTCAAAAACACAAACAAAAAAAGAAATACTTAAATTAATGGCGTGTTCATACGTGGCCACAAGTCATCGTGACACGATAACAATCAACTTTTACTTACCAGCTGTCGATATAGATCATAGAGATAAGCGATATCCGGCTGATGGTCAGTTATAGATTTACATCATAGATTCGCCATACCACCCTAAAATATGTTCACGTTTCACTTTCTTTGACAATGAGACTGCCTCGTTGGTCTAGTGGTCGCAAGCGCGTGCGAGCATGAGGTTCTGGATTCGATTACCAGGTCGGGCAAAGTGTTAGAAGGTTTTTCCATCAGGAATTTCTCAGTAGCAGCTACTGAGTCTGGAATCGTGCCCGGTCGATGGCAATAGGCACACCTCTAGGGAATGCGAAATCCGGTTTCGGTATAGTAAAACCCGGGAAAAACCGGTTTTACTAAAGGACAGAAACCCGGTTCCGCATGCCCTACACGCCTCCTATTATACGGTACTTTATCATAACTGCTGAAATGTGGATGTTCTACTAGATACGCCTCTGCCTCACCCTTCGGGGATTACAAGCTTGATGTTATGATTTGAGATTTTGAATAAGTATGGTCACTCATATTTAGCGATCGGATAGTCGGATGCATATTTACCTAAAGTTTGAGTGTTCACCAGTATGGAGCGCGCGTCAGTACGGAAAAAAACCCGGTTTTTTTTATTCATTTTACTATTTTACTTAAAATGAATTGTCATATTTACCATTTTGTCATTCGAATATTCAGCAGCAAAATGTAAAATCAAATAATTCAATTTTTGATATTAATATAAATAATTGTAAATTTTCGTGTTATTTTCAACAAATTTCTTGCCTTGTTTTAATTAGATTTAAAATATTAATTATGCTTATGAGTACTGCATTGTATACACACTGAATTATTTATGGAATGCTGCGATCTTGGGAAAAAAATGGCATTTTTAGAAGCCGCTTCCCTACTTTTGTACCCTGTGCCGAGAAAAAAAGTACTTTAGGTAAATATGCATCCGAATATCCGATCTCTTGCACTATGTATTAAACATTGTCATGCAGGACGGGCGAGCTCGCTCTTCTTAGTATAAGCACTTTATCGCGCGACCTCAGTATGGGCCATCTATGATTTAAATCTACGCAGCTAGACAGATAGCCAGCCTTGTCTAATGTAGACTGTGTTGAAGATCTATTATTGTTTTGGACGGTGAGAGACAGAATTAAGATTACTGTGTTGGATAAGAGTAAAAGTGTTTTTATATGAGGATAATCTTAAGGTTTTTTTAGTCTAGACGTCCTTGGATAAATTAGATTAGAAAGCCTACATAATATGTACATATTTATATTTTAGGACTGTATAGCAAATAAAGTCTCTCTCTGGGGTCAGCATCAGAGTTGCATCTGGAGCGGATGATCTGCCTCCACCGGTTTCTGTCCAGCGCGTCTCTTACAAACGTGTGAAAGGATTCCGAGTCTTTAATTTGGTCGGTCCATCTTGTTGGTGAACGACCACGCGATCTTTTGCCTTCGGAAAAAAAAAAAAAAACTAAAGCAAATAAAGTATAAGGTCTAACTATTCATACACGAAATATTTTCAGAGAATCTTCTTACTGCTATGATGAAGCCATTTTAAGGGAAAAAAAAAAAGAATATTTTTATAAAAATAAAAAATTTAAAATTACTTGCCCCACAAAATAAATACTGGCTCCTTATTTTTCAACATCCGTTACGCTAATTTACTACGTCGTATTTACCTACTGTCATTGTTAGAATAGGGAGTAAAGGTTTTATGCATAAAGTCTCAATGAATTTTATAATTATACTAATTTAGTAAAAACGATTTAAGATTCTAAATGAAAATATTTAACGTTGCTTAGAAATAATAACAGAAACAAAATAAATATTTTATCAAAAGTTATCCCAGGTTAAACTCCCACGTAAGCGGCATTCTAGGAAAAGTGGCTTTCCATGAGGATTTTCACGTTATCAAAAAGGACTAAAACTAATATCCAATTTACTAAGAAAAACTATTCATTCTTTTATAACTTGCGCCGTGAAAACGAAAACATAGTGTAAAATTGGGGTATTCCTCAAAGCGCAACTATTTTGAAGCGCAACCAACTAAGCGCAACTAAATTATTCCTTAAAGCACAACCATGATTGAAAAAATATTTAATGAATCCGTCATACCTATCTCTATTTTTCACCATGGTTGCGCTTTGAGGAATAAACATATAATATTTTTAATTTGAATTTGTGAGCGTAACTAATGGTTGCGCTTTGAGGTATAATTTAGTTGCGCTTTGTTGGTTGCGCTTAAAAATAGTTGCGCTTTGAGGAATACCCCGTAAAATTATGAGTCTGTAAAAGGCTCGTTCGAAGCCAATTACCTTCAACCGTTTCTAATTATCCTGAATCGTGACCTAAGTTATACAACAACGAAGAATATTTTATTTTTAACTAGCCATTTCCCGCGATCTTCGTCCGCGTCAATTTATTATAAAAATATTACTTCACTATTTAAATCGGATTTTGTTAAAAATTTTAATAAATTTAATTTTTTTAATTAAAAGTCTAGCCTAAGTTACTCCTTATAACATCAGCTGTCTGCCAGAAAAAGTCTTGTCAAAATCGTCTAGCCATTTCGGATATTAGCCGGAATAAACAGACAGACATAATTTTAAAAAAAACTTAACTTATTGTCACCTGTCACCGTGATTATAAATTATTCTGAGCCCCCGATAAAACCGTGAAAGATTAAAACGGTTTTTTTTTTGTTATAGGTACTGTATAATAATATACTTTTCATATGGATTCAGTAAAAAGCTGCTATTTTTAAAATCCAAACAGACATTTCAATTTTATTTATTTGTATAGATTCTGTTTGAAGTAGGTGGAGTTTCTATGTTTTCTAAACTTTATTTTATTTCTTGACTGCCTTGCTGGCTTAGTGGTCGCAAATGATACTGCCGAACATAAGATCCTGGGTTCAATTTTTTTACTATACCCGGTTCATGTTATATTGTCATCGCAATAATATAACATGAAATTACAACATTTCTGGCAAAAATTAACTGAACCAAAGACATGTCGTGGAAATACAGTCGTCATGATGTTATGTTATTTTCCGAGTAAGTTCAAAGACCTCTTGATTAATATTTCTGCTTTATAAATGAAGCTCTCAGGAAGAATTTAATAAATCCTGTCTGGGTGTCATAAAAGGCGACAAAGGGATTAAGGACGTCAGAGGCTGTCGTCGCACTTTTCCAAAGAAATGTATTAGGCGGTTCCACTCGTTTAATAAAGGCGACAAAGTAAAAGATGCCGAAAGGGAGTAAGCAGTAAGCAATGTCATATTTATTTCTACACCGTGGATTTTTAGTCGTCTTACAAAGATTGTCCACCAGTAGCGAAGGGTCAATTTTTGTAAGAGGTAAGCCGGAGTACATATCTTTAATGTGATTATATTATTTGTCTACAGAATACTGACTGTGCCATTTTTCAAAGGGAAGCCGGTAGGAATCGAGTTGTATGGAACCTTCGCCACTGTTGTCCACTCAATGTATCCAACATAAAATACCAATAGGCGCGATTTTTTTTACCATTAATTAAGATAATTGGTTCAAAAAAAAAAAATGATACATTAGAATTATGTAACATCTTGTTAATAATGTTTACGTGTCAAACGGTAACGGCAATACCTACCCAGCGCACGAGTCGAGTAGATCATCGCTCGCAACAGGGTGTTTCAAGTACGTCATGCGTCTTAATAATGAATAATATTTTTTTTTACATAATAAAACCTATTTTTTTTTAAGGAATGATTAGTAGTCATTTGATACATGAACTGGGCTGTCGTTGTAAGACGACTAAAAAATCACGGTGTATAGTTAGTTTGTTTTAAAATTCACTTTTCGGTAGGTTATATTATAATACTAGATAAGGCTGGTGTTTCGTATAGACTGACTGCTCTGAGAAGAAATAGGCGAAACAAACTCAGAGGTCACTGTCTTTTTTAAAGTCCAGACATAACCTTGGTCAAGTCACATGAAGATCATTTAATTTAGTGTCTAAGATTGGACTATTGAAGAAAGAACCACAAAGATTTGAGTGGACTTGTCCACTTAGTGCAAGCATTTGTCAGTTATCGTGTGGCTCTTAAACCATAGATATGTATATGATGCAGAATCAAGTTGTGGGAACACATTCATCTATTAAATGGTTATGGCAATTTCTATCGATAACTGCAACTTTCATTGATAAACTTATCATGAGACGTCTAGAAGCTGATTAATGATGGTTCTGATAACATTATTTACTTGGTAATTATGATAAGATCTGTTCAATTCATACCAATCACTGTAATATGTAGGCTTATCTAGTAAGTTTATCTTGCAAGATAACTGACCTATGCTTCTGAAATTGTATTGCCTCTTTATTCTAATAATATAAATGCGAAATTAACCCTGTTTGTCTGTCTTCAGAAATAATATTATAAATGCGAAACTGCGTAGCTCTGTGTGTCTGTCTATTACCTTTTACGCTCAATTTAACGGTTTTACAAGTATTTGGATGAAATTTGGCAAACAGGCCACTGCTGCTTCCTCCCTCCCTAGGGAGCAGCGGTGGCCCAAGGGAGCAGTGGCGGCCCAAGGGAGCAGCGGCGGCCCAAGGAGCAGCGGTGGCCCAATGGTGGCGGCCCCGACTTACGAACAGTAAGTCGTGGGTTCGAACCCAGGCAGGCGCATTACTTTGTGTAATTTACTTCATCACCACTGCTCTCAAAAACGGTGAAAAAAACCGGCATGTCCTATGTGGATTAGGACATAGAATCCTTTTTATCCCGTTAGTACTACACTAAGGTGCTGGGAAAAGCAATTGATATAAAAATTGTGATAGAAACAATTTATTTAAAAATAAGCTATCGAAAATATTCCCAATTCAAATGACTTTCGAACTTCACAAACACGCACAACAAATTCAAAGATTTCTAACTTTTCCATCAAACATTGTCAAATTCACTATTACAACTATATCGATCATCGAAAACCAACAAAGGCATTCGATAACAATCGATGCGACAGAGTTTCACTAGCGTTCAGGGTTGCCAGATTGTATAATTGGATAATTCTGTATTCAAAACTGGATCGTTGATCGACTGGTCGCGAACACAACTGCTGAGCATGAGGTCTCGACAACCAGTTCAACAGAATTTTTGTTTCATCAGATTTGATCTTGTATAATTTCTGAGACCCAGCGGAAAAATATAAGTGGGCCCTGGCAGCCCTGCTAGTGTCGTGTCGTCTATTCGAATGCCCGTATCGATACAATCGGCTTCCGAATGAGATCGCAATCGGTACGTTCGTGCGAACATGTCAATTGTCAGTTGAGGAAATCGTGATATTGTGAGTTTTGTTTTTTTTCTTTATTTCTTTGCTATGGTTGAAAGTTTCCGGCAGGTCAGGCTCGTTAAAATTATAAAGTGCAATTTCTATTGTAAAGAAAAGCGTGATTCGTTTTATAAGGTAGCCTTTTGCTTGCTCGTTAACGCGAGTTCAACCAGGATGCTCTTTTTAGAGTTTTGCTGGTAACTTATCTGTTTAGAAGGGGTAAGTAAATTCACAAAACGGAACAGAAAAGTTAATTGATTTCCATAGATAGACCTTCTTGACTTTACCCAACAATCCTACTTCTTATATATAAAATTCTCGTGTCACAATGTTAGTTACCATACTCCTCCGAAACGGCTTGACCGATTTTTATGAAATTTTATAAATTATGCATATTCAGTAAGTCTGAAAATCTATTTTTCATACCGCTAGGATAGATAGGGTAGGTGGTAGGGTAGGGTAGTTAGGTAAGGTAGGTAGCTAGGGAAGGTTAAAAAAGGTACAATGCAACACAACACAGCTAGTAATTTTATAAAAGCGAAAGTTTGTGTGGATGGATGGATGTTTGTTACTCCTTCACGCAAAAACTACTGATCGGATTTGGATGAAATTTGGCACACAGATAGTTTATGACCTGGGTTAACAAATAGGATACTTTTGTCCCGGTAGTACGATCCCGTGGGATCATTACCGAACCCCACGCGGGCGAAGCTGCGGGCATTACAGTTATAATTAAATTCCATCCGGTAGTGATTTGAAACTTAATAGTTTCAGATATTTCGAAGTCCTTAAGATAAGTAAATAACTACCAACTGAGATGAGTTTCTCACCATTAACTAATCTTATTAAAAAAACTGGCCAAGTGCGAGTCGGACTCGCGCATGACGTGTTCCGCACCATCGTAGTAGAGTAGCCACCTTTACTTTTTATTATTTTTTGTTATAGCGACAACAGAAATACACATTCTGTGAAAATTTCAACCGTCTACGAGTATCTGTTACGGATCATGAGATTCAGCCCACTGACAGACACACAGACGGACGGATAGCGGAGGCTTAGTAATAGGGTCCCGTTGGTTACCCATCGGCTACGGAACCGTAAAAAGCTGCTGACTAATTATTATAATGTGTATTTCCAAGTGTAGTTCCGTGAAACTGATAACCTAAAATGTCAGTTTCGTTAAAATTTAAAAATTAAATTAGCTATTAACTTGAAGATTAAAGTTAACCACTTAAAGACTTGGTCAACCGGGTTATGAACATGGACCATATCAGTTATATGCATATCAGCGAGCAATTATCACTTTGATATCTTCCGGTATTGTGTAAGCTAAGCTTGATATATGTAGATAGTTTATACTGAGCTTTTGAAATGTAAGCCGTATGGAATTTAATTCATACTAGCTTATGCTCGCGGCTCCGCCCGCGTGGAGTTCGGATATTGTCCCAAGGGATCGTAATGCCGGGATAAAAATATTCTATGTGTTAATCCAGGTTACAAACTATCTGTGTGCCAAATTTCATCCAAATCCGGTAAGTAGTTTTTGCATAAAAGAGTAACAAACATCGAGACATTCATACATCCTCACAAATTTTCGCATTTATTGCGTATTACTAGCTGTTGCCCGCGACTTCGTTCGCGTGGAAATTTTGAAGTGTATGTGTGAGAAAAAAGATAGCCTATGTCCTTTCCCAGGATATAATCTATATTCTTCCCAAATTTCATAACGATCCGATCAGACGTTTAGTCGTGAACAGGTAACAAACAAACACAGTTACTTTCGCATTAATATTATTAGTATGGAAATATGGATTATGATTACATTTTCCTAAGATTTTGATACTAAAAGGCCCAAATAAATTACCTGAACAACAGAAAGTCAATTAAGAATCTTTGATTTGTAAGTTAGATTAATTGACATCGCTTATTGTGAATACATTTGCACGCCATGTTAAGGCAGGATATGCTAAAACGAACTTACTGTAACATCTTATGTAACATATTCTAGCAAATAAATACTTTAATTTGATTTGATTGAACAAACTTATAGAGGTTTTACTGTGGTACCTGTAAAACCGAAAAGTAAAAAAATAAATAAACAGCTGTACCATACAACAATGTAATACTAACACGATCAATATGTATGGAACAGCTGATTATTAAAATTGATTAAATTGAACTCGAAATTTGAAGCCAAATTCTGGGCCGATTCAATTTAGATATATTCATCATCACGCGAAACAGAATATTAAGTGGCTATAGAATTACCCCTTGGCATCTGAGGCAACCACATGAGTTGAAGACTTAAAAGAAAACTTCTCCAGTTAGAAAGTTTTCTTCCCTTTCAGCCGCAAATAAATCATGTGAAGTTATCAGAACTTTTACAATTACATAACTTTTATGACATGTCTGAAAGTTGTAATAAAAATAATGCTGGTAAAAGATGCAGCGGTGTTGGAGTGCAAAGTTCAAGAAAAACTAATTAAACGTATCTTTTATCTTTTGTCTGGATATTCTTATCTTTGCCCTTTCAAGCTTCTTGGTGTAAGAAGTTGGTCAGACTATTTTTATTCCTGTTGTAGTGCAGAAAAATGGATGATAAAGGCACTTGTGTTACAATGTAATAATGACAATTATTTTAAGGTACCACATTTAATACCTAACCTTTATAAATTTGTGAATTGGAAATGTATCAACATGGTACATTATTAGTGGGTAATCAAAAAATAGTGCATAACCCATAAAATAAAAATAGCCTTTATTTCTTACTACTATTCAAACTTAACATAAAAATAATCTAGTTTATAGTATTCTAGGTGCTTACAGTTACTTAGATGCATAGATAAAATTAACTTATACTAGTAGAAAGAGAAAAATTTCTATGTGGCGGTCTCAGAATGATGTACTGAGTACGTGGTAACTGTTTTGGCGTCGTTGTCCCGTCCAACCTGTATATTCTTCTGATGGATAGTCGTAAAAGAATGACGATGAATTGCTTATATCAATCAGTAGTCATCAGGACAAAATACAATCTGAAGAAGTCTGCTCTCACCTTTGAATTATACGAAAAATAAAAAGTCCAAATCTCATAATCGTAATGATAGCAATATAAAAGCGCTCGTGCTTACAAAAGAAGTGAAGCGAAGGAAGCATCGATAAGCAACGGTAGCGACTAACGAATCGATTGTCAATCGAGTTGCTGCCGGCGATAAAATTCTCACACTCGATCGAGTAAGGACCGACGTCCACTCACAGACAAAATGCTGATTGTCTAGATCTACCGATCTCGATTCTGCATTTCTGCAACTCTCTACTTCGATATTTCAATTCGATCTCCACTATTGAGTTTTTTGAAGATGGCGGCGGTGCATTTTACTTTATTGGTTTGATGAAAATTGGCAACGTTGCTTGGTTTCGAGTGATATTGAAGTCTGGAGACGTTTTAAGTCTTAAGACTAACAAGAGGTTCCAAGCCCTCAAAATATATCTTTATTACAACATATTTTTTCCCTTTTATAGCTGCTTCCTTCAAAGATATGAATAATGTCTACCATAGCTACCTATAACTGTCTTGTGATTATAGTTCTTAAAATTAAAATTGATTAAAATTACTGCTATCAGGATGTACAGACGTCACCACAAGCGTCGCAGCGCCAAACTAGTAGCTCAGTCCTGGGCTGACACAAATTAGATTGCCATCGACACGCTAAGAAGAAGAAGCAAAACTCATGGTCAGGCATCCTTATCTGGTGCTCTTTGATGTGTTATTGTCTACCCACAAATATTCTTAAAACAGGGATGAAATTTGGCAAATGCATTAAACTAACTAGATAAACGAAAATGGTAGATACGCGATGCTCCTTAAACGCTCAGTTTAAATCGATGGAACACAAATGTTTGCGGTGAAACTGATCAAGAAAGGTGTACTGACAATTGACAGCGTGCAGTTACCATCGATGGTATGAAAGTGATATGTACACTTGTATAACCTTGTAGTATGAATGTGACAACGTCTGCCCTGCTGTTAAATTGTGAGAAAAGCTTTCGGAAATCCTGCAGTTTACATTACTAAAAGCATTTTAAAATTAGAAAAGCCAGGCTTCAAATAAAATTGGAGTAGTCTGGCAGAAAAGAAAATGAGTTGAGGAAATCGAAAGTCCTAAAAAGAACTTGTGAAAAAGTTGGAAGTTTGACCCCCAATATCTCCGTAACTAAAAGGTTCCCAGGCATGGTTTAGGACACAAAAAATGATCGCAATGACAGGGAGAACAAGTGCCTTTCGGCTTCGTTAAGGGTGTTGGACACCCTTTATTTTATCTTTTTTTCGAGCAAGTACCCATTACTTAAAACTGCTGTAAAGTATTCCCAACTCCAAAAAAACACGGGAAAATGGACTTTCCCTCCTGAGAAAAACAAAAGCGTCTACTATTTTTGTAAGATATACCTACCACAGGGTTCCACAACTCATTTGAAAAGGGATTATAAAATAATGTTGTCAAGTCTTCATCCCTACCTACATCTATTAGTTACGTTTGTTATTCTGTACTAAACGCTTTATCAGCATTCTCCTGTTAAGGGGTTATGGGACATCTCGCCCACGCAAAAACTGGCCTGCGGGCCAGATGTCCACTTTTTAAAATGTGCATGGGTAGATTCGCCCGGACCAGTTTAGTAGAACGGGCCAGATGTCTCCTATTAAAATGTAAAGGGATATTTCGGCAAAATCGTATATCTTTTAATGAAATATCTGATAAGTCAAAGCATCAAATGGCAATTATTTTAACAAAAAAAATACAGAATAAAATAACCATCATAATATTATATCAAACTTATAAGTACATAATTAGCTAGTTCCAGACAATTAAATCTTTTAGGGTTTCGTAGCTGAATGGGAAAAAATGGAACCTTTATGGATTCGTCATGTCTGTTTGTCAGTCTGTCCGTGTATGTTACAGCCACTTTATTCCGAAACTATTCGGACTACAAAGATATACGATTTTGCCGAAATATCCCTTTACTTTTTAATAGGAGACATCTGGCCCGTTCTACTAAACTGGTCCGGGCGAATCTACCCATGCACATTTTAAAAAGTGGACATCTGGCCCGCAGGCCAGTTTTTGCGTGGGCGAGATGTCCCATAACCCCTGTTAAGTGGGGGGTTACCTGAATGAAACAGCACCAAGGTGTGGTTGTGAAGCTGTGTCGCAAACTATGCTCCATCTCCTATCCTGCCCTCTTAGCCCAAGAACATGTAGCCGACGTGACCTTTGCGCTGCCATCGACGACACGGTGGAAATGGCGATGTTTTGGGCTAACAAAATATAATTTGTCGTGCCAGCGATACGAAGATGAAGAAGAAGCATTCTCCTGCCCATATCTCAATTTATTTGTGGTCGGCGCAACTGTCTTTTTCTTCCATACTTCTCTATCACTCGTCGTCTTAGCAGTCACCTCCTTTCTAGCCATATCATCCTACACACTGTACTAAACACTTTATAGCTTGCTTCATTCATACCCCGTGACAAACAACATTCTACCGCAGCATTCGATTCGGAAATCGATTGGCTCGCATCGATTTTATTGCGGAAAATACTCAAACATGGATATTCGATGTGAAGATTAGAACTTGTTATTTGTTGTTTGCTCAATGTGTGGTTTTACCACCGATTTCGCTTTTACTGTGGTTTATACGTATACGTAATTTCCTATAAACGACATAGTTTACAGCTGCATGGATGGTGATATGTTACGACATAAAATTGAGTAACTACGAAAAAAATATCATTTGTTAGCATAAGGACAGATTCGCTTTACGCCAGATTCGCGTTAGGTTAGGTTAGGTTAGACAGAATATGTACAGACCGCAACATAAAGTTCCTTTTTCGCATAAGGATAGATTCGCTTGACAATTTTTTTGTTACGGAGAAAAAATCAGAACAACAAATGTGGTGGAGGAATACCATCGTAGACTGAATTCAAAAATACCACCCAAACCAGCTTTATATTATTTTGTTCAGTTGCTAAACAAAATCTTTACAGATGAGGGAAAAGACGAAAGCTAGAAGACTTAAAAAAGGATAAAAAAGATTAAAAAAATTGTCAACAATGCGTTCCAGGGATAGATTTCAACTTTAAAATGTTTAAAACATTTTGAGTATTTGGTTAATGTAGAAAAAAATATAGGATTCAAAATTAGTACACAGAATTTATTTCTGGTTTGCAACGATGCCCGTAAGGTTTTTTTTATTTTCACTGATGTTTCGTATTAATGAATAAAATTACTTTTTATCCGACTGTACTTCTGTCTTTAAGCGAATCTGACCTAACGCGAATCTGGCGTAAAGCGAATCTGTCCTTATGCTAACAAAAGAAAAAAAAAATGATATTGTAAAAACCTTATGAAAAAATCGTAATTATTTGGAATAACTATTAGTGCAAATTCATTTTATATCCTACGCTTTGGCAAGTAATCACTAAACTAGTACCTCACTGTGAAAACCATCTAATAAAACCCATATTCGTACATAAATACTACTCAATGCCACTCAAACGGTAGCATTTCAAAAACTTATTGATAGTTGAATCCGCTGCATTGAATTCAAATCGTATGGTATGTAAATAAGCGTATACGTCTGATAGCGACCGTTTAGTAATAGCAATTGATTTGTCAATAGCGATTTGTGTAAGAAAACCGTATTTACGTAATAGGGAGTGGTAGCTATGTTCGAGTAGCTGTATTCTGTATTTGAATTTTAACGGTTTTTATTACCGGTATTACGTGTAATATGAGACTGTTAGGCACTTGTATGGAAAGTTATGCATTGTAATGCTTTTATTCGTTTATTGGTGTTTTTGAAACATGATCATTGAAATCTAATTGTGTGAATTTATTAAAATATCTATATAAAAGTTATGCACATACTAAGGTATCTGGGGTTATCAACTTAATCCTACTATCCTACTAATATTATAATTACGAAAGTTTGTGAGGATGGATGGATGTTTGTTACTCTTTCACGCAAAAAACTAATACACACAAAAAAATAAATAATACATTAGAATAAAATTATGAAACTTCCTGTTAATGATGTTTACGTGTCAAACGGGAGAACATACCTACCCAGCGCTCGACTCCAGTAGATCATCGCTCGCAACAGGGTGTTTTATCTACGTCATGCGTCATAAAACTGAATAGTATTTTTATTTTTAAATTATTAAAAGCTCATAAATACCATTTTTTTTTAATGATTTTTACTAGTAATTGGATACATGAAGTGGTCTGCCGTTGTAAGACGACTAAAAAGTCACGGTGTATATTATAATTTACATTTTATAATGCTGATAATTGTGAAAAACACATTTACTGTTAAGTAACTGTTTAATTATTATAGCACATACATACATACAGTTAAAACACAGCACCCTCTTTTAATTACCGTCAATGTCGGGTAAAGACTCATCATAGTAAATGAGGGCAATGTCCTCACAATGACACAGCACATATCATTTCGCTAACAATTGAAAAGGGTGGAGCAGCTAAATGTTAAGTAGGAAGTTCGTTTAATATGTGGGTTTGTGTTCATTAATTTTAATTGATGTTTACAACACTAATTCATTCGGATAAGGGGCGTGTAAGTGAAAGTTGTACTTTTATTATAGAGGGTCGATTGAATTGTGTAAGTTTTGCAGTTACATGTATGTTATGATTGTTAACGGTTTTACGCACTTGTGTTTTCCGAGAACGTCCGTCTTAATTAATTTAAAAGGACATGATTTATTTAAGAGTTAAACCGACTCAATTCAGATTTAATCTAGCTTACGGAGTCCGCGAAGCACAACTGAGATGACGAGTAATACAGAAGTATGGAAGAAGAAGACATGCTGCGCCGACCACAGATGAATTGGGATAAAGGCAAGAAAATGATGCTGGTAGATTATGACTGCAGGATTTTCTCAGTAGCAGCCACAGAGCCTGGATTTGTGCCCGGTTGATGGCAATAGGCTCGCACCCTATTACATGGGACTTTAACATAACTGGCGAAATGTGGGTGTACTATTGGCACACCTCTGCCTAATCCTTCGGAAATTACTTCAGGCGTGATGTTATGTCATGGTTTAGTGGTGATTAAACCGTCACAATTTGGACCAGCTTTACAACACACACAATAAGACTTAAATACATTTTTTATCCCGAACCTCCTTAGAGCTACAAATCATGAAGTTGGTAAGTAATGCTGGGCGCTGTTCAACAAAAGTGTTCATTCACTTGTGATATGTGGCTGAGCGGAACGTTCGCTTATAAATAGATGATATCACTACTTACACGCGAACACCATGTACGTAGGGATGCGACATATCGATGAGGTATCGATAGAAGTTCAATCGGAGTAAACCAACTTTTTTTTCGTGTTAAACGCGATTCCAAGACTGTCATATCATCTGCAGCCTGAATTCACCCACTGCTGGGTATAGCCTTCTCATTTTTGTGGCCTTTCCTTTTCTCGTCAAACATTAAGAGTGTGTTAAGATGATAGTTGAAAAGTTCTTACTTTCTGTAAAAATTTTCTTCAATACCTAGGACTACTTAGGACTGACCTAAATAAGTGTAAAGTGCAGTAAATTTTTTCTTAGCATGTTTTATTTCTTTAACAACTTTCAACACATGAATGACTTTTCTGTCATTAGTATCGCTGACAGAATGTCACCTTGTCTACACCCAGTGGGCTACAGTGTGAACCACTGGAATGTTTACAACTGAGAGACTGGCGTGGTCTGATACAAATGTGAAGTAAGAATTATTGTGTATTATAAAAAATACCGAAACAAAGGTTCTCCAAAGTCAAAAATAGGATCAAGTTCTAACGTTCTAGACGTTACTATAATAAATTATTTGGTATTATTATTTTAAAAAACTCTTATTAGTTGAATAAATAAATAAATATGTCATAATCATAGAACAAACAACGATTACACAAAAACGTTTCCATAGAATTTAAATTCCTTTTCCCACCACTAACAAGAACCCCCTTGATCCGCACAGTGGGAACATCTACTGGCCTGTCTATAAATAAAATAATCGAAGTCAAGATAAAATTGTGAAATAATTATTGCTCGCCATCGCACAAGGGTCACGAATCTATGAAATATGCGGGTTGCTATCAAAGTATGGACTAATGTGAGGATGCGATATGATTTCACGATTTATTCACTGAATTTACTACTGATAAACAGAGGTATGAAGATTCGGAGTTGCCAATTAAACACTTATGATTTTATTTGATTTTATTTAGTAACTAAGTATGAATGTTTCTATTTGCCGACGGCACGGTTGGCGCAGCGGCTGAGCGATGCTGCTGCGCTGCGTGTCGCGGGTTCAATCCCCGCACGGAACAAATATTTGTATGATCTACAGGTAGTTGTTCTGGGTCTGGCTGTTTGTGTATGTGAGTTTAAATGTTTGTAAACGCACCCACGATACAGGAGAAATTCCTAGAGTGGGGCAAGGTTTAAAAAAAAAAAAAAAAAAATTGTAATGACTTGTTTATCTAACTGACATAATTATGTATTTTAAATTGAATTTTTCTTTTTATTATTATAACCTATCGACATGCTACCTTAATTGTAATTGCATGTTTATGTTAATTTTATCCATCATTTTGTACGCCATATATTGGCAAACATAGTGAACATATTTTAGACAATGTACTATCTGTAACCATACCTATGTTAACAAAATAAATGATTGATTGATTATTTCGAAGTAAAGGCAACCGAAACTGTCTCTTGGAGAACGAATATGTAATCATCTCCCTGCCCTTGTCCCATGTCACTTGGGGTCGGCGCAACACGTTTTTTTATTCCATTCTCGTCTGTCAACCGTCACGTCAAGTTCTGGAGTGGCGACCGCGAACCGGAAGGCCTCCCACTAGGTGGACCGATGACCTGGTGAAGGTTGCAGGGATCCGCTGGATGCGAGTCGCACGGGATCGCTCAATGTGGCGACACTTGGGGGAGGCCTATGTCCAGCAGTGGACGTATTTCGGCTGAAATGATGGTGATGATGATGATGATGAATAAAAGTGTATTTATCTGTCAATCAGCTGGATTGAGTGTCTTGTTGTGAGCAGTCGATGTTTTATGTCGATAGTTTTTTGTCACGCTATCATTTACTCCTTTTTCTTTCTTATCATTCTTCACACAATACATCCATCGTTTCCTTGGTCTTCCTTCTTGGAGAACGAACATGCAGGACTGACTAAACATGGATATTTTCCACTCTTGTGCTAGAATAAAATATCAATAAATTATAATTTCCTCTCCTTCTTTGATAGTAACAATCACACCATGAAGGAGATGATGCTGGCCATTTGATCTTTTGTTCTTTCTTTTTTGTTCTACAAAAGCTGCTGAACAGCAGATTTATTTATTTATTTAACACTTAAAACATAGAGCCGTACAAGACATAGAGACCTTTTTTTTTTTTTTTTTTTTTTTTTCTTTTTTTTTTTCCCGGATGGGAAATCATCAAATGACCCCCCCCACTCTGGGCGGAGCGGAAGGGAGTGTCAGACTTGTACTGACTAAAACCCATCCATGTTCCTTCTTTGCCCTTTGTGTTCCAGGGCCACGGTATCTCTTTCGAACAGTCCCGCAGCCCTGGCAGGCATCGGTCCTTGCAGACCCCTACATCGTTGCTGACATCTCTTTGAGGCGCGCGTGGAACACGAACGCGCCATCGACACGGCCTGTCGTCAGAAGACGGCCGGACGGCGAGCTAGCCCATAGCTCGCCGTCCACAGGCCCGCGCCTACGGTGGCCGGGAGCCACCACGTGACCCCCGACGCCCAGGGCGTCTCCCGCGGCGGCTGGGACGTGAGGTTCTTTCCCTCTCACGTCCCGCCACCTCCTTCACAGACATAGAGACCTTATGCCATAAACAATTCTTGTATAACCTACAAAAAAAAAAGTCAAAGAAAGTCAGTGAAAGTCTTATCACGTTCCGGAAATTAAGAAAAAAAAATTGTCAAAGAAAGTCTTAATTAATATCACCTTCTGGAATTTTTCTCTCACGATATATACATATACAACAATAATTAAAACAAAACAAGAGGAAAAACCGTCGGATAAATGAAATGCAACAGTTCTATGAGGAAAAACCATTCTGTAGTAGTTCATTTAATTAAATTACAGAATCGTAAATTATATTTCAAGGGAACAAATAGCCCATTTTGTAGAAAAAGAAACAGAAGATGTAATCCAGGCTATTAAAGTAGATCCGACCGTGGTGAAGATAAATTAAGGGCAAGATAAAAACAAGGACTACAAGGGAATTAAATACTGTAGTCCTGAAGCATTTAACTGTAGTCTTACATTAACTAAGAGGATGTTAATAAAAGTTTTCTTGGAAAATTTACTTAAGAAAAGAAAGATGAATTCCCAAGTTAAGCGTTCAGGAGATAAGAATGAGCATGAAAGTAAGTAGTAGCAGTATTCAAAAAAAAAATTCAAAATTGTTTATTTCTTCACAAAATTACAACAATTAGGTTGTGATTGGAGCCTTCTTTTAAGCAAACAATGCCTGTATTAGAAGACTCCGCTCTTTCATAACACAAGAAAGAAAAATATTAATAACATATTTAACATAGGTAAGTAGACAAGATTGGCATAAGTATAGTTTGTGTGTGCGTGTGTGGTTGTGTATGTGTGTGTTATGTGCTTACATGTGTTTGTGTTCCTGTACACATGGTATAATAATACACTAAAGAGCATGAAAGTAAGTAGTAGTAGTATAAATGGTTCCTATTATTAAAACTTATGACCTAAACAGGAATTACCCAAACAAATATGATAATACCTAACGAACATGCAAAAACCAAATATTTTTAATACAAATTTGAAATCAGCATGTGGTTTCAATGCATTTAGATTGACATAGATATACCAATTTCATGCTAAACATCATCTGCCTAGCCAATTCCCAACTATGTTAGGGTCGGCTTCCAAACTAACCGGATGCAGCTGAATACCAGTACCACTGGCTATCTGACCTCCACAACCCAGTTAGTACTAGGTAATACGATACCCCTTGGTAAGACTGGTTGTCAGACTTTTTGGGCCACTGACTACCTATAACGACTGTCAAAGATCTACAAATGACAGCCGGGATCAACGGTTTAACGTGCTTTCCGAGGCACGGAGGAAACTCGGTATGTTATGGGTGGTCACCCATCCACAGACCAACCTAGGCAAGCACGGCTTAACCTATAGATATTATTTAGCCACGAGCTCCTTCTTGACTGTTACTGATTGATTCATTACATTTTGCTTTGCATTAGATAACATGGGCATTTCCATACAAACCATTCACCAGGGACAAAATTTATAATAAAATGAATATTTTAGGAGATAATCACAGTTTTAAAATAACTCCGCAGCAAAATAATGATCAAGTACCGCGCGCGCATTTTTATTATGCGGAATAAAGCCTCTCTCTCTTATGTGATGCTGACAAAGTTGCGCGGGTCAGCTAGTATAATACTCGTAATATAATAAAACTCAATTGTTCAAAACAAAATCTACTACTATTATAAATGCAAAAGTTTGGATGGATGGATGTTTGTTACTCAATCACGTCAAAACGAATGAACAGATTTGGATGAAATTTGGAACTCAAATAGGTTGTAACCAGGATTAACACATAGGATACTTTTTATCCCGGTAGTGTGATCCCGTGGGACAATTATCGAACTTCACGCGGGCGACGCCGCGCGCATAAGCTAGTTTGCATTTAAAATACACATGACGGATGTTCATATCACATTGACAGTTCACTTATAGTTTGTAAACTCACTTTCTGCACGAAATAACTATTTGTCTATGGAATCATAATGGCCAGTCATGTGTGAACCCTCAGCGAGCACAATCTATGGTAAAATGTTTGTCAATGGAAAATTAGACCCAGAAATCCAGCTAAGTATTTTTCACATTCAATCTTTATGAGCATTGTAAAATTTATTAATAACATCATCATGCTTGTAATTCCGGAATGGTTAGGCAGAGGTCTACCTATAGTACACCCACATTACGCCAGTTATGTTTAAGTTCCAAGTAATAGGGGGCGAGCCTATTGCCATCAACCGGGCACAAATCCAGACTCCGTAGCTGCTACTAAGAAATTCCTGATGGAAAAACCCAATAACACTTTGCCCTGGGAATCGAACCCAGAACCTCATGCTCAGCAGTCGCGATTGCGAGTACTAGACCAACGAGACCGTCAAAAATTAAGTTCAACAAAAAACGTTTCCTTCTGATCAGATGTTCTCTTTTATACCTACTTACAATAAGAATAAGTGTGGTATACAACAACTAAAAAACCCGACTACTGAACATAATGTAGCCTGTTAGGAGGCCATAATAACGAATCGATTGACACCTTATTCATCAAAATCGGATGAATAGTTTAGGCGCTACGGAGGAACATACGTAAATACAAACATACATACATACTGTTTTAAGCTTTCACGGTTTACAACTAAACTTATACTATTACTATTAATACTAACGGGATATTTACCATGTTTACTGTTTGTTATGAGTTCCCGATATTTCGGCGCTGTTGCAAGCACCATGCTCACGGATAAACTGAAGTATATCCCGTTAGTATTAATAGTAATGTTAGTGACCATGATAGTTTAAAATCTTAAACTTATACTGTCACTTACGGGATATCTGGCGCTGGCGCTTTCATTGTGCTTGCAACAGCGCCGAAATATCCGGAGCTCAAAATTATGAACAATCACGGAAGATATCCCGTAAGTGGCAGTATAAGTTTACACATACATAGACTGCTAAAATTATCCTATTACCTTCCTTGTGGTTTCGCCGTAGTCGGGTAAAAAAGGAGTCTCTGATTTTTGTAAAATTTCACCTTTTTTAACAACTCAGCCTTCTGATCCCTTTCATTTTATTACATAACACCGAAAACAATGGACCGTATGTGAACATTTGTGAGATCGAATCAAATTAACTCCATGATAATACCGTTGATAACACACCTATGTTCCTTCTTATCAGATAACGGATAAATGAGATCATTAAGACGATACTATTGTTTTATATGTTCAAGCATTGTTCGGTTCGGATGTAGACAGAGATACCCACATTTATCACTACGAAAGTTTTATCATGTTAGTGCATAGTTTCTGAGAAAAAGTTGGGAAATTATTTTGAGGTGTTGAAATTGAAAGTTACTGTTGGTGAGAGCCTAATGACAATTTTAGACGTATTGAATTAAATTGATGTAAAATATTGTGCTAGGGAAGTGAAATTGAACAGACTCTGAGTTACACTAAGGTAAACGAGCTGATAGTAGATGGCAAAGAGATCATCATCATCTGTCTAGCCTTTTCCCAACTATAATAATCATCATCATCATCATCATTTCGAAAGACGTCCACTGCTGGACATAGGCCTCCCCCAAGTGTCGCCACATTGACCGGTCCCGTGCGTATACCAGTATTTTACATGAAGCGACTGCCTGTCTGACCTCCACAACCCAGCACTGGGTAATACGATACTCCTTGGTGAGACTGGTTGTCAGACTTGCGGCCCACTGACTTACTGACACTGACAAAGATCTACAAATGACAGCCGGGACCAACGGCTTAACGTGCATGCCGAGGCACGGAGAAAACTCGGCATGTAATGGGTGGTCACCCATCCACAGACCAACCTAGGCAAGCGCGGCTTAACCTGAAGATTAATCCGAGTGGCTGTTATGCCACGTGCTCCTCCTGCTCTTCTTGGTTTTAGATAGAAAAGAGATAAAAAGAGATTTTCATAAAGTGAAGATGTAATTTTTTATTTTAACAATTTTTTTTTTTTTTCCCTGCATCAGTATTACCGCCCAGCTCAATACTCAGTCTTTGATTATACATACCTGTTTAAACAACAAGATAATTTTAAATGATCAATTTTATACAAACTTTCCATAACATTACAGTAATTTTAAACGTATTATACTTGTAGCTGAGCGTGAGCCGAAACAATCAATTTGGTACGTACTTGTAATAAAACGTCTATCTAATGCGATTCTAAGCAGCATATATAGCTCATCAACATAATTGATTTTCTTATACATCAATATGAATAATGAATCAATCAAAATATCATTATGTTGGATGTCCCAAGTTGTAAACTTACAAACACATCATAGTGACTTCATCTTTAATCTTTGTTTCATCTTTGCCAATATTTGGACGTCCTTTTACAAGATCTGTGACCTTCGTTTTAAAGGATTTTTTTCTTCTGTCTAAATGTTTCGCACATTACCATACCTTTATTGACTATCTTGTGCTTTGTATCTATAACTTACTTAATTACCGTCATCTCCACCAGTGGCGAAGCTGTTATCTTCTTTGTTTCTTTTGAAAATCAGTTCCTCGGCTTTTCTTTCCTCCTCTTCATCGTCCACGTCGTCGGTTTGTTGTTTATACCCAGGTATAGGCCTCTGTCAGGATATTCCCTCAATGGCAACAATGTCGTCGCCGGCGGCGACATTGTTGCCATTGGGCAACTAACGCTTCACGACTCCTCATCATCATCATCATCATTTCAGCCGAAAGACGTCCACTGCTGGACATAGGCCTCCCCCAAGTGTCGCCACATTGACCGGTCCCGTGCGTCTCGCATCCAGCGGATCCCTGCAACCTTCACGACTCCTACAGTGATTTTATTTATCAGTCCGCCATTTTCTGCCTCATTAGTACCTGTTATTGTTTTATCGTTTTCTGTACTGATCGCACTCCGCTTACATCTTACATCGTCAAAATATTTGCATACATCAATGACGTGTAATGGATTACTTTCCGGCTGTAGTATTACTTTGGCATCACTTGTGGACTATCAATTTACTTAATTGAATACATCTTCTTAGAAAAGTGTAGCTGTACCATCTATTGTTTTGATTGAGGAGCTCGTGGCTAAATAATAACAGCCGCTCGAGTCGAGCCGTGCTTGCCTAGGTTGGTCTATGGATGGGTGACCACCCATTACATACCGAGTTTCCTCCATACCTCGGAAAGCTCGTTAAGCCGTCGGTCCGGGGTGTCATTTGAGGATCTTTGACAGTCGTTAGGTTGCCCAAAAAGTCTGACAACCAGCCTAACCAAGTGGTATCGTATTACCCAGTACTAACTGGGTTGTGGAGGTCAGATAGGCAGTCGCTCCATGTAAAATACTGGTATTTAGCTGCATCCGGGTAGACTGGAAGCCGACCCCAACATAGTTGGGTAAAGGCTAGACAGATGATGACTATCTATTGTTTTGATTGGCAAAGGTAAATCTTGACCATTATAAGATTTTGACGTGACAACGTCTTATAATTCGATGGAGCCGGCTGCACGCACGAAAAAAAGAGGCGTTCCATAAAACAATTGCCCAACGCACATTCGTTTTTTGAAAAATGCAACCATTCCATCAGTATTTTCTTATGACGTTGTCACGTTCAACTATCGTCAGTAAACCGACTTTACAGACAACCGATTTTTTTTTGTATTTGTCAGCATAACTAATTCTATTTTTCTTGTTACAGGTATGGAACAAAAGTCTACACTGGGAAACTCTTGGCTGCTCCACAATCACCCATTCATCGGAATCTTCTACTAGGTCATTTTTTATATTTCATTACATTTGCTTTTCTTTCCCTGAGTTTTATGATACTCAATAAACTATAATGTCTTCACCTGTCTAAGACGCAAGTTACATAGAAACGGCGTAAGGTGACGGTGCAGGCGCAGCGCAGGCGTGGAATTATAAGGAAACGAAAGAACGGCGTGCCTGCGCCACTCCGCTTCAGTGTAATTCACGACACGTCGCTTACGTACATTTTGTATGAAAACGTTTTGAAGCGGCATCATGCCTGCGCCGCGCCTTCACCTTACGCCGTTTCTGTGTAATTCGCGCCTAACGTTAATGTTAACTCGTGGAAAGAATACTTTCAGAGAGGGTTAGCTTTCTTTTAAGAAAGCCATTTTATTTGAGAAATAAATGCCACGTAACATTTTTATCTGCACTATTATACTGTCACTTACAGGATACCTTCCCTGATAATCAATTATTCTGAGCTCCCAATATTTCGACGCTGCTATCTTCAAAGCATTTTCCGTACGAAAAACTGTCCCAAAAGAAACCATTTTGAACGACTTTATCAAAAGTTACACGATGTTACACGGTTCATTTATTTACAAATTCACTTATGCGGCAATGACGCAAGAAAACGACAGAGTTCGTTAGGTTGGTACTTGTAAAGAGGGGGCCACACCGCCGGGCGCTCAGACGGGAACCATTCGGTAATTACGTGTGGCGGTTGGTTACTGGACAGTGCATAATTTAGGGTTGCTGAATATTTTAAAAGTACTTTTAGTTGAACGAAAGAAAATATTTTTATTTTCACAGACCGAAGGACTCTTCATATTTTACACAACATGGAAACAAATTAGAATGGAACAAAACAGGACAGCGTGCTTCAAGGCTGCGCCAAATTAGTTAATTTATCAAACCCTTCAGCAGAATTGCTTGCTCCTTAATTTTCACTCAAAAAGACTTTATTTTTTTTGTAATCTGACTGCAGCCAGTTTTTAGAGACAAATAATCAAAAACCCTTATTGATAAATCTACTGCGTATCTTGGCATGTTTGATGTAACTACCTACCTATTGTATGTTTTCATTTATGCCAATTTTTCTTTACCAGCACTGCGATACCAACGACTGTCCTATTTTGTAATTATTAGCGATCTATGGAGAGTCAAGAGTAATTTTGAACACAAGTGAACGTTTCACAGTAGGTAATGCCTGAAAAAATAAGTAAAATCCAAATTAAATAAAAATCGTAAAGCGGTTCACAGAATACATATACCTACCAAGTTTCAACTGTGTAGTCCTAATAGTTTCGGAATAAAGTGGCTGTGACATACAGATGGAAAGACAGATAGACATGACGAATCTATAAGAGTTCCGTTTTTCGCAATTCGGCTGCGGAACCCTCAAAACTCGTCGATGTAAACCGTTTTTGGTTACACAACCCTAATCCCTTGCTAAACCAACAAATTGTCCAACCATAGCCCGAACTGTCAGTAAGGCGTGTAATTACTAGCCGATGGTTGCTCACGAACAATAGCCCGCAGTAATTGTAGGCCGTGTGCACCGAGCCCTACTAGCTTTGTTTGGACGATTTTAAGCGGGGCCTAATTCTGTATTAGGACTAAGGAGTAAGGACTAATTGTTGTTAATTTGAACTGTTTTGTAAAGTAACAATATTGTGGGAAAAGCGTTGGGTAGGAATCAACATGTTGTGAATTTCATGCCAGCCAGGAGGATTTAGCCATATTCTTCTGTATCTAAATAATTCATCAATTAAAATGAAGCTTCAATTAAAATTATAAGAAGAAAATTAGGTTTATGTATCAACATTGAACGCGTATACAAAGTTTGGTGCCCTTGCTATTAACCGTTGAGGAGTTCTCTCATGAGGAACCTTATTAGCCAATACTGCATCATAGTAACAACTACAAAATTCTTCCCACGCATATACCCCTGATAAAGCCGCATCTACGAAATGTCAACGAATCAATAATGTGTCCCGTTACCTGCGCGCACGCATTCTCATTGCAATTCAAATCGTGCACAGCCGACGTGCGGGTGACGGTCTGTTTTGGGTACCTGAGTTCGGTGGAGTTCAAAGGGTACTTGTTACTTACCCTTTTTGAATTAAAAGGATGAATATTTTAAAAGGCGTCTGGTAGACGCCAGTCGGTTGTCTGCTGGTTTTTGGCTGTGAAAATCCATATTTCCTCCGCCCTATATGGGTGGAGGGGTCTGCCAGATTGCTATGCTCTGTTGCACTCCATTGAATCAGAGCTGTCCAGGACTGCGTACTGGTCGGACAACATCTGAGTCTTCGATTCGAGAAGACTCAAATTAAAGCCAAAATAAAAGTGCTCTCAAGTCTTTCCAGCGCTTGATTCAGCGCTGAATGTTGGAATGCCAACCGTGCAATAATATAAGCACACATTCAGGTGTCGCTTCATATTATTTGAAATAGGTATAGCTGTCTAAAAATACAAGCTGTTGGAACTGGAGTGTTTGCACAGTTCGTCACGCTCGACGCTCCCCTGTCCAGGTATTGACCCGCATGGCTTACTTGTGGACTCAGTCTTCCCCTACGACATTATACAGCCGGGGTCACGATCTGCCATTTAAGTTCATGCTTCCAGTTAGGTTATTGAAAACATGGTTCTAAATTATTAAAAACTAGTTTTTACCCGCGGTTTCGGTCACGTTAATTTAGATTTTGACAAGCAATTCGGCTTGTAATAATATAATTCAATCATGATTCGAAAGACACGTGGCGCCATCTATTATAATAAGAACGTTATTGTTGTATTCCTTGGGAATAGTACTTTTTTTCGGGATGAAAGGTACCCTATGTCCGTTTCTATACACCTGACAATGTATATGCAAAATTTCAGGACGATCGCTTTAGTGGTTTAGGCGTGAAAAGGTAACAAACAAACTTACTTTCGCATTTATAATATTAGTTAGGATAGGGTAAAAATAAAAATCATGAAATTTCTTTGGTTTTAAACATAACAGACCATCACGGATATAATCTTAGAACGGTTAAATAGACAGGCCTGTGAGTCTGATAATCACGAAACCAAACAGAATAAAATTCATGGATTTTTATTGCTTACTTGACTGCTATTGGGCCATTTTATAACACAAATCGCTAATTCCACTTTACCATCAGCTATTGATTGTCTCCTATCAATAAAAAACAAATGACAGTACAACAAAAGAATCTAGAAAATTCTAATGCCAGTTGAACAAAAGACACCTTGACTAATTCCAAATACTAAGCTTGAATAGACGTCTTGAAATAATCTTTAAACAAAATGCCAACGGATTCATTCGAATTCCTAACACGAACTCATTTCAAATTCTATTGTTTTAATTCTGGATGGTTCTTTTACGGCCAGTAATATTTTGAAATATTATTCCTTGGTTTAGTGTTAATTGCTGGTACGAGGCGTTTTAATAATATTCTATAGGTCAGTTTTAAAATGAAGAATTTATTTTGTTTATGTGGGATGATGTATTATGTTGTGGAGAAGGATTGGATATACCGTTAGTGTCCCACTGAAAATCAAATTATTATGTCTCGATTATACACTAATTTTGCCGAATGCGTGCTGGTGATTTTTGGAAATCCAAGTTTCCCTGAGAAGCGTTTTTGTTGAATTTGTATTTTGTCAAAGAAATCAGCCACGGAGTCTGGATTTGTGCCCGGTTGATGGCAATAGGCTCATCCCCTGTTACGTGGAACTAAAACATAAGTGGCGAAATGTGGGTGTACTATTAGGTACAACTCTTCCTAACCCTTCGGCGATTAGACGTGATATATTTATTTATAAAGATTTAAAAAAAAATTGTTTGATAAAACAAAAGTTTTTAAAAATCTTTGCTTACGAACTTATGCCCCACAAAACTGTTTTTACGGTTAGTGATGTTATGGTATTTTCCCAAATGGCAATATTTTTGCCATTTGGGAAAATGTGTCCAAAGTATGAAACCCATTTTTTTTTTTTCATTTTTTTGTTTGTTGTGTGCACTTGTGGCATGTGCCAAATAAATATGTTTTCTTTCTTTCTTTCAATTTTCATCGAAACAAAAGTACAATTTTAGTACATTTTCTTTGTTGAAACGTCTCATCACATTAAGTATTACCCATCCTCTTACATTCCCCCGACTTCCGTACAAGCACACCTGACAGACAGTCCGTCTGTATGTCCACCCATACATACATCGTTACGTCTGTCCACCCATCCGTTTCCTAGTGGGTTCATGTGTAATGCATACTGTGTGGTTGTACTTGAATGCACCCGATGTTTCTTAGTTCCTGGCTGTCTGACTTGGATGGTTAGAATTTTGTATAGTTATGCTGGAACGCACAAGTGAGTGACATCCTATTCTTTGTTCATGAAGGAAGCTTCAATTGTTATATAACATTTGAGCGCCACGGTAACATGCCGCAGTCGCGCGTCGGCTAAAACCGACAAGAAATCGATTTTTTTTAACTTTCTACCTGCTTTTTAGAGGGGGGAAATGCCCGCAGGAAAATGTTCTCTCATAACTTTTTAGAGCTATGTATTCTGCTTATGCGTATGAAGTTTCATTAAAATCGGTTCACTAATTTCGAAAAATAAGCACTTAAAAGTTTGTATGAAATGCCGTAAGTCGTGAACGCTTCTTAACTAAACTTCATATTGTTAACAAAGACTTTAGATGGTCGTCTGCAATACTTCATCACGTTTCCTAAAATGATGTTCAAAATAAACTCTTCTCTAATAATATACACAATGATTATGAGAAATTCAGTACATTCTATCTTTATTCTACCCTTGATTAAACGTCATCGTTAAAAATGAGTACTGCAAAAACACCTTATTTACATAAGCATCCATAAACTGTCATAATCAAGTTTACGAGGCCTTAAAAAAGTTAGAAGTACACAATCATAAAGGTTCGGCATTTTACCTGTTACGGAAAAATATACAGTGCCTCGAATGTTGTTAGGAAAATGAACGAAATTAGGAATTTCATGAATTTTCTCTCATTTTCCTAACAGCATTCGAGGCATTTTAAAATTTTTCGTGACAGGTAAAATGCCGACCCGTTTTTAAATTCTTAAATTTTTTTCTTACTTACTCGTATATTAAACTAGCTTTGGCCCGCGGCTTCGCCCGTGTGGATGTCGAATAATATCCGATTACTTACCTTCGTCCCCTTTTTAACCCATCGGGGGAAAAATTGTCAAAAACGCTGAGACACATATAAATTAATTTTAAAACGTCAGCCTAAACACAAAATTTGAAGATCTTAACTTCAAAACTGACGGAATTTCATATAAACTTCCATCCCCTATTTCACCCCTTTGGGATGGACTTCCCAAAAATGTCAGTGGCTCGAAAGTCTATGGTATGGGTATCGTATTACCCAGTACTAACGAAGGTATAGTACTTCTGTTTAAGTTACTCGTGTAGGCTTTCAAATCAGATTTGACCCTTCCAAAAATGTATTTAATATTTACACTAAATTATTATTAGCAAAAAATATCCTACTTTCTCCCAACGCCAGCCCATTATAGAGCCTAAATACACAGTGTAGCCAAATCGAGACCAACACTGTTGTGTGTAGGCACGACGACCAATCAAGCTATGCAAAACCAAATTAAGCTGATCTATCATAGTACGGGAAGCTCATATAAATCGAGGTCAGGTTATACTGGAAACGTATAGCTTGGTGTGTGTTGTGCCGTGTGTACCTACCCCGCCCTTACTGCGTAACGCTGACGTCACAAAAAGCGATGCGTTCCAGCGACGCAATTAATGTTTTTTTACACAAACGATCTTTATTCGGAGCACATTTTAAGCGGGATTTGTTGCGTCATAAATATGCATGACTTTGATATTGCGTCCCGTTTGATGGTACGTTTAATTCAGGGATGAATATACCTGTATTATGTATGGAGTTTGTGGTTTGAATACCACAATATTATGACCTCGTTTTAAGCCTGTAGGAGTTCGTGTGAAATAATAACATCCGCTCCGTTCGATCTTAAGGTTAAGCCGTGCTTTGCCTAGGTTGGTCGGTGGATGGGTGATCGCCCATTACATACACAGTTTCCTCCGTGCCTCGGAAAGTACGTTAAAACCGTTAGTCCCTGTTGTCATTTGTACATCTTTGACAGGCAGTCAGAGGCCCGAAAGTCTGACAACCAGTCTTACCAAGGGGTATCGTATCACCCAGTACTAACTGGGTTGTGGAGGTCAGATTAGGCAGTCGCTCTATGTAAAATACTGATATTTCGATTGGACGATGGTCCCGTGGACAAGGATGTTCGGTTTGATAGTCTGTATCACACTCTTAAATAATGGGTGTAACCCTTAACGATGCCGAAAGGCACTTGTTCTCCCCGTCATCGCGATCATTTTTTTTCTGCATAGTGTGTGGTCAGTAATTCAAATAGCATTGCAGGCGGTATAGTGTGTTTAGACACTTAGATACGACTAAAATGTACTGAACACGCTGTATACCATATCCCTCATACAAGAATACATCAAGGTAGCTTTCGAGCGCCACGGTCAGATATAGCCGGCAAATGAAATAGTGCCCAATACGCCACCGTTGGCTAAAGCCGACAACTTTGCAACTGCTGTTTAATAATGGTATAATACGAAAACGTGTCAAATTAAATAATAAGTTGATGCTACGAGTGATATTTTATTTAAAAATGTAGGATGCAAAGCAATGATTAATTGGTTAGCGATAAGATGTTGGAATCCCTATTTTTTTTGTAGATATATCGTCAGGGATAATGCAAATCCGCCAATCTACCATACGTAAAGTGCGCGTATCTGCACTACGTGTAGGTTTCCAGGGGAAGGTTATAAGTTTATTGTTTTTATTTCAACGATTTTTGACCTCATTTTCAACAGATCATATGTTCTATGTATTGTTAACAGTAGAAATCTATTAAATTCATTAATTTTGTCGCTACGACAATGCGTATGTATTGAAATTGGCTACATTTTTCAGATACGCGGAATTATCCAATGCTAGTTCCGCGGATTTGCACTATCCCCAACGATATGTCAATCGCTGAAACAAATTCAGCGATTCACATACCTTGCTTGGCGTGGGACGGGGACGCCGGCGATGTGTTTACGCTCTGGCGTTCAAAACGTTAATGTAAGGTTTAATTTTGAAGAGTTTAGCACTTTTCAAACTCATTACAAGTAACGGCAAAGTAATAAACTTACAACGGTTCATACAAGCTCTAAACAATTTTCTCACACAAAACAGTTATCAACAAACCCATTTTTGGCAAACCATCATTTCGCATTATCAATTCCCATTCACCGGTTTAGAGTTCTCGTCTATAAATTTAGCTGTTACAAAACTAACTCCATAAAGGAACATGGTATCGTGACCCTTTGAATAGGACGCCCACGGAGCATTGTGTAGCACCGTACACCAAGTATTGCTGAACAAGATTCGGTTGTCGAATTAACACATAAATATTGTAACCTCTTGTGCCGGAACGAAAAGCTGTGTATTAGAAATTGTCGTAGGACAATTGAATAAGATGTTTCTGGTGAAATTATTGGTTGTTAGTTGGATGTTTTGGTGAAGTTACCAGTTTATCTCTAAGGATTGTTTTGTTGTATCCACTTGGGATTGAGTTACTCCGCCTACAGCTGCCAAAGGAGGACATGTTGCTTTTGCATAATAGCAGGTGTATGAAAGACCATAAAACTGCAAAATTATTACCAGATTGAAAAAATATAACTATAGACCGACAGCTTTAATGAGTCCTCGCGAAGGTATCAATTTAAATGGAATATTCTGAACGTTGATCACGTATTGGTTCAATTAATATCGTAATACCTGCGTGGATTATGGTTATTTTAAAGCAAATAACCTGTGGGATATTGTTAGGACTCTGTGGACGCTAATGTGCCTTTGAGGGGCAAGGCGGAGGACTCATTAAACCGGTCGGTCTGTAGTATAAGCAGGCCTCGTATTCTATAAAAAAAAAGTCTAAGTGTTACCACCGACATGAGGTCTTGTTAAAATGACTATCAACTCATTTAGTTGAATATCCGCTTCCTCTGTTAAAGTTAGAAATCAAATTATCGCTACAAAAAAAAAACAACGAACAAATTCAAGAGTTCACAAATAAATAGCCTAATCACCAGAAATTAAGGATCTGACCACAATACAAGGTTAATCAACAGAAGGACACTCTTAATCCCTCATTCGCTTGTCTTAATGTCTTAATCCCATAAAATCCTACCGGACATGAAAAACAGAGGATTACATGTGGTTACACGGCCATTTGAAGCTTGACCTAATTACTCCAGGCCCCAGAAATCCGTGACACAACACATCCATAGCCCATCTATACTAACATTATGAAGAGGTAAAGTTTGTATGTTTTGATGTTGGGCGTAATCTTCAGAACTACTGCTCCGATTTCAAAAATTCTTTCACCAATAGGAAGCTAAATTATCTTCGAGTGTCATAGGGTGCTTATGACAGAGGGTGTGCTACAGATAATCAAACTGAACTACTTTCTCCATGGGAGCCTGTCTTTTACTTTTGCGATTACGATTAATCACAAAAGAACAGGACAGGACGTTCCTACGGATTAATTTTGACCGTAACGTATGACAGGCTCTCAATTACACACCTCACTTGCGATTGCTGAAAACCGAACGAAGTCGCGAGCGAAAGCTAGTCTGGCTATCAGGCCACAGGCCACAAAGGAGGCCTGAGTCAGCATTTACGCCATTGAATGTAAATAAGTAATAATGATTGATGTCGGGTACAATTTCCGTCCGTACGTAATTACTCATTGTAATACTTCCGCTTGACAATGGACAGGTGGGATCGGGTGACCTTTGATGGGTTTACGGTTGATTTGAGTTGGGGGTAGACAGTATTTTAGGTGGTGGTAGACCTTTTTGGGTAAAACAATAAATACAAGGAATTAATAAAGGGTTGACTGCTTTGTTGGTCTAGTGGACGCAAGCACTACTGCTGAGCATGAGGTCTTGAGTTCGTTTCTCAGGTCAGATTTTTTTTATTGGGTTTTACCATTAGACATAGTTCTGGACTGGCGACCGCGAACCGGAAGACAATGCGTTGGAAGGCCTTCCACTAGGTGGACCGATGACCTGGTAAAGGTTGCAGGGATCCGCTGGATGCGAGACGCACGAGACCGGTCAATGTGGTGACACTTGGGGGAGGCCTATGTCCAGCAGTGGACGTCTTTCGGCGGAAATGATGATGATGATGACATAGGGAATTTCTCAGTGGCAGCTCGGAGTTTGATTTGTGTCCGTCTTGTAGCAATAGGCTCGTCTATAGGTCTCTAATATATAGGAGTATAGGACTCAAACTTAACTGGAGAAATGAGGGTTATAAGTTCGGGGAGTACTGGTAAAATATTTTGTTACTGTTAGCCTGTGTCATCCCACTGCTGGGCAAAGGCCTCACCCACGACCTCCAAATCATTCGATCTAGGGCCAATGTGGACCACTGGTCGTAGGTTCTGTCCAGCTCGTCCCGCTATCTCCTGCCAGGTCTACCGCGTCACCTTCTGGCTGTTTCAGGGATCCAACAACGTGGTTATTTTGGCCCACAGCTCGTCGAGCATACGGCACGTTGTTATGTTAAAAAAGACATAAAAAAAAACGAAATACACCCTTTTGAACAGGGGAAACTCTTGCCATAGACTAGTGACAGACATAGACCTTTTATTTTTAAACAAATATGTGATTCAGTGAAATGACAGCGAAAAAGTTGAAGCTATGATTAGAAAAAAATCCATAAGTCATGGTTGTTCTGTACAAAGTACAGATACTATTCAATGTCATACGTTGCAGCCAGGTCAGAGGTCGTAACGGTGCATAAGTGACAAGTTGACAAGTTGTGGCGCTCATCATTTATGGGAACAACAATGGCCCATTGGCGAGACGACAATGGGCCAACGTGTACGGTATGGTGATCAATAGGCTGGTATATGGATTGTGCAAGTTTTTAACCTCACGCCTGTTTTTTATGAAGGGTTAGGTAGAAGTGTAACTGTAGAATAGCATGCAATAGCCCATGTGATAGTGCGAGCCATCAACCGGGTACAATTCCGACGGCACGGTTGGCGCAGTGGCTGCTGCGCTGCATGTCGCGGGTTCGATCCCCACAGGGAACAAGTGTTTGTATGGCCTACAGGTAATTGTTCCGGGTCTGGCTGTTTGTGTTTGTGAGTTTAAATGTTTCTAAAAAAAAATTCTAGTGTGGCGCAACGTTTTTTTACAAAAAAAAACTTCAGGCTTTGGGCAATTCTTAATAGAAAATGTATATGTGCATGTTGCTCTTTTTTAACCGACTTCTAAAAAGGAGGAGGTTCTCAATACGCCTGTATTTTTTTTGTAATATTTTTTATTATTATCCCTAGATTTGAAACGTGTACAAACAATTGCTATTGTATATTTTCACCATAATTTTACTGTCTACCAAATATTCTGTTCATTCTTCATTCACAATGGATTGATCCATCTGAGGTTTATTTTAACAAATCGTCATAAATTATTCAAGAGTTATAAAAAGTTTAACACATTCGAAAAAATATAACAACGCAAGATAACCATCTTTGCATCTCCCATCACAAATACATATCCCATCATTTGCCACAGACTAAAAAAAAGTTTGGCCTAAGATGTAGGGTTGCCATTATTACTTAGATTCGTTTTCGAACTAAAAAATAAAGTGTAAAGTGCCCTTTGCTCTTTCGATTCCCGGGTCGGGCAAAGTGTTATTGGGTTTTTCCATCAGGAATTTCTCTCTCTCGTTGACTCTCCCCCTTTTTTATGGGACTTAAGACAATAATAATTATGTGGTGAAATGTGGGAGTACTATTAGGTACACCTCTGCCTGTTCCCGAACCCTCCGGGGATTACAGGCGTGATTTTATGTACTGTTTATGGTAACTAAAGATATTATTGAATAAACAGCAACAATGTATAGAACCAACCATTTAATAATTACCAAAGTTAATATATTAATCAATCATTTTAAAGAAAGAAAACAAAGGCCATTATAAATTCTAAAAAAAACACCCCATGAAATTAATTCAAGGCAATTTAGATTCCTAACAAAAACAAAAAAACCTCAACTTCCGTTCAAAAAATCCATCAACCCTAAACATAACGGCTCCACTCCCGCGCATACAGATCTCTCGGATACGGTGCGCGTGCGCCTATTGCTGTCACACAATGGACAGGTACAGAAGTTGCGGTTATTACGGTTTAGGGAAGTCAATACCATAACTTTCTTCTTCCTTTTCTTTTTTTTTTAAATAAAACGCAAACTATTTCGCAATCGCTTTTAAAACGTTGCTTATGTCAATCTAACCGGAAACAGCTGCAGCTGAATACCAGTATTTTACATGGAGAGACTGCCTATATGAAAGACTGTCTTACGAAATTCTCCTTCTGAATCTTCTCTTTGTAAGATTGCGCAAGAGCTACCGCTGCTCTGTGTTACACAATTATAATTATGGGCTCTTTATGGTAATAACAACATAACTGTACTGTTTCCATCCCATTGTTTTGATGCGACGGTGTGAGAAATGTCGAGAAGATCAGCTGCGTCCCACGGAAGTTGAGGGAGATTAATTGAATCTGTTGGGGTTATATTAAAAACTTAAGTGCTGGTTGATAATTGTGTATCAAAATCAAAATCAAAGCATTTATTTCAAATAGGCCAGTTACAGGCACTTTTGAATTGTCGAAACAAAGACAACAATAGCTACAGTCCCAGTCACAAGGTATAAAAACTGTGAAAGTACTGTAGTTGCCCATTCCCTAACGTAGATCTCCATGGAGAAGAACGGGCAAGAAACTCCATCTGTACTGTTAGTATACAGTTATTCATATGTCTTTGTATCTGCATAGTTATTATTACTCTTCTCCGTCCTATATTCATAGCAGTTGATTGTGAATAGACGAACAATCAGTTAGAGTTCCAATTCTTTAATGAATGATCTGTGTGAGACCAACCCAGTCGAAGATGGCACGTCGAACTAGACGTTTTCATGAAATACAACCACCAGCTGTGAGAAATGAAAATAGTGGAAGGAGACCTTCGACCCAGCAGTGAGACAGTATGACCCCATATAATATGGTATGTTTTCAGCCAAGTTCGTTCCATACCAGCGGAGAAATAGATTGCCAGCTACCAGGCGGCTATGATTACTTTAAACATGCGACCTTAAAAATCTGAAGGACTTATTACAGAACTACCTTATGCCCGCGGCTTCGCCCGCGTGGAGTTCGGTAATTGTCCCACGGGATCGTATGACCGGAATAAAAAGTATTATATGTATTAATCCACGTTATAACCTATCTGTGTGCCACATTTCATTCAAATCCAGTTAGTAGTTTTGCATGAAAGTGTAACAAACCTTCAGAAATCCATACATCTTCACAATCTTTTTTTTTTGTAATAGGATTTGAAATTACACAGACATACTTTCAGAAGGAAAGACATAACTTTCAACATTGTAGATGTGAAGAACTTAAGTGTAATGTAACTCCTACAGAGTCTAGTTAGACAAACTGTCGCGACAACAACTTGCGACACAGTTAGCACGAACTAGAGTTGTTGATGTCATACACATAATTCGTTTATGTAGGCGACGGTAACAATCATGTGTCGACACATGCTCATAAATATGATAAGTTGATTGTCATAGATTTCACTTGTGTTTTATTATTGGGCGTGTAGGATATCCAGACGGCTTAGACAAGTGGGAATCGCTTTTACAGCATTTCGTATGTCTACAGAGGAGCCACTCGGATCGATCTTTAGGTTAAGCAGCGCTTGCTTTGGTCCTGGTCCTTGGAGGGTGACCATTCATTACATACCGAGTTTCCTCCGTGCCTCGGAAAGTACGTTAAGCCGTTGGTCCCGGTTGTCATTTGTAGATCTTTGGTAGTCGTTACAGGTTGTCAGTGGCCCGAAAGGCTGACAAAGTCTTACCAAGTGGTATTGCTTGGTAGTAACTGGGTTGTCGCGGTCAGATAGCCAGTCGCTCCATTTAAAATATTGAATAATATTCTTAGGGTTGTTTCGAAGTAAAAAATTAAATCAAGAAAGAAAAATAAAGAATTTATTTGTCTCGCACACACAGGTCAAAACAAAATGATTAAAATGAACAATTAAATAAAATTGTAAAAAACAGTAAACATAAAAAATCTTAAAAAAAAACAAACAGACACAGTGGGCACCAGTGGCGAAGGTTCCATACAACTCGATTCCTACCGGCTCCCCTTTGAAAAAAGGCACAGTCAGTATTCTATAGACAAATAATATAATCACATTAAAGATGTGTACTTCGGCTTACCTCTTACAAAAATTGACCCTTCGCTACTGGTGGGCACAGACACCAAAATAATCCTACCTAGGATATTAGTAACGAGGAATGCGAACGACATAAAACCTAGTAAACGACATGACACGCCCTGGTAAAAACTGGCCTACCGCTGATTGATGACGATGATAAGTCATAATGCTGCTGCTGTACAATGCATATGTTCGCAGTAAATTGGAGTATAATGCAATTGTCTGGGATCCTCCGGAGAAATTATATACACTAATGGTTGAAAAAGTTCAGAGGAAATTTTGCCGTTAATATATAAACGAACCTACGGATACTACCCATTTTTGTATCCTTCTTTATTTGTGTCTGGAATGATCGGACTAGATACTTTGCAGCTTAGGCGCAAATTAATGCATATTATACACTACTGTTTGTTAATTAACAATAGTATAGATAATCCATCGGTAAGAGAGCATATTCATCTGTTTGTTCCGCAGCAATATATGCGTGGTATAGGGCGACGGCGGCACCAACTTCTTGCATGCCCAACAGAATGGCGCATCCATCAAGCCAATAACAGCCCAACCGTGAGAGCAATTGGCCTCATTAATCGTTACCTTGACAGCAGTCCAAATGCCGACATATTTGTGGATACTATTAGCTCTTTAAGGAAAGATGTATTGTCATTTTTAAACAATTGATTTGTAATTTTATCTTCTTCTTTTATTTTAATCAAGACTGTACTGAAATATTATTGAATTCCATTGATATGTTTATGTAGGTATCACTGGTTTATTAATTTTGGCCTCATGATCATCTGCCGAACCTTTTCGGTCAGCTTCCAGTTAACCGGAAATTACATGACATTACATTACATGTAGGTATTATTTTTGACATATTAAGACTTATTTATATTATTTTATCTGTGATATGTTAATGTATGCCACCACTTGACATTTCATTTCTATTTTGCTCTCTGAATTTATTAGTGTAATTATAGGATATTTGACATTGTAATATGATTATTGTTAGCTCTTATGCGTTTTGGTAAAAAAACTGTTAGCTTAGAATGTATTTCTGAATAAATAAATAAATAATCATCGTAGGTACCCTAATTAAAAGAGAAAAACCCGCTATAATTCAATTTCACACATCAACCGCAACCCATAAATTCAAAACTTAAATACCAAAAAACGCCATAAATTCTACTCTTAATTAAAAACGTTGATTAGAAAACCTCATTAACAACAATTAAAATTCAAACAAACAAGTTGTTGGTTAACCTACATAGGAGTCGAACCTGTAACCCATCGGTCTTGGTATCATGTTGATAGCGTGTGTTGGTATCTACCGATGTGATGGCTTGAGGGTAGGCAGTTGTGTTAGTGGTGCCGACTTTGATTTTTTTTGATGTCGGTACAAAATAAGATGTTTGGAGTAGTTCACTAGGTGTATGATATTGATGAATGATGAATCGTCTAATTTATTATGGTATTTTCGATTTCACTGTAACTACAGTTGTTGGTAATTACAGTTTTGAGCCGTTTGGGGTCGAAACGCTCGGGTCATGGGGCCCGAGTGCGCGCCTCCTTTTTAAGGAAATCTCTCGCCGACTAGTCAACACTTCGCGTGACCAGAGGGCTGGCTCTTTCTTTGGCCAAAGAATTAGCATTGCCATTCAGCGTGGCAATGCTGCCAGTCTTCTGGGCACGTTTCCAGTTGACAGCGATGCGGAGGGGTACTTTGACGCACTTTGAAGTGTCCTTTTGTCGTCGTTTTTTAGTTGTTTATGTTTTCTTACTTTAATTGTTTTTTTTTCATTAGTTTAGTTCTATTTGTAGTCTGTATATAATGTAACTAAATGCTTAAAATAATGTTATACTTAATAATACATATAATAATGATTTGAAAAGAGTAACCATGGAGTTTCTTGTCGGTTCTTCTCCATAGGAAACGACCAACCCGAACCGTGCACCTTTTTGTCGACGTTTTATAAGTGCCCATCTAGGCCTATACGAAATAAAATATTTTGATTTTTATTTTGAAATCGAAAAGCTTCTTAAACAAAGTAGAAATTATTTTTATAACAGTACCTAATTCATTAAAAACTTCTAAATTTCTAAATTACTGTAGCCGCCTTTTTTTGCAATTAAGATTCGACACCGTTTACTTTTTTTTAAATACTCTTTTGAATATTCATATTACTTATTAGATAAAGCATATCATACGGAGTGTTTTTTAAATGTGGGCAATAGTTTAGGGGTGTGTAGTACTCATGAAAATAAGCAACTTCTACTATGGGACCAACCATGAAATCGCGAAAAAAATATTAGATGCTCCACACATTATTGGTCGCGTAACTCGAAAAAATGTAGGCAACATCAGATTTTTTAAATCATATTTCATAGTTAGCCCCATAGTAAGAGTTGCTCATATTTATGAGTACTTCACTCCCTTAAAGTATTGCCCACGTTTTACCAAACACTCTGTATACATTTTTTTAACAACCACATGTTATTAAACTTAAACTGTCACTTACGGGATATCTTCCGTGATTGTTCATTATTTTGAGCCCCCGATATTAAGTAAGTGTAAGTGTGTGTGTGTGTGTGTGTGTGTGTAAGTGACAGTATAAGTTTAGTTGTAAACCGTGAAAGCTTGAAACAGTGACCACATGTTATTATTTTAATACTAACCCAACCAATAACTACTCTAAAAATACTAAACTCGACGAACTACTTAGGTATACCCTCTAGAGGGCCTAAGCCTGCCGGGGTCGCGGGACTCATAGAATTACCGTGACCCTGGAACATAAAAGGGCTATTGAAGGACACCGTGGATTTTAGTCAGTACAAGTCTGACAGTCCCTCCCGCTCTGCACTGGGTGGGAGGACTCATTTGATGATTTCATCACATAAAAAAAAAAAAAAAAAAAAAAATTCTAGCCCACCACTAACAGACCTCATTACTGTGAAACTTTTACCTTCCAACTATCCTTCATAACAGGAAGTCTTTAAGTACCACCATCATTTTATCACAAGAATATTTATAGTTGAAAAACAATTGATGCTTCACTACAAGTAGCTCCAACGGAAGCTAGCGTAATAAACCTCTACGTGTAACGCGATGGCGGCACATCAAAGGGAAACGACTTCACAGTCGGCTTCAATACTTGGCCTAGGAGTCTAGAAATTACTGATATTCTGGTTATGAACTGAACTTTAGATATTAAGTGGGTCTTTACTTGGCGTTGAAGTTTAAATTAAGAAAACTCGACATTTTTTTTTTGCCGCAGGGTTTTTTTTTGTTTTGTTTGCAAAAGCTATATAGGGTGTTATAAAAAACACATTGGCAACAACATACACTCGGCGGAATGTATTGATTCGGCAATTCAAAATTGAATTATTCCTTTTAATCATTGCGTTAAAATGACATCTGTCATAACGCACCTTCGATCGATTATATTGATATATTTTTTTAAATGGTACCTAGTAGAAATTAAAACAAACACATACTTATATGGTTTGCCCTTAATTTAATAAATAATTCAAAAAAGCAATTTCGTATCACAAACTCTTTTTAGATTTCAGCAATAAAAATAATAAAGCGTGTAAATAGACCCTTAACACATCCGAAAGGTACTTGTTCTCCCCGTCTTTGTGATCATTTTTTTGTTCTAGACCATACCTAGGAACCTTCTAGTTACGGAGATATTGGGGTCAAACCTTTTTCACAAGTTTTTTTTAAATACATGTTTTTAATGTAAGGTTTTTACTTTACACACCTCCACGACCCCCACACTATTCAATCCATCCATCAGCACAATGCTTTGAGTGCTTTCCATCGAGATCGCATCGTGATTTTTCACCACAAAAAAAAAAGTCGATTCCCGGCAATAATTTTTGCGTAAAGTAACTTAGTTTGATGTACAGAATGCTTGGTTGAGGGCTATGTGAAGGGTCTGTTTACACCCTGTATTATTAGGTATTTAGTAAGTAAAATAAAACATTCATATATTTTGTACGGTGTTTTAAATTCATTGAATAGTTAGGTCAAGTGTCGATAATATTTCAGAGCGTTTTATGACTTACAATATATTTTTAAACGTTTTATATCATGTAACTATTCAAAAGGCTGTCGTAATTTTATTTGCCGTTGCTCAATATCAATTTTGTATCAAACTATAAAACCTACATACGTGACGTGACATGTTATAGATGTTATGGCATTCTTTGATGATCTGTTTCAATTGAAAATAGAATGTGTCATGAAAGTAATGTTTCTAATTATTATTTTCTTCCAACGCATTTAAAAAAGAGGGAACTCATTTCATAGGTAATGGCGTTATCATGACACTTTTTCATAAGCTTTTGTTGCAACATTTATTTCATCAAAAATGTTTAATATTATTTCAATCACAAGCAATCGGCTCCTTAATGGAGTTTTATGGTCTGAAAACAACAACTCCACCATTTTTGTACTACTATCTAATTTAAGCCTCTGTATTTTTGATTTTCATTTGTCAATATACAGGGTGTAAACCCTGACCCTTCACATAGCCGTCAACCAAGCATTCTGTACATCAATCTAAGTAACTTTACGCAAAAATTATTGCTGGGAATCGATTTTTTTTTTTGGGGTGAAAAAGGTAGGACTTGTGCTGATGAATAGATTGAATAGTACGGGGGTCGTGGAGGTGTGTAAAGTAAAAAAATCTTACATTAAAAACATGTATTATAAAAAAACTTGAGAAAAAGTTGGAACTTTGACCCCCAATATATCCGTAACTAGAAGGTTCCCAGGTATGGTCTAGAACCAAAAATTTATCGCAAAGACGGGGACAACAAGTGCCTCTCGGATATGTTAAGGGTCTTTTTATACCCTTTAGACACATAGTTTCGTGCCGAAACCTGGGCCCGGAGAATCCAAAGTTATGGTCATGGTCAATAATATGATTATGTATCTCAATCATCATGGGTCTCTTCTTCTTCGACCTAAATCAATCAAATCTATCAACTCAGCCTGTAGCAGTACACTGCTGGACATAGGCCTCCCCAAAGCTACCTTATCCTCCGCCACAAACTTCACCTTCTATTTACTCCCTCATAAAACACTAAATTAATAAACATTTTCAAAACCCCAGTCACGCGCCCTAAGAGTTTTCTCAGCCAAATTACAACGTAACCATTTTGCATATTAAATGAAAATTAAACTACACAAGTTTGGGCTTGAGCCTAACAAAGCCTTCAGTGTAATATTTTGATTGTGAATCAATTACTTACGGCGTCTCTTGGATATTGCGGTTTTCTTATTGGTTAGATGTAAAGGCGTGTTGTGCTTTGTATTTCAAGTACTTTGAAGGGTTGTTTTGAAGATTAACTCATCTTCGAGGTGGAGACTTTCATTGTTGAACATTGCGTCATATTCGATCATTTTAGTGAACGTTTGTGAAGCTTATGTCGCAGTAGTAAGGGCGGTTTTTCGTAGTTCAAGTGTCTAGCAAAAGCTAACGTGCTCAGCTCGTAATAATCTTTCTGTCCTTGTCTAAAGCTTGGGGTCGGTGCAACACATTTTCCTCTTCCATTCACTTCTGGCGGCCATCGTGTTATCATTCACTCCCTTCGCTAGGTTGCTCAGCTCACGCTTTTGAAAAGATATATATTTATCTCATTGGCCTACGAATTTCTCAGTACCAGCCACGGAACCTGGATTTGTGCTCGGTTGAGAGCAATAACCGGCAAAATATATGTGTACTAACGCCTACACCTCTGCCTAACCCTTCGGGGATTACAGGCGTGATGTTATGTTATATGTGTCGGATATGTCAGGATTTATTCCGTTAGGCTCGTACATCATGTGGGCAGACGATGGGTTTCGTGCAATGAAAAAACAATAGGTGCGATACACTGTTTATAATAAACTAACAAATTACTTGAAATTACTACTTAACACAATAACACGGGGCACAATGAATCGGGTACAGTTTTAGGACGTCTCAACTCCACTGCGGTCAGACGCTCAATGTCGTCCTCACATCATGACTCTGTAGAAGCACGCTGTGGTGTGGGTAGACTTATCAGTAGGTCTCCTGATGTCAACACTGGCGCGCTTGCGATTCATTTTATGTCCATACCAATGACCGGATCTGACATATGTATATCTCGCGATATAACTGTTACAGAAGCTTTTATATTGCAAACTGTCAGCTCAAACTCTTTGTTATCTGTTCTGTTATTTTGCACGTAAATAAATGTAAGAAAAAAGAATGATACCGCACACGCCCCTTTACCACCAACTTATAAAATAAAGATCAATCAACATCGCTAATCTCCAAGCGCACTAAATAACAGTTAACGTGAGATAATTGCATCCAGCATCTTCCCGTACATCCCACGGTATCGGATATTTGTCGGTAAACCTTCTTTTAAACTGGTGTTATCTTGAACCAGGTTAATAATGATCTTATGGTCACGAATGCTGGTATGGGTGATACATACGGCTTTGTAGGTTTGGTCAATGTCGACGTTTTTTTTTTTTTTGATATATTTTTTTTTAGTAGCTTGTACTGTCCCACTGCTGGGCAAAGGCCTCCCCCAATTCCTTCCATGTGCTCTTTTCCCGTGCCTCCTCGAACCAGCCTTCATGATCATTTTACAACTGTTTTTTGAATGGTTAATTTGCATCGCAGGAATAGAAATTCAACCACTACCTCATTTTCGAAAAGTGAGGCCAGATTTTTCCAAAACTAAATGAATACTTTTTGTCGAGGAACTATTTTGTTTTTTTTAGTTGTCCTATACCTACAAAGGCTGTTAAACGTTGTTCAAATCAGAGTAATGACAGATACGGCTTAAAACCTGTGTAAATAAGTGTCGGTAAGTTATTTATTATAATCACAGACGTAATCTACGACCCTGTGATTTGAGTTGCTCTTGGACAAGCAATACGTCTCACCAAAAATGCTATTGACTTTTCAGTCATCCAATGACATAACATCACGCCTGGAATCCTCGGAGGCTTAGACAGAGGTGTACTTGATAGTACATCCAGTTATGTTTAAGTCCCAAGTAAAAGGGGCGAGCCTATTGCCCTCAACCGGCACAAATCCAGACTCCGTAGCTGCTACTGAGAAATTCCTGGTGGAATAAACCCAATAACACTTTGCCCGATCCGGGAAGTGAACCCAGGGCCTCATGCTCAGCAATCGCGCTTGCGACCACTAGACCAACGAGGCAATCTTAGTCTCATCCGACGACATTAAACATAAATGTCCGAAAAACAGTCGAGCTTATAAAATCCCAAAACCTATTTTATCCAATCGCTTTCCAAACTTATAAACCGTGTGTCAAGTACACTCACCAACAGTAACCATCAACATAAAAGCTTGACACCAACACAGGTCACGCACATAACATAACTTATGTTCAACATTCAACATACAATCTTAACGAGATCTTCGATATAAAAGTATAATGATCACTTAGTCCGCTGTGCGTACAATTATCACATATAATAGGCCTGTTATCACCTTGTTTAATTTTATATGCTTTTGGAATCTTTTACTTAGTTTAAACTTGGTGGAATCAGGCCCGAAATAGGTGGAAGTTGGTTTTCTCATGGGTGTTGTAAGAGATGAAGCTGATTGGTGGTTATATTCAACGCAATGAGATCAGGATCTAGAGGCTGCAGCTTCTAAATTGGGCGTGGGAACTATCTCATTACCGTCATCATCATATAGTTGAATGACGTCTTGGTCGTCCGTCACGTCCCTCAGGTCCAGTTGAACACCAGCGTCAGACACTAGTTGTCAATTTAACTGAACTGGGCCATTTTGACGCAGCCGTGAGACACACTACAATTATTATTTTTTTTGTTCATCGTCATCTGCCGAGACTTTTCCCAACTATGTTGGGGTCAGCTTCCAGTCTACCCCGATGCAGCTGGAAACCAGTATTTTACATGGAGCGACTGCCTATCTGACATCCATAACCCAGTTAGTACTGGGTAATACGAGACCCCTTAGTAAGACTGGTGTTAAGTTATTTTTGTTTAATGTTGTTTGCATTTGTGGCATGTGCCACAAATGCAAATGCAAATGCAAAATGCAAATGCAAATGCAAATGCAAATACAAAATGCAAATTGCAAATGCAAATGCAAAATGCAAATGCAAAATGCAAATGCAAATGCTATTTTCTCTCTATCTTTCTGTTGGTCTCCCCCAAGCGTTGCTTCGTCAACTAGTTCTGTGCTTATCACATCACATCATATGATGAAGGAAAACATCACAAGGAATTTCAAATATAAAAATAAATTGGATTAGAAGAATGGATTGCAAAACATTTTCCAATGACAAGAGCTTTAGAGCAATTCTCGTATTTTACGGCCACATTCCTAACAAAATCCGTGACTAGTTCTGTGCTTATCACATCCAGCGGATTTCCGTGGCAGAAGAATGAAGGATGAAGGAAAACATTACAAGGAATTCCAAACATAAAAATTCATCGGAATAAGAAAATGGATTGCAAAAGATTTTCCGATCGGGGGTCCAATGACAAGAGCTTAGAGCAATTCTCGTATTTTACGGCCTTTAATTTTCTTTGACATTGGTTGTCGCTGACAGGAGTTTGTGACTTATTTACTCATTTTCACTTCATCAATTTTAAAGATTCAAGATTCAAGATTCAAGATTCTTTATTTTGCATGAAATATGGTACATGATGGTCTTATAAAATAAAAGGTTTCACACATTTCGCTGACTTCCTTCAGCATGCAAACTTAAAATTAAAATACCTGACACAATGTACTCTTGGTTTAGGTACTAGTATTAGTAAAAAAATTAACAAAATGTAATAAAATTAGAAAAAAAAATAACAAATTAATAAAATAGGAACAAAAGCTACTTAACCATTACAAATGGGTTTATAAGTCAAAAACTCATTAATTGTATAGATCACGTTATTAAAGAGCCATTTCTTCAGTTTCATTTTGAAATAATTAATTGGTAGTTCTCTGATTTGTTTCGGTATTTTATTGAAGATTTTGACCGACATGCTATAGCAATTGTTTTGAAAGAGAGTGCTTCTACATCTTGTTATGAAAATTAAATCAACTCCTTCTCCAATAAAACATAAAACACCACACACTCGCCCCACATCAAACAGGGGCTGATTACATTACGCAATTGGAGCACAAAATTAAGTCTGCAACAGGCGCTCTCTACTGACAGCTTCTGTAAGTATCTTCGACACTTTACCCGAAGCTCCACCGGGAACAATTTGAGAATCCTTTTTGATGTAGGTGTCGATACCTTACACTTGTATTTATTTATATAAATATCTCATGAATGTTAGATTCGAGCGATGACTGATAGGAGAAAATAGAAGAAAAAAGTATTGCTTTGGAAGAGAGCAGGAAGATGATGACTAATCGATAAGCAAAAGAATCATCATCATCATCACAATCAATCAGTTCATCAATCAAAATCAAAGCATTTATTTCAAATAGGCCAGTTACAGGCACTTTTGAATTGTCGAAACAAAGACAACAATAGCTACAGTCCCAGTCACAAGGCATAAAAACTGTGAAAGTACTGTAGTTGCCCATTCCCTAACGTAGATCTCTATGGAGAAGAACGGGCAAGAAACTCCATGGACACTCTTTTAAATCAGAATAATTTTACAAAGTCTTGGGTACATCATTCATGTTGAGATGGTACATTAATCATCATCATCATCATCATCATCACAATCAATCAGTTCATCATCATCATCTGCCTGCCCTTGTCCCACTCTACTTGGGGTCGGCGCAACACGTTTTTTTCTTCCATTCCCCCCTGTCAGACGTCACGGCATCATTTACTCCTTTCTCTTGCATATCGTTCCTTACAAAATCCATCCATCTTTTCTTTGGCTTTCCTCTCCCTCTCCATTCATTAACATTCATATCCATCACTCTTTTAGTCACATAACTTTGTACGCTTAATTTGTATGATTTAACACGATATTACGAAGCACAGCTTTTTTCCAGGCTAACTAATTGTGTTACAATAGCTTTTGAAACTTCAACAACATTCATCGTGTTTTTTCAGTTGTAGAACAGACGAATGTTTCGAACAAATGATGCAATGGATTGTGAATTTCCTTCAAAATTCTTAGGGCGTTTACCAGTGGCGAAGGATTCATAGAACTCGATTCCTACCGGGTTCCCTATGAAAAATGGCACAGTCAGTATTCTATAGACAAATAATATAATCACATTAAAGATAAATGTACTCCGACTTACCTTTTTACAAAAATTTACCCTTCGCTACTGGTGCTTACGACTTCTAGAACGGTAATGCCGCCTAGTGAGATTCTTGTAAAGATGAGTCTGCCAAATTGTAATCTTATAAATACACAATACCTTTCATTCATAAAAACCTAATATAAATACAATAACCTCGTCATCTAAGCAAACAAATTACAAAAATATCAAAACGCCAATCATTCTTCATCCTTCCAACAAAAAAGGGTCCACTATTTTTAAGGCCGAGTAAATCAAATAAGGGGTTGTATGAATGAAGTAACCATTTAATGGTGAATAGCGAACAGACAATGGGCCATCCTGGTACAATACAATACACTATTACAAACAACTTTTTTCTCTGTGTCTATAAGGATGTAGCGAGTTATTTGATGTTTTAAATATGCGGGTGGAAAGGTCATTTATTTAAATTATTAAGAGGAATTTATGATGGGTTTTTTATGGATTTTGTGTGACGGCTGTATGGATAGTAAAATGTTCATTCTATTTGCCGCCCGTAGGCGTAAAATCTAATAACCCCTCGATTTTCTAACATCGCGAGCAAAGAGATTTAAAAGACTTATAGAGCGTACATTGGGAATATTTTCACCCATTTTTTTTTTTGTTTTTTTCCCGAGTGTTTTCGATTTTGACACACGCATGCTACCTGACAAGCGAGTTATGACACTACACAGAACGAATTGTTACTAAGTAGTAACAAGTATTTGAATACGATTTCTTTCATCTTGTCCCATAGAGCAGGATTTGGTTGTAAATCATCTTCACATCGCCGGAACCTTGCTACTTACATATTTTCCAAGTTTAAATATTTATTTCGACCACCAACTCCACATCACTCATGCAACTCCATCGCTATATACGTATATCAAAAGGGTTGATTTCTTCAACAAAACAAACAATGGAATGCATCCAAAATGATAATATCTTTGTAATTGGATACGGGCTTAATTGTTAAGCTGATTAAACTTTTGTAACAGCTTTGTTGTTACTTTTAGTTTGGGAGATAAGTCTGGTTAATTCTTTCACGGAGTTTGTGAGTGGGTTCAGTTTGTTTGTCGATTTTGTTTATTTTGTGTCTGCTGGAGTTAAGTTCTTTATTCTCATGGCTTAAAGGGGCTATTTTCAGCTGAATTATTTAGGACTTTAATCTTGCACTATTATTGTTTGAAAGTAAAACTTTTGGGCTTACTTGAATGGACATCGTGAATGATGACGTTTTTTTTTTTCGTGTGTACTCTTTTAACTCCATTTTTTCTCTGTCTCTGACTCAAAATACTCTATATTTATTACTTGACAATATTTAAAGTTAGAGAACTTTTCTACTCAAAACTACAAACAAAGAGTCAACCAGCCTATAGCCCCGTGGGGTCCCGAGTGCTCACAGCCTTTGAAATTTCAAAACGCTTCAAAGTTGACACTTCCCTTGACCCAAGGGCTGGCTTTTACCTTGACCAAGGGCTTAGCGTTGCCATACAACGTGGCAACGCCGCCAGTCTCTTGGGGACATTACCAGTTGACAGCGTTGCGGAGGAGTTTTTTGACGCCATTTTTTAGTTTATTTCTAAGTTACTTACTGTAGGTTATTTTAATTTATAAGTGCATTTATTATTGTTATGTTTTGGCTTAATAAACTGACAAGCAGTTTAACCATAAATTGAACAAGGAATACTTTTGGTACAATTTTATTCCGCATGAATAAATTGAGGCAAAAAAAGCCTAACAAAATACCTGCCAAATTTTTACTTCCAAGTATTTTGTTTGGTCCATATTCTGAATAAACAAACCCTTCTCCAAAGCCAAACAACAACATAGACTAACTATCTATCCTACGGAACTCTAAAAATCAGTGTCGTTTTTATGGGCCGTCCGCTGATGGATTTACAGCCTCCACTGTTGATTTATACGATAGTTATCGTCCGAAGTCAGGTGCCTGCGTCTCTTTTATTTACTTAACAGGCCTCTCTTTGATAGCGGTCTTAAAGTTAAAGATGATGTACTTTACTTCCTTTGAAAGCAGGTGGCTTGAGGAATTAGACCGTCTTTGTAAAACCAGAACTTTTTAATGTGAAATATTTAGTGGCGTGCCTTTAAGTGAATACAGTTATCCGCGGAATCGGTTTGAGCCGAGCAAGAAAAGTTTTACCATAAGCGAAAAAGACGTCACGTCTGTAGCCTTTTTTTGCGTGCATATAAAGTTATGTTTGATCGGCTCAACCATTAATAGTCTTTGGTGTGACCATCGGACTGCCAAGTCATAGGTCATGAGTTCGAATCCAAGGCACGCGGATTCATGTGCGTATTGTATAATTAACACCAGTTTTATTGAAGGAAAAACATCGTGAGGAAACCAAACATGCCTGAGAGATATTTCTCAACGGCATGTAATACAAATCAGATGCCCATGAGCGGCATAAAGACTCTGCCACCAGGTTAGGCACAGACCACACGAAAAAGAAGCAAAAAGAATCGGCTTAAGATGATTCGTCGTCGATAAGTCTGGTCACTCCTTTTACGGAGTAATAGAGGCTCAAAACGGCATCGTCATCAAATGCTTTTCCCAATTATGTTAGGGTTGAATTCGCAAGCTTATGGCATGTCCGCAAGAAAACCGAATCACCCAAATGGCACGAAATTATTCATATAATACCGAAGTCGATAAAAACACTCTAATGTGGCACACAATTTTCCTACATAATGATGTTGTGTTAAAAAATTACTAACTTTGTTTCAATTTTTGTTTTGTTTCAGGTACGGAAACCTTTCAACCAATTTATCCACCTTCTCCGGTAAAGGCTTTTAGTCTGAACAGCTCCAGCGGTATGGTAAACACAAGGTGTAAACAGACTCTTCACGAAGCCTTCGGTACATCAAACTTAGTAACACTGTGCAAAAAAAAATTCTGGGAATGGACTTTTATTTTTGGTGTGAAAAATCATGTTTTTCTGTAGTGCTCAATATAACGCAACTCAAAACATTGTGCTGAAGAATGCATTTAATTGTACAGGGGTCATAGAGGTATATAAAGTAAAGTTTGACCAAATAAAAATTTATATAAAAAAATTTAGTAAAATAGTTGGAACTTTGACCTTCAATATCTCCGTAACTAGAAGAATCCTAGGTATGGTCCAGAACAGAAAAATTATCGCAATGATGGGAAGAAAAAGTATCTTTCGGCTTCGTTAAGGGTCTGTTTACACCTTTTATAAAAAATCCTTTTTGATCAGAAAAAGTACATTTTCATAAAGAGTAAACAGTCTCTTAATGAGATATTATTACATACTCAGTTTGCTACAAGGTATATATAAGCCTGATATTACTTCAATAAATCTTGAAATATTCTCGAAAACACCCACTCTATTATACTTCAATAATTCTTCATCTTACAAGCTTATAACCAACGTCAACTTACTAACTAAAGGTACCTTTAAATAAGAATAAAATGTTCCCTTTTGAGGACCAAAAAAAAGTTAAATTAATCTTTCAAACTTCGATTTATAAGATTAAAATATTTTTCTCAAGTATACTCGACAATGGCTTGTGTTATTGCCGACAAATACTCTTTTATATTCTGGCTACCGGGTCTTTTAAACTGTGGTTCTCAAAGTTAATATTTGTGTCTATAAGGTTAGGATACGGTCGCTAGCACATCAAACTACAACAATCTGTCAAATTTCTTTATTGGATTTCAACCTTATCGCCAAAGCATTAGGGTTCTTTATTCTTTATTCTTTATTGCACACAAAACAAAATATACATAAAAATTGCAACAATATAGCTTATGTACAATGGCGAGCTTAACCCAGAATTGGGTTTTCTTACAGCAAACCAAATTTTGACAGTGAAATTTGCAGTAAAGGATAAACTTAAGTGCATTAACACATTGTGTTACTTAAATTAATTATTTATTTGGGTTCAAGGTTGATTGGAGAAATTTGACAGTTTCAGGTAACTTTAACTTTTGACCCTAAGTTTCATTGACTTAAATACAGTTAGCTATTCTAACTAGAAATGTTTAGTAACAGAAACGCACTCACTTTTTTAGAAAATTAAGATTTTTTAAGAATAATGTTTAAGATTCCGGACTCGTAAATATAAGGTAGGAAGTATTTTTTTTCTTCAATAGTCTTGTAAGTCCCACTGTTGGGCAAAGGTCTCCCCATATCCTTCCAGGTACTCTTCTTCTGTGCCACATCGAACCAACCTTTGTGATGCGCGTCTAGATCATCTCGCCACTTCTTTCTCATTTTATTTTTAAATTTTTTTTTTTTTTTTTTTAACCTGGTAAAATCATCAAATGAGTCCTCCCACACACGGTGGAGCATACGGTGCAGGACTGCCCCGCTTGGGCAGGGCACCGCCGTGTCCTCACGGCGGCGATAGGCGGAGACCTCTCACGCCCGGCATTGGTCGAGGCCATGCTGCGGGGCGAGACGGAGTGGGAAGCGGTCGCCTCTTTCTGCGAAGCAGTCATGCTCGCGAAGGAGGAGGCGGGCCGCGTGAGGGAGAGGACAGCGTCCTCCCTCCACACCAGCCGCAGTGGTAGACGCCCACGGCGCCGGACGTCGGCAGACGATCTCCGGCCACCGTAGGCGCGGGCTTGCGGGCGGCGAGTAATGGGCGACTCGCTGTCCGACCATGGACCATGCCCGGGTCGACGGCGCGTTGTGTCCCACGCGCGCCTCAAAGAGTGTCAGCATTATGACGGGGCCCCCCTCTAGAGGGCCAAAGCCTGCCGGGGTCGCGGGACTTATAGAATTACCGTGACCCTGGATCATAAAGGGCTATTGAAGGACACCGTGGATTTTAGTCAGTACAAGTCTGACAGTTCCTCCCACTCTGCCCTGGGTGGGAGGACTCATTTGATGATTTTACCACGATAAAAAAAAAAAAAAAAAAAAAAAAAAATGAGTCCTCCCACCCAGGGCAGAGCGGGAGGGACTGTCAGACTTGTACTGACTAAAATCCACGGTGTCCTTCAATAGCCCTTTATGTTCCAGGGTCACGGTAATTCTATGAGTCCCGCGACCCCGGCAGGCTTTGGCCCTCTAGAGGGGGGCCCCGTCATTATGCTGACACTCTTTGAGGCGCGCGTGGAACACAACGCGCCGTCGACCCGGGGGCAATTTAACTATTTTATCGGAAATAAATTCCATTTCCTCTCGCATCAGAAAAATATTGGATCCAAAATTCAAAGGGAACTTGAAATAGCTATTTTGTTTGTTTAAAGAACTTTTCTGTTCCAACAGTTTTTACCCGGAATACTTCTTCGTATTTTTAGCATAGCCGAATTGAGAAACGAAAAATCTACACAGATTTTGCCAAATGCAAAACGGTGAAACTCTGTTTCGCAAAAATTCAGAAATTTTCCTAAACTAGTGGTGCGAATTGCCGTGTTTCCATGTTTTGCCAAATTTTTTTTATTTTCTTTTTGAAGCCATCTGAAAGTGTTGTGTTCTTTTCCATCCGTGTTGAGGGAAAAAGTAAAAAAATGCGTTGGAAAATCGAGAAAGTGCTTTTGTGTGCAGTAAAACTTTACTGCAATACAGATATTAGGATCACAGACAAAACTGAAATGAATTAGAAATACTACTAAAGTGCGATGTTGAAGGCTGGTATTGGGCTTCCTAATACGATTTACCCTTGTATAAACATTTTTGTTATTACAAAAAATAAATATTAGTTCCTATCATACAGTAAAAAGTAAGGGATATCGTGGTACAAAGTTTTTATCATGTAAAAAAATGTATGGATACGCAGGTTATTTAAAAATACAATTTACACAGGGTGGCAGGGACATCGGCACACAAATTACGACCAGGTATTTGGTTCTACCCTGTATACCGCAGAGGAGTGTACCTACTCTAGAATTAGATTTGCTGAATTAAAAAATGGTAAAAAAATTGCGTGTCGACATCCCTAAGGCGCGAATTACATAGAAATGGTGTAAGGTGACGGTGCGGCGCAGGCGTGGAATTTATAAGGAAAGGAAAGAACGGCGTGCCTGCGCCACGCCACTTGAGTGTAACGTTTTGAAGCGGCATCATGCCGCGCCGTGCCTTCACCTTACGCCGTTTCTGTGTAATTCGCGCCTTAAGCTGTGTGTACCATAGGTCATATAACATTACCAAGGTGAACCAGAATCCAAAACAAATCACTAAACTAAACTAACTAACTAAACTAAAAATAGCCACACCCTTTAACAAATCCAACTCAATAAAACATCAAATCACATAGTTCAGTCCGTTGAGCCATGTCCATGTTCACCGTAAGAGGATTATCCTAATAAATATGAAATATATTCAAATCCTTCGGATGCTACCGTCGGGCCTACCTTTTTATCCAGCAGCATTGTTGGATAGATTAATTTTGTGGCTGTAATGTAAATTCTCTGATTTATCGAGTCTGTGGCTTATGGTACCTTTGAATCTGTGTCGAGTTCTAGATTAATTGTGATGCTATTTTACGAAGGGATTTGTTCTATATTTAGGACTGAATAATTTAAACAAACAATATTTAATAATAATATTTCATTTTACTTTAGCCAACCAGTCCAACTGCTGAGCAAAAAGATCCCCCAAATCTATTATTACCTAATTCCAAAGAGCACAAAATTACGGCAACGTCTAGACGTACAGCAGTATAGACACAAATAACATTTGTGAGGCCAAAAGTTCTTTGAGCACACAACTTCTGTTTCGACAGCAGCGGATTTTATCCGCCATCTGTGTAGTAGTGCTTACAGTGAATACAGTCGCTTCGAGCTGAACATAAGGACTCTGTAGAAGCACGCTGTGTTGTAAGTAGGTTGCGTGACGTTGCCACCAGCGCACTTGCGATTCATTTTATGTCCGTCCTAATGACCGGATCCGACATACTTTTTCCGTCTTTAAATTCCAATTATACTGAAAACAAACCGTAAATAGCTGAGCTAAACGTTTTGCAAGAACTTTGCTCAATATTGTTCCAAATACCAGATTCTGTGTACATTCTAGACGAGGAATGGGAGCACCTGTCAATCATAAGGACATGTGATGGACAAGATACGTCTGTTGTCTGGTTCTAACGATATAAATGGATTTGCATAGGTTTGTCTATATTTAGACTGGAATGCAACCTTATGTTCACTACAGACGTTTTGTATTCAACGAATTTTAAAAACTAAAGAGATTTATGATATTATAGAAACCTCTAAAATTGGCTTAGAAAAAACGTGATTCCGTGACTCAGTGACGCATCTTAACAAAATGCGAAAGTTTGGATGGATTTTTGTCAATCACGCCAGGACGGCTGAACGGATCTGGATGAAATTTGGGACAGTGATAGATAATAGATTTCGATTGTGTTCACATCGACCCGTTCATACTTTATAATTTAGTTAAAACCTCAAGATCATTTATGCCCATTCTTCGTCTGGATAAAACTACGCTGTTGATCACCAAACTAAAAATGCACAATACATTAAAATTTCAAAAATAAATACTTGAAGGGACCATCTTGGTAACTGTGACAAATATTTGGTCCTTTTTCTACCACACCATATAGGGCTTAAGGACAAAGTGAGCCTAGCAAAAGTAAACCAGCTAGAACCGGTTCACTCACAAATACAGGACCGAAACGGTTTCAAAATGTGGCAACAAAAAATTCTGTTGCCCTGTTGAAAATTATAATTACGACTGTTTAAATTTTAATTCACATTGGACAGTAAAAACGAATTAATTATTGCAAATAAATGAAAATACCGATGTTTCTGTTACTTTTTAGGGTCCTTCGAAGTGAGGCTGAAAACCTTTAGCACAACAAAATCCATACCTACTCCAAGTATCTTAAGGTAGCTTTTGAAATGTGGGCCTTTCTTCAACCCGTGTTTAGCAGTGGACTTTTTAGCCAAAATAATGATATTATTTAAGAAATTATTTCTTTTAAAATCTATATAATTCCCTGGACATTAGTGTGGGTTATGCGTTTGTTTACTATTATACTTAAGCTAATAATTAATATTGTAACGTATAACTGTTTTTTGTTCCAAATAAAAAAACAAGAATAAATCTAGCCGATTTCGGCCACAGCGACTGCATTCGATGGCTTTCTAAGGTGATTGTCGAGAGCTTTGGTGTCCTGCTCTTTCATGTGCTCTCTAGCGGCTAACATATCCAACTTTGGCCGAAAAACTGTGTCTAAGTAAATTGAGAATAAATACATTACGGGCAAAAAAAATTGGAAATTTAAGAATTTTATTAATATTACTAGCCAACCCGCACCAACTTTAGCCAGTGACAGATTTTTACAGAAACCTTCAAACCATATTTCACCCACTTACAGGGTTGAATTTTCGAAAATCCTTCTTTCTTAGCGGATGTCTACGTCATAATGCAAAATTGTAGTCCAATCCGTCCAGTGGTTTGAGCTGTGCGTTGACAGTCCGTCAGGACAAACGATTTTATAAGTATCATCTTGATTGCTCTGGCCGCTTCAATATCCTTATTTCCATTGTTTTTGTAAAAACTTCTGACTCTATTCTTATAAGCTACTAGAACGTTGAAAGTTGTGATAGCTCGGCTAATATGATTATACAGGGTGTAAACAGTCCCTTAACATAGCCTTCAACCAAGCATTCTGTACATCAAACTAAGTAACTTTACGCAAAAATTATTGCTGGGAAACGAATTTTTTTTTTTGAAAAATCACGTTTTACGGTAGGACTCGATGGAAAGCACTCAAAGATGGATGGATTGAATAGTACGGGGGTCGTGGAGGTGTGTAAAGTAAAAAGCTTACATTAAAAACAAGTATTTAAAAAAAAACTTGTGAAATAGTTGAAACTTTGACCCCCAATATCTCCGTAACTAGAAGGTTCCCAGGTATGGTCTAGAACAAAAAAATGATCGCAAAGACGGGGAGTAAAAGCTGTTTTCGGATATTTTAAGGGTCTATTTACACCCTTTATAATTCCAGAGATTATACAAACTTACAAACAAATACCTCCTTATAATATTAGAATAGACAACAAATAGACGATCCTACCCATACTGTTAATAAAATTCTACTCTCCCATCTCTCTTAGAGAGGTTGATCTATTTTTAGTCGGGATCAAACGGCTACGATTGAATTGAACTGAAATTCCATCGCTGTGAATCAAATGTGTTTACCAACAATGTTAGCAAGGACACACACGATACAGCTATCAAATTCTTCACAGTAACTTTATTGATACGAAGTGGATATCAATTATTAACATACAAAATAACGTGTTGATTGATCACGTTTTTTTTAAATAAAAATTGGTAACTAATTGGCTTTATATACATACATAAGTTGTTAATCCATCACTTCCTAGGGAAGTAGTTTGAGACGAAGGACGGCCGTCATCCTTTTATTATTCACGAATTTTAATAATTAAGTCTTACCTATGTGCAATACAATGCATGGCTATAGTACCACTATTAGATATTGATAGACATTAAAGATTAACTAGCAATAGACGGGACACGATGAATAAAATTGTAATCCAATACTTGTTACTACTTAATAACAAGTCACTCTGTCTGGTCTCATACATACAACAAGCGACACCTGCTACCGGACAAGCGGGTGTCAAGTAGCATTCATGAGTCAAAATCGAAAATGTTCGGGATCAAAATTTTTGTACAAAATATTACCAATGTCCGCTCTATGAATCTTGTAAATCTCTTTGGTAGTACGCTAACCGCAATAATTTTCAAGCAACTGCTCAAAGTAGGCAAGTCTCTATAGCAAAATCATAATTTCATAATTAAGACCAGCCCTATGAAACCCATCATAAACTCGACACCTCATGAATTTCCAATCACCTTCAAGCTTTCATCTCTTAAGGCAATAATAGTATAAAACCGTATCACACTTTCAAATGCCCGATCATCAACGAAGATAAGGGTATAAATTGAAAAAGGAACGGAACCCACATTTCAAATATCGAACGCGCTCTCATCAGCGCTTGCGCACAATACATAATTCAATGCGTGGACGGTGCGTTCAGAAATTCTTGATCGGCAAAAAACGTTTTAAAAGGAAACATTTCTCGTCAATTGTATAAATGTAATGTTGGAGTCAGTACAGTGAAGTTGGTAACTGGTTTTTCGTTTTTTTTTGGGAATTGGCAAAGCCTATTTTGTGGGAATGAAAATTTTTATTTGGTCTTTTTGACTGACCAGTTGCTTGAGATGAGTCACAGTGTAAAAATGTCGCCCTTAAAATGGAATTATTTTTAAAAGATAGGAATTTACAGGAACCTAATGAGAAAACAGGTAATTCTACAGACAAATACGAATTCAGTGTTTATAAATTAAATTACTGCGGTTTGTAAGAATACTGCATAAATGCGTGTGCGATGCATGGACTGTGTGAAGGATGATAGGCAAGAATGGTGACTGCTGAGATGACGAGCAACAGAGTTACTTAGTAAAAATAAAACTACTAGTCTTTTACAAGCAAAAAGCATGCGTAATCAGATTTCATAGCAAGATGCCTACTTTCGCACTATGACTACTTTTTTATACTTTCAAGTAATCGGTAGCACGATGCCAACATTTTGAAACCACCATACATTACATTGCGTGATGCCAACAACCGCATATTGAGAAAAAAGTCTTAATCCATTATTCTAATCGCAGCAAGCTTCGGATATTGTCAGCACTTTTTATAGCAAGTGGCCATCAATATGTCCTACAGTCAACACAAAATTTGTTTTACTTTGGGTGGTAAAGTACAAAAAAGTAGTCATAGTGCGAAAGAAGGCATCGCGCTACGAAATCCGTAATCAAAACAAACACGCTCAAGTCTACAATAAGAAAAATAAAGAAAGCCAGTAGATCAAACATACTTACACTCCCTTCACCCACTTGCAGCATAATAAATTTAAACGATGCATTGAAATGTCTTTCAGAAATCAATAAGCTTGCGGAACAACTCGCCAATAAAACGAAGTTACGGTCCTTTGAAGACGCGCATACGCAGAGAACCCTGTGTATCAATTGAAAGGTAGTCAATGGCCTGAAAGTCTGACTGCCAAGGGGTATCGTATTGCCCAGTACTAACTGGGTTGTGGAGGTCAGATAAGCAGAGGCTCCATGTAAAGTACTGTTAGTCAGCTGCTTCTGATTCAGACTGAAAGCTGACCACAAAATAGTTGAGAAATGGCTAGGCAGATGAAGCTACGAAACAAAATATGAAACACGCGCGCGTCGTTTGACGCAAGTTGCGAGGTCCTGAACGGGGCATAAATCCGTAGTCCATAAGCTCCATTCATCGATTAATATAATAAAATCGATACAAAAAATCGATTCGTTATACCGTTGATTTTTATTTAATCGATTCTTCGCCTCGTTAATGAGTAATTAATCGGTAAAGTTGCTTGTCGTGTTCAATTTTCATTGCCTATTTATCGATTCTTATTCTTCAATGGAACTAGAGTTGTTAAAAATCGATTTAGTTTTTGTATTGTGGGAGTATTGAATGAATGAATGTAGATTGTGTAAACAGATAAAGGTGATGAGATAGAGTAATATTCAATTAAGATAGTTAGGTTCGTTTATGCGTTAAAAATGTTGATTTCATGATAAAATAAAGTAACTAAAATAACTTTATGATTGCTTGAAAAAATATTAACAAATCAACACTTTCCACCAATAATAAAATTATTCAATTTCAATTAACATAACATATTATCACACCTTTTAATCTCCGAAGGGGTTGGGCAGAGGTGTACCTAACAAGTACACCCTTATTTCACCAGGTATGTTTGAGTGCCATGTAATAGGGGCGAGCCTATATGCCATCAACCAGGCACAAAAAAACCCAATAATACTTTGGCCGATCCGGGAATTGAACCCAGGACCTCATGCTCCGCAGTCTCGCTTGCGACTACTAAACTAACGAGGCAGTCAATAATTAACTCTCCATTTTATTAATCTTTAAGCACAACAAAAAACAAGCGCATACTTATCGCCTTAGTCATTCTTTACCAGTAACTCTTTCATCCAATAATTAAATTTTTCAATAATCATTAATATTTACCTCCCCATTTCACACTTCGATCCTTATTCAATAACTCATCTGTCCAGTAAATCAATTCGAAAGAATATTGTAACTATGGGCACATAACTTCAATATTATCATTCATTCATTCAATATTTATCATTCATTTTCATTCATTCATCGGCTGTATATTTCCATAGGCTGTAGGTCAGAAGGCATTTGCTCTTTGAAAACTAGAAACTCGAACATTGAATGGGAAATAGTCGTGCAGTTGCTAATGATCAGACGCTTCTCTTTATGTGAACAGGATTCATATAAAAAAGAATTAAGTACACACGGCGACACATCAAACTTATATATCCAGTATATCCTGACCTCGCTTTTTATGAGCTACCCGCACGATGAGAAATCAGCGTATACTGGCTTAGCATGGCTTGATTGGTCGTCGTGTGTACCAAAGATATTTCTTATTCCTAATGACAAGGTAGAATCTACTTTTAACGTTCAACAGAGAATCTACATAAGATACAATGGTTTGTATAACATTTCGGAATTCTACAACGTTATCGATAGAATGGACATAAAAATTTTGCAATCCAACATTGTATGATGTAACGCCAAATTATCTAAGGCCCTCAGATAAATAAATTTATAAATACATCATTGCAATAGACAGGTTGGCTGATTGCATGGAGTCATTAGAAGGATCGGCTTCACCTATCTAATTTTCAAACACTCAGCAAAGAAGGGTTGATCTACATGATTCTTTAGCATGAACCATACGACACAGCATGGAGTACCAGCACAAAACAAAACAACATCAATTTAAACACGCCACACGAACTCAAATGCAACAAAAACTCGTCCTCCGAACACATTACAATTGAATGAAACTATAACAGTATTCGAAAAACAAAAAAAGAAACACACATTACCATCAACGTCGGGTAATCCGAAAAACCCGAAGTGCCAAAACGATCGATCACGAAACAGGACAATTAAATGCGCAAAAACTGTCATAAAATTCGCGAAGCACGACTTGCAACTTTTTCTTACCGCGCAATGGTTAAAGGAAAAATGTTTAATGTATTTTTCATTCAGGTCTTTAAGTTAAACAAGTTAAATGGCAAACGGATGAGCATGTCTTGGACGGTCATTCAACAGTCGTGCTGGGTTTTGGGGTTCCTTAAACGCTTTGGGAAAATCATTTTCTTATCGCGTTTTGAATGTTTCTATCACCGCGTAGTTGAGGGTTTTAAAATAAAGATTGGCTAAGCATTACCATAGCTTGTCGCTGGTATACAGATACATATTTCGAGGAGCGATACAGACCATCACAGTGAACAACTTAATCAATGGGCCCAACATCGTCATCCGCTGCTCCATAAATTTGGCTCGAGTAGGTATTAAAGTTCCACCAACACCACCACACCATTCTGATTCTGATACACGTTGTATAATGATAAGCCAGCTGGTGCAAGCTAGGTGGAGTAAAGATCTTTGCAGGATGGCTAAATAAACGTTGTATGTGTGTAACCAGCGTAAACGAAGATCGATCTCAGCGATGTGCATTTGAAGAGGTTTATATTTAGCATGAATGTCTAGTAAATAAACTTGCAATAGAAAAGCGAAGGGCACAATTTTAGTTTTTAACACTATGTAATAGATTTTAATCACAACAACGATTCTTCGGTGACCGTCGTAGTCATTATAGGTCGTCAACTGCGTAGCCTTTTCCCAACTCATGGCGTTTTTGTTGTCAATGTTGTGTTTACGTGTAATTGGCATATATATTAGAATATTACCGTATGATCTATATATATATATATAAAATAGTAAACTGAATGACTGACTGACTGACTGACTGGGTGATATATCAACACACAGCTCAAACCGCTGGTCCTAGAGACATGAAACTTGGAGGGTGTGTTCTTTGTGAAGAGTAAGTATCCACTAAGAAAGGATTTTTGGGAATTCCACCCCTAAAGGGGTAAAATAGGGGATGGAAGTTTATATTAAAGTCCGGCAATTTTGAAGTTAGGATCTTCAAATTTTGTGTTTAGGCTGACGATTGAAAATTAATTTATACGTGTCTCAGCGTTTCTGATAATCCTACCCCGGAAGGGTTAAAAAGGGGGTTGAAGGTAAGTAATCTGATATTTTTCGACATCCACGCGGGCGAAGCCGCGGGCAAAATCTAGTTTAGTATATGTATGTGTATGTATGTGGTGTGGGTGAACCTTAAGTAAATAAATAAACTCATCATTCTCTTGCCCTTATCCCAATTCATTTAGAGTTGGCGCAGCATGTCTTCTTCTTCCATACTTCTCTATACTCGTCATCTGATCAGACACCGCCTTTTCTCAACTTCGTTGGGGAAACTTCCAGTCCAGTATTTTTCGTATTATTCCTTCTCAACACTATAGCAGCAAATTGGACCTCCGAAGCCAATATAAAACGTCACATCTATCAAAAGGTCAGTTCCAACCGGTTACCCAAACAATCATACCCGAAATTGGTTGTGAAATCGAAACTAAAATGGAGGAAGGAGAGGAAAACATTTTTTCTCCAGTCACGAAATCCTTTATACAGGGTGTAAATAAACCCTTAACGAAGCCGAAAGGCACTTTTTCTCCCCGCTATTGCGATCATTTTTTTGTTCTGGACTATACCTGGGAACCTTCTAGTTACGGAGTTATTGGGGGTCAAAGTTCCCCCTTTTACACAACTTTTTTTTTAAACACTTTTTTTAAGGTCATAACTTTACTGTAAATACCTCCATGTCCCGTTTACTATTCAATGCATCCATAAGCACAATGTTTTGAGTGCGTTACATTGAGTTTTACCGTAAAACGTTAATTTTCACCCCAAAACAAAAGTCGTTTACCAGCAATAAATGTTTGTGTAGGGTTCCTTAGTTTGATGTACAGAATGCTTGGTGAAGGGTCTGTTTACACCTTGTATATTCTTTGGGAAACTTCAGTAAAAGAGAGTTTGTAGTGGAACTGAGTAAGCCGACATTGGATATTAATCCTCTTTTTGGACTAGACTGCAGTGCGGTAAAAACTGAAACACAGAATGTTTGCAGTTTGCAGAAATGCTCGCAACAGTGGTTGTTTTTCGGTTCGATTTTATTCCACCGCTACATAGTGTGTTGTAACATATCAAAATTGAGCTCTGAAATCCGAAACGGTTACAGAACCCGACCCCAAAAAAACTAAAACTACCATAAAAGTTTAAACTGTGCTGAGCCTTTTTTTAATTCATGGCAACCCTTATAAGGCATTACGTCCGCAATGCCGGCATTCAATTCAATGCGTTTTCGGTAAGATACCTTTTTGTACGGTTTGCGAGTAAAGCTTGGGAAAGTTCGGTCGTTGGCCTTTATGGGGTCAATAGAGTACGTATGTACTTTGAGGAGCTCGTGGCTAAATAATAACAGCCGCTCGGGTCAATCTTCAGGTTTAGCCGCGCTTGTCTAGCTTGGTCTGTGGATAGGTGACCACCCGTTACATACCGAGTTTCCTCCGTGCCTCGGAAAGGGTCCTGGCTGTCGTTTGTAGATCTTTGACAGTCGTTACAGTGGCCCAAAAAGTCTGACAACCAGTCTTACCAAGGGTTATCGTATTACCAAATACTAACTGGGTTGTGGAGGTCAGATAGGCATTCGCTCCCTGTTACTGGTATTCAGCTGCATCCAGTTAGACTGGAAGCCGACCCCAACATAGTTGAGAAAAGGCTAGGTAGATGATAATGAGAGTAGGTGGGTACTTTGTTAGTAAGTCTTTGAACCTCAAATGAAAGCAAAACCTCTGTGATAAACACTGTTTTAAGCTTTCACGGTTTACAACTAAACTTATACTGTCACTTACGGGATATCTTCCGTGATTGTTCATTATTTTGAGCTCCCGATATTTCGGCGCTGTTGCAAGCGCCATGATCGCGGGTTGACTGGAGAATGCGGGTGGATGGAAAATAAATCATTAAGAGCAGACAAATCTATCTACCCTCTTTCTTTTCGGGAGCTCAAAATAATGAACAATCACGGAAGATATCCCGTAAGTGACAGTATAACTCTGTGATAAATTTTCATGCTCCTAAAAATTTTCCAAAGACCTGTCAATGATGAATTTGATGTTACAGCGTTGCAAAACTTTTCTAAATAAATGTAGCTACATTTTCATTTTCGAAATAACTCCGCAGCTGTGTACATATTATTAGAAGTTTTTCAGAAAGCGACTGCTGACCACGAGGTCCTGGGTTCGATTCTCGGGTCGGGAAAAGTGTTATTGGGTTTTTCCATCAGGAATTTCTCAGTAGCAGCCATGGAGTCTGGATTTGGGCCCGGTTGATGGCAATAGGCTCGCCCCCTATTACATGGGACTTAAACATAACTGGCGAAATATGGGTGTACTATTCGGTACACCTCTGTCCAACCTTTCTGGAATTACAGGCGTGATGTTATTTTATGTTTTTCAGATAATCTGAGCTTTGTCATTTAAAACACTTCGAGAATATTAGTATGCTGTCCATCGGTTACCTTTATCCAAACTCACCAAACTATACAAGAAAAATCACTTTATCGAGTAAGGTTTGACAAAAGCTGAGGGTAAAGAAAGAATGGTACCCTACCACATAATAGAGGGCAGTGGCCAATATTGGGTCCATTGTGTACACCATCTTTATTGAAAGTAAATATTTTTGAACCAACAATTGGACAATTGACTACCTCGTTGGTGTTGGGGTGGAAAGCGCGACTGCAGCTGAGCATGAGGTCCTGGGTTCGATTCCTAGGTGGGGCAAAGTGTAATTGGAGTTTTCCATTAGGATTTTTGCAGTATCAGCTCCGGAGTCTGGATGTGTGGCCGATTGATGGCAATAAGCTCGCCCCCCATTACATGGGACTTTAACATAACTTTTGAAATGTGGATGTGTTATTAGGTACACCTCTGCCTAACCCCTCGGGGATTACAGGCGTAATGTTATGATGTTTATATTTTTGATCCAACAATTCCCCCAAAGGATCGGGTTTTCTAAAATGTCTGTTCGAAAATAATTTTGAAATAATTTCAATTTATTGATCTGACTTTGTTTGGAAATGTTAAATATTAATTTTAACCAATTTGGACGTTGTAACTGATGATATTATTGGAAAAGGCTGTAATGGATACTGACAGCCACTTTATTTTATGATGAAATATTATTTCGTTAGAAAACAATTTATATTTTCTAACGAAATAATATTTCATCATTATCCATACTAATATTACAAATTAAATATGAAAGTAACTCTGTTTGTCTGTTTGTTACCTTTTCGCGACAAAACGGCTTACCGGATCGTTATGAAATTTGGCAAGGAGATAGATATCCTGAGGAAGGACATTTTTCCTCACACATCATCTGCCTAGCCTTTTCCCAACTGTGTTAGATAAACAGGTAAACGAGCTGCTATTAGATGGCAAAAAGATCATCATCATCTGTCTAGCCTTTTCCCAACTATGATGCAGCTGAATACCTGTATTTTACATGGAGCGACTGCCTATCTGACCTCCACAACCCTGTTAGTACTAGGTAATACGATACCCCTTGGTAAGACTGGTTGTCAGACTTTTTGGGCCACTGACTACCTATAACGACTGTCAAAGATCTACAAATGACAACCGGGACCAACGGCTTAACGTGCCTTCCGAGGCACGGAGGAAACTCTGTATGTAATGGGTGTTCACCCATCCACAGACCAACCTAGGCAAGCACGGCTTAACCTAAAGATCGACCCGAGCGGCTGTTATTATTTAGCTCCTCTCATTTTTTCTCACACATACACATCAAAATTACCACGCGAACGAAGTCGCGGGCAACAGCTAGTTTTATATAAACAAAACGCTACGCATTTAAGCTAACTACATATTTGACTTGGAAATTTTAAGAATGGATGTAATATTTGTCAAACATCGATCGTGGACCAGGCGAAAGTATGTAAGGATCGTGGCATTCTGTGGTTTCTGCTTACCCTCATGGGCTTATGTATGTTAATTTTGCAAGTTTCTTTCACCAGTTACTTCATGATCTTTTAGTAGCATTTCTAAGTCTGGAGCAGTGTTCTGCTGGAGAAATAATAGGCACTTTCTCTACTTATAGCCATCATAAAGATTTTTAATAAGCTTTTCTATAAGTTTTACACAATAAATTGATGGCCAATTGATGATTGATGATTTTTGATTGATGATCAATTAGCCTGAAAAGGTGTTAATGAAAGCAATTTTCTGTTTAATGAGTTTCAAAATTAACAGCGATTGCTGTTAATATTAAAACTCATTGAAAGGTCATTCGAATTTTAAAATCACTTACTTAATTGGTGAACTTTCAGAGCGAATTTCCATTGAAATTAAAGTACTACGGCCTACCAACTTACATTTTCATAATCAGCTGTCTAGCTTTTCTATAAAACTTGCCTGAGCCCTTTGATTAAAGTATGTTTGGGTCGGCTTCCAGGGCCTTTTATGCTTGCCTAGTACGTTTGGTCGCCAAAAAGACGATTTTAGTCAATATTTTGGAGAATAGCCTTGTTTGTTTGTTGTTCCTCTGTAAAAATTTAAAATTTGTGTAAAAATATGAATTTATTTGTAATTTAAAGCGTTTATTTTTTTGTTTAAAGTGTACTTGGCCAATCTCGAGGTCAAGCGTAATTTTTTTAAATAGATGTCATTTGTTTCGTGAATCGACATACAGGGAATAATTCTTTTAGACCAGTGTTTTCATGGAATCCAACAATCCAATTATTATTGGGTAACACGGTACCACTTTATAAGTCTAGTAGCTAAGTTGGTCACCAACTTACACCATTAAAACAACATAACCGTCAAATACGCAATAAAAACTTGTTTGCCATCTGTTCAAGACAGAAAGTTAGTAACTTTTCCCAACATTGTCCGCTCAGTTAAATCATAACTTGGACCTGATAGCAATTTAACTTACTGCGCATATTTAACCTAGTGTCTTAGGTTAACGTTTTTATGGTTATACAACAGACTGCCAGGTTAATTTTATTGAGTAGATTTCCTTTAAGGGATCATTTGGCAGAGCATTATCACCACACTTTTTTTTGGGGCCAAGCGAATGAGTGAATGTGAATGAGTTTCCCTGGGGGGCTACCATGACGTCCTAAAGCCGGAATAATACCAGTGTGGAAAAGAGACAGAGCTATACAAGTCGTCTAGCGCCATCTCTTTTCCACACTGGAATTACTCCTGCTCTATGACGTCATGGTAGAGCACCTGAACACGTCTCGTATTGTTTGGAGGTTCCTCTCTCTGGGGCCCTGACCGTAGCTTCTGCTGTTCTCGATACCGATGGGCTACTGGGATGTTTTAATGAATTTAAAAATGTACAAAATATTTATGAAAATAAATTAATGATGAATAGAACACCAGAAAAAGACGATGAAAAAAAATCTGCTGTACAATGCCAAAAGGATCTCGGCTTGGTTGCTGAACAGCCTTTTGTCTCTCCTCCTGATACTTTTATTTGAGGTCACCTAAAATACCAGTGGAACCACAGCTAACAGCTGGTTTCTCATAAATTAATAAAAGGATTTAAAAAAAAAGACTATTAACGGTATCATATTGGTTGGTAATCAACTATGTCGAAGCTCATCGCCATGTAATATGATATCATCTGATACCAATAACTGTACTCATAATATGTTACTATTTGGAAAGCTACATAGCACATACGTCACTTTCTATTAATATTTATTGGTTTAAATGTTTGAGGTATCGATCGGTAGTGTAATATTGACAAGTAGGTACGGGATTTTACGAAAGGAATAGATATTTGTCGGATCCGGTCGTTAGTATGGACAGCGAATGAATCGCAAGTACGCCAGTGTGCAGCGGTGACATCACGCGACCTACTTACCAGTCTACCTACAACACAGCGTGCTTATAAAGAGTCGGGCGAGCACGCAGCACTCCTGTGTCTGAGTGTCTGATCGTGGCGGAGTTGAGACGTCCCGAAACTGTATCCGATTCATTGAGCCCCGTGTTATTGTGTTAAGATGCAAACATCTATCCACACAAACTTTCGAATTTATAATATTAGTAAGATAAGATATGATTTTTAGTTTATATCTTCAATCCCAGGACAATATTTACTCGACTTAAAAGAAGGCTTATCCTTTTCCTGGCCTAAGGTTTGGTGGCCTACTTGAAGGCTTTACATTTGACTGATCTTGGTATCACCACTAGAGGGTATTGTTTTTTTTAGACCTTGGTCTAACTAAGCTCACTTCTATAATATGAAAAAACCGGCCAAATGCGAGTCGGATTCCGTACCATCGTAGTATGAGAGCCCCCTTAAATTTTTTTTTTTTGTTATATCGGCAACAGAAATACACATTCTGTGAAAATTTCAACTGTGTGTTCTGTGCGTGTATTACGGATCATGAGATACAGCTTTCTGACAGACAGACGGACGGATGGCGGAGGCTTAGTAATAGGGTCCCGTTGGATACCCTTCGAATACGAAACCCTAAACAAGCTTTTCTCAAACTATTCTTTCGTTCGACATTAGGACGAGCTAGATTATATAAAAGCCTTTCCGGCTCATCAACTTCCCCTTAATTATCTTAATTATCACAATCAATACACAAAAAGGCAATCAGTACTTCTAATGCGCTAATAATATATCAGTAATAATAGCACCAATCAAGTAATTACAAACGTCACTGTGTGCGCAGGAGACGCGATGACGGACGGCTATCAGTTTTCATTATGTCGTTCTAAAAGCAATCGGTCGGTGAATCGATCGGTTGTGTGTTGCGGGGCAGGACATAAGTGATAGCGACTGAAATGGTGAATATAATCCGTGAAAATTACAACTAAGATCTTAATTTTTAAAATATGCTAGAAGTAGAAAAGCAAAATACGGTCTGAATCGCTGGATTTATCGGCATGATGAGTGCCACAAGAGTTGCCAAACACCCCCACAAATGCAATAATTATTCTTCATCATTTGAAATGATTTCGTTTACAGAAAAAATATTTGAAGAAGGACATAGCAACACATAACAGCTATACATAACAGTACAAAATTAAATTTTGATCGCAGCGTCTCATTGAAGACCGAGACTACATATTTTTTGTTTGAACCCCCGTGGGAAAGCACTGAAAAAATTTTATACAGAAACAAAATCTCCCACAGCTTTAAAAGGCGGATCTCTCATATTATGTACCGTTGGGAATATTTTTTGAGGCAGGCGACATGACGACGGCATTGCGACTGGACAGGAGAAAAAATTGGCAGCGGTATGCATTGACAGCTGGGTTTTTGGTTTTTCCAACCGGTCTTTAGTCCTCTTAACGGTGATTGGGGTTCCTTTATAACATTAAAACCCTGCTTCAGCTGAATTATTGACATGCTAATAGAAAACTGTTGCGGAATTATGGTACAATCAGTTTATCAACTTATTCCTTTCTGAGAACCTTAATTCTGTGAACGATTTCTAAATGAAACAGGAAAGTAGGAATCAAAAACATTTCAAATGTTAAACTTTTTAATACAAGATAAATCTTTATTAACCAACGAAAAAAAAGGAGGAGGTTCTCAATTCAACCCGGTCATCATCTGCCTAGCCATTTCCCAACTATGTGGGGCAGGCTTCCAGTCTAACCGGATGCAGCTGACTACTAGCAACAGCGCCGAAATATCGGGAGCTCAAAATAATGAACAATCACGGAAGATATCCCGTAAGTGACAGTATAAGTTTACCAGTACTTTACACGGATCGACTACCTATCTGACTTCCACAACCCAGTTAGTACTGGGTAATACGATACCAGTATTTTATGTATGTAATGGGCGGTGACCCATCCACGAACCAACCTAGGCAAGTGCGGCTGAACCTTAAGATCGACCCGAAGAATCTTGTTGTTTTTTAGGGTGCATATTGACAGACTTTCTACAGACAATTAAAAGTAATCAGAGAACAGTTAATGTATTTAATTCTCTTTTAATTGTTTTCTATTAAAAGCTCTGTGGTTTTTCCTTTGTTTGTGTAGAAAGCTGTTGAACAAATATTTATTTATTTATCTTGTTTAAAATTCTTTATAAACAATTAATTGCTTGCAGTATGCATTGTTTTTTGATGAAGCAGTGTGACATGCATTTTTCATGAGTTTGATTGAATAGCGATGATTTGGACGTCATTAATCCTTTTTTATTGTTTACAAAGTCTGAAAATGGATTGTTCAGAAATGATATTTATTTAATTAAGTAGAATAAACTAATTAAATAGATGATTAATTAAAAACTATTAAATAAAACAATAATAATTGATTTAATTTATTTTTTATATTTTTATTTTTTTTATATTAGAATATTAAAAATGTAAATAATATGTGTGAAAACAAATAAAGAAAATGATTGATTTATAAATATTCGATTTGTTTATATTATGTGAAGTCGTTATTTCTTCTACTGACTTGTATGAAATACAGCAAGCTATCATCATCATCATCATCATTTCAGCCGAAAGACGTCCACTGCTGGACATAGGCCTCCCCCAAGTGTCGCCACATTGACCGGTCCCGTGCGTCTCGCATCCAGCGGATCCCTGCAACCTTGACCAGGTCATCGGTGCACCTAGTGGGAGGCCTTCCAACGCACGCTATAACTCTGTAATTAGCGTAGTTTGTCAATTAATTGATAAACAATTAATTTTCTTGCCATAGTCTTTCCCCTAAAAGTTTCTTCTCATAATATCATCAAAACCCTCAAAAGCTTACGAAACACGGATCTTAAGAGTACGACCCAACATTCTTAAATCAGTTTCTAAAGCACACCCACTAGCGAGGCACCCAGGCTCTGCCCGCGAAAGCACCAGTCATTATAATTGGCGAAAGTCTATATTTGAATACAATACAGTATTCGCTATGAATAAAACATGGTCGCCTGGGTTTCAATGCGTTTTTATGCAATGTCTTGTAAGTTGTAATGATACGCTTCGGTTTGAGTGGGTGTATCTTGTTTCATTGCTGTTCTGAGAAATGGTGGTTATCGTTTGCTTTATCATTAGGTATATGAAAGTGAAAACACAATGACTCATTCACTCATACGTATTTTTGCTCCGGAATTTTGCTCCTAGAAAGGGTTATCAATGGATTTGTAGCGGCACTACAAAAATTACTACAGCAACATAGTACAAAAAGTACTACATCGCCATCTATGACACCAATTAAGAACTAACATCAAAATTCTAAATCGCGCAGTTAAACTTATCCGCGACTAAAAAGCATAATAATATAGAAAAACCCAACGTCTGTCGGGCAGTAGCCCAACAGACCTAACACCCGTCTGGTCGGAGGATCCTACCTTTTCTTTGGGGGATGAAGAACTTTACAACCTGTTCTTCATACCCCTATAGATTTGCCTATGTGGTTAATTTTTTCTTCGTTACCAATTTGGGCCTATTCCCCAAGTAGCTTTTATGATGGTGGCTGCACACTCTTGCCAAGACACTCCGAGACGAGTTCCAGGGTGTATACAGGGTGTAAACAGACCCTTCACATAGCCGTCAACCAAGCTTTCTGTACATCAAACTAAGTAACTTTACGCAAAAAATATTGCTGGGAATCGACTTTTTTTTTTTGGGTGAAAATCACGTTTTACGGTAGGACTCGCACTCAAAGCGTTGTGCTGATGGATGGATCGAATAGTACGGGGGTCGTGAAGGTGTGTAAAGTAAAAATGTTACATTAAAAACATGTATTTAAAAAAAACTTGTGAAAAAGTTGGAACTTTAACCCCCAATATCCCCGTAACTAGAAGATTGCCAGGTATGGTATAGAACAAAAAAATTATCGCAAAGACGGGGAGAACAAGTGCCTTTCGGATATGTTAAGGGTCTATTTACACCCTTTATTGTAGGGCTGGTCCAGCCTCGGTGTTCTTCGCTTGTTCTCCGTCCTTTGTCGGTGGTTTGTGAGACGTCTCAGGAGAGACATAGAGGGAGCTCTCGGACGAGAGTTTACAGCCACCTTTACAGGTTTAACCTAAACCGCAAATTAGGTACTTCATAGACCGTTGATTGGTGATAAATAGAACTAAAATGTTGGACAAGACTTATTCGTCGTCAGTTTTTGCAGTTGTCTAACCCTACGAGCAATGTTATCAATCACTATATAATGTGGTTCAGTTAGTTTAACTCTCTAAGAATCATTATCACCCATCACCCAATTACCATATCAATTCATAATGACACAATTTCTAATTGGCCCAAATACCAAAATCACGATTGATTTCTCGAATAAAAACAATTTTATCTAAAACCGATCACGTTTTAGCATTGTTATTGGACATGTCAATGGAAGACCACCGCGGTGGAAGTGTTATCTGACAAATTTGACAAATCACGGCCATTGCTGACAAATGACGGCCGCGTTTGACAAATTACAGGCACAGTTGACAAACTGCAGGCCACCGTATAAAAGCCTATTGTTTGATGTGGTTGTGTGGCTACTAGATGTTCTCATGGATGTTTTTTACTAGTAAAGCATCGCGGTTTTGTCTGTATATATTAATTTATGTATGAAATTGTGGCGTGGAATAAAATGTTATCTACATTTTGTACTGACTGGCATATTTTGTAGGTCTACACATTTTTTTCCGTTGTCTAGAGCAGGCTATAAAAAATTCAAGGTGTCTTAAAATAAATGGTTATAACATTTATAAGTTACCCACAACTTTTGAAAGGTATCTTATTTCAGGCATATCAAGTTTTATATTCGTTTAATTACATATATGTATGGATACAAATCACAACTTTGATTGATTACCTATGTTTTTTATTCACAGCGTTTGTTAAAATATTTTGGAAAAGAATGCGAAAATTAACTATTTATTCAAGAAATTCCACACAGTTTTCAATTTACTATAGCTAACCATTAGCTGCTAGAAAAACGTTGAAAACGTTGAACAATGTCCAAATCCTAGTAAACATCCCTTTCAATGTTTACTAGGAATAAAGAGAATAGAGGAGTTAGTTAAAGTGAAGTAGGTATAATATCAACGTAATATCTAACTGTTACTCACCGATATCATTAAGCGCCTTGTAATTTCACTTCATCTCATCGATACGCTAATCGATAACAATTCAAATTGAGTCAGCCCAAAATTTGGCGACGAGTTTGGCTCTTTCAGTAGCGTCCTGTGATGCATTTCACAGGAGCAAACAACAGAACAGGCAGGACACGATATAAAGTGTCCCATCGTTTGTTAGGCAGCACCACATTTACACTCACAATTTCACATAATATAGATACGTTTTGCTCATCCAAAACAACGATTTCCACCTCTTTGAACATTGATAAATGTTGCATGGTTGGATCCACAGAAATAAAACCACACACTTGCTCAAGAGTAGTAATCAATAAACTCAGTAATGCAAATACTCGTAGATTGACAAGTAAGAATGCTCATTTTTTATAAATGAAGGTGTTTGAAAACAATATTTTTAAATTGTCGGTAGTTGTTGTCTAAACAGTCAAAATCAAATAGCCTGAAAGTTCAATGTTTGTCTCAAACGTTGGAATTGTTATAAATTCTACTTTAAGTAATGTTTTAACAAAATAATGAATACAAAAAGAAAAATAATATACTATTGCATGCATGATTTGAACTTACGACTTCTCGTTCAGTGACCAAAGACGATAGCCATTGTGCCAGGATTGCTATATTAACATCATGCAAAATATTATATCTCCTTCAGCATCATAAGTGAATGATGACTATATATTGGTATATGGTAATTGATGTGCCACACGCACACTAATAAAAACTGAGCTCGCTCGTTTTATTTTGTGTTTGTGTGCATAACTATGACTTCACCCACACATATAAACTGTTAACCAAATACTTGGGCCCAGTGTACATTGTAAAAAAAAAAAAAAAATACATAATTGTATTTATGCGTACAAATAAATGTAACTTGATTAATTCAATTGTGATTTCCATTTACCTCCTTCTCTGTATCCATACAAAATATCTATCAAACAAATAAAATTAAAATTTTCTTTTGAAAAATGCAACCATTCCATCAGTATTTTCTTATGACGTTGTCACGTTCAACTATCGTCAGTAATCCGACTTTACAGACAACCGATTTTTATCTTTATTCGTGGGGTCCGATTGCTCATAGCCTGTTTAAGGAAATTTCGAAACGCCTAGTTGACGCTTCCCGTGACCCAAGGGCTGGCTTTTACCTTGGCCAGAGGCTAAGCCAGCCTCTTGGGCACATTCCCAGCTGACAGCGTTGAGGAGGAGTTTTTCGATGCCCTTTTATAGTTTGTTGTTAGTTTATTTAATAGTTTTTAATTAATAATAATATAATTATGTGATTTAGGTACTTTTACAAAGTTTTTGATTCTTCTTTATTGCACCAACTTTGTCATCCACATTTTCGGCAAAAGTATTCACAAATTACACTTTCAAAATATAAAAATAAATTTTCCACAACACAGTCACGACTCACTCCTGTACCGATAGTAGGGCTGCGCAACCACTCGTATGTCATCGACATATCGATGCCGCGTCACTACTTAATGCACTTCCGTGAGAAATCACCGACACAATTGTGGGAATATAGGACTGTGTCCATTCATTACCGTGGTTCGGTCTAGTACAGACTTGAGCCTGTTGCTTTAATCTCTAGACTGGAGTCGCCACATTATTCGCTGAGTTTTGTGTTATGGTCATGTTAATACTGAAAGTTTTGAGTATGAATATGAATGGCATAGAGTAGAGATAGACCAAAGACAAGATGGATGGAATGTGTGAAGGATGAGATGGCAAGAAAGGAGGTGTTTGAGGAGATGACGAGTAAAAAGTATGGAAAGAGAAGACATGCTGCGCTGACCCCAAATGAAGATGATGATGATGGTCATGTTAATATTAACTTGTATATTAACTTGTATATATATTAACTTGTATATTAACTTGTATATTAACTTGTATGTTTGGTGTAAACTGTAAGTATAAGTTGGTTATAAATAAATAAATAAATAAAAAAAAAAAAAAAAATATTCTCACGACTGGTTGATTTTGCTGTTTATGCAGGTTCTGTGTTTAACCGTGAACGTTTAATGATATGATTACTTGTGATTGGGACTATTTTAAAATTTTAATTAAAGAAAACTTCTAATTTTAGTAATACTTTTACTTTCAATCACACAATATTTATACTGTCACTAACGGGATATCTTCCGTGATTGTTCATTATTTCAACCCGCGATCATTTCGCTTGCAACAGCGTCGAAATATCGGGAGCTCAAAATAATGAACAATCACGGAAGATATCTCGTAAGTGACAGTATAAGTTTAGTTGTAAACCGTGAAAGCTTAAAACAGTGTTCACACAATATTTGTTATGAATTTTTACATTTTTAGTAAAACTTATACATTTTATTATGATTTTTGACTTAGTGAATTATGTGTCATTGTGCATTTTGAATCTACGTTTCAGAAATGCGCAAAATATAATTTTCTTGACCTTATTTCGTGTTACTCATATTTGAGCTGTCTGTCAGCCGTCAGCCTTCACGCTATCAGTTACTCCATATTCTTTCATATTTTTATTCCTCACACAATTTATTTATTTATTTATATTTAAATCACAAGTAACATGACTCACAAAGTTAGTAACAATATTTCCTTACAACTATGTTAGTAAAACTTAACCTACTCACTTAACCTAACACTGCCTTAGAGATTTATGAGAATCCCTGCTACAAGCTCAACACCGATGTAGAAAGCTTGCAGCAACGATTCACACACAAGCAGTCCAGTCTGCTCGCAACACACTGCAGTATAATGTTGGGGCTGGCCCGCACCCGGCGCACCAGGGAAGCGCATCTTTTTCGCATCGTGGTGTAGAAACAATCGACACGCGCATCAGCAAACATCCCTGATGCGCTACAGAAGCGGAACAGCCCCATCAATACCCGGAACGCATTATTATATTGAACACGAAGGGCGCTGTACGATTTTTGAGTGTAATCTACCCACAGGCTGCACGTGTAAAATGAAGTGCAGTATGCACGAAATAAGGTTCTTATATTGTATTTTCTTTGTAAGCCTGTCTTTTTCTAAAGCACCTATGATGTTTATAATCCATTATAAAATATTGTAAATGCCGTGAAACATAACGACTTTATAAGTACAGTTCCAAATACTATCACAGAAATTCCATTATTAATAGTTTTCAGGTTTCAAATGCAAATTCTTCGAAGAATCCATCGTGGTGGTGAAAATTTTATGACCAATAAAGGTTTCTCTGCATTGTTAAGAAGTTTAGCGCTTAAAGAAAGCCTTCAAGGAAACCTGGGTGGGCTGCTAGAATATTGATGAAGTTGAAGAAATGAAAGATGAGGAGCAATACGGTTTTTATTATTATAACTTATTATTTCTTTATTTCAAGCAACTTTGGATCATAGGTACAATAAAACTAAATCAAAATCCAAATTAAAATTAAAAACAAAATCAAATTAAAAACAAAATCAAATTAAAAACAAAATCAAATTAAAAACAAAATCAAATTAAAAACAAAATCAAATTAAAAACAAAATCAAATTAAAAACAAAATCAAAATTAAAATTTATTTTTATGGCAATTTTTTTTATACTATTATGGTAAATACTTCTATTTAACATAATAGTATTTTTTTTAAATGTTTTTCCATGTCGCCTAGTTGCCGGGAATAGGAAAAGCGTCTTTTAAATACTTTTTTTATCAAAAAAAATCTATTATTTAAAGGTTCTAAGTGTTTATTAATTTAATAAAAATATAACTAAAAATGTTTATTTCAATTACATAAGGCTACAAACTCGATTTGGAGATCACCTTTTAAGCAAGAAGATGCTTGTGTTAGGTGACTCAGCTCTTCCACTTAACACTATAGTGTATGCAATTGAAAACAAAATTAAAAATTAAAAGATTAAATTTAAAAATTAAATTAAATTTAAGAGGAGTTTATAGCCAAGACAAAGTCATTTTAGGGTGTATTATTATTTACACTATACTATAATATAATAAAGCTGAAGAGTTTGTTAATTTGTTCTTTCTTTGAACGTGCTAATATCTCCAACTAACCAAACTATACAAATACAAAACTATCAGTTAGATTTATTTTTTTCAAAAGTTTTGGTATCTTAGCCCAATTCTCAAGGAAGGTTTTGTAACATCACGCTACGACTCATAGGCAAAAAAAGTCAGAAACAGCGAGTGAAACCGCGTGTCAAAGCTAGTATAAAAATATCGAGACATAATTAATAACGATATCTCATTGTTATAATTTAGTTTCAAATTTATTTAACTACAGATACCGATCAATACTTTCATTTGATCGATCGATCGTTCATTTGAATCGATATCTACTTTCGATCATTTAATCGGCCATTGTACAAATGATAACTGGTTCAACACAATCAATTCGTTGGCAAAAAATCACAACTATCGATGTTTTTAAGGCACATCCTTATTCTTAAGGAAAATGTCGTGATTAAGTTTTGAGTATGAATGTGGATGGCTATAAGAGTAGGAGAAGACCGAAGAGACGATGGATAGATATGATAATGATGATATGGCTAAAAAAAAGCTGAATTACGGAAGCTTCATTCAGCACATGCTGCGCCGACCCTAAATAAATTCAGATAAGAAAGGAGAATTAATGATCCTTTTTTTTTTTTTTTTTTAACGTAGTAACATCATCAAATGAGTCCTCCCACCCAGGGCAGAGCGGGAGTACACGGTAATTGTATGAGTCCCGCGACCATGATCCTTATTCCTTAACTAAAAAAACTTTCTTTTGAGTATTTTTTTAAATAGGTTTAGAAATGACGGAGTTATGAGGTACAACAAACATAAAAAAATACAACTGAATTGAGAACCTCCTCCTTTTTGAAGAAAGTCGGTTAAAAACTATTTATTTTACTACACTCCGCTGCCGCTCCGGGATCCGCTGGATGCGAGTCGGACCAGCACACGCAGGGCACGGGACCGGTCAATGTGGCGACACTTGGGGGAGGCCTATGTCCAGCAGTGGACGTCTTTCGGCTGAAATGATGATGATGATTTTACTACATTTTCAACTGCTCTTATAATATATTAGAGTAAAGACTAAATTGTCTACTTGAAATGAAGTCTCTTATGCATTTATATCTGGAATTAGCATACCATTTGTGCGCTTGGGCAAATAAATAAATAAGTCAGAACTTTATGAGAGGACTTCAAAATTGAGGAGTAATATGCAAATCTTTGAAAAACTGTCCCAAACTTATTTATAAAATCATACCATTTGCACTTACCATCAGCACTTATTATATTTAAATCTGCGTTTGAAAGTGACAAGATCCTTATTTGAGAATATAAAATTTAATGCGAAACGTAGTTATTTAAATCACCATAATTATGTACCTAACTAGCAAATAAAGACTACAATATAAGATTTTAAAAACAAACTACTGAACTGAGTGCAAAAAACGAACAAGAAAGAGGGTAGACCGATTTGTCTGCTCATAAAAACCCACCCGCAATAACTTCAGTTTATCCGTGATCATGGTGCTTGCAACAGCGCCGAAATATCGGGATCTCATAGAAAACTGTAAACATGGTAAATATCCCGTTTCGAGTATTAATAATAAAGACTACATTAGCATCATCAAAGAATTCTTTTTTTTAACCCTATTACTTCGGTTGAACGCAGAGGGCGAACCAATTACCATCAATTTGGCACACTTGACATTATATTATTTATCCCAGAACTTTATACATGCAAAGATTTAATTGAAAACAGAATATTAAATCCATTCTACCAATTATTTCACAGTGAACACAACCGATATATCAAATTGGCGCCAATTTGAAGCGAGGTGATTAATCAAATGACCGAGGTGTCAATCTGTCTGACTGTCTGTCACATAGCCATATTGAATTTCCTCACGAACATTGAAACTTGATAGTACAGACTAGCACCTACATTTTTGGGAACTAGTCAACCATTTATTTTGCACGTGTTAGACCTATTATTTATTAGTTAATAAGTAAAGTCTAAAAAAAAAAGGGTCAATGTGGCGACACTTGGGGGAGGCCTATGTCCAGCGGTGGACGTCTTTCGGCTGAAATGATGATGATGATGATGAAGTAAAATCTGGAAGTTTGACCGCAGGGTTGGCGCAGTGGCGCGCATCGATATTTAGCATGAGTTTGGTACACTTAAGTAATTTTTGCCATGTTGTGGATTGGATCTTTTTCGCTTAACGACGTCCAATTATTTGAAGTGCAATCTGTCTTTGGTTGGCATGGTTAGCTTAGATTAAGTCCCGGTAGAGGCTTATTGGCTGAAAGTTTTACCTTGATGAAATAACAGGGTGATGCTGTGATCGTCTAATAATTGTTTTATGACTCATATTCCCCTTCAAATAGGTAGATTTTATTCTTGGAGACCACACGTCTTGGCTTAGCCTTGAGAACTGCTCCAATAATAAAATTATTCGCGTGCACGTGTTCCTCTATATTTAGCTGTTATTTAGTGCTAAAAATACATCGAGTCTAAATAAGCAGCCCTTTTGTTTGAAAAGGGTTTAATTCTGTTTAGAGTTGTTAGTTGAATTAAGGAGGGTTATTTTAAATAAGTGTATTTTAGGGTGAAACATTATGGTAATGAAGATTTAGGTAAAATTAGCTTATGCCCGCGGCTTCGTCCGCGTGGAGGTCGGTAATGTCCCACAGGATCATACTACCGGGATAAAAAGTATCCTATATTTTAATCCAGGTTATAAACTATCTGTGTGCCAAATTTCATCTAAATCTGGTTCATAGTTTTTGCGTGAAAGAGTAACAAACATTCATCCATCCATCATCACAAACTTTCGCATTTATAATATTACTAGCTGTGCCCAGCATGCGTTGCAATGCACCTTTTTTAACCTAACATATCTACCTACCCTAGCTACCTACCTTACCTAACTACCCTACCCTATCACCTACCCTACCTACCCTAGCGGTATGAAAAATAGATAGTAGCCAATTCTCAGACCTACTGAATATGCATATAAAATTTCATAAAAATCGGTCAAGCCGTTTCGGAGGAGTATGGTAACTAACAATGTGACACGAGCATTTTATATATATAAAGAAATATATAAAATTACTAGGATTATGATCAAGTAAGTTTCGCAATGGGCACTTTTGAGTGTATGAACGGTCTATTATTTACAACGATTCCACTGTAAACAAACTCTTCTAAGAAAAAGTTGCATAATCCTTTTAACAAATGAAGAGCTCTCATATTTTATTCAGTCGTGTATTGAAGATCATCCCGAAGGAGCTTACGGAAAAATGAAGCGGAAAATTCCGGAAGGCGAATATTTTATCATCTCTCTATTATGTATAGAACCTTCATTATTACCGATGAACTTTACCTCAGTGTACTCTCTATTCAGTCACGTTATCGCGTATTGTATAATTTATCACTTGCCTCGATGAAGGAAAATATCGTGAGGTAACCAGCATGCCTGAGAGATATTTCTCGACGGCATGTACAGCCAAGTTAGAGGCCCATGGGCGGCATAAAAAGTCTGATATTAGGTTAGGCACTAACCACACGATCAAGACAGTAACAGTAACATCATCGCAAAATTGTTAATCTTATATAATTATAAAAATCTCGTGTCACGGTGTTTGTGGTCGCACTTCTCCGAAACGCCTCGACCGATTTTTATGATTTTTTTTATGTATATTTGGTAGGTATGAGAATAGGTCGTAAAGTATATTTCACATCGCTAATTTCTCGCGGACGAAGATCGCGGGGCACAGCTAGTATATCATAAAAAAAACATAATGTAACATTAATTGTAATTTAGTTTGTAGCAGGTATGTAAACAAATGCATTGTCTAGTCAAATGCAACAACAAGAAGTGTGTTAAAAAAGACTGCCTTGATAACTTTATCACAAAAAACATAACAGACTGTCTAAAAATAGATTTTGACATCAAACGATTAAAGTACACACTTATTACACAAAACATAAGTACACAATACACAAGTATGTGCTGCGCAAACACAACAAGATTCGCTGAATATTTCGTAAGAGCTGCGCTGCCTAAACAGATCTAAACGTAACGTGAATTGGGCGTGCAAATGATGGGAGGAAGCGGGAATAAACTGCCTAGCGCAGGGAGACCCGGTAGTAACTGCTTCGAATTTTAGTAAGCCTCCGCTGTCCGTCTGTCCATCTGTATGTCACCGGGCTGTATCTCATGATTCGTAATTGGTAGACAATTGAAATTTTCACCACCAGAGTTTTCACAATCAGACCACCTCTATGTCAAGAAAGTGGGCCATAATCCACCAGGCCATGCCGATTAGTGGATGTTACAATCATGACTTCCAATTCTACTATGTCAACAAAATGCTGTAGTCTCGAATACCGAATTGGTACAATGGTCAAAACGATTCAATGTCTGAATTATTTCCCCCTCAGCGTCCATTTTTCTTCGAACCAACAATTTGAAGGGGCGAAGCAGCTGACATTCTGTAGTTTGCCTGTGGTAGGTACGGTAAAATGGCATACTGTGTTGAGCAACTCCAATCCCAGAAATACTCTCTCCGCTTACACTTTATATCACAACAAAAGTGCGCGTAAACCCGCGCGTGCGCAATATGATGTCACTCATCTCAGTACAAATGTTTGTTTAAGATTTAACGTTTGCTGAGGGGAATTAAAAACTACATGCGTAGGAGCGGCAGTTACGAAATGTGATAAATGCAGTGGTTAATACAAGCGGTTTTAAAACAGTTTTGCTAGGAGGTATCGCGTTATCCAGTAGGTTTGGGATATAAGATACGCAGTCACTCCATGTGAAGTACTGGCATTCCGCTTTATCTAGCTAGACTGGAAGTGGACCTCAAAATAGTAAGAATAAGGCTAGGCAGACGATGAAAGCTGAAAAATAAAAAGATGTCATTTGTGAATATACCTTAGCGCTGAAAATCTTATACTGCTGACTGCTGTGCGTAATTGATTTCCTCCGTGGAAATATTGCTTCGTAAGTGGTCACTTTGTTGGTCGCGGGACTTATAGAATTACCGTGATCCTGGATCATAAAGGGCTATTGAAGGACACCGTGGATTTTTGTCAGTACAAGTCTGACAGTTCCTCCCACTCTGCCCTGGGTGGGAGGACTCATTTGATGATTTTAACACGATAAAAAAAAAAAAAAAAAAAAAAGTGGTCACTTTGTTCCTTTTCAATTTTACCGTTCATATGAGAAAAACTATCCAAGATTTGAACTGTTTCAGATATCTGTGATATTCTCAAATGAAAACGCAGCCAAAACTAGTGACTTAAAGGTAGTAAATAATTTGTACACAATTACAAACAAACTCAATTATTATTGTAAAATATTATTGACCCTATAATAGTGTAACTATATTGTATTAAATTGTCTACTGCCAGGTACTAATCGATTTCACAAAGCTCATTGAAATCTATTTCTCACTAAAATCACGAATATAATGACATTTCCAATTACGGCTAATCTGTTTATAAGGGTGACTACACACAGTCATGTTCGGGTCGGCTTGATTCAGCATAGCCGGGCGGCAAATTCAATTACCAATCAATCTACTCAGCCTATCGCTGTCCATTGCTGGACAAACTCCTCTCCCAACAGTGTGCCACAACACCCTGTCCTCCACTATTCATATCCAGTATGACCCAGCTATCTTTTTAAACTTGTCGGTCTTTCTAGCTGGGTGATGTCCAACGCTGCGCTGCCTGCACTTCAGTTATACGCATTGTTCACTGTAAGACTCATTTGCTCCAACGGCCGTTGGTCCTGCGACAAATATGGCCAGCCCACTGCCACTTCTGCTTCCGTACTCTTAAAGTATAAATCTAGATAGTAAACATTCGGGAAAACTGTTCGGCTGAGCTCAAACTGTGCCGAGCCGACCCGATCAGCGATGGGGACTGAACTTTGCCGATCGGCACATCGTCTTTTTTGTTAAAAATACTGCCGAACCGAAAGTGCTGAACCGAGCAAGTGTGTATTACGCCTAAGCCCTCATAGTCATAAATCGGTATTTACAGACATATTGGCTGTCTCTTTAAATCTTATTAAATGTTACAAAATCTAATTTGCAAGTTTCCCTTGACATGTAAATTATTGTTTCTAGTCAATATTCTGTGGTGTTAGTCATCAGTGTGAAATGTTGAGAATTATTGGTTTGTGTGTGGGTTTTTGATTGTTATGGGGTAAGCACAGGTCCGGGTAATATTGTGTTAGTAAATCAATGCACTGCTACGGCAATGGAACAATGGTATTGCATTTTTACTAATTTCCCTCAGTAGCTAATTAAACATTTTCATTTGAAAAACAACTAACAACAAAATAATTAATACTTTTTATTGCACGATGATGTAAAAATAATTGAGCAAAGAAACTTAAAGAACTTTCTTTTTTTTCTTTTCTGATGGATCGTTGTGTGATAAAAAAAAATAATAATAAAACAAAAATTACAAAAAAAGTAAATGAATTGATTTGACTTGAATTGTAACTTAAGAAGCAAGAAGATGAAGCAAGCTCTTCTGTTTTTTTCTTTTGTAAAAATTAGGTACCTACCTACCATTTCTTTGCTAGCAATACCCACATACAAGTTTATGGGACACTTCCTTTTATTCTTATAACACCATGGGCTCTAAGAAACAACACCCAACACCCACTACTTACTAGCCCACATTTCAAACATAAAATAACACACAAATACTAAAACTGTACAGAAATCACTACAATCAAAACAGACATCATATAAACTAAGTTCAAGTCAAAACTTAGACTAATAACTTAACTAACTTAATAACATTGTTAATACGGCACTCGTAGGCTGGTGTAGGCAGATGCTAATTTTAATATAAGTACTAAAGTTACACACTTGCAACAGCCGACGCGACCAGGCGCGAAGGCGCGTTTTGGCCGCGCGCCATGGAAATTATCATGATTTTTCTTTAGCCTTTACCCAAGAAAGTTGGGGTCGATTTCGAGTCTTATTGAATGCAGCTGAATATCTGTGTTTTACATAGAGTGACTGCCGCAGGAGATAGAAATGTGAGTAGAATAAGCAAACATAATTTAATCACAAAATACTGACTAATAGATAGAAAATTAACTAAGGTGTTCGAGTTGAAAAAAATGCCTGTTTCTTTGCGACAAAAATGTATTAAACAAAAATAGTCTCTTATGCAATCCTCTTGATCTCAAAGTTAGATGTCACGGAGATTTTACCCGGCAGGTTTTCACAAATAAAATCTAAAACACACTTATTTAGTCACCTATTTTTATCGCAGCATTATCAAAACCATAGATTCGAGCGTATACGTCATCAGTAACAGTATGCAACGGTCAAACTTCCGAATTTTATTATTGACATTTCTATAAGATTCGCGCCGCGTCGCGTGATCAGTTGCAAGTGTGATCCAAGCTTTAATTGCAACACCTCAGCTTTACCTACTGTCGATTATTTAGCAAGAGCATGTACTATTTAAATTTAATAGACAATGGGGTATTGAAATATAACCAATGGAAGGATGTTGCGTATCAGATACATAAATCAATTGTGTTGTTGGAATAATTATTAGTGAATGGAAAGAAAGCAGTGTAAAGTATTGGTGATTGTATGTGGTTGGTTTTTTCATCGAATATATTATAACAAAACATCATGCCTGTAGGCCCGAAAAGATTTAGCAGAGCTGTACTATATTAGTCCACCCACATTTCGTCAGTTATGTTTGAGTTTAATGTAATATAGGTAGAGCCTATTGTCATCAACTGGACCCACATTCAAACTCCGGGTTGGACTGCGATATTTTTAACGGGAAAATCAAATACGAGCTCTCAGTAGCGAAGGGTTAATTTTTGTAAGAGGTAAGCCGGAGTAGATATATAAAATGTGATTTTATTATTTGTCTATAAAATACTGACTATGCCAGTTTTCAAAGGGAAGCCGGTAGGAATCGAGTTGTATGTAACCTTCGCCACTGGAGCTCTTTATATCGAATATACTCGTATCGCAAATAAATTGACTGTGTTAGACTGGAAACCAACCCCTACATAGTTCTGAAAAGGCAAGGCAGATGATGATGATGTAGTTAATAAATTGATATAAACCGACCGCTTTAATGAGTCCTCCGCCTTGCCCCATCAAAGGCACATTAAGAGTCCACAAAGTCCTAACGATATCCCACAGGTTATTTGCTTTAAAATAACCATAATCCACGTAGGTATTACGATACTAATTGAACAAATACGTGATCAACCTTCAGAATATTTTATTTAAATTGATACCTTCGCGAGGACTCATTAAAGCGGTCGGTCTATAACTCGTATAACGCGTATCATTTTGCCTGATTGGGCCATTGGTCATAAGATACGACTTAGGTTCGATTCAAATTCCATGATACAGGAGAAATTCATAGTGTGGGACAGCGTTTTAAAAAAATGTTCGTATATTTTTTTTCTTGGTCATCAAAAAAAAGAGATTTATAAAGAAACTTGTTAGTCTGATCATTCAACAGTTAGCACAAACAAAATGGTAATTTTATTGAGGCTCAGCTTAAAAAACTAAGCTGTTTACAATCACACCAGTGTGTCAACTAAATGCAAAGAAAAACATCAACAAATATTTATTACTAAATACAAGCAATAAAAATATTTACCTTTCCTCCCAATTTGTGATAACCATGTAGTTTCTTACATTATGTATTCCATGAATAATAAATAATTCCATGAATTTTATTGCCTTGTGAGAAAATGTGCTAAAATAGGTACTAAAATAAATATTCAGAAAATCACCATAACACCATGTTGGAGATGCATAAAAACAAATAATCATGAACGCCATAAATCGGACAACGCAATTCCATAGGAAAGTGACAATTATAAAGGTAGTAGCACAGTGAAAGCTATTCAAATAGATTTATTTAGCTTACTTTTGACGACAATAATAACAGCCACTCGGGTCGATGTTTAGGTTAAGCCGTGCTTGCCTAGGTTGGTTTGTAGATGGGTGACCACCCATTACATACCGAGTTTCCTCTGTGCCTCAGAAAGCACGTTAAGCCTTTGGTCCCGGCTGTCATTTGTAGATCTTTGACAGTCGTTACAGGTAGTCTGTGGCCCAAAAAAGTCTGATAACCAGTCTTACCAAAGGGTATCGTATTACCCAGTACTAACTGGGTTGTGGAGATCAGATAGGCTGTCGCTCCGTGTAAAGTACTAGTATTCAACTGCATCCGGTTAGACTAGAAGCCGACCCGAACATGGTTGGGAAAAGGCTAGGCAGATGATGATGACTTTTGACGACCACCAACATCACTCTGCTGCTATCCCAATATATTTGGGACTGGCACAGTTATTCTTCATTCATACTCTTCAATCTTCTTTCTTTCTCTATCGTGTGGTTAGTGCCGAACCAGGTATCAGAGTTTTCATGCCGCCCATGAGCCTCTGATTTGGCTTTACAAGCCGTCGAGAAAAATCTCTCAGGCATGCTGGTTTGGTTTCCTCACGATGTTTTCCTTCAACGACAAATCAGAGGTAGGGTCAGATACTAAACAGTTAGCCTGCATTACAATAGTCACCTCTTTTGTAGCCATATCACTAAAACAAAATTGAAACAGTTGTGAATCGCGATCTTTGTTTTTCGATGACGAGTTAGAACAGTGACGAGTCGGGCATAACCCATTATTTACACAGATTTTTTTGACCTTTTGTTTTCTTGACCGACGTTTTCTTGGTAACTTAACTCCACGGAATCGTGGTCTATTTGTTTGCAATAGCTAAAGGTTTAGCATTGCGACAATCGCTTTCAAAGATTCTTCTGCAATGACTTTCTGAATTGGTTTTTCATGAACAGGGTTGTCATAATCTTACGTAAAGCAACTACAATTTCTATAGTTTTCGTTGATAGAAATAGACCCTCTCGAACATGGTGCTCCAGGGGTCCAATGCTAAACATAGGTCATTGATCGGTACAAAAATAGACGGGAGGAAATGTAAGCACTCACCCAACATACAATTGTGTAATTGCCCGGATGGAACTCAACGGACGACCGTATTAGCTAGGGATGACGGGAGTTAGGACAACAACATGCTTTGGATTATTACAGCCTTAAACATACAAAAGCTTGTGCCACTTTTTCCATTGTGGGAAGACTGGAGGCTCTGACTTCTGACTTCTTTTCAGTTAGATAGCAAACAAAAAGAAATGATTAATGGACTGTGTGAAGGTTGATTGGCAAGGAAGGAGGTGACTGCTGAGATGACGAGTAACAGAGAAGTATGGAAGAAGAAGACATGCTGTGGCGACCCCAAATAAATTGGGATTACTGTAAAATATCAGCTTTGTATATCTTCGGCACTTTTACTTGATATTTCGTGTCTTTCTGAAACTCAATCTGGATTCAAATCTTTTACAAAGCTATCGACGCTGAAGAGGTTCATGCTTCGTTTAGCTTTGAATACACCACTTACTTTACTGAGCCACAGAGAATTTATGACCAATTGACGCCTAGCAATGGTCATCTGTTTATAGTGAATTTTAACGATCGCTTGACCACGCTGTGGTCGCAGCATGTTGGCGTTTATGTAACAAATGTTTTCACCAAACATCTCACGATGACCATTGACCTAGTAGGTAAAATGTTGGTTGTAATGTTTGTCTATTGGCTTATGTGTGATTAGCTGTAGGTAGTTAGGCTGTGTTGTCTGTTATTTAGTCGTAAGTATTTAATTTCTGTACAAAAGAAAATCTTAAGTACAATTAAAGTATTATGGGAATTTCAGTGATTTCCATTCAATTTGCACAAAAACATTAATAATTTAAAAAATCTTAACTTTCAATTAACTCCGCAAACCTCAATACGATTAAACACTGAGATAATTACGTTTTTCATAACAATTAATACAAATTAACGCCAAACTTGTACATAATTGCATCGATTGCCGAAAACAAACGTTGGCCCTATTTGGAGTTGGCCATATCTGGCTATTGGCCAAATGTAGGCCAACTTGTCATGCGAGTGATGTGTCAACGCGCTTTCATTTCTCGGAAAATAATTCGTTTACATATTAATCGTTAAATTCGAAATGTTATTTACAAAAACGAAATTCTTTAATCTATGGTTCTTCGCATTTTTTCGGCGGCATTTCCGAATGCTTCCGATTCTCAGTAAATCCTTCCATGAATCATTTGGGATAGAAATAAATTATACGGTGAGTGGAAATTCCGAGAAAACAGTCATGTTATAATTTCAAGAACATTGATTTAATTTTGATAATCGGTTAGTCAGATTACAAGCATAACACTTGCATTTGCCACATATGTTTCCTATGATGAAATAATTCAGTCCGTAGTCAGAAAAAGCTTGCAAATTGTTAGAAAAATGGTGTAGCAAATGTTCTGTTAAAAAAAACATAATTATTTAGTTTCGAAAACAATGATAATATTTTCATACTTTTTTTCTTGTTAACTGACCGTATACGGAATAGTATATTTCGATCCGAGACCTAAATTGCAGACGTTTGCAACGCTACCGCCAAATTAAAATGGAACTAGGCAGGCCTCATCGGCCGCATGTCGCATCAAAACCGGCAACAGATTGGGTTCCGAACAACAAAACCCGGCGATGCAGTAGTCCCAGAAGGCGATGACGTGACGAGCTGGTGGTCAAAAGGATTGGTCCCAAATAGCCAAAGACAGAGATAAATGGATAGAGGGAGGGGAGGCCTTTGCCCTGCAGTCGGACACATCAGGCTCATAATAAAATTTATTTTTATAAACTTTTAACCGACGAGCTGTGGGCCAAAATAACCACGATGTGGAGCCCTGACACAGCCAGAAGGCGACGCGGTAGATCTCGCAGGAGATGGCGCGACGAGCTGGACAAAACTAACGACCAGTGGTTCACATTGGCTCTGGATCGAAGAACTTGGAAGTCATGGAGCCATTGCCCAGTAGTGGGATGACACAGGCTAACAGAATCAGTATCAGTAAACTTTTAACACATCAACTACAAGCGATCATATCCAACGAGCTAATTTTGTAATTATTATTCTGAATATACAAAACTCAAGTCAAATAATAATAATCAAATAACCAACAAATTAAAAACATAATCACATTGTCTCACCACTATATTAAACATATCATCTCTCACCAAAGAATTTTAAACTGTACATAAAATAATGTAGTTAAACACTTTTTAACCAGACATGGGGTGTCGTAAAAACGTCGAAGTGCCATGGTTTATGGCACGAACACCCTATGAGAGTCATGAATTCGGTTGAATAGCACTCTTGTTGGTCCTAGTAACTCGCTCGAGTCACTAAGCGCATCTGAACGAGGCATTACGACCGCAAAAGCGATTATTGAAATTCAAAATTAATTTTGAATGCATTAGTTTATTATAACACCTCTTTTCTGTGGACAAGGTCAAATATATAAATATTTTTTTAATAAAAATGCTGAATAGTTTAATATGGAGCCGTGATGTATATTTGATTCATAATTATGAATTTTTAGTAGATATTTATGCAGCTTTCACCACGATGTGTTTAAGCCTTTATGGATGTAATAAGCTTGTCCCCGCTTATATTTTTATTTGATTGCCATAGCATATTATGGAAAAAATAACTTACAATAAAATTATGGAAGAAAAATACAGTTATTTTTAGAAAAAAGGTTTTCGTTTCAAAGCTAATAGGGAAATCATTTTGATGGCACGGTTGGCGCAGTGGCTGAGCGACTGGCTGCTGCGCTGCGAGTCGCGGATTCGATCCCCGCACGGAACTAATTTTTGCATGAAAGCTAAGACAAGTTGTAATAGCTTTAAAAGCGTTTCGTATTTCTACCCGAGAAGGGCCATGCATAGGAATTCATTATTTATTTTCAATGTAAGTAGTTAGAAGTTATTACGGGTGTGTAAAAACGAAAAAGAAAGAGGGTAGACCGATTTGTCTGCTCATAAACACCCACCCTCAATAACTTCAATTTATCCGTGATCATGGTGCTTGCAACAGCGCCGAAATATCGGGAACTCATAAAAAACAGTAAACATGGTAAATATCCCGTTTCGAGTATTAATAATAAAATGAACATATGAAAACCTTCGAAATTCAGACCTGTGTCGTCTGTAAAACAAAACTTACCACACAGATCTCATTACCACATATTTTCTAAGCTTTAGGATAATTTAAGCAACGAACAGCTTTAAGAATTCCTGCATTTTACGCTAAATAAGAACACAAGCTACCAAATAACTTATTTATCGTCTTCCACGACCCAAAATGCTCCCCAAGTCCCCCTTCAGTTACGTCAAACATGCATATTTGACCACGCTTTTTAGTACGTACCTACTTGAGGTCAACTCCGGTAAACCGCGGTAAAATGCAGTAAACTGCGGTAAACTCTTTTTGAGTGGCTTCCGGGCCACCCGGTAGCGGTTTCATGTGAAGCTTGTAAATGCTCGACTTTAAGCTAGGGTTGGGTGCAAGTTGAGAGCGGGAGCGATTTTGTAAAGGAATTAAATTACAGTAAAGTCATCGTCTGCCTAGCGTTTTCCCTCTCCATTTTTAAAGTATAGCACAATTTAATAGCCTAACGTCATCAGTATATAACGTTCTCACTGCAAGGACACATGCCTCGTCTCTGTTAGTGGTTCAAAATCCACCAAATAGGCCCAGTGCGGGTTTACGGGTAAAGAATAGGTATTTTTTCTCGTAACCGTTTTTCATAATAGAATTCGTTGTCCCATTTACCAAAACGATATGAAACGCTTTTTAAAGGATGAAAGGACCGATGCCTGCCAGGGCTGCGGGACTGTTCGAAAGAGATACCGTGGCCCTGGAACACAAAGGGCAAAGAAGGAACATGGATGGGTTTTAGTCAGTACAAGTCTGACACTCCCTTCCGCTCCGCCCAGAGTGGGGGGGGTCATTTGATGATTTCCCAATCGAAAAAAAAAAAAAAAAAAAAAAAAAGGATGAAAATAAAAGAACAGTTTTTTGTCTAAATCAAATATATTTGTAATAATACGAATGTATTTGTAATTTATTGATTGTGGAAGTGATTATAAATAGCGGGTAACTGTATGCCACGTCTTTTTAATAGCACATAAAGCCAAAACGCTCTTAAATTGTATATTTCAAATCCTGCTTGAGTTGGTTGCTAGTTTTAATTTTTTTGCCTCCTTAAAGTTATTGTAGGAACTCAGTAAAAAAATATACTTTGAGTTTCGCAATCGCTAGGTCCCGCAACTTGGACCACCCTGATTATGATCTCCGATTACGTCAGTTTTGCTTTCAAATGGAGGATTACCGTGTAAACACTTAATACCTCCCTGATGGCCATAAGTCGGGTAACAGGTTGTTACTGCAACATGTTAATGTGATAATCATTTCGTGTCATTTTGTATTGAGATCGGCTTTAGGTGCTAAAACGTTAATGCTTGTTTAAATGACATTTTGGGTCAGATTGGGTCAGACAGGGGCTTTATCTTGTTTATTTTGAATTTGATTATTAAGCTGTCTCGCTGGTCCAGTGGTTGTTATCGCTACTGCTAAGCGAGACGTCTTGGATTAGATTCCTGGATGAAGCAATATGCCATTAGGGCTAAGTGTTAGGCCCATGTTAGGGGGCGAGTCTTTCGCCATCAACTGGGTACAAATCTAGACTCCTGGTGGTTATTGCGCCAATTCCTGATGGATTACCAAATAACAAACATTTTGATACTTTCAAGTATCAAAATGTGGATCTGCCAACTCCTTTGGGGACTACAGGCAAGATGATGACAATGCATCACCAGAAGCGCATCACAGGGAGTAGGGTAATGGTGACCTCAATTTCCTTAACCTCATTTCACAAAGGTGATACCACCAATATTGTGATTGCCTGAAGCATGAATAGCATACAAAGATGTCCAATTTATAATCATGAATTGCTGTCTAGCTCATATTCAGTAGGACACTTGACCTGATGCCAATGATTGATGTTTCGCAACGTTATAATGATGTGGATCCGCCATCTTGAATTTCACGGAGTAGATATCTAACAGAGACTAAATCTCAGAAAATCATATTACGAAGCGGTATGACTATTTTGGGGCGTGGTAAATGCAGAAACACTAAAAAGGGAGGCTTAATATATGCCCAGCAATGGGTTATGTCGGACTTTGGATGATTTTGATGATGCTGACTATTTTTAAGGATATTGTCTAACGTGGCAAGTAACCCCAAGACCACGTTGGGTTACGTCTGATCACCCTTTAATTGATTGACTAGCTAACACGCTTATACTCGATTATTAGCCATACAAAAGTGCTAGTAAAATCTGACGAGCGACCAGTCTGGCGTATGCTGCCAATAAGACTAGATGACCAAGAGTAAGAGTGCGAATTTGCATAGAGAAATGCGTACAAACCGTCATCGTGTCAATGCCACCAGTGGCCTTGATCGTAAGCTGCGTAGCACACAAGGTTCTTCTCTGGTTAGTCCACTCTCGTCAACGACTTTATTGCACATAATTATGATATTATGTCACGAACTCATAGTTGCCCCGTATTTTACCTCGACTTATCGCAGCACGATTAAATGTGATGTTTAGTCTCTGTACTGAACTTAGTCAGTGTTACAGACAACTACCGAAAAAGTGTCAATACACACATTAAGATATCGGTTATCTAACTAATTTGTCTGTTATTGTTCTTGTTGATAACGCAATCGAGTTACGAAATGTAATCTTCGTTTGACAGGCCGGTTTTGTTAGACCTTCCTTTTATGTATGTATTTATTTATGTATACGTGAAATACTTAATAAAATAAATTACATAAAGATAGAGAGGAAGACCAAAGAAAAGATGGATGGATTGTGTGAGGATTGAAATGAAGGCAAATGGAGTAACTGATGACGTGACGACTGACAGGGGAGAATGGAAGAAAAAACATGGGACAAGAGCATAAAGATGATGATGATGATGAAATAAAGATAGAAAAACACAAAAGTATTGGTTATTTAATTAGAAACATATAAGGCCCCATCAAAATTGATGGACAAATTTTAACAGAGCGTTCAGTACGTCTAACCAAAGATATCCAAGCAAAAACAACACGGATTATAGTGATTTAATTTTAACCTAAAATCATTGGGTAACCATTTATAGAGTATTTTCGGTAGCTGGTTTTGTTCTTGTGAGTATTTATTGCGTTTTTCTTTCTTTTTTTTTACACTGAATCTACGTCTCACAATAAACGAAAACACAATATAGAATAACTTTATTAATTTGGGTCAGGAATTCAGTATCAGCCTTGTCTAGATTTGTACCCGGCTTATGGCAATAGGATCTCCATCTATCACATCAGACTCAAACATAAGGAGCCAAATGTGGGTGGACTAAGGATACAACCCTGCCTAACTCTTCAGGGATTACAGGTGTGATGTTATAGTTGTTTTGGTTCATCTTATTTATAACCTGTATTGACGGCTTCATAACAGAGGGAAAATGGCTAACAATAGAGCTGGCTTTAGTAGAAAGTAGGCGGTGAGAAAAACATGATCTTTCTTTGTCCGAGAAAATGCGACGGGTTAAGTAGATTTTTTACACGTAGAAGAAAGTAAAAGTAGATATATTTTACCTTTAGCATAGCACCTTATTTTGTAGATTATCTAAATCCACCAAGATACAGACAGATACAACAAAAACAATCAAAATCTCAACTCTACACATATTTCCAGTATTTTTTTCTGCAACATTTCATTTATTTATTATTTATTTATTTATTTCATCGGTTTCTTAAGAAACCATTGTCCCATAATCAAATCAAATCAAATAATTTAGTCGCATAATATGAGTAGATAGATGGTACATCAAAAATGTTACATTACACAATATAACAATAAGAGTCCTCATACTAGGAACTTCTCCTGTATCGTCGCGTGGATGCGTTCACAAACAATTATACTTACATACACAAACACCCGACGTAGCCCGAAGAATAGCCAAACTTAAATGGCAGTGGGCAGGGCAATGTGCCCTGCCCACTGCCATTCGCAGAACGGATGGCCGATGGGGCCGAAAAGTTTAGGAGTGGCGACCGCGAACCGGAAGACGTTGCGTCGGAAGGCCTCCCAATTGGTGGACCGATGACCTGGTAAAGGTTGCAGGGATCCGCTGGATGCGAGTCGCACGGGACCGGTCAATGTGGCGACACTTGGGGGGGCCTATGTCCAGCAGTGGACGTGTTTCGGCTGAAATGATGATGATGACACAAACACCCAAAATGACTACTAACTACTGAGATCGTGACCAATAGAGAAGCATGGAAGAAGAAGACGTGCCGTGCCAACCTCAAATAATTTTAGGGCAGGAGAATTAAGATACATTTATTTATTTATTTATTTATGTACACACAAAATACTTAATAAGAGATTACATTAAGATAGAAGAGCACAAAGGTACTGCTTATTTCATGAGAAATCTCTTCCAGCAGACCTGCGAGAGGAAAGTAGAATTAGAGATGTAGACACAGTGTGTAGAAAAGACATAACAGGAAAATTGAAACTGGAACTTAAAACAAAATTATACCTATATAAAATATACATACAAATATACACATATAAAATAAATACTAGTCCTGTAAATATATACCTATAATATATATCCAGAATAACAGTATAGAGGAGAGGTAATTCTCTTTGACTTGCTTGCTACATATTACTAACATACATATTTCCTTCAAACATCACCTTCCCGAAATGTTTATAATAAATCGGTAAATTCGCGCAGTGACACCATAACGTATAACCTAGTTCTATTCCGAACATACTCGGAAACGCATCTGGTAGCTCCGGTGACCACACTCCAGCTTCGGGAATTTCGCTTTTGGCTTTATTATTGTTAGGCCCGGATTGGTAGAACTTTACGGGCTAGGGTGAGCAGTTATCGGTGAGTTTTGGGATAGTTTTGATTTTGTTTGGTAATTTGTGGTTTTAATGGGAATGTTTAGAGGAGATATACTGGAATATGGAATAATCATGTAAATTACTCTCGATTTTAATTTTAAATTACAAGATTTTATTATGCGTCATCGAAATTTAACATGATTTACTTTTTAGAGACTTTCATAGAAGCTACGACTGCTAGTCATGCTGAATTTTCAAAACAAGAAAGATTAATTTTTTAAGATTTTTTTTAAACAAATCTTATGAATATTAGCCCTAAAATTAAACTACAAAATATTAAACAGTATTCTTAGAAGTTGAAAGACCATTTCATAGAAACGTATAATAACAAAAACATTTGAAAACCTTTGATTTCTCTCTAATCTAAGATTTTCCCCATACCACATAAACTACAGATTCTGTGAGTAAACACCTGAGTTTGATGAATCAGACTTACAAGAATCGATAACGATCAATTTTACTGCATTCGCTATCGGAAACTGGATTATTTCAAGCGTTGTTATGACTTATGTTATGTTATGTTGATGCTCTGATAACATACATAACTGACGTGGCTGAATTACTCGAAAGGTTGGGCTGATGTGTTGGTATTTGTTTTTTTTTCGTTTGCCTATAAACAAAGATTTTTCCAGGTCCGTGCGGGTCATGGAATGTATCTGGAAACCAATCTACAATAAGAAAAAACTAAGCTCATTAGTAACATAACATCACGCCTGTAATCCCTGAAGAGAATCCCTGAGAGTACTGTTAAGTCCCATGTAAAAGCGAGCGAGCCTATTGCCCTCAACGAAATGATCATATTTAATTAGGGAATAATTTCATTTTATCGCTTGTTAATAAAAATGGAACTGATTATTTCTCGTTCTTACGAATTATACTAAGGACTTAATGGAGCATTTTAGTTGTTGAACTATTAAGATACGGATTGATTACCATATCAACTTTTCCCATCTGGAGATATTTCTGTATCTGGTTTAAAAAGATAGTCATGATTTAAAAGATTGGCTGTCTGATAAAATATAAGATTCGAAATAATCCTTAAATATTGACTCATTGTTATATTTTTATTGATGTCTTTCTACACTTAAAAATTTCACCATCATTAACACACAAAAATCTAGTTTCTAAATTTTTTCACTTAAATCCCGTCTTTTAAATCCTCATGGTCACCGTACCGCATAAGTGCGGACATTAAAACAGCGTAAAATTATTATTGTGTAATAAAAAGACGGCACCTCTATCACAGCCGACTTCCTTACTGTTGTATTGACTTTCACTGCAGTAGATAAGGGTCTTACAAGGTTGTGAGAAGTATTTTGTGAGCCATTTGAGCAAGTAATTTTTTAGGGTATTGCTTTGTAGATATTGAGACGATGTGACATAAAAAAACGACTTCGAAAAAAACACAAAAAAAAAAAAAATAACTTTACTTTCGGAAGTCGGTGACTTTTGTTTCATTGACTTTTTTGCCACCGACTTTCAAAAAGTTTCGATAGTTATATTAGATGTTTTTAGTGTTTTTTGGTACCAGTAGATATTATTTATAAACTAATCAAACAAAATTATATGGGATCACTGCGCGGACTTCCTCTACCAAATTACTAGTTGACGGCAATAGGCTCGCCCCGAAATGTGAGTTTACTATTACGTACACCTCTGCCTATCCCTTCGGGGATTACAGGCGTGATTATATGTTATGTAATCGGGTAACAATACCGCAACGAGTGATGACCGAACTCACTAGAAGACTGACATACCACTTCAATTCACCTACACACATCAAGCTGTACATTTCCAGTACAACATGGCCTCGATTTGTTTAGATTTCCCACACAATAAGAGGTCCGCATAAACTGGTTTTGTATAACTTGATTGGCCGTGCGTACAAAAATAAACCTCTCACCAAAATAATGCAATTCTGCATCTAATAAGGCACTTTACTGCTAACCCACCTCCCACAACCGATACCCCCACACCATGAGGTCATTTCCCGTCTATTTCTATATCATCACGTCATACTGTATACAAACAAACATACATAATAGAATAATATGTATACCTAACAGGCAGAATGACATAAAAGATAAAGAAGTTCCAAATATTTTTTGGGCCTTAATTCTTTAAGTCATTGGTGTCATGGAGTTAATAATATAGACGGTAGAAAACATCGTGTTACTAACTTTAACCGCAATTTAAATACGTAATTTTTACTTTTAATTAGGGGCTAGCCTATTGCCATCAACAGGACATTCAGGCTCTGGACGGCTACTAAGAAATTCCTGATGATAGATCCTATTATATTTATTTATTTATCACTTCAAGCACAAAGTACAGAGGCGGACTTAATGCCATAGGCATTTTCTACCAGTCTACCTTTATTATACTTTGCTCGACTTACGAATCGAACACAGAATCTTATGCTCGGTAGTAACACTTGCGACCAATAGACCAACGAGAAATAAATAAAATATTTTACAATTGTGTTAAAAACATTTATTCTGTTAATTACTTGATTGGTGTTTTGTTTATACATAAATATGTGAGATTAATACTGCTGTTAATTATATTTTTAAATACAGGAAAACTACTAGACCAAGACGATATGTAAGATCCTAATTACACATAACTACACAATTATTATTCATAGAACAGGTCGCATTTTAAAATAAATAAGTATTTTTTTCCTTAAATGAAAACATGTAAACAATATAAGTGCTGTAGTTACCACATCCAAACAAGTGATTTAATAAATAGTCCATAACTGAGCACTATCGGTGACGTGACCAACGATTAAAGGACACAGTAACGACCGTTCGCGATAAAAACTGATAACTAATCTCATTCTTAGTCAACTAGCGGTCTCACTAGTTTGTTTCTTACATCCGTGTACAGTACACTTAAATCAGTACGGTTTTAAAGTTAAAATAATCGATTTCGGATTCAAAATCGATTCGAAATTCTAAAAAGTTTCGATTTAAAATTATTGCACCGTAACCTGAAAATAAAAAAAAAAGTAAAAAAACAATTCCATGAATAAAACATTCTAAATTCAAAAACCCGATTTATATTTACAACGTGCCATAACTTAAAAAATTAAACGTTCGAGATTTTTTAAATCAAATAAAGAATGCGCGTCCATTTCAATTTGTGATTGTGACAAAATTACGTAGCGGCCAGTGTTTTTTAAATGAGACATCGATAATTTAACATCTTATTATAGTACCGTTAGTAACTTAGTATCAGATTTTGAATGAAAAAAACGTTTTACGATATAAGTTATTACTAATAAAAGTTGCTACTTAGTTGCATAACAGATAATGTGTTAATAACGTTTCAAATAGCAGTTAATAGATCGAAATTTTCGTATGAATGAGTGATTCAGTGTCGGTTACGATGCGCAAGAGTCTGCATGTTGCTCAGATTCGTTTAGTGTAGTTTTGTGCAAGTGTTGTGATAATGAGTGTTCCTAATTTAAGTGTTGATCAAATTACAGGTAATTTTTGTGTATTTTTTTCTATTCTTTTTAATGTTTTTATGGCTAAATGCTAATATTATGTGCCGGTTTTAGACTGTTGTTTTTAGATATGATGTAATGTTAGTTTTAACGTGTTCTGCAGTATGTTTAGGTTTTAAAGAAGTGTTTTTAAACAAATCGGTGAATACCTAAAGCTCTCATATTCTACAGCATAAAAATATGAATTCACACAATATTCGGTTCCAGGGTCGTACTAGGGTTGCTCCTTTGTTTTGTAAATAATAACTTAATTTGAAATATAATAGGTTTCAGACGACAGACAGATGATTATATGCAATCGGAGTCAGAAACTCCCACAATCATGTTTTTACTTTACTCATGATTGAAATCAAAATCAAAATCAATCAAAATCAAAATATTTTATTTCACATAGACCTCGATGGGCACTTATAAAACGTCGACAAAAAGGTGCACGGTTCGGGTTGGTCGTTTCCTATGGACAAGAACCGGCAAGAAACTCCATGGTTACTCTTTTCAAATCATTTGGTATTACATTGACCAGTAGCAGCCACGCAGTCTGGTTTTGTGTCCGGTTGATGGCAATTGGCTTGCCTCCTATTACTTTAAACATAACTGGCGAAATGTGGGTGCCTAACCTTTCGGGGATTGCAAGCGTGATGTTAATGAATAACCTATAACGAAAATTGTGAGATAATTCTTGACCAAAAATCGACCATAACATAAATAAGACATCATAGCAACCACTACGTACAGATAACAAAAGAAGAACTAACTAAAGTAAAAACCAATATGGCGTCTCTTTATCTATACCATATCTATACTTAAATACCCAGACTCATTACTGTTAAAACGTTGACGATTTTAGTTACAGCAAGAAAACGATCTAATTCTCAAGGAAACTATTCATTGCTCTCTTTGCTAAGAAAAGGTCAAGTTTACTGCGAACGAAAAGAGCATTGGATGATGTTCTTTTGTTTTTTTCGGAGTGACTGGCCTTTTTTAATGCTGTGCCTCTAATTGACATTACTAACGTCCACAGCTTCTATGAACTCATTCTTCCTTCATTTTCATTGGTAACCTTGTTTTCACCCATTGTTGAATTGACCAGTTCCTTCCTAGGTTTATGCTAGTCTCAATCAGGTCTCAACCGCGGTTCCTTTTGAGCCACTTTTTTATATGGATAAAGGTACAAGACTTATGTTCGGTTCTCTTAAGAAATACTACCTAATATTGAGATCCTTCGGAATTTCCTACTCTAAATGCATGGTTTTTTAAACCACAAACATGTTGCGATTTGATGTAACGTGCAGTAATTATATTAAGTAAGTATTAGAAAATACTTTTTCTCTATATCTGACTGTAAGCAGAATTTTAGCAAGACCCATTTACATTATCATCATCATCTGCTACTACTACCACCTTGGGGTCGGCTTCCAGTCTAACCGGATGCAGCTGAATACCAGTATTTTACATGAAGCGGCTGCCTATCTGACCTCCACAACCCAGTTAGTTATTTCGCAAGAATCTTTCACAACCAACGGAATTTCTCCGATTGCCCGAATTTCAAATGGGCGTGTAAGTCTCATTACGTGCTAATAAACATACACAAAAATCAAAGAAAAGGTGTGAAATTTCATTTTATTATAGTTTCGCAAAATTTCCATTCATAACGTCAGTTGTATCAAAACCAATATAAGCTGGCCTCATAATCCTTTGAAACTCCATACTACGCTAAGTCAGCACATGTGCGGTCGCCTGTACACTGATGAGCTATCCCAAAAGCCACGCAAAAATATGATATACTTCCTTATGAGCTCCTTTCCCGCCCGTGGTCATAAAAAGCGACTACTCCCCGTCCCTTTTACACATACTTTATGAAGATGGCCCGCATAAATAACAACAAAGTGTAATCAACGATGCATCGTAACCTAGCTTATCTCCAGGCAACACCAGCTTAAGGCTGCCTGTCCACCGGAGCGGAGCGAGACTGAGGAGCGGAGAAACGGAGAAATGCCAATAGGATTGCAGACAATCTCCGCTCCGCTCCAGTATGCAATCCTATTGGTTAATATTTCTCAGTTTCTCCGCTCCGCAGCCTCGCTCCGCTTCAATGGACAGGTAGCCTAAGACTCGAACTCCATCAAAGCGTAGTCGAGCGAAGCGGAGAGGACGTACAATCATATTGGTTGAAATCTACATCGCGTCTCGTTTTTCCTGTGATTGGTCGAATTTTACACATCCTGTCCGCTCCGCTCGAATAAGGCTCATGCCGCATGCCGTGGCAAACGGCCCAGAAGTGCGCGGTTTCTTGGTTTAATAAAAGCCTTATACCATCTTCGCTCGACAACTATCGAAAAGACTAGCCCATTTGACATCAGTTATGGCTATAATAAATAAAGGAGTATATATAAATGTAAGGTAAAAATTGGCAATGAGAAAAGGAAAGCCAAAATTCAATGGGTCAAACACAAATACACATATTTATTTATTCAAAAGTGTTGCTAATCTACCGATTATATCCTAAAAGGAAACTGATGTTCTTTCATCTCCACTACACTTATAGATCTCTATGAATAACAGTTTTCCCCAAACTCGCAACTTGTTATTTAGGAAATACGGAAAAACCACGCGAAAAAAACCGGCTAAGTGCGAGTCGGACTCGCACATAAAGGGGTCTGCACCATCGTAGTAGGGGAGCCCCCTTTAATTTTTAATTTATTTTTATTATAATCCCCTAAAGTTGCCCCCATGTTTAAAATTCATTCATTTACTTTACACGTCCGTGTTTGGGTCACCGATTTACATATGTGTACTAAACAACTCAATCGGTCCAGTAGTTTCGGAGTAAATTGGCTGTGACTGACGGACAGACAGACACGCAAGTGATCCTATAAGGGTTCCGTTTCATTTTTTGTGCTGCAGAACCTTAAAAAACGTAATTATCAAAGTTTATTCCCAGCCTATTCATAGAACCGACTTCCCGAACAGCTGTTGCGTAGCATATAAACCAAACTCCGTATACTACGAACTCTTATGTTTGATAGTAAACCAAAACATTGCTAATCTTTTGATGTGCTAGTTCAATTTCACATTTTCAACAAGTTTTGAGGGGCTGCGTAAAATTAAAAATAGTTTTGTTTTTCTTAGTGAATGAAATAATGACGTGGGTGAGGGATAGACACGGATCATTTAACATACATAGATTGCTCGTGGCTAAATAATAAACAGCCGCTCTGGTCGATCATTACGTTAAGGCGCGCTTGCCTAGGTTGGTCCGTGGATGGGCGACCACCCATTACATACCGAGTTTCCCCCATGACTCGAAGAGCACGTTAAGCCGTTGTTCCCGGCTGTCATTTGTAGATCTTTGGCAGTCGTTACAGGTAGTCAGTGGCGCGAAAGTCTGACAAACCAGTCTTACCAAGGGGTATGGCATTACCCAGGTCAGATAGGCAGTCGTTCCATGTAAAATACTGGTATTCAGCTGCATCTGGTTAGACAGTAGGCCGACCCCAACATATTTGGGAAAAGGCTAGGCAGATGATGATGCAGCTACGAGTCATCGCGACCGATACGATCGTAAACCAATCTACATGTAAAAGAAAGTAATCTCCAAACTGGAGCTGTCAACAATAGAAGGGATAGTGTTAAAACCCTCACTTTTCTCGTAAAAGAAAGGGTTTGAACGTAGTTTTATTTAGTTCCTTTGATAAACCTGAAAGCAATTTCCCCAGTCTAAGTTTCTTAGCTTCGTACGAGGGTCTTCTCCCAAAATATGTTCCTAATGAATAATAGTGGAAGCTCACTCCATAGAAATTACCCTACAACCAAAATAAAAAAAAGAGAACAACACGACCTAATCTTATTCGTTCATTAAACCCTGTTTTTGTAAATAATGTTTTCATAACAAGCAGAAAAACAGGCATAGCTCAAAAAACAAACAATTCTCTTCATTACAAAGAATAAGAGGCTTTTCATTCTTTGAAATTGGGACTATTTTTCTGAAACCGATTGTTTTAAACCCAGTTCTTTAATGTTTACAAGTTAAAGTTTACGTCAACTAAGTGCTGTGCAATGCTGGATTGGATTAAGTTAAGTTATAGAAGTTATGATAGTTCTCATGTTAGAAGTAGCAAAGGATCTAATTTAGCCAGACACCGTGTAAGTAAGTAAGTAAGTAAGTTTATTTATTTGCATAAAATGTGGTATATACAGAATGTTATAAAAATGGTATAGAGCAGGACACATTCCGCCATAATAATAGCATGCAAAATTATCTAAGATAGGTACATAAAAAATGAACAACATAGGTACGTACCTATTCTAACATAGAATATATCTTTACATTAATCTCCTCTAATATAATCTAAGAATAATTTAAAGATACTAAGCAAACCATCATTAAAAACAAACAATAATACTGAAACACCTATACCATAAACACATCTAAATATTCTCTGAAACCATATTCATTTAACAAAATACACACACAAACACACAATAAAAGGACACTGTATATTACATATAAATAAACCTCAAAAGAAATTAAAAAACAACTAAAACAAAAACTAAATGAAGGTTGTTAAATTAACAGTTTGTAAAATTCTAACATAAAATAACAAAATAAAAACTTACAATGCATTTTTAAAGTGATAAGAATGCGAAGAGTATTTTTTGAGGAACTCGTTGATACTATAAAAAATTTCTTTTATTAGCCGTGATATGCAAAATATCTCAGAAGCTGTCTATTGTGAAGCTGTGTACGCTGTGTGTGTATTTGTTATGCGTTGTATGTTTATTGTTATTTTTTTTGTCATTTTGTATGACGCACGTTATGTCTCTGCGACAAATAAATATTTTTTATTGCTATCTTTCTTTTCTGTCTTTAGGCAATCCAATTCTGATCAAAACATATATGTTGGGTGAACTTGGGTGATTTAATTGCAAAAAATTGGGTTTTGCAATACATTAACCTACTGCATTTTAATTGCATCTGCTAGCCAGCTGCGAAATTTGGCAGTTGCCACTGCATTTTGGATTCGAAGAGATTTAATGACAGCTGTCCCAAAACAGGGTGTTACAAAACTTTTTTTTATACTTTAGCGTGTGTACGACCCGTGAAAAAGCAATACAAAGTAAACCTTTATTACTGGGAAACTAAATAATGCTGACTTATTTACTTACCTACTTGCTGTTCATTTGAATAAGCCAGAGTTTCAGAGGTATTAAGGCCAAGGTAATCAGCAATTATATTTTCAACACTAAACATATTAAACATATCTCCATCTCTGTCATCTTCAAATGGTTGTCAGACACAACGATATAAAATGTGTGTTACAGGTGGTCTAAAGTATCTGGTAACCAGAATTCATTACTCGCAACTGAATTTAAATCTGCATTGTTTTCTTAGCACATACCTAGCCTAATGTTTTCTCAAAGCGCAACTATTTTTAAGCGCAACCAAGTAAGCGCAACTAAATTATTCCTCGAAGCACTGGTTGCGCAAAGCGCAACCATGATTGGAAACAATGAATGAATCCATCATAGGGGTTTCTATTTTTCATCTTGGTTCCGCTTTTTAACATGTTAAATATTTGGTTTGAATTTGTGAGCGCAACTAATGGTTGCGCTTCGAGGAATAATTTAGTTGCGCTTAGTTGGTTGCGCTTTGAGGAATAGCCCGTTTTCCCAACACAAACCTACATATTTTCCATACTGATTAAGGCGCCACCCATATTTAAATAAGTAATCTCCGACTATGTGTGGTCTTCTATGACTAGGCATATTACTAGTAAACGTTTATGTGACGTCACTCAAGTAACAAACACTTGACTGCCGGCAAAATCAATGCACAATACGCAGATAACATGTGATATCTAAGTATATACTACAAGTAACTAGGAACCGAACACGTGTTCAGTTATTATTAATTTTATGCGTTTTCTTGTATATTTTCCTGCAACGAGGACCATTTACTCAATGGTATAAGTACCATTGAGTAAATTGTTCAATGGATATTAATTTTCCTTGAATGAATCTTATTTGTGATTGTGCTATATGAGCTTGTTCAGACACGGCGGGAACCGCGCGATTTCAGAATCGCATGGAAATCGCGAGAGTCTTATTTGTATGAGTTATTATTTAATCGTTCAGACATAACCGCGCGGTTAATCAAGCAAGGGCTGGCCCTTAAGAGACAATTAATAATATGATACGGGGTGGAAGGGACACTGACGCGAACGGTTACCACGTATCCAATACATCATTCTGAGCTTGAAAAATTTGTCATCGGTTTTTTTTTTTTAAATCGGCGTCCGTCCGCGCGGTCGGGCGGAGGAGGCGAAGATTTTGTGGTGATGGTCTCTATCAGTAGTAGGCTATCTTCCACGTGTTCTGACGGCTAGATAAGTGGGCATAACTTCAAAAGCATTTCGCATTTCTACAGGACTTCCCCTTTGGGCACTTGGGCTATCAATACCACTACCATTTTTCTTTTTATATGTTGTGTGCACTTGTGGCATGTGCCAAATAAATATCATTTCTTTCTTTCTTTTCTTTACCAAATTTTCTGATAGTGGCTAAGCTTTTCGTAACTCCAAAATAATAGCTTTTAAGTAAGTAGGTAAAAGAAAAGTAGGGCTGCGTACATCCAGTACGCAGCCCTACTTTTCTTTTACCTCCTACCTATCGGCCCGGCAATTAAATAAAGAAGGTATCGATGTGAATAATGCTATATCCCACTTTAATTGGCACCAAATTATTGCTGTATCTTTCTTCAAGAAAAATCGATTTAATTCTTTTCGATATACACACCTTTTAGACTACAAATTAACAGCAATAACTCCGTTTTTGACCACAACCAACTCGTATAATTAAAATGATTAAACATAACGATTCTTCAACCACCAGAAAACAATATCTTCATAATAACATCGGTTTATTTCGGCGTATCTTGTAACAAATTATTCAAAACAAAGAGTGGTGTCCCAATCCTGTGTTATCGGTCCATAAACAGCCATACATTTGGCTGTCGACGCTACGCCGGTGGCCGATACCCTATATTTGTACAGACAACAAAATTAATAAGTGTATGGGCCGTTAATTGCGTTTGCATTTAATCAAAGCTGTGCGTCGACCTCTTTTGCATGCATCTTTATGTAATGACTTGGCCAAAGTTGAGTTAAGGATTTGGAAAATATGTGTTTTTAATTTAATTCTGTAATGTTACTAATTTAATTGAATGTAATTCTGATATTTAGGTTTTGGCTATAATTTATGTTTTTATTTTCGTCTATTTTTGATTCTTATATGGGTCTCGGACCTGAGATAGATAAAATTATTAATGATTGATCATTTATTGAATTATTGATGATTTTTTGATTGAATTTATTTATTTATCCGGTGGTCTTATTATTGTTAATTTAATCTAAAACTAACATTAGGCTAAGTCATACTGCTACTAACATAATATGGATTTTTGATCTGAAATAAAATATTTGAATTGAATTGAATTGAATTACGTAAAAAAATATCAGAAACTTTTTTCTGCTAAGGATAGCATATTTGGATCATCAGTTCTTTTACCAAGGAGGTAATAATAGCAATATCGTCACTGTTCATCTTTTTCAGGGAAAACTATATTGAGCACTGAAATGAAATATGTAGGCATTCAAAAACCCAGCAAGGCTGATCAAATCTTTACAAAATACAGCAACGTAATAGAAAGACACTGGTCCTAATCACTAAGTCACCTATACGCATAACTATTTTGTCGGTAGTACAAACAGATACCCTACAAATCATACGTTTAAAAGTGCCTATGAAAAATCGATCCACACTTTGCCACTATCCGCTAAGGTAATGGAGTAGGGAGGTGCTAATCAATTGATGCGGTATTAGTAATGATAAAGTTTCTTTGATGTAAACTCTTTTTTGAAGTCTTCAGGTGGAACTATGCTAAACATCATTGCTACTAAGTTTCTCTGACAGACTCTCAGTTTGGGAGTAATTTAGTGCTAGGAAACTAGCTTATGGACTCCTAGCTTAGATGGTTTCGTATTTCTTCAGCAACTCGCATGAGGATTAGTATAAGCTTTCCAGTATTTTCAAATTACCACCACCACCATACCACCATTACCATTACCATTTCTTTTTTTTTGTTGTTTTTTTTTTCTGTCAATAAAAAACATTTAAAAAAAATCCATCATCGATATAGCTGATAGAATTTCACTTTATCCAGACCCTCCGGTAAATATCTTCTTAAAAATACGCCTAATTTAATACGAAGACACGGATGTCTTAAAATATTCTATGAACCTAAATACAATCTTTCTACATGACGAAACAATTTCACATTTTCCCTTCGAACAAACAAAAATCCGTTATGCATTCTTACACACATCACCAAAACATAATGACATGCCAACAAACTTTAAATTGCCGCATCCACAAGATTCTGTGCCCAGATCCCGTTACCCGCTTTCCTCTCCATTATTTAGGCATTTGTACCCGTCACGTTCACAATACTGCTGATTGTACTTCTGTCAGACAGTTCCTACACGACCATCTTACTTTGACCTCTGACGCTTAGTAGAACTTGATTGATATCACCTTCATCTGTAAAGGGTCTAGAGGCCAACTATTCTGGTTCTGACATATTAATATTTAGTAGTGAAAGCCTTGTTTGTTTTTTTTTTTTGTACGGAATTTTAACTAGTTCTGTGTGAGCCAATTAGTATTGTAATGCTACTGAGTAATGAGTGTGCTAATTATGAAATTAAAAAAAGTTGAAAGGAAATATTTGAGATTACTTTTCGCTGGCTCCGAAGAAAAAGATTTCAAGACTGGACGAAAAAATTAGATTTAAATGAAATTGTTAATTTCCTGTTAAAAAATATTGAGAGTCAACAGCCGGGAAAATCGTATTTCCGGGTAAACAAGATTATTATTATCTAATCAGTTATATTGCTGGAATATTACAAGCTTTAAAAGAGTTGATAGACCTCGGATCAGCTGCGATGAGCTGCGGGACTTTCCATTTCCATACGTATATTAAAACTAGCGGTTTACCCCTTGCTTTGTTTTCACAATTTAACAAAACGTCGTACACAAATATATTTTCATCCAACTTCTGAAATAAAAAAAAATATGGTGAAAACCGCATAAAAATTATCTGACACGTACTTTAAAAGAACAACCTGCTCACACTGACGAGCGCGAAAAGCAACTTTAATCTATGCTAATATTATGAAGCTGAAGAGTTTGTTTGTTTGGTTGAACGCGCTAATCTCAGGAACTACTGGTTCTAATTGAAATATTCTTTTAGTGTTGGATAGTCCATTTATCGAGAAACGCTATAGGCTAAACATCACGCTACAACCAATAGGAGCCGAGCAAAAATAGAACAAGTCAGAAGCGGCGGGTGAAACCGCGGAGCACTGCTAGTGTATAATATGTATAGAAGTGTTTTTCTAAGTCTCCAAAGTCAAACGGAATAATTAGCTACAGGTTGATTTTAGAGCTCTTGTTATTTCTTTCAAAAATAGTAAATAGAAATTCCGACATTAAATACACATAAAACAATTTTGAACCCCCATTTAAACAAGACATCATTATTTATATTTATGCAAAATACAACCTTAATACTACAATAAATTATGTACAAAATTAAATACATAGTACCTACTGCCATTTAACTACGAGTTACGACTTTTGGAGCGTGGGTCGAATGGCTGTTTTTCCATTGTTTTCACATAAAAACTCGGTAATAAAGTAAGATGTGACCATAAAAATTCTATCGACTTTCACAGTCGTGATGAACTTTCTATAAGACTTAATTATATAAGATAACCTTTTTCTGAATTTATTTGGAAATTATATCGGAAAATGATAGCAGAGACTTAAATTAAATTATTAGTATGGCTATTCTTTTTATGGGGGAAAACATGATTTGATAAGCATTTCGAATTTATTTTTATTTATTTTATTTGGCTCTTCAACAATGAGTACACTATTACATATAATATAATAAAACATTACAAACTTAAGTCTAAGTGCCCCATTACTTAAAGAAGAGCACTACATGCACTATACAATGCGCCTAAATATCTAATTTAACAATGAGAAAAAAAAAAAGAAATGATTAAAAATACAAAAAAAAATTAATCAAAATAAATAAGAAATGACTTGGTGAAATTTACTTCACCACTGCTCTCAAAATGGTTGAGGAAAACATCGTGAGGAAACCGGCATGTCCTTGAACCAAAAATTCAAAGACGTGTCACACCGGGACTTTACCCACATGGTGAATTACGACCACCCCTCTCACATAGATAAGCCTGTGTCCCAGCACTGGGAACATTACAGGGTTATTATGCAACTATGATGAGGTCCTTATATTAATTTGTTTATGTATTGTTACAGAGATCGAAGCGGCGGAGGCATGCAAATGGCTGAGGGCAGCTGGATTCCCGCAATACGCGCAGATGTACGAAGGTATGTGTCAATTATGAGTTTAACAATAATATTATATATACAGCGTGTGCCAGAAAGCTGTGATCATATTTCAGGGTGTGATTCAGACCATCAAATTAAACAACTGTCTCCATGGGACCACCATCGAAATCATGAAAAAAAAATGGCAGTCCCATGCATTTGGATCGAGTCGGTATTGGAGCGGATATATTTTATTTTTTCGTGATTTCGATCACGGCCCATTGTGAAAATTTTTCAGTTGGTCTTAATCACACCCAGAAATATAGGATACTTTTATCCCGGTAGTCCGATCCCGTGGGATAATTACCGAACTCGACGCAGGCGAGGCCGCGGGCATAAGCTAATTTTGATATAAAGATGACAAGGCCCAGAAAATATCGACACTAATTCAACCATCAGCGTTGAGAATGAGAATAAAATACTAAACTGTCTCCAAGACCGTTTCACGCTAATAACTAACAGTCAACTACGTGCTTACCCCACAAAATACAACGTCGTAATGATATTATTAAGTACACACTAACTTTCGTCTGGACAAAATGCAAGGGTTTCCACGAACTCTTAGCCTATTAAGGACAGTCCCAATAATACGCAGTCCCGACCTGTCCTAACTTATCTATTAATCATACTTACTAGTCAATGCGCGGTTTGTCCTACATTTTGAATATGTATAGGGTGGTGTAATCGGTTTATGCAAATTCGAATGTTTAGAAACTGTAAATTTTTTTGGTTTTATTTTTTTTTGTTTTCCTTAAGTTTTTTTATTGAATGGTTAAAAAACCCAACAAAACTCTTATTGGGTTTTTTCAACCATTCAATAAAAAACTTAATGATAAAATTTTTTGACATTCGTAATATTTTTCGGTTTTACCAGCAACTATTTAGTAACAAAGATGTTCATGGTTTCAAACAATCTAAAAGTATTAGTTTTATCCTTGAATTTATATTTGAATGTAATTACTCTCCTATTGACATTTAATCGAAATGGTTCTTGTATGGTTAAAAAAGAAGACAAAATATTAAGTTTTATGAAACTTTTAAAAATAAACATAATATCTTTTTATTTATTTATTTAAACTTCATGTACAATAGTGGTACATAGGCGGGCTTAATGCCACAAGGCATTCTCTACCAGTCAACCTTTGGGTTAAATAAGAAAACATATCATAATTATAATGTCACGGCTGTTATCCCTCAAGAGTTAGGCAAAGCTCGAACACCCTGTAGCATGGAGCCGGTAACGAAGCTCAGCTGGCCAGATGAAGCTAAATCCCACTCAATTGATCGCTATTCTTACGATTATTAATGAGAGAATTAAGTGGATATGCCTCTTAGTTGGTAATATCTTTGTGCATTTTTGTGATTTATATGGATCTAACCGAACTGCAAAGGTAATGATAGTTCTTTTTACATTAAATGAAGCCTGTAATTCCTGAAGGGTAAAGCAGAGGTGTACGTATCTAATAAATGACCCACATTTCGCAAGTTCAAGTCCATATTATAGGGGGAGAGCTTATTGCCATCAACCGAGCACTAATCTAGGCTTCGAGGTGCTACTTAGAAATTCTGATGGAAACACCCAATAGCATTTTGCTCCACCTAGGAATCGAATCTAGGACCTCATATTCAGCAGTCGCGGTTGCGATCACTAAACCAACAAAGCAATTATAAAAGTTTTTTTTTATTAAATAGTAGTATTTATTTCTTAAAATAATATAACCACATGTATGTAAGTTTTCAATCGTCAACTCACAGCTTCAACGAAATCAAAAATCTAAAATGCGGGAAAGCTTTTCGATTCTCACATTTTCCAGACATCTTAATTTCGTATTCAGAAGACAGCGTTCAATTCGACGTGATAGGGCCGTTTTTGTCCTCCAGGACCTTTAAGTCTCGAATGACGTTAAAATATCTTTTCACCAACACTTAAGATACATCTAAATCAATGCCTAAATAAAAATCCATAGTATTGGAATTTCAACTTTAAGAGCTGAGCTGAGGATGGGAAATGAAACAGCTTTCTTTTGTCTAGGCATGCGTTTAGCTGTCGCCTAGCTAACGAACGGGCATTAGTCTTGAAAAACGTAACGATATCTTTTCTCTTACGGTTTCATTCACACTCAATTTGTTTCGTTGTTGTAATTCTAGTCGTGTTTGACTCGAAATGTCTTACTCTAAAGTCCTCTGAGCCTTATGCAAATAAGTTTTCGACATAGATACAACTAATCAGTTTTTCAATGACGTCATGGATTAGATTTATGTTGGGTTTTCTAACATTCTAAATATTCTTATGAGCGTCATGTAAAATATATGTATTCAGCTGCATATGGTTATACTGGAAGCCGACCCCAATATAGTTGGGAAAAGCCTAGGCAGATGATGATTACCCCCAATCGGATAAAGTTGTACCGTATTGTAAGTATATACCATGATCTTTTTGTTAATTTGTGATTTTTTTTCAAAAAAAATATTTCGAATAATAATTTCAAAGCGTGTCCACATCATTATCATCCTCCAATATTACATCTACGCTGACAATATAAAGTAAATTATCCTTTAATAGGAGCAAAAGGACCCAGCGCTTACTCTCTTCTTTGTGACGTAAATATTCCATTATGAAGCCCGAGATGGAATCCATTCTCCAAATATGGAATAGTCCAAAGATGGATGATTTTTTTATGCTAGGATGACCCGCAGGTTATGAATAATTAAATTAGATGGAGGTTTAAAGGATTTTGATTGTGTTGTTTTTTTGTTCGTTTTTTGATTTTAGTTAATGTTGTGATCACGTGGTTTATTTCATAGAATGAATTCTTGGCACAGTGGTTCAAAGTGATGGAATAATTGGAAAAAATACTATTGTTTTTTTTTCAAAATAATTAGGTATCCAAGGAAGATTCATGAGTAAAATATGAAATTTTAAGTAGCAACGTGACACAATAATGTAAGAACGTAGATAAATATTAAAAAAAAGCTCTTAAAACACACTTTTTAGTAATCGCTCGCATCCATTACTGCGTCAATATATTTTTGAAAAACATAATTACTTCTGATACAATTTACAACCTGCACTAACCTTGTACTATCAACTGTACAACCTAAAACATAAGAGTGGTTTTTCCTTGCACGTATCTAAAAAATTCTATGACAAACTCCAATTTTCAAGGCCTTTATCATACATAATCTAAGATAAGGCTTACATAAAAGTGTAAACCAGAGGAATTTGTTTACATTCGTGTTGTATCATTGATATAGATACTTTCCTCTTGATATGACGTCAGTCCTTTATCATAGAATTCCGTCATTTTCTAAGAATTTTTGCATTTTTTCCTGCAATTTTGTCAGTGAATCATTCTTTGTTGAGTTGGTGAGAAGTACGAGTAATTTGATTAGTGATTGCTGACGTGGTACAATGTGTGAGTGGTGATGAAATTGCATTTCAAAGGAAATTACTAATATGCTATGTAAGTATAAGTGTTTACTAATTAGGTTTCTTGGTTTTGGCGATTGAATTTTTGTCTGGATGATGGCATTGGGGTCGCCTGCAATTTACGTGGGAATTAAAAATAACCGGTGTTTAGTGTACTGTTAGGGTACCTCTCTACCCTAATAGCCCTAATAAGCCTCTGCTTAACCCTTTAGGGAAAACAGGCATGGTGTCATGTATATTTTTATTGATAGGTAGTTTTACTGGTAGGTTAGGTATAGGCTGTTTCAGACTTTGAAAATTGATGGAGGACGTTATGATTTAAAATGAAAAGATTTTAGCGTTAAAATCATCCATCACTTTATTAGTGATCGAAGGTTTTACTAAATGTATCAGCTAAGAGTATTCTAGTCTACTAATATTAAAGCAATTTTTAAATTAGGTCATAAAATGATAAAACAAAACAAATGAGCATCAGATATGTCTAAATACATAATATATAGAAACAATAATTATTGATACTTGTTTCTTCCGTATATGACGAATTAATGACCAAAATGTATTTAACTGACGAGCGATTGTAAAACACAGAGTTAAAAAGATTCAATTCTTGGAAAAAAGTACAAAAATACGTATTACAATCTATACAAGTCTTTATTTGAATGTTTTATAGTTTTAAGGAAGGTATTAAACTAAATTTATTGGTATAATTAAATCTTAAATTATTTACTCTGTATTTAAAAAAATACTTTATTGAATTTTATTACGGGTTTCATAAAAATGTAACACCTGGCGGTAAACGAAATTAACAAGAAAACGCATAAATTTCACCTTTTTAATTGCTTTAAAATTAATTACTGTGTTGTAAATTAAAGGTTTAAATAATGTAACCTTCCTTGAATTTACCTGTGTGGTATATTTAAAATCACTAAGAAAAATAAACCTTATCTCTGTTACATAAAATATATATTTTAGGTTTATTGCATTTGCAATTTAAATCAATAACTAACTTAGAAAAAGCAAAGTTTTACTACTATAGTGCAGATTTATAGTTAAAGTGCAATAAACATAAACAAAACTAGACCCAGCTCAAATAAAAAAGAAGTTATTAGTTCCGTTACAGATAGTAAAACTTTATTGACTATATAAAATTCTGGACCTTCATAACTCTCCTATTTGGCTTTCCGAACTAGTTTCGAAAACGATTTAAAATGACCCACAAAAAACATAACGATAAATAAAGTGACCGTTCCAATGACATAATCCAGGGATTTTGCTAAAAAACTTGAGTAAAAAAACCTTTTTTTAGTGAAAGTTCCCGCCCACCCATTTGATACCCACTAACAATGCTATGGTCACAATAAATGATCGTTTACGTCATCCTAAAGTCAAACAAAACGTAACTGATTAGTGTTATCTGTGACACAGGTAAAATATTTCTCGAAAATGACTAAATTCCAGAGTAAAATTCAACTTAACTTTACAATAAGAATATCTGTTTGACACATTTTTGACATAAGCCCAAACTGCATTTGCTGTTTTTTTGCAACATTCTTATGCAAAATTAGCTTCTAATCCCCTGAAATAGGTATTGTATTGTTATCTTATGGACTATTTTATTTAAAATTGTGCTACATCGGGAGCGTAGCGATAGGGGGTTGGTATCCTTGACAAGGCAAACTTATCCGTCAAAAATGTTTTTTTTTCTCCGATTAGTTCAGGTAAGGACCAGTGGGTGACTGCATGTTGCAACGGACGGACGGGCTTTTTGTGTTTCTGTGATTTTTGACCGTTATAAATGTGTACGTTTGTATTTTGCACAGTTCGCTGTTGGGAGGAATTTGTTTGTTCGAAATAGGTGGTAAGTGGTTGTTATTTTTTATTTAACGTTTTAATGCGATACCGGCCAATTTGTTGATTATTTAAAGATTTTGTTTAGGGACTTATTAGCAATAAGGAATCAGCTATATTTAATGATCTGTTAAGTAACTGATTAAACAATTTTTGCAAGGTTTTATCTTAAATATTTTCTGCAGTCATCGGCAATGAATCACGTTAATGAGATTGTTGATTGATCATTGATTATATCTTCAAAAATTTTCCTAACTCTGATCAGTGAAGTACACGATATAAAAGGCACAAACATCCAATCACGTATATAGAATAGTATACAAAACCAGTCTTCCAAGTGTGACCAAATAGCTCCCCGAACTATTAGGTGACCTTCTAAATGCCCATATCCTACATCCAGTATTGACTTTTCAAAGCACAGCTGACTAAGTAGGCGTGACCGGTTCAGTGTTGGACATACTAAATAAATACAGTCAGAAAGACCACTCTTATTAATGGATCACACAATCTGGCTAGGGCAAATTGTGGAACGGCTGCGGGCACAGGCTATTATTATACTGATTCTTTTGGAAGTATTTTTAGAATGGAAGAGTCCATACCGCCTTGCCAGGACTATAAAATCAAAACCATATAAGCAATACCTGCAACATTGACAAAATAATTACTTGACTTAACGGTAAACTAGAGGCAATGTAGCCAGTAAATTCAAATAAAAAAACTGCAGCTGTTTAACAGCAAAATGCAAATAACTTTGCCATTTTCAAGTGCCCATATTTTGTAATGGTTTGGCATTTGGAGTGCAGTTTACCTGAACACACTCAAGATGACGACTATTCCTAAAAAAATACAATCACGTAAAAAGGGCAATATTGAACGAAGCTTTAAAAATTTGCAAAAGAAAGACACCCTCTTGAAAGAACGAATACCAATATCTTGCACAGATAAGAATTTCGATGATTTATTGCAGATTTGAAAAATAAAATCTAATTATCTTTTAAACGGACGGTATACGCAATTAAGTAAATCCTTTTACCGGCAATATTATTAGACCCTTTATTTATTTCAATACCACATGTTTTACAGTTTTAATTATTCCTATAAAAAACAATATTAAAAAAAAAAACATTTAAAAATAAAAAAATAGTAGCCCACCGGCATCGGGAACAAGGTCCGAGCTACCGGTGGTCAGGGCTGTTGAGACATTATTATTATTTTTTTATTATGTCTAGAATCATAAACTTTGTCCTTGAACTTGTAAATACGTAACACTATGCAAGATGATATTATGGTATAATCCTTCTGAATATTCCTTGTATGTGGTTAGCATGACTAAAATACACGGTGTGCCCATCTATTAACACTATTAGTTAATAATGTCTTACAAGGAAACCTACGTCACTTATGAATGAAGTGTTTGTCATGGATTTTTAAATTACTGCTCACATATTTGTTTTTTTTTTCCTTCTAAAACATATCGTATTTTGGTAAAATTTTTAGACTTAAATAAAATGGGAGAATAAAACGTTTTTACTTATAAGTTTTATTTTTTTTTAGACGAGATCCCAGAATAGTTTTATTTCTTTCACTACCTATCAGACAAAATTATATTCTGTATTTTATACCTGAACGACAAATAAACCTCTTAAAAAATTGTAGGTACTAAAATTCCTAACGTAATTCGCCTTAGCATTGATAAACGACAACAAAATTCAGAAATAAAGCATGAAACGAGCAATATTTTATACGACGTCTGTACGTAAGAGCGCCATTTTGGATATTGCTCACACATCAAATTGCCCCTGACCTATGTTAAGTATCAATTTTGTTACCCTCACAAAAACCCACTTTTCGGTACGTTACACACAGGTGACATATTATAAAGATATGAAAAAAGTAAAAAAAAGTCTGAATACGTTATTTTTTTAGTTGGGTTTGGTTAGGGAAAAATATTTAAAATTGACGCTGGGAATACCCGATCTACTAAATTATTTAAGTCATTTAGTTATCCAAATGGCAATTATAATAAATAAGAAATTAAAGTGCAAGGTTTGATGCAACTTTGATATTTTTGGTTCAATGTCATGCAAATAACGGTATAGTTATGCAAAGCGCTTTTTATTATAATAATGAGTCATTTTGTTTGAAAACAGATTAACATATACCGATAATATCACGCCTGTAATCCTTGAAGGGTTAGGTAGACCCCCTCTCGCCAGTTATGTTTAAAGCCAATGTAATAGGGGGGCGAGCCTATTGACATCAACCGGGCACAAACCTAACTCCGTGGCTGCTACTAACAAATAGTTGTTTAGAAAATGCAAAAAAATAAGGATTTTTATAATTTGGTCTTTATTTTTTTTATGATAAAACAGGTTTTCAAATCGACCAGGTTTTTTTTTTCCATTTATTATAGTTTTCCTGTAATGGTGCTCCCTCACCGCGAGCATTCGCCTGCAATGTAACAGTCCGAGATTCGATTTTGTATGGAAACAAGTGAATCTGAACTGTTACATTACAGGCGAATACTCCCGGTGAGGGAGAACCTTAATGATTATCCTGAGTTTTGATCCGTGCAACGTTAAAACGAACTAATCATTCTTTTAAGTTTATCAGCGTGTTTTAGGGCTAATCCTAAAAACTGCTCGATCCAAACGACAAAACGTTTCATCTCAAAAATCCTCAGCCCACAAAACAATAACCAAGACACCATAAAACATAAATACTCGCAAATTAACTACACATCCTAGCGACACTTCTTTTAATTACTGACGACAGTCATTAAGACATCTGCAGCTGTGAACAAATGATCGGGTGCTTTGATGTTCATCATCAGTGTCTTTGGTGGCATAGTGATCATCATTATTGACTTGTTAATGTATTAATTAACCTAGGTGTTAAATGGTTGTATAAAAAGGTTGATGTTTTGCGAGCAGTGTATTCTTATGTATAGTCGACCTCATAATTGTTTTTTTTTTATAAATGGGCCTACTCTTGACCTTAATCTAGTCCTGAAGACAGATGAGGTCGACGATGGGCCGAGCTAACCCAAAATAAGCCTGTTTTATCACTTTTTTACAGTAAGTTGAAACTTTCGATTAGGTTTGAGCTACTTAACTATCACATTGACTTTTAGACCTTGTGACTTTGTAAAAGAAATGCAACCTAAATGCGGTAAAGTAATTAAGTGATATGATGTAAATAAGATTGATCTATCTATCTAACATGCATTATCATATTGCTGGGCAAAAGCCTCCCTTTTTTCAAATATTTCTAGCCTATGCCATTGAGGGCCAGTGCTTTCAGTATATCCCTAAAAGTACTTAAATCTATCAGAGCTTTGAAAGACACCCATTAACTATTTTCTGTCTCTCTCTTACTCTGTACAAGTCGTCATCAGTCATCATCTGCCTACCCTTTTCCAGCTATGTTGGGGCTTCCAGTCTAACCGGATGATATCTGACCTCCGCAACCCAGTTAGTACTGGGTAATACGATACCCCTTGGTAAGACTTATTGTCAGACATTCGGGCCACTGGCTAAACGACTGTCAAAGATCTACAAATGACAGCCGGTACCAACGGTTTTTCGTGCTTTCCGAGGCGTGTGCCAGCAATGAGAACATTAAAGCTGATTATGCTAAGTGCTTTGTGCTAGAATATTCTATGAAGTTGCAGCTTCACATCAGACTACGCACATTACCCTATTGGCCTTCACACAGTTAAAGAACACATTTGAATACGTCATCCATTCAGCTGCATTGCCATTTTACCCGCCGCTACCCTTCTACGTCACCGCTAATGAATGTCTTTCATACAAACTGAAGAGGAAACTGGGCCAAGTTTCCTCTATGCTTTGTACGAGCATGGTGGAGTGAGTCAATAATCTTTTGCGTGTTTGAAAAGAATTGCTTTGTGGATATCTTCAGTAACTTGTGTGATTTTATGGGGAAATAAGTAGTGTGCATTTTGTTAAAGAGTTTATTCTTTGAAGTTATAAAGTTCGTAATAAGTTAGCGTTCAGAGAAGGCACTAGGCGATTCTTGTAGTACCTAGTATTTCTAGTATCTACTAAATTAGCTCCTAAGAGTCTACCAATAACAGCTCCACAGAAAAACAGCCAAAAAAGTTTAAAAAAAAAAGCTTTTTGACGTTTACGTTGCCACAATTTCACCTACCATTTTGTCACATCTTTGTGTCGTTTGGCGTACAGGGCACGCGCTTGCTTGTTACATATATACCAATGGCGTTCAAAAGGTTAAAAACCTAGGCTTTTTGCCGTATGCAGTACTACTTTAACATGGAGAATAATTAATTGTGAAAAAGAGTACCTTAATATAAAACATCCGAGTTGTTTCTTGACAAAAAAGATCCTTTTAGTAATACATATAATCCATCATTTTCAACAAGCATACGAGGGTTGTTAAATCACAAAAGATGTTAAAATCTCAAATAGATATATCCCAAAAAAAAACACATACGTAGATACTTCAAACAAGAAGAACATGCCGAAACCAAAAACATAATGGGCTCGACATGCGTTCTGTCACGTTCACACCGAAATATCTCAGTTACGTGTCGAGCATTCACCATGGAAATCTGATAAAGATATCTCTTCAAATACCACAGATTTGATGTAGGATTTTTCGAGAACATTTTTCGGTGATAAGGTGGAGGATTATCTTGTGTGTGAAGTGTGGAGCGCAAAGTGAAAAGTATGAGGATCAATGATAATGAAGCCCATAAATACTAGAAATCAATTTTATTAGGGTCATGTGTAAAATTGTAACGCACCCGTTTCAGATTCGGCGTATTCAGCGATGCGCCGAAAACGGAATCTGCGGTGTCTGGCAGTGATAGCTCTTAAACGCGATTTAGAGGCCGTGCTGATCGTGTTCAGTTTATCATAACTTCCCTGCCCTTATCCCAATTTATTCCGGGTCGGCGCAGCATGTCTTCTTCTTCCATACTTCTCTATTACTCGTCATGTTATGAGATACCTCTTTTCCAGCCATACCATTCTTCACACAGTCCGTCCATTGTTTCTTTGGTCTTCCTCTACTCTTAGAGCCATCAACATTCATACTCGAAACTTTCCTCACGACGACGTTAATCGCGATGGCGTCCAGTTTCATTACTATAATTCTGCTTTGGTCGGCTTTCTTTTGACAGTCAAACTAAAACAGTAATCTAGTTTGTATCTAGGTGGATTTTTAACAGAGTTGCCTTTTCTGATTTTTAGCTTTTATGAGGATTTTTTTTCCAGTTGGTAAACCTATATTTATTACTTTCTCGATCTACCTATCTACTCAAAGAGAGTACTCGGTTACGGTGTTTGGTAGTTAATGTAACATTATATACATCTATCTTATTTATTTAGTCGAGTGTGGGTAGTTTGGTTGAGTAGCAATCAATCAACATTCAACACTGATACAAGTACCTCTGTATAGTCCACAACACATGTGCGGACTAACCTTGTGTGTTTCGCTTGAAATCGTCTGTGTGTGTGACAAGCCTTAAGCTTTTAATATAACATCACGCCAGTAATCCCCAAAGTGTTAGGCCGAGGTGTGCATAATTTTAAATCCACATTTCGCCAGGTATGAGGGCTCGTGGCTAAATAATAACAGGCACTCTGGGCGATCTTCAGGTTAAGCCGAGCCATTCCTAGGTTGGACTACCCATTGCATACCGAGTTTCCTCCGTACCTCGGAAAGCACGTTAAGCTGTTGGTCCCGACTGTTTCCAGATCTCTGACAGTCGTTTCAGGTAGTGACCTGAAAGTCTGACAACCAGTCTTACCAAAGGTATCCTATCATCCAGTACTAGCTGGGTTGTGAAGGTCGGATGGGCAGTCGCTCCATGTAAAATATAGGTATTCCGCTGTATCCGGTTGGACTGGACCCTGATGTAGTTGGGAAAAGGCTATTAGATAACGGATTTTCACGTTTTTTTTATAAAAACTAGTTGTGGTCGTCTTTCCCTATCCAACTCCTCTCAAATTAAACACTGAACCGAAATAAGAGATTACAGTCTCTTTAATTCAGAACATAATTAAAATCGAAGTCAGTTTGTTTGTTACATTTTCACGCCTAGACCTGATCATTCTAAAATTTTGCGTATACGTTGTCAGGTGTACAGAAATGGACATTACCTTTCATCTCGAAAAAAAGTACTGTTCCCGAGGAAAACAACAATAACGTTCTTATGTCAGATGGCGCCACGTGTCTTTCGAATCATGATTGAATTATATTATTATAGAAACTTTAGTTATAGAGAGTTTGAGAATTGTCAAATTCTAAATCAAAGCAAGCGAAGCTGCGGGCTGCGGGCAAAAGCTAGTTAAGTAATAAAATCGCTCTCCGCTTGTAGCTTACCCCACATCCCAAGTATTCTACCCAGCACGAGTATAACTGACCTTAGTACTCGCACATGGGTCCAATTGAATTGTGTAATGATGCACTTACTGCACTTGGTCCCCGACCACAAGCCATTTGTTATTTTAGCTCTGTGATGCGTATGAGGAATGTTGGGGCTTTGTTTATGTTTACGGCTGTTTGGGTAAGCGGGTTAGCAGAGTTGTAGGTTGGTGAAGTAGTTGGTGTTGCTTTATGTGTTGGCAACAGGGTAAAAATATTGCCAGGTTTTGTAGTCCTTTAGTGATTTTTATTTAGTGGATGATTGTTTACCGCGTTTGATCATTGCGACTCTCCCATATTGCACTGTCTCTTTAGATTTTTTGCTTTTCGCATGATTTCGCTCGTAAGACAAAGGAGGCTGTGTGAAACATGGAAAATACAAACAATAAATAGTTGCCCCACACTAGGAATTTCTCCTGTATCGTGGGTGCGTTGACAAACATTTAAACTCACATACACAAACAGCCAGACCCGGAACAACTACCTGTAGATCATACAAATATTTGTTCCGTGCGGGGATCGAACCCGCGACACGCAGCGCAGCAGCCGATCGCTCAGCCACTGCGCCAACCGTGCTGTCAATGTAACAAAACTCAGTTAAAACCAAGAAAATAATTACATTTTCTTACAGAAATAACAAGCTTTAATAATTAAATAATCAAAATTAATATAAATTACATCCTACCTGGATTTTGACTGATAAAACCACTATCAGTTAATGATAAATGATAACGGCACAATTATAAATGACAGTTGAGAATGTTATACATTTTCATCGATTACATAGTTATCTTTTCATTATTATTGTTCCCTATAAGTGTTACGATATAATCAGTAGCCTACGATTATCAAATTTTAATGGTAATGGTAACTTCTGCTTCTTATAATAGTAAATTCTTGTTAGGTAAGAATGACTAATACCCAATTTCTAATTTTTTATAAAAAAAAAATAGATTGTTGTTCTCTTATCGTGTGCTTGCTAGTTTCCACAAAATTGCTTCTAGAATATTTGAATTTTGGATAATAAGGTTATCTATATATATAAAAATGGTAAACTGGCTGAATGACTGACTTGGTGATATATCAACACACAGCCCAAACCGCTGGTCCTAGAGACATGAAACTTGGAGGGTGTGTTCTTTGTGAAGAGTAAGTATTCACTAAGAAAGAATTTTGAGAATTCCACCCCTAAAGGGGTGAAATAGGGGATGGAATTTTATATGAAAGTCCGTCAGTTTTGAAAATAGGATCTTCTTTTGTGTTTAGGCTGACGATTGAAAATTTATTTACACGTGTCTCAGCGTTTTTGATAATTCTTCCCCCGAAGGTTTAAAAAGGGGGATGAAGGTAAGTAATCGGATATTATTTGACATCCACGCGGGCGAAGCCGCGGGCAAAAGCTAGTAATATAATATTTTCTGCTTGTGCCGGAGTAGACAAACTGTGGAGAAAGATTAACCACAATCAATCCATATCCTAGTTTTTATTAAGATTCCCGAAAATAGAGGAAAAATTTCAACCATTGTATTGAAAAAAATATTGAAGCATTTTTCAGATTCAGCAGATGTGTTTTATGCAGTTGGGTCGTGGGATAGCAAACACTAAGATAAGAAAATCTCTGAAATAAGCGATAAGGAGTTTGTTGACACAGTTCATAGCTGTCATGATCGTATACAAAGATAAATTGTATCTGCTTATGCCAAAATGCAGAACTAAATTCCTAGTGTGAGGCAAAGTTTTTTTTTTTTTTTTTAAATTAACTTTGGTATAAAAAATCAAATATCCTGAATCCTAAATCAATTCGCAGTTATACAGGGTGGAAGGGACACCGACGCGAAAACTGCTACAAAGTATTCAGTACGTAATTCTGAGCCAAAAACAACAGCTGTTACCTACAAAAGTGCTACACGGTCGAAACGTATGGAACCGCTGATTTTTTTAAATAACTGATGAAAAATTTCTATGTTGGGGCCTCAGAATGATGTACTGAATACCAGTTAATCGTGTTCGCGTCGGTGTTCCTTAAGTTTCCCATATATTATTGGTTTTTATTTTTTAAATTTAACATTAAAAAAAAACCATTGATATTTCAACGTCAAAATAGGTTCAATACAGATTGACCTACTTTCGCATTTCATATTCCAGGGCTTTCAATAGCATCAATATATAGATATAGATACTAATCCCATATCAATATGGCCGACGCCATGCTGTCTCATGGTTTCTGCACTTTGATCGTAATTATCTTATGAATATTCAGTTGACGCTAATTAGTAAGATGCATCAATCATCGTTGTGTTAATTATGGATCATGGTGGGAGAAGTAGGCAGTACATTATTGATAAACAAGATATTGATGATTTGATTATTTGCTCTGTGTTTTAGAGCGATTTCAGCATGTAAACAAATATTTGGGGAAACTGAAATGGTTGTATTTGCTCACGCGTTTGTAATGCACAATTTCTATATTTTATTAACGACTAGCACTTCGTCCGCGACTTCGTTCACAAAAATTGTGATAGCTCGGCTAATGCATGATTTAAAAATTATTTATAGCCTATAGCACCCACGAATAATGCAGGTTTTCTACCCCTGACAATTTTTAAAATTGGCCCATTAGTTCTAAAAGATTACCCCCTACATACACACTTACAAACAAATTTTACCTTTATAATATTAGTATAGATTTCATGCTATAGGTAATTTGGATTCACAACCATAATAGGGATGTTTCTTGAAAAAATCTAATTAGTCCGTCAGCTAGATTTCCAAAAAATATTGGACACGTATTTTTTCTTTTTTACGAAAACCAAAAATGAAGACGATACAGTGCGTCGAAAACTCATGTGACGTCATACTTCAGTACACTTTTTACCGAAAAGTGACATCACAGGCCCCCACTCATGATCTTTGATGCGTTTTATCTTCGTCAATTTTTATTGATTTGATAAAACAAAAAATACGTATCCAATATTTTTCGGTGATCTAACTGACGGACTAGATACTCGTAGAATCATATTTTTTTTACAAAGAAACATCCCTATTCCTATACTTATAAAATATGTTTTCGATAACTTTAAGTGCAGTTCAAACCTTTGCAAAAGTATTGTTTTGGCATTACCAGAAACTTTTTGAGAAAAATATTTTTTTTTGTTTTGTTCTGATATTTTGCGAAATAAGGGACTACTTTGGCTATTTAGTCACTGTGTACTTACCAGTTTAGTAAACTTAGGAAATAGTATTAATGAAGTTTAAATCGATCAGAGTTAGCGGCACTGGAGATAAGGCTGTGATTTGCTTACAGATTTATTTAATCAAAATCAAAGCATTTATTTCAAGTAGGCCAGTAACAGGCACTTTTGAATTGTCGAAACAAAGACAACAATAGCTACAGTCCCAGTCACAAGGCATAAAAACTGTAAAAGTACTGTAGTTGCCCATTCCCTAACGTAGATCTCTATGGGGAAGAACGGGCAAGAAACTCCATGGACACTCTTTTAAATCAGAATACTTTTACAAACCCTTGCTTACATCATTCATGTTGAGATGGTACATTATGTGAGAACGATGTAGCAAAATGTGTACGTTAAAAGTGTCCATAGTAAAAACAATTCAATAATCAAACCATAACTTCGACCACTGCCTCTCCAAAAATCGCTACCAAGCGTGAATATAAACATGCGTGACTACTTGCACGTGTATATTGTCATTAACAGTATCATTGCTGATTCCAATTATCTATCTAGTTCAATTGAACTTGCTGCGTGGAGACTTATCAATCGCGAATTGTAAACGTGGGAGACGAGCTGCTTGCGAGCGGCATTTGTTTTTAAATTCTAGTGATAGTGTTGTGAAACTTATTTTCAATTTTGATATTTATTGTTCTTGGAATAAGGACATCTTTAAGTAAAAAGTCGTTAACGTGGAAACGCCACGGTAGCCCGCTAAATTCAAATTATAACTTAAAAAAAAAAAAAAAAAAGTTTTTTTGCACTTTGCAGGACCGTGTCAGGTTGTATGTAGATAAAAATGTGATTCAAGCAAGTAACATGTTGTTACAGAATTATAATAATTAAAATCATCAATCTAATTACAACCCCCTAAGTTCATTTAACCCCATGGAATGACTTTTTCATGAAATAGTTATTAAATCATATTTTTATCAATGGGTGTATTCCCGTTGACCCCACTGCCATGGCCTCACTGGTGGGTCCAAAGGGAAAAATATGTATGTAGTTACAGAATTATAATCATTAATATCATCAATACAACCCTCTAAGTTTATTTAACCCCATGGATTGACTTTTCCATGAAATAGTTATTAAATCATATTTTTATCAATGGGTGTATTCCCGTTGACCCCACTGCCATGGCCTCACTGGTGGGCCCAAAGGGAAAATATGTATGTAGTTACAGAATTATAATTATTAATATCATCAAAACAATCCTCTAAGTTCATTTAACCCCATGGAATGACTTTTTCATGAAATAGTTATTAAATCATATTTTCATCAATGGGTGTATTCCCGTTAACCCCACTGCCATGGCCTCACTGGTGGGCCCAAAGGGAAAAATATGTATGTAGTTACAGAATTATAATCATTAATATCATAAATACAATCCTCTAAGTTCATTTAACCCCATGGAATGACTTTTCCATGAAATAGTTATTAAATCATATTTTCATCAATGGGTGTATTCCCGTTGACCCCACTGCCATGGCCTCACTGGTGGGTCCAAAGGGAAAATCAAAGCCGTTGTTTCGGGCCTGCAAATTGTAAAATCGTATGAAATTTGGATTTCGCGGACTACCCTCTTCGCCTTAAAGTCCTTAAGATTACACTATACTTTTGTGATAATTTTTCGACTGTCTGTTAAATGAAGTGTTAACGAATATTTTGTGAGATAGACTACTGTTATCAAAAGTGCACAAACATCTTTATCTGAAAGTGCATTCCCTGGTCGCGGGACTCATAGAATTACCGTGACCCTGGAACATAAAGGGCTATTGAAGGACACCGTGGATTTTAGTCAGTACAAGTCTGCCCCCTCCCGCTCTGCCCTGGGTGGGAGGACTCATTTGATGATTATACCACGCTAAAAAAAAAAAAAAAAAAGTGCATTCCCTGAGAAACTGTTTTGGCCTTAATGAAGTAGGTAGGTTAATAAAATGCTTTTGCCACGGAAGAACGTTTATTATGTCCAGACGGAACTTGAGGTACAATATCCAGGTAAAGAAAAACTTTTAATTATTTCAATTAATTAATACAATATTATACAGGGTGTAAACGGACCCTTCACGAAGCAAGCATTGTGTAACTTTACGAAAAAATTATTGCTGGAAAACGAGTTTTTTTTTTTGAGGTGAAAAATCAATGTAACGCACTCAAAACGTTTTGCTGATGAGAGGAACGGAGGTGTTTAAAGTAAAAATCTTACATTAAAAACATATCATCTGCCTAGCCTTTTCCCAACTATATTGGGGTCGGCTTCCAGTCTAACCGGATACAGCTGAATACCAGTATTTTACATAGAGCGACTGCCTCTTTGACCTCCACAACCCAGTTAGCACTGGGTAATACGATACCCCTTGGTAAGACTGGTTGTCAGACTTTTTTGAGCCACTGACTACCTAACGACTGTCAAAGATCTACAAATGACACCCAGGGCCAACGGCTTAACGTGCTTTCCGAGGCACGGAGGAAACTCGGTATGTAATGGGCGGTCACCCATCCACAGACCAACCTAGGCAAGCACAGCTTAACCTAAAGATCGACCTTACATTAAAAACATAAATAAACATAAATACAAAATATTTGATAACACTACGATCCTCGTTACTCTAGTGGTCGCAAGTGCGACTGCTGTGCATGAAATCCTGGGTTCGATCCCAGGTCGGGTAGTGTCATTGGGGTTTTCAATCAGGAATTTCTCAGTAGCAGCCACAAAGACTGGAATTGAGCCCAGTTGATGGCAATAGGCTCGCCCCCTATTACACGGGTCTTAAACATAACTGGCGAAATGTGTGTGTACTATTAGGTACACCTCTGCCTAACCCTTCGGGGATTACAGGCGAGATGTTATTTTTACTATGGCAATGAAAGCACCTAACTACCACAGTGATTCACAGTTTCGTAAACTAATCTTAACCAACAGTTCAAGATTACTCATAATGCCATAAATCTGAATCACAATCCAAAGTACAGTCGCGGCCAATCCCGTTACCCCCTTATCTAAAGTACACAATTATTCAATTCTATTCTAAATTCTATCACTTAGAGAACAATGTTATCAATTTCGGCTAAGCCCTAATGATACGGGCACGCCGCAATCGCGGCGGTAAGACCCCTCTTTGAGGAGTGGCTGGATAGGCGTCACGGCGTCCTGACCTACCGCATGACGCAGGTCCTCACCGGACACGGAAGCTTCGGGAGGTACCTGTGTCTGATGGGGAAGGAGGAAACGCCTGGGTGTCACCACTGCGAGGACCGGCCGGAGGACACGGTGGAGCATACGGTGCAGGACTGCCCCGCTTGGGCAGGGCACCGCCGTGTCCTCACGGCGGCGATAGGCGGAGACCTCTCGCGCCCGGCATTGGTCGAGGCCATGCTGCAGGGCGAGACGGAGTGGGAAGCGGTCGCCTCCTTCTGCGAAGCAGTCATGCTCGCGAAGGAGGAGGCGGGCCGCGTGAGGGAGAGGACAGCGTCCTCCCTCCACCCCAGCCGCAGTGGTAGACGCCCACGGCGCCGGACGTCGGCAGACGATCTCCGGCCACCGTAGGCGCGGGCTTGCGGGCGGCGAGTAATGGGCGACTCGCTGTCCGACCATGGACCATGCCCGGGTCGACGGCGCGTTGTGTTCCACGCGCGCCTCAAAGAGTGTCAGCATTATGACGGGGCCCCCCTCTAGAGGGCGAAAGCCTGCCGGGGTCGCGGGACTTATAGAATTACCGTGACCCTGGATCATAAAGGGCTATTGAAGGACACCGTGGATTTTAGTCAGTACAAGTCTGACAGTTCCTCCCACTCTGCCCTGGGTGGGAGGACTCATTTGATGATTTTACCACGATAAAAAAAAAAAAAAAAAAAAAGCCCTAATGATAGAGTACCTTTTGAAATGCAATTGTGTAGTCTAAGTTGTGGCTTTGTTGACGTGGAATGGAATTGTTGTAATTTGGGCTAATAACTGTAATTTAATTGTTGTTGATTGTATTGTTTGTAAGATGATTCAGAATTGGGAAACGTTAAATGTGTACCGTATTTGAGCACAAAGTTTCTGACTTTGTTAGATGAGTAAAATACGTCACCTAAATTGTTTTACGCCAGTGAAAACTTAAGAAAAACTCACAAAAAATTGCTAGAAAATTGGCAGCAATCTAGCATTTTTTTTTCAAAAGAATTAACTTCTTTCATCTGCATAAACCACGGTCACGAAATAAATGAAAAAATACTAAAATCACAAGCAGCATCGTTACATACCTACGTCTCAATCGCATATCCATTTAATCAAGAACAGAAATCAATGTTCCTGTCCTATTCACTACTACAAAAAAAAAAGCTCAACACAATCAATTCAACAAACACAAGTTAAAAAGGGCAATACAGACGAAAGTCGACCTGTTGCTATAGTAAAAGTCGGTTAAAAATAGGTAAAAAGACATATTGAATGAATTCATTTACGGCGAGTTAATCGAATACACGGCCCACTGAGCAGGGCTTTGTGAACGGTTTTAATTTGCAGATGTGAGGCAACCCTGTTTGTTTGATGTACTGTCGGACGGACAAGTGGATGGGCAGATTTTTTTTTAATTTGGGTTCAGTCATCTGTGGAGATTTTTAATCTGGTATTGTTTACTTAACTTTATTTATAGAACTTGTGTCTTTCATTAGCTAGGTAAATAACATAAAAACCATGACATCGAAACATAATATAAATTGAAGTCGCTTTTCATGTTTAGTTCTGTTACCGTAGACAGTTTAAAGGGCGTAACAAGACCCTTAACTAAGCCGAAAGGCACTTGTTCTCCCCGTCATTGCTATTTTTTTTTGCTCTAGGGAATACCTGGGAACCTTCTAGTTACAGAGATATTGGGGGTGAACGTTCCAACTTTTTCACAAGTTGTTTTATGTAAGATTTTACTTTAAATATCTCCACGACCCCCGTACTATTCAAACCATCCATCATCACAATGTTTTGAGTGCGTTACATTGAGACTTACCGTAAAACATGATATTTCACCCCAAAAAAAAATTGTTTTTGCGTAAAGTTACTTAGTTTGATGTACAGAATGCTTGGTTGACGGCTTCGTTAAGGGTCTTGTTACACCCTGTATATTCCATCAATTATTTTGAAGAAGACAATAATAAATCTTCTTATTCAAGTTTTATGTTATCCTCTAATTTATTCTTTAAATCAAAAAGGAAGGATTAAGTAATAAACAAAGTTATTTATGAGGTCGTCTTAGTAATTGATTGACGCTTGATTGATTTATTAGTGCATCTACATAATGTTGCGTAGTTTCGTTTAACGCCATGTTCGTGACACAACTAAAAAACAGTATTATGTAATTTATTTTATTTCCTTCAACTTTAGAACAAGGATAAATGTTGGATTTAATAGAAAAATAAATAAATATATAAATAAAAAAATAATAAATAAAGAGTGCAGGGAGGCCTTTGCCCAGGTATGCGACAAATCAGACTTAGAACAAAAAACATAGAAAAATAATTCATGTGTCAGCCTTTTCCCAACTATGTTACCATCAGTTTCTATAGACCGACCGCTTTAATGAATCCTCCGCCTTGCCCCATCAAAGGCAGATTAAGCGTCCACAAATTCCTAACAATATCCCACTGGTCATTTGCTTTAAAGTAAGCATACGAAGGTATTACGATACTAATTGAACCAATACGTACCTTCAGAATATTCCATTTAAATTGATACCTCCGCGAGGTCTCATTAAAGCGGTTGGTTTATAGTCTAACGCCGAGCAGCTGAATAAAAGTAGTTTACAAGCAGAGACTGCCAATCTGAGTTTCACAACCTTATCACTGGGCAACACTAGACCATGGGGTTTCTTGCTGGTTCTCCATAGGCAGAGCAACCCGAACCGTCCACCGCCCCACCGATAAGTGGGTACTGGGTAAGCCCAGTACTCACTTATAGAACGTCAAAAAAATCGGTGGACGTAGGCAGTAAATTATTTTTTTTGGTTTTGATACTCTTTGGTCTTCTTTCTGTAGCGTGTGGTTAGTGCCTAACCTGGTGTCAGAGTTGTTATACCGCCCATGGGCCTCTGACTGATACTCTTTGGTAAAACTTGATTGTCACATATTCGGACATCTAACGACTTTTATTGAGAAATAAAACACTGGCGTAATTTAGTAGATGCCAATCGTGTTGAATACTAAAACGCCTTGAATTTTGCGTAAAAATCCACTCAGAAAATTCAATTTTACACTAAATTCTACGTTTCGTAGAAAATCCATTCGGAATGACGCCAACACGTATAAATATTTGATACTGGGACTCGAGTCGAAGGATATCTTATTCAATTCAATTCTGAAGCCAATATTTGCTCACTACTGAAAAGTACAGTTATGAAGACTCTTCGGAAAGTTAAATAGAAATAGTTTCAGTGATACGTAAAATCTCATTATACGAGGAAAATGGAATTTTGAAGTTACGTTTCAGGTGGAAAATGTTATACTTATTGAACATTTTGCGAAAGAAACTTTTTTCGGTTTTGCATGTTGCTGCATTATTTGTTATTTTTTTCTTTTTCATGTAATATCTTAGTTCAATTAATATAATTTATATTCTTTCATGAAGTGGACTCGTTTCTTAAGGGATTGGCGTTAGATCGAGAAAAATGGAAATACGAAACAGCCTTTGCCCTGCAGTAGGACGACTTGGGCCAATACTAATAATTCTTTGGGGCGATTATTGTGCCGATAGTCGTTTCAGCCAATGGCTTAATTGCCAAGAGCCTCAACTAATACCTCGGAGGTTCTCGTTGGGCAGCTGGATCTGCGGCAGCTCTATCGGCGTCAGTGCAGGACCTTGTAATTGCACAAACCCTATTTATAAGAGAAGCTAAAAACTGTTTTTTTTTTCAGCAAGTATGTAAATTATATTTTTAGCACTTTTCGCCACGACTGTAGATGGTACTACGTTTCTAACGTAGGTAAACAGCGAAAGTAACTGACGGATATTATCATAGAACGTTTATTTTCGGCCGTTTTTTGCCGAATGTATAGAATTTTGTTGTAAATAAATGAGAAACGGCTCACGCAGTCACGACCGTCACGATATTTCGTATTAATGAATGAATTTAGGCGAATTTTTAACAATAGATTTGTTTACGGAAGTTTTTATTGTGTAGGGAATGAAGCCAATTGCTTTATTTATACGTATTCAGAATGTTATTGAGGCTCTAAATTGCTAGAAATGGTTAGAATATTGGCTTGAATGTAGGGTAGCGACACCTATACCGCCACATACATATAAAAGTGACATATATCGTTTGTCACGATAATAAAGTGTTCCACGCGATTAATAAGACAACAGCGGCTACCAATTGTCGAGCAGTAGACCAGCAGGCACAAAACCTGGCTGGTCGGAGGGACATCCCTCTTCTATGAAGAACTTCATACCTGATTCCTCATACCTCTAATGTAGTTTAAAATGTAGAATTAATTATAAAAAAAAACTCTATAGGCTTTATTTCTTTCTTCAAACGTTGAGACCTTTTGAAGCTTGTACGATAAACCCATTGTTTTTTTTTGTTTTTTTTTAATATAATTTGAATGGGCTTACTCTTGAGACCTCAATCTAGTCCTTAGGACAGAGATGGAGTCGACGATGGAACAAGCTAACCCAAAAGAAGTCTATTAACACGTGACTGAAATAGATTTTTTTTTTTTTTTTTTTTTTTTTTTTTTTTTATCGTGGTAAAATCATCAAATGAGTCCTCCCACCCAGGGCAGAGTGGGAGGAACTGTCAGACTTGTACTGACTAAAATCCACGGTGTCCTTCAATAGCCCTTTATGATCCAGGGTCACGGTAATTCTATAAGTCCCGCGACCCCGGCAGGCTTTCGCCCTCTAGAGGGGGGCCCCGTCATAATGCTGACACTCTTTGAGGCGCGCGTGGAACACAACGCGCCGTCGACCCGGGCATGGTCCATGGTCGGACAGCGAGTCGCCCATTACTCGCTGCCCGCAAGCCCGCGCCTACGGTGGCCGGAGATCGTCTGCCGACGTCCGGCGCCGTGGGCGTCTACCACTGCGGCTGGGGTGGAGGGAGGACGCTGTCCTCTCCCTCACGCGGCCCGCCTCCTCCTTCGCGAGCATGACTGCTTCGCAGAAGGAGGCGACCGCTTCCCACTCCGTCTCGCCCCGCAGCATGGCCTCGACCAATGCCGGGCGCGAGAGGTCTCCGCCTATCGCCGCCGTGAGGACACGGCGGTGCCCTGCCCAAGCGGGGCAGTCCTGCACCGTATGCTCCACCGTGTCCTCCGGGCGGTCCTCGCAGTGGTGACACCCAGGCGTTTCCTCCTTCCCCATCAGACACAGGTACCTCCCGAAGCTTCCGTGTCCGGTGAGGACCTGCGTCATGCGGTAGGTCAGGACGCCGTGACGCCTATCCAGCCACTCCTCAAAGAGGGGTCTTACCGCCGCGATTGCGGCGTGCCCGGTGACTGAAATAGATTGGGTTCATATGAACTTGGGAACACCGACGCAGGCAGGGAATTCCAATTGTTTTTAGTGTAACTAAATAAAAAACCCGTAAGTCTGAACGGCTCCGCCAGCCAGGCCACTAAGCCTCATCCAGTCAATTTAAAAACCACCTCAACATAACATACTTGTCCAATGATATCTTTACTCGCTATACGTCAATATAATAAACTCTCCTCCCGACTCTACATAGAGGCAGGCCGCACATATTTACAAAGGCCACCTATCTCTACCTAGAGCCCCGTCCTCGTCGCACTGACCGACTCCGTTAATTGGTTTCTGATAACTAATTGCATTGAATTCACACCGTCGTCGTCGACATATAACGATGGCGCTTAGATTATTGATGCAGCCAATTTTAGGGATTAATTTGAAATATAATGCCTCATAAACACCCACCCGCAATAACTTCAGTTTATCCGTGATCATGGTGCTTGCAACAGCGCCGAAATATCGGGAACTCATAGAAAACAGTAAACATGGTAAATATCCCGTCTCTAGTATTAATAATAATATAATGCCTGTTTGCATAGAAGGGTGAGGCAGAAGTGTTTGTATAGTGCCTTTAACAAAATTTCGCCGGTGATCTGTAAGTCTCGTATGGTAGGGAGCGACCCTATTGTCACCAACCAGACACAAATGCAAGTCCTGGGTTGCTACTGGTATAGACTCCAGCTCTCACAAGGTTTGAATCTGCCTGTAACCTAAATACCATTACCAAAATTGTACCTTTTTGAGAGAAAATAAATTACTAAAAATTACGGAGACATTTCTGATGGAAAAACGTTTGACCGAACTGGGAATCTAACCAACGACCTCATATCTAGCAGTTGTGCTTAGTACCACTAGACCAACGCGGCAGCATTGTCGATCTGAAATTATTTATATTACTTTCTATAGTTATGTCTAATGGTCGCGAGCGCGCCTGCTGAGCATGAGGTCCTGGCTTCGATACCCAGGTCGGGCAAAGTGTTATTGGGTTTTTCCTTCAGGAATTTCTCAGTAGCAGCCACGGAGTCTCGATTTGTGCCCGGTTGATGTCAATAGGCTCATCCTCTATGACATGGGACTTGAAAACATAACTCGCGAAATGTGGGTGTACTGAAAGGTACGCCTCTGCCTCTGCCCTTCGGGGATTACAGGCGTGATGTTATGTTATGTACTTTCCCTTTTGCTCCTCAGTTTCCAACTAGCCAGACATTATTTCACAGCCTCCCACACCTCTATCACGAAAGATATCTAAGTCAGTAATTAGTAGATACTACAAGCAAAAAACAATCCTTTGTCCTTCACACAAAGCAGGTCACCCGCAGTACACTTCAGGACAGACAAAACCGCCCAGCTAACGATTTAATTAAACCTTTTAAATCTCCTTTTTTTTCCTTTTTACTTCGATGAAAAGTTCTCGGAAAACGACGTCAACGTAAAACATTGAATAACACGAAGACTTAAATCAATTTGGCTTTATGCAAAGTTTTTGACTCAAACTTTTTGAGTGTTTTGTTCGCTTTATTAAAAATTGGGCTGTAAGGCAAGGTGTTCTTTGTTGATCGTTTTTCGTGCGTTAAATAATCTTCTCTTTTAATATTTTTCACGTTTATGAAGGAAAATTCTTGATCTTTATTAATTTTTGAAAGCGTTTATTAAACAATGTTAAAAATCAAATATTTGAGAAAGAGGATAATACGAATTTTACTTAGACCAAAATCCACTTTTGGTACTCATTCACGAAACAATCTACTCTTTTAATATTTTATGTTTTTTTGGATTGGCTTTTGATGTGATTTGGAAAAAAATGGGTTAACCAGTAATTTTTCAAAAAGGTTCAAGAGCTTTAAACCAGGACCACTGAACAATTGGACGTAGTTAAGCGAAAAGGATCCAATCCACAACATGGCCAAAAATTACTTTAATGCATCAAACTGATGCTTAAATATCGAAACTATCAGCCAGTAAAAAGATCCAACCAAAATACAAAAGGTTATCATTTTTATCAACATTAGAGCCAACCCACACGTATGTACATGCGGCTTATAGTATCAACATTTGGCATCAGTTTGTGAACTAAAGTCATTTTTGGCCATGTTGTGGATTGGATCCTTTTCGCTTAACTACGTCCAATTTGCTTAAATTCTTCCGTGTCCTTTTATTTAACTCTAATTATAGAATAAACCAAAACATATATTATAGTTATCGTGAGAAAAGAATAAATATAAATACTTAAAACTGCCCAAAGCATTCCACAAACAAGCACCATTAAAAAGACTTACTACTGTCCACAAAAAGGAAAATTTACCTGGTATGTCTCAAAGAATACAAATGGCGGACAAAGGCGCCCACTTCACATGCCAAACGTCAAGTTGTCAGTCACAGAGTCACTTGTCTATCCGACAGAATAATTCTTGAATACATTTACTTAAACTTGAACTTGAATACCTTTGTTGCTTAGAAGGAAAATATTTTTAAAAAAGCATAGGAAAAATGCTGGGTGTATTTTTCTGGCACGATTTGTATGAAGCATACTGCGTTTGTTAATACATGCTATTTGGTCATTGAACGCTAAAACGCATAGCAAATCATATTTATACGTTATGTTTGCTAATTTCACCTTTAAACATTTTTTTTTTTTTTTATTACAAAAAACCTGCCTCATCGGTCGTATGAGGTCCTGGGTTCGATTCCCGGGTCGCGCAAAGTGTTATTGGGTTTTTACATTAGGAATTTCGCAGTAGAAGCCGCGGAGTCTGGATTTGTGCCCGGTTGATGGCAATAGGCTCGCCGCCTATTACATGTAATTTAACAAAACTAGCTACCTGCCGCTGCTTTGCATGTATTCAAGGACTTGACAAAACATTTGCCCAGCACTGGGACATAATTGGTTTATAATAAATAAATAGATATGTTTGACATATAAACCATCCAGTACAAATTTTCCAAAAGATAGTGAACACCATATCAAAATCCAGTGTGTAATTTATAAGTAAATCGCAGTCACACTTACAGACGCGAAAAACCAATTTATTTCTTAATTTTCGTCTCCATTTAATCCCTAATTTATTACCATACAAACCTTAAACTCTCATTAGATACTGATTTACATGTAACACTCGATTAAGTCCTCTTCATTTCCGCAACCATAACAGCACTCAAATATGGTTCTTATTGCCATCAAAAATCTGCCGTATTAAGGTGGATTTTCCCTTAAATAAATAACAATATGTACATGAAAGCCTTCACTGGTTTAGGTTCTGATTTGGGATAAAAGGCGGGAGCGTTCAAGCGTACATTTCACAGGTGGGCAACCACGTGCTAATTTTAAACACGGCCCCCAGTGTAGGGTTATGTACACTGCCGTGCAATGTAAAGTATACACAGCTAGAGCATGTGGCAACGAAAATAAGGTGCATAATTTTCTTTTTCGGTGAAACTGTTTTTTTTTCTTTTTCTTTTTTAGGGTTGCTTTGTCTGTTTTTGTACACTGTCGTGAAATGAAAAGATGCATGTAGAGGTAATTAAGTAGGATGAAGCTTGCAAGTAGTGGAGAAGGATTTAAAAGCTTGTAACCACGTAAGTGCACTGCTGAGCAAGGAAACAACACAAAATGAATACGACTGCAAAATAACGCTAAGTACCACTGAGTTACTTTCTTGTGTTTTATTTTATGAAAAAAATAAAAACACTCTGATGGTAAATATCCCGTTTCTAGTGTTAATAATAATATTAAAAACACAGTCTACAGGAACTCACAAAAACAACATTTCACGACCAAAGCTAACAGACATCTCCAAATAAAATAAATTCACAACAAGGCGAGCCTAACTAAATAAATTTAATTTATCCAAGGGTCCCTTTCCCGTCAGATAGTGTTTACCTAAAAAGGTCGTCCTAATGATGCCTATTTTCGGTCTGTGTTTATATAATATGTAATACTTGGTCATATTATTATTAAAATAAATTCAAAAAGGTCATAAGGTTAGGGAGCTGACGGCGCCAACCAAACGTTTTGTTTTCGTTATTTAGTTTCTCCATTTTGGCGTGAACATGTTTTAATGGCACGATTTTGTTGTCATTTCTTAATCGGTTGAATAACTTACGAATAGACGGGCAATTTAGACTATATTTTGAACGTGAAGTAATAGATTTCGCACCCTTTTTTACCCGACTACGGCGAAGCCAAAAGGAAGGGTTATGATTTTAGCAGCCTGTATGTATGTTTGTATTTACGTATGTTCCTCCGTAGCGCCTAAACTATTGATCCGATTTAGATGAACAACGACTTCAACAATAGGAGGAGTTGATTTTACCTTGTAAACCCCGAATTTAATAAGGGCGTGATTTTTCAGTAGTTTTTTTTGTTGTAGTATACCACAAAAATTGTTGTTGGGAATATATTTGCATAAAAGACACACTAAATTAATACGTCGTGATTAGAGTAATAAAATTACATACCGAGTTTCCTCCGTGCCTCGGAAAGCACGTTAAGCCGTTGGTCCTGGCTGTCATTTGTAGATCTTTGACAGTCGTTAGGCAGTCAGTGGCCCAAAAAGTCTGACAACCAGTCTTACCAAGGGGTATCGTATTACCCAGTACTAACTGGGTTGTGGAGGTCTGATAGGTAGTCGCTCCATGTAAAATACTGGTATTCAGCTGCATGTGGTTAGACTGGAAGCCGACCCCAATATAGTTGGGAAAAGGCTAGGCAGATGATGATATGATTAGAGTAATAAAACTTTGAATGTGTTATTTATTAGCTATTAATAGTTAGACTTAAACATAATTGTCGAAATCTGAGTAAACTATTAGGGATACCTCTGCCTAACCTTTCGCGGATTACAAGCGTGATGTTATGTTGTGTTAATCTGGCTCAACTAGCTTCAAACTATTTTTAGGAAGAAATAAACGATTAAATTTCTAGTATTCCGTAGTTTTCCATGAGCAAAAATCTATCAATATGAACAGGAGGTTCATATTCAAGACGCCAGTAGCCAAAAAGTCTTTATTTACATAAAATTTCCTTCGAATTTCAAACGAACACAGCCATCAAAATAATTGCCCCAAAAGCCAATTTATATCTACGCGGTCTCAATTTCAGCCAGCTTCAAAAAACTGGGGTGACTTTTTTTCTGAGGAAAACTTTCCTCTGGGTCAGGGTTACCATCCGTCCGGATGTTTCTGGACATGTCTGGTTTTTTGGACCCCCGCGTCTTCCGAACATTGTCCGACTTATAATTTATCCGGAATTTACTATTTCCATGAAACGATATACCTACATAAATTAATACGCACAGGTGCAGATGGACGCTACTGAAAGTTTCAAGGGGGGATTTGGGCAGACCTAATTTAGATTGCCATCAACATGTTTCACCTTGTTAGCCACACACACAAACACACACTCGGGCAAGGAGGTGCTTACGCCCAGTGCCCTATGCGGGCGCGGAGCGTGAGGACGTATGTTGCACTCACGGACACACAACATTCTCCCAAGACACTCATAGCACATCACTTATGTTTTGTATTTTATTCTCTTCCTCTCATTACTTGGAGTTTTTCAATGTTGTAGTCATCATTCATCATCATTTCAGTCGAAAGACGTCCACTGCTGGACATAGGCCTCCCCCAAGTGTCGCCACATTGACCGGTCCCGTGCGTCTCGCATCCAGCGGATCCCTGCAACCTTTACAAGGTCATCGGTCCACCTAGTGGGAGGCCTTCCAACGCAGCGTCTTCCGGTTCGCGGTCGCCACTCCAGAACTTTTCGGCCCCATCGGCCATCCGTTCTGCGAGCAATGTGCCCTGCCCACTGCCACTTAAGTTTGGCTATTCTTCGGGCTACGTCGGTAACCTTGGTTCTCTTGCGGATCTCCTCATTTCTGATTTGATCACGCAAGGAAACACCGAGCATAGCCCTCTCCATTGCCCTTTGGGTGACTTTAAGCCTTCTGATGAGGCCCATTGTGCAATGTTGTAGTACCTTAGTGCAATTATTTAATATTGTAAATTTAAGGGTGTGAGCCTGGAGATCTGTCATACAGGTCTCGAACCCAGTATATAGACTCCAGCTCTCACAAAGTTTTGAATCTGCCTGTAACCTAGATACTACGTACCAAAATTGTACTTTTTTGAGAGAAATAAATTACTATTGTATTGTATGTTAAGAAAGACTACCTAATACCGCGAAAAATAAGGCCTTTTGTCAGGATTTTTTAAATTTCTAAATGGCAACCCTACGGGTAGGAACATTAAGGAAATTGCTTCAATATCTGTCAGTCTGTCAGAGTAACGAAGTGCGAAAGCCTTTTTCTGTTCGTCTGGCGTTCAGATAATTATGGTATTGACTTCGTTCAAGGGTGCTGAATGGCGTTTGGTGGTTCTCTTTGGAGATTGGGAGAGAAAAAAGTAATGGTTTCAAAAAGCGTTTTAGCCTAAAGTCAAGACTAATTTGCAAGGATTTTTCGTATGCGGTTATGCTTACGTCATTTAAGAAAGAAAGGAATAAGGATCTTGTTGACGTAACTCATCATCTGCCTAGCCTTTTCCCAACTATATTGGGGTCGGCTTCCAGTCTAACCGGATGCAGCTGAATACCAGTATTTTACATGGAGCGACTGCCTATCTGACCTCCACAACCCAGTTAGTACTCGGTAATACGATACCCCTTGATAAGACTGATTGTCAGACTTTTTGGGCCACTGGCTACCTAACGACTGTAAAAGACCTACAAATGACAGGCGGGACCAACGGCTTAACGTGCTTTCCGAGGCATGGAGGAAACTCGGTAAGTAATGGGCGGTCACCCATCCACAGATCAACCTAGGCAAGCACGCCTTAACCTAAAGATCGACCCGAGCGGCTGTTATTATTTAGCCACGAGCTCTTCCTCTTTTTCTTCTCTATTATCTTGTTGACGTAACTAACTTTTAAAAACAAAGGCAGCTACTGGGATGAAAGTACCTTTTACTTTGATCCCAGTATTTCATTTTTGTTTCGTCTTTGTTTTTTCCACTCTGTATATTTTCACACGTCCACAGAATTATCATGACCTGATATTAATATTATAATAAGTAGTCTCAAAAATTTCCTGCCAATAGAAGACGAGGGATTCAGTCACACCTAACGTTGTAAACGTTTTATCCAGGCATATCAAATACTTCTGTAAATACTGTTTTAAGCTTTCACGGTTTACAACTAAACTTATACTGTCACTTACGGGATATCTTCCGTGATTGTTCATTATTTTGAGCTACCGATATTTCGGCTCTCCAGTCAACCCGCGATCATGGCGCTTGCAACAGCGCCGAAATATCGGGAGCTCAAAATAATGAACAATCACGGAAGATATCCCGTAAGTGACAGTATAAGTTTACTTCTGTAAATGTTTCATTCAGGCGTTGTTAAGCATAGTTTTGACGCACATCATAATGTCCACACCAAAAACGTCCCATCCGTAGACTCTGAACGATCCGCTCTCGATAAAATTAGCACCCTCAAGGACATTTAACAATTCTTATCAGACAATCAACAGCGAACAACAATCAGCAACAACTTGTATTGCTGTTCGTACCCCCATCACGTCATGTACCCTCGTCAGTTTATGACATGTGTTGCCAGCAGTAATAAAGGAGCCGCTACCTTGTAGCTGGTAACATTATTTTCCGATGAATGATGGCAATTATTTTAAATTCGTGGTATTGTCTTTTTTGGTGGGACCGTGTTAAGTAGGGTTAGTCGGTTTTGCATAAATTAATGTTTCAACTGATTAATTAGTTATTGTTTTGTTCGAAAATAAAATCCTTTTACTGTGGTTTTCATTGGAGTGTAAAAGTTTCAATCATCTAAAGCGAAAACCTCATATAGGAAACATCGTATGAAAAACATTAAAAACTTAAAAAAAAAACTTTAAATTTCCTTGGTATTTGGCTAAAGTTTATTACATACGGCCCACCTTATCTCACTCAGATAATGCCGAAGTTCTAACAGTAAGAGCATCAAAAACTGACTCGGACTGAGGTAGGATTTGGGTACCAACAGCGACCAATCCACCTATTAAACCAGTTTATGCGAATCTCTCATTGTTTTGGAAATCTTTACAAAGCGAGGCCATGTTATACTGTAAATGTATAGCTTAATGTGTTGCCGTGTGTACAGAAAGCATTTTTTAACCAGGAAATAGCATGATATATAGACCCTTCCATAAAACATCATATTTGCTGACCGAACACAACCCATCAATACTTCTCATCGTAACATTTGAAAACATCTCTATTACGACCAAGGGCAATTTATTGAGTTTTATATCATATATTACAGCCTCCATATACCGCATTAAATAAAGTCAAGTATGTTTATATTGAGAGCCTTTAGATGAATATCTTATTTTGTGTTCGTGTATCCGGCATGTGACGTGTAGGGTTATACGGGAAAATATATATTTTACGGTCCTATTTTTATTCGGTTACGTGTAAAACCGATTGGCGTAATCCTTTATGGGTACCGTGTAGAAAATATTTAAAAGTATTTTTCTTTAATCGTGAGAGAAAAACTGTAGCTTTCTTACAAGCTTGATCATTTATTTCAGGAATACACCCATATCAAAATGTACATGAAAATACAACAACATAAGTCATACAATTTGTAATACATAAAAGGATTTTACAAATGAATCACATCTACAAAATCTTGTCCCCAAATACCAGCCAATTTACCAAAATCTAATAATTCGTTCGATCATTCAGTTCATAATAAAAAATCGCATCAATGCCACATAGTATCCCACATGTTCCCACAAGCCAATTACATTCAAACGCGACCTACATGCTCGACATCCGACACGCGACTGCGCCTCCCCACTTCCGTTACCCCCTCCCCTGACCGGATGCTGACGTCACCACGATACGCTCTGACAACCGGCCTACTTTTAGTACCACGCGATAACTTTAAATGTGTCGTTTTTTTCTGTATTTATAGAACTGCTGTAACTTTGTAGTGGGGTGCGATGACAGTTGCAGTCTGTATTGTTTTGCTGTGTTTGTCGCGATAAGATGTTAGATATTGTTTTTATTTATTTTATTGTATACCCTCTTGGTCATATTAAGATATTTAAAAAAAAACTGTAATAAATCAGTATGTTATTAATTAGAATATGGTCAGGTAGGTGCTTTTTGACCTCGTGCTGTAAGTTAATTAAAAAGTAGTTTTGTTTTAAATTTATTCCGTAGAGAAAAAAATTAAATAGTAAACTACGCCCCGCAATAGATGACAAAATACGAGTAGTTGGCTGAAATCTATACCATGTCGTATTAAAATGAATATTTCGGAGAAAAATGCATATTCATAAAAACATCAATTTTTTCATTCACTCTGCAGCTTTTACCTTTAAAAGAAAACTCTTCAAGTTGATTGATTTAAAAAAGACCTGAAACCCCGTACGGAAGGCTAGTTTAAGCGAATTACCACAACAAAGGGACAGTTAACCCAGTTTGCCAGGAAACAAGCACCCTGTGTACGCCTAATATTGGAAGGGTGGTGCACAAAGGGTGTTGCCGCCAGGACATGCAGAGAGAGTAATGCAATTTCTGAACAACATCACTTTGTAGATGGGAAGAGACTGGGCTGTAAAAAGGGATTAATACTCAACGGCATAGAGTTTGTTTTTGAAGTGTTTTTTTATTCCGAGCGCAGTACAGGTTACTGAAAGCATATTAGCTCCGTTTCTTAGTGTACTAGTGTGCATAATGACGGGGCCCCCCTCTAGAGGGCTAAAGCCTGCCGGGGTCGCGGGACTTATAGAATTACCGCGACCCTGGAACATAAAGGGCTATTGAAGGACACCGTGGATTTTAGTCAGTACAAGTCTGACAGTCCCTCGCGCTCTGCCCTGGGTGGGAGGTCTCATTTGATGATTTTACCACGATAAAAAAAAAAAGCTCCGTTTCTCAGAAGCTTTTATGATCAAGGTTTTCTAACAGTATTTTTCTTCGTCCCAAATTAAGTGTCTTTGCCCTGCAGTGTCAGTGCAGTTTCACCTATCATCTACCCCATGTTTACAAAATGCACAAAACCTCTCCCTCCTTTATTTCTTGAGCTACAACAACTACATTTAGTTTGAGTTGAGAACATTTCCGGTTCCGCCACGTGCCGCTCGGTTTCATTTCCGTGACGAATGGAATGGCGCTAGAAATGCTTTTGTAAATACGTGTTCGGAACTTAAAATTGTGTTTTTTATGGTTTTTTTTTTTGTGTTCGTTCGGGAATGCAACTTGGTTCTCTGTCTATGAATTAACGTTGCATTTTGTTTTCTGATTGAACTGTGTCGTCCATCTTTGTACGTTTTCACACGAGTGCCCAAATAATAGTGTTCTGGCAATGATTGACTTGGCAATTTATTGTAGGTAGGAATCGTTCCTTATGAGTTCCTGCTGATGAATGGAAGACGATAATGTTAGAATGTTTGGGGTTCTGTGAGAAAACCGAGTAAAAGGATTACTTTATTTAGTTTAAATGGCTTATGCTGTACTAAATATAATAAATAAATAAAAATAAATAATAAATGAACTGCGCAAATATGGAACGGAAATAGAACTTTCTGCGCTTTAAAATAACCTTTGGATTAAGGTTTTTTATGTTATTACTACTATCAATCATTACTTATTATTAGTTATGAAAAGAGAACTTTCTTGTGAAGTGCGTATAATCGAGATTTTCCTAATGTAGGGCCGACGGTAACCATTCTTCCTCAAGTGGTGGAGAGGTTCCCATTTTTTGTACATTTTGACATTATGTTCAAACTCCTATGAAGACACTGAAAAAATGACATACAAGTGGACTCTCCACCGCATGTCAATATCATATGGTGGAAGGTCCTCTTTTTATTTATTTAAACTTCATTTACAAGAGTGGTACATAAGCGGACTTAATGCTACAAGGCATGGCACTTTTTGTGCCAGTTTTACACAAAAGGCCTGTCCCAGTAACCTTAACGAGAAAGAAAACTCTTGTGATATATGTATGAAATCATGATACATAATACAGGGTGTAAACAGACTCTTCACATAACCGTCAACCAAGCATTCTGTACATCAAACTAAGTTACTTTACACAAAAATTATTGCTGGGAATCGACTTTTTTTTTGGGGTGAAAAATCACGTTTTACGGCAGGACTCGATGGAAAGCACTCAAAGCATTCTGGTGATGGATGGATTAAATAGAACGGGGGTCGTGGAGGTGTGTAAAGTAAAAATCTTACATTAAAAACATGTGTTTAAAAAAAAACTTGTGAAAAAGTTGGAACTTTGACCCTCAATATGTACGTAACTAGAAGGTTCCTAGGTATGGTCTAGAACAAAAAAATTATCGCAAAGACGGGAAGGTTAAGTGCCTTTCGGATGTGTTAAGAGTTTTACTACACCTTTTATATGTCATAGAAAAAAAAAGCAATCTGATAGCTCAAAGTAACAATAAAGTAACAAATCTACATTTTCCATTTCAACAATAAAATTAATAGAAGCACCTACCACAGCAAAACAGCCCTTAAAACCAACCCTCAGGCACATTATATTCTCTAAATTCCAGCCGTCATGTCTGACCTAAATCAACCATTGTGGCCTACAATATCATCTAATCTTGCCTACTGAGCATGATCATCAAACAATAGCTAACTGTTATGTCACAGTTTACTTCTGATTGAACATCTCTGCCAAAATGACAGTGGGCTTTATTGATACAACTACAAGGTTCTTATTCGGTTGCTGCAACTGACAAGACTATCAAATAACAGTAATCTTTATTCTCATTACGATAAGGCTGTTGTCGGTTTGCTACTGTCAGACGTGAACTAGCTGAAAGGACTGTAGTTGTAAGATAGTGACGTCAGTAGAGTGACGTGTCCTTTGTTTTGCGATGGAGGTACCTCCTAAGGAGGTGATGTGATGTAGGTAGGCCTATTATGTAAGTCTATAAAGCTTTTTGTTAATGCTCGATGAATTAAATCTGCATACTGAGAGGCAGACGCAATAAGATAAACGACAAACGAGATAAGCGGGTACTTGTAGATTCTTGTGTTACTACGTAAATCGATAGTCTTCTTCATCATTTTACATAGGAGTGATATCTGTTATAGACCGACCGCTTGAATGAGTCCTCGCGAAGGTATCAATTTAAATGGAATATTCTGATGGTTGATCACGTTTTGGTTCAATTAGTCGTAATACCTACGTGGATTATGGTTATTTTAAAGCAAATAACCTGTGGGATATTTTTAGGACTTTGTGGACGGTTATTGTGCCTTTGATGGGGCAATGCGGAGGACTCATTAAAGCGGTCGGGTTTACATGTAGCGACTGCCTGTCTGATCTCCACAACCCAGTTAGTACTGGGTAATACGACAGCCCTTAGTAAGACTGGTTGTCAGAATTTCAGGTCACTTACTACCTGTAACGACTGTCAAAGATCTATAAATGACAGCCGGGACCAACGGCTTATCGTGTTTTCCGAGGCACGGAGGAAACTTGGTATTTAATGGGTGGTCACCCATCCACGGACCAACCTAGGCAAGTGCGATCGACCCCAGCGTCTGTTATTATTTAGCCACGAGCTCTAAGACAATAATAATAAGGCATCTAATAAGCAAATCAAGTACCTTGACTTGGCTCACGAGGTTGTCGACATGTGGGATGTGGACTCTGCGATCATTGTGCCGATAGTTGTATCAGATTGCCAAGAGCATCGACCAATACCTGAGGAGGCTCTCGTTAGGCAGCTGGATCCAGAAAGCGGTACATCTGGACACGGCTCGTATTGTTAGGAGATTCCTCTCGCTGGAGCCTTGACCGCCGGTAGCTTGGACCCTGTTCCCGATACCGGTGGGCTACAACTTTTTATTTTTAAATGTTTTTTATATTGTTTTTATTTTAAGAAATATTTAAAAATGTATAAGTTTTGTATGAAAATAAATAAAAGAAAAAAAATCTAATAAATATAATTTTCTCATTGTTCCAGACCTCCAGTTCCCCATAGACGTGTCAGGAGTTCAGAACGATCATCCGTTCTTAGACGCCGACTCTCTACAGTCGCTGTTCAGACGTCTGACCGCTCTGAACCGATGTGCCAACATGAAGTTAGAACACCATCACCATCAGAAGAGATCGGTAAGTTATCATTTGCGTAGTTTTTCTTCACCAGAAAAGAAACCCGAACATCAGTATAGTCAGGGAAATATTTGTTTAGCAGGTTGACTCAAGGTGAAGCAGTAACTGTGGGATGTACACACGGCGGCTCATCAAGTTCTGCATAACCAGTATAACCTGACTTCGCTTTGTATGAGCTTCCCGTACGATGAGAGATCAGCTTAATTTGGTTTTGCATAGCTTGATTGGCCGCCATGCATATGTACGTGTGTGTACTTGTGTAGCCATATTTTCTACTTAATGAACTCTATACATCATCATCTGCCTAGCCTTTTCCCAACTATGTTGGGGTCGGCTTCCAGTCTAACCGGATGCAGCTGAATACTAGTATTTTACATGAAGCGACTGCCTATATGACCTCCACAACCCAGTTAATACTGGGTAATACCATACCCCTTGGTAAGACTGGTTGTCAGACTTTTTGGGCCACTGACTACCTAACGACTGTCAAAGATGTAGAAATGACAGCCGAGACCAACGGCTTAACGTGTTTTCCGAGGCACGGAGGAAACTCGGTATGTAATGGGTGGTCACCCATCCACAGACCAACCTAGGCAAGCACGGCTTAACCTAAAGATCGACCCGAGCGGCTGTAATTACATAGTCACTAGCTCCTTAATGAACTTTATACACCAAAGCGATAAACGATAGACTGCTCCCATAAGTAGCAAAGTGCAACTAGGCAAAAATATTAAAAAACGGAACGATTGGATTGGTTTTTTTTTTTATTTCCTTTTGTTTTTTATCTTATATGAATTTAATTATTAAACACGAATTTATATATTATAGTCGCGTAAGAGTGACCCTTGTAATGATTTTTATTGATTTTTTGTTGTATTTGGGTATTCTGCCTGTATTAAAACACAATTTATTTATTTATGAAACGCAACAAAAAAAAAAAAAACAAAAGGAAATAAAACCAAAAAAGTCGCGAGTTTTGAATTTTTTTTACTTTTTTCTCCACACCTCTAGAACCTCAATAAAAAAGTCCCATAAAAATCCGACCACCACAAACTTCGTTCAACGTTTTTGTCTGATTGCACTCGACTAAAGCGAAAAACCTTCAGTGGTTTTCCTCTAAAGAGATTAAAAATTACTCGTATAGAAAACTTTTCCGTATAAAAGCCGCAGCCGTGAGGCACACAGCACATGTACCTATTTTCTCATTTTTTTTATTTTTTTAAAAAACTGTGATTTTTTATTTTGTATTTTTTTTATTATTTTAATTATGTGTGCTTGATGAACTGACGTCAAATAAACTTTCTTTATTAAGTGAATTTCAGGAAAAACAGGTAAAAAATTAATCTCAAAACTTCCCTGTACAGTAATTATTGCGTGGGTATTTGCTCATTTAAGCAAACAATATAACTTGGTTTTAAAATGATTTTCATGAAAATGAAGTTTCACAATATCTCTTCTCGATAATATAATTGTATGTACCTTTTTTTACATAGGTTCCAATAAGTTTAATATATGTGATTATTTAATCAACTAGCTTTTGCCCGCGGCTTCGCCCGCGTGGTTGTCGAAAAATATCCCACCCGAACAAACATACTTACTTACCTTCATCCCCCTTTTTAACCCTTCGGGGGTAGAATTGTCAAAAACGCTGAGACACGTATTAATTAATTTTCAATCTTCAGCCTAAACACAAAATTTGAAGATCCTAACTTCAAAACTGACAGACTTTCATACAAACTTCCATCCCCTATTTTACCCCTTTAGGGGTGGAATTCCCAAAAATCCTTTCTTAGTGGAAACCTTCTCTTCACAAAGAACACACCCTCCAAATTTCATGTCTCTAGGACCAGCGGTTTGGGCTGTGCGTTGATATATCACCCAGTCAGTCAGTCAGTCAGTCAGTCAGTCAGCCAGTCAGTCAGTTTATCATTTTATATATATAGATTAATGTTACCCCCAATCGCCTGAAACACAGGATTACCTAGTTCAGGCACACATCTTGGGTAAACTTTTTTTTTTTTATCTTTTTTAAATCATCAAATGAGTCCTCCCACCCAGGGCAGAGCGGGAGGGACTGTCAGACATGTACTGACTAAAATCCACGGTGTCCTTCAATAGCCCTTTATGTTCCAGGGTCACGGTCATGGGTGAACTTGACATAGATTTAATAAAAACTGTAAATGTTGTACCTTTTATTTTTGAATAAATTTTATTCTTCCTATTCTTCCTTATTCTTCATTTCACACTTTTGAAAATGACAGTAATATAGTGGAACCAACTGGTGAGAAAGAAAACTACGGGCTGATTAAAAATCATACTTATTCATAACATAACATAACATCTCGCCTGTAATCCCCGAAGGGTTAGGCGTAGATGTACCTAACAAGTACACCCACTTTCGCCAGTTATAACACTTTGCCTGAGCCGGGAATCGAACCCAGGACCTCATACCTACTCAGCAGTCGCGCTTGCAACCACTGGACCAACAAGCCAACGAGCCGTATTAATAGTACCAAAATAGGCTTCATACCAACAAATCAAAAATAACAGAATAAATAAATCTAACAAATAATTCTTAAGAGACAGTACTTTCATCATAGGTACCTATTAAAAAACTTAATCAACCAATGGGAACCTATTAAGTCAATATAACCATCATTACTCAAATATAATTCCCACAGACTCTCATAATTACAGCCCAATAATTTATATTTATGATTCAATTTGCAGTTAATTACATATTTTAGTGTATTGATCGTGTAAATGGAAAATTTTAATTTAATTGATCTATCAATTTTACAGATTACCTTAAATATTTGAGTCTGTACTATGCAGTAATATAATTACAGAATTTGACATTGATTTATGCTGTATCGTTTTAATTGTAAGTATTAAATTATTAAATAAATGTAATTGTTTAACAAAATTGTAGCGGCACTACAAAAAGTACTACAGCAATATAGGACAAAAATTATTACAGCGCCATCTATAACACAAATGACGAACTAACATTAAAATCCTAAATCGCACAATTCAAGTTATCTGCAACGTTTTTTTAAAAAAAAAAGAAAGATAGAAGAAGAAACATTTAAAGTAAAACAGAAACACATCGACAACAATAGGGATGTTTCCTGAAAAAATCGAATTAGTCAGATAGATTTCCAAAAAATATTGGACACGTATTTTATCTTTACACGAAAACTCGTGTGACATCATACTTCAGTACACTTTTTACCGAAAAGTGACGTCACAGGCCCCGACTCATGATTTTGATGCGTTTTATCTCCGTCAATTTTTATTGATTTGATAATAGAAAAAAGACGTATCCAATATTTTTCGATGATCTAACTGATCATCTAAATAGAATCATATTTTTTACACAGGAAACGTCCCTATTGTCGGGCAGTAACCCGCCAGACATAACACTCGTCTGATCTGAGGATCCTTCCTTTTCTATGGTGGATGAAGAACTTTACACACTGTTCTTTATACCCCTATAAAATATTTTAGGCGCCACTTAAATTACTAAAAAGATAATATCTTGGTTTTTTGTTGACAAAAAATGAACAAAGCTTAACGGAAAGAACAGTTAAAATATCTATTAGTAAACTAATTGGGTTAGCTCTATTGTAGTCGTTTGTCTTGAAAGGACAAAGCAATAATGAGATAAAAGGACAAAATAAGAACATAACAATTAAAATATTTTTCATTGTTGAAAGAATGAGTAACGCCAAAGGAAAAATTACTTTGGAATGAACGTAAAAAAGAAACACGGCTTATTTATGAAGCAAATTGTACTCGTAACTAATTAAAAATTCGTCAATTTATAGATGTAAAGTCAGGGAAATAAATAGTTGAGCAAATTGACACACCACGTCAATGTGCCATTATAATAACTTTTATAATTCCATTATTACAATAAGCAAGAAATACTAAAAAGAAAGTGAAAATAACAGTAGAAACTAATTGGCCGTCTAAGACGTTATTTCTTAATAAATAAACTTAAATAATAAAATACATACTTGACTTTTACCGGAAAATATAACTTGGAAATTGCATTTATAATTTTATACATTTCCGGTAAGCAAAAAGACGTAAAATTCATAATTATTATTATGCTAACATTTTCTCTACCTTCTTTGCTGAAAATTCTATTTCCTTGATTATAAAACCTTATACGTTTTACGAGACAACGGTTCTAAAATATTTTAAAATATACAATACTTAAAAAAAAAAAAAAAATGTTACCCTAAGCACTAAAAATTTGGTTTTTAAAAAGGATCCAGTTCAAACTTATTCGGGCGGCGAGTAATGGGCGACTCGCTGTCCGACCATGGACCATGCCCGGGTCGACGGCGCGTTGTGTCCCACGCGCGCCTCAAAGAGTGTCAGCATTATGACGGGGCCCCCCTCTAGAGGGCCAAAGCCTGCCGGGATCGCGGGACTTATAGAATTACCGTGACCCTGGATCATAAAGGGCTATTGAAGGACACCGTGGATTTTAGTCAGTACAAGTCTGACAGTTCCTCCCACTCTGCCCTGGGTGGGAGGACTCATTTGATGATTTTACCACGATAAAAAAAAAAAAAAAAAGTTCAAACTTATTTCGAATTAATCGTGCCTATTACGCTATTCAACGTTTTTAATAGTTTACACACAAAAATTAGATAAACTTACACTGTCACTTACGGGATATCTACCGTGATTGTTCATTATTTTGAGCTCCCGATATTATTCATATTTTTCCTTTATTCGTTTTGTATACACATTTTACATATTTTTAAATATTTCTTAAAAAAGCCATATAAAAATATAAAAAATAGTGGTCCGCCGGTGTCGGGAGCAGGGTCATTATTATTATTTTTTTTTTGTAAACAGTGAAAGCAAATGGTTAAAAAATAGATATTCTAGGCTCTATTAGTTAAGAGAACTGGTTTGAAACTCAGTTGCTAACTAACTAACTAACCAACAAGGCAGGTTAAATAAAAGCTTACAATAAAATATCCCAGACAACACGATCCATCCAATCAAGTCAACGCCCCCACTTACTTGAAAGGCTAGCGCTCCCAATCGCTCACCCCGGGGAGCGATCACTTAAACTTGAGAACCACTGAACCACAGCTTAGCGAACCAAGAAAACAACTTGTTTTACGATTATTGGCCATGTAAAGAGTACATTGGATAAACGAAGTTCAAAGCTGTATGCTTGTGTAAATTGATTTTATAAAATCATCTAGCCTTTTGAGGGGTGCTACACACATAGCATTTAACTCTGCAAATTCTTCACTACTATCACTTGCTGGCAGTATGCATAAGCATAAGCAGCCTATAATGTTCCCACTGCTGGGACACAGCCTCTTAACTATGAGAGGAAATGGGCTATAATCCACCACGCGGGCCCTGTGCGGGTTGGTAGATGTGACATGTCTTCGGTTTTTTTGGTTCTAAGACATACCGGTTTCCGCACGGTGTTTTCCTTCACCGTTTTGAGAGCAGTGGTAATGAAATCAATTACACAAAGTAATGCACCTGCCTGGGTTCAAACCCACGCACGCCTTACTGCTCATAAGTCGGGGCCGCCACCACTGGGCCATCGCTGCTCTTCTTTGGCAGTATGTTGATCAATAAATCCGATCTGAAGCTTTACTAATCATATTCACTTTCGTTGGGCTTGTGCTGATGGGCAAACTTCGCAAAATCATATTCGTGTCGGCACGGTACAATTCGCGGTAGCCGAGCGAATTTTTCCCGAATGCACTTATCATCATTCAGATTTACAGCCAGGCTGCGCCAAATCATACCGAACCCAACTGGGGGCATCAGCTGCCTAGCCTTTTCCCAACTATGTTGGGCTCGGTTTCCAGTCTAACTGGATGCAGCTGAATACCGGTATTTTACATGGAGCGGCTGCCTATCTGACCTCCAAAACCCAGTCAGAACTGGGTATTACGATACACTTTTGTAAGACTGGTTATCAGACTTTCGGGCCACTGATTACCTGTAACGACTTTCAAAGATCTACAATGACAGCCGGGATCAACGGCTTAACGTGCTTTCCGAGGCAAGGAGGAAACTCGGTATGTAATGGGTGGTCACCCATCCACGAACCAACCTAGGCAAGTGCAAAACTTGAGTGTAGCGCCCCTAAAATCTTCTAGACTTTAAGATAGGTAAACTATAGAGTAACCGTAAAATGTAAAAGGCTTATGTAACGTAAAGGTTTTATAGTTTTTCTGATTAGTATTTGATAAATTATTGGGTGATAAACATGGAAATAGGCTCGTAATTTTCAATAGTTATAGTGAAATACCCACATTGTTTGAAATGATTGTTGTTTATATCCTTTGCAATATGCACATTTTGCCGTGTCGACGACCGGCGCGTTCGTGTTCCACGCGCGCCTCAAAGAGATGTCAGCACACAGGAAGGGGTCTGCAAGGGCCGCTGCCTGCCAGGGCTGCGGGACTGTTCGATACCGCGGCCCTGGAACACAAAGGGCAAAGAAGGAACATGGATGGGTTTTAGTCATCTGAGCGCTCAAAGTCGGCGGCCGACTATACGCTGTCTGTGAACAGCGCCTATTAGTTGAATGTGCTTCTTAGCCAACCCTTGTGATACCCTCTTAACTAACCAGGCTGGCCTTTACTTAGCCGGCGGCTATTCTAGAGAGTACAAGCAGTAATAAAAATAATCCTATTACGAACGGTTTCGTAAAACAGTAAACACAGCTTTTGCTAGAAATCAGTAACTGTTTGCAGTAAAATTGTTGACTTTTCATTTAGTTGATTACACCGTCGTTGACCGGAGTTTTGATTGCATTTTACTTTGAATATAGCTTTCAATTAAAGCTGTCTTAAATATACAGTCATACGACGTTCTCACAGCACTGGGTGTTTTCATTTTGTTAGCTTTGTTGCTGAAAAGGCAAAAGGCCAATGTTAGTTCATTTTTAAACAACACATACAGAACAAAAAAAAGTTTTAGCATTTTTCATACATAGATTAAACTGGTTTGTATGAAAATTTAAATTAAACCGAAAATTATCATTATTGACACTGGAATTGAGACAGGAGCTCGTAGCTTAATAATAAGAGCCACTCGGGTCGGGTGCCGTGCTTAACTAGGTTGGTCCGTGGATGGGTGACCACCCATTACAGACCGAGTTTCCTCCGTGCCTCGGAAAGCACGTTAAGCCGTTGATCCCGGCTGTCGTTTGTAGATGTTTGACAGTCGTTACAGAGTGGCCCGAAAGTTTGCCAACCAGTCTTACCAAGGCGTAACGTATTACCCAGCACTAACTGGGTTGTGGAGGTCAGATAGGCAGTCGCTCCATGTACTGGTATTCAGCTGCATCCGGTTAGACTGGAAGCTGACCCCAACATAGTTGGGAAAAGGCTAAGCAGAAAATGATTATCATTATTGACACCTTAAACGAAAGAAAGCATTCCTATCTGAAAAATTACAACTCATCCCACATAATTATGTAAAACACATCACGTACTAATAAATGTTAATCACTTGAGAACCTAATTAAGCGAACATGCGTCAACTCCGTACTTCACACGACTTAAAACTGAGGAAACTCCACAAAGTCGTGAGAACAGGAGCGCTCAACAATTTGACAACGTTACAGGGGTCGACAATCTCGCGGGATTTGGTGAAAAGTTTTGCTCATATTTTAGTTACCTAATGTGAAAATGTGGTTGAGATTTTTCTTTTTGTTATTACCGACAAGGGAAAGCTTGTGTTCTGCCTTTGTTTGTTTAATTTTGTAATCTTTTGTGAAAGTATTTGATTATTTCAAATGAACATGTATAAAAAGCAGAAAAGAACATCGGGCATCAAAAATTTGTCCACATTTGCTGTCAACGCCGAAAGTGCCCAGAAGGCAGCATTGCCAGGTTGGATGGCAATGCTGATTCTTTGACCTAGAAATAGGCCAGCCCCTCTGGTCACGAGAGGACTCGACCGACTGTTTGGCGATGTCCCGAAATATTAAAAAATCAAAGCATTTATTTCAAATAGGCCAGTTACAGGTACTTTTGAATTGTCGAAACAAAGACAACAATAGCTACAGTCCCAGTCACAAGGCATAAAAACTGTGAAAGTACTGTAGTTGCCCATTCCCTAACGTAGATCTCTATGGAGAAGAACGGGCAAGAAACTCCATGGACACTCTTTTAAATCAGAATACTTTTACAAACTCTTGGTTACATCATTCATATTGAGATGGTACATTATGTGAGAACGATGTAGCAAGATGTGTACGTTAAAAGTGTCCATAGAAAACAATTAAAAAATTAAATAATTAATTCAAATAAGCCGTGGCAACCAAGAGATGACCAGTCACAACTGACAGCGCCCGTTCACGAACATGACGCATGTATCAGCACCATTCAACTCAACCACTTTGAGATTAGGTGGGCACTTGAACCCCGTGGCCCTAGTGTTGGACCCCAAACGTCTTTTTACTTGTTACATTTTGCGATGCCTACAGGGAGTTGTTCGTTCTACAGGTAGTTGTCCGGGTCTGACTGTTTGTGTGAGTTTAAATTTTCGTAAACGCACCCACGATACAGGAGAAAGCCCTAGTGTGGGACAACGTTTATTTTAAAACATTTTAAACATTTATTATTTCTCGAGGAGGAGCTCGTGGCTAAATAATAACAGCCGCTCGGGTCGATCTTTAGGTTAAGCCGTGCTTGCCTAGGTTAGTGTGTGGATGGGTGACCACCCAGAGTACAACATACCAAGTTTCCTCCGAGCCTCGGAAAGCACGTTAAGCCGTTGGTTCCGTGTGTCATTTGTAAATCTTTTACGGTCGTTAGGTAGTCAGTGGCCCAAAAAAGCTGACAACCAGTCTTACCAAGGGGTATCGTATTACCAAGTACGAACTGGGTTGTGGTGGTCAGATAGGCAGTCGCTCCATGTAAAATACTGTTATTCAGCTTTATACGGTTAGACTGGAAGCCGACCCCAACAGTTGGGAAAAGGCTAGGCAGATGAAATATTTATTATTTCTAATGGTAGTTCTACTCTAGCTACACATAAAGGGTGTAAATAGACCCTTAACATAACCGAAAGGAACTTATTCTCCCCGTCTTTGCGATCATTATTTTGTTCTATACCATACTTGGACCTTCTAGTTACGGAGATATTGGGGGTCAAAGTTCCAACTTTTTCACAAGTTTTTTTTTTTTAAACATGTTTTTAATGTTAGATTTTTACTTTACACACCTCCACGACCCCCGTACAATTTAATCCATCCATCAGCACAATGCTTTGAGTGCTTTCCATCGAGTCCTACCGTAAAACGTGATTTTTCACCCAAAAAAAAAAGTCGATTCCCAGCAATTTTTTTTGCGTAAAGTTACTTAGTTTGATGTACAGAATGCTTGGTTGACGGCTATGTGAAGGGTCTGTTTACACCCTGTATGTTTCTAATTTTGAAGTCTAGACGAACACGAAAGTTGACATCATTGAGTTGTTCATACTTTCACAACGTTACAGAGTTTGACAATCTCTGGGGTTTTTAATCAAAAGTTTGCTCATAATTTAGCTAACATGAAAATGTGGTTAGGATTTTTTTAATTTGCTTTTATTACAGACGAGAGAGATTTTTTTGTAGAACTTTGTCAAATTAGTTGTAGGTACTAATAAAATTAATACACGGGCTGTTTTACTTTTATTTTTTGAGTCTCCACGAACATGGCATTAGTAGTTTAGTTACTGTAATTGGTTTTAAACCGTTTTAATTAAATAAATAAATAAATAAATAAATAAATGGCCAAATTGACCCGCGGGATTGGCCGATGTATGTATGTACTCATGTTGGAAACTACAATCGGCCATCAAAATATTAGCAGACATAATGTAGAAGTACAATACTTCTATCTAAGTCTACTAATATTTCCTCCTTGGACTGTTCTATGATATGTAGCAGAATGTCATTAGTATGGGTAACTGAGACCATTGCAGATTGACTAATAAAGGGTGTAATATGACCCTTAACGAAGCCGAAGGGTACTTGTTCTCCCCGTCATTGCGATCATTTTTTTGTTCTAGACCATACCTGGGAACCTTCTAGTTACGGAGATATCGGGGGTCAAAGTTCCATCTATTCCACAAGTTTTTTTTTTTAATACGTGGTTCTTACTTTAAACATCTCCACGACCCCCGTACTATTCAATCCATCCATCAGCACAATGTTTTGAGTGCGTAACATTGAGTCCTCCCGTAAAACGTGATTTTTCACCCCAAAAAAAAGTCGTTTCCCAGCAATAATTTTTGCGTAAAGTTACATAGTTTGATGTACAATTGTACATAGTGCTTGGGGTTTGTTTACACCCTGTATGTTGGCGACCAACCAGCTTTTTCTGCAATAATGCTGTATAAAACATGCATTAAACCTATAAAATTACCATATTCTATCACGACCACTATTAAATCCCTACCCACTTTGTCCATTATCAGCTAATCCACACACACACCACCCGAGCAATATTCCACATAATAGCCGGGCAATTTCAAGCGTGGCGAGCTGTAATATAGAATTATCACACAGTTTACTCTGCTGTTAAATTGCTTTCATACAACAATGTGTGAAGTTTGATGGTGTGGTTTGGGTTAGCAGAGTTCTAAGTAGTATCGTGATGAGCTTTGTAAGTTCAGTTTAAATGCTTGCTTCGTGTCGCGGGTTCAATTCCCGCACGGAACAAATATTTGTAGGGCCTACAGGTAGTTGTTCCGGGTCTGGCTGTTTGTGTATGTGAATTTAAATGTTTGTAAACGCACCCACGATACAGGAGACGTTCCTAGTGTGGGGAAACGTTTTCGAAAAAAAAAAAATAATAATAATGAATTCTCTTCTGATAACAGATCAACTGAATTCGCCAAGGGCTAGGCATAATAAATCCACATCGCTATTTCAAATCCGAGGCGCGCCTATCGTCAATAAATGGCCTAAAATCTGGCCCAATATAATACAGGCCTATTGACAATTTTCTATTAGAAAAATTCAACAACACTCCCTAGCCGTCGAACCCGAAGTTCAGAAGACCTTCTAAAGAACTGCCACAAGACCAATGAAGCTTGAAATCATCACCTGACCGTTATAACCCTCATGCAGCTTAAGATTACATCTGAGATACTGTACCTACCAAAGGTGATCAAAGTCATCATCATCATCATTATTTTGCCCTTATCCCAATTGTATTTATTTGGGGTCGGCGCAGCATGTCTTCTTAAAAATAAAAAAGATTGATTACTTTGGTAATCAATCTTTTTGCTAAAAATATTTACATTATATATATACAGACTACAAATAGAACTAAACTAATGATAAAAATAAGACTAAAAGTAAGAAAATATAAACATCTAAAAAACGACGACAATAGGACACTTAGGCGTCAAAGTAATCAATATTTTTTATTTTTTCTTTGGAGAATGTACTATGTGCTATAAAATCTATGCTATACATGGTGGAAAGGACATCTACGCACAAACAATTAGCATGTTATTCAGTACATTATACTGGACCCCACCCCACACACAGACAATTTTCAAAGGTAATTTAAAAAAAAAATCCTGTTTACAATTTGTCCTCTCTGACCAATCCGTTAAGAATGAGTCCAGGTCGTCACGCCAGCGTGTCTTGGGCCTGCCTCAGTTTCGACGGCCGTCTTCAGGCACCCACTTTGTGACTATCTTAGAGCAAATTGTAAACAGGATTGGAAAGCCATGAAAGAGGCCTTTGCCCAGCAGTGGGACAGAGGAGGTTGAAAAAAAAAAAAAAATTGCCAATCATTTGCGCGTCGATATCCCTGTAAAATAATCTTTCTTCCTTCCTAAATCTAAAAACAGCAATCTAAACTTTGTAATATCCATCCTCACATAAAACAACACACAATTTTCCCGCGAATGTTTCAAGAGAAGATTGATTGTTTTAAAAGGTCGATTGTAACGAGGCTCGGTACACTGACATTATTGATGTTCTAGCACTGCAGTATGAATTAGACAAGCTACAGAACAAGACAGCCCTACTGTTTGTACGGTCGTGACAATTAACGTTGACTTGACGTGAACAGCATAGGCTTCTTAAGTCAGAGTTTAGATCGTTACTTGTATTTTCAAAATATGTATTTGGAAAATCTGTTTAACTGGCGAAGTGTGGGTTAACTGAAGGTCTACTGCCAAAATCTTCGGGGTTTGCAGGGTTGTTTTATGAAAACCATTCTTGTTTCCTTGTAAACCATAGAAATAATTTTCATGTTCCATAACTGTTATTACCAGTAAATTGTATGTTTCATGCTATCTCGTGTTGATAATCTTGATTAATACTAATAGTGTTGTGACATGAAGCAGCTTGCGGGACTGTTCGAAAGAGATACCGCGGCCCTGGAACACAAAGGGCAAAGAAGGAACATGGATGGGTTTTAGTCAGTACAAGTCTGACACTCCCTTCCGCTCCGCCCAGAGTGGGAGGGGGTCATTTAATGATTTCCCATACGAAAAAAAAACATGAAACAACTGATGGTATGCAACATTTCTGCTTTTGTTGGCAGATAACGAGTGTTTACAAATTGTTTACTAACACCAAATATTTGGATGATTACCTGATGTTAACTTGTATAGTTGGATGACCTACCACAATCTAATTAAAATTATGTAACTTGAAAACAATGATGAATAAATTAAGCATAGGTTAGGTGGATTTAATGACCTATTAGAACACCCACATTACTCCCGTTATGTTTAAGTCGCATAAAATAGGAGACGAGCCTATTGACGTCGACCGGACACAAATCCGGATTCGGAAACACATACAGACAGATATAGAGAACCCTTTGGGGATTACGGGCGTGACGTTATGACAGCAGTTCAAGCTGCAGTAAAAATCTATTGCGTACTACTTCAGCGCTCTACGACTGCCCTGTTCATACTCTAAGGCTATTATTAGCTGTCGTTTAATGTTAGGTGCTCTTTGTTTTAAAATTTACGTAATATCAGATTGCCGTGTTATGTCATTATGATGTAGGCGGCTTACGCCAATGTATGGGCTACTGTGTTGAGATTTGATGCTAGATATGTGACAGGTCAAAGTACTATTATGCAAGCGTATGTTATGGGCCGAACTTGCATAAAAAGTAACGGTTGGTCGCATAAAACTTAAAGCCCTCATAAGAGATTTCTTCAGAGGACAACAAAAATATTTTTAGTCATTCAAAAAAATATTGATGAAGATATCTTTTTTGATTGTCTTGTTAGTCTCGGCAAATGCAGCTGCTGCTGTATGAGTTCATGGGTTTGATCACCAGGTCAGGCAAAACATTGTTGGGTTTCTGCACGGCTAATTACTCTTAGGCTAGTCTGGATTTATGCCCAGTTAAAGACAATAAATTCCAGCGATATTAAAATGGCACTTGAACAAAACCAGTGAAATGTACTTACGCGCAACAACTCTGTTTTTGAACGTCATTGTCACATATACGTGACCTGTACGCCAAACGACACATATATGTGACAAAATGGTAGGTAAAATTGTGACTTGGCGTGGAGGGTACGCGCGTGCTTTTATGCTCTGGCGTTCAAAAGGTGATCAAAATCTTGCCTTTGGAATTACACGTTTAATGTTTCTAAAAATAAGAACAAGGAAATAATTCGCTTTACCAAGTCAATGAACAAGATTTTAATACATTGCTCAATCTTGTGCATCCTTTTGTCAAAATCTACAAATGTCTTGATTTTCCACTTGACTGCAAGTTATTCATCGCGCAGTCGACCGAGCTGAATCCAACCTCCATTTGGAAATGACGTCATGCTTGTTTTTGCGCGAAATAAGTACCTCGTAATGTTTTTCACACTACTGTTTATGCTTCGTTGGGCTAGTGGCCGTGTAGTGGTATGAAGAATATGGGGAACAGGAGGTGGGGGGGTTGTTAATGGGGCAGGAGGGTATTCCTTCATCCCCCATAGAAAAGTTGACTGGTTGAGAATGCCTTGTGGCATTAAGTCCGCCTATGAACCGCTATTGTACACGAAGTTTAAAAAAATAAATAAAAATAATAATAAGTTCCACACACATCCCACGCTACGCATCCTCGCTCATCTTTGGTGGAAACGCAGCCTTAGGGACTTAAAAATAACAAGCGAAATGTGGGTGTACCTTTAGGTACACCTCGGTCTAACCTTCCGCTAAGTACAGGAGTGACGCTGTGTCACGATTATATCTATTCTTGGTATCGACGTCAAAAACTATTTCGGTTCTTTCATCTGCTCTCTTTGAAAAAAAAAATACCATTTCATTTTACTTTCACATTTAGACATTTTATTTACTACGTGACGGTTCTCGTCTGTAGGAATTTAAACGAAAATAGAAATATTTACTGAAAATATAATATATATTTACAGTTTGTTAATTTTTATAGTTAGATTGTATTGTATTGTACAACGGGCTGGTGTCCGCAACTCCACGTTCAAAGCGCGTATTTTGCGTATAGTTAGATTTTGATTAGATTGTTGAATAAAATAAAAACTTGCATAAAAAAGCTTCATCTCTAGCGAAGCACAGTTTACTCGACTCCATAAAAATCTCTCCTCAAAGTTGCTAAAATAAGTAAACACTAAACAGATTACCATAATACTGTATACCATGCTAGAATACCTATCGTTAAACTGCAAATACAACGACCATGTAATCCCAGCTTTCCAAGCTAAGCGCGTATTATGGGGCTTACGATAATCGATATTGTTCGAATCTCCCTTCGATTATGTCCGCCTGGTACTTTGTATCAAGGTATTGATAATTTTGCGAGTAATTTTAGCACGCTGTTGGGTTGTATGGGTTAGCTATCTATATAAATCAATAAAACTGAAGTGTCTGTTTACAATTTTAAAATAACAAATTTTTACTGAATGAGAAGAATTTTCCTTTCAAAACCTCATACAAATAACAAGTTTACATTGTTGTTTACACTCATATACGCAGGTTCAGGTATAAAGATCACATAATTGCTTTAACCTTTCCGAGATCATATCATGCGGACAGACTTCCATCATAGTTAGTGTTAGGCGTCGGTTACACTGAACAGATTTTGTGAAGTTGATTGATACGCTGGTGTATCAATCAAAGTAAGTTGTGGGTTATAATATCAATCAATGTTTTGTAAATTGTATTGGCGTGTTAAGGATGTGGTGATGAAGTGTTGGAAATAAAATGGAAAATCATATAATCAAAGAATATTTTTATACAAGGTGTAAACAAACCCTTCACGAAGCCGTCAAACTAGCATTCTGTACATCAAACTAAGTAACTGTACACAAAAATTATTGCTGAGAAATGATTCTTTTTTGGGAGAGAAAAATCACATTTTACGGTAAGACTCAATGTAACGCAGTAAAACATTGTACTGGATGCATTGCATAGGTCGTGGAGAAATTTAAATTAACATTAACTTGTGAAAAAGTTAGAAATTTGACCCCCAATATCTCCGTAACTAGAAGATCTGGTCCTCAACAAAAAAAATAATCGCAATGACGGGAAGAATCAGAATCGAAGAGTCTTTCGGCTTCGTAAAGACTATTTTTACACCTATTACAAGGGCTACGTCCTATACTGAGACCGTTGCATTTTCACAAAATTGAAAAAGTCACAAGTGCCTGTAAATTCAGCGGTAAAGATATACTACGGCTAAACATTAAGCTGCTTATCCGAAATAATACCTATGCTATATGGTAAAACTTTTCTGGACGAACAGCACACAGGGAGCTCTGCTACTTGCCCCAAGAATCTTCGACACAGTTTTTTTTTATCAGGTTATTGTGAAACTTCTCCAGTGTGCACACAGCCTTAGAGCGTGATCTAACGACATTTAACCTTTGCTATCTTGTACTAATTAGTACACTATTAAGTTTCGAGTCCTTGAATTATTGCGAGTAATTATAACTGTAATAATAACACCTTTGGTCATGCACCATTAATAATATTTCTACCTAGTTTGTTTGTGAATGTGTTAAGATTTCATGGTTATGTAATCATTTACATGACCATGAAATATGTCAAATGAACCATGAGGTGCACATATTTCTAAGACGTCAGTATGGTGCACATCGCTAGCTTTATTAGCATATGGAGTAAAGATTTAATGGTGCATGGAGTAAGAGGAGATCGTGGCTTAATAATAACAGCCGCTCGGGCCGATCTATAAGTTAAGCCGCGCTTGCCTAGGTTGGTCCGTGGATGGGTGACCACCCATTACATACCGAGTCTCCTCCGAGCCTCGGAAAGCACGTTAAGCTATTGGTCACGGCTGTCATTTGTAGATCTTTAAGTCGTTACAGGTATTCAGTGGCTCGAAAGTCTGACAGCCAGTCTTACCAAAGGGTATCGTATTACCCAGTGCTAACTGGGTTGTGGAGATCAGATAGGCAGTCTTTCCATGTAAAATATTGGTATTCAGCTGGTTAGACTAGAACCCGACCCCAACATAGTTGGGAAAAGGCTAGGCAGATGATGAAGAAAAGTTATACACCCCTTAGTAGGTTGAGCAGACTAATATTCACTAGACTACACGGAACTTCGTATCCAGCAAAGAATACAAGAATCAATTTGTAACAAGGTGATATTAATCTTAAATCAATCAATTCTATAATCAGCCTACTGGCTGGTGGACCGTCGACCTCGGCAGCAAAAAAAAGTAAAAGACTAATTTTGCGATAACACTCCATCTTCAAATTATTCCAATTTTGTTGCCGAGTCATTTAATCCGTAGGTACAATCAGTAAGACAATTATTATAGTTCTGTAGGTATTTATTTTTCTTTTGGCTCGAAATTTAATTAGAAAAAGATGGTGATTTCATCGGAAACCTTTATGTTTTAAGACTATACATGTTTCAAACACTGTTTTAAGCTTTCACGGTTTACAACTAAACTTATACTGTCACTTACAGGATATCGGGAGCTCAAAATAATGAACAATCACGGAAGATATCCCGTAAATGACAGTATAAGTTTTGTCTATACATGTTTGTTACACGTAGTTAAGTATTTTCATGTGTGATTTTTTAAATTGTTTCATAACACCGCCACACCTGTAATTTCGTATGTTATATTTAAATCTCATGTAATAGGGGGCGAGCCTTTTGCCATCAACCGGGTACAAGTCCAAATTCCGTGGCTGCTTCTAAGATATTCCTAATGAGAAAATCCAAATACAATTTCCCCAACTTCGGAATCGAACCCAGTACCTCATAATTAGCAGTAGCGCTAGCAACCAATAGACCAACAAAATTGTAATCCTGCAAAAAAACAACCTACCTGAATAAAAAGGCTTATGCCCGACTCGTCACTGTTCCAACTCGTCATCGAAAAACAAAAGATTCACAAATTCTTGTAAAAAATATCAACAAAACGTACATTACATACCAATAAAATAATTTCAATAGCCAACCATTTTATGCATGACTGTACACTTTAGCCTTACGATAACATCCGACTTCGCTCGTCATGCTAACAAATTGATCCGAGCTATTATTACACGGCTAGTTTAGCCATTTAGCCACCTTCACACAATTTATTAAGCTTGTTAGCCACGTTATGACAGGTTAAAAGGATTAAAATGGTGCGAAGGATTTAAAACCTCTGAATGGTGGAAGAACTGAACGTAAATTGGTATAATTGGTTGGCATTGCCTCCCCCATGCATAACACCACGTCTGTAATCCCCGGAGGGTAAGGGCAGAGGTGTACCTAGTACGTCCGCATTTCGCCAGTTATGTTTAAGTCGCATGTAAAATAGGGTGCGAGCCTATTGCCATCAACCGGGCACAAATCCAGATACCGTCCGATCTGGGAATCAATGAATATTTGAAAACACCATTCATAACTCGTTACAGTTCGGTTCATTTAAAGATAAAACTTAATTAGTACCTGTAGTGTATCTATTTAATAGATATGGAAACACTGTCTCGCAGCCACAAGTAGTCAGGTAGCTGTCACTAATGACAGCTGTCAGTCACCACGAATGGCGGGAAGTTGGAAGCTGAAGCGTACTTGGTGTCGGTGGTGGCGTACGTACGTGGCTTGGTGGTGTGGTAAGCCTGTGAAATAGTTAGTAAATTGTGTTATCAATCTATTAGCTCAGCTACAAGAGGATACTACAGTACCTACTCGTGGCGACATCTAAATCGACACATAAGAACTAAACATAACGATTCAAAAATTTTATTGATTCATTACTAATGCCTGTAGAACACCCCTTAACGAGGCCGAAAGGCACTAAACTTGTTCTCAACGTCATTGCGGTCATTGTTTTATTCTGGACCATACCTGGGAACCTTCTATTTAGGTACGGATATATTGGAGGTCAAAGTTCCAACTTTTTCACAAGTTTTTAATGTTATATATCAACCTCCTCAATACATTCGTAAGCACAACGTTTTAAGCGCGTTACATTGCGTCCTACCGTAAAACGTGATTTTTGCGTGGAGTTACTTAGTTCAAAGCCTTGGCTTCCTGAAAGGTTCGTTTACACCCTGTATGTACATTATTTAAAAACTACAATTAGATCTAAAGTATCAAAAATACAAGAATCCTTAAGCTCCTCAGCATTTATCAGATAAGTGTGGTCATACTGTCTATACCTACTTTTTATTACTACTTTATTCGATTGTATTTGAACAAACTCACAAACCTTCTGATTACTAAACTAAGTTTACACTGCGGTTCAACAAAATCAATCCACCTGTCTGCACTTCTAACTAGATTCACTGAACAACAACTTTATTGAAAGCAATCAACGCTCTGTAGATCGCTCGTTTCAAAGCAGATTAATTCAATTAAATTGAATTACATTCACTCGGTTTACTGGCACGGGCGTGTAAAATAATTTGTGTTAATCCAATTACTTGGTTTTCAATCGCGATTGGATTAAGCTTGTTATGTTTCGTCTTAATATTTTTAGGGGTTTTGTGAAGGTTATTTTTAAAACAGAATCAGAACATGCCATGCACACAGTGCATCCTGCAGCCCTAAGAGCCTCTTCTAGTGTGAAGGGGCTCTTTGTTTGTGCAGCGTAATTGTTCGATGAACGCATGCGCGGCGTCGCTTACGCTGGGCGTCTCGCCTGCGCTGGACAAACGTTAGTGTGAAGGGGCTCTAAGACATCTGAATATGAGCTGAAGAAGAAGCTTTTTATTGTAGGATGGGTTCTCCTATATTCCTTCTTCTCTTTTTTCTAGGCAAGCGTGATCCACCCTTAGCCGCATCATCGCTTCACCTCAGGCGAGTTGCGCTCAAACGCAAGCCTATTAAGCAAAAAAAACTAATCTTTAAAATATTCTCGACTGACAACGTTGAATTTGAAACACGTGAAATTCTTAAAAAAAAACAGATAGGATTTAAAATATGATAATCGATACGAACGCTCACTAATTAAAATGTTGTTTGCAATAAAAACTTAGCCAGTACCATTTTTCTTTTTAATTCATCATCATCATCATCATCATCCACAGCTCGTCTTCACCCACTGCTGGGTATAGGCCTCTCTCTCTTTGCTTGTGCCAAGCTCCATGTTCTTGTGCCAGTCTCATCCAAGATTTTACCGCGATGGAAACAATGTCGTCTACGCATCTCGCCGCCAGATGACCAACACTTCTCTTTCCAGTCCTTGGTCGCCACTCGGCCACGGCTACTCCATTTTTTTTTTTTTAGTTATCCCGTTTTGTCCCACTCCTGAGCAAAGGCCTCCCCCATTCCTTCCATTTGTCACGATGGTGTGCCATTTAACATTACTTCTAAATAACTACTATCAATTTCTTTTGTCAACAGAACGACTCTGACGATGAACAATGCGCCCTGAGCGACAAATGGCAGTACGAGAGGAAATCTCGACGATGGTCCAGGGTGGTGGAGATCACGCCACAGGCACAGAGGAGGTTACAGGTAAGCATAGCATTACACCCGTGGGTATATCGCGGTGGAGTAGGCAGAGGGCACTTTGACAGATGAAGTATCCCAAGGTTCGTTGTTCGCAGTCGCCGATTACGATTTAAGTCCGATGTGCAAGCTTTATGTCATTCACTGCGCATAAACTAAAGTATAAGCTGCTACTAAAAAGTCGATAAGAACGAAGGGGCGATCAGCAATCGCACTTGCAACTACTAGACTAACCAGCCAGTCCATTGACACTTGTAAGTGAATAAAATCATTGAGTTCAACACATTCACTCACAAATCTACATCAAAGTGAAATATCGTCCTGAAGAGAAACATTCTCAGACACGTTTCAACATACAAATGTCCCTACATCGCACAATGTCCTTACATGTCACAATGTCCCCCATTTTACACCCCGTCAAATACTCGTATATCTAAACGATCCTAGGTAACTGTTTCTACATACAAAACACATGCCTACCTTTCATCCCGCAGACGTGTGGATTTAAGATCTGTGGACCTTGCACAAATGCGCGGAGTGAACCTAAGGTAAATTCGAATGGTTTAAAATTGAATATGCTCGTTTCATATATAGATAGTGTTGATTTAGTTTTGCGGACAACATGATCCAATGACATTTACACAAAATACAATTCTAGAATTATTATTTTTTTTTTTTCTTTTTTTTTTATGATTTTATTCATTGTCATGAGGTGCGGAGGAATGAGGAAAATGTCGTGAGGAAAGTTTTGAGTATGATTGACGATGGGTATAAGAGTAGAAGAAGACCAAAGAAACGATGGATGGACTGTGTGAAGGATGATATGGCACGAAAGGAGGTGTCTGATGAGATGACGAATAATAGAAGAAAAGAAAAAGACATGCTGCGCTGACCCCAAAAGAATTGGGATAAGGGCACGAGAATGATGATGGGTGAGACTAATTTGGACTATAAAAAATATAAAGTGAAATGCTAGTGCGTACATACAAATATCTGACCATACACAAATCCCCAAAAAGTCTGACAACCAGTCTTACCAAGGGGTATTGTATTACCCAGTACTATCTAGGTTGTTGAGATCAGATAGGCAGTCGCTCCATGTAAAATACTGGTATTCAGCTGCATCCAGTTAGACTGGAAGCCGACCCCAACATAGTTGGCAAAAGGCTAGGCAGATGATGACGACACGAATGCAGTATAGTTGTATTTTCTATTCAAAAGTCGTTCGAATTTCCGAAATGTATACGTGGCACGTTTGCGCTAGGGCCTCTGAAACGTTTGTCTTGCATTAAGTATGCATAAAGGCATTAGTTGCTATTGTAGTTTCTAACAGCGGGCGATGACGGTGCATTAATTGTGCTGAGGTAGGGGTTGAAAGGCGGAGTTAGTGCATACTTAATACAGACGCTTGAAACGGCCCTTTCTCGGTAGTAACACAAGTGGAATTATTCGTGTCAGGCTTAAATTCTGTATGAAGACTTAGTCCCAAGCCGTATTGATATTTTCTAACAGTCTTGATGCTCATAAGAACGTTTACGACTTACGGCATTACGTACAAACTTTTCAAGTCCTTTTTTTTCGAAATGGCGGAACCGATTTTAATGAAACTTCATAAGCATAAGCAGGATACATAGGCCTTAAAAATTATCAGAGAACATTTTAGAAAAATAGTGTTGTGGTATTCGTGTGTGTGTGAAGCCAAAATAATGCAGCAAAAGGCTCAGAAAACTAGAAAAATTGTCTAGTGAAACAAACTCTCTATTTCCGCTTAGTTTTCAATATTTCCTGTATTAAACGAAGCATTTGGTGGAATGCTACAGCTGTTTCATTTATTTCATTAAGAAAAAATAATCAATCCATCAAAACAACGTAATATTTGACAATTATGTGCAACGTTGCCAACTTTCAGAAAAAACCTTCTGAAATTAAAATCCTGGCTGAATATCGTGACCTAATAAACATATTCAGCCGTTCACAAACATTCATAAAAGGAACACCATTCATAAAACCAAAAAGAATATTTCACACACATGAATTCTTTTAAACACTGTAACGGAAAGTTTTTTCATCCGTACATTCGCGCTTACAACGTTGTGTAAAAAATGGTTCATCGCACAACATTGTTTCGAGGGATTTAAAAATACGTTGAAAAATGGTATGCCATATTGAATTGGGGGAACGATCGGATTTTGTATATTTGGGACATGAATTGATACTTTGTGGTTTACAACTATGGGCCACCGATTTTCAGTACTGAAATATTGGTTAGGGATTATTTTCACAACTGTTTTGGAATATTTTCTGGAGCTATTCTTTATTTTGGTATGTTTGAAGTAAGATTTTAAACTATCATGGTCACTAACATTACTATTAATACTAACGGGATATTTACCATATTTACTGTTACTGTTTATCCGTGATCATGGTGCTTGCAACAGCGCCGAAATATCGGGAACTCATAACAAACAGTAAACATGGTAAATATCCCGTTAGTATTAATAGTAATGTTTGAAGTAAGTTGTATTTACGCGGATTTAAAGACCAACGTTTTTTTTGTGTTATCTAACTTAAGTTTTATAAAGTGTATGCTTCACTAAGGGGCCGTCTCCACGAGCGATAGAATCGCGGCGATATTATCGTCGTGTCACATATTTCTTTGTAATAGCTCAGCTAATATGCATGATTAGCTGAGCTATTACAATTTTTGCGGACATCGCGGGCGAAGTGCTAGTATATCATATTTGTGAATAGATATTTTTCTTTAAAAATAATTTTCCATTATTGTGTTATGTTCACAGGTCATAGCAGCTAGAGCACTAGCAGAAAGAGAAGCAAGAGAGGCGAGGGGAGAGGTAGAAGATGATGAAGATGAGACTCTTCCCACGATAAGAGTGGGACTTGTCGACCCAGACGGGAATTATACAGATGTTGAACCTGACCTGTGAGTACTTTAATATGGATTTTTTGTAGTTATTTAGAATATTTTACAGCAATTTAATTGAAATGAGGACATCCGCAAGAGAACCAAGGTTACCGACGTAGCCCGAAGAATAGCTAAACTTAAGTGGCAGTGGGCAGGGCACATTGCTCGCAGAACGGATGGTCGATGGGGCCTAAAAGTTCTGGAGTGGTGACCGCGAACCGGGAGACGCTGCGCTGGAAGGTCTCCCATTAGGTGGACCGATGACCTGGTGAAGGTTGCAGGGATCCGCTGGATGCGAGTTGCACGGGACCGGTTAATGTGGCGACACTTGGGGGAGGCCTATGTCCAGCAGTGGACGTCTTCGGGCTGAAATGATGATGATGATGATGACAGCATTCTAAGAAGGTATCCTAAAGTTGTGTGTTGCTGTCTCCTACGGCGTCCGCTTCCAAGTCGATTACCTTTAGTATTATTTTTGGTCAATCAAGCGATGGCTTGATGGAGGTCTTTTTGAATCTAACATACAGAAATATTAACACAGTTACTTCCCTACAGGCTAATTTACAGACACCGTTTAAATTGCACAAAATTATCAACGCAATTAGTTGAAATTGTGTTTGAACTAAGCAGTGGACAGACGTTACATTATAAATCAGTCAATTTAAGCAACATTATTAAAATAGAACGGTTATTAAATAAGATTTTTAGAATAAATCCTCCTTGAACTTGGCATTAAAACTCATGAAATTTATTTCATAATAATTTATTTTGTATGTAAACATAAAAATAAATAAAATTGAAGTGTCTGTTCGTAATTTCAAAATAACAGTTTTTTACTGAACGCAAAAAATGTGTGTATATACGGTAGGTACTTATAACAAAAAAAAAGTTTTAAAAGTTTTTTGACTGTCTGTCTGTTCCGGCTAATCTCCGAAACGGCTAGAGTGATTTTGAGAGTCTTTTACTGGCAGATGTTGTAAGGAGTGACGTAGGCTATTTTCATTTTAGTTCATTGTAGTTTAAAGTGCAAAAAAATTTTTTTTAACAAAATCCAATTCAAATACGGTAATATTTTTATAATAATTTCACGCGGGCGAAAGTCGCGTGCAACAGCTAGTTCAAAATAAAATGAACACTAAAACTGCAAGATAATTCTATTAACGTCCTAACTCTTCCCAGAAATACGTGCTGAAGCATTAATGCGAATGCTAACAGCTTGCAACCTGAATTTGTAGTTAACTTTGAACGTGTCATAGCTAGTTAGAAACTAACTAAAGTTTGAGCCATTATGTTCATGCTTGAAACTCGGTGTTCTAGTTTCATGTAGTGTTTTAATGATGAAGTAAATTAAACGGACCCTTCACATAGCCGTCAACCAAGCATTCTGTACATCAAACTAAGTAACTCTACGCAAAAATTATTGCTGGGAAATGACTTTTTTTTGGGTGAAAAATCACGTTTTACGGTAGGACTCAATGTTAGTTACGAACTCCAAACATTGTGCTGATGGTTGCATTAAATAGTCATTAAATGGTTGTGGAGGTATTTAAAGTAAAGTAAAAACTACACACACACTAGTACATTAAAAATTTGTGGTCGTAACTTGTAGTCTGGAGATCTGTCATACAGGTCTCGAACCCAGTATAGACTCCAGCTCTCACAAAGGTTTGAATCTACCTGTAACCTAAATACCATTACCAAAATTGTACCTTTTTGAGAGAAATAATTTACTATTGTATTGTATTGTTGAGCTTTGGGTTAATAAGTATGGTAAAAAAAAAGATCGCAATGACGGTGAGAACAAGTGCCTTTTGGCTTCATTACCCACGTACCCACTAAAACACTCATTCTCATTTTGCAGTTATTTCAGTAATAATTTATTATTTAAATCCTTCACCAAAATTAATAATTTATTTATCTTCCAATGAAAGCCTTCGCTTAGCAAGTTATTTGTTTCTCCAACAAATGCCAAGCGAGATATTCAGAGTACTAGGGTCACAGAAAGCGCAAAGAGGCTAAGCTCTTATACAAATTGGTGTTACAAAGCCGCAGAACAATGACAAGTAAGGGTGGTCCTCCCGATGAGAGCTCTTGATACTATCTTTATACGCTGAAGGAATTTTTGCCAGCAAAAGGAGCTAACCTAATTTCTTTGTGCTTCTAAGTGTTTTCTTTCGTTTTTACTTGTTTTTGTTTCTCGGCCAAGATATTCCCTGAGGGTCTATTATCAGAATTATGAAGTAGGGAAACCTATATTTTGCCAGTGATCTGGGAGTGACATATTGATAGCACTGATACTTACTTAGAATGTTTTGTTAGTCTAGTGGACACAAAAGCTACTGCTGATCATGGTGTCCTGGATTCATTTCACAGATTAGACCAAGTATTTTTGGAATTTTTAACTCAGGAATTTGTCAGAACAGCCCAGAGTCTGGACTTATGATCTGTTGGAAGCAATAGGCTTGACCCTCAAAACTAATTTGCCATAAGTTCTACTAGTAATACATAAGTATACACCCACTTATCGCAAATTAGTTTGTGTGTGCGAGTGTTTAGTTAGATGTCTCTGCCTACCTTTGGAGAATTCAGGCGTGATTTTATGAACTAAAGTTCAGTCGATACCTCAGTGATTGATCAGGATGGTACTGATATCCAAAGCTCCTTTATGACGTCGAAAGATCAATACTATTTCAATTTCATTTCAAAATTGTTGATTCCATGGTAGCTAGATTTTCAGGAATAGCGTTTCGTTTGTGCTAGATTTGGTACTTAGTAGTCTTTGGCGATTCAAAGGACGCTGTATCAAAGGTTATGCTTTCAGTATTCGAAAGTAATCACACTCCCAAAACACATACACACTACTTTATTTAACCTTCTGTTGATTTTCGGTATTTGAACCAGACTTAAGGAAAGACGTTATCCGGCAAAACAATACTTAACAGTATAAAAAAATTACCTATGATTGATGATGATCTGACATGGACATTCATTTTGTCAGATATAATATCAAAATAATAAACAAAGGGGCAGTTAGGTAGGTAGTTAGTAAAAAACGATATATTCATAGAAAATATAGATGTATTATGTCAGACACCTTCACTTCAGACACTTTTAGAATCATCAGTATTGGTGTATATTCCAGGAAAATTGGGCAAACCCTCTTCTTTCTGGAACCCCTTTACAAAAAAGTAAGTACACTAAACGATTTCCACTTGAAGAAGCTGTAGAAAAGACCATCGATTCAAGCGATAAAACAATCTAAGACCATAACCATAATACACCTACGGATATCAATTTAATTACAGAACGGTAAGCTGAAGCCTTTTGTACATAAAATATCCATCGTTTGCGCAATCAAGGGCCAATTATTTTAGTGTAAAGATTCAGAAGTACTGTTAGATTTGGGGCCATTAAACACAACTTAAGCGGAACGGAGCGATTTTGGGATAGTCGTTTCTTGAATTGCTGCAGTGTTATTATGGTACAGATTTTGATATCCCGGCTACTACAACTTATCTGCACTGACGGGACGCAAAGGCATCATAACTATGTTTGCTACTCTCCTGAGCGAATGCATAGTATTTTGGTGACAAGCCACAAGAATAAAACTATTGTCTAAGCGTGACCTCTTCTACTTTGCTCCACGGAATGCTACTTTTATGAACCACACAATATTTTTTCTTCATATTTTCCGCAATATGAAAGTATTTTTTCCCTATATTTATCTTTTGCCTATATTGTCCCACTGCTGGGCCAAGGCCTCCCCACAGCCTTTCACTTCTTTCCGTGTGGTTTTCAAAAAACTAAGAAACTTCAAAATACTGCCCTCGTAATTGAAAACACAATAACTTCAATTACTGTTACACTAACTGGGTTTTCATTTCAAGAGCAGAATAATGTAAAATCGCTTCAGCTTTACAAACCCCGCTGTTTTCAAAGCCCACTAGCCCATCCTCATTAACACTCAGATGATTATAGATATTGTAGGCGAGCTTATTAATTTGATTGTTACAGCTGATTGATAGGAACGTTAAGTGGAATGATACTGACGCGTAACGGAACGGATTCGTATCAGTTCTGGCTAGTGTTGCCAGGTCCGGTGTTTTTTCGGGACGGAACGTTAAAATAATCGGGAATTTGCTTTATTAAAGGTACAAAAAGGTTTCAGAACATTTTTATCGGTTTTTTTTATAATGACTGTTGAGACCAAATTTGTTATAAGTTAAAAGAAAGAAAAAGTGTTTATTGCACTCACACAGGACAAAACACAAAAAGAAAATGGATGAGATAATAATAATGGATAATGGATGATGGATGGATGGTTACATTATGTGACAGCAAAAACTTTTTATTTACTAAGAATTTAAAGCATTTTTGGCAATATTTTCGGTTAAAGTACACACTAAGATGGTTTGTTATACTGTGTAATCTTTGAAAACAATGAACTAAAAAACTACCTAGTGAAAAATCGGGACGTTCGGCATCCCGATAAAGCGTTAATCGGGACGTGGTGCCAGACGCCTTAAAATCAAGACGTCCCGCGCAAATCGAAAAACTTGGTATCACTATAGTTCTGACTGACAGCATCGTTGGATCAGTTAAAATGTCGATGACCGCCACTTCTTTATACTATTATGATGAGACGTTTTCTTTATCTTGTTAAGTAACACTCATATTATGAAATTTTGTGTTTATTATTTCTTGGTGTGAAACGGTGGAAGGTCCGATTGTTGCCTGAGGCTATTGTTTTTATGGGATATTACCTTGTTACGCGTTTGGCTGTTTGTGTACTTAGATGATTTATGTGTGAAGGGATTTACGATACGAGTAATATAAGTAATCACTTACAAAGGCTGTAACTGTATTTTTTTTAGCTAAGCTTGTGCTGTGTGTTGTGCTGTCAATTTTTCTCACGTGGCCTGACGTTGAAAAATACTTAACGACTGTGTTTGGACGGTCCTTACCGATATAATTTCTTCTAAAAATGCTTTTGGAAACTGTAACTTTCACTAATTACTGATCCTCCTCTCTGGAGAAGTGGGCCACAGGAGGGGTCTATGTTATGTCTCAATGCGGATTGATTTTCATAGACAAATATATTATAACAGTTGATTCTTCAGTATGACATTGCGCCACGATATAAAAGTATATTTCCTTAGCTCGAAGTCTTGCTGTAAAATCTATGAACACTTATCGCATCGGCATCAGTCAAAGGCGTAACAGTAAGTTAAACGCAGGTTAAAGGTTGTTGGAACTGCCCATCGAATACTATTACGGAACCGACCCATTACTACTTTAGAAGCTTGTGAAGATAGTAAAACCAACTTTTAAAAGGAATTAATTAATTAAAAAGATCTTAAATATATATCTTTTTTCTTGTAATGACTTCCTCGTTGGTCTAGTGGTCGTAAGCGCGACTGCTGAGCATGAGGTCCTGGGTTCGATTCCCATGTCCGGCAATGTGTTATTGGGTTTTTATATCAGGAATTTCTCAGTAGCAGCCACGGAATTGGATGGATTTCTGGATTTGTGCCCGGTTGATGGCAATAGGCTGGCCTCTATTACATAGGACTTAAATATAGCTAGTGAAATGTGAGTGTACTATTATGTACACCTCTGCCTAACCCTTCAGGGATTACAAGCATGATGTTATGTTATGTTACTTGTAATGATCATCCATCTACAGACTTACCGAGCCACGAGGTTCGATGCTGCTTTAACTTCCTGTACGAGTCCTTATAAATACTTTGTCTTATTTTTCCGCATGTTTATATTAGGGTTTTTCTCACTAAAATAAACATTAACGTCAAAAACACGTAACAGAAAATTGACACCCATTCTCGATTTAACCGCAGCAAATCCAGGCTAGCACTTTCAAAATCGCAGTTATTGTATGATAAATCCTCTGAAGTCTTCAAAACCATTATGATCAAACTGTGATTGAATACGTCTTTACCTTACTCTGGCTTCTGTTGTCTGTTGATATACCCTTGTACGCTGCCACGAGCCCATTCTACTAATAGAAACTTTATTGACGAAGAGCCCCATAATAGTCCCTTGGTAAACACCACCAAAGTGACGGTCGGGACCGCAACAATGACTATAATTAAGCCCACAGTCCATTTGTTTCTACATAGTGTGGTCCCTTCACCTATCACGTTTCTATTTTAGATTGCTAAACCTTTAGTAATGATAGGTTGTTAAGGGAGCTAGGTTGGTTTGGGAGCGGTGAGCGAGACGGATTGGTAATGCAATGTGATTTGATAGAAAAAAAGAGAGAAAAATTTTATTCTCCGAAGAGAATTTTTTTTGTTAGGGATGTTAAACACTTGTACTGACAAATTGCAAGTTTATGAAAATTCCGAATCAGGAACTAAGCTGATTATTTCTGATACCAACTATTCCTAAGTGGTATCTTAATCAATGTAGAAATAAGGACCAAAATTAAAGCGATGTTCTTTTGTCAGAGAATCTTCAACAAAAATAACAACGCTACCATGATCTTTATTCGACCGTTTTTGTCTTTTTAGGCTTACGAAGGTAAACCATTCAATTTATCAGAACAGTACCAAATAAAACAGAGAGAAAGCAATGAAACCTACTGTTAAGAAATGATAAGTAGCAGAAAACAGAAACGTCTACCTTAAAGAAATTAAGAAACCGCCAACAACCAGACCGTCACCTTATGCATTGCGTCGGCCCCAATAACCTACATAAAGGGCGTCCGTATTCAGAGCGGAAAGCTCTTAATGTAACATTAATTGTTAGCATGTGAATTTGACGCGATAATTGAGTGAGTACTCGGCCAAGTTCGAAAACACTCGACGGAAAGCGATCCGTAGGGAAATGGCTTTAATTCGGCAGTTAAAGCAGAGTTAAAAGCTAATCGCTGAATGGTTGTTTTGAGTAAACTATGAAAACGATATTATAGTATAGTGTAACAGATTATGTAGAAATTTAATCATCATCATCATCATTACCAGCATAATCATTTTCCTACCCTCAGCCCAATTTATATGGATTCGATGCAGCATTTCTTCGCCTTCCACAATTGTTCTCTATTAGCCGTCATCTCAGGAGTCCTGAAGGATGATGCTGATGACGAAGTTATATTCTTAAAAAACTTAAACTTCAAAAAGAGATAAGCTAAAATACCGCATCGATACATAATAATAAAGACTAGGACAAAAAATTTACTTACCAACAATCAGGTGACCCATAACAGCAATTTTAATAAATCACTATTGTTACAAACCACACAGTAAGAAAAGTGACTAAAATTAAGTCAGCCATACGACCTATTAATTCAATTCTGCCGACAAATAAGTTCCGCACTGTAACATAATCAGTAATCACCCACCTTCCATAATTCCCTTAATCGCCTCTTACACCCACATCCACTAATAACACATCTATTCTAAGTCCAGCCATTCATAGCAAATGAGAGGTGCTACACATTTGTGCGGGTCAGCGGCAGTATTAATTTGTTGAATGGCAATGTCGACTTGAAGTTATTACTACACTAGGACCCTGGTCTACTTGAGAGTGAATGGCTGCTGCAAGCTTCCTTTCAGTGTTAAGTCTGTAGTTTAGATTTAAAAATTCATCATCATTGTCCTGCCCTTATCCCAATTTATTTGGGGTCGGCACAGCATGTCTTTTTTTTTCATACTTCTCTATTACTCGTCATCTCAGCAGTCACCTCCTTTCTAGCCATCGTTTTTTCGTCTTCCTTTACTTAAGAGTAGCCATCCACATTCATATTCAAAACTTTGCTCACGATAGTTATCAAGAAAGATTATTACTAACGTTCCATCACTATGTTCTACTGCTAAATCATGTTCGGGTGAACTCGGTACAATTCAGGCAAGACCGAGCGGCTTTTCCCTTGTCGTATCATCATCAACCGCAGCCCGACTTCACCCACTGTTGGATATATGGCTCTCTTTGTTTGTACTTTTCTCCACGCTTCTGTACCAGCCTTATCCATGTTGTACCAGCGATGGCAATAATAGCATTTCCCGATCGTATAGGTATTCTGCTATGCCATATCATGCCAAGCCGAACATATTTAAATCCCCTCTTACTGCTGACAAATACTTGTTATCTTAACCTAATTTTTATTTATCTTCGGACATTGACCATTTGGTTGCACTCTTAAACCAATTTGTTATACGGAACTCTAAATTTGTAGCTACCAATGTAAAATATGCATCCAAATTACTTACATTTAGAGAAATGAGATAAGAAGATACTCCAAAAAATTATACTTTCTAATGATAGTATTTACGGAAGCAGAACTTTCTACTCAAGAACAATAAAAGTTAATTAAATGTATCGAAAAATTTTCCGTTGTTTGTCCTAATTTGGTAATGGGATTATCGTGTTAAGTGATTATTTTTCGGAGGATACTAAAAATACTTTTTGTTTTTTTAATCTATCATCAAGATTTTTTAAATTGATTGATAAGTTGACGTTTGTATTTTATATTATCCGTGGAGGCTTTTAAAAGTCAGCGAAGGAAATTGGTCCTACCTAAACTTTTGTGTCTATTTTGGCATTTTCAGTGCTATTGTCCACAGGACCACTCTAGTTGATTATTCGAAAATAAACTCAGATAATTTTGTTCCTTTTACCTCGTATTCTTCTTCTTGTCGTTCTTCGTTATCGTCAGTGTAAGTGCCTAGCAAAAGTGATATTCTATGCGAGTTAATAACACAACATCATGCTTGTTCTCCTGAAGGGTTGGGCCAAGGTGTACGTATATAGTTAAAAAACGTACTACCTTACAAATAAAGTCTAGACCAAAACACAAAAATAAAAGGTAGTCCTCAAGAAACAAAGCCTTAACTAATCTGAAAACTTGGAGCTTTCTGTATTAAACTTTTGTCCAAATAAATAGGCAGGTCTTGAATGAAAAACTTTTCACTTGTTCAAGGAATGTCAGATAAAGTCATCACTCATGCGAGTCTTAAAGAAAAGTTTTGCTTTCTTTGAAAGAATAAAGGCCAAATTCATTGGAGAGGCTTGAAATAAATTTGAGTTATTTTAGAGGCACCTACTCGTACGTCTTTATCTATGTCGTTTCTTTGGAATGCATCGTTCGTCTAGTGGTCGCAAGCTCGTCTTCTGAACTTGTGGTCCTGGGTTCGATGAACAGGTCAGGCAAAGTAATATTGCGTTTTTCCATTAGGGATTTCATAATCTGAATATGTGCCCGGTTGATGGCAATTTCCCCTATTTTATGAGACTCAAACATAATTGGCGAACTGTAGGTGTGCTCTTGGGTATACCTCTGTCTAACCCATCGGGGAGTACAGGCATAATTTTAAGCTTTAGATACATCCTCTTATGCTCACGACTAGACTACAAAATTTCCTCTTTCTACAGAATTACTTTCAGATTTATAGGAGATTGGCATGAACCCATGTATTTTCAGTATCACATACGGGCTTACCGTTTCATAGAATGATTATATGGATTTGAATGCTACAATAGAGTATAACAAAATATGTAATGGTAAGATATACATTAGAGTTGGGGATATTAAATTGATTTATACATAACCTCAAAATGGACCACGAAAAATAATACGTAGAAGTACCTACCTACTTAATGTAAACCAAGGCAGACCCTTTTAATCATACATTTCAATCAGATAAAGTGGATAGATTGTACTTTATTAACTATAGAAGGATTTTTGTGTTAAGCACTAGTAAGATTTTAAAGTAGGGTGTTCTAAGTTGAGATAAGAAAACGGCAATTATAGATAAGAAGATTTTGAATTATTTTAGGCCATCCAATTGCTATGACGTCACTTACAATAGTAATAACGTACCGTTTGCGGGATTCGAATCCGCATCCTAGATGGTCCATGGTCCATCCACAAGATGGTTGTCAATAGGATAAAAGATAATGAATAATTCAAAATAGAATAGGTAAAAAAATAAAACCATAGTATTTATAATAACTTTTTATTCTAATGATAACAATATTATAAAGTTATTTTCAATCACCACGCGTCGACGTATGTTGTCAGGGACATGAAAACGTTCAGAGTTGCGACATCCACTAAATAAGCAGTGCCTGGGTGCTTCTGGTACTCTTCTTAAGTTGGGCAGAGTGATTGTCTGAGCTCGAAGTTGGTTTTCGTGTCTTCACAGAAGTTCTTGTTGTGGTTGTTCCCAACAAGTTACGCAAATTGGTTCATAACCTGTTAAAACAATTCAATACTTTATTTTGACGCATATAAACTTTTTATTGCCTTGAAATCGGATTCCACTATAATCCTGCTAATATACTTCTAATTATGGCCCGCCCCAGTAAGTATAGACTCTTTTCCGACTATCACCATTAATAATAATATTAAAAAATAGACAGGTCCATCTAGGTGAAGTTATTCAACACCAGCAATCAGCATCCTCCCTATCTTAACGTCTCTTTTTGTAGAAAATAATAGAGAAAAAAACATAGAAAGCAAAAATATGTCATACATACCTGACATGGCTGTATCCTCTGGTTAATTATTGCAACTATCTGGGTTTCCTCCTCTGATGCATGATTGATATGACTCTCAGTCTCAATCACTGAAGTACCACAAACAAGATGCATTCCTATCGCCCAGCAAGAATTGCATACATAATCAGAAGTGTTGATCTAAAAACAATGTTTGTTCAGAAAATAGTAGTCATAAAAACTGTGGCCAATATTATAGTTGTCTTTTTTTAATGTTATAGCAACGTGGTGGCTCAAAATAAGAGTTCACACTTCATTTATAGATGCAGAAAACATTACACATATCACAAAGAACGAATTATGCAGGGTTTAAACATAAAACACAAAAAAAATCCTGACGTAAATATTTTTTTTTGTATTTGACATAAGTAACAGCTGTGTTGCCAAATATTGATTAACAATCGATTCGAATCGATTAAAATCATCGAATCAATACGAAATTAATTCAGTGAAAGCAATGCTATTTAAATTATAATTATGTTGTTTAAAGTGAGCATATATTCTCGAATCAAATCAATCTACTTTATTTTTATTTAATGAACAATATTTGGACGAAAGATACTTTCCAAAACATACATAATACTTGTGGAATTGCTTTGGCCGTCTATTCGTCTATTTAAATAAATTTTTTTTAATAAACGATTTTTTTCTTCTTCACTAAAGTGATCATCGATTTGGGTTTATTATATGGCAACACTGACGACGTCATACATTTAATTGGTTCTATTTTATGCGTTTTGTTTTGCATTAATGCGTTTTGTTTTTGCATCCTAAAATCATGGTTTTCTAATTACTCCCAACAACTAAAAAAACATTTTAGCTTGAAAAATAACTACAGCTATAAGACCTTTAATTTGCATATAACTAGATTTTGAAACGTTTGAATTTGATGAGATACCCAAGTAACCAATCTCCTTTCAGTGCGGACTGAAATAATATCAAGAAAGAAAAAATAATAGGAAGAGAGATTTTTTACATTTTATTTTGCGTTTGTAGACCTACGCGAAAACCATATTTCGTTTCTACAAACGCAAAAACACCCACAGAAGTAGGAAAATAGTTTACAAAGTACACTAATCCAAATTAAATTCTTTAAACGAACAAAAGGTAACTGTAATACTTTAGAGCGTTAAAACTCATTTCACAAAAACTTTTAACGCTCCCAATTACAAGCTAAATGTTAACTGTTGGCAAGTATGGCGAGCTTTAATAACATTTCAGAATCATATTAAAATATTATTGCTGTTCTAATTGAAGGGTTACTTTTAATTGAAGTTTAGATTGTTTCTAGTAATGATGATTGAAATTGAAACTTTGTTGGAGCCATGTGTGATTTAGAGTGGGTGCCAATTTTGTTCTTGTCTACATTCGTCTCTAACGTTACATAACATACTGTCCCGTTGATGAAGTCATTGCATAGACAACTACTGAATATGAATTCGGGTTCGATTCACGGGTTGGGCAAAGTAAGTACAGGCAAGGGGCAGACTCCGGTCCTGTTTTCCCGTCTGCCCCGTCGTGACCAGTGTCTTTGGGGTTAAGCATAGATGTACTAGCGATTAATTAATAATGTCTCTCTTTACAATACGCAGTTGGTAAGTGCTAAGATAGGTAGACATAAGAATTAACAAAATATGCCTCAGGAGACGTCAAAAAAGATTTTATGTTTAATAACAGCCTGTCATTATGCTAGACTTTCAATTTATCAGAATATAATACTATGTTGAAGAGAATACAAAAAACTAGACGGTGAACAAGACCTTTGTTAAAATAATAACATCATACTGAAGTCTAATACAGAATCAAAGATTTAAACGTAAGATGTGCTCTAACCATACTAAGGTCGCAGACACTGAAAGAGTGAGCTCTCACATCCCACAAACCTGAAACGCTAGATACGATTGTCAGTATGTTGGAGCGAGACAACACTATTCAAACGTCATTGTCAATGACGCAGAAGGTCTAGTCTCTAAGCACGTCAATGAAGATACGGGCCCGTCGGAAAGTAGCTCAAAACTTCGAAATGAACCCTTCTCCCTATTATCTTCATCGTTTCATCAGTCCATCCATCGTTTCCTTGGTCTTCCTTTCCATCTCTCATCTCATCACTCTTTTAGTCACGTGCGATTAGTCCCTCTTCATCACATGCCCACACCATGACAGTCGGTTCCCTTTCAACTTTTCTGTAAGCGTCGCAACTTTCAAACTTCCCCTATTATTCCTTCCCTATTATTTTCGGATTCATGAGTATTGAAAACACTTCGGAAGTAGGAACAACTATCCAATCGTCTTGTCATTCATTTTATTTCGGCTCCTCACTAATCTTATATACGTAAGTGAAACGAAGTAGGAAATGCCCGTAACTTCGGCCGAAACGGGTTTCGTGCTTAGAGAGTAGGCTTCCTGAAATGTAGTATTTTTGGTCGCGGTTTTTTTTATCCTAGATAGGCTTTCGTTTGGCCGCAACTTGCCTGATGTGAAGCGATGACGCGGCCTAGGGTGAAGAAACCGATGAACTCGAACTTTGAAGAGATCTAGATTATAATGATCGGAAAAAAGAAGCCAGCAGTGAATTTCACAGATTAGCGGTGGCGGTTGAGCTAATCTAACGACTCAAATCATTGTACAGAACCAAGCCAATCTATATACCTACTGTTTTTTTCATCCAATTATCACTTTACACGCAAGTTTTCACATAATAGGACCTTTTTCTACAAGACTCCTTAATCCATCAACCAGAGAGTGAGGGAAGTTATTTCTGAATACCTTTTGTTTGTGGAATAAAATAAACTTTTATTTCTGAAGTAATTCCACATACTGATTCTTTAAAAAGCTTCTGCTGCATGTGAGAGGTAACAAACCATTATAGGCTGGTCTCTTATTTTACTGAAACTCCACACTAAGATAGGCCAGCAAAAGGGCAAAGAGTTGCCACACACGTACAGACGTCACTTACGAGTGACATTTCCATCAACTGTTTTCACTTATTTGTCAGTGTTAAGTATTTCAACGCCGGGCTGCGGGACTGTTCGAAAGAGATACCGTGGCCCTGGAACACAAAGGGCAAAGAAGGAACATGGATGGGTTTTAGTCAGTACAAGTCTGACACTCCCTTCCGCTCCGCCCAGAGTGGGGGGGGGTCATAACTATTTCAACGCTTCTTTAGTTAACGTCCCTGCAATGTCATCAAACAATATTTAAAAAAGGTGGTACTACTAGCATTTATATCCAAAATACAATATTAATAGTATGAAGCTACTCGAAATACTTTTAAAGGTAACCATACCAAACTTGGGAGACAGATGTCTAGTTCATTGTCGAGATCATCTGCCTGGTAACAGCTTGCACGAATTGCAGCTGCTCCAATTAGGGTTTTGTATTGTTACTTTCATGTACTATTCTATTCTATCTTTATCAGATTAAAGTCTACTTCACCAAAGCATTTTCTTTCAATAAAACCATCCATTCACACATTTAAAACGTCCAGAGGACCTTAATCTGTACTCCTATATTAATATTGTAAATGCGAAAATTTGGATGGATGTTTGTTACTCAATCACGCGAGAACGGCTGAACGGATTTGGATGCAATTTGGCACACAGGTAGATTATAGTCCGAAATAGCACGAAGGCTACCTCCTTTTTTCTTACACATACACATGGATATAGCTGATAGAATTGCACTTTGCCTAACTCCTGTTGAATCGATCGGTTAGCCAGAAGTCGAAACTGTTTCCAACCGAAGATTTATATGGATTTTTTTGGAAGATTTATTTGGAAAATTTTTGAACACCTTGTTCTAAATCAGAATTCTGCGGGATGAACACCATACAATAGCCTTCCCATGTCTTCACCGACTTTGATAACACCATTATAGCGAAACCACCTTCGCTTAAATTAATATACGCCTGAATTTTGTATTATAATGGAAATAAATTGTTTTCTATTAGTTTGACGAGTTCCTGCAAAACTTTGTACTGGATCCTCAAAGTTTGGAGTAACTTTGGAACCATAATAGGTCTTCTGTAAGTTTGTGGAGACGAGTTAGTATGCTTTTAAGATGATGTTTGCAACTCCTTACAGCGTTGCAAATGCTTCTTTTTGTTGTTTTATGTTTCAAGTTTTCACTTTAGTTAAGTGCGTATCCATACACCATACTTACTAATATTATTGTGAATTTACTCCAATTTTATCGACGCCAAAGGATTAATATCACTGATTAAGAAATTCAAGCCTGATCGTCGCGTCATCAATATAATATCGATCGCTATTGCCTAAAATATTGTTTCATTATAAATGCGAAGGTTATCCTGTCTGATGCCTTTTCACGCATTTTTGGCAGAACGGATTTACGGATACAAGAAAAAGCCACTTTTTTATGACGGTACTCTGTTCCTGTTGGAATAATTTCCAACACAGCCAAGTGCAGAAGCTGGTGGTTCATAAAAAGTATTTTAAACGCCATTTTATAAAAAATATTCATATTTGTTACAGATTAACAGTACCAGGCCAAACAGTGATACAGTTACCAAGCGACAAAGAAGATGAAGAGGAAACAGGCACACGTTTCCGACGCACAGGCTCCGAAAGACTCCGAGACGGCGCCAAAGCCTTACTTCGAAGAGTCGAATCCCTCAAAACAAGGAGAAGAAAACGGCAAAACCGTACAGAAGTCATCGTATCCTCCCCCCATTTCCTAGACGTCAGTCAACAGGACAAATATGCTGACCTTAGTTACATTGACATGACTCCGACTAGTCCTACAGCATTTCCTTTTCCAGATTTCCATAGTTCTCCCTTACACGCTCCTGCAATTAGAACCCAACCACCTTCACCCATGACTGCCATGCCCCCATCGCCTATAGCTCCTTTAGAACAATCCTTTGTCCTAAACGCTCCTTTTGGAGATGACTCAAGTTATGCTTCGGATGGAAGCATGGGATCCAGTAATAAGAGTACGAAATCCAAATTGGGCAGAGCCAAGAGGATCTTCCATAGAGGGATCAAGAATGAAGATTCGAGTGCTCTTAGTGATTCAGAGTGCCAGCCTGCTAGTTGGCGACATAATTATTACAAGGAGCATAATACTCATCAAAATGCTGAGGTGAGTTGCAATATTTAATAAAAGCCTATTAAAAAGCCATTTTAAAAGAACTATGCCTCATTGCCACTGCTATCCTTGGTTTGAGTTTCAAGTTAATACAACTTTAATTACGTAAAACTATTTGTTAGAAGTTTCTAAGTTTTTGATAATTACGACAAATTCTCATTTGCAGAAATTACGAAATCCCACAGAAACTTGCATCCTATATTTTATAATTTCATCCGCTATTAAAGTGTAACCGATTCACGGGGTGAATTTTCAAAAGCCTTCCCATAGATCACCATCGATATAGGAACTTTGCGAATTTTCAAGTTTCCTAACGCTGTTCAGGCTGTACGTTGTCTATCAGTGAAATTAAGAGGTTTATCAAGACTTAGGTCATAACCATTCAAATATTATGTTAGCTAATCTAGAAACTATTTACGTGCTAAATCATTGACTGTTTATTCCGCAATTATAAGGCTTCCCATCTAAGTAACGTTATCTATTTCTCCAAGAAAACTTGTAGTACTTCCAAGTACCGCGAATAGTTTACGGAAACTCGCTGAAGCTTCAACTATTACACAAGTTTGTCTCATTTCGTGCGATGTAATCTTAACTACCTCCTCCACAAGGCCACTTAATCAAATATCTGTCATAACGAACTTTGTTTTACCATGTTCTAAGTTAATTATTTCTTCTTTTATTCGTTTTCTTGCGTAAAGGACCTATGTTACGAGTATTTCATTTACAACTTTTTTTTGTTCATAATCTAGTTTTTGGCGTTTCATAAACCAACGCTGATACAATTCTGAACTGTTGTTTTTGTTAAAGGACATCTATGTTAGGAAACCTGATAGCAATGTACGCACGCAGCATTTGCTAAGTTCATATGCAAAGGCGTTCTAAACAAAATCGAGGTGCATCCACATTAAAGTTGCTTTTTGTTGAACAACATTTGCAACATGATAAAACTATTACGACTTGCACCTTAAGAACTTTTCCCAGAACTTCATCATTCTTTAAACAGATTTCTAACGTCATCAATATTATCACAGGTCCACATTGAGCCCCCATCTCCAGTGGAGCTGAAGCCAGACCCTGAAATACTCCGAGAGGTCCAGAAGTCACCAGGCCACACTCATCACCGACGGCAGGCTATCAGGACCAGCTCGCTCAATTTAGGGAACGATGGGAAGAAGTAAGTAAACCACAACTTTGTAATTAATAAGAATAAGAAAAAAAAATATAAAGACGGATGGATAGACTGTGTGAAAGATGTGAGAGAGAACGAGATAGAGGGTGGACACTGAGATGACGATCAATAAAGAAAGTATGGAAGAAGAAGACATGCTGAACTGACAGCAAATGAATTAGGATAAGGACAGGACAGTAATGAAAATGGCGGCATGATAGTCCATAATTCACTAAAAATTACATAATAGCATTATCAGTTATTAATTCGATAAGTTATTATTAACCAGTGTTTTTTTTAATATTTTAGACTAAGACAGCAATTCTCAGTTTCGTAATCTTTTCCAAGAATCCTTCAAAGGTTTTCTCAATGAGACTAGCTCAAGTTCTCATATAACCCAAAATATCTTTTAGAAATGCTCAACAATTTCGCCGTCAGATCTTACTAGAACTCTTCCCTTGAGAATTAATATTTGTACATGTAATATAAAATATTATGGCCAAGGTTACGCTTTCTAGGTACATCTAATCTTTCTTTATAGCTCCAAGATTATGATATATTAATCCTGTCTTCTATGTCAAGGTGGTTTTTTCAAATTACGTACTATTTTATGTATTTATCCTGAAGCGACGATAGGCTTTATTTTATATTAATGTGAAAATCAATAGAAATGAGTGAATTCAAGGAAATCTGTAAATGGCACCGGTGACTGAAAAGTTACGTTCAAATCAGTTTTCATGATAAAAGAAAAGACGAAAGTTTTGAGTATGAATCCTGATAGCTACTAGAATTAGATTAAAGGAAAACCAAAGAAACAATGGATGAATTGTGTAAAAGATAATGTAGTTTTAGACGAAGATAAATGCTGCGCCACCCACAATAAACTGTAATAATGGCATCGAATTATGATGATGATGGAAATGATGACTTTTAAATACTCGAGCACATAGATAAGTAGACATCATAAAAACCCAACCCAAAGACCTAAATAACCTCGACCTATTTATAATATCTTGAAGACACACAAGACTCTTCATGATACACGATTCAAACTTTCTTTGAACCTTAGTTTGAATAGGACGCTTGCAAAACAAAGGATAATGTATTTTGCTCGAGTCCTATACAAACAGCTGTTCAATAAATCAAAGGTCTCCATCATATTGAAGCGAAGCGTTAGTGATACTTCGCATATTATAACTTTGAAGATTGGAGGTAGGAATATAAAATAAAAACATAAACAGCGAGTCTGGATCAATCAAGAGGTTTGCATATCTTCTACGACCACGGTTGAAGTATCTGAAATCTAACACCATCTACCTAAATGATACCAGAAAGACTAGAATTATCACCATGAAATAGGCCACTCTCGTATAACTGATGAAGGAAAATGCAGAGAATGATGAGCTGACGGCTAGCCAGTGTGACACTGGACAATCTGACCCCTACGAAGGAATCTGAATAGACAGATAAAGATAAAATAATTTTAATCTCATTGTTGACTCATATAAGCAGAGAGAAAGATCGAATTGTTATTTCTGGTTTACAAGATCCAAAGATCAGTTTCTACAGAAATGAATAAAAACTAAAAGCAAGCCCAAACACGACCATCGCCGCCATATTTGAAAGCGACATTACCGCGTCAAGACTAATTACTACAACTGGTCGCCATTAGTTTAAAATGAGTGTCACAGTAATGGACAATGGTAAAACAAGTGATTGGCATACTAATGGTAGTGTTGGCAATGCAGTATTCGTTGTAAGAATAGTGAAGTTTTGTGCAAAAGACGTTTTGTGGAAAGTGCTGTGTGATTTGGATGTAAGGACCAGATTTTAATTAGTTGTGTGTCTTTTTGGTCCTTCTGGTGATCATTAAAGAATGACATAGTGACGTTATGTTATGGAAGTGTCATTAGCTGGGTCAATGCTGCTGTTACGTCATCAATGTTGCGTTGTTGGTGGTAATGCACGTGATTTCTTCATTAATTTAATCATTCTGAAGATTTAGTTTTACTGTAGTGTAGGCAGTCGCTGCTTGTAAAATACGGGTATTGTATAAGCTGGTTGGGAAAAGGCTAGTCAGATAAAGATGTGATACTCAAGTCACCTATCTATACTTAATATTATAAAGCTGAAGAGTTTGTTTGATTGAACGCGCTAATCTCAAGAACTGCTGGTTCGAATTGAAAAATTCTTTTTGTGTTGGATAGTCCATTTATCGAGGAAGGCTATAGGCTATATAACATCACGCTATGACCTTTAGGGGCTGAGCAGCGGGTGACACCGCGGGGATCAGCTAGTCTTTGTATAAGATACATCTCGAGTCTAGAAGTCCCTGCACGTTGTTTTCCACTGTGAAAACTAAAAGTTCCTTTGCCATCTTCAGGTTTCGCGACCGAAGTCTCAAGAGAGATAAGTCGGCGTCCAGGAGTTCTGAGCTGGACAGCAGCCCCAACTCGGCGGGGTCCAGGTCTCATGATGGCGACCAGGATGATGACGATGATAGTCTCGATATGAAGAGTAAGAAGTAAGTGACCATAAACATGTTTTATTTTTATCATTATTTGGCAAACAAACAAAAACCGATAGCTCTGTCTCGTTGGAAAGTTTTTTATACTACGAGAGACGAGAGTTGCAACATCTTCTGCGTGATCGTCTAATCGTCCCTTCCAAACTAGTACATAATATTTTTTCCGGGATTGCAATTATGGGCTCATTAATTCTTTTTGACCACTATACAAAAAGCTACAGGAGAGGCTCTTTCAATTGTTTCCAACTTAATGGTTGAAATTAAAGATATTCACATTCACAATACAATGTTTTACTTTCAGGAACAACATACAGCGATGGTATTCGTTTAGGACGAACGCGCTAAACGGTGGACCGAAAGCCAACAACACTTTGACGCCGACCCCGAACCAGAAGGACCCGGATTCGTACCGTAAGTTACAAATTGTTATCGTTGTGTTGTAGACTTCTTCATAAACACCTAAAAACTTTTCTAAAATTACTTGAAACTGTATTTCGGCTCAGTACCGAATACCTACGAAATAAATACATGGTCATGTCTTTAATAAACAACACGCGCAACACAACGTTGTATTATCGAAGACACTTCGTCAATTCTATTCGTCAAACGAACCCAAATTATATTTGTGGTGGCACCTACACCGCTAATTACGATCTACGCTTCATACCTGACGTCACGCGAAGCACCGCATGGAGCAAGCAGAGTAACCCGCACATCATCATCAGCCTAGCCGTTTCCTAACTATGTTGGAATCGGCTCGGCTTCCAGTCTAACTGGATGCAGCTTAATATCAGTATTTTATATGGAGCGACTGCCTATCTGACCTCCACAACGCAGTTAGTACTGGGTAATACGATACCCCTTGATAAGACTGGTTGTCAGACTTTCCGGCCACTGACTACCTGTAACGACTGTCAAAGCTCTCCAAATGACAGCCGGGACCAACAGCTTAGCGTGCTTTGCGAGGCACGGAGGAAACTCGGTATGTAATAGATGGTCACCCATCCACAGATCGATCTTGACAAGAGTAGCTTAACTTCGAAGATAGACCCGTGCGGCTGTTATTATTTAACCACGAGCTCCTCCTTTGAAAATGTTCTTAACTTCTCGAACTGACAACACACATTCTTCATTCCAAAACTTCTTCTTCTCCAGTATCCCGGCCAATGTCATCGCTCTCTTGCGGCCAGCTCCACATCCTGAGGAAGCTGGCACTCCTTCGGCTGACAGCCTGCATGGAGCGGTACTGCCCTTCGCACAAGTCTGGGTGGAACTGGGAACTGCCTAAGCTGATTAGGAAGATCAAGACTCCTGATTATAAAGGTGAGTTCATTTCGTAGCTACGAAGGAGGTACGGGGGAGGGATTCTTATTCTTTATTGCACACAAAATAAAAAAATACATACAAATTGCAATAATATTGCTTACGTACGATGGCGAGCTTAACCCAGAATTGGGTTTTCTTACAGCAAACCAAATTTCGAATGCGAGATGCGCATTAACAATACATTTTATTACTTAAATTAATTAATTTTATAAACTAATCTACATACACACAATATAATATTTACGTTAAACTTATACTGACACTTACGGGATATCTTCCGATTCTTCTTCTTTCTTTTCTTTAATATCGGGAGCTCAAAATAATGAACAATCACGGAAGATATCCCGTAAGTGACAGTACAAGTTTAGTCGTAAACCGTGAAAGCCTAAAACAATATTTACGTTATACAATACATATAATTCAATTCAATTCAATATATTTTATTGTGGGCATAAGGTTGTGCATCTTGTGTATCTTTCTTCTTTTTTTTTTGATTGTCAAGATCGACTTTTTGCAGCATTGTAGAATAGCTAGTAGGTGCCTATCGATTATGACCAACATTTAACAAAGTGATAATAGACAAAATCTCAAACGTAAGCTCGAGAACAACACTATCATAATCCTAATTAATCATTTTTTCCTTACGATAAAGTGAACCCACAAAGCTGACACAAATCGCCAATACAACGTAATTTTCTTACGACGAAAAAGGGTTATGCTATCAAAAGTTATTGGAAACCAAATAAAACCAATATGTTACTATGTGACATTTAAAAGTCCTAAATCATGAAAGCCATTATTGTCCTTACTCAAAGCCAAAATATACATTCTGGATTTCTTTTTCAAGTTACGTTCGAACTTCGACTCTAATCAGACCGTGGCAGGGTTTATTTTCATTTGAATATTGGCATTCAGCCGATGGATATCACATACTATAGAAATATATTGCTTTGGTAACATTTATATCCCATGAATGTTAATTCAAGTTTCCCCTTTTAATGTAAAATGTTTTGGGGAAAATGGGGAATGTTGGATAAAATATAGTGATCTCTTCCTATTGCTATGAAAGTCAATTACATTAATCGGTACTTTAGAAAATATAGTGTCAGGGAGTCAATTCCAGTTAGTTTTATTAATAGACTTTAAATATGAAAGTGGTGTTAATATAACTAAAAGTTTTGATCAAAATGGTTAAGGCGACCACTTTGAGATCAGAGTATAAAATGAAAACATTTAAAAAAATTCGCGAAAAAATGTATGCATCTCGTTTACAGATTCTAGGTATGCAGAATGGTTTTCCTTGGGTTGCCATCGTGGTGAAAAAATTGGCTAGTCAGCGAGGAAACTCGCTGACTGCTAAAAGACGTTGTGGTTTATTAAATACGTCTTTGGAAGAGACTCCTTTGATGCACCCCAGTCTTTACCTGGATTACCTTTTCAGAAGTGCAGAAGCATGTCTCACATGGTCGCGGGACTTATAGAATTACCGTGACCCTGGATCATAAAGGGCTATTGAAGGACACCGTGGATTTTAGTCAGTACAAGTCGGACAGTCCCTCCCGATCTGCCCTGGGTGGGAGGACTCATTTGATGATTTCACCACGATAAAAAAAAAAATAAAAAAAAAATAGCATGTCTCACATCGATTTTCTAAAGTACGAAAGATACTAAAATTCTTATATTTATCCGTTCTCAGATAAAACAGTGTTCGGTGTACCTCTAACTGTGTCGCTGCAGAGGACAGGACATGCGCTACCAAAGCCGATACAGTGCGCGCTGAACTGGCTCAAAAACAATGCTCTGGATCAAGTAAGTTGCCGTCATTCTATTATTTTATCAATATTTTTTCTGTCTTTCAGTAGATTCTCGAAGCGATAGGTACTGAGATGGTCATCATCATACGCCATGGCCAGACGTCGCCCACTGCTAGGTTTAGATGTATCTCCGATCTGGCCGTTCGCCTCCTCACCTCCTGGGCCTTTCAGGTCATTGCGAATTAATATAGCGATACTAGTTTAGGCCCGCGGCTTCGCCCGCGTGTAGTTTGGTAATTGTCCCACGAGATCGTACTTACTCTATTTCTTCTAACGGCAACGGTCACGATTTTTTCCTACTTCTTTCCAATTCTCAAGGCAGATATCCAGTTCGTCCCGCCATCTTCTTCGTGGTCTGCCGGGACCCCGTATCACTGTTTCAGGGCACTAAACCTGAGATTTACGGGCCCACAGTCCGTTCGGCATGCGGCAGACATGTTCAGACATTTCTCTACTACTTATGTATCAAAAATACATTCACTGATCAAATCAACTGTCTCCACTTTCAGATGGGCATCTTCCGAAAAGCCGGCGTCAAATCTCGAATAGCGAAGCTCCGGACCACAGTGGAAGCTGCAGGGGCTTCCAACGCTAGCTTCGCCATAGAGAACATTAACACCATAGAGCCGAACCAGTCCAGCCTGAACTTCGATGGAGCTCAGGCCCATGATGTGGCAGACATGGTGAAGCAGTACTTCAGGGAGCTGCCTGATGCGTTGCTCACGAATAAACTGAGTGAGACGTTCATTGCGATCTTTCAACGTAAGTTTTTTGTAGTACCTATATTTTATTAGAGTTTTCTATGGCTGCGTTTTCCAAATTGATGTCTGTGCATGGGATGGGATGTGTGTAAAACCAACCAATCATATAGCTAGCTCAGCTCAGCTCAAACTTTGAAAGAAAAGCGATATTATTAGTTAGTTACACACATCCCTAGCCGTCGCTACACATGTCTGGTGGAAATCAAAGCTAGCAACGCAAAAGCCTAATTTGATTAAACTTCTGGTAGTAATAGTAATTAAGTAGTAATTAAAATCCCAATGAGGGCTATCGTTTTTGAGCTAACCAGATGGCGCCACTGGCCAGTAAGGTCCTGTCATTCGTTCTATTTTTAACTTCATAAACAGTTTATTTTATTACTTACACGTCAGATATATATTTAGAATATTGTCCCTCACGAACATTCCATGAGATCTGATATTTCTGAAGACCTTACTCTACACTAACAACGCCTCTAGCGGCGATTTCATGCACGAGCCCCCATTGGTTAGCTGTGGGTTGTGTTAACATTTTCCCCTGGTTTATTAGAGACTTAGATATTTAAATAGCAGTGGATATTGTTTCGTATGAAGGTTTTAATGGATAATATATGAATTTACAGTACACTATCTCCTGGTATCCTGAGAGCTAATATGCTATTGCTAATAAGTTATTTATATCGATATATGAAACAAATGGTTACAATAACTTCACCTATTTGCAGATGTCCCTGAACCATTAAGACCTGATGCCGTGCAGTGCGCGTTACTGCTGTTACCAGAAGAACACTTAGAAGCTTTGAATTCTCTTCTCATATTCCTTGCAGATGTAAGTACATCATCATACTCTTGTCCAAGGTACAGTCAGTGCACTGCATTCCCCCCGCCCCCCCTTCCACTCTTCTTCGGCGAAGAGGCGTCAGGTGAGGACACTGACAGTACCTGCTTGGTCTGGGTATTCATCCAATAGACTCTTCATTAGATGTAGGTGGAATCAAAATCAAAGAAACATGATGGAGCCCAGCAAAAACCTTTGTGATCTGATATACCACAAACTTTTTATTAACCTTTTGAACGCCAGAGCGATGACCGCACGCGCGTGATCTCCATGCCAAGCCACAATTTCACCAAGCATTTTGTCACATATTTGTGTCGTTTGGCGTACAGGGCACGCGCTTGCTTGTCACGTATATGTGACAATGTGTCTTTCTTTACTTCGTTTGAACACTCACTTCATGCTTTATTTGTTTCTGAGTTTGGAAAACGTACCAGAATATTAATCAGTACTTTTATCTTGCAGGTGGCAGAACATTCGGATGTGAACCAGATGACGGCGTCGAACCTGGCAGTCTGCCTAGCCCCCACACTGTTGAGGTTGCATCACGCGCCACCAACCACTGGCAGCACGAAGGAAGGGAATTCCAACAGGTAAAAGAAAAAAAAATCTGCAAAAACTGCAAAAGAAAAAGAATTCGTTTAAAAAGACAGGAACTTGTGGGCCCAACCCGAAAAAAATACTAGTCAACTAGTGCCTGAATAGTACTCTCCTAAAACCTTGCAGTTAATTCTCATAATAACAGGGTTTAAAAAAATCATATAGATCTGTGACTATTTACATTCACACTAAAATTATTATACCTTTGGTATTTGAGATGAACCATAAAACAAATGATAACTATAAAAATCATCGTCATCGTTCTTCTGTCCTTATCCCAATTCATTTGGGGTTGGCGCAGCTTCTTCTTCTATACTTCTCTATTACTCGTCATCTCAGCAGTCACCTCCTTTCTAGCCACACAGTCCATCCATCGTTTTTTCGTCTTCCTTTACTTAAGAGTAGCCATCCACATTCACACTCAAAACTTTGCTCACGATAGTTATCAAGAAAGATTATTACTAACGTTCCATCACTATGTTCTACTGCTGAATCATGTTCGGGTCAACTCGGTACAATTTGCTAGCCATATCATGCTTCACACAGTCCATCCATCGTTTCTTGGGTCTTCCTGTACTCTTACCTTCATCTATATTCGTACTCAACATTTTACTACAATATAAATAAAATTGAAAATATAATAATTAATACACATAGAGCCTCGACCAATACCTGAGGAGGCTCTCGTTAGGCAGCTGGATCAAGGGCTTGATTCAGAAAGCGGTACTTCTGGACACGGCTCGTATTGTTAGGAGGTTCCTCTCTCTGGAGCCCTGACCGCCGGTAGCTTGGACTCTGTTCCCGAAACCGGTGGGCTACAACTTTTTTTATATTTTTAAATGTTTTTTATATTGTTTTTTCAAAGGAATATTTAAAAATTTAAACAATTTGTAAAAATATAAATAAAGGAAATAATACACATAAATAAAATAATTTAATAATCTCATGATATTATTAAGTTATGATTAATTTAAATAACTACATTACCTAATACTAGTAATATTGTCGAAAATAGTGATATTTGTTTAACAAACTTGCAATCCAGTATACCTACTCACTGGATGCTTGTTTTGTCCAATCTATTATGTTGCCGTGCCCTAACCGGGTTTCATGTTGGAACTTACTTACTTATATGTAACAACTAAATGTTCGCATGAATGCAATAAAGAGTTTTGAGTTTGAGTTTTTTGAGTTTGAGTTTCTCTCTACGTGTTCCTCATTCTTCCGCATCACATGCCCATAAAAATCATCATCATCATACAGTACCCTTCTCACCCGACCCACTCCATCCCCAGAATGGTGATCGAGAGCGTGGCGGACCAGCGTCAGATCAGCGAGAGCCGCGCGGCGCACGCGTGCCTGCTGCTGCTCATCCAGAAGCACCAGCTGCTGTTCCTGGCGCCCGCAGACATGCTGGCCAGGTGCAAGTTTAACTACTTCGAGGAGAGTGTGCCGGTAAGTCATGATACTTGTCATCCTGTCACTTGTACCCCTGATGACCCTCCTGGCGTCCTTGCTGAATTTTGGGCCAAATTATATTCGGTTCGAACGAAGTCGATAATGAAAAATGCGTAATGTAGAACATACTAAACATTACATCACGCATGTAATCCACGAAGGGTAAGGCAGAGGTGTACCTAATAGTACACCCACATTTCGCCAGTTATGTTTAAATCCCATGTGATAGGGGGCGAGCCTATTGCCATCAACCGGACATAAATTCAGACTGGCTGCTACTGAGAAATTCCTTATGGAAAAACCCAAAAACACTTTGCACAAACCGGGAATCGAACCCAGGACCTCAGGCTCAGAAGTCGCGCTTGCGACTACTCGACCAACGAGGCAATCCAAACTAATGTAGAAATGTTTTAAAATCGTAAATGTTCTAGTCGATTTCGATTCCACATCAAATTAAATTAGTGGTGCAATTTTGAATCACACTCGACTGGTAAAACTGGAATATGACACAAACAAACTTAAGAAATAGGATTTTTGTTCTAATAATGACTTATAACAATTACTACGAATTATTAACGTAGGCCCGCATTATTATTAATACTCGAAACGGGATATTTACCATGTAAAGAAAAAAAAAGAAGAAAAAAAAAATAAAGAATAAAGTAAAGTAACCAAGACAAGTTAAAGTGACCATCATCTGCCTAGCCTTTTCCCAACTATATTGGGGTCAGCTTCCAGTCTAACCGGATGCAGCTGAATACCAGTATTTTACATGGAGCGACTGCCTATCTGACCTCCACAACCCAGTTAGTACTGGGTAATACGATACCCCTTGGTAAGACTGGTTATCAGACTTTTTGGGCCACTGACTACCTAACGACTGTCAAAGATCTACAAATGACAGTCGGGACCAACGGCTTAACGTGCTTTCCGAGGCACGGAGGAAACTCGGTATGTAATGGGCGGTCACCCATCCACAGACCAACCTAGGCAAGCACGGCTTAACCTAAAGATCGACCCGAGCGGCTGTTATTATTTAGCCACGAGCTCCTCTAGGCAACAAGTCAACAAGTCAACGTGACCATGATAGTTTAAAATCTTAGGCCTGCATTATCCTGTTCTAAACGTAACCCATGACGTCAGCACTAAAGTCATCAGGAAAATGATGACCTTAACCTCCTTACCTTAAGCATCGTAATGATGTGTTTATTATGACCAAAAGAAAGAGGGATAACCTTCTAAGTTGTTTACCAGGAAATTCCAAATCAATTCCGAGTAGAAACGTCAAAGAAAAGGCTTGGCTTTGAGGTCACTGTTTTGACTCATCATCATCATCTGCCAACCCTTTTCCCAACTATGTTGGAGTCAAATTCCAGTCTAACCGGGTGCAGCTGTATACGGGTATTTTACAAGGAGTGACTGCCTATCTGACCTCCACAACCCAGTTAGTACTGGGTAATATGATACCCCTTGGTAAGACTGGTTGTCAGACTTTCGGGCCACTGACAACCTGCATCGACTTGCAAAGATCTACAAATAATAGCCGGGGCCAACGGAATTGAAGGAAAAACCATTCAAATTTGTCCATGAAAAATAAGATTATACTGTCGTAACTTTTAAATGTACTCAAAGTCTGAAATAGTTTGATTTATCATACGGTGACATAAGCACAGTGACGTCTAACGATTTAAATCAGTGCATAAGCTACTTTACCAATGGAACAACTGGAATCTTACCCATTCTGAAATTCCAGGTCGCGTTAGAAGAGTTGGGTGGAGACTTCAACCAAGACTGGAAAGGTTTCCAGCAAGCCTGCATAAAAGCTTTACTGAAAGAAGCCAAAGAAAAGTAAGTCTTATTCTCTTTATAAATAGTTACCAATTTCCAAATCCTTGAAGTTCTATTAGTAGACTCTGAAATCATAATTCTCTTCAAAATCTTTGTATTTAAACTTGTCTTTCATAGAGTCTAACTTTTTTCATGCTTTTTTAGAGTCTGTGGCCGATCAGGAAAGAGGTGAGACATCGGTGTTAGAGCGTATAAACCACCTTATCATCGACTTTTAAAAGCATCTGTTCTTTACTGATACCTAGATGATTTGTTAATAGGATATGTTCGGGTCTTAAGATAATCTGGAATATTTTTTCAAAATTAAATCCTCTATTTATTTTTACACATATTAAATACATTTTTAAATATTCTAATATTGAACAATATTAAAAAAAAAACAATAAAATAATATAAAAAACAATATAAAAAAACAATAAATAATATTAAAAACAATATAAAAAACAATAAAGCATTACAAAAAAAATATTACAATATTATTAGAAGTAGAAGCCTAGTGGTGTGACCGTCGCACTGTCAAGGAGGCTTTTGCTATCGCGAGATAAGCGCTTGGCCAAGATTCCGTGCCGCTGAGTGTATATTTCTCGACGGCATGTAAAGCCAAGTCAGAGGCCCATGGGCAGCTTAAAAACTCTGACACCAGGGGGCCTACCATGACGTGTTAAAGAAGGAGTAATTACAGTGTGGGAAAGAGATGGCGCTAGAGGACATGTATAGCTCTGACTCTCTCCCACACTGGAATTACTCCTGCTTTAAGACGTCATGGTAACCCCCCAGGTTTGGCACTAACCACACGATAAAGCAAGATTTAAAATAACGTTAGTAAGTGTTTTTTGAAGCACGGCGCGTGTGTAAAACGGGTGTCAGTACCACACAGGTGAATAAATATAACAATTTTTTCACGAAACCAAATGCATTATTTTCCAAAGTGTGGGAGACGACATCAATTTAAAAAAAAAATCGGTTGTCTGTAAAGTCGGTTTACTGACGATAGTTGAACGTGACAACATCATAAGAAAATACTGATGGAATGGTTGCATTTTTCAAAAAATTAATGTGCGCTGAGCAATTGTTTTATGAAACGCCTAAGAGCGAGGTAACGCCTCATACGTCATGTTTTTTCGTGCGTGCAGCCGGCTCCATCGAATTATAAGACGTTGTCACGTCAATACACCAGTCTTTATTTCAATCTTTTGTTGAGGAAGTTTTTTTATTTATTTTAATAGTCCCAGGCACATTTGAATCACATACCAGAATTGGTCATTGTTATTAGTGATCTTCCATACGACGTCAGTGGGAAACTGTAATGTTTGAGAAAGTGATTAATATTTATTAAACTAGGACTACATGCCTCACTTGTTTAACCTTTTTACAAAAACATGAATTACGTCGTGGGATATGTAATTACAGGAAAATGAGGAAACGTTCTAATTGTTCTTATATTTTCCTCATAAATCTTAATTATTATTTCCTCGATCATCATTAATCTTACGTAGTTCTGTTTACTCCCATAAGGATGGTTTTTACCTAATATTTAATTACTAAGATAATTGTAACTTGTGGGTGTCGGCAGTGGTGGTTTCTGCCTAGGAGAAAAATTGTGAATTTATGTAATTTATATTCCGGGTGTTTTAGAATTCACCTCGCATTCCGGACGCTTAAACTGAAATTACGGACTTTTCCGAAAAATTCCGAACGTATGGCAACCCTAGGCTAATGACATAATTTTTCAGCGAACTAAGTAAGACCAATATTGTTCTGTTCTTCGAAACTGTAAAGTATAGAATTTTAAAAACATGAATTTTGAATTCTTAAGGTTATTCTTTATTCTTTATTGCACACAAAAAAAATATATATATATATACAAATTGCAACAAATACAATTACAATTACAATTGCTTATGTACAATGGCGAGCTTAACCCAGAATTGGGTTTTCTTACAGCAAACCAAATTTTAAATGTGTGTGTGAGGTTACCTACTTTTTCTTTCGTTTCTTAAGAGTACTAAATACGACAATAATATGGAATATCAATCTGCACATTTTCAGTAAAGAACAGATGTTTTAAAACCCAATTTTTCATTTAAAACACTGAACACATGTCACTGCCATCGTAGACCTGTCATGGCCACCTAGGTGTTATCCGTAGTGTTTTCGTTATTTTTTTATTAAATCTAAATGTTGCTTGTTTAATTTTTATAGGTGGACTTGTTCTAGACAACGGTTTTTTTGGCTTTTGATTAAAATGACTAAGGATTGTTTTTTGGCATAGAAATTGCAGTCGAAACGTGATGTACTAGAACATCATGAACAAAAACTACTAGACTTCAAATTCGGCTGATTTCTAGTTACTAATTTAATGTTTTGTAAAACTGACAACATCAAAATCTGAAACATAAACAGAAATGGCGATATTTGGAGAATTTTCAGTCATTAAACTGAACCACAAAACTTACATTTCACTAATAAGAAATATATTTTTTGCGTTTTCTATTTTTAATGGATGATACGCATGTTCCAGTGTTTCATTAGAGATTCCAGGCTTTTTTACTCCTACCCATACAGAGAGTGGAATTTAACCCAGATTCTGTAATTCCAGAACACGTGGATGGATGTCAGTGTCAGGGGCAGCTCCTCACGTGGAACTGTGTTGCAAGAAAGTTGGTGATGGACATCCGTTGAGGTTGTGGAGAGCTACTACTGATGTGGAGGCGCCGCCCCAGGAGGTTATGCAAAGGTATGCTATAGGTTTCCATTTTTTGAACCATTTTTCTCTGGCATTCCAATTTGAAAAAAAAATCTGTGATTCCAGTTCCAAAGTTTCTCTGGAATTCAGTTCCGAATATTTTTCTCTGAAATTCCAAGTCAAAATATTGTCCAGCAAGGATGTCTGATCAGTAATTTTGAATGTGAACTTAATTTAACTTATTTACAGGATACTCCGAGAGCGGCATATATGGGATGATTCGTTGGTAAAATGGCGCGTTGCGGAGAAGCTTGGCACAAATGCTGAGGTGTTCCAGTACGTCACAGCATCTAGCATCAATCTGCCGTCTAGAGATTATTGTGTTTTACGGTAAGTCTCAGTTCTTTGTGTAAAGAATTATTTCAGTATATACATGGAAGGATCCCCTATTCACATTCATATTCGTAAAATGTCATAGTCTAAATACTTTTGACGTGACAACGTCTTATAATTCGATGGAGCCGGCTGCACGCACGAAAAAATGAGGCGTTACCTCGCTCTGAGGCGTTCCATAAAACAATTGCTCAACGCACATTCATTTTTTGAAAAATGCAACCATTCCATCAGTATTTTCTTATGACGTTGTCACGTTCAACTATCGTCAGTAAACCGACTTTTTTTTTCTAACTTTTGTTTTTTTTACTATTTTTGGTGTGAGGAAGTCGTCTAGGATAATTTCCTCTTGGCAAAAGCGGAGGATTATATTGGACTAAAATCCCACTGTTCCTACTCCTATAAGTAGGGGGGCCTTCGACTGACTATCCTATAGCTCCGTTTAGATAAATTACAACACCAATTGTAACATATTTGATCATCTTACAGGTCCTGGCAGCAAGGAGGTGGTGGTGGTGGCTGGTGTGCTGTGGCGGAGACGTCCGTGGCGCACGGCGCCGCCCCCGGCGCGCACGGGGTGGGGGGGCCCGCGCCGCCCGGGGCGGGGGGGCTGCCGGGGGACGCGCCGCTAGCTGCTAGAGGAGTGGTGCTGGCTTCACGGTACCTCGCGCAGCCCGCCGGGAAGGGACGCAGCAGACTCGTGCATTTGGCTAGAGTTGATACTATGTAAGTATATATATTATAACCCTGAAGATATCTAAGAGAGGTATACAGGGTGTAAGGGAACGGCAAGCGCGACGACTAGCTCGATGAACTCTGTAGCTAAGCAGGAGGTGAACAGCTGATATCACGCGTCGTTCGTTAGAGTATTTCAACATCCATTGTTGGATTTTTTATTCTAGCCGTATTATTTACACAAATGGAGTGCTGCGAACAGGGAATGTAATTTTACATTGAAATAAAGGAAAACAAAACAAGTAAAACTAAAAAAAAAAAAAAAAAAATTAAATTTTCCGGAGAAAAATTCCGGTGGAATATGATTCAAAATAAGGAACTGAATGAACTCTGTCAGTTTGTGAAGGGCTGTCCCTTACACCCTGTATATCAGAAAACCCACAATAAGTCTTAACAAATCGACCTAAACTGGGAGCTCACTATTACTTGTAGTTCCTCCGTTTAAAATACTGGTATCGAGTTAGACTGAAAACTGATCCAAAAATAGTTGGAGGCTAGGCAGATGGATGGACAAAGTAGTCCAAGAAAAGGTAATATCTGAGACCACAAACATTTTCCTAACGAGATTTATTTTCCAGGGGCCGAACTCCAGAATGGTACAACAAATGCTACGGACACATCTGCGCTCTGTATCTCGCCAGGATCCGAGCCTCGTTCAAACATAACACGGAAGGTCCCGAATCGAACGTATGATCCAAGCATTCCACTTAAGTTGGTACCATTGGGACCGACTTAAGTTGACGTGACAGACGTCAGTGTAAATAGTTTTAGACTAAGTTTGAACTGGGGGCTTACCGCAACCCCGTAAGAAAGAGATGGTCCTGTATAGCAGCATCTCTTTCGCACACTGAAGTAAAATTAAAGAAATACTGTTTTGACAGGTGGTGGGTACAGTCCCTGGAATTATATAATGGAATAGATTGGCGTTTTTTGCCAACATTGAGTTGGTTACTGGTGTTTCAGATATCGCTAAATTCTCTGAAATGTTTTAGCAGGTAATTAAATGGGATATTAATATATTTTGTGTAGATATTATAATTACAAGAGCAATAGATTACTAAATATATTTATTAGTGTCAATAATGGAGATATCATGTCTGTGTAACAGATAGCAATGATAGTAGGACCTACTATTGAATTGGCTTCTAAATACAATAGTTATTGTTTCTTAAGGAAATAATGCTTTGTGTGTGGGATATTTCAATTGTTCAAATTTGTCCATAATGGACCAAACATTTACTCAATTTCCAGTAATTGTTTGACACATTCAAAAAAATTGTAAACAATATAATAAACGGAAATAAATAGTTTGCATAATATCTCTATCATGTGTTATAGTACCTATGTATTAATATTATGTGAACGTGGATGTGACCAAAATTACTATTGTAGGCAATAAAAAATTGATCTGATATGGTCTTATAATTATGTAGAAACATTCTATGTAATATTTAAAAATATTTTTTTTTTTGACAACTTTTGCTATGTAAATAATTGAACAGAATCATAATAACTTCAGATTTTAAATGTACTGCATAATAAATGAATGCTTATTAGGTTTTTTAAATATTATTTACCTACCTCTATAAAACAAGTTATTCTAGACCTTTATCCCCAAAAGGGGACCTACCAAAAAGCCTGATTTATTTGAAAAACTAGTTAGATATTATTAATTACCTAATAGCTAGTTAGACCCCGTGGTGCATTGTAAATATAATATAAATTTAAAATAAATTCATAAACTCAACATTAAATAATATAATTATCAAGAAATCTCGTTGAATAATATTTGAATATAAAAATTATTCAGTTTTACCATACCCTATGTAAAGTTATCGTTACATATCACTAGTCATATTATATATAAATAAAACTAATAATCAAATATAAAAAAACACATTTTAACCGTACCTGTCCTGTGTTCAGGAACATAGTATTAAATTATATATAAGTACATTAATTATTCATATAATATTCAATAATGTAATAAAATATGTAATTTTTGAACGTTGAGATGTATCAGAATGAAATATAGTGAATGTTCTTTTGAATAATATTGTTGTATGTGTATTGTAAAAAGTCTGATTGTAAATAGTTGCATCTTTAGCTTTGATAGGAAATGACCATCACAATTAAAATGTACTTAGCATAATTGTTGTTTGAAGATGTGTTCCATATAATGCAGGAATTATTCATCTAACTTTAGGAGTAAATTTTAGAGAATGGGTAAGACATTTGTTACTTCTATAAGGTAAAATAGTTATGGGTAAGTACCCAATATCTTCCTATATTTAATACGTCATTCAGTATTGGTATAAGTAAGATGACTAACATAAGACGTAGGATAGGGTTTACCCTTTTTCTCATAAATCCCTGCCCAATCCACATAGCAATATATGAAACACAGCTTCATACATACCTACTTGTAAAAAATATTTTCCTGTACGGAAAATCAATTTGAAGCCAAATATCGCAAATTGAAGATATTAAATTGCTTTTAAAATAGATTTAGTTATATTTTAATTATTAATCTGTAATCTCAATATTATAATGTTGTTAGTTACCTATGATTTCACAAATTGTTGGTGCAGTTATTCATATTAACTATTTTAGAGTGTGATGTCAATTCGAGAAACAGTTTGTTATTTCTCTATAAAAAAGGGAGGTTTTAGCTTAAGGAAAAATTATACCTAGTTTAGCTCGTGATTTTTTTTAAATTCCTTTCTTAAACTGAGGGAGTCTACAGGTTCCAATTCCGTCAGACAGTTCTTACGTAATTGCATTGTATAGGCACATAGATAAGTGAACCCTAAGATATAAAAAAATATATGACAATCAGTTTCTGGAATTTGCTCCACATTCGCAGAATATTTCGCTCCCATGATGGTAAGCGAAAATTCAGTGTACTAGATTAATTGAATTACATAATGTAAGCATCACAATATCATCAAAATGTAAATAAAGGCCAGTTCCATGATAATCTCATAATGTACCAATTCCAAAAATAAATATTTAACATACTACTTAGTATCAGATAAAAAGCACATTTCATTCCATATTTGAAATTGCATTTTTTTCCATTCTGGAATTCCAATTGTAGAGAAATTAAATTGAAATTGGATTTCCAAATAGATGTTCATTTCGATAGGAGAAATATAGAATGAAAGTGTTTTCAGCCATTCCAAAATATATATTATATTATTATAAATGAAACCAAATAAATATTAATTGCAAAGGATAGTCTGTGAAATAAATGTGATTTTTATCACTGGCAGCCTTTTTTAAAAAAAAAGTAGGTAGGTAGCGACTTAAAATAAAAATTACAGTTATTGCAACCTTGCCATTAAACTTTTCAACACATTTATTCGACAGACTATCATTATAAAATTGTATAGTTTTCTGCAATTTTACCAATATTGAAATTCAATTAATTGTTCACAGTATTTTATCTATACTTATAGAGCACAATCACATCCGGTTTTCGAAAGACAAAAAATGTTACTGTCAAACTTGCCTACAGTGCTACAAGAACTTTTGGCGCTCAAATTGACGTTGACAGGAGACAGGCTGTTTGTAAACATTATTTTGTGAAAAAAAAAGATGGCGTTTTTTTCGGTTCTTGTAACGCGCGTGTTTACTGTTAAACTGTCAAACTTACCTTTATAAACTGTTGGTGATTAGATGATTTATAAGCCAATCAAATCATTCGGTAGATATTTTTGAGTCTCTCAAAAACCGGTTGTTGTTAGTATATTTATTAAGAGATAAATAACTTTGTCCCAGCAATTAACTGAAATATGTAACCGATTAATACTCCGTGTCTGTTATAACATGTAAAATATAAACTAATGCATTGTGATTTATTCTTTATGAAAATATATGGACCATTGTATTGAATATTTTTGAAGTTTTATTTTGAATAGTGCAAAAGATTTTTTGCCAACCATTGTGTTGCCGATGTGAAAAATTTGAGATATTTTTTTACTAACATAATATTATTGTTTTGGCTTGTAGGTACACGTTCCGGCTTATGTTCCCTACGATCTCGGTATGCATTGTGATATGAAACCAGTTTTAAGCAGAAATTTTATGATAACAATAATTGAAGTATCTAAATACCTGCTTAAAGCAAATTATCGTAGGGGACAGATCAATGTGGCTAAAAAATATTCAACTGCCAGCACTTCGCCCGCGACTTCGTCCGCAAAGTGTGGCTCGGCTAATATGCATGATATAAAAATAATTTACAGCCTAGGTATAGCACCCACAAATAATGTAGCCTTCTATCAGATCAGATTGAACTGTCCGTATTTGAAAATGAAATATTTCTGTTAATTTTCAATACTTATCCAAAAAAAAAAAAACAAAAAATATCCAAACCAAATCCAAATCTCGCAATCCAAGTAAGGTTTGCTGTAAGAAAACCCAATTCTGGGTTAAGCTTGCCTTTGTACATACGCTATATGCTGTAATAACATTTTTTTTTTCTTATAAAAAATAAGAAAAAAAAAAATGTGTGAGTGCAATAAAGAATTAAGAATTTATTTATACAGTTTTGCCATGTGAAAATAGAAAGTTCAAAGTTTTATAACTTATTCCGAAGGAATAAAACCGCCTTTAGCCTTTACTACAAGCTGAAGTATCTGTCTGAAAGAAGCGAAGGCTGCTCGAACGACGTCGTCACACAAACAATTCCATTCTCGCGTAGGAGTAACTTTGAGCGCTTCAAGCGAAGTGTGTTTTTAGCACAGGGCCTGGCCTGTAAAACACCCCAAATACAAAAATCTAGCAGATTCAAGTCGGCCGATGACGACGGCCACATATCTCGGTCGATCAGCACTGGAATGTTTGCTTTCAACCAATTTTGCGTTCCAATTGCTCTGTGAGTCTGTGCGATGGTGCCAAGTCTTGCTGGAAAGCCCAACGCTCAGAACCGGATGTGTTGCGTGCCCACGGTATCAGCCCTGGTCGCAATACTTTGTCTCGATAGATTTATTAGTTTATTTTGACTTGGTTGTGACACATTGGAAGAAAAACGAGGACGGCCTTTTTCAGACACCGCCGCCCAGACCTCCCCTCCTCGCTCCTTGGCAGCGAGTGACTTGCAATTCGTCTGAATGGTCGCTGACACGTCCCTTCAACCAAACATGGTAATTTTGTTTGTTTAAAAACTGTTCAACGCAAAAAGTTTTCTCATCTGAAAACACCAAATTGGGAAGCTCGCCAGAGTCTGTCTGACTCAGACTCTGGCGAGCTTCCCAATTTGGTGTTTTCAGATCTCTGGCTCTTTCGATCGCTCCAACCGTTTGCTACGCTGTAAAGCAGTGAGTTCCTAAGAAAGGTTTTTTTTTAATGGTTTGACTTTAAGCTTCATTTTTATCGCTCACCTTGAGATCCTGTGCGAGCTGGTGGTTCGAATTTTAAAACAGTTAGATAAGAGACAGTTCATGAAATCGCCGCACCCGGGAGTTCCAGAGATTACCCCTACATACAAACTTACCTCTTTATAATATTAGTATAGATTTGTATCACAGAGGTACTAGCTCAGCCAAAAAATAAAGTTCAGTCTGGACAAAACAATAATACAAAATTAAATAAAAAGGAAAACATATTTAGGCTCCCTTGCACCACAAATCGCTAAACGCGTTTAACGCTAAACATATTTAAAACATCATTCTGTCTCTGTCATCTTTAAACGATTGATGGAAACAGAACGATGTGTTAAATGCGTTCTTCGTTAAACGCGTTAAATTCGTGGTGCAAGCGGGCCTTAAAAATAAGACATGGAAGTTCGTGCGCGTTCGTGTTCCACGCGCGCCTCAAAGAGATGTCAGCAACGATGTAGGGGTCTGCAAGGGCCGATGCCTGCCAGGGCTGCGGGACTGTTCGAAAGAGATACCGTAGCCCTGGAACACAAAGGGCAAAGAAGGAACATGGATGGGTTTTAGTCAGTACAAGTCTGACACTCCCTTCCGCTCCGCCCAGAGTGGGGGGGGGGTCATTTGATGATTTCCCATCCGAAAAAAAAAAAACATGGAAGTTAGGTACCTCCTTGTCATTCTGAAATCAAATAAATATACACTGCATATTTTTAATAGTGACTGTCATGTGGTTAACCTACATCAATTGGAATTATTACATAGGTATCTAGATATTATTGTCTATTTTGTAGGTGCCTAACTACCCTGTGGCTTTTGTAGTTACCTTAAAAGGGCCGCCCAAGAAAAACAAGCTTATGATTTCTTTCTACTAAACCACATTACAAATGCGCATATCGAAGTCATAAGGGAATTTACACTGAATAACATATTTATTGGTATTATTGGTCTCATTTGCCTACTTCTATCTCTAGGTAAAATATCTACTTCAGCGTATTTTTTGAAGAGGGGTAGACAGAAACGCCCCAGCCAAAGTTGACGGACGCACTCTGAGCGAGCGAAGCGAATTCGGGAGACTTTCTTTAGGTAGGGCTGGCGCGCAGTTCAACTCTATAAGGTTGTTCTGCTCAACTGGACTATCCTGTGGTGGAGGATGTACCTATTACATGTAACGACGATAATTTGATATGTTTTTTTTAGTTAAACTAGCTGTGCCCCGCTACCTACGTCCGCGTGAAATTAGCGGTGTGAACCGCGGTGTGGTTTGGTACCTACCAAATATACATTAAATAATTCATAAAAATCGGTAGAGCCGTTTCGGAGGTGTGCGACCACAAACACCGACCGTGACACGAGATTTTTATACACAACATATAATATAATATTTAAATGACCATAGGTACCGACTTTTAAGACAAGATTTACAAAGCGTAACATACTGACTGCAACAATATGCATTTGTAATTATTTATTTCGAAATGACCAAACCTACCTACTAGTGCCTTGACTTTGGAAGCTGTCATTTAAATCGAGTTATATTTTATGGACTAATAGACTCATGTAGGTATTTGACTCTTAGGTATTAGGAGGAGTAGCATTCTTCGAAGTTCTTAAAGAACTTGTGGAAGAAACTTGGGAAGCATACTTCCTGGCCGCGTCACCAATTTTGTTCAATTTCTGTAAACCGTTATAGTACTGTTTCTGTTACTCACGCACCTTTTAATGAACATATTAGTAGCTTGTAATAAATTAATATAATTATAACCTCCGGATAAAATCCATCGCACGAACGCCTGACATTTGTTTTATTCAGTAGATTTTGTACATTATTGTACTATTTATTGCAGTGTACCTACGTGGTACCTAGTAATTTAGGTTTTTTTTTTTTTTTTTTTTTTTTCTCCTTTATTTATATTTTTACAAATTATTTACATGTTTAAATATTCCTCAGAAAAAACAATATAAAAACACTACACACTTCTTTTTATTATTATTATTTCTTTTTAATTATGTTCAGTATCGAACATAAAGGGTGTAAGTGGTGTAACAAGAACCTTAACGAAGCCGAAAGGCACTAGTTCTCCCCGTCATTGCGATATTTTTTTGTTCTAAATCACACCTGGGAACCTTCTAGTTGCGTAGATATTGAGGATCAAAGTTGCAACTTTTTCACAAGTTTTTTTTAAACACATATTTTTAATGTAAGATTTTTACTTTAAACACCTCCACACGAATCCCGTACTATTCAATGCATCCATCAGCACAATGTTTTGAGTGGTTACCGGCTGGACTGCCCTTATATCCGGCATTGTTGTGGCAGGCATGTTGCTGTTCCAGTGCCGGCTAGAAAATTGTAATTGTTATTTTATTTATCTTTTTATGTTTTGCAGTTGAATTTTAATTTTAATTTAATTATCAATTCTATTTGTATTTATATTTCTAATTGTATTGTAATTTATTTTATTTGTTGACTAAATTGTAATGTTCTGTTTTTTTTTTTTTGTTTTTGTGAAGTGTGGTATTGTGATTAATGGCAATGGGTCCTAATTACCTGAATAAAATGATTATTATTATTATTTTTGTTACATTCAGTCCTATCGTAAACCGTGATTTTTCACCCCAAAAAAAAGTCGTTTCCCAGCAATAATTTTTGCGTAAAGTTACTTAGTTTGATGTACAGAATGCTTGGTTGACGGCTTCGTTAAGGGTCTTGTTACACTCTGTATTATTACAAACATTATTAACTCCAATCCAAATTGCTTTTGTGGCGTGGCCAGGAAGTACCTACCACGTGCTGATTTTCAGTTGCAGCCCACGAGTGCTATACGCTCGATAATATAAACAAAAATATTTAAGAAAAATTGGCGAAATAAAGGCAAATTAATACAATCGGCTATCTACTCAGTAGGTACCTAACCTAAGTATTTTTTGGTTCTAGGAGGTACTTATAGCATTCTTCGAAGTTCTTGTGGTCAAGTAGGTATATGGTGCATAATTTTCCTAGAACACTCATGTTAATGAACAATTTCTAGATTAAACCACATATTATGCATTTATATGTGGTTTGATCTAGAAATTGCGCAATTGTTCTCATGTTAGATATTATGCCAAATACGTAAAACCTTTACATGGAAAAATATTTATTCACGAAACGAAAATTACCGCAGTATGTTTACTGTAAGGTATTCAAAAAATTGCATCAGATTACAACAACCAATCAACAAAAAGCTCTTCTGAATGAGAAAGGTGATTGGGCGGTGGGAAATCCAGTAACCACAACCAAAGTAAAAGATGAATGTAAAGTTCCTTTGCACGTAGCATCGAAAACAAAGGTCATGATTTCTTTAAAGAAAGTTAGAGCAGTTATTCCGTTTAAAAATTCACAAGAACACGTTTATGTTTTGATTTGTTCAAAAATAATACTGGAACATTAAAATACAAATATAACTGTACAGTAAAATAATTTATAACTTCAATGATTGCGCTTGACAGATGAATCAACTGCGTGTAACGAAACGCAAATACGCGCCCTATTTCGCCGTAAAGTATAAAACGAAAAATGTCAATCGTCAGTTCGCAATAAAGAAGCGCGATGGGTGGTCATTTTAGGTTTAAATATCATTCTTAGTGCTAGTTTTTATTGCATGTGCGTATACTAAATACCAACAATGAGACACAAGTAGAATAACAAAAGTGGAGTTTTAAATTTATCTGTGATAAGAGAACGCGACTCGGCCTTGCGCTGTCTAATCTTCTATTTTTTATTTGAATTTGCGAAGTGTTCTACGATTCTATTTTGTTTCTAACTTGAATTCTTAACACAAAAATAACATTGAAAATTAAGATGGATAAGTCAGAAGATTGCAGTAAAGTTATGGAAGCGAGGAAGGACGCATTATGGGTGTTTGGTTACGGTTCGCTGTGCTGGAACCCAGGGTTTGAGTACCAGCAGTCGATCACTGGGTACGTCAAGGGATTCTCAAGAAGATTCTGGCAAGGAAACACGACACACCGAGGAACCGATACGAAGGTAATTTTATTTAATAATAATATGATCTTGACACACACCTACCTTCTTACATCATCCGAAAGGAAGAATGCATTTTATGGCATCGCCCATTCGTTAAAAAAAATCTTAAAAAACATTGGAATTAAAGATTAGTTTTCACTGTCATAAAAATTAGACTGAAAAGATTCTAATTGGAATAAAAGAGAACAGTGTTTTGTTTTCCTAGGAGTTCATTGAACCAAAGTACCTTATTTATGTTTATTTCAGCCAGTGTTTAGTCACAATGTTTTAATTGTGGTTGTTTTGAATATAGAGCTGAAAGCAAATCATTTGTTTATGAAAATTGGTCATTAAAACGTAGATGGGACTTTTTTGGGCTGTTTTTCCAGTTACATACTTGCCATTACATGTTTATTTGCTGAACAGATGGTTTGGTTTTGGCATTCATCTGAATAATTAACAATTCCATATACCAACTTACGTTCATAGTATTTTAAAATTTCATTAATATTGTCTATCATTAGTAGTTACTTACCTGAAATTAAGAATTCTAATTTCAAAATTGACGCAGGAAATACTTATTCCAGTTTTTGAAACAACCTTATTCTTTTCAGCCAGCAGCACATAATTATTTTTTTTATTCTACTTTTGATTTGTAAAGCAAAGTAACAATTTTATCATCATTGTGTCTTTGACTTAGTGATCCCATTTCTATTTGATAATGCAATGTGATTGGGTCATGTCATTAAGGTTACTTAATTTATTTAGACCCTGTTATTAGGTGATTTTTAATGAGAGACTTACATCTAGTTTTTAATTAAGAAACTTAATATTTTATTAAAATAAGTAAATTTTAGCCAGCATCGTCCCACTGCTGTCTAAAGGCCTCGCCATGTGACTTCCAGGTTTTTTGATCACTGAAAAATGTGCTCTTATGATAGTTGGTTTTGTCCAGCTTGCCCCAGAATTTGGTATCAGGTCTAAATTAGTATACTATTGCTTTGAAAAAATTGCCCAGCATGTGGCCCTTACTTGTAATTGTTCTGGAAACAATCCAATTTTGTATTTTTTTTTTTTTTCAAAAAACTGCCCCGCACTAAGAATTTCTCCTGTACCGTGGGTGCGGTTACAAACATTTAAACTCACATACACAAACGGCCAGACCCAGAACAACTACCTGTAGATCATACAAATATTTGTTCCGTGCAGGGATCGAACCTGAAATTCCGCGTAATATTGATTGATTGATTTGCCCAGTAGTATTATTGTTTTGTGTGTACATAAATAAATAAATAAGGTTTTTTGTCTTCTTAAATAACTTAATGTATTGAAAATACAAGTTTTCGATACAAAAAAATTTCCTATTCTGATGAATAAGGGACACAAAATTAAACTTAGTAAAATCTGATCATTATCTTTTGAATTGCATAACAAACAAACAAGTTCATAAAAAGCTTAAAAAAATTATGATTAGATTAAATTCACATTTCAAAGACACCAATATCATTCCAAAATACTACATTCTAAAAATAAATATTTTCAAAACAAATGATAATCGGGATAATCCTTTAAGCAAACTCTATGGTAGCCAATAAATTTTACTTAAACCTATACATATTTACCTAGCTCAATCCTATCTTCTGTAAATATAGAAACAATGATAATTCATTTATAATAATCCTGTCTAGACTATGATAGCTAATTTATGCCTAGATTATCACTTTTAAGAATGATGGAGTGCATTTAAATGGCTCATTGTTCGTCATCACACTCATGATAAGTGAGGACTTGTTGAGTAAGTAACAAACCATCATTGGACTGTTGGGTTAAGCTACCCTTGGTAAGGTCAGTCGGTGGATGGGCGACCGAAGACTATTACTTTAGTATCGAGTATTTTTTGTGAATCTGCTAATCTTCTAGTTGTTATGAGAACAGCAATGGAAGATTACCGGAAACCAGAATACTAGTTTAACCAAAACAGATTGCCCAAAACTTCTCATCAGCTATCTTAGCTTCACGCAGTCCACTACTGGATGCCTCTCCCAACGTGAACTACAACACCCTGCCCCCCGACCTCCGCATCCAGTCTGACCCAGCCCAAAAATTGGGTTCTGCAAATCTTATGGCAGTTTTCCTAAAGATTTCACCTCCATTAGCATTTGTGACAAACTCCAACACAGTTGCGAATGGACTAGCAAATGGTAGGGTACTCATAATAAAGTACTTATAACGTCACGCCATAGGAAGCTACAAAAGTGAAATACCTACGACGTACTTGCGATTCTGCTCGCCTGCCAGAAAGCAAAAATGCGCAAGAAAGTATGTCAATGTACCTACTTGTTTGGTATTTTACGGCTTTCATATTTCACATTAAACTGGACTCTAATTGTTCATTGAACGAAGGAGGGGACTGCCTGTTCCGAAGTTTGCGTAGATTGCATCAGCGTTTGATGAAGAGGGGATAATAACATCGTGGCCTCCTAGCACATAGTTGTCAGTCATTTTTGCTAGAGTCCAATCTATCTGCATGCATGTATTTGGTAAAATCTTGAGCCAACACGTAGGATAGTATTGCCTGAATAATTATAGGTTCCACCGTTGGTCTCGGTTCGAAGACATCTTAGTCGTCCTACTATCATCTACGTGGTAAAACGCAGCACCGTCTCGCGGTTTCACTCTTGGTCCCAGAGCTCGTTTAAAAACAAACGATAAGATTCATTAAAGAATCTTCAATAAAGAACCCATGGACATTTTCGGCGGATACACCGAAAACGACACGCCTACAACGTAAGATGAAATCATAACAACCATGACCAAAGATACACCTACAATATTATTCGGGCAATCAGCAAAACAAATTCCTCACCGGAATCTCTTGACGAATACATTGGCCTCCAAATATTTAATGACACACATTGAACTGGCGAAGATTCAAGGTGGATGCACTTTCACACGAGATGCGTTGACGCATCGCGACCGACATTGTTCTGAGATTACCGAAATAGCAGAAGGTCGAAAGTATTTTTGGGGAAAAAAAGAGATGAATCGAAAACACACATTGGGAATTTAGGGCTTGGCATTGGTATTCTCTTGGCTTCGTTGGTACCTAGTAGAATGACCCAATATTCTTGCGGTGACAGACCCAGAAAAAGAATAGCATTTGCTCTTCCATTTTTTCATAATGACATCAGTTCTCGCTAAACAGAAGTGATATTACCTCTTCCTGTACCTACCTAGTCAAAATGTTGAAAATTATGTTCCCAATTGATTTAGGTACTATAGGAGGCAAAATTACTATGGGAAATCAAACCAGTGATTACTCAATAACTACGCTAAGTTATGAGGATATCACAATCCGTGTCATATAGATATTAACATTGCCAGCTGACGGAATTTCTGTAGGTATTGTGTATTTTACTGAGAATCCCAGAATGACGTTCATTGTGTTTATTGCTGTTATTGCTAGCCTACATCATCCCATTGCTGGGTAGAGGCCTCTTAAGGAATGTGAAGAGTATTCTCTTCGCATTTTTCTCAAGAAAGGAAGTTTGTGCATTCCTGTCATGATTGACAGACCATCGTTGGTTATTATAGATCTGTGCAAAATCGATGGTCTACAGAATTTGACCTTTGCAATGGCGCAATAACGTTGCAACATTTTGGGTGCTATCATTTTCATCTCTCAGGTTATCATTAAGTGCGGATGGTTGATTACATTTATTATCTAGTTAATATGCCAAAACAAGTTGCATTAAGATCGTAGTTTAAGATAATAAATAGCAAAGTAGATACCTAATGCTGACATGCGTAAAACACATGGCAATAATATTTTTGTTTTGCGTTCCAGGCGATAAGACGAAGGAAACAAAAACAGAAAACGTGAAATATCTTATTTAAAATGACCTGTAAAAAGAAACAAAACAAAATATTATTACTGTCATAATATTATTCTGCAATACAGATGTTTTGTTTGTTATTATAATGATAAACTTAAAACAATAAGAAACTATCTAGGTAAATAATCTTCATGTCAATGGTTCATGATCCTGAGCCATGGCCTTACTTGGCCTTACGTTCCTGACAATAAATACTTCTACATTTGCGGAATTACTCTTGCAATCGATATCCCTGATCCTTATGGCCTGAGTGCTGATCAGAATCTTGGAACTTGAAACCCGATTTGCTGCCATGACTTTCCCACACTCAATACCTATCATAAATATAAAAGACTTAAATAATAATTTTATCAGAAATGTAATAAAGATACGCGCGGTCGGACTGAGCAGAAATCTGCGCGAGTTCATTAGGGTTTCCCCTGGAACGAGTAAAATTCCCGGGAAAAAAACTCTGAGATAAGACAAGAAATATTTCAGTGTTATATTGAACATCCAAGTTTCCAATCCATCAAATTATTGTAGGTAGTTTGTAGTAAAAACCAACTCCATTCATTCGAGTAATGAATGAATGAAGGCCTAGCATCAGACAGAACGTCTGGCAACACTGTAGTTTCATTGACCCGAGCATCAGGGGCACCATTGATACGCGTATTTTTACAACAATACTACATCGACATGAAATATTCAAATAAAGAATAGGTGTAATAAAATGACCATTTTGTTCTATGGGGATAATTTTCATAAAGCAATTTCATACAGTTTATCTGTAATTTTCGGGGCTAATCTAGAATTTATACCGATCACTGTTCGATTATGTGCACCTAATCCATTTCATGTTCAACTACCCTCCTACGCATTTAATATTTTTGTGTTCCTACCCACTAATGTGATAAAGCGACTGAAAGTGTTTGTTCAGCAAATAATCATTTGCTAAAAACGTTTTTACTGTATGAAATTGATACCTACCTACGGTATTATCATTGTTATTCATCGTCACCTTTAAACTCGGATCGTACCATATTATTATTACAGTATTCGTGTTTTTTAATCGTCTATCTTGTTGTGTTGGCCCGAAACGGAACTGAGATAAGAGATTCCAGTTTGTTCTTTTTTTTCATTTCGAAAATTGTTATGCTCTGAAATTAACTGCCGGTGACCCATAAAAGTCTTACCAAGGGATATCGTATTACCCAGTACTAACTGGGTTGTGGAGGTCAGATAGGCAGTCACTCCATGTAAAATACTGGTATTCAACTGTACGCGGTTAGACTGGAAGCCGACCCCACCATAGTTGGGAAAAGGCTAGGCAGATGATGATGTTATACGCTGAAATTTCTCTGTCTCTCGATAGATTTACTCTGAAGTCCAGTCCAGTTAATTTTTAATCAATTAAGAGTGGTCCAAAGGAATCACAGCACCCTACTATGAGATTAACTTGCGGATTTTCTGAAGGGGGCTTTTCATCAGGCTTGTCTCTAAGGTCTTTACGAGTACCTACGCCCTGTGGGAATGTGAAAATATGGGTTTAATAAAATATAATGAACAACAGCCTTGTGAAGATCCCTCCTCGCGTCTTCTTCTTCATTACTGAGGGTCGTAATTCCCTTAGGCAACCATTGCCTCCGACGATCCTGTAGAAGATTTTATCGCCCGATAATAATATTATCTAAAGTCAAGGACGATACTGAATAATTTGCGAACAAGTCAAGAAAAGTGGAAAAACATGTTCCTCTGTAAACACTAGGCATGCCGTCGGATCATGCTAGTTTATTTACGTGAGATAAACTGTGTAATACCACGATCACGCACCTATCACGCTCACCTATTTTCGTATTTTTGTGTGAAAACATACACCCACATTGCTGCTTGGTATGCGCCATTATATTTTGATTTGCGATTTATTTTCTACGTCTCTTAATTCTTAAACCCGTGTCCACACAATGCTGAATGTAAGCCATCATTCCACGTCGTTCTTTCTCGTCTTGAGAATCTTAGAGTGATTGGTTTTCGGTAGATAACATTGGGCTTCCTTCCAAGTAATAATAGCCGCTCGGTTCGATCTTTAGGTTAAGCCACGCTAGCCTAGGTTGTTCCGTGAATGGGTAATCATCCATTACATACCGAGTTTCCTCCGTGCTTCGAAAAGCACGTTAAGCCATTGGTCCCGGCTGTCAGTTGTAGATTTTTGATAGTCAGTGGCTCGGAAATCTGACAACCAGTCTCACTAAAAGGTATCGTATTACCTAGTACTAACTGGGTTGTGGAGGCCGCTCCATGTAAAATACTGGTATTCAGCTGCATCCGGTTAGACTGGAAGGCGACCCCAACATAGTTGGGAAAAGGCTAGGCAGATGATGATTGGGCTTCCTATCTGTCCTGCTTCCTATATTATCAATATCAAATATTTACTGACTCTTGTGTATGGCCGACTAAGAAGAGTCATAATTGTTTATTTAATTAAGAGGTCAGTATCAGAGATAGTCACCACAAAAGAAATTGATAGGGACCACCGCCAAAAACAAGTTCACATCTTGGTCAACAACAAAAACAAAAGTTATCTCAGAATCTTGTGATGCAACTTAAAAACATTCAATTTGTTTTGAAAAAACAAGTTTTTAGTCCAATGACAACGAAAAAACATGTCATTAAATGTTTTGATGATAGACTTTGATGATACCTTATCATATTTTACATAAACAATGACTTAACGAATCCATTTCTTTTTTTACAGCCGGGCCGAGTCGCTACTCTCATTGAAGACAAGGAAGTGAGTATTATTTTTACTCTTTTGTTATTTTTGATATTTCCATTTTATGTCAGCACAAACCTCATTTAATGTTTAACATTTAACGAGTAGTTCGACTCATTGACGCAAATGGTTCGACCGATTTGCTGGATTCCAGAAATCAGGGGTAATTTCATACTGTTTTTTCGGAGAAACCAATGTGTGGATTGTGTTCTTCTTTTTTTTTTTGACCTTTTGGGACCAACACATCATGATTAAAGCTGTACTGTATTATGGTTGTGTTAAAGGAACTGTTAATCAATACGTTATCATATCTAGACATAGACAGAGTAAACTGGCGATAGATCGTAATAAAACCACAAACAATTCAACTGCTTCTCGGATTAACACAAAAAAGTCATCGACTTTTTATGCAAACAATCCCGTCGCTGTAAAAATTTGACCCATTAACCGATTCATTGTTATCAGAACTAACTTCCTCTAAAACTGTGACCGTGAATGGTTATTTACTTTCATTGTATTTACTTTTGACGACAAAAAATATTGAAAATAAATAACTGTAGTTGACGATTGGACATCCTTATTGAATAGGTACCGAATTTACTTTACAGTGCAACTTGGTATTACGCAGTTACGAATCAAATTTTGTAAGTAATAATCAAATTAAGGCCAAAACCGTGAATGATCCGTGTGTGTGCTCATTAACCTAAATTAAATCTATCAACTTTTATAAGATTGCTAACCTGATTTAATTAATGTTTTAACATCTTACTAAACATGACGACGGACGATGTGAATGAATCAGTATGAAACATAGCACACATGAGAATGTTATCCCATACAACCGATAAGAATAACATCCATATTCCCACAACAACTCAAAAACATGAATAACTTAATTAAATAAATTCATATCATCAATCTAAAGCATTGTACAGGTCACCTGATAACCCAGAACGTCAAAACAAAAAGTATTATTACGTATTAATTGCGATAAAACACTCGTTAGGGAAACGGTAAATTATAATATAAATGCGAGTACCAAACAAATCAACTTTATCAACATTACGTGCTGTATGAAAGAAGCTTTTCATAAAGGCAATACTGTAATCAATAAAAACAATGAAAACAGCGGTATTGCAGTTGATATTATATTACATGGAGGTATACTATATTATACTGCAGGACACGCGCCATATTTCAATGATTGATTTGCTTACGCACGACAGGTATGTATCGCAGATAAACGAAGTACGCATTCGACCGTGGACTGTCGACACAAAGAAAAAGAATTGACAATCGCCAGTGCAAGAGATGATAGGATTGATGATGATGGTGATGATTACAAACTAAACTAAATAACCAATGATTAAAGGCTTGATAGAACCCATTACCGCCACGAAGACCAATAATGGAAAGTCTCTGATGAACGACAGAGACTACCCAGAGTGTATAACTGTGTGAACCTTTGTGACGGGAAAAAAAAAGATATTGTATACAACTCTTGGAGGATTTGTGTCATCACAAGGCATTATAAAAGAGATTAAAACAAATAATTCCAGTGTAGTATTTTTTATTGCTGCCATTTTATTTCAACAAGTAATTTAAAAGAAGAGAGTATACTATACTTTATAATTAAAACGACTGCGAAGCTAAATATGTGTTCTGCAAATAAATAACATTCATAAAACCCAGCTCATTTTTCTCTTGTGACATATAATAAGTAAGGCGCAAAATCGCTGATGCGCAGTGTCCAGTTCTGTCTAGTTCCTTTGTTTTTATTGTTGTGCTAAATAGATAAATGTCCGTATCTCTATTTTGTGATACTTTCCTACAAAATGTTACAATTTTCTTGTAAGATAGTGTTTTGTTCGTCTTAGATTCAGCCCTTATCATTGCGACTACGGCTGCTTTGGTTTTGTCCTCATTTAATAATTCTTTTTTCATTCACAAGAGCTGAGCTCTTCTGAAATCACATTATAGATTTGTGCTCATTTACCTGGAGAACTCTTGTCCAGATGCAAAATCTCATATTTTGTAAACATTACCTTATTTTCATCACATCTTTCCACATAGTACCACGCAGCGTTCCAGTTGTAACCAAAATTAGGACCAATCAAATGTTGAAATAGACCTTTCAAATCATTACTAATCTCAAGCAAATTGGCAATTTCGTTGGAATGCCCATGACCAATGGGTTCCGTAATTAGATTAAGTTTGAACCGACGGTTTCGAAATAGTGCTGCGGATTCTTTTGTTTCATCTATGGACCTTCGATTACCGCCATATTGAACAAGATCAGAGATTGATTAGTTCCTGTTATGTAGTGGTTCTTTTATTGCAATTAGCCTACTTTTGACTTCATTTATTTTCTAATTAGGATCGCAATTATTAAACTTTGTTTTATTTTTTATCTTGTAACTTGTTTTAACTGGTCCTTTAACATTTCATTCAAGTCGTTTGCCGGAGTTACTTCTAGAAACTGGTCTCGTCCTCAATTTTCTGATCTTCTCTTTAAATAAGGCCCCTTAGTATTTGTGACCTGCTAAACGTTACAACTGATAATCGCATCCGCCGATCGCTTTCAGAATAATAATGACTTGTCATAATAATCAAGTCAAGTAATTGCTATTGTCTTCCTAACATATTCCAAAGGTTAGGTCACTGGCGAGATGTGTAATCTGAAGTAAGATTTCATTGTTATTGTATAGCTATAGGTATTTGAAAAATCTCTAGAAATCGGATCAGATGTTCCGAAGAATATCCTTACATACAAACTTACAAACAAATTTTGCCAAATGACAAAATAATCTATTAAAACAATAACAGAAAGGCCGTGTTGACCAATTAAAATCCACACGAGGTCTTCATTGGGTCTTATCTTGAGGAAAAATTACACTACATTAAATTTTGCAGTATTTGTTTACAAACAATTGGCAATAGCATTTAATTACATTGACATTACATATAACAAAATGTTGCACATGATGCAATTTCTTATTGAGTATGGTTTTCCCGTTACACAATAAGATAAGAGATCAAGTTATGATGCATTTCCTGATCCATTTTCTGGTTTACTTTCCTTAAGGTACCTGGCCTGGCAATCACGAGTCAGTAATCATTAAAAGATTTTTTTAATGCCACGCCGCCTTTTTCTGAACGTGCGAGGTTATTCAGATGTCCATTTCCAGACATGACTCAGTGTCATGGTTTAGTGTTTAAAGCCTAACTCAAGAACTCGTAGACCAGATAGAGATACAGTGCAATTTGTGGAAAAAGAATACTACTGAGCAGTAGCGAAGGGTCAATTTTTGTAAAAGGTAAGCCGGAGTACATATCTTTACTTTATAGAATATTATTGGCTATAGAATACTGACTGTGCCACTTTTCAAAGGGAAGCCGGTATGAATCGGGTTGTGTGGAACCTTCACCACTGCTACTGAGATCAAAAATGTCCCCTTGGACAACACCATATCCCTTACTCATACGGATTGACGTCATTAACCTGACGCAGGAATTCCCGAAGGACAGCGTTTGATTACGTCACAACCCCAGGTGTTATACTGTCAACCAATTCGAAACCAATTATTTCCACAAATTATGTACGATGCTGTAACACTCCACGTTCGTCACATTTGAGGTGACGAATAATATTGCGATATGCACGAATTCCTTTGGAAGAATTATGAGATGCTCGATTTCCTTCGTGACACGAAAGGTTATGCTTTTACAGATGTTGATTACATCAAAATGTTACGCGGTTACGAAGTCTTTGTAACAGAGGAATAGTTCGAATTCAGTTTTGCATAAGAATTCAGAATTTTGTCAGACGCTCATCCTTCGGCATTCGCCAATGAGTTTGGCGAAACAAATTTCTGTTAACACTCGTGCACCTTCATGGCGATTGGTTCCGATTTTCCCCGAAAATGATTAGCATGACAGTTCTAATTTTCTTGGTTCACTTGTTATTGAACTCATATTTATTTATTTAAAATTCAGGTACAACAGTGGTACATAAGCGAACTTAATGCCACAAAGCATTCTCTACCATCTTTGGGTCAAATAGCATTGTTATAGAGTTCAAATTAATAAATTAGGAAAAAAATAATTGTTATCATTAAGTGATATACATACACATATTATCATATTGTGGTCATTGACCATTTTCTTAAAAAAACAATAGAATCTTGGGTTTACATCAACATATCAGATATCAACAGGCATGCGAGAATATGGTTATAGGTTCCACCAATTTCTCGTTTGCTACGGAAAGATAGTGTTGACCACTTTCCCTTGACCCTCACCCAGTTATTTCTAACAATAATTCCTAAACAAAGTAAATTCATGCGCAGTCTGCACATGGCTCGTATTATTATCGACACGTGTCTCTTGCACGTGTCCGTTTTTATTACTAGATTAACTGCGTTTAATGTTATTATTATTTAGTTTACTTATATTACTAAAGTTACTTCCGACTTTCCTTAAACTAATACAACATTCATTCAAATTTCATTCTTCAGTGACGTGTCTGCACAGATTTAAGAATAGAACGTCTGTGGACGTCACGCGTTCTTTTGACGTAATCTATTAGTGATTGAATTTTGTTTACAAGTCTGTCGCTGGTCGTGGGGTGTCTGTCATTGATTGATTCGAGACTCGATGCTATCACTATACCAATATCGCTATAGTTACCAAACTTGGCTGGTTCATTGTTGCTATTTTTTTTTTTTAAACAAGTACTGTTGTCTCTGCATACTTTGTTTACGGTCAACAACTTTGTGTTAATATTTGCAATATGGTCATTGCCATCGCATCAGTACGATGCTCCCTATATCTTGATCAGATACTTTCATAACAAAGTATACGTCTTCGAGTAAAAAGCATTCGTTCTATTTATCTCGATAAAGCTTTTCAGCTTTAAAGCTAATTCCGCTTTCTAAATAGAAAACAGGTTACCAAACTCCAATATTATAGATAGCATCAATTAAAATACCTTATTCTATCCAAGAAATTTGGGTCAACCTGTTCCCTAAAACCTTTCAAACAAAGAAATGTTGGCTTCATGCCAATTCAATAAAACTCCAGTGGTCCAGAAATGAATTCTATACACCCGTTCGGTGTTGGACAAAGGAGGGGTTCTTGATGAACTCCGCACGGTGCGGATGACGTCCGCCGATTTACAAATTGGCAGTCGTATGACAAGACACGTGATAAAGATATTATCTTCGTGACTCGAGTTGTAATAGTCTGAGAAAGTACTGAACGAACAGACGGGCTGGGCCTCATTGTGATGCCATTGATGAATTGCGTTTGAAGAATTGAATGCATTGATATTCGGAACATCATCCATAATATTCGAGGTGTGTGACGGGAAACATTGAGAAGCAAACTACTACTGTGTCTACATCTTACGAAACATTTCATTTTTATCGGTATAGTTTATTTTTAGCCCGTGTCTTGTATTGATGTTGTTTCATTTTCATCTTTCATCTCTTGCAAGTAAATGAAATTAAGTATAAGAGTCAATCTTTTCTAAACTCTTCATATCGTAGCCGCCATCTTCATGAAGATTGTAACAAATCTGTCGGTTGATGTGATTATATTGTGTCTAGACGGAAACACTCCCCGTCTACCCAATTATGCCCTTTGCTTTGCTTTGTCTAGTCTATTGAAGCTATTGATTGTTATGAAAATAAATGCAGTCTATCTAGCAAGACCCTTTAGAAGGGCCGAATTGAAAGTGTCTATCTAAATCGCTTTCACGAGCATTATGAACAAAATCGACTTGGGTAATGTTCTTCAACACGTTTTAGACTTCAAGCTTCTATTACAAAGACGAAGATTTAATGGACAATGCCAAAGTCATAATCAAAATGCTGCGCGTTGGGGCTCCCGAAAAAGATTGTTAGAAATAGCTTCGTCTTTCATACGGCTTCGGTCAACAGTCTCGAATTGGTGCAAGTTGAATGTCATTCGGAGAAATAAGTGATATTTTGCATTACTAGTGCATTGAACTTGTAAATTGATTCTTGTTAACTTACACTTTGCTCCTATTTTTGCTATTAGACTCCCAACCGATGTGTGTTATATTATAACTTCTTTAAACTTATACTGCCACGTACGGGATATCTTCCGTGATTGTTCATTATTTTGAGCTCCCGATATTATTTTTATTGTTCCCGTAAGTGACAGTATAAGTTTAGTTGTAAACCGTGAAAGCTTAAAACAGTGTTTATAACTTCTTTGTTGATTATGCCTAAATATTTAGCGCATATGAGCTTCACTCACCTTAAGTTTCTATACTACAAAGAACGTGTTAAAATATAAGAATCGTAGTATAAAAATTCGATTCCTACCGAGCTTGTTAGGTATAAAAGTATCTCATTGTTTTCGATTAATGACACCAATTAAACAATATTTGGTATTGCCATAACATCCTGCCAATCTACGGTACCTAGCGTTTATTTTGATTATTTTCCTTGTAACTAAAATAGGTGACTATGAAATAAGTCTACGTTAGACAGTCTGACTCCAACCGGACGTGACACTTAGGCGTTGCTATTGATTAATTCAGTAACATTTAATGCAGTTTTATCAGCCTTCAGCAAAAAATGAAATTATGTACGACAAAAGTTAAAGACTCCAAAAAAGGAAATCAGAGAAGAATCGGATAAATAACACCAAGTAGCAAGTAAGTAAAACTTAATAAAACCGAAAGGTAGTAGTGAAGTAGTCTAATCAGGTTAATACTCCAGACAACGGTGATGGCCTCCTAACCTTCAATATTGCAGTAATCACTGCTTACACGTTATTCCTATGATAAGACTATTGCTATGTGATAGCATTGGCTGGACATTTGTTATTGGTTGAGCTTCGTTGCTTAAAGATAATGTAGACTTGTTTCGTTTTACATGAGGATGTTTGTTTTCCTCATCATTATCATTTTGGGGTCGGCACAACATATCTTCTCCTGCCATACTTTTCTTTGACTCATCTCAGCGGTCACCTCCTTTCTGGCCATATCATCACAGACACAGACCATCCATCGTCTCTTTGGTCTTTCCCTGTTTTTAAAGCCATCACGTCATTTTCCTCATTTCTCTCCTTAACTTCACCTCTATAGAGTATCAATCAGTGTCTTCTAGGTCTTGTAATGACGTTGGCAATAATATTAGGACTTGTGACTTTAATGGTATTACCATGATCATTCTAGGCAACATCATTGTCATTATTACCTATAAAAGGTGTTTCAAATATAATAGGACATTGTATTGATAATATTATGATCATCTCATCTGTTAGTTTGAAAAAGGGTTCATTCAGTCGTATCTTTATTATTAAACATTGCCTAACTAGAGGCCTAGGCAATGATATTTAGATTATTCATGGTATAATTATTGTCTATCGCTGATCCAAAATGAATTGTCCTACGAAAGTAACCTAATCGAGTACATACATTGTATTGAAACCTCCTTCTTGAAGAAATTCAACGCTTACATAAATTTATCAATTTCTTTGCTTACATAAGTAAATTATTTTAAATGAGAATTTGATATAGTCTTTGCAATAACAACATTAGTAACCATGAACTTACTAATAAATATCATTGCAGTATCAGCTTAGTTTGTTATTGTAATACCTGTTTCAAAATCGGCGAAATGTAATGCTTTAGCAACTGAATTAGTTAATTTGCATACATTATTTTGTTTACTAGCATTTGGGCTGCCTCTATTGGTTGGTAAAGTTTAGTGAACTGTTATTCTATTGCGTTCTACTTTATTATTTACTATTTTATAGTTTTATTCGCAGTTAAATACAGAGCTGTTTCGATCAAAATATAGGTAGCAATTTTTGGATCTATATTGAAATTTAAAAACTTATAATTATTTATTATTTATTTTCTTTATTTATTTCTATACAAATTGATTACATTTTTAAATATTCCTTAGAAAAAAAAAAAACAATATAAAAAACATTTAAAAATATAAAAAATTGTAGCCCACCGGTATCGGGAACAGGGTCCAAGCTACCGGCGGTCAGGCCTCCAGAGAGAGGAACCTCCTAACAATACGAGCCATGTCCAGAAGTACCGCTTTCTGAATCAAGCCCTTGGTCCAGCTGCCTAACGAGAGCCTCCTCAGATATTGGTCGAGGCTCTTGGCAATTAAACCATGGGCTGATACAACTGTTTATTTATTTGTTTATTATTTTGCAAATATTTACTTAACTAGCATAAATGCAGTTTATCTTCTCGTTGCCGTCATGTCTAATGAGCATTTAATTAAAACTCAAGGAGTTACAGAGAAGGCACAATACCTATCCGCAGGACAATCCATAATTATCCTATCCTATGGCATTAAGTCCGCCCGTGCACTTTGTGCTTGAAGTGTTAATAAATAAATAAATAAATCCAATTTTCCTACCGACATTTAAACTAGTTATACGAGTACATTTACAATGTAACATATAAAAGTTATGATAACATAAGAGTAGTCATCAAAACTTTAAGAAAACATTCATGGGACAACAGTACTAAATCCCAAAACATACTGATATGATTGTTTAAATTAAAACAATTAAAAATAATTCTCAAACATGTCATATTCGTACTTACATCAATAGAATTTTGTTTCACTATCTATCACATGAGACAGATCTTCAATTGTTTCACCGGTACACAGTTCTATTGTCATCTGTTATTATTGGAACAATAGCTCATGGTTGTGTTAAGGGTTTTATCTGTACGAAGTTATAAATTCTTTGGTTCTTAGAAATACATGCATATCTATTTGTTCGAATTGATTGTTGTCGTGAAATATCTATTCAGGAAATCTATTGCGACCACGAGTTGAGCTATTAGGAACGTCCGGTGCAAAGTGGGCACCCAGCTGAGTCACTTTCCTGTAACCTCGGTGTGGCTTTCCCAAGTGAGCCTGAGTGGCCTATCAATAAAATCGACCCTGAGCTGGCCCGTTTACTTTGCTATTAATATTGTTTCGGATTTGAATTCGTGTCGATCTTCAGGTTAAGCCGCGCTTGGCTTGGTCGGTACCAAGGCAAGCGCACCCGTGGATGGGTGACCACCTTTTACATACCGAGTTTCCTCCGAGATCTGAGATCTTTGACAGTCTTTACAGGTTAAGTCAGTAGCCCGAAAGTCTGACAACCAGTCTTACCAAGGGGTATGGTATTACCCAGTGCTAACTGGGTTGTAGAGGTCAGATAGGCAGTTGCTCCATTTAAAATAATGGTGTTCAGCTGCAGGCAAGCACGGCTTGACCTAAAGATCGATCCAGTGGCTGTTATAATTTAAACCAGTCTGCCTGTTTGTTTTTTCTTTTTTTTTTTGTTATTTTTTGGTTGTTTTTGTTTAGTGGCTGTTTTATTTTTTTGCTGTTTAATAATGAACAATCACGGAAGATATACCGTAAGTGACAGTATAAGTTTTGTTATAATTTAGTCACGAGCTCCTAAACCTATGTCCATAAAAAATAACTTGATAAGAAAATTATTTACTTAGCAATTGTTATCTTCGAAACACTCTTATCAGGTAGACGGCCACGCGTTACATAAAAATTCGCTGTTGTCATAACAACAGGGTATCGGGTTATCATTCAACATACGTCTTTTTATCTTCTCGTGTGAAAAATCCTTGTAATTCGCCTTCAGACATCGGCAATATTGATAATGTTATTTGATTATGTACCTACATGGCCAAATTGAACCTCCAAGTAATTTTGATTGATTGGAAATAGAAAGATGACACCAAATCATGAAATAAAAAAACTGTAAGCTGTGTTTTCTTTTCTATTTGAGTTACCTGCTCGTGCAAAATAATAACAGCCGCTCAGGTCGGTCTTCAGGTTAGGTAGCTTGCCTAGTTTGGTCCGGGGATGGGTGACCACCCATTACATACCGAGTTTCCTCCGTGCCTCGGAAAGCACGTTAAGCCGTTGCCCCCGGCTGCCGTTTATAGATCATTGACAGTCAGGTAGTGGCCTGAAAGTCTGACAACCAGTCTTACCAAGGGGTATGGTGTTATCCAGTACTAACTGGGTTGTGGAGATCAGATAGGCAGTCGCTCAATGTAAAATACTGGTATATTCGGCTGAATCCGGTAAGACAGTGAGCCGACCGCAACATAGTTGGGAAAAAGTTAGGCAGATGATGATTTGAGTTATCTTGGGGTCTTAGAAAAAGTGATATTCTGTCAGCAAATTGATGGAAAAGTGACAAGTGAGTGGTTGAGTGGAAACTGACTTTAGTTTATACAAGGTGGAGACGACAATACGACAATTTTGGCCAAGGTTTTTGAAGTAGTGAGTTGGCAATATGTGTTTAACGTTTATACCGATGCGGGATTCGTTAACCTGTTGGTGGTAGCCTATTATCTACACTATGTAGAAAATGCTAAAAATGAAAATTAACGTCCTGTGAATAAACTGCATACAAAATTCAATCGAAAATATCCAGTAATTTTCGATTGAATTAATTTATTGTCGCATTGTCGTTTCCACCCTGTATATCAATAATGTTGGAAGTCGTTGCAGAAATCCAAACGCTTTGAAATTCATTGCTACTTATCTAGGACTTCTGCTATTTTATTTAATAAACGACCTACATTTTTATTTAACTCTGTCCCTCACTATGAATTTCTCCTAAGTAAGTAAGTATCGTGGGGTCGTTGTTCAAACATTTAACCTTACATTCACAAACAGCCAGACCCAGAACAACTACCTGTAGGCAATACTTGTTCCGTGTGAGAATCGAACCCGCGACACGCAGCACAACAGCCAATCGCTCAGCCACAGCGCCAACCGTGCTGTCAAAATACTACTTTACAAAATACATACTCGAATATATCGATAAAGACATACGTGATGAGAAAAATTTAAAGGCAGAATATTCGAAATTGCTGTGATCAGTTGAGTTCAGTGATCCATGTTTTGTTTCAAATGAGATTAGGCCTTTGTCTTGATGCATTATACTAACAGGCTCATTATTGCCTTTAATAATTTGAACCGAAAATGTTTTCTCATTATCATTGATTTTCCATGAAAAGACTTAAATTTATTTTGCGAAAATTTTTAAAGGCCGCTCGCCCACGGCGACTTTTTGCAGCGACGCTGTCGGGCGAGCGGCCTAAAGATTATATTACTTTATGCGTTCAAAATAAAAATATCAACAAGAACATTACGCATCATTGTCCTTAATATTAAACAAAGTATGTTGTTTTGTTTAAAAATGTTTTTGTTTTAACTACTTTGCGATAATTCTGGCTAAGTTTATATTGATTACGAATTTTGGAATTCGTAGATGTTTATTGCCTTTGTACAAACGCCGGCACTTCAAGCTATTAAAATCTGTAATCATTCTATAGGGTGTAAAGACCCTTAACATTACCGAAAGGCACTTGTTCTCCCCGTCTTTGCGATATTTTTTTTGTTCTAGACCATACCTGGGAACCTTCTAGTTACGGAGATATTGGCGGTCAAAGTTCCAAATTTTTCACAAGTTTTTTTTTAAATACATGTTTTTAATGTAAAATTTTTACTTTACACACCTCCACGACCCCGTATTATTCAATCCATCCATCAGCACAATGCTTTGAATGCTTTCCATCGAGTCCTACCGTAAAACGTGATTTTTCACCCCAAAAAAAAAAGTCGATTCCCAGCAATAATTTTTGCGTCAAGTTACTTAGTTTGATGTACAGAATGCTTGATTGACGGCTATGTGAAGGGTCTGTTTACACCCTGTATAATAGATTTTTCAACTTTATCGCTAAAACATTAGATTCAAGGTTGATTTTGAAAATTGACAGTTTCGGGTAGCTTGATGTGCTGGCGTCTGTACGCACGACGACCAATCAAGCTATACAAAACCAGTTTATGCGGATCTCTCATTGTACGGGAAATCTATACAAAGCAGGGTATGTTATATTGGAAATGTATAACTTGATGGGTACCTGAATGGGCTTGGTGGTACATTATAACTATTCCAGTATCCGTCCTCTCATAGGAAGTTTTTCCTATTAGTTGGAAGTTACCTCAAACATCGAGAAGATTGAAGACTAAAATAATATTTAGAATCAATTTTATTGCTGGCATTATGCGCCCAATGGCATTTGTTGTTGTAAGGCTATCCGGCTGGGCTAGCTCGCCGTCCGGCCGTCTTATGACGACAGGCCGTGTCGACGGCGCGTTCGTGTTCCACGCGTGCCTCAAATAGATGTCAGCAACCATGTAGGGGTCCGCATGGGCCGATGCCTGCGAGGGCTGCGGGACTGTTCGAAAGAGATACCGTGACACAATGGGCAAAGAAGGAACATGGATGGGTTTTAGTCAGTAGAAGTCTGACACTCCCTTCCGCTCCACCCAGAGCGGGGGGATCATTTGATGATTTCCCATCCGAAAGAAAAGGCTATTCGGCTTCAGTAACAAGCACTTTACCAAGATTTCTTTGGATTGGTATCGATATTCTTCATTGACTAGGTATAAGGCCTCTCAACTAGAGGACTTTTTTTTAACAGGCATTGCCTGGGTCCAAAGGGCCAACAATATTTCCACTTTGTCCGAAAAAAAATCGAAAACTGATTGAAAACAGAAATTCAGTAGTATAGTAAAGAGGTGGAAGAACATTTGGCACCTTTTTAAGTGGTTTAGGTACTAGTAATTGTCGTCCGTCATAATTTGTTTGTGAATTAAAGATGACCTCCGATATTTGATTATAATATCAAAATCCATTAGAAGACCACATGTGTGATATAGTTGTCTACTACGGAAGCTAAAATATAGGCTAATTAAACAACACATTACAATACAAGATAATAAAAATATGGAGGTGACTAAAAGAACACACGGCCCCGGATTCACGTGTTTGTTGTATGTTCAAATAATTTTAGCAAATGTTTTCCACGTGCCCACATCGCCGATGTTTGTGTTATTTACGTCTCAACCTTGACATATTTCGGGGTCAGAAACACAAGCGAATAACAAACGAAAACCGAATACCTACCAAACCGAATTAACAAAGATTATACTGACTAACAACCATAATAAAAAAATCTGGTTTGAAAAATTCACAGATCTAAGAATGTCTTTTTCCTCTTGGCTATCGTTCAAAATTGAGGAGCCCATTAGGAAGTGAATGCCAAATTCCACGGTTTGTTGAATATTATCGTTAGTGTTCATGATTGCCTAATGCCTGCACCACACGCACAAGCTTCACCACAGTTTTGCCTGCGCAAGCCGGTTTGTACACGGAACGGATGGTAAAACAAACCAACCAACCGCACGCACGGTGTTCCGTGTACAAACCGGCTTTCGCAGGCAAAACTGTGGTGAAGCTTATGCGTGTGGTGCAGGCATAGGCGGGTAGTAGTGTTTGACACAGGCCTCCTCTCTATGAGGAGAGAGAATGGTCTATAATCCACCACGCGGGCCCACAATTCAGGTTGGTAGTAGTGTTTGGTAATCTTTAAAACGTTGCATTAATGTTATCTGCGCACTTGATCCCGGTGATGAGCTGATCACTTGCCTACCAGTAAGTAAGAACACAATGTTAGGAAGTTAAGATACCTGAGTATCCTTCATTGATGAAGGACGAAGTAATTTACAATGAAAAAACTGTGATTACAAAAATAGAACTAGATAAGATTAAATTTCAGACACAACTTTCAGTCAATGCTGATAACGAGACAGGTACAACATCTGTATATTAAGATTAAGGTCCAGATAAAAACAATCTAACAACAATATTGATAGCCACAATGTTATTCACCAAAATTAACACCAAGGTGGTAGTGACATAAAGACTTAAAGGATCAAAAGTTGTCCAAACTTGACATTTAAATAATGTGCGATAAAAACGGATTCTTGAAAGACGTTAAGCAATTTAATATTTGTAGATCTTTGATAGTTGTTACGGATAGTCAGAACCACGAATGATAATAATCATACCAAGATGCAAAACCTTGTCATTCAGTTATTGGGTCGTGAAGGTTAGGTTGGGTTAGGTGGCAGTCGCTCCTTGTAAAGTACTGGTATTCAGCTACATCCGATTAGACTGGAAGCAGACGTCAACATGTTTGGGAAAAGGCTAGGCAGCTGATGTTGATGAAAGTTGCCGAAAATATAAAGTTAAAAGATGAATCCGTTTTGCGGAAACGCATTCTTGAAGAATGTAACTATGGATAACCTGAGACAAAGGTAGGAAGATGATGAAGGTGCGACAATAATTGGATACTTGAAAGAGAAAGGTATCGCAAAAGCAGATGACTGATACAATACATGTGCATCGTTATCAAGCATGAAAACGAAACGTAGGACACGCACATGTTTGGCTCATTAACTATTAATTAACATATCATTAAGTTGATTATGACGTGATTTTTTATGGCAACAGTTTTCATAATAATTGGAAGGATATTTTGTCGTATGTCATCGTTATTGCTGTGCTCGGTCGTAATATTAAACGATTGTTTTCGTCTATGTTTGCAGACAAGCAGTTTTGTTTTATTACCTCCCATATTGCTAAGTAAAGATTTTCAACTCACGAGTGTCGTATCTTTACAGCGGGTTTTTGCTACTTCAAAAGTAAACTTCTAAATTGCGATAAAAAACCGTTTTGTAATCATTATGAGACCATCAAGTTATTACATAAGAAACTCGTTACTATTAATTTAGAATTCATCATCTCAAATTTAGAATATAAAACAAGTCCTTGACAGACCGATCCATAAAAGTCGTTTGCACATTACCACAACTTCATAAACCTCTCCAATCCATAATCCAGTTTGAACCAGTAATCCACATAATCATGTATCAGTACTGAACGGTCATCGGATTCTCTGCTTCTTGTACATCTGTAACAATAGTTACTTATAGTATAAAACAATACTTTTATCCAAGGTATGGGTGTTATTTACCTGAAATAAATGAATTTATTTATTTTATTTTATTTTTATGAGTCCTTTTAATATCTTACTAACATTAACTGGTAGGACACCGTGTACTTCGACTGTTCCAGCTTAATTTGGTTCATCCTCCTTTTTACAAGCTTCCGTTATTTTTTCTAGTTCAAATCATTCTCATTCTTCTCCATTTTATCTTTTTCTCAATTCCACAGCTTTCTACCCTAAATTCGAACGCCACTCAGAAATAGCACTTGCTTCAAATTGACCATACAGTGAGGCGCACAAATAATTACAAATTGTAGAATCAACTAGATTAAGTACTTATTCCGATAACTGGTCATTACCCTACTTAAATAATTGATATAAATATCCCGTTGCCATTGTTGTAACTAGGGCATTCAAACTCGGATAGTTATCAACTCCGGAGCTAGTTACGATGTTGAGCAATCAAATCCGGAACTCCGGAGTTGACTCCGGAGTTGACAGCTTTTTTAGAAATTAATAAAAAGGCCCTTTATTTTAATCAATAGAAGTTTTATTTGTTAAGGAATCAGTGTTTTTGTTTAAAAAATTACTGTCTGACAGACAGAAGTTATAATAGACAACTAATATGCATTATAAAGTAGGTATTAAAAAATCAACAATCGTTAAAAATAAACATTTGTTTGTTGGGCAAGTTACAATAAAATAATAATCATGAAGTTATACGTACCTAAAAAATCTACTTTTTAAAAATCTACCTTTTGTTTAAAAAATTACTGTCTGACAAGCGGACGTTATAACAGACAACTAATACGCATTAAGGGAAAGAGCCTCACGTCCCAGCCGCCGCGGGAGACGCCCCGGGCGTCGGGTTTCACGTGCTGGCCCCCAGCCACCGTAGGCACGGGCCTGTGGACGGTGAGTTATGGGCTAGCTCGTCGTCCGGCCGTCTTATGACGACAGGCCGTGTCGATGGCGCGTTCGTGTTCCACGCGCGCCTCAAAGAGATGTCAGCAATAATGAAGGGGTCCGCAAAGGCCGATGCCTGCCGGGGCTGCGGGACTGTTCGAAAGAGAACCCGTGGCCCTGGAACACAAAGGGCAAGGAAGAAACATGGATGGGTTTTAGTCAGTAGAAGTCTGACACTCCCATCCGCTCCGCCCAGAGCAGGGGGGGGGCCATTTGATGACGTCACATCCGAAAAAAAAGTATTTCTTTAAAAACTTTTATGATTACTAACCTAACAAGAAAGAATCCCTCCACGCGTAGTCTGACCACCGTAGAAACGGGTTTTGTCGACGGAAGAATCGACAAAATGACAGATCAACGATCAGCACAAGAAATCTTTACGATAAGCCGTTGGCCCCGGCTGTCATTTGTAGATCTTTGAAAGTCGTTACAGGTAGTCAGTGGCCCGAAAATCTGACAACCAGTCTTAGCAAGAGGTATCGTATTACCCAGTACTAACTGGGTTGTGGAGGTCAGATAGGCAGTCGCTCTATGTAAAATACTGGTATTCATCTGCATCCGGTTAGACTGGAATTCGACCCCGATATAAATGGGAAAAGGCTGGGCAGATGATAAGTTAGTTACAGGTCAAGCTAATAAAAGCATTGAATGTTTACATGGTTTTTGAAAACCGGTTTCAACTCCGGTGTTCTATTTCAACTCCGGATTTGAAAAATGCTTAAAATCGCTCCGAAACTCCGGAGTTACGAAACTCCGGAACTCCGGATTGAAAGCCCTAGTTGTAACACGGTTGTTGATATAAGTACATCTCACATCTTTATCAAATATGAACTTTGCTACTGTTGGTGATCCTAAGCATTGCCTAAAATCATTATCAACTGAAGATTTGTGTAAACTGACGTCTTTTAGATTAATAAACACCCTTCAGATGAAAGGAGTTTGACGTACCACGTTTTTTTCCGAAGAGAGTATCTGATCGGAGAGATTGTCCACCAAAAAGGACTAAAAGATTTTCAGTACTAACGTTTATTTTTGTTTGTTCCAGGGAATCACATGGGGCAAAGCGTTCCTGATCTCAGCTGACAACAACGCTGCCTTACCTTATCTCTCCACCAGGGAATGCCAACTTGGTGGCTACAGAACCCACACAGTCAACTTCCACCCGCGGCCCATTCTATTCGCCTCTTCATCCAGCTCCGCTCCTAGTAGTACCTCAGATAAGAAAAACGCTCTTCTGTACATCGCTGTCCCTGAAAACCGGCATTGGTTGGGAGCAGCCCCCTTACCTGATATTGCTAAGCAAATTCTAGAATGCCAAGGACAGTCTGGTCCGAACGCAGAATACCTTTTAAGATTAGCAGACTTCATGAGAGAAGAAATCCCAGAAGCTTTCGACGAACACTTATTTTCGTTGGAAAGGTTGGTTAGGAAATTCGCTTCTGACATGAGGATCTGTTTGAGAACTTTGATGGGAGAAGAAGCACAAGAAGAAGAGAAGGCTGAAGTGAAGGTCGTGCCTAGCTTCCAGTTCGCGTCTAGAGTACCAGAGAAGAAATTGCGTTGTGTGAATATGTGATATGAATATGAGTTTGATGGATCATGGACGCTCTGGATACATTTAAGAAATCCTATTTGTCGTTGAGATGTTTGACTGAGGGGAATAGTTGTGACCATTATTTGGTAAAACTTACTCGAAATCGTGCAGCAGTTTCCATGTTTTAGATGCAATGACCAATTGGCTTAACTCTGTGCTTTGTATTAAAATACTCTTAGTGAAATTTTGCTATAAATATATTATAGAGAAGCTGCAATTTGACATTTTAAATGTTACATCAAAAGTTTGAATACAATTTACTTTTGACTAAATTAATTGACATATACATACTTTAATTGACTATGATCGTCATAACTATTTGTCTTATTCTAATAGCCAAATCGGGTATTAGGTAGGTAGCAATGAAATTGACATTTTGCATGTGATATAAACAATGGATCGTTTTCGCAAAAAAATATAAAATTTTGCAAAGAAACATTAATTTAATGGTTAAAAACCTGTTTTATAAAACAAGCCTTTTTGTATTGAACGCTTATTTGATTTAAAAATGGCCGCTTTAGTAGTTCGTATTTCAAAAAACAACAGCTCCATTTTAATTGAACTTTGCAATTTTTTTTTTATTTACCTAGGCGAAAATTGCTGAAAATGTAATGTAATGTTAGTTTATTTGTTTACGATGACATAGGAGTTGAAATAGACGACATAGTGATGAGTTAATCGCCATTGTTTCCAGTGACAATAATACATCGTCTGGGGACTGTACTCACGGGGAATTCACTGACAGTCGACTACTTTTCAATCTTATTACTTAAGTCATAAGTGTGAAAACAGACCGTTAGTGAACTCGGGGGTACCTAAGACATTATATAAGTACACGCCAATACAAATTTGCAAATGTACTCATTTATTTATAGACTTCTCAACTGAAGTCCAAGTAATTATTTTTCTAGACCATCTATTTTCTGCATTTTTTAACATAATATAGCGCTGGACGTTAGTTGTAAAAATACAGCCTGAAGATGAGGATGATAGTTAAAAATAATTAACGATCGAATAAATAAACCGAATCTGACTTAAGAAAAATTGAAAATTATTTGGCACATTTTTAATCTACAACGTGTAAAATAATAAACGCAAGACCTCTCGTGTGGTGTCTCAGACCATGAAACTAAACAACTTTTGTTCTATGACTTTTGGAAATTAATAAAAAATTTTTTAGTTTTACCATACATGTGGAACAGCTGATTGCGTCCGTTCCTATAGAAAGTATTTTTTTTTTTTTGCGAATTTCAAGAACTCGTAGAACAAAAGATGTTTAGTTTCATGGTGTGAGAGACCACACGGGAGGTCTTGCGTTTATATTATGTTACACCTTGTATTAATAACGCCTTGTCTCACGTAAAAAATACGTGTTTCTAAAAATTGAAAAGCATAACTATTAATTTTTATTTTTTCATTTAATACTGATTGTAATGTTATTATAGATTTGGCAGCAAAGACTCTTGGCAATCACTGTATGTACTTTGCCTATTTGCTTTTTGTTTTATAAATACTTTAAATAATATTTTAATAATTAAATTATGATAATTAACAACTTTTCTTTTAAGAACTTTATTTCGTAACAACGCACATTAAACAAAATCAAAACCAAATAAATAGTTGTAAGAAGTAAATAAGTATTATCTACGAATCTAGATTATTTAAGTTTATTTTTGTGATTAATATAATTATTTCGTTTTGTATAATTTTAAGTGATATGTATTCGATGTTATTTAAATGTGAATTAGAAAATGAATTTTGTTTTCCAACTTGTAATGTTTAATTTCGCTAGATTCCTAAAGAATATTGTGATAGGTAAAAAATGAAATTTGTAAAACAATTTATTTTTTAATTCAAACAAAAATTGTGAACGTTCAATTAGCATAATTTTGATATGGACATTTGTATGTTAATTTAAGGCAATGCCGTAATGTACTGAGAAAAATAAAATGATGTATGACTAAAACCAGCAACTATTATTTCAAACCTTTTGCAAAACTAAAGAAACGTGGATAGGAATATATAATAAGTTGAGAATATCGCAAACTGGGGACACTTGATTAATATTTAAGAGTGATAGTCCTACGAACAGTACCGAAGAAAGGACATTTGGGTAGGCCGCATAAAGTACTCAACTGCCAGACAATCGTGAAACTAACTAAATCGTAATAAAAATATGCCCCACATAATCCTCATATTTACAGTAATAATTAAAAATAAAAAACTACAACACGACCCTTGAAAAAGTAAATTATGTCATTGTGTTTATCACTGTAAAATTCTAAAAACCGTTAGATTATAATCTATCTCGCGAGATGTAAACTGTCGAAAGATTGTGAACCGTAACATATTGCTTACAATTTAATGCATTATTTTTTGGTGGATTATAATCTATCGAAGTGAAACCGTGAAATTGGCATGCGACGGAACGCACCTCACTCGCCGATTAGTTGAACGTCATGTGCCCCGTATATTAATTGTTTGATAATTCGTTTGTTGTCGAATACAAACTTACAGTGTTACCATTAATTTTATCTAACCCTAAAAATAATTCGATTAAAACTCCTTCGGTAACCTTCTCGTTTCCTCCCCGTCTAAGGGTGATTGAGAAAACAATTTCAAGTGTCAGCATCTGGGAGATCAGAGCTGCCCTCTATGAGCAGTTGTACTAACTAAACGAAGTGAACTGTTATGCCTGTGCCTTAGAAGTACATGTACGTTTCAATAGATGGCGCTATTTTAAAGATAGTCGCCTCCAAGGACAAAGAAATTGAAGTTCGTTGCAGTAAAAATATTAAATTTTACGAAACTCATACTTTGGTACGCAGAATAGAATAGAATGGATTTTTATTATTCAGGTGGAGGAATCTTACAATAGGCAGTTGAGAAAAAATACAGAAAATACATTCGCACTATAAATCTTTATTTCATTATAATTCTTACAACTTCGTTTTGACCCACACATAAACCATCAAATATACATACAAGGAGCGCCAAATATTACTACAATATTATTCCATTACTTATTTTATTCAAGGCACATCGTCATTCAATAAATTGTTTAGTTTTATATAAATGAATTCAATTAAATTATAAATACCAATAACGGTGATGTCATTCATAAAATTATTATTAATTAATTTAATAATTACAATAATTATTCGTAATTTTCCCATTTCAATAAACGAAAATTCCATATAATATAAATAAAATATATCATTTATGACAACACATCATTCTCCCAAGCTTAATTACTTGCCTCATTGCATAAAAATGAGTAGAAAATTCCTACCTACTATTTACAAAATAATCTCATAATAATTTCTTTCGCTACTTGGTTACACAATTAAAATTATGACGATAAAATAATTAAGTACGAAAAAGATTTGGTGGTGAAATGCATCCTCTGAACAGACATGAAAAATAAAAATTACCTGTGGTTTGTTAAAACTAGAATTTGGAATGGGAAATCCCCATAGACTATGTAAACTGTGGATTTACTAGGAAATATTCCTATATAATTAAAAACTACAAAGTGAAGTCTGTCAAAAAATACCTAACTCGATGTAACAGCCATTATTTATTTTGTGATAAATCCTAAAATACTTATAAAAATCCTAAAATAAGTATTAATAATAAGAAAAATCGCCTGGGTTCTCTTAAAACAGACTAGATGCTAAAGATTCTAGATTTTTTTTCAAAAGTAGTGCGTCATGTAACATCCCTCTTCATAAAAAATGCTCTAAAACTTCACAATAATATTTTATAAAAAAAACACGTAAACTTTGGTACTAGGATATTTACATTTGTCCCCAAAGGGAATTTTAATTCTATAAAATATTTACACGAAATATTATGCAATACTTTGTTTCGCATTTTGTGTAAAACCTATGTCTAAATAAATATCTAAACTAAATTATCATAGTAAATATCTTAAATAGAAAATGACACAACACCCACGAGTGCGGTATGGTCAGCAACAAAAGTCCATTAACAATGTCACTTTTAAAAGTATGTCACGTCACGAATAAAAGTGTTATTCAACTTCTGATGCTGACTGTTCCTACTTTCGAGTATCGTCAAATTCATCTGCCGGTTGCAGATAAATTAACTGATAACCATTTCCAAAATAGACCAAAAGGACCAGAAATTTATTCTTGTCCTCTGGTGCTAACTCCTTTAACAATACTGTTAAATTCCAAATTCATTCTACCTATACATTATCATATACAAAACGATTCTTATTGGTGGGTTCAATATTAAGTTCAACTATTCCTTCGGGGTATCAAACAGCTGTGTTTTTTGCGTATAAATACTTCCCTTGTCCAGGATTCGAGTAACCCTCTCAGTGCACCACACTTCGTGTCTAGAAGTTTCAATATCTCGGTACATTAGGACCTCGATTTTATGCATCTCTTAGTTCCAACTAAAACTCATTCAATTGACAGAATGGGTGCTTAGCCATTGCTTCATGGACCAAGAGGATTGTCATTTCTAATTCATGACCCTAACCAAGCGTTTCCACTGGCAAATCATTTACATAAAACATGTTGAAATCTCTATTTCTCTCTCTGTCTTTCTTCTCTTACTTGAAATCCTTTATTTCATCCGCCAACATGTTTTTATGTGAACGTTTCGTCAGTGAGAATGCATACATAGTAAAGTTTGATTCCAGATTAGTTAGAATTACCGCAAACCTCCATTTCTTCAAATTGAAACACTTCATCATTCAATACTTTACAAAATATCTTCTACATTGGTACACTTACGCGTAACTAATACTGTTCACTTTGCTACATTCACAAGTCACAGTTCAAGTCTACTTGATGAAAGGAAAATCACTGTCACTCTCGTCTCCTGAGCCATCGTAGCTCGAAGGTGGGGTGTCCAGCTGTGGTAGACCGAGGTCCAGGTACTCCTGGTTGGCGGTGACTGTGAGGATCTTGTCCAGGTCTTCTACCAGTTCTGTGAAGGAAGGTCTGTCGCCCGGAGAGAAGGACCAACACTCGCGCATCAGCATGTATCTGTGGCAAAAAGTGTTTCCTTGTTAGCTTGCTGTACAGGTGGTCGTATGTCTGGGGTTTGGACCCAAGAAGGTACTTTAATTTGAGTAATCTATTTCATCACCACTGCTCTAAAACGTCTGTAATCGCCGAAGGGTTACCCAGAGGTGTACTGTGTGTAATTCCCATGTAATAGGGGGCGAGTCTATCGCCATCAACCGGGCACAAATCTAGACTTCGTGGCCGCTACAGAGAAATTCTTGATGGAAAAACCCAATAACACTGCCCGACCCGGGAATTGAATCCAAGACCTCATTCTCAGCAGTCGCTTGCGACCACTTGACCAACAGGATGACATCGTGACAAAATACATACATGTCCTAGAATAAAAAATTAGAAGACTTGTGAGACATTGACCGACACTGTGTGCCTGGGAGATCAAGGTCCACTCCCTGTCACAGAGAGAAAACCTGTATCCCAGCTATGGGAACGTTGTAGGCCTATTATGCTTAAATGGTGAAGTTCTACCCGAAGGTCTTATTACTAAGCCTGTTAAATACGATAATTCAGCCAACGAACTAGAGTAGACGGTAGACGCTGCAAACTATGTCAGTAATTACTTACATTTCAAGACTACAGCATGGTGGCTTCTCCATCCGATGTCCCGCGCTGAGGTGTTGGTACATGTACTGTCCCGGGACGGTGGGGTACGGCGTGCCGCCCAGTGTCATGATCTCCCATAGGAGGACGCCGAAGGACCAGCTGAAATCAAGCAAATCAGATCATTAAGTAAGTACTTCTCTTGATTATCTTGTGACAAGTACGTAACACTGGCGAAACATTCAAACAAAAGCATGTTGGCTGATGAAATAAAAGATTTCAACTAAGAGGACAGAGAGAGAATAGATCTTTCAACATGTTTTATGTGACATTTTCGTCGTGTGGAAACACGACGAAAATGTCATGTCAATAGACAGATGACTGATGATATAGACATGATGACATGATGACATAGACATCATACACAGTGACTGGAAGATGGACATTTAGACGGATGCATCAAAATGTCCATCTTCTTCTTCCAGTCACCATCACATGCAAAGTGACTAAGTAGATACGAAATTCTCGAAAACTATATTACCATGAATCAACTTTGAGTCCCTTAAGAAAATAAATAGATCTTTAAAAAAATTAAGTTAAAGTTTGGCAGTTAAAAGTTTGTACAACAAGTTTTTATCTTTATCTATTGGAGATCAAGAATATATACCAGCTTCTTACTTTCAAACTGTTGATCGGTAGGTACTCAAGCTTCATTAATCTTTGGCTAGTCGTATTAAAAATGCATCTCAACTTACACGTCAGTCTGCGTAGTGAAAACTTTATGATACAGCGACTCCGGCGCCATCCACCGGACAGGCAGCCTGCCTTCGGTCTTCTTTCTATAGTAGTCGTTACTGTGAACATCCTTGGCGAGGCCGAAGTCCGCGATCTTGAGGATGCAGTCGTCGGAGACCAGCACGTTACGAGCGGCTAAGTCGCGGTGGATGCACTGTGGAGAGATGAGGAGATGACAAGAGTTGGTATGGTTTTGAACCAGATTGTATATTTCTTGATAAGCTTGGGTTTTCTTTGACAGAGGTGACCAACGGCCACGGTGGGTGCAGTGCTTATAGATGTGTTTCTGACGTCACATCGGGCCACACACCATACTGCGATCGTGGGCTTCCCCCCGCCAGCCAGTCGCTTGCTCACCGTCATCTTAAGCGTGCGCACATATCGGTAGTTTCTTACCAGCCTAACAAGATACAGTCAATAATAAGAAAATCAAGTAGTTTTTATTTAGTCAAGACCACCAGCAGCACACCTGGAGCTTGATAATCTACAATGTGTGCCATGGAAGTTTATTTGGGAATGTTTTGAACACAGCAAAGTCGAACACCGGTGCCCACATTATCATTGTGACCGTCATGGCAGTTATGTGACGGCCTTTATTATGTGCTCTCTGTCACACCACCTTCGGACACAGCTCGGCTTCGGTGACAGAGAGCATAAGGGTTAAAGCTACTGTGAGGATACTACAATAATTAAACTAATGATATCTTACCCGTCTGGACGCCAAATATTCCATTCCCCTGGCAACTTGATATGAAAATGACACTAAGTCCTTTTGTGTGAGCGTCTTCTTTTCTTTTAGTTCTTCAGTTGGTGACTCGTATCTGAAAAAGGAAGATAAATATTTATGAAAAGTTTTTCCAGATTTTACTGTAATGTTTGTTGCCCGAAGCATTGCCAAACTTAAGTGGTAGTGCGCAGAACGGATGGCCGATGAGGTTGAAAAGTTCTGGACAGACGACCGCGAACCGCAAGAGGTTGCGTTGGAAGGCCTCCCACTAGGTGGACCGATGGCCTGGTGAAAGTTGCGGGGATCCGCTGGATGCGAGTCGCACGGGACCAGCCAAAGAGGCGACACTTGAGGGTGACCTATGTCTAGCAGTGGACTTCTTTCGGCTGAAATGATGATGATGACTGTAATGACTGACTGTGTTTTTTTTCTTTTGAAATGGATCTGATACTAATCACCTAAGGAAGTTGGACAACTTCAGTGAGGGCCCTATTGGATAACTATATAAAACTACCAATATTCCCGATTGAAAGATCTAGCCTCCTAAAATATCTTTCAATAAAAATAGTAATAAAGAATCCAATAAACGCTCACCTATTCCCAGGTCTGTGATTCCTCAAGAATTCCCTCAGGTTACCATTAGGAGCATACTCGACGATAACGTAAAGCGGTCCATCCTGAGTGCAGCATCCGAGCAGGTTGATTATGTTGACGTGCTTGCCGATCATCTTCATCATCTCCATCTCAGAGACTAATGCCATCATCTCTGCGTCAGTGTGGCCCTCTGGAATATTAAGGTGATGTTTTAGAAAAAGATGTATAGACAAATTACGTCTCGGAATTGTTTTATGAGAGGTCTTGATAGACGAAGAAAATAAACCTTCTAAAAAGCATATTTCATTAAATTACTTTTACTACGGTATCAGCTAGATAAAATTTAAAAAAAAGTGATTGGCTGCTTTTCTTGGTTGACCGAAAACAAAAATAAAACTGTAAACGTGAGATTTGCCAGCAGTATTCAACTGGCTTTCCATAAACCTTGGTAATAAATCGTCATCAAACAGAAGTGAGCGTAGTCTTTGGTTCATTAAATTTCTGTCTCTACAACGCAAAATAACAAACTCAACTCTGTTGAGCGCAGAGCCAAGAGGCTCATAGGTGACGGTAAGCTGGTTGGTACCAGGCTTCATACCCTGGCCCACCGGCGCAAAGTTGCATGTGACAAACATGCAACTTTGCGCCGGTGTCTCTGGTCTTTTACAGATTGTACTTCGGTGAGTGTGCCCAAGAGCTCCACGAGCTCATTCCACCATAAAAAAAAAAACAATTTTAGAAGCAGTCTTACCTTTCAACATCTTAACCGCCACAACCGACTGCATGCCAGGCTTCAGTATGCCCACACACTCAGCCTTCACGACCTTGCCAAATTCTCCCTCTCCTAGTATCTTGCCTAAGCACAGTGACTCCCTCGGCACCTCCCAGTCTATATCCATCGGCAGCTCGTACTCTGACATCATCATCGAATCGTTGGTCGTGTTCTGGACTTGTGATAGCTTTTGTTTCTCGATTTTCACTACTGGCATCAGCTGTGGAGATGTGGAATTGATTTGTTAGATAACTGATAGATAAGATTCTTGAAATGTGATTTAAAGTTACTGCTTTACTTTGGTATTTAAGTAGAGTTACACAACATTATTTTGACTTTCTCATTTCCTTTGATTGCCTTTAAAAGCGTGTCGTAATTATATATATTTCAATGCCTTTCAAAAGGATTGCTAAAAGCTTTTCCTATATATACATGTTTCAGCCCTCAAAAAACGAGGGCATTTCAATTTGGATTCGTTACAATAGGTTAGCTGTAAAATGAATCAGAAATCTATGAAAAAGATCTTTATCCGGCAGTGGAATACTCAAAGTGTACAATAAAATATTTGTTTAGAACTTATACCACCGCTTTATTATTATTTCTAGATTTTGTAACTTACTGCTGCAAAGAAGTATTTTCCTCTTAACTTACCAGCGCTTCGCCCGTAGCTGTTGGCGATCCATCCATCTGCGGTTTCTCCACCGTGACCTTCTTCGTCCAATGTGTCACAATCACGGCTCTCGCCGTCTCTATTGCCAACTGCTTCTGTTCTTTTTCTCGCTTCAGCTTCTTGCAGATCATCACCACTATGATGGCGGCTACGAAGAACATGGCTCCGAGGACCACCGTTAGGATGTTTATGAGCAGAGTGTGCTTCCCATGGTCTTGGGCTTCTTGAATTGGTGGTGCGGCTGTAAACAATACATTGATATTGTTACGATAAATTCATAGTCTTATTTTTGGGTGTATGGATTTTGGTGTAACACCATCACGAATGCGTAAACTTTACGTGTAGTCAGAAGCCCGAAAGTCTGACAACCTGTCTTGCTGAGTATCGTTCAACCCAATAGTAGGATTGTGGAGTACAGATGCGAAGAATGCCGTTTTGATGGACCGTCTCTTGTAAATTTTGACGTTGAAAAGGTGCTGATTGTCAGTAGGTTGATAATCAGCAGTTTTCATTTTCGATTTGGTTTTTGATATTACAATGGTGGTGTTCAGCTAAGATGGTACAGGCTCGGATTGAAATTGTCTAGCGGCAACTAATGAACAATCAATAAAACTGATTGGACTGGTTGCGGATTTAGACAGATATTTCGTACGTTATATCTCAAAGTCTGGATTATATTCCGGTCGGTTTGACCGCACCTGAAGTCTAATGGTACAAGATCACCTAAACAGATGAATGAAGATCAATTTTATCTTTATTATATATGTCTCGATTGGGAGTCAGCCGGTCTCAAAAGAATAAATTCGGTTTCAGTATTTCTTGTTCCTTCCTCATTCACAACTTCACTAACATTTTCATTCTATTGATGTTACTTACATTCCAAAACAGTTAAGTATCCTTTAGCCGTGGTGTTGCCCAAACTGTTGAGAGCCACACAAACATACCAGCCTTCGTCTTCCCTGGTTACATTGTATATCGTGAGTTGTTCAGGTTTGTCTGATGCGTTCTCACTCTGAAATTAAGAGGTCAGGTCAGCAGGGCCGAAAGAGTTGCTTTGACCACAGATGTGTTAGTTGTTCACACGTTGGTTAAGAGATTCCAAGAATTGGGTAAAAACAACAGGATATCCTTGGATGACACTAGAAATGTTTTATCAAAGTATTCATTTTATAAAAAGCCTTCAATTGAAAAATGCTGCAACTATGAAATTTCATTTACGAGTACGAGTAGTTACCTAGTTACCAGATGTAAAAGCAACTTAATTATACAAAACTACAAAACTAGTATAAAGTCATGCATTACATTGTGTTATTACAATTTAGAAAAGCAAAAAAAAAATATGAAATTTAAAAGAAGAATACATGAAAAACACATCTCAGTACCTACCTTACAAGTATTTTAATTGATATGTTGGATACTATTACCTTGATCTAACGACCGTACTTACTGCTAGACTAATTCTAATTCCTTATTTCTAAACATGCCCACACCATGCGTTAGTGACAAAACCCTCACCATAACGATTTTGTTCTCATTCAAGATCACAATATTCTCCTTGACCGACGCATCATTAGGGTCGACGGTGTAGTTGTAAACGTACTCGTCTCTTGTAAAGTACATCCAAAAGACTGATGGATGCATGTCAGTGAGGAATTGACAGCTGAATCGAACTGTATCCCCAACCACGACCGTCTGATTTTCAGCACCTCGAGTCAGTACTGGCTTTGCGTAAAGACGCTCTATAAAGAAATTGGGATGTTAAAATTCTGTGTTTTCATTTTCTTTTTGACGAGTTGTTTTCGTTGCATCAGCTGCTACCTTTTTAGTTTTAATATTCACAATAAAGTTAAATTCAATCATTGTTTATCTTGCCAACAGGTTTCAATTTATGTTTTTACTCCCTTTAAAAAAATCTTTAATGACTTTCTTAAAGTAGCGCCCTTATCATCTAAATTAAGAGCACATTCCAAAAATTCTTTCATTCTAGAAAACAATGAACAAAAATAACAATGTTTGAATTGCAACACTCGATCCAACCAAGCGGAATGTCAGTGGTTCTTTTAAACGTTTTACAGTTTATATTTGTATTGGATCAAATAGTTGGCGAGCTTGAAGCGCCTATCGTTTAAACCAGACTAAATGTAGCATTGGGAACTTTGCTTAGATTAAAAAAAAAGATCCAATGTTTTCGAACACATTCTTAAAATTCTCACTTATTTGCTATCGTGTTACCAAAGTATCTTGTACAGTTAATAACAATAGATGATATAGTCCGTTAAAGTTAAAGTTAATACAACAGTTACCACCACCAAAATTAAGACCTTCACCAGTTACTAAACCAATTCCTGCAGAATTAAACTATTTACTTAAAATAACACGTGCGAAATATACCCTAAACCTGCAGTGATAAATTGCTTCTAATCCAACAATGATTACCAGATAAGTTACACAGAGCCTGAAAGATACGACGGTAGAAATCTGAAATGCCTAAGGGAAACTGATTTGAAATATCCCTTACTACATTTGAAATATCCATCGTCGATATAGTTTAGTTTTGATAAGCAAGAGAATGTGCAGATAATCGACGAACCGAAGATTTTGATGATAACAAAGTGAATAAAACCTCCAACCCTGAAAAAGCAGTGATCCAACACCAAACCAACAGTGATCGGACCAACACCGTGAATAAGAAATTTAAAGACCTCGATGACATCCCCGGACGGTATCGGCATATCACTAGGTCCAACTTCGGCATTTTTCACAGAATAATTGTATGGCCTGACCCAGTACAAATAAGGTTCAAGATCGGAGACAGGTGGACAGGACAGAATGACTGTTTCGTTGACCAGGACTGTGATGTTACCTGGATACCCCTCCTTTATGTACGGCTTCGATGGGTAGCGTTCTATAAGAGATAGCCTAATGTAATGACGTAGAATATCGATATAGAGAAGAATTGATTTGGAAATTGATGTCTTCAGGATAGATTCGAAAAAATTATACACAATGAAAAAAGAAATTAACGCCACGATATTGTATGACCTAATCCACGTGAACCTTATAATCTTAATAAATATCAAGCTTATGTAATACAATGTCTTAAAAGTCTCGTCAAATATCTAAATAGCTATGATCATAATGCAAAAACATACCTTGAATATGAAGAACAACAGTGTGCTCGATACATCCAAGTTGATTACAGACAACACAGGTGTAATTTCCATTGTCAGCCTTTGTCAGCTCATCCAAACCAATCGACCATTTTCCATAAGACGGTTGGAAAAACACCCTAGATATCGGTGTACTCCTGTTTTTGTACCAAGTAATGTTCGGAGTTGGATTCCCTGCAAATGTTTTACGATGTAGTAAACATGCTTCTGGCTATTTCTGTGCGGGTTGCATTTAAGTTACTAGAGTAGAATAGGGAAGCAGACTGTTTGGGGACGATGACTAGTTTGCTAAATTAGTTTAAAGCAACGTTCACTATATTGCGGTAAGAATATAATTATTCAAATAATAAAACTGCGATAAATGCAATAGGGATTTCCTGAAAAAAACTAATTAGTCCGTCAGATAGATTTCCAAAAAATATTGGACACGTATTTTTTATTTTTTCATGAAAACTAAAAATGAAGACGATACAGTGCGTCGAAAACTCGTGTGACATCATACTTGTAAGTAAAGTGTATTGACTTTTTACCGAAAAGTGATGTCACAGGCCCCACTCATGATCTTTGATGCGTTTTATCTTCGTCAATTTTTATTGATTTGATAAAACGAAAAATACGTATCCAATATTATCCGATAATCTAACTGACGGACTAAATAGAATCATATTTTTTTACACAGGAAACATCCCTATTGTAACACATGAAAAATTACGTCCAAAAAATATGAACCTGAACACGTCTCCAAAAATGAAAGAAACAGAAATAAAGCAACACATCGCGATGCTTAAAATATCCACTAATAAAAATATTTATTACCTTCTGCCGCGCATCGCAGTCTTATGGAATTCCCTGCAGGTTTCATGTCCATCTTAAACAGTTTTGTGGGATGCTTAAACCTTGGAGGAAAGTACTCCTGCTTCTCATCTACGTGGCCATAGTTTGGATGGTCTTTTTCGTATTTCTCTTCCCTGTCATCCGGGTCTTCGTCTTTTATTAATCGTTTGGTGTCAGTCACGTTTTCTTCTAGCGTATTATTTTCTACAAGGGCAGCACTTTTGATTTGTGATAGCGTTTCTGGGAGTGCTCTGTCACCCATGTCAGCTTGGTAACCTGGAACAGCTATTTAATAAGCAACATTTTTAAAGATTATAAAATCTGTACTTCTTTATGATAAAAAATATTAAATACATCAAATGAATGATAAGGAAACTCATGAAATAAAAACACAGGAATCACTGGTTATTTCGATCAAAATTTAAGAGCATCCCGTGTCATCGAAAAAGCCAACGAAATGTTTTATAAAACCGAATGTTTAAGACATTTCTACACGAGTGCAATATTGCTGCAACCCCGGAATCCGGTGCACACTGTTTACACATCTGGATGACCAATAAAGACGCTAATAAAATATAATATTAAAATAACCGCGTTCAGGCCAAAGACACTGACACAGCGATGAAATTTTCTGCTCAAAGTATTGCTACTGTGTTACGTTTGACATTGGAGATTCGTAACACGAATCGTTTTATTGTTCACAGATTGTGGGATGAGTTTGCAAATTTCGTGGAAACCTTTCCTACTGTCTGTTTGTTATTTTAGAAATGGTTTCAACAGAAAACATCTTTGCCTACGCATCCTGGGTTCTGTCTCTTCGTTTCTTTGTATTCGTCTTCAATAACACTACAAATATCCTTTTTCATACATTATTTAGGCATATTTGTTGTCATATATATGACATTTTCATCAAGGTCTTCATCTTTGTTACCATTTTCAAACTTACCTTCAATATCTTGTGGACTATTGCGCTTTAGCCTGATCCTAATGTTCATCTCTTTGGCATTTTGATTGCATGTGTACAGCCCCGCATCTTTGGCTTTGAAAGCATTTATTCTTAACCTGAAATCAAAAAGTTTAGAATTTATCATTCAATAGAAGTGATAGTTGTTAAAAGAATAATTGAAATTGATGGTTGTAGTGACGGATCAAATCTTCTAGAAAATATAGTATAGTTTTTGGTAATAAAAACGTCACAAAGTCACGGACTTTAATGTGAAAATCTCAAACAGAAGCTAGTGTCTGACATCATATCTTTTTCGAGTATTTCATACCACGCCAAATACGCACCAAGACAAAAATACATTTATTCACAATGAAAGATTTGACTTGAAAAGATTTTATACGAAGCCATAAAGCTTGGTTCGGTTACAGAAGAAACATTGGCTTGAATTTCAGTTTACCGTTTGCCAATTTATTGTTTTCATCCCAAATTCAATTGAGTATGTACAAGTATCAAAAGTGGAAAACAATTACAGGGTGTCAAACAATTAGTCCGCATCGCTGTCAATATGAAAAGCGCCCAGAAGGCTGTCAGCATTGCCACGTTGGATGGCAATGCTATAATTCTTTGGTCAAAAAATAAGCCAGCCCTCTGGTCACGTGAACAGTCAATAAATTAAATTTAAGATATCATAGTAGTGACTTTTAAAATCTGTGTTTAAAGCAAAAACTCTATTACACCTAAACATAATACTATATCAGTATAGTATTTACAAATGATTGAGAAGCTTATCCGCTAAGTGATTGGTGAAACTCGCCTCACCTACAAAACCTTTGACAGTTGCTTTATTTCTTCAATAACAATAATCGTCGTACATCATTGATTTATTGCGACAAGGTCATCGACTCTTCTTCATCAAATCTACTGTGATTATTTTCTGCATTCTCACCACAGTACTTCACTTTAATTTCAGTCATACCATCTTTCACAACTCTTTCATCGCTTATTATGTCTTCTCCTACTACTACGTCAATAACATACACCAAAACATATTTCCCAACGGCTCTGACGTTTTCATTCACAATTTATGTGATTAATATTCAACATAATTTTGATCGACAGTGTTTTGAGCCGCCTCAAATAGAATCACATAACTCAGCCATGCATTATGGCTTGTATTCAAAGTTCTGTGTAAATATTGTTACTGGATACATTGCTTACTGTTTCTATGTCTCTATTTCTGTGCTTCGCGAAATTTTCGCTGTTATTTCTAGAATTGCTTAGAATAGGTGGTGAGGTAGCTAAGTTGGTTGTATTGATTGAAATAGTTGCTTGTAAGTCTAGCTTAATGAGGTATTTTGAGTTGATTTGAAGTGAATATCAGTATTAGCTACTTTGAATGTTACGGTGAACTTTTCAACTTTTCTAAATCTGCTGAACATTGACTTTGTTTCGTCTAGATTGCCACTTTTCATTTATTTTATTATATCCACCTCCATATTAACAGGATAACGTATAACTATAAATCTACTCTTCTTATAATTATAATATAAGCCTCCTGCTGTTTCCAGTCTTGCGTCAATGGCATCGACTCTTCTTCCATAGAATCTACTTAGATTATTAACTGAATGTTCATCGTTCACATGTTCTTTTCCTATCTACTCTTTTAAGCACACGCACCACAGATATCTTTCAAACATCTCTATTTGCCGTATTCTCACAATTCACATCCTTCTTTACCCCATAATCTTTCGCGCATTCCATTCATTTTTTCTTTGCCCTCGTTTCCTATACCTTATTAACTTCCTAAAATTGTTCATTATTCGCTGTTATACGTACCATTGCCTCTGCCCCTTGCCTCTGTGGCCCTCCGACAGCAGGTATCCATCTTTGTACCAGACCAGTAATGATGGCTTCTCAACACTATTCTTCACTACACACGTCAACCGTAGCCGCTCGTTCAGTGAAGCTTCTAGTTGGGTGTAGTTTTTATCTGTAACAAGAGATATACAGTGAACATAAATAGGGTATTCATTATTGTTTAATTTTTCATTATAAAGGGTGCAAAAAGACCTTTAACGAAGCCGAAAGGCACTTGGTCTGGCCTTCATTGCGATATTTTTTTTTTGTTCTGGACCTGGGAACCTTCTAGTTACGCAGATCGCAGATATTGCGAGTCAAAGCTCCATCTTTTTCACAATTTCTTTTAAATACAAGGTATTAATGTTATAACTTTAATTTAAACACCTCCACGACGCCCGTACTATTCAATCCACCCATGAGCACAATGTTTTGATTGCTTTATATTGAGTCCTACAAAAGAACGTGACTTTTGCGACCCCAAAAAAAAGTCGTTTCCCAGCAATAATTTTTACGTGGAGTTACTTAGTTTGATGTACAGAATGCTTGGTTGACGGCTTCGTGAAGGGTTCGTTGTTTGCAAAACTATCTTCAATTCTGTAGCAATACATAAATGAAAGTCAGGTGCACTTACTACGCTATTTTATATCATCATCTGCCTAGCCTTTTCCCAACTATGTTGGGGTCGGCTTCCAGTCCCACCGAATGCAGCTGAATACCAGTATTTTACATGGACCGACTGCCTATCTGACCTCCACAACCCAGTTAGTACTGGGCAATACTATACCCCTTGGTAAGACTGGTTGTCAGACTTTTTGGGTCACTGACTGTAACGACTGCCAAAGATGTACGCTTAACGTGCTTTCCGAGGCACGGAAGACACTCGTTGTGTAAGCAAGCACGGCTTAACCTAAAGATCGACCCTAGCGGCTGTTATTATTTAGCCACGAGCTATTTCATATGATGAGCTTATTATTTTATAACAGAAGTCGTGAATTATCTTTATTCCATGTTATTGAAATCTACATGCTATTCCGCTGGTATTTCGTGTACGTTTAGAATATATAACCCTGGAATACTCAAAAGTGAGTTACGGTATTCACAGGAAAATATAATGCATTTATTTCATAGAATCTAAACAGTTTGAATAGTAAATCTGTAAAAACAAAATGTTTAAAAACTGAATGTTTACGTTTTTCGTGAATGTCCTTGCCAAATGGCGGGAAAAATACTCATGTTTACACTATAATTCGCATTATATGAGCCTTGTTATTGTGAAGAAATATGACTAAAGTTATCGTTTTTACATTTCATGTTGTGTATAATAAACCAGCAAATTCAAGGAACAGCTATTTCATTCCTATACCCGTTTTCCGTAGCTCAAAGCGCCACCGAAATTAAATGCTTAAATGTTATTGCAAAATCTTAAATAGCGCTTTTATGTTCGCGAAAAAGGAGAATGAAGATTTTCGTTTATGAACTTGACAGAACTACACAGTGCGTTTTTTGAATCCAGAAATATGTCATTGAATTTACCATACAAAACGAAAAAAACAGTACGTATGTAAAACATAGTAAAAACATAACCCTAAGCTACACAGTGTACACAAGCGTATATTTAACATACACCATAAAATAACGAGAATAAAGTAACCCTTTAGCGTTGCGTTCTCAGCTCATAAACCAAACCCTGCAACTGCAGCTTGTGAATGCGAATGAGCTCTCGTGACTTTAAAAAACAAGTCATGTATAAAAATGAGGATTAAAAAATGTTTACTGCTCTTAAAATGTCGATTAAATGAATATCATTGACTTTTGTTAACAATAAACGAAGATTTACTGTGTTTGTTTTTGTTTAAAGGCTTACTTGAAATTTATTAAGTTGACGTGATGTATTTATTAGTTTAGCGGTACTGTCTGTTTGTTCTTGTCAATCTGTAAATACAATGGGCAATGCTAAAATGTAAATCGTAGGCGCAAAAAGCTTTCCTACGCTACAAGGCGAAAATCCGGATGACAGTTATGCTATACACCACACTTCGTCTGTCATAATTAAACCTCATATTAGAGCACCATGATGTATGAGTAGAAATCCAAGAGTTGCTGTCAAAATTACGTATTAAGACGAACCCCCTTTAGTAGTATGAAACCATGATCCCAGGCAGTAAGTTGCGCCTGCTGCAGCAATAAAAATGTCGCCAAAACGAAAAAGAAATCGTCCCCAACCCAAATCCCAGTGAAATATAGAAAATCCATTTGCAACACTTGGGCGTGTTAAAATAATATACACGCAGATTTATAGTGTTCAGGTGTCCGAACCGACTTCTATTTATAACGCAAACGTGATTTTAATGAGCATTGACGGGTTGAACTTTTATTTTAAGGACTTTTATTGTAACGACTTTGACTTTCGCTCTGCACTTTAGGGTTATTACTTAAGGTTGCTACTTTGAGAATTTATTTGGTTATTTGCTATGGTTTTTTCAAAGCATTATTTAACTATTTATTGTATTTTTATGTGGAGATATTTAATTCTATTGCGTTGTGTAAAGTCTGAACCTTGCTCTTAAAAAGGCGAACCTATTAAAACAAAAATTTATTTTCTTTATGATTAGATATATTTATTTATTTACGACACCTGTAATGCCTGTAACGTTAGTTGGGTACACTTAGACGCACTTTAAGTATACCCACATTACACCAGATATGTTCAAGTACCATGTCAAAGGAGGCAGGGCTATCGCTACTGTTATGCATCGTATGGAATATCTAAACTAATACTACTCCCATATTAATTTACATAAAACAAATCATTTCAATCGATACGGTAAGACTGACTCAATTCTGACGTCAGTACGCGAACTAACTCAGGTCTGACGTATAAACTAAAAGAGGGACACAAAAGAACCACTGTGTTTAGTTTTTATTTTCGCACTGTCAACTTCGTTTGATTTAGTGGGTTACGCATCTTCACTACGTTTCTTGAGAAGGCGAACAAAACTGTAATGGGCATCATGTGCTTCGTAATGTTCATTTCTAGTGGATGTGAGAAACGAATTTCATGTTAGCTTATTTCTTTTTCGTGTGGTTAGTGTCTAACCTGGTGTCAGACTTTTTATGACGCCCATGGCCATGGGACTTGGCTTTACATGCCGTCGAGACATATCTCTCAGGCATGCTGGTTTCCTCACGATGTTTTCCTTTACCAAAGCAAGTGATAATTATACAATAGGCCCAAAAATCACCAAAATCAGAGCTGCATGTCTAGGGCTCAAACTTGAGATCTATGACTTGGCAGTCCGGTCATGCCACTAGACAATCACTGCTTATAATCATGAGTATATCATATTAACTGCAAAATGCTTTTTGAAAGCTAGTTAGAAGTTGGCTAAGACAAAGGGACCTCATGACTTGTCGCATAACCGACCGCTATCTTGAACCAAACTGGTCGGACGCCCGGCTGTATGACCAAATTTTCTTCCTGGTCGAAGCTTCTGCGGCCAAAAGTGGTTGTGGTTGTGCGCGACGTCCCTAATTCTTACTACGAGACCCGATAAAAATGTAATAAAAGATTTTTTGGACGGAAGCTTTATTTTTAAAGGCTGAACACAAAATCATCCACAAGATTGACATTTGTGTATACTGTAACTTTGATCTAAATCTGAAATAGGTGGGGTTGAAGTAGTCAGGAAGATAAACGTTTGCAGACTCAAAAATATCGACAAAGTGACGCATTTCACTAAAAATAATCACCAACACTAAAATTAGTTAGTACTTTTTTATGTGTAAAAATCTTAAATACTTATTTTTAAAACCATGTACAGGCTCGATTGTGTATTTCTTACAAATAATATAAATATTGCAGTATTACAAAGTAACGTCGCTTTGTTTCGCAAGTGGTCCCGGCTGAAATAACTGCCATCGAGATTTGTGGCCTGTGAATTATGGCTTGCTGTAGTGATGGGCGCAGCGAAGCCGTATCGATACATATCGATGAAATATTATAGTTATTTATAATAAAGACTTGTGGTTTTAAGGAATGATGTTGTTGGTGATGATATTTTAAAATTCACCTTCAAAGACATTATTCTATCGAAGAATAATGCCTTCGACATCAAATCCAATGAATTTGTACACATGACGGCACATGAAGCTGTACATTTCCAGTATAATTTAGCCTCGCTTTGTATAGATTTCGTACACAAAGAGAGATCAGCATAAACTGGGTTTCAAGGTTTTGATTGGCCGTCGTGCGTACACTACTTTTAATTTGTTAAATTTCTTTATAAACGATTTATAGCAATTAAAACTTAAAAGAATGTTCTTATAAATACATTTTATTTTTAGGTGTTCAAATTTATTTTTATTTCATGTAAATTAAACTTTTGCTAGCAAACATCGACATCCCACCTCAACAACACTATTCTTTTTGCAAAGCTCCTTAACCATCGATTTAGTGGTTGCATATGTTGGGCAGATGCAAGCCCTACCCATGGGCCACAAAAACATGGAAACTCAAAACTTAAGTCATAAAAGATTTCGTGTTTTTAAAAACAAAAGCCCCTTGAGGTCGTGAGAAAGATTTTTACAAATGACCATTTTGAATGAAGGATGGAAGTTACTTAAATAAATAACGTAGACAAAAGAATAACAAGTAAAGTGTCGATAGGCTTAATGTCTTCTTCCTACATACTTACTTGAAGGAATAGTAATTAAAGACGAGAAGTTGAAATAAACGAAATTCAGTTATGGCCTTATAATCTTCTTCTTTATTGTGTTAGTGCTTAACCTGGTGTCAGAGTTTTAAGCCGTCCATAGGCCTCTGACTTGGCTTTACATGCCGTCGAGAAATCAGGCATGCTGGTTTCCTCACGATTTTTTCCAGAAGCAAGTGACAATTATGCAATACGCACATGAATCTGAACAATCAGAGGTGCGTGTCTTGGGTTCGAACTTGAGACCTATGACTGGTATTCCGACGGAAAAGAACACTAAGTTAATGCCTAAAAGCTGTGAAAGTTTTGTCCTTTAAAAATACTAAAAATTTTGATCTTCATACACAGATTTACAGTAATAATTACAGGCACTTGTGCGTAAAAAAACAATCATCGTCATCATGTATTATCAGTTATATAATTATATTTATACATATTTTACTTAGTAACTAGCGGCCCGTCCCGGCTTTGCACGGGTGCCTATGTTACTCAGGGATAATGTGGCATTCTACTGAAAGAATTTTTGAAATCAGTCCAGTAGTTTTTGAGTTTATTGGGTACAAACATACAAATTTTTTCTCTTTACAATATTAGTATAGACTAGCTTCTGCCCGCGGCTTCGCCCGCGTGGAGTTCGGGAATTGCCCACGGAATCTTACTTCTGGGATAATAAGTAATCTATGTATGTATAGTACATACATAGATTTACGTGTACTTGCTATTGCAAATATTTGTTCATAGTAATATCAATTAAATTACATATGTGAAATATTTTGGTTTGAGATTGGACACCGGGACACCAATCAAATGATTTATTAGGCATCTATTTATAGACATAATACTTTGACATAATATTTAATATCAATGTCCCGTGTCGCGAGTCAACGCGAAAATCGGTGGAATAAACCATATTCACAGACACGTACGTCTACCTCAGAAAAATCCTACCTACTTAGTAATAGGTAAATACTCCCGCGCCCCGCACGCCCCACGCAACCCCCCTTCTACGCACGCGCCCTTCTACGTGAGCTTCGAAGCCCTATTTAACTATATTGGGGGATGATTTTGGAAAAACTGATACACATGTCTTATAATTTTAACTGAAGAGTGTGATCAATTTTCGAGTCAATCGACCCAGCAAATATTAAGTTTCACAGAAAATTCAACACCCAATTTTACCCTCTTAGGGGTAGAATTTCAAAAAACCCTTTCTTAGTGGATACCTACTCTTCACAAAGAATACACCGTCTAAATTTCATTTCTCTCGGACCAGCGGTTTGGGCTGTGCATTGATAAATCAGTCAGCCAGACAGGACATTGAATTTTAAATTGGGGGTTGATTTTGGAAAAACTGTGATACACGTATCTCATAATTTTAACTGAAGAGTATGAATACAAATTTCCAAGTCAATCGCCTCCGAGAATAAAAAGTTCCACATAAAATTCAACACCCCATTTCACCCTCTTAGGGGTGGAATTTCAAAAAACCCTTTCTTAGTGGATACTTACTCTTCACAAAGAATAGACCGTCCAAATTTCATGTCTCTCGGACCAGCGGTTTGGGCTGTGCGTTGATATATCAGTCAGCCAGACAGGACATTAAATTTTAAATTTGGGGATGATTTTGGAAAAACTGTGATACACGTATCTCATAATTTTAACTAAAGAGTATGTATACATATTTTCAAGTCAATTGACTCCGAGAATAAAAAGTTCCACATAAAATTCAACACCCCATTTCACCCTCTTAGGGTGGAATTTCAAAAAACCCTTTCTTAGTGGATATCTACTCTTCACAAACAATTCACCGTCCAAATTTCATGTGTCTAGGATCAGTGGTTTGGGCTGGGGGTTGATAAATAAGTCAGCCAGTCAGGACGTTTAATTTTAAATTGGGGGATGATTTTGGAAAAACTGTGATACACGTTTCTCATAATTTTAACTGAAGAGTAAATACACAAATTTTCAAGTCAATCGACTCAGGGAATAAAAAGTTTCACAGAAAATTAAACACCCCATTTCACCCTCTTAGGGGTGGAATTTTGAAAAACCCTTTCTTAGTGGATACTTACTCATCACAAAGAGTACACTGTCCAAATTTCATGATTCTAGGACCAGCGGTTTGGGCTGTGCGTTGATATATAAGTCAGTTAGTCAGTCAGTCAGTCAGTCAGGACTTTGAATTTTATATGTATAGATTTGTGACTCACAAGATGACAAACAGTAAAGGACAATAATTTCCTCTAATCTCCGAATCTTCATATAAGTTTGGTACTCCCGAATTATCCCAAAGACAATGGTCTTACCTCTGATTGTTTGAGCCTTTTAGTCCTATTCGGGTACAAATGTAAAACAATGGAAGGGGACTGGTTTAGAACGTTGGTGGTCTGTTCCTGGGTGTTTGACAGTTTAAGTTGTGGAGGACGATTCATTATGATTTAGTTATGAAGTAGCCTTTGCCCGCGGCTTCGCTCGCGTTAATTTAGAATTTGACAATCAATTCGGGTGGTACTCTGCTTGTAATAACATAATTCAATCATGGTTCGGAAGACACGTAGCGCCATCTATTATCATAAGAAGGTTATTTTTGTTTTCCTCGGGAACAGTACTTTTTTTTCTTCTTTTTTCGGGATGAAAGGTACCTTATGTCCATTTCTGTACACCTGACCACGTATCTGCATAATTTCAGGATGATCGGTTCAGTGGTGTAGGCGTGAAAAGGTTACAAACAAAAAAACTAACTTTCGCATTTATATTAGTTAGGATTAGGATCGGCACTTAGGATTACTTTCAAACATATCAAACAAACGATATGTTTGAAAGTCCACTTGAAAACTCCGTAGAGCGTTTTTTTTTTTTCGGATGGGTAATCATCAAATGACCGTCAGACGATGAGTGTCAGACTTCTACTGACTAAAACCCATCCATGTCCCTTCTTTGTCCATTGTGTTCCAGGCCACGGTATCTCTTTCGAACAGTCCCGCAGCCCTGTCAGGCATCGGCCCATGCGGACCCCTACATGGTTGCTGACATCTCTTTGAGGGGCGCGTGGAACACGAACGCGTCATCGACACGGCCTATCGTCATAAGACGGCCGGGACTCCGTAGAGCTTGGAAATTAAGAAAATGGATTGGCGATACAGAGGGTCAAAAAGATAAGCCATAACTTTTTTGAGTGATTTTGTCATAATGATACAAGTCATCATGTAAATTCGTCGAAAAGCTGAAAGAAAGTTTTAAATTAAAAATACCAACAATCTCACAATAAACATAAAAAAAACAAGTATCACCAATGTATATTTTTTTTCCAGATCTGTCGGCCTAATGATTTGAAATTAGTTCTGTAGGTATAATAATGTTTACATTAAAATCTAATTTATTAATAAAATACTTCTCATGCATGTAATGCGAATCTTTTGTATTGCCGTTACATATGACTTTTTAATTGCTTGGAACGAAGCCAAAAATAATTTCATACGTAGGTGTACCTACATTACTGTATATTCAAAAATGTATGTACTACATTATGTTTAGTCGATCAAAACGATTTAAGATGAGTTCAAAAGTTCATTTACACTTAAATTTGAAATAGAAATTGCGAGTGTATAAAAAAGCCATTATGAAAACTTATTGAAGATCCGATTACATAGTAATTTACAGATTTATAAACGTTCGTAAGATTACGATTCTTTGATTTTGTTATTAAAACCGGTCATTTCAAATATTGTATTTCATTTTTATGTTTTTTTTCAAAATACATTTAAAAAAACTTAGTATCAAATAAAAACGCAATGCTATCAAATGTAGGCCAATATAGCAAAGTAGATAAACAGACAAATTTATTTTCATAAGCTTATATTATTCCGTAACAACATCATGTCATTTTCACTCATATTTTTAGATTTATCAGACTTTTATAAAAATATAATATTCCGACATTTTCACACATTTTCCAACATGTTGATTGTATGATGATCGTTTGATGTTTTTTTACGAAAAAACGAGTGAATGAATGTTCGGTTATTTTAGTGAATGAAGTTTTTTACGAGTTTGTTTTATTAATGTAGAAGGGACTCTTTTATTTGTAGATTAAAATAAAATAAATTACAGCTATTTAAAATGTCATCTCAGTCATTTTTCAAAAACTCATCAGACAAGTCTCTAGACTGTGCCCGGTTGATGGCAAAAGGCTCGCCCCATATTACATGGGACTTAAACATAACTGGCGTAATGTGGGTGTACTATTAGGTACACCTCTGCCTAATTCTTCGGGGATTACAGGCGTGATGTTATATCTTTTCTTAATGTAATTTTGATCTGATTTAGATTCCGTAGGGTAAGTCCCTAAATTGTTTCAATTTTCATTTGTGATCCCAATATTTTCAACAACTCATCACAAAATACAACGCGACCACTATAACAGTACTACTAATTACAAACAACGATCACAAACTCATTGTTAATCAGTTAATCACTCATTAACGAATGGCTAAGCCATCTACACCATTGTGAATGAAGGTTACATTCCGATGGTGATCGTTTCCACTTCCTCGTTCCATACAGGAACTAATGGTTGGCGTGAGGAGTTATGATCGGTAATCGTTCATTCATGATTATTCGTTAGGGCGTTTGTACACGGGAAATCCGATTTTTTTTATTGAATGTCTTTTATGTACCAAAATGTAATGTATCTGAAACAAGTTTGTTGCATTCCTGAAACATGCATCCATTTTATCCATCCATCCATTTCAATGCGGAAAAGGATTTTACAAAAACCCCAAATTTTCATTCTATATTAAGTGCAAAGACATTTGCTATAGAATAACTACCAACGAAGATCTTTTGATTTTCGCCTTTTGAGCAAATATATCATCAAGGAGTTTTGTGTTTAGAGCTTCAAATGCATCTCATACAAGTCTTAACGTACTGTAAAAGAACTTCAAAATCACAATGGGCCAAGGACGAAGGGCTTCACTAGAATACAAAATATCCATCAAGAACAGAGGGTATCCCATTGAAAAGCACCATATATCTTCCATCACCAAACTCCTACTATTTTATGAACTCCTTGCCTACCGGGTTCATGCACGTGAAGCTATTCCGCCTCCCTGAGGGCAAATCCTAGTACATGACCAGTATATTTATCGAAGCCACTGACAATGGCAGATATGCCATTCATCATATTGGCTCATTCCTTATATAGCACTTCGGTTTAAGGGACTAGACACGCGATACATAATAAAGAGGGACGAGAAAGGTATCGAGGTTATCAGGTGGCTAATTGTTGTTGTATTTGTTCTGGTATCAAGGTTTTTGAGGTTCAAGAACCCGTGGATGGTACACAAGGTGTACTCGGACCCTTCACGAAGCCGTCAACCAAGCATTCTGTACATCAAACTAAGTAATCTTACGCAAAAATATTGTTGGGATACGACTATTTTTTTGGGGTGAAAAATCACGTTTTCCCTTAGGACTCAATGTGACGCACTCAAAACATTATGCTGATAGATGCATTGAATAGTACAGGGTCGTGGAGGTACTTAAAGTAAAGTTATAACATTAAAAACTTGTAATTTAAAAAAAAAACGTGATTAAGTAGGAAGTTTGGCCCCCAATATCTCCGTAACTAAAAGGTTACCAGGTATAGTCTAGAACCAATAAATGATCGCAATGATGTGGAGAACAAGCAAGTACCTTTCGGATTCGTTAAGAGTACTTTTACACCCATTATTTTGATTGGATTATCATCAATTAAATGCTATCTCGGTCAACATTTCGGTAGCGCGTTTTCGGTGTTTATTTAGTTTTGAGAACGCCTGAACGGTCTATCTGATAGTTCAAAAAGGGGATTTTGAAGAGGGTGCACCACATCCTTACCAACGCTGTCAGACTTTATAACAATAGGTCACATAATAAATAATCTGAACTGAAACCAATATTCCAAAGGCCGTCATTTGCAGAGTGACCAGAGATGCTTTTCAAAGTGCGGTCCACGCAAATAGACATTTCCAAGCTAGACAAAAAGCAAAGAATTAGCTGAGATTAGATTTGATCAGTGTCTGCAAAGCTATGTTTTAACTATCGGATTGTCAGGATTTATTCCCTTACGCTCTTACATCATGTGGGCAGAAGATGGGTATAATGAAAATACACTGGGTGGGATACACTGATTCTATTAAACTAACAAATTACTTGAAATTACAACTTAACACAGTAACACGGGGCACAATGAATCGGGTACAGTTCCAGGACGTCAAGTGACGTCGACGTGAGATTCATTAAGTCCGTACTATTGACCGGCTCCGACATATCTATGTAAGAACTTTCGCAACAGTCTTCCAAACATTTTCTCTTAAATGAATTTTAACTCGGGAACTAGAGAACAGATTAGAAACAGCAAGACCCATGAGGCAACATTAAAATGTACCGCGAAACCGCATCTTCCCTTTCATTTCCTGAAGTTTAATCAACATCAATGGGAACCAGATTTGGTTTCTTTTACATTTCCTTTGTCTCAGATATCAAAGGAACTTCAATAAGCGGATCAGGCGGAACAGGTTGTAAATATCTGTCCCTTAAATATGCTTCGAACAATCTTTCAGAAAATACTACGTGATGTGGAGTGGATTATTGAAAGCTTAAAGATTCTAACGTTTTTTTGCATTAAGCAATCATCAATACAACTCTCGAAGTTCTTTAAATCCCCAAATCATGAACTACGAGGGTTGTTTTGATTATTTTATCGATTCTTTCAATAAAGCCATATTTGTATCGTTCGCCAATCATATTTTGTTCAACATACAGTCTGACACTGCGCGGCAATTCACGGGTTTACGAGTACCCTGGCGCTTCCACCATAAATCAAAAATTTGCCAGTCAATAAACAACCACTCCCGTACACTAGACAATGCTTACATTCATAACGTAGCCCGATTCTGGTTCTCATCATGTAAAAAACCGTTTACCAAACCCTGCCCTTCAGAATCCGTAACTACGTCATTAAAAATACAAAAAACCACTTAAAACCTCCCCTAAAAATAAAACCGCGTACGAAATAAGGCGTCAAGTATCAATGCCAAGCCAAAACTGATACTCAACCCGAAATACTTAACTCTAGAGCTATGAGACAAATAGCCGATGAATTCTCGACCTTACTGCTTTTGAAATAGAAGTGGGTGAGGTATGTTTTGATGGTAACGTTATTGGTTGTGTTTTGAGGTATATCATGTGACATACGTCATATCGAGTGCGTTCGTGCGCGATGCAGAAATAGGTCGGTTTCCTGTGATTTTACGGTTTGTTCATAATAATTTGACATGGGGTGGCCATTTAAAGATTATGGACATAATTTGAGAAGACAATCCCTAAGGGTAGTAGATAAAATGTCAAAGTCTAATTAGATATCTTTCTGTGCAATAGCATCGTTTTCAAATTGAAAAATGTGATGAAACTACTTCCCATTCGAGAGCTATTTGCAGCCCGAAATTGACAGTCCGTCGAAATATTCGCGCAGGTTTACAATTATTTTTAGACTACAGTTATTTATGAATTGCAGTAATTTTGAGTGCAACATTATATTGGTTATATGCTTAATAATACGTATTTTTTTAAAGTTTATAAAACTCGCTATTGTTGGGTTAATCACGCGTTGAAAAGAGGTCTCTCACGCCAAACGCAAATCCGAGTTCTATTTCATCACTCCTCCGCAGCTTGCTGCTGTTGCTAGAAGTTGAAATAAAAACAGCTGGTGACGAAGGACTACACACAAATAAATCAATTCCACCCTAAATTACTAACTAATAACTAAGTTAACTAAGTTCTGATGATTCGAATGTCTACTAAGTAATTCTCATACTATCTTTTACTAAAGCGATCTTTGGAAAACAAACATACATTGCAACATCTTCTGGAAACATCTTTTACTTTTTAACACATTATTAAATTAATCACTTAACATCTAATTAGCCATAGTGCCCAATAGTTTGTTATGACAACTTCAAAGCCCTACCCGAGATATAGGAAACTATTAACAAAAGTACATTCAAAAAGATGAAAAGAAATATTTTTAATTCCAACGACTTGTCGCGTCGGGAATATAAAAATATTAAAAAGACACACCGCTACATCCGTTTCCTGTTCGGATTTCGTTAGTTTGCGCGTGCGCAAGCTTTTTCCCAATTAAGATGGCGGCTGAAGGCGGAAGCAGTACGTCGTTCATAGTAACCCGATACGTCATTTCCGCCTGTTTGACAGTTGCGAAATTTGAATTCAACGGTTATGTTGACGTTTAATTTGACAGGAATGTCAGTTTGTAAGCAAATGTCAAGTATTTTGGCACGAGGCACATGGTTTAATTTTGAGGTTTGATACTCTAATTTGTTTCGCAAAATGTGTCATTTTGTGGTAACTATGAAGCAGTCTATTTGACGTAGAAATCCTAGGGCCAACGTTTTGACAGGCTTATGAAATCAATAAGGAAAGTGTAATGTTAAAGACAGTAAGTGTTAGAGGAACAGGCAATCAGACAAAATAAACAGTTCGGTATTGATACTCACACATTTCCGCGTCATAACTTAAGCAAACAGTTTATGTGTTAAAATAACGTATGCTAACTAAACAATGAACAATATTGCACATCTGTGCGAAACAAGCGAACATCTTACTAAGTAAGAAGTAAAATCTACTATAGTAAATAGGTTTTAAGTGCGAATGTATTAAATGTAGTCGTTAAAAACATTGTTAAAATTCTAAAGAAGTTACATGCGACAGTTGCATGTTGTCAGAAAATCCAATAACCTATGGCACATTCTATAAAGGCCAACGTCGGTTGTCAACTTTTCAGCTGCAATACATTAATTTGGAATTCATAATTAGCAGGAATATTTAAACAAAAACTAGCCTCATCATAAATTCTTATTACAAAAGGATAATTACTTGCATTTCTGCTAATAGGCACCGAATAGTGAAACCTTTTTTGCTACTGCTCGAACTTTTTCTATCGTTTCCAATTTTGGCGCGAAGGGTGCGCAGCCATCTTGGATTTATTTATAGGTACACGCGCACGTTCCTTTTAGTTGCGTTCAATTAGTTTGATTTGTAGGAAATCGATTTCATGGAAGTTTAACTGGGTATGTTTTTAAAATGGTGTAAATATTTTTTGATCAAAAAGATTCTTCGAATTACCACCAAGAAGAACCAAAATTAGGAGTTAAGAAATAAAAAGGTGATTTAACCTGTAAATAAGAATCTAGACGACACTAACAACCTGGCCCCAATAAGATGGAAAGATGATGAATAAACAACGTCTGTAAGGTAGGAGGGTAACAGCCAATTTTAGGTATAAGTAAAAATTACACAACAGCAATCAACACAATGGCCATCAAATTGGTAAAAAGCAGAAGAATAAAGTCTGTTGTAACTATCATACTAACAGTAAATGATGCTGACCACCCATCACATGCTACTAACGATGTAGACAATAAGATTAAAGGTGATAATAAAAGCACAAACGAAACAGCGGAAACAAACCATATTTCTTTTATCGACGACCCACGAGAAACATAATTCACAAATCAAATGAAAATTGTTGCGCTTCTTCAAAAGTTCGCTAAGACCGATAGATACAGTTTCCTCTATAGCTAAATTCTCACGTAAATTATCAAAGAGTCTATAAGCTTGAAGTGTTTTATGTGGCTACGTCTGTAATTAGTCTTGCGCGTGGGCCACAGTGCTAACAAAGTTATTTATTGACCTTTTGCCAACGGAAGCTTGCACCCATAGCAGTTAATTTGGTTTATTAACTGTGATATCTTTTGTCTGGTTTGTCTTGGGGTTCTTTACGTGTATGGTTGAGACAATGATAATTCGCTATGTGGATTATCATACCATATCATACATCTCTATCTTCACTCTGGAAATTTTATCCCTGGCTCCTACATACAGACTAATATTGTCTAGTTTGGGGCTCATTTGCAAATTATACTTTGTTATCCCACTACTGCTTATATTTTATCTCATTTCGTTTTTACTTTTATGTGCCTATGCGTCTGCTTTCTATATTACCTGTAGAACAAACTACTATATGTTTCTATTTTTATCATTCAGCCGTAAGATGTCTAGCCCTGTTTGAGGTAGTGCAAATTACCACACATATTGTAATACAGAAATTATTCTCTTCATTAAGCTTTTATATCATTCTTAGGACCTCCTCTGTGCCTATATCACCTCATATTTCTCCCCCAGCAAGCTCCAAGCCTATTTTAATTAAACACACGTTTCGTATCATCTAGCAAACTATTCTAGCGGAACATAATTTCTAATGTTTGCTCGCATCAACGTTACATCTTACATTAACATCGCTTTCACGATCCACGTCCACAAAATCAAGAAAGCGAAATGTTCCCGCCTACATGCGTTTGCGCAGGATGACTTGGGGTAACACAGAGTAGACAGGTACAGAAGTTTCAACCTAAAAACATGATTTGTCTATTTCTATCAGTGCCTACGCCATAATCTGTGAAAGTTTTTTGTCGAATATCGAATAAAGGAATCTTTTATTAAACACATTTTTAGTTCCCACAGGTTAAGCAAAGTTTCGCTGGTAATCAAAGTACGGCCGTCTAACTAAAATAATGCCCAAATATAAATGCAATCATGAATATTACTTATTATACAGTCATCCATCTTAGTGATAGTTACTTTTTTCGTAAAAATCTAAGATCTTTTCGTATTCTTCTCTGATGATATAGATAAACAGGACTAATATTATATGAAAGTTCGCTTTGAGAAATATATTTTCTTTACTATTTTGTTTAGTGGCACCTGCGCATGAGTTGATCTAATGCGTCGCGCTCAATTTAGAAGACGAATTTACTCTACAAACAGTCGTGTACTTTATTAGTTTATTAGAGAAAACGTTGGCTGCGCTGCCAAAATGTGACTTTAGTGCCTAACGCTAGTAGTAGTAGCAGTTTGTTTACATGCAAAATAATCTCATCTTGATGCAAAATAGACTATTCTATTTTGGCTATGACTGATATATTATTATTATTATAGCATTTATTTCGGGCTATGCCCATAGTGTTAGTAGCAATGGTCTTATATACTAGTGTTAGTAGACATACATGTATATTATTTTTCTGTCTAAATGTACTACCTATTGTATGTACTGTTTCTATTTCTGCGAGTTTTTTCGTACTTAGCATAAAATGTACAGATACTTTTTTCTTTATTAGTAGCCATGTGTTTGCCTGCCTATGTTTGCCACCTGCTAGACAAAGGCCTTATTATTCTTTTTCTTTTTCTACTGATTCTTTAATCTTTGGATTTGTCACTTTTACTGCAAAACTTTTTCATGTTAAACACTTATACTTCTCTCTATCTAGGGGCCAAAGTATGTTAGTGAAATTGTGTTGGAATTACCGATCAATGACACCGTAGTTTAAACAATTTTGGCTATCTCCTAATTGACAGGCGTCATTATATTAGTATATTATTTAGGTTTTCCGATGGCATACCACTGACAAGTCAGTGGTCTGTGGCATATACATTTGGAGTAGGCATGAGTTTTCGATGATCTCCTATTTTATTTATATTTCTTTTAACCAAAAATGGTGTGTACCATTATGCATTGATGACCTTTTAAACCCCATCATTTACTCCCAAACCCACCCACTTAGGTAAAGCGTTAAAATTTATTTCGAAAAAATCGAAAACGAAATAAATCGTCGAACTCGAAAATATTTTCTACTTTTTCAATTTCAATAAAATATTTTTAAAACGACATCCCCGTCCGTCCGTACACGACTTCCGGAGTCTATTTGGATGTCGTCAGCTTCCAATAGAATTCGGTAGGAAGTCATTAGTCACGGATTGCTTAGCCCCGGTACTGACGTACTGATCCTGGCTACCGTTGTTGGTAAACCACGGATTAAAATGGCCTTAAGAAAAAAAAAAATAGTTAAAAGTGGTCGCTGATTTGATTCGTGGGAATAAAAATATGAATCTGTTTTGTATGAGTTTTCTTTCATACTATCTTAATGGCCATTTCAATTAACACTATGTGACACCTAACTTAGGCTTCGGCTTCGTATACGGCCTATTAAAAAAAAAATATGTTCCCGTTAACCTCAAGTTTCAAAATACAAAGAAAGCAATACTGTGTTTGCCTTCGTTTTTGCAACTGCGTCGGAGCATTATTATAATTCATAGTAATTATATTATAGGAGAAACTGGGAAAGATCTAGTAATGGATAGTAGTAAGATTGACCATTTAATGGTATATCGTGTTCAAATCCATAATGTTTCAGTTTATGATTCAGTACATAATAATAAAACACGTACTTTACCGTTTATTCCATAATAATAATCAGTTTCCAATAACTTTCTAGTTTCATGTTACCCGATCTGAGTTAGTGCACTTACCTACAAAACTAGAAAATTAATACAGAAGTACAACCACAAAGCATGCGAATAACCGATGAAAGTAAAGGATCAACCATGCCATATAACGATAATCGGCCACTGTCCTTTGGAATTGTCATTTTGGATGATAAATCTTATTAAGTACTTATTTATACGTTTCGCAACAAACGCTGTCAACTCTCATAGGTTTTTTTTATCCGCATGTTGCCTTCATGTCTTGTTCTTTAAAAATTTTGTTCACAGGTAATTTGAAATCCTAGATATCAATTTGTTTTTTATTAGAAGTATAATCATGGATTCATTTATAATGGTCGACGTCAGCAAAACCCAGCACCCTTTCTAAACAAAGGCGCTTGGGCGAATTTGTGTAGCAACAATTGAAAAAAGGTTACAACGAATGTCTTTACTTTCCTTTTCGCCAAATTGTACACCATACTTTTATGTTTTTTAAAATGAACCTTCTGCCCTATAACCTGCAGCATACTTACCAGAACATAATAGAAATGTACCGTCCTGACTTGACCGCATTTATTTATGCAAAGCCAAGTGCAAAGCAAGGTGTTCTGTTAGTTTAAACACTCACTGGACTGCACAAGGTGCTCATTTAAATAATAACAGGAGTACGGTGATTGTAAATGAGGTAGTGTACCTGAATCAGGGTGTTTGAATAATTGGTATGGCTTAATGAAGTATAGAGCAGTTTGGTGTGGAATAAGGGAGCTAATTTCTTCCTGGGTATTTATTTATTTGTTTAACCAACAATTGTTTGCACAATACATTCATAAGACAATATTTACTGCGACATTTATAAGTGCAACAATTAATTACAGGTTAACACCACATGCTGTATGTGGTTGTATATATTATTAAGACAACAATAATGCATTGCTAATGCTTAAAAAAAAAAAACATAAATCTAAGTTCATCAGGTATGGTTTATTGTAGTTATAAACATGGCTAACTATCATAGGAATGTTTTGACTTGATCATAAAAGATCTATTCGTTATCTTTCAAATTAAACAATGATTATAATAATAAAAACGGATTTAATTCTGACAAGTGTTTGGTTCAACCGTCTTACAACGAAGAAGAATTCATTTCACTTCGCTTTCAAACGTCAAAAATGTCATACAAAGTGTTCTGAAAATTAATTCTGATTCGATACAATTAAATAATCGATTAACCTTACAATCACTATCAATTTTCAGTTGAAGCAAAGTTTATAATTAAATGCTGACTTTCGTATCATAATAATAGTCGTGAGTTCGACTCCAATCAGGCACATTACTTTGTGAAATTTCACGATGTTTTCCTTCACCGAAGAAAGTTATAATAATTATACAATACGCAATTGAACCCGAAAAATAAGAGGAGCGCGTCTTAGGTTCGAACTCGAGACCTTTGTCTTGGCAGTCCGATGTTCACACCACTAGGCTATCACTGCTGCTGCTGTGTGTATAATGAAGAATAAGAATAATATTGTGAGAAAACATGTGCTAGAACAGAAAATTCGAAGACTTGTGACATCTACTAATACCCACTGGGCCATTGTGGTGTCCCACTCCCTCTGACTGACGGAAGCCTGTGGGAATGTTACAGACTGATTAACTATGTTTGAACATATTTATTTGATGCCTATGCAGTTCTGACTGCCTCGCAGGTCCAGTCGTCGCAAGCGCTACTGTTAGGCATGAGATGCTGGGTTCGATTCCCAGGTCAGGCATAGTGCTATTACGTTTTTCCATCAGGAATTTATCAGTAGCAGCCTCGGAGTCCGGATTTTTGCCCAGTTGATGGCAATAGGCTCGCCTCCTATTACATGGGACTTAAACATAACTGGCGAAATGTGGGTGTACTATTAGGTACACCTCTGCTCGCTCTCTCTCACTTCGGGGCGATCAGGCGTGATATTATGATAGTATGCCTAGTTCTAATGTTCGCTTTTAACACTAAAACTCCTTTCTAATCCGAAATATCTCAGAATTTATCCAAAAGTCTTAACCCTCTTAAGTAAGCCTATCGGTCTACACCAAATGGCTCTAAATTGAACGTAAAACGGGAATTTGTATGAAATACAGAGCTTTCTTATCCAATATCGAAGCTTTATAATCTAGACTTGGGACACTCGATAGGGATCAGGTTTAGACACAATAGAGCCTAATAGTATTAAAAGCCGGACAACGGATAAGGTTCGTTCAACAGATTTAGATATACCTAGACAACGCAAGAGCACCAAAATCAAAATCAAAGCATTTATTTCAAGTAGGCCGTAGGCAAAGACAACAATGAAAAGTAGCTACAGTCCCAGTCACAAGGCATAAAAACTGTGAAGTACTGTAGTTGCCCATTCGCTAACTTGGATCTCTATGGAGAAGAACGGGCAAGAAACTCCATGGACACTCTTTTAAACCACCTACTTCGCGTGCCCGGCTTATGCATTTTATGCTTAACGTGGCTACTGTCGCCAGCAACCTAATTTGTTAAAAACAACAACTTTACAACTCAAGAACTTAATTCTAGTCATTTAAACGTATTCTATATTGTATAGTAACTGAATAGCGCTTATGAGTGTGACTTCCTAGTCAAAAAATGACACCCTTAGATTTCATACGTATCGTGAAATAATACTTGCATTATCTAGGTAAATCTATATCTGTGGTTCGCTCCGTACAAACTTCTGTTTGTCTATGGAAACAATCTTTAGCGACCATTTACCAAGCCACAGACACAGCTAGTGAAAACTTCAATGCTGTAATCCTATTTTAGTTGATCCGGGTCCCATGTAGGCTTATCATCAATAGTCTTTAAACGCTTGTCCATGTTCCCCTTTAGTACCCCACCTCATCGTCAGCTTATCTTTACACTGCCTTCCCTAATAGTATTAACAGACGATCGACCTGGCACGGGTCGGAAAATTGACATAATCTGTTCCATAGTAAAGGAGGATGGGCAAAAATGTATAGAAGCTGGTACCCGAAAACCAATGGCAACCAAAAAAAATAGTTTATAACCAGTTCATATCTCTGAACAGACATTGAACTTTCCCCCTTAGCATCTATTGTTCTACATAATTAAATCTTTAAAACTGGATTTAAATTATTTTTATTGGATGTTAGAAGTTTTCGGGTACCAAAACGTCCATTCTCCTTTGTTAAGGTTCGGACACAGCTAGTGCGAAGGTGTCGGTATCCGCCAAGTTTTTATGAAAAACTCATTCAATGGGATTAAATAACTGAGAGGGTTGTATTGATGATTTTGATGATTATAATTCTGTAAAGCCATATTTGTTATGATCGTAAATCATAATTTGTTCAACATACAGCCTGACACTGACCTGAAAATTGGAAAAAAAAACTAAGAAAATTTGAATTTCGCGGGCTACCATGGCGCTTCCCCTTAACGTTTTACGTTTTCACGAACATTGTATTTTGGAAGCCATACTATTACAAAATAGGTCTTATCTCAAAGCAGAAACTGTTATTTCACGTGAACATTTTGGATTCTGCTAAGTGTAAATAAGTGCTTGTGGCTGTTCAGAGTGGACTATGCTCCTTCTCCGGTTCATAGTAAGTCGATCATCTGTTAATACTACAGGCTAATACTATTAGGAATGTAGTTTAAAGATAAGTTGACAATGAAGTGGGGTACTAAAGGGGTACATGAGCGACTAAAGACCATTGTCGATAAGCGTACATGGGACCCGGATCAACTAAACTGGGATTATCGTAATAACAGTATTGATATGTTCTCTTGGTGTGCGGCTGTGGCTTTTGTTAGCTTATTTACTTTGATAGTGACCTCTGAGTTTATTTCGACTGTTTCTTCTCAGAATAGTGAGGTACGAAACACCGGCCTCATCTAGTATTAAAACATAACATGATGGGACGTGTTAAAGTGTTTTTTTTTATACCAATTTACAGACGCTAAAAATTCTAATTTAATTTAAAATTACGCTTAGTTGACACTTCCCGTGACCCAAGGGCTGGCTTTTACCTTGACCAAAGGCTAAGCGTTGCCATACAACGTGGCAACGCCGCCAGTCTCTTGGGCACATTACCAGTAGACAACGTTGAGGAGGAGTTTTGTGACTCCATTTTTTAAGTTTATTGTTAAATTAATTATTTTGATATAATATTATAGTAAATGTTATAAATAAAAATATTTACAGAAATAAATATGATTTATGGTACAGGAAAAAGTCATTTTCATATGTCGGTGTATAGGTGGATACCTACATGATTAATCCAGGGGGCCTAGGACGTACCTATTTTAGTATTTTGCAGGTTAGTTATAGAACAATAATTAATTTATGCTGGGATTTAATATTAAATATTCCTCTCAGTGGTAGAGGGTTCAGTCAGATACGCGAGTACCAGGTGACAGGTTAAAAGGAGATCTTCATAACCAACTTATCAAATTTCATAAATTACCTCAGATTTCAGTGATATTAAGTTTAATAATCTTTTAGATTTATGGTAACTAAAGAGATACTAGTCACAAAACGTTGCAAATAAAAGTCCACCTAAATATTGTCGACAACGTTGGCAGAGGACCACTCTGAAACCTTATAACTAGGGCCATAAGGGTGAGAAGTGGTCAACTGCTAACTATATACGAGTTGGGATACTACATAATACAAGCAAGACAGCAGTTGACCACTTTCCAACCTTATAATTAAAGGCATAAGGATGAAATATGGTCAACTGCCAACTATGTCGAGTGTACAAGATGGGATACTAGTTCAAGCTAGATTTAGACGGTAAACACATCATTTTCATCACAGCACTTATACCCAACGTGTCTATTTCAAGATTTTCAGCATTTCCTCGTACGAGTTCAGCGACACATTTACGGGTTTCCATGAAAATCTTGTATCTACCTGCGTCATGAAAACGTGTATGAGTGATGTTTCTGGCAGTTCAGTTGTGAAGCAGCGATTTCTCTTAGTCTGAAGTTCATGAAACATATAGATTACAGTGTAGATGATTAGAAACGAATTCTACCACTGCCAAGTGCCAATACATGAAATGTCGATTCTAAACAATTTTTTTTTTAAACTTATACTGTCACTTACGGGATATCACTTCCGTGATTGTTCATTATTTTGAGCTACCGATATGAAAAAAAAAAAACCAAAAAACCGAAAATGTTTTTTTATTTATTCACTGCACACAAATAAAAAAGTGCACACAAGATACAGGAATGTCTTTTTAACTCAAAAGATATTGATTTTATTTTCTGTTTTGAATCGCTTTACACTTTATATCCATTTCTGAAACACTGACCCAAACTTTCTTCGCAGTTGAGTAACCAATCAAAATAACAACAGTAAATAAAACTCCATAATTTGAGTTTTGACAGAAGATTTTAACCTTTTCACCGCCACGGACTTTAATAGAAGTTCCAGATTTCCGTGCCACCAGCGCCACGACTTCATCAGAAACTCTTAATTTTTAACTAACTATCAAACATAAAAGCTATATTTAAAGCGTGTAAATCTCATTCATCGATATGACGATACCCTCATCACTACTGTTCACTGTATACTTCGTTATACAATTATAGCTTGGCGCTGGCGAGGCATCGCGTTCTGTGTACGTTGGCGGTGAAAAGGTTAATAAGCCAGCTATCAGCCGGGGTTATTGACAAGTCGCCTCACGACACCTTGGCCTATTCCAAACCGCACCAAAACTACCCACACCTAACACATCCAAAAACAATTTCCAATAAATCACCTGTCATGTAATTATGACACGCCGCTCGGCACCGGCAGAGGGCGCGGTGTGCATGACAATGTATTGCGTCACAGTACAGTTATATATAACGTAACGTTTATTGTTACGTTTTTGGAACGTTAGCTGTGATTGGTTGGTGATGATGGTAATTAGTTTTTGTTTAGGTTTTGAGGACTTCGTGACTAAATAATAACAGCCGCACGAGCCGATGTTCAGGTTAAGCCGTGATTGTCTAGGTTGGTCCGTGGATGGGTGACTACCCATTACATACCGAGTTTCCGCCGTGCCTCAAAAAGCACGGTAAGTTGTTGGGCCCAGCTGTCATTTTTAGATCTTTGACAGTCGTTACAGGCAGTCAGTTGCCCGAAAGTCTGAAAACCAGTCTTACCAAGGAGTATTACCCAGTACTAACTGGGTTGTGGAGGTCAGATAGGCAGTCGCTCCATGTAAAGTACTGGGATCCAGCTGCATCCTGTTAGACTGGAAGGCGACCACAACTAAGTTGGGAAAAGGCTAGGCAGATGATGATGTTTAGGTACATTTATATCTAGCAACGAACTGGTTACTGGTGTCCGACTGGTTTGCACTGAGTGATGATTAGTGCCCGTCTGAAGACTTGTTTTGTACCAACATGACACCACGGCCACGTTATCTAATATCGCAAGTTCGAACAATTTTTGAATTTGGAAATACTCGGTTAGCACATAAAGGCGCTCCCTCAAACATTCGCCTGTAATTTAACTGTTTTAGATTCACTTGTTTCAGTACAAAAACGAATCCTGGTAACATAACAAACGAATGCTCGCTGGTAGTGAGCGAGCGCCTTAACTTGTGAAAAAGTTTGAACTTTGACCCCCAATATTTCCGTAACTAGAAGGTTCCCAGGTATGGTCTGTAACAAAAAAATGATCGCAAAGATGTGATGGGGAAAACAAGTGCCTTTCGGCTTCGTTAAGGGTCTTGTCGTTCTTCTTTCTTTATCGTGTGGTTAGTGCCTAACCTGGTGTCAGAGTTTTATGCCGCCCATGGGCCTCTGACTTGGCTTTACAGCCGTCGAGAAATATCTCTCAGGCATGCTGGTTTCCTCACGATGTTTTTCTTCACCGAAGCAAGTGATAATTATACACTACGCACATGAATCCGAAAATCAGAGGTGCGTGTCTTGGGTTCGAACTCGAGACCTATGACTTGTCAGTACGACGGCCACACCACTAGACTATCACTGCTTAGGGTCTTGTCGTTAAGATCGTTACACCCTTTGTAGGTTCACAGTATCGGTTTTGATAACTAAACTAAACATTATTGTGCTCAAAGAATAAATAAAAAATCATACACAACAAACAAAACACACATTAGCATCTAATTAATGGTTTACTAACAAACAGACAACGTACTAACACTTTAATGATCTACACTTGCGCACGCGTCGATTCCAGCTAACGATGACTGATACGCTGTTTATGATCTATGGATCTGTTTTCCTCTTTTCGCGCCATTTTCTAACGGTTTTTTTGTTTGATTTTATCGGAATGTAGGGCATTTTGGATTTTGGATTTTATAGGAATGTAGAGTTTATTTTTGTAATAAGACCCTTGACTTTTATGACATGAGAAAAAACTTCTAAGCTTCTCATAGTTTAAGAGCTAAATAATATAAGCTGAGCTGAGCTTCTAAATAAGAGATAGTTTTTTTTTTAAAGTATTTTCACGACTATCATTCTAATTTTAAAATGTTTTGCCATATACGCAAACCTCTCCGAGCTCATCTGTAGCGAGTCGGTATTTTATTCTTAAATACATACATACATGTTCGTAAAACTAAGACACATTACGAGTATAAAAACGCTTAAATTTGTAGTTAAATATTGTTGCCAAGAACACAATACTATTAGTACTTTTAAACAATACAATCATTACAGTTTTGCATTGTAATTTACAATTGAAAGGTCAATCACCTTTCGCCTACAAGCAACCTGATGACACAGTTTGCTCAATTACTTCTAGACACAGTAAATTAGCACCTAGGACATACCAGTTTCTATTAACTCATTGTAGGATGTCTACGCCCATTCAACAATAAAATTTAGACTAAGTTCTATTTGTTTCAGACATTCTAGAAGGCATCATCTGGTTAGCCTTTTCTTTTTCTTTAATATAAATGGGCTTACTCTTGACCTCAATCTAGTCCTGAGGACAGAGATGAGGTCGACGATGGGACGAGCTAACCCAAAAGAAGCCTATTAACTGTTGGGGTCATATGAACTTGGGAACACCGACGCAGGCGCACTAGAAAATGAATAAACGAAAAGTAACAGATTTTTTTAATAATGTTTAATTTATTTTTAAACAGTAGGCTACAGCAGACAGTAATAATTCAGTTAATTATTACTCTTGATGTGAAAAGAGTGTCCATAGATTTTGAAGCCCATTCTTCTCCATGAGATCTACGATTTTGAAATGGGCAACTACAGTCCATACACAATTTTATGCCTGTGACTGGACTGTATGTAGCTTATTTTTGACTATACAAAAGTGCCTGTCGCGGTCACTTTTACATTTAAAATAAATACTTTGAGTTTGAGTTTGACTGCCCTAATATATTGTCTATTAGGGCAGTGTGACAACCCTTAAAAATATTTTCACACGTTACTCACTTCTAAAGACCAGTCCAGACAGGAGCGTATTTTCGAAGTAACGTCTTCAGCAACATGTCTATCCCACATAACAGGCCGGAACGCGATTATTTTCAAAAAACATTCCTGCCGATACCACACGTGGTAAGTGCGAAACCGCGATAGACTAATGCAAAGATTAGGTATTTCCGTTGCGTCTGCGCATCTGTGAAGTTCAATCTGTGACTCATTGAGACTTCTTGAAATGTTTTTTTGAATAAAGAATGTTGGAATGTGGGGGGTATGTAAAACAATAGCATGACGTTATGAGTTCAATATTACAAGTACCAGTATGTAAGCCAAAGGTCATTAATCTGTTGAAGTTGCCAGATTTTGGACAACGAAAATAAAAAATTGATATTACTTATTTAACTAAGCTGATCTCTCATCGTACGGGAAGCTCATACAAAGCGAGGTCAGGTTATACTGGTTATGTATAGCTTGACTTGCCGCCATGTGTACACCTACAATCTGAAAGCTCTCACGCCGAATTTTACAGAGATAATTTAGATTTGTGATAGCTGCAATTTCTTTCTCAATATCTTTAACGAATGTCAGAAAATTCTAAACGAAAACGAAACAGAAACTGATTTGAATAAACATCACCAGTATTTTCATTTAGTCACTATAACCAACCAAGTAACGAATGATGTTGTGACAAATCTAACAGTAAGTACAAAATCCACAATATTGGTTGATACCCTACTTAAAAGCTCTACAGTTAACTATCTCTGTTCTTCACACTTCCCTATGACAGTCAGCCACTGTACCAGTTCTTTGTCATTTAACATTAAATCAACACAACTGTAACTACTCTTGAATACACCACATAAAAGAATAGTTCAAAAAGGTCAACTCTTTAAAACACAGAGAATTTATGCTACAAAGGATAGATTTGAGCGTTTCCCAATATTGGTAGTAGTGCCAATATTCGCAACCAACTCTATCATCCCAGTAACAGTTTGATGTCTTTTTCCAGGATTATAATTGGAGTTTCAATACCCAGAATTTACTACAGTACCGATTCACCCCTGTCTTGACTGGTCTTCAAAGAATTGCTGCCATATATAAGCAAGCAAGAATCGCGAAGGCAGCGACCGAAGTTGTGGGCGATCCCCCATGACCACGACCACTCTACCAAGAGGGAACGACTAAGAAGAGAGATAGCAAGCAAAAGGATTGTCGAGAGATAGCAAGCAAAAGGATTGTCAACCGAATGCTGTAATTAGCACAGATGAGAATCTTCTGCACATGAAGCTAATTTTTTGAGCTCAGCTGCCTGTTGAACATTTAGGGAATCAGTCACCAAAGCGCAAACAATAGTGTGACCTTCATGGTGTGACCTTTTGGTGTGACCTTCATGGTCTAAAAACTTCTTCACCTCTTATTTTCCACATAAAATTCTCTATGAGAACTTTAACTTCTTACCCAATCTATTTAGTGTCGTTAAAGAGACGTTGAGTCACTTGACCTTGATGCAGACGCCAGCGAGACGATGGCCAGACGACGGAACAACAAAACGTCTCGTTACTCATGTGTCGCTGAGATGAGGGGCTTTCTAGGGCTGCCACTTACCAGCCGTTGCTTTCTTTGTCCACTAAAGACTACTGGGAGAGACTAGGGTTGTCTCAGTTGATTTTGGTCCTAATCAAGAAAGCTTAGAATCTTTATTTTTCCATTTCTTCTCTTAGCTGATGCTCTGAGACGAGGGCTAGGCGGCGGCACAACAACACGTCTCGTTACTCATGTGTCGCTGAGATGAGGGTCTACTAGGGCTGCTACAAACCAGCTGAGGCTTTCTTTGTGTCGAAAGGAGTTGCTAGGGCTGTCACAGTTGGTGTTGGTTCCACCAGTTTGGCGAAAATTGGCGAATTATATTATAGAAGTTTATAAGAAGTGACCACCTTTATCGACGCGGCCATAGGCTTGAGAAGATGATCAGTCGTCTGTAGAGTAGCTAGGGCTGCCCTTTATGATGTTGATTCTGCCAGTGCGACATTGGGAGTCATGACTAAACCTTGTGTCACAAAATTAAGGGTGTATGTTTGTTTTGTACTTTCTAGAATCATGACATTCTTCGTCATAATCATCGGGAAAAGACGTAACGTGTGATGAAGAACTGCTGAAGCAGACACACCAACCCATAAGCAAGGTAAGCGAAGATTCTTTGTGTCCGACCAGTACTTAGGATAGTGCGCCATAAGGGAGACCCAGAAAACAGTATGAAAAGGATTTTATTTTGTAGTGACTTAGAATCTCTTTGCTAGACTGTCGATGGTTTTTAAAAGCTAGAAGACTGTCCATATCAATAACATGACTGAAGAGGTCATTTCACATAAATATTGACTATTTAGCTTTTAAATAAAATATGATATATTTGCCTTCTTTCCACTTATTTTCAAAGTGTCAGACAGATATCATGGCATGCAAATCTAAAATCAACACCAGCCAATTGCAAAGCGTTCTTGTACAAGCACAATACCTACTGATGATGCGTCAATAAGTGCTCTTAGGAAGCTACCCCTTAACACTGCATATATTACATCCGACTGCCACTTAACTTAGCACTTGGCAGAGAAATGGCTGCGGTTCGGATGCTGATAAAAAGTTAATGCATCACTCGTAGTATGAAAAGGTTTTTTTCTTAAGGGTGGAATTAAAATACGTCTAAACATTGATACTGAGGTAAATTCAATAAAAACGTGTCCTACCCGTGTTCTACCCGGCTATGGTAAAACTGAATGATGCATGTTACTTTGATCATTTTGATCTTACCGCTTGTTTTTAACTCAATGAATATTAATCAGACTTTCGGAAAAATAAGTGAAAAGTCGTAAATTTCAGTCTCAACATACCACGGAAGGGTTAAAAAAACTTTTAAGTAGGTAATAATAATATTAAACAACAACAACATTCATAAAATTAACAAACTAAAATAATGTACGTGTGGGTGTGTGTACGTCGACGTCGTGTTCGTCATCGTGTCTGTGTGTGTAGGTATGTTATTTTAATAATATTAAAGCTGCATTATTTAAAATACGCAAAACAAACACTACTTTCCCAACAAAGCATACCCCATTAACATTATTGGAAATATGTAAAACCACATATGCAATTATCTTGGCACTCAAGCCATATTTACATTACAATTAGCCATTCGGGTCCACTCGGGTTCTCTCGGGTCCCTTCGGGTCTTGGGTCCTCTGTCATAAAACAATTCTCGTTGTTGAAGAGTTTCGCAAACATGCTGCCTTGGTGTTGGTGTCACCTTGCCGTAAGGGTCAGTTATGAAGACGTTGTGGAGGTAAGGGACAGTAGATTAATACGCTCACTTGAGTATGGTAATAAAAAAAGGAATTCCTTTTCACTTACGGAGTTTTATGACAGCACTGCCTTGTGAAATAGAGTATTTAAATTTGTTTGTTAGTGTTTTTTTTGTGAAATAGGACATTTGAATTTGTTTGTTAGTGTTTTTTTGTGAAATAGTGCATTCGAATTTGTTTGTTAGTATTTTTTTGTAACTAGCAAACGTGAATGCTTTAAAATATGCTTATATCCCTAATGTTGCTTAGGTCCCTGAAGTATTTTAAAAATCTGCGATAACTCAATTTCATCATCATCTGACTTCCAGTCTAACCGAATACCATTATTTTACATAATTATAACAACTAAACAGCCGCCAAGAAATTGTGTGAAAAACAATTTCATTAAAATAACTTGAAACAGTATAGTAAATATCTTATCTACATCGTATTACCCAGTACTAACTGGGTTGTGGAGGTCAGGTAGGCAGTCGCTCCATGTAAAATAGTGGTATTCAGCTGCATCCGGTAAGACTGGAAGCCGACCCCAACATAGTTGGGAAAAGGCTAGGCAGATGATGATGATGATTATGAATATCTTATCTTCAAAGAAGATTGAGTCCAACATTAGTGTTAAAAAATCTTCTACCTCCATTTAGTTTATTTTTGGTAAAAACGACACATTTTCAGTTCTGTACAAAATTAAACTACGGCAAGACAACTACACTACCGCTCCCCGTACTCGCATAAAATTACAATAAATATCAACGCAGCGTTGTTTTCATATTAATTATGAAGCCATAAGCTTTGTAATGCGCGCTAAGAAGCATTTTGTATTTATCAAACAAATTATCTAGCATATAAATGTTTTCATTATCTTCATAAATTGATTCCATGAAAGTTTCTTGTGTAACTATTAATATTTTATTAATAACATAAATTGGTTATCAAGTGTTTGGTTTTGTGTTCGAACCTGACAGGTTATCTTAACCATTATTAGACTAACACTGTTTTAAGCTTTCACGGCTTACAACTAAACTAATACTGTCACTTACGAAATATCTTCCGTGATCTTCAATTATTGGGAGCTCACAACAATTTTAGTGACCATTACACATTAAAAACATTTTTTTTGTCAAAAAAAACGTGTTTAATCCCTGACAAACTACCAACATTTGATAGGTCATAAATAAATCTCAGCATGCACTGCAGATGTCCATCGACCTTAGGTCTCAGCCAGACTAGCAAAAAACGCCAGACGCATAAAAAGAAACACTTTACAGCAATTACAACGCTTGCATTTATGTAGGCACCGGCTAGCCTCGCGTTTTTTGTTAAATGCAGTCACCGTTGCGATTGGGACGAAAAATTCATTAGTTCTACTGTGCAGGTGATTTATTCTTTTTGGTGAGAATCTTAATTTGGTCTGTATCTAGGCTATTGTTGGGTTAATATTCTGTAGGTACGTGAGTGATAGCAGTAGCCATTACTTGGTGAAAAATTCCATTTTTGTAATTTTATATTAAAATGGTCTATTTTCAACTATTTTTTTTAAATGTGCTTGTTTTTTAGTTTTTTCAGTCAAGCTTTTTTGTTTTTTTTTCTTACTTTTTTATTTCCAGCTTTTTAGTTTAGTACCTATTGTGAAAAATTTCGCAGAAGATTTAACTTTTACGATCTTTTGTTTTGAATTTCTTATATATAAATAAATTATTTTAATACCCCACGAAGGGTTTAGAAGAAAAAAAAATGTACCCTCCTCAATATGGCTCCTAAAATCCACCATTTTTCTTTGTTTTTCTTGTTAATTTATGTTCTGTTAAAACAGAAATCAAAGATGGAGTTAGCTTATGATAAAACACATCATTAAGTTACTTATAATGAGCAGTTAATACCTAATATAAAAAAAACTGTGAAAAAATCACAACTTCCGACCAAACTACTGTGATTCAAATAACTACAGGAAATACCTACGTAATTGTAATTGAAAAAACCTCACCTAATGATGGCTAATATCATTATAATGCAATATTACGGACTAGTGATGTGCCACCGTATTATTACCATTAGACCTAACTATACACCGGTAGCGACTAGTGTTGTCAATTATGATGGAATAATGACTTAATATTGTTATAGCGATATAATGAGACTGATTGCTTATGGAAAACGACATAAGAGATAATCTTAGATTATTTACATATAATCTAAGGAGACAATAATATATATTTTTAAATGTTTTTATATTGTTTTTTTCTAAGGAATATTTAAAAATGAAAATGTTTTGTAAATATTTAAATAAAGGAAATATTTATTTTTTTAAATGGTACAATAACACGTAAATCTTTAAAAAAAGTAAGTTGAAAAGAAAGAAAGAAATAAATAAAATGTTCAATTTGGAATTTACAAAGATAAGCACGTGATGTGATGAATGTGGATGGGTATAAGAGTCGACGAGAAGACCAAAGAAATGATAGATGGACTGTTTAAAGGATGATATGGCAAGAAAGGAGGTGTCTGATGAGATGACGAGTAATAGAGAAGAATTGAAGAAGAAGACATGCTGCACCGACCCCAAATGAATTAGGATAAGGGCAAGAGAATGATGGTGACGTTGAAGCACTAAAACAACAATAAACGATTAGATTGGACTAAAGGACGAAAAGTGCTTAGAAGTGCTTATTTTGATTTAAAAATAAAATATCAAACCAATTTGAATCGTGTCATTTATATTTGGATAAACAGAAACTTTACAGTATTGTCTAAAAAACTACTTCTGAGTTGTTAGGACAGATTGCAAGTCGACCAAACATATTATGTATTTATTCAGTCGGTCCAGTTGTCCACAGTAATACGTAAAAAGGTATGTAACATTTTTACGTACACATAAGTCTAAGAAAACCACAAAATTAACGTCAACAAAATACCAAAACAATTCCACAAACTTAGTCCAAGAGCTAACAAGACTTACTTAGCACAAACCCACATCACCTTTTGTTGTTCATAAATAACTTTTGACTACAGCTCCCGTTTTAGCTAGCCCTCTGCCTACCCCGGCCCCCTTCACGACGTGCCAAGGACAGCGATTCAGCACAAATATTTATTTAGTAGCACGCTCATGGGAACTTATTTAAACGTTTATTTGAAAACGTTTCAAGGATACGAAAGTCTCTATTCACTTATATTTATATTGATATATATTTAAAGTATTTTTATGTATAGTTATAGTATTTTATATATCCTTGTAGTTTATCTTAGTGTTAAATTATTTTTTTTGCAAATTTATGCACCTACCACTGTCTATCTCTGCATCACCCAAAGGTTGACTGGTAGAAAATGCCTATGGCATTAAGTCCGCCCGTGCACTTTGTGCTTGAAGTGTTAATAAATAAATAAATAAAAAAATGGTTTTAAATTGATAGTTATAATCTACTAGTTAGCCAACAAACTGGAAGAGCTCGTGGCGAGCTAATAACAGCCGCTCGGGTCGATTTTCAGGATAAGCCGCGCTTGCCTAGGTTGGTCCGTGGATGGGTGACCACCCATTCCATACCGAGTTTTCTCCGAGCCTCGGAAAGCACGTTAAGCCGTTGGTGCCAGTTGTTACTTGTAGATCTTTGATAGTTGTAATAGGTAGCCAGTGGCCCGAAAGTCTGACAACCAGTCGTACCAAGGGATATCGTATTATCCATTACTAACTGGGTTGTGAAGGTCAGATAGGCAGTCGCTCCATGTTAGATACTGGTATTCATCTGCATCCTTTTAGACTGGACACCGACACCAACATGGTTAGGAAAAGGCTAGGCAGATGATAGTTTCCCACTAATATGTTTGAATTGATTCTTGAAATTTTAAATTTAGAAGTAGAGGTTATCAATCAATTGGTCGACAAATCAATCAATAAGAAGCATATTCAATTAATCAAGTTCCCAATCAATTGATTGATGGAACTTGCAAGACAAATCGATATTTGTAATACTAGTTCTGCTATAAATCTAGCTATACAATTTTTATAACAACATAAAACCTATTTATAACCTATGTATATTAATTTTTTATTTTTTTATTTTAATTCTGATTTTAGTTTTAATTTTTGACTTTAATTCTTATTCTAATTTTGTTGTATTTTAATTATAGAAATTTTGATTTTAATATTTTAATTTTGATTGTAAAATGTATTGCAATGTGATATTATTTTAATGTATTTTATGTAATTAGTTATAATTATGGGTTGATACCTGAAATAAACGATTTATATTTATATATAAAGATTTATCGATGGTATCATCATATTGAAGTAAGATCTTTAAATTGTTTTACGTAAAGTACAATTTACTCTGAAATCCAATGAAGTACGAAGAGTTTACTTACTCCTGGCAAAACCAGCACAGCTTAATTATAAACCGTTGAATTTATCTAAGAGACAATACCATAAACATAACATGACGCCTGTAATCTCCGAAGGTTTAGGCAGAGGTGCACCCTTTTTTTTTTTTTTTTAACGTAGTAAAATCATCAAATGAGTCCTCCCACCCAGGGCAGAGCGGGAGGGACTGTCAGACTTGTACTGACTAAAATCCACGGTGTCCTTCAGTAGCCCTTTATGTTCCAGGGTCACGGTAATTCTATGAGTCCCGCGACCAAAGAGGTGCACCCTTGAGTACATCCATTTCGCCTAACCTATGGACATAAATTCAGTCCGTGGCTGCTACTGACAAATTCCCGAAGGAAAAAACCCAATAACACTGCCCGACCAGGGAATCGAACCTAAGACCTCATGCTCACCAGTTGCGCAAGCGACCACTCGACCAACGAGGCAGTCGATAAAATAAAATAAAGATGAGGTAAGGTGTGTACCATGTGCTTGCTAAGGTTCTCCTGTGGTTCCTCCATACTTAAGTACAAATGCTGTAACCATGATAATATTGCAATACCAAATGTTGTGAAAAGAGTAACCATGGAGCTTCTTGCCGGTTCTTCTCCATAGGAATCGACCAACCCGAACCGTGCAACTGTCTGTCGACTTTTTATAAGTGCCCATCTAGGCCAATTTAGATTTTTTTTTGTTCAAATTTTAATAAACTCACAATATGCAAGTTCTAAGTAGGTCTCATGCTCAGCAGGTCGCGCTTTCGACCTCCAAACCAACGAGGAATAATAAACAAAAAAAAGACACTCAATTGAATCAACCACCATAATTCAAAACCGAACTCCATAATTAGGAAGTCCAGTTCCTACCCACGTTCAATTCCGTAGGAAGACTGTTACAATTCCCGATGTTATGGTTGTAAGCCGAAACTCCTAGTAACATGATACTAACATGTTTGTTAGGAAAACAGGGGCCAGCATTCCTAGTAAACTGTAATACGTTGGAACCGAGAAAGATTCGGTTGATTTGAACTGTTTGGTTAGTTCGACGAATTAAGATTTTTGGGAATTTTGAGATTTGCACTCTGGTTTTGTAGGTTTTGTGGCTATTGTTGAATGCAGACACGTCTGATTCCGTCACCTAGTGGTCTATAATCGTGACGACTGAAGTCTTGGGATCGATTCTCAATTTTCGTTTTGCAAACATAGCGAGCAAAATATTGGTTACTAGCGACCCGCCCAGGCTTCGCATGGGTGCAATATATATATATAAACCTTCCTCTTGAATCACTCTATCTATTACTGAAAACCGCATCAAAATCCGTTGCGTAGTTTTAAAGATCTAAGCATACATAGGGACAGACAGACAGCGGGAAGCGACTTTGTTTTATACTATGTAGTGATTGTCATTAATTAAGCTTTAAAAATCAATTGCCGTGCGTTAGAAAAAACTCGAAAATGGCTCCACCGTTTTGGCGGTTTTTTGGTTGTGTTTGTAATTTTCGGGACAAGGTTTGTTGGAAATAAAAATGACTACTAGTTGCACTTTTTTACGAGCAAATTGCACCCGTTCGAAGCCGGGGCGAATTGCTAGTTACAGATATAATTCTCTCCCATGTTAGGTTAGACAGACACACCACTGTGTCTACCTTACGTTAATGATTAGTCTTCATACCTATTTTATTTGCATCAGGAGAATGAACATGATAAGTTACATTATTTGATGATTTGACGCCAATCAAATAAATTATATTATCAGATTTACCTACAAACAACATAATTTGCAGCAAGACTGCCACAAAATTATGTTGTAGTTTAGACGAGCTAAATGTTTTATTCCGAAAATGCTCATCGCTAGTAAAAAAATAATGTGCTAGGTAAACAAGACTGAAAAAATAACAAAACCTAAAAACAGTTATTGCAAAACACACACAAAGATAGATAATCAGAATCACACAGGAGCAGCACATGTAGCTACTGAAGATCACAAAAAAATGTTCGCAGTTACTATACAATAATTTACTCTGCCTTCTCTATAGTTTTTGCGCAACTTGACACGATGTCTTTTTTAAAATAAATAAACAAGCAAAAACGGTAAGCAATAAATCTGCGGGTCGGAATAAGAACACAGAAATCTGTGGAGTCATTAGAATGAATATATTTGTATATTTTTCCTTGTGGTAAAAGTTGTAAATCATTGTAATTGATATGAAAATAATGATGGAATTATTAACGAAAAAGAGATTACTTCTGAAGTGTAGGTACAGTCATAATTAAGATAGAACCAACGAAGAGAAAAAGATATAACGTTTTTTTTTTTTAAAGATACGATGAAAAACTTCTTTTAGCATACTATACAACCTAACTCATAAGTGGCTTAAAGTAGGAACTCCATAAGTCTTCTAGCTTATCTTCTGTACAATTTGTAATGGTCAGTTCAAGTGTCAACTTGGGTCAAATTGACGCGTGTAAGCAATGTATTAAACTAACACCAACAGTTGAGTGTGAACTCTGAACTTAGTTCAACAAGTGGGGAAAGTCCATTATTACATGATGTAAGTAACACCTACGATGGATGGGGTAAAGGAAAATGTTTTGGCATTTTAAAAGATAGTTCTTCTATAGATGCAAATGTACAATTTTATAATGCAACGTTTTACACTTCGATTACACTCCCTCATTGACAGTCCCTTAAATGCGTCTTCGATTCTCATTTATGAAATGTCACAAGATTGAGAGATGCTATCAAAATCTAAATATTTTATTTCAAATGGGCATGGGCACTTAACAAACGTCAACAAATAGGTGAACGGTTCGGATTGGCAAGAAACACCATGGTTACCTACTCTTTAAAAAAAATGGATTTAAGTATGGGAGGACACCGTAGGCCTAATAACGTTCATAATAGCAGTACATAATATTAAGGCAGTAGGGACGAAACGAAAACAGTTATTAAAACGTCATATAATATTTGTGATCTTTAAATCCAATGGTAACCTATGCCTATCGAATATTTGCAACATAATGATACGCCCTAGTTTATGTTAGGACGGATGAGATACTAAATAACCTTAATCAAGTCTAACCAATCAAAACATACACGAACAAAACAAGAGATAAACAAATTGATGGCAACAATCCAAACATGGAAACACACAAGCAAACATCACATCCTTAACCTAATGAAGTTTCCCTTGCGAAACACGTTAAATTAAACATTAAACTTTCGCTGTTAGATGCAACTGCATGCCCTCGAAACCCATGTGTTCGTGAGAAAAATTTTAATAATGTACACAACATGCTTTGAAGACCCGCTGTGCTAGCAGAAACTCTCTAGGTTTTTTACAAAATAAATCTAAAGCGCAAATGTTTTAAGTTGCTAGGACGCATGCTGATTGGATTGCCCTTTTTGTTTTTGCTGTGAATTCTCCAAGGTTGTTTTGCTGAAGCTATTTCAATTTCTGCTCGTTCGAATATCCGTTATTAATTGCAGACTGGCCATCGCACTTGGATTCCCCCGCCTACATGCCAAGCAAATTGCCTGAAAATACCAGATACATAGTCCAAATGCGCTGATATCTAAACAGATATCAAAGCCCATCATAAAGTATTCGCTCAATCTGAGATCAAACATACAACTTCAAATGCTCAAGCAACACGACCAACAGGACATTCGAAAGCTCAAAACATTAATATAACAGATACCACCGAAGAGGATACCAGATAAACTAATTCCGATAGATATCGAAGCGACGGACAATTACTTATTGAAGATAATGTAGATTTTGAAATTATCGGAATAGCATAAGATATCTTAGACCATTCTCTGATAGTGTTGGCCTCTGATTCCGCAGTCCAATTGAATAAACGAGCCTATATTTCTTATCAGATTTATAGCCTAAGATTGGATCGGCTATTAATTTTGTTATCTAGTGCTCGCTTGCAGGGATAGCGGAAACAACTGGGCTTTTCGAAAACAGGCCGTGTAGGCATGCATACAATCATTTATTAACTATTTGTGTTATGTAGGTTGCAAGTGTTACTATATCAGATTTAGATAAGCCCAAAGGAACCGATAAGAAAATAGGAAGTGAAATTAATAAATTTCACTAGGTATCTTGTAAATGCGAAGCAATTGAACCATATAGATATGAAAGAAATAAAGATATTCATTTAGAAAGCCCTGCAGACCACAATGCAGTGAGACATAGTCTAAACATAGAAACCATAACAAATATGAATGTGTCACGCTAACACAGTGACACAAAGAATCAAAACCAAGTTAATCAGCAATTAGTCAGTCCATAGTAATTGGGATCAAGTTCACTAACTCGAAGATACCAAAATTAAAAAAAACGAGCCTAATAAATCCAGACTGATGCAACCGAGTAAGAAGACAAATTGCCTGGTACAAAACTCCCCCTACCGAAACTTTGGCAAAAGGAAAACTGGACACCACATCTGGGCACCTGTACCAAAATACGCGAATATATGGAGGAATATTATTCCTAGAATAGCAACAGACTGTAAAATGAATATGGAGACACCATGTGCATTCAAAAACTTGCACCGGCAAACAGGTTCGCTGTTGCAGAAATAGTTGCCAAGGGAAATTAAGCTTTTTGGTGGGGAGCTTAGAACTTTGTGAGGATCAAAATTGCATGTCCTAAATGCATATAGTGGTAATGGGATGATTTGTCATTCAGTGGACAGCGTTGACGTGACGTTTCGCTCTTTTGCTAATGCTCATTTTGGGAGGTGGAGCTCCTCTACAGGTCTTTAAGGGGAAAAAGTCTGGTGCAGTTTTGGAATCTTTGATGTTTTAAGTTAAGCATTTCTTTTGGATATTATTTCAGAATTAACTTTGAGTTCAATGCTTTTTCAACTCTTTTTATTTTTAATAAAACGCAATGTTTGTGGTATTACCAAACACATAATTTCAATACATTATCTAAGGAAAGCCTTTATTCGTCTCAAATTATTCTATTCATTTGTTTAATTCAAACTGTCACACCATTTAACCTCATTCAAGGCATATTTGAATTCTTAGATGAGGTTTACCATAAAGTTAAAATCAACTACAATTTCTCACTCAAAGTCTTCCTTAATTAAGCTTTTCCATAACAAAATAGTCAACCAACATAACATCTACATTACAGTTGTCCAGTAATGGCCACTGGTCACAAATAGCAGCGTGGGCGCAATGAACTGAAACACATATCATACCGTGGCACAGCAAATATTTACAGTGCTGCAAGTCGCCGCGAATACATCAATGACAAAACATTAAGCTTTGGACATGGACGAGGAAAATTTAGATGGAACTGTCGTATAATATTACAGATTAGGACGTAAATAGTAATGCTAATGTAAATATATTGGAATTGGTTGAAGTGAAACATTCTATATATAGAAGAAATAGCAAATGATAATATACATAGTGTCGGGGCTAATAATAAAGTTGTGGATATCTTAGGTATTTTAATTAAAGCCACAATTTTAACGGTAAATTAAGACATGAAATCTGACCACCTAACAGCAAAATCAAAATTGAATACGACATAAATATCGCTAATATTAATATGAGCGGAGATAAAACTGAAATAGAAGAGAAGATACGGATCAAATAAGACGCAACGTCAAATACACAAGATTTATAATGTGCCGCTGGAGTAGCGTTTAATGAAGAAACATCGAATTTATCAGCTGCCGACGTGGTGACAAGACAAACTGGAAAAATAAATGCAGATGCAAAACTGTGGGAAGGAAGCAAAGATTCTGTAGATATGTGTCTATCTACGATGGCAAACAAGGATGATGAAAGGAAGATACGTTTGGATGCAAAAAATGTGTCCTATAGAAACAGCTGTTTTTTAAAAAGTAAATATGATAGGACCCGGTGTTTTTTAAGAATCGTTTTTATAGTTGAGTTGAAGCAGAAGAGTATATCTAAGGTGCCTGCATTCTAATTGCACGTATGACACTATATCCACAAGACAAAAATAGAAACGCAACTTCAATTTATCACTCACATTAATTTCAAATACATCGTGACAATAAATTCAGACAAGTGAATAAAGGTAAAAAAGTACTGCTTACACATTTATGACATGTTGATAAATTCATGATTTGTCTTTATTGCTTGTGCACATGTTCTGTATTGACAGCTGAAAGAGCAGGTGCTCTTAAAGGTCTATAATAGATGACCTTTTTATCTTTATGAGTACTTGGTACTTAATTCTCAGTTTTGCAAATGGATGAAACAGTTCCAATAGCACTTACAGATAAGACGTGGTGACTGAATGAATGAACTGAATGTATTAGTGACACCCATAATTAATAGAATCGATGATTGGAAATACTGCGATTATAAAACCGGGCGTAATCTACAAGAAATTAAAATAGTCAAAGTTGTAGACGATCTACAACATTAAAAAGTCCGTTTTAAAATAAAAGCTTTACATGCAATACGAAATCATTAAATTTAAATGCAAATTAAATCAGCAACGTCAATTATATGAATATTGCAATAATTGATAACCAGCAATTGACAGATAGCGTAATAAATTCAAACAGAACAAACCGTCTTAACTATAATTCTTGATAGCTTGTCTGATTATAATCTTTACAACATACATCAAAGGGGCTATTTTCCCGCAAAACACCAATTAATTCAGTCTCATTTGGAGAGAAAATAACCGTTATTTATGAGTTTAGAGTTACTCGCGAGATTATGCACGCTCCTGACAAATTTCCCGGAGACAAGCGCCGGCGCAGGTTTCACTTATTTGGTGCGAAATGAGCGAATATATCAAGTTGAATAATTGAATTTTTTACTGACCCATGGCGAGTAGGTCTTTTGAGTTAATCATTAGAACTGGAGGATGGAAATTTAGGACAGGGAACTAATGAAGCAGACTCGATGATGAGCCTAAAACGATGGATGGACTGTCAGAAAGATAATGGTTATAAAGGGGGAAAGTACTGAGATGACTACTAAAAGAGAAATATGAAAGAAGAAGACAAAACATTGGGAAAAAGGCAGGAAGATAAAGATCCAAATGCCAGCAAAAATGAAGCAAAACTACGGAAGAAATAAAAATACACTAAGTCTAGACAAAATAATGGAGCAACGAAATAAAAATCCAAGTCTCGTAAAACGAACACCACTCCGCAAAATAGTTATTTTTAGTTTACATAGGTAACAAACAAATTTAACATTTAAGACCTGTTTAGTAATTCAGTACGTGGCTAAACAAGTAGCAAGGTTGAACTAATCAAACACAACTAGACTAGAGTGTAAGAAGGCAGAGATTGACTCAGCCGCAATTTAAGTTCTTACACTCTTAGTAACAGTTTTTCATATAGATTATTTTATTACGCAATATGTTCCAGAAGTCTATTTTCCTGCAGTTGTAAAATTTTTTATAGTAGACCATCTAAATGGAACACGGTGAAAAACTATTTATTTTCATTCGTACCATAAAAATTTTACGACGTTTTAAGCATCATCTCCACTTCGGAACTACATTTCAGAGTCTCTTAGTTAAAGGTTTATTTGTCTTTGGCTTTGCAAGGATTTTAGTACATGTCAAATCTATTATGTCTCATTTAATTGCCCGTGTTTCTTGGAAAGTATCAACTGCGGTAGAGAGATTGGCTGTGAGAGATACGAGCTGTAAAAATCGGACATTTATGTCTGACATCTGTTTATTGACACGAAAATTGCCTTGCCAGATTAGTGCTCTTTAGTGTTTGTCCACTGAATTAATGAATTTAATGTTTTGGAAGCTGAAGAAATAAATACGGCTAATCCACTGCCAAAAAACCCGTTTAAAGGCTTAAGTGAAGAACATTCGGTTATTAGCGTTCATTTATTACAAAATGAATGACACGATGGGCAGGAAATGAATTAAAATAGATATCCCGATAATGATAACATATTTATCGTCGAAATCAGACTTTCTAGACTCACTGAAACCCACCATTCTGTCGTTACAAATTATTGTCACGAATCCAAAAATAAAGCCATCATCCATGCCAAGATTAATAAATAAAATTAATATGAAACGCAAAGTGAGTGGAAATAATATGAAGAGAGCTTTCTTGGTTGTCATAATAACATTAGGTGAATATAAAATGGCGCCGTACGTCTCCAAGGTTGGGTAAGGACATCACGAAGTCACTGATCACGATTTTCCCAACATAATAGAAATTCAAAGGGCGTTCGATGACCATACAAGGGCTGCTAGGGCGGAAAAGTTTCGCACTGGACTTGAATGAAGATTTGAAGCTTGTATTGCATAAAATGGCGAGGTATGTTGTTGTGTTTAAGGAAAAGGCTGTAGGTAACAATTGTATAACAATGGTGTTTGTTTATAAAATGATGGTGTGATATGAAATTTGATTTGACAAAATTCACGGTACGTCATGAAATGATTTAATAATATAAGTTGTAAACTCTTGTTCTATTTTGTATGTTGCACAATAGTTTTTTTTTTATAATCAGAGGACCTAGACCTACACGCTTTCAAAGCGTTTCGTATTACTACCAACAGTTATGTCTGACCTGGTAATTTTTGGCCCCTCATCATCGTTTTTGTTGATATAATATGTATCACTTTGTCTAGGTCTCAGGATATCAGTTTTAAGTTCTGCATCACCTTTACCATCGTCTTCTTCTAGCCCTTGTTTCATTTAACTTGAGGTCAGCGCATCATATTTTTTACTTCCATTCTCTCTTGTCCATCGTAATTTTATTCAACAGCTAGACCCTGTTTAATTTTTGTCTTTAGTTTTTTTTATTAGCTTTATCATTCACGCCAACCATATAAAAAGTGCCACCCAGTGACCAACCCTACAAGCCCAGAGGATGCTCCGGCGCAGTTGTCATCCGTCGTGTTGGCAGTACTGTTGCAAAAGGCGCCGACATCCGTCGCCCGCGCACGCCATTTGTATGCAATACGAAATCATATTGATTTGCCATGGAATCGTTTACGTGGGATCAAAGGTTTTTTCGTCTTTAAAGGAAACTTTGTAGCCTTTTGTTTAGATCTGTGTCACATGAGATGGTTTTTAAATTATACATTTGCATGTTTTTGTACCTGATATACATGAGCAAATCTATCTCAAGATTAATCACTCAATACGTAAACTCATCAATCAAAACAAGGATCCTGTCAATCCCCAAACAAGTTCATATGCAGAATAATAATACAAAAGCAGGTAAATAAGCAAAATACTTTTATCTAATATCAATAAATTATAAGGCTGTCGATAACATTCCTATGAAATAGACTATTTATTTAGGTCCACACATGAAAAAATATTCGCAGAATGTCATCACTGTACACAATCCTATTTGGGTTTCGATAGTGACGGAGAAAATATTTGGCTTCCTATAAAAAAGATAGAAGATAGATATACTTGCATATTTGTTTTATGATAAAAGATGATATGACAAAATATGAGGGTCGAAATCTTCGAGATTGCAAAAGCATAGGTATTTGAGGCAACTTGTACAAATAGCCCAAGGTAGTGGTGGGATAAAACGACTTTCCAAGTTCCCCATAATTCTAATTATAATAAAGAAATAGTGTGGTGACAGATTTAATACACATCTCATTTAATCTCATAAAAATAATCCATAACATCCTCCCAGCCCTAAAAATCACGACAAATTAAACAAATTATCATCCCTCAATCAAATTGATGTACCAGGACCTCATAACTACACAGGACGTTACATTAAATAGATCAGAACGACCAACATAAGACGACCTCCCACAGACGGACGCTGGACCGACCAGACACAATGACGAAGATTCGAAAAGAGAGCAAAGGGCTCTAAATTAGCTGGTTATTAAAGTAATTAGGCATCCGGTGCTTCTAATGAGAACCAAATGAGAGGGTTGGGGAGGGAACAATCGATTTGTGACCGTGAAGTAATAACCTTTTCCGTTGCTATATTAATTTTTCGGTGTTAACTTGTGATACAAAGTTGAAGAACTCGCACATGGAAGTAATATTTTGGTTATAAATAATACCTTCACAAAGCTTAAAATAGCTAATGGTGTAGCTGATTCAGAATTTAACACAACCGAAAAACAGTTACAAAAGATGTACCTGCCAAAAAAAAACGATTATGGAACCATATTTAAATAACGTTGGCGCACCAATAACGATTGTAGATACCGATCAAGCCCTACGCATTGAGTTTGACAATATAATTCTCGACATGGCGCCTTAAACCCACTTTGAATAATAAACGGACAAAAGAAATCATTTCCGATTGCCAAAAATAACGAACCATAGGCCCTACAATTGATTTTGGTATATCAATTCGTATGCACAGCATAAAGCGATTAGAATTTTAAATTCTTGGTATCCCATCCTAGATTTTTGTTAATACGGATGGATTTTGAATACGAAATCCATGGTTTTTAATTTTAAGAAGCCCATAAACATTCGACACATGTATTTTGGGTCCTATTGTTGGTTCTTTGATATTGTCGACATTTGTTACAACAGTATGGCATTCTTACTTCCTACGATTATTTGGCAATTGATGTCTAAATGGTAAAGGCGCTTGAATAATAATAGCTGAAGTAAAATATGAAGAGGAAGTAGACGTACATCCTTTGCTGGTATTTCTTATTAATCCTGCATTATTATTCATCTTTACCCTGGACACAATGCCTTATGTTGGACATTTTTACATGGAACAGTCATTCTTATACCTAACAAAAAGTTTATTAGATATAGATTTTGATTTTATGGTCAGTCATTTCTAGACATTGACTTGAGGTTGCACTTAAAGATAACCACCAATATTTTGTTTTCGTTAAGCCTACTGCGGCGGACCCCAAAACAAGGCAAGTGTTCTTCAAGTTTTTTTTTGTTTTTTAAAAAAGTATTAGTTAATTCAAATCTCCTCGTAAATAGAAAAAAAAGACTTACCTAAAACAATATCTCTGGCTGTAACAAGACACGCCGTTGTCAGCAGGAACGTGATGGCGATTGGCATTTCGCGCCAAAACGCAATGGCGGCGAACGTCATATTTCACCGGCAAACTCAACTCCTCTTTTTGGGATCCATTAGTTTCTGTAACAAAGAAAAGAAAATCATCATAAATAAACATATTATAATATATTGAAATAGTGATGTCACTCGCTTGTTTTTAACAAATCCATGAGTTCCAGTTCATAAAACGTAACATAACTTATGAAAACATTGAAATAATAGAAGCAGACGAAAATATCTGACAGGATTGTAAAGGATATGAAAAGAGATAATGATCTTACAACTGAAGCGTAGAAAATAAACTGTTCATTAACTGTTTATTTAACCAACCTTAATGAGGATCGACGCAATATCTAATACAGTTTTATATTAGAGGACTTCTTTGGTGGATAGAATAATAATCAGAAAGCTACATTATTCGTAGGTGCAAATATAGGCTATAAAAATTATATCATGCATATTTTTTGCGGACGAAGTCGCGGGCGAGGTGCTAGTCCTTACTATTACCACAGCATTACTATGCAATGTAATACTTTCGGAAGTTCAGTACGACGACAAAAGTTTAGACTGACAATAGAGAGATACACGCGTATCATTTTTTCATGGTACCAGATGTCTTAAACTCTTTGGACATTATGCGCATTCCATTGCCTGTCTCTAAAGACAATAGCCAATTTCAAACCAAGCCATATTTGTCGAAATATTTGTCGGCAATACGCGTATTGTAGGAACATCTGTGGCCCTAAAAATAGCCTTTCTAACATGCATCGACACTAAAATGCAGTACACAGCGCACATTGGTTGCGAAGCTGTAACCTTTAAAATACAGGCTGTGTAAAACTAATAAATGTCAAAAGATTTGGAAATAGAGCGTTTAAATCATTAGGGGAGCTACGCACTAGTTCGAGTCAGCACATTCATTTGGCAGTATTTGTTGAACAAGAATGCCGACCCGAAGCGACAACTACACATATTTGACTTTAATTCGGCTCCTACCAATCGTAATCATCACATGACATGAACTACAGGTTAGTTCATGTCATGTCCATTGACCCGAATATGATGCATCATCGATGTCATGTTCGAGTCAGTTTGGCACAATTCGAGCTAAGGCGATGTTTTTCCCGAAAGTATAGCATAATCAGCCTATATTGTTCCCACTGCTGGGACACACGGCCTCTTCTCTATGAGAGGGAATGGGCTATCCACCATGCGGGCCCAGTGCAGGTTAGTAGATGTCACATGTCTTCGATTTTTTGGTTCTAGGACATGCCGGTTTCCTCACGATGTTTTCCTTTACCGTTTTGAGAGCAGTGGTCATGAAATAAATTACACAAAGTAATGCACCTGCCTGGGTTCGAACACGGCTTACTGTTTGTAAGTCAGGGCCGCTACTACTGGGCCGCTGTTCTCCCGAACGTATAATATCTACGAAATATCATCTGGCTGTGCCGAATCACGCCATTCCGTACAAGTGTGTAGCACGCCTTAAAGTGAAGTTCACCGAAATACTTGAAGTTTACGCAACTTTACATATATCGTACTCCGTATATCTCATGTTGGTCTATTTGTGTATCTAAAGGATTTGCAAGACGCGTGGCTAGTTAGTAGTTACAAGAAAACTGGTGCCAGAGTGTCTTGTACGAGACGACAGTTGCTGTGTTACGTTGCCAAAGACATTTCACTCATGAATTAATTTTATGTTTTGCTATTCATAGAATTAGACATACTAGAAAATTAATGCCCCTTGGTGCTTACGGGTGCATGTCAAATAATAAGAACATTATAGTCTTAGTACTAAGAAGTATATTAAGTACTCACAGTACTGAAAAAGCCATCGAAAGTAAACCAGCAAAATATTTCATAACGTTACCACATTTTCCTTGAATTCGGGAAAGAAAAACACTTCATAAGATTTCAGACGAAAATAGAATCGGCCAGCAATATTGAGTCATTTCACTTCCCGTGATTCGATTTTTAAAAGGCGCATTTATCAATCATCACAACCCAATCGTGTGCTGATCCCTGCCAACTTACACCATACACTGTTTAACCAGCGATAAATTACCCAAATTACCTTGAAAACCAGGAACATTTCTTACATCAATACATGAGGGTGAGTCAAAAAACAAGCTGTTTTACACAAAATTTACGAGGTCACTGCGAATTAATTAAGAAGCTGAGATATTAGGTTGTTGTCAATGACACAGCGATCGAGGGCAGTGCAAATGTCTGGGCAATGTGTGTGTTTGGACGGATTTCTGGGATCCGAGGCCGAAACAAACAGGACGGTGATAACAAAGATTTAAGTTGATATAAAAATAAAAGATAGTCTTGATGTAGAAATATACCAAAGTGAAATAGATCAGTCCATAGATAATGATTTAGAAACGAAACCAGAAGATATTGACAGTGGTCAAAGCGATCTAGTAAACCATCATCAAATGAGAAGGACTTAGGAAACCATTCTTGAAATTTTGACATTACTGAAAGGAAATGAAATTGAATTGGCGAATGTTAATCCGAAGATTAAAAAACAATATTAACAGCATAAGAAAGAAAGCAAACATTCTTCTTCATTCACATCTTATTATCTTCCCGTACGGAACCCATACCATTGCTTAACAACATTTTTATACATATAATTATAACTTTCCTTGCAGTACACGGCACCGGTCGTTGGCACGGTATAAATTTAAACATTAAATAAACAAGCATATAAAATAACTCAGGTTTGATTCACTGCTGCACTGCTTTTGAGAAGGGGTAAAGTTTTTATTTTGTGTGTTAATATAACTTTATATTCAATCTGGATATTGTGTTTCGTTTCATCTAGTGGGGTGAAAATTGTATCTTATTGAGATGTAGTTTCAGATTAATGTATAAATTCTTTAAATATATTTTTATCTTCAAGCTTAAATTAATCACAGCACAGGTTTGGAGTAACCTTTATTGTCTTATTTCTTCGTCATATAATTATGTCTTGCATCAGTTGTATCTTATTTAGTATTTTCAGCCTTGGAAACTTCTTGTGGATAATCTGTTGCTTCTATAATAGTTAAACCAACTACCAAGTTTTCTCCTAGATGCTATACATATATGACATAACATCTGGAAGTGTTTTTTTATATGAAAAGTAAGTACTAAATTTTGTATTCATTATTAAAAAGTACAATATTCTGGACCAGTATACATATATAGAGAAGAGTAGGTCAGGTCCACCGAAGACTAAACAAAAATCAAAACGTCTGCACTATAATAATATGTTGTTTTACAGTCCGTGGCTGATATTTGGGTGAGCGGTTTTCGTTGTGTTTTTAGAAAGAAGTGCGTTATCCGCTGTTGTCTTTTGTTGCTTTAAAAATAATAATAGACAGTGGAATGGGGGTCAGTAATATCTATGTTAGAATTAGGGTTAATTGCACCAGAAATCGCTAAACGTAATTAAAATTACCGATGAAAAATTCCTATGTGGAGGGGTTCGGTATGATGAACTGAACACGTGGTAGTCGTTTGTGCGTCGATGTCCATTCTACTCTGTATAACTCCGTCCCTATCATCTTCAAAAGATTCACAGACATTTAAAAATGTTAAAAATTTGTTATTACATATTGTTTTTCAATAGTTTTCAGTTTTATTATTAGAACGTTAAAGACGGGCATTTGTACAATAATTTGTAAATAAGAGTTGATCCAAGATAGAATTTAAATATCGTCATCGTTTACCACCCAGTTTATTTTTAGTTTTTAATTTAACTAAAATTAATTTCACGCGTGTACGTAAACATAAACTTTTAACGATCAATCATAAACAAAAATAGTCCAGTATATTTTCCCTTCAATTTTCTACAAACACTACTATTTTCGAAGCTCTGTTTTATGTCAGTATTCATAGCATCATATAACACGTGCCGTAGTTCCGTATATCATAGTACGGAGGGGTTAACCCGACGATATATTTTAAATATGGATACACCATCAGCTTTTTAGTGTTAAATCCTTTTCATATACCCCTCGTTCTGAATCGGTTTTCAACAATCATTTTAGGGTTCCGTTCAAAAAGGGTGCCAACGGGACCCTATTACTAAGATTCCTCTGTCTGTTCGTACGTCACAGGGCTGTATCTTTTGAAGAGTGAAAGGTAGACACTTGAAATTTCCACAGTGTATATTACTATGGCCGCTATAGAGACAAATAAAATAAAAATAACATTAAATTTAAAATTAAAGGGGGTCGCCATACAAGAAACGTGTTTTTTCGGCGTTTTTGGCTTGATCTTAATAATGGTACTTACAAAAATATGTAGCATAGGTGTAAAATTATACGATTGTATGGTACCCTTCGCATGCGAGTCCGACTCACACTTGGCCAGTTTTTTTAGTGTATAAAAAACCGGCCAAGTGTGAGTCGGAGATATAATCCTTTTTATAAACCCCTCGTTCTAAATCGGTTTTCAACAATCCTTTTTGGTATGATTTATTTATTTCGAAGGGTGAACGGATTGAGGCGCGTAATTGTTTCGCTATTAATAACTTTGTAGACTAAATTGTTGAGATGCTTTTTTGTTTTTTTGTCTTCACGGGTGAATGAACGAGTGTTTAGTGTTGTCATAGAACTGTGATTTATGGGTGATTCTATCGGCTGACATTTTGGCGTCTGATCGAAGCTGGTATATGTTTTTAAACTGACATTTTCACTTACCCTGAAACCAAATAGTAAACATGGTAAATATCCCGTGATATTTACCATGTTTACTATTTGTTTTGAATTCCCGATATTTCGGCGCTGTGGCAAGCACCATGATCATGGATAAACTGAAGTTACTGCGGGCGGCTCTAAAAACAAATAGTAAACATGGTAAATATCCCATTTTCAGTGTTAATGAAAAATGTTTGGTGTTGCATGTCTAAAATCAGTGAGTAATATGTTTTTTTTTATACAGACACTGCCACAGTTTGGTGCAGTGGAAAGATTACAAAGAACGAAAAGTTATTAATATTGTTAATCTGCTTTGAAATGGATTGCCTGTCGAAATATTCTGAAACAAGTTCGGCATTGTAATATTAAACACCTTTATTTCACTAATTGATGTGGGCTTGAAATACAGGTTTAAATAAACCTAGATCGGGCAGGTCGTTACCAAACACCTGAATTGAACTATCATTACTTGCAACTGTTGAATATATTTTAGTTATAGTTTACTTATATGTACTAATTATACGATTTTATGAGAAATAATATACTGCGCCTACATGTACACTTTTTGTAATACTTTTTTAAATAAATTATTCTTATAATTATTAACCTATAAAAAACTGGATTATACGCGAGCTAAATCATCATACCCTGTTCTAATATTACTACTCGTATTTATTTGCGGTCGATGCACCATGCCTTCTTCTTTTATACTTCTCTATCATTAACTATTTAAATAAAAAAATATCTCAATAGTAAAGATAACAAAACAACAGATAACTAAACAGAAGATTATTTACAAAATTTTAGAGAGAAAGAGACAAAAAACCGTAAACGTAGATGTGTATTCATAAAATAAATAATTACATAACGCTAGCGCCAGATGTCGCGTGCGGCGGTTTTTTTTTAAGTCATGTTAGTAAACATAGCTTTATGAGTTTGTACAGGGTGATTCTTTATTGTATGGGCCGTTAAATGAAAAATAATCAGAGTAAGTCTTATCTACCAAGTGTATGAGGTAAAATCTAGCCCTTCTTTATAGTTTTTCCCAATTTGGAGATCGACAAGTCATCATCTGCGTGGCCTTTTCCCAACTATGTTGGGGTCAGCTTCCAGTCTAACCGGATGCAGCTGAATATCAGTATTTTTTTATTTAGCCACGAGCTCGACAAGTATGGTCCGTAAAAACCTAAAAATATTTAGCAATTATTATTTTCAGTTGCACTGAAGTTTTATTTGTTCTGCTCTTAGTTTAGAACCATAAGTTTGTCAACCAGTCTTGCCAAAGAGTATCGTATTACCCAGTAATAACTGGATTGTGGAGTTCAGATAGGCAGTCACTCCATGTAAAATACTGGTATTCAGCTGTATCCGATTAGACTGGAAGCCGACCCCAACGTAGTTGGAGATGATGATGATTTTCAGTTACACTAAAGTTTTATTAGTTCTGCTCTCAGTCTAGAACCATTTTGAAGAAGCATAAAAATTCATTCAAATCAAGGGCCACCTATTTGCTGTACTCATCACTATGTAAAATACACAGTTAATCTGCTTATACACAACCCTGCTAATTAACCCAGTCAATACATAGTGAATTAATTATGCATGTACATTTATACAAACAATCACATTAAATCTCACCACACAACGCGTTTACTGGTGATAAACAAATAGTGCTAATTGTGTGCGTGCGAGTAAATGTGTGTAATGTGCACGAAACCGCACGGAGACGTAGCTTTATTTGACAGGTTCGTGCTGACCGCAACAATAGACAAGATAGAACCAGAAGGATTAGTATCTTGGTATTTACTTTACAAAAAAAAATACATTCTATAACTAAGGTGAGAACTCTTTTCCAACGTCAAAAAATTTACAACATACAGTTTTTTTTATTACACTCGTACCAAAACCCACCCTTCATATTAAAACACGCGGACACTAAAATAAGGTGGATATTGAAAATTCTATGAAAGATTATAAATATGAAAGATTATAGAGAACTAGCACTTCGCCCGCGATTTCGTCCTCAAAAATTGTGATAGCTCGGCTAATATGCATGATACCCGCGAATAATGTAGCTTTTTACCAGTGAAAGATTTTTTGGAATTGGATCATCGGAGATTTCCCCCTACATACAAACTTACAAAGAAACTTTACCTCTTTATAATATTAGTATAGAAGTAATATTAGTATAGATGACAGTTTATATGGAATTTCGTCACTTTTCGTACCACACATTTGTCTTTGCATCACCTAAAGCTAAATTGTAGAAAATAGTAATAATAATATAACTGTGTAATTGAGTCGACCCCTAAACAATTTTTTGCTTAAATTATTAATTTAAGTAAAATATTATTATTAAAAAGATATAATATAAAAAATATTTAGAAATTTACAATGGACCCTAAAAATGCTACATAGTAGAAAGGTTATTTTGTGAAAATATTGAAATGTTAACTGTCAAGTGGAAGTTTTATTTGACCATAATTTATACACCAACTTATTAGTATTCCATAGTGGACCTTTTACACAAATATTTTGTAATGCATTTAACCACAACCACAGAACGGTGATAATTGAAAGAATCAACAATTCAATACCACCACAGATGATCTTGTGAAACAATAAGTTACTAAAGACATAAATAAATAATATATAATAATAATACTATTATGTCGTGTGAAATAAATTAATAATACAATGCTCTACATAGAATATGAATCAACCGAGAAATATTTTATGTTTTGGTGACAGAACTGATTAATATTTTATTACACATTAAATCTCTTGGGAGATATAAGACCACGGTGTTATCTTTTAGGTAAATGTCTAACTGTGTATTTAGCTAAGTATTTAACCTTAGATAGCTACCGTTACCTATAAGCAATTACACATTTTTTTAGAAGTTATAAGACAAAAAAACCGTTAATCTCTTAAGTCAAAAAAATACAGTAAAATACACAAAAAAAAATTGTACCCCTTAATAATTTTATTTATTTGCTAATTAATACTGATTGAGATGTTAAATCTTATATTTAAAATAACCATATTCTAAGACTGTACAACTACCACCCAACAACATTCCAAACTAAATTCGCACGCAAGTACTAAACGCCATTGTTAATTCGAATTCGCGTTCGTATTTTAAAACATCCTGTGTGAGGAAGCTCGCACGTGCTACGTAAACTTCCTGCGTTCACCTTTGTGCGCCGCGACATGGCCAAAGATGTACTATAATCGATCGCACTTGACGCTTGGGCAAAGACGTACAATAATCGATTGCGCTTGAAAAGCAAAGTTGTATTAAAATCGATCGCACTTGACGGTTTGGACAAAGATCTTACTAATATTATAAATGCTAAAGTTTGTGAGGATGGATGGAAGTTTATTACTCTGTCACGCATAGACTGCTGAACGAATTTGGATGAAATTTAACACATAGATAGTCTATAACCTAGATTAAAAGATAGAATACATTTTATTTCGGTAGTATGATCCCGTAGGACAGTTACCGAAGTTCACGTGGGAGAAGCCGCGGGCAACAGCTAGTGTACTATAATTGTTGGCAGTTGACAGTTTGGGCAAAGTTGGCAGTTGTTTGAATAGTTGGTAGTCGATTAAGTTAACAAATGTTACAGGTGGTCAATTAGAAGTAATTGTGTTATGGCAAATAAAGAAGCTTTCTACGAGTATGTCAAGATTAAAGTTTGGAGAGAAAAAGACTGTCATTACGAGTTGTTTTCAAGCTGAACCTTTAGTGCATGCATAAATGTCGTTGAAGTCGATAAGAAAAATGATAAAGCATGTATCAAGCATCCACGTCAGCCAAGTCTGGATTTGTGCCCGATTGATGGCAATAGGCTCGCCCCCTATTACATGAGACTTTAACATAAGTGGTAAAATGTGGGTGTACGTGTACTGTTAGGTACGCCTGTACCTAATAGTACGGGGATTAAAGGCGTTATGTTATGTTTATTTGAAGTTAGTGACCTAATCAGTAGCCGAAAATGGGTTAGATACTTATAACAGAAACTTTAAGAAACCCACCCATAGTTTATACTTAACTTTCATAGATAACATAGCATGCTCCAACACTCAAAAGATCGAACATTCCAAGTTAAAAGCTTAAAAGAACCATAAAAGCTGGTGGTCGTACAGTTAATATACTCTGTACATTAACCATGGGCTATGGGCTACATGGGGTGCGAGTGCTAGGGCTATTAATAGCTCATGGCACCAGGTAACCCCTGTATGACTACGGTTTGAAGAATCAACAGAGAAATTATATTTTTCGGTATTCAAACGAGTGAAATTTTATGAAATTTATGCTTCCTTTGTTTTTTTTTTTTTTGTTTTACTAAAGTTATTTTTTTATTTATCGACCAGCGTTTTATTAAAAAAAAAACGATGACGCTTGTTATTTTGAAATTAGAATTTTTCAAAAGAATATTCTCTTCATTCGATGCCAATTTAAATTGGGAACGTCTTTCAAAGCTCACTGCAGATGGCGTGTCCATAGCTAGGTCCCCATCTGACCAATGAGGTTACGCTATTTTCAAATATAAATTGACATAAACAGATTTTCAACCAATGACGATCTTTGGAACCAGCTATGCTAGTGGCATTAGTATCACAGTTCCCTTGCCGGTTGAATCGACCTAGAATTTGTCTACGAGTTTGGGGAGTTCTATAGCATCCATCAGTTCCTGTAACGTGCAGACAACAGGACAAGCAGGACGTGATATTGAGTGTCCCATGATGATGAACACCGCATTTACACTACAGGGTGGAGACATCTATGAATCTCCATGATCTGAGCACGTTTTCCTCGGTCGACCTAGGTCCGGAGTCTGTTTAATGACTTAAACAAATTGACATTTGACTCCGACTTTTTAAGAAAAAACTTTTTAATATCACCTTTATGATCTTACCATACTTAATTAACTCCAAAATTAATTTCTAATATATCTTTTTAATACCATTAACCTCGACTTATATTGCTTCTGAATCAGTTCATAGATAACATTCCTGTTACAAGTGTTTTATGAGGCAGTAACTTATCTCAAACTAATAGAGATACAGAATGGAGTGCCACTAGGGCCACTACTTACACCACTTTGGTTTCAAGTGCAATCCTTTTCTTTATTTATAGATATGTTCCAAGGTAGAAGGTTACGAACGAAAATAAAACTGAATTGGTTTTTGAACGAGCTTAAGTCTGTCTGTCTGTTTGTCTGGTTTTGAAAAATATTTAGTCTGAGGATTAAGTCTTAAGCTAGATAAGGCACCGGTTTGAGATATCAGATAGAAAATACTAACTGTGCGAATTGAATTACTTACCTACTTGATTGATAAATAAGTATTATATAACCCTCCTTTTAGGCTTCGCTGCAGTCGGGTAAATACCTTGAGGCCAACATGTCAGCATCAAAAAATCGTTACATGTACGTATTCACAGAATTATAATCATTGAAATCATCAATACAATCCTCTTACTTCATTTAATCCTTTGTTGCCCTAGTTACTACCAATCTTACTACAAGTTGTAATACCGTTAATTTTGATTGCCCTACCTACTACTCCAGTATTAGGTTGTAAGGAGGGAAAAAATAAATTGTCCGTGTCGTGTGCCCGTTAGTACTTACACAAAAAAAAAAAACAAGTAATGTTTCTAAACTAATTTTTTATTCTTAGTAACTCGAACATAAAACAATTGACTACTAAAATAAAAAAAATAAAGAAAAAAGTTTCATGTTTACTTTACATATTAAAACGAAAATTACCGTAATAATCTTAAGTACTAACAACTACAAAGGCATTTAATGACATTGAATGACTTTTTTATGAACTAGTCATTTAATTCCATCGATCCCAAAAAACGCAAGAAAATTTAAATTTCGCAGGCTACCATAGCGATTGCCCCTAAATTACGTCTCTTTTTCCTATCCAAATTATTATCGTGAAAGCTTTGGAGAACCCATGAGAAGTGTACCTATATTGAGCTGTGATATCACAACAGATCTGGTAATCAAACAGTGCGTTCACACGATAGGTCAAATTCATACGATCAGCGTTATTTTGGGAGCTTGTATACCTTATGCTGCGTTTGGCTTGGCCAGTCGCTGGGGAGCGGTGAAAGAGTTAGTGGAAAGAGTAAATAAATTTATATTATAATTGCTGTTCTAATTTTTCATAGAGGTTTTTCTGATATAGAGGTTATTCTCTTATAATGTTTGATGCTATAAAAAAGCAGAGAGAAAGAAAATGACTAGTAATTGTGGTGTTCACTAGAAACACTACTTTGGTTTAGAATAAAACCACCAAATTATCAGTAAGTAGATGAACTACTTTAAGGGTACGTGCATTCGCTGCCCGGAATAAGTGAGGACTAGTTTATATGGAACCTTAAAGCGTCACGCTACGTTTATTCGTATATCACAGTAATTATTACTGTAACTATCCAAAGCCGTCACCAGACATGAGTACGGTGGTACGGTGGTATGGTCACTTATATTGGTGAGTATAATACCAATCATGTAATAACATCGTTTTAGTAAACTTATACTGTCACTTACGGGATATCTTCCGTGATTGTTCATTATTTTAAGCTCCCGATATTTCGGCGCGATCGCGGGTTGACTGGAGAATGCGGGTGGATGGAAAAATAAATTGTTAAGAGCAGACAAATCTATCTACCCTCTTTCTTTGTCTTTTGCTACAGGCACTATTGGAACTCGACACTAATATCGGGAGCTCAAAATAATGAACAATCACGGAAGATATCCCGTAAGTGACAGTATAAGTTTAGTTGTAAACCGTGAAAGCTTGAAACAGTGATCGTTTTAGTAGCTCAGACAATAAGGAGTTACTTCAGGTAATGCAGTCATGCACTACACAAGGTGTAAACGATCCCTTCACGAAGCCGTCAACCAAGCATTCTGTACATCCAACTAAGTAACTCGCAAAAATTATTGCTGGGAAACGACTTTTTTTTGTTTGGGATAATAAGTCACTTTTTACGGTAGGACTCAATGTTACGCACTCAAAACATTGTGCTGATGGATGCATTGAATAGTACGGAGGTCGTGGAGGTATTTAATGTAAAGTTATATAACGTTACAAAACTAGTATTAAAAAAAAAACTTGTGAAAAAGTTGGAACTTTGAACCCAAATATCTCCGGAACTAGAAGAAGGTTCCCAGGTATGGTCTACAACAAAAAAATATCGCATGGCTTCTTTAAGAGTGCTTTTACACACATTATACCCTTATTTACACTATAAAACATTTATTATTAATACTCGAAACGGGATATTTACCATGTTTACTGTTTCTTATGAGTTCCCGATATTTCGGCCAGTGACCATGATAGTTTAAAATCTGATATAAAACATTTGACTTACTCAATATTATTCGCAATTGAACTAAGACTTAACATTTTTCTGAATAAATCTGACAGACCTATTTTGAACCGGAACAAACAAACCCAAATCGCACCCATTACCTACAAACTTCAAAACATTCATAATCCAAACACTAAAATTTACCAGAAAACACTAATATCCGTTTCCGCAAAGTTCATCAAATCGACCCACTTTCTTAACCGTAAATCATAACTAACAATAATAGGAGAGTGGATCACTAATCTTTTACAGAAAATGTAGTGGCTTATAAACTCGACCGGTAATCTAAACAGGTCATAGGAGTCAACGGGTGCTGGTTTCTGTCTGTCGGTGTGTTCTGCAAAATTGTTGGTGTAAAGTAAGTTGTGCGCAAGAGTTATGGGCTGACAATGGGCTTGTGTAAGTACTTTAAGGGCTTGAGTTATAAGACAGATGGTCCGTTGTATGTCCGGTAGGTAGATAGGGAAGGAGGTGTGTGTACATTTTCGTGTGTTGATGGTCATTTTTTTATTGATGTCAGTTGTTCGTAGCACTCGTACTTTCGCACTATGACTACTTTTTTGGACTTTCAAGTAATGGGTAGCACAATGCCAATATTTTGAAACCACGACACATTTGATCGCATGATGCCGAACACCGCATAATGACAAAAAGAATCTTAATACATTATTCTAATCGCAGCATGCCTACTTCGGAAGTGTTACTTCGCGTTGTCGTGTCAAGTTCAGGCTGAAGGTTCTGAAATGGCCGAATTTCATTAATTACCTATGACTAACTCGTTAGTCTAGTGGTCACAAACGCGACTGTTTAGCATGAGGTCCTGAGTTCGATTCCCAGGTCGGACAAATTGTTATTGGATTTTTCCAGTAGGAATTTCTCAGTAGCAGCCACGGAATCTGGATTTGTGCCCGGTTGATGGCAATAGGCTCGCCCCCTGTTACATGGGACTTAAACATAACTAGTGAAATGTGGGAGTACTATTAGGTACACCTCTGCCTAACCCTTCAGCCCTTAATTTCAGGCGGGATGTTATGGATTCCTGTTGTTGATGTAGAGAAATAAACTTAATAAAAATTATGTTCAGACCAGAGGCACGGATTAAATCGAGTTATGAACATCATAAGAAGAATAGCGCAGAAGAATAAAACACTCAATTTGACAATGGAGAAAATACTCGTCATAACTTCACCAAGTTGAAAATATGCTCAAGATTTATTAAAGGTAATCAATGTTCACTGACAAGATAAAGCCACTAATAATAATTTTTCTTTAGTTGTATCAGCCCATGGCTTAATTGCCAAGAGCCTCGACCAATACCTGCGGAGGCTCTCGTTAGGCAGCTGGATCAAGGGGTTGATTCAGAGAGCGGTACTTCTAGACACGGCTCGTATTGTTAGGAGGTTCCTCTCTTTGGAGCCCTGACCGCCGGTAGCTTGGACCCTGTTCCCGATACCGGTGGGCTACAATTTTTTTATATTTTTAAATGTTTTTTATATTGTTTTTTCTAAGGAATATTTAAAAATGTTAAAAATTTGTAAAAATATAAATAAAGGAAATCTTTCTTTCTTTATCGTGTGGTTAGTGCCTAACCTGATGTCAGAGTTTTATGCCGCCCATGGGCCTCTGACTTGGCTTTACATGCCGTCGAGAAATATCTCTCAGGCATGCTGGTTTCCTCACGATGTTTTCCTTCACCGAAGCAAGTGATAATTATACACTACGCACATGAATCCGAAAATCAGAGGTGCGTGTCGTGGGTTCGAACTCGAGGCCTATGACTTGTCAGTCCGACGGTCACACCACTAGACTATCACTGCTTACTAATAATAATTATCAAGATATTGACTTGTCTTATTCGACAAAAACACCTCATTTTATAATAATAACGACTTCCACTATTACAGAAAAATACAATAAAAGTACAAAAAAATCTCCCTTGCCCACATAAATATACTAAACAAAGAATTCACCACGCCCTTATATCGCCATTAAAAACAAAATATTCCCACATTACAGAAACTGCAACACAAAACACACAATAAATATTCCATTGAATAATCATTTATATGAAAAAACTTCCGCATTACGTTAAATAAGTGTATCTCCCGGGTACGAACTCCCGACCTTGGCGACCGGTCCTCCCCTATGGCCATTGTCCGTCTGTACAATTTGTAAATCATCGATAAGGAGCCTGAGATTTCGTAGAGAGGGGACAATGTCGATAATTTTGTACGGGATCAAACGATTAACGTCATTTTTGCACGACAATTTTATTTTTGATTAGTGAAATGCTTGCCTGCATAATTATATATCATTTAAACTAAAATGTCGCAACCTTTACAATGTATTATTAATGTGAGGTATAAAATGTGGTAATGCAAATTTTAAATAATAAAACGTGTCGAAGCAAGCCCACACATTTGTAATAAGGTAATTCGAATTTCTAATTAGCACTATAAAACATTAATTTGTCAGGCCGTTAATTGCTACAAAACACTACACTCATGGTTTATAGTCAATCAATAAAAATTTCTATCACGTACATAATACTTAATCCGTTTATCGATAACAATCGACTTGGTCGCAACACTAGCTTGCGCCCGCGCAGAAAATCGTTATTCAATTGGGCGAGTTGCTACTACAGGCCATAACTGTTGCTACTATCAAATACGTGGTCAGAATTATACGATGGTCATCAATTCGACATTGATCACTGTTGTAAGCTTTTGAATTTTCGCTTTGACCACACATTGTACTGAAATGTTATGTTCGTATTTAAGATTGATTACTACAGAAATTCATTAAATAATGTCGAACATTGTTTGAAATTGCACTGTACAGAAAATTTACGAGTTGTGTAAATTGAGTTAGGAATTTGTATTTTAACAGGGTTTTGCGGCAATTTACTCTTTCCTTTGACTCACTAAATGCGGTTAAATTTGAGATTAATAATTCCGTTAAAATAAAGTAATTTAATGGCTACTACCCTATTATCATCTGCAGTAGTAAATAAATTCCCTCTACAGTATTGCCAAATATTAAAGGCTTCGTTTAAAATATTAAAGGATTCGTTTAAAATATTAAAGGATTCGTTTAAAACACAGTTTTAAACCTAGGAAGCTGGAGACCTGAAATAAGCAAAGTTCGGGCTTCAAAATCCCCGTAACAATGCTCATACGCATTCGTACTTTCTATACTTGATTTTCTACCTTCTTGGTAGACGTTATTAACATACACTTATCCTATCCTACTAATATTATAAATGCGAAAGTTTGTGAAGATGTATGAATGTCTAGATGTTTGTTACTCTTTCACGCAAAAATTACTGATCAGATTTGTATGAAATTCGGCACACAGATAGTTTATAACCTGGATTAACACATAGAATACTTTTTATTCTGGTAGTACGATCCCGTGGTACAATTATCGAACGCCACGGGGGCGAAGCCGCGGTATATCGTCGGGGATAGTGCAAATCCGCGAATCTACCATAAGTAAAGTCCGCGTATCTGCATTACGAGTAGGTTTACAGCGGAAGGTTATAAGTTTATATATTTTTATATTTCAACGATTTTTGACCTCATTTTTACATGAATAGTGACAATACATGTGTTCTATGTATTGTTAACAGTAGAAATATATTAAAGTCATTAATTTAGTCGCTACGACAATGCGTAATTGAAATTGGCTTCATTTGTCAGATACGCGGAATTATCCATTACTAGTTCTGCGGATTTGCACTACACCCGACGATATGGCATAAGCTACTCTATAAGACAAGAGGCCAAACGAACACAGTCAGTGACTAACATCAAGTAACCAATCATATCACGTCTACCAAACCATCCCAGGATTATATTATGCAGATTATGACAGTTATAAGTATACCTGTACTCAAATTTAAACTAGCGTTAGTAGTACGAGTAACTGTTGGTTATAGTCTATGAGTAGTCAAGTCTTTTACAGTAAGGTGTTGTTGTTATTCAATGGTTCAGTTCGGTTCCCAGTACTTTACGGCTTTGCTTTAGTCCGAGCTGTGGGTGGTATGTTTCTTTGGAAAACTTGTTTTGTTCTATTATTTTTATCTACATAATAGGTATCACGTAAAATACAGGTATTTAGCTGCATATGGTTGGACTAGAAGCCGACCCCAACATAGATGGGAAAGGCAAAGTGTGTGATGTTTTTTTTTTTAATTTTAATTAATTATTCTAAACGGTTTCCACACGTGTTTCGTGAAACGGCTCGACATCTTTTATGTTAATTTCACTGGGAGGAGCTGGCTTTTTATTGGTTTAAAATATTTTTTTTTTTATATTAGTTATCTTCTCATTTACATTAGGTATAATTCACATGGTCTTTGTGGTTAATTAATACCCACTTAAGAAATCAGAATAAAGTTATCAGTTACACCATAAATGTCAAAAAAGTGATAAGAAATGAACTTAGGTGTAGTTTTATGGTTTGAATATCATTATACAATTCCAGTCTTTATAATGTTTTTATATTAAGTAGTACAAGAAAAAAAAATTGTTGATTAAAATAAAACGAGTTCCAAACCTACTTATTCTAAACTAGCGACCCGCTCCGGCTTCGCACGGGTGCAATATACATTTAAAACCTTCCTCTTGAATTACTCTATCCATTGCTGAAAACTGCATTCAAATCCGTTGCGTAGTTTAGAAGATCTAAGCGTACAAACAGCGGGAGCGACTTTGTTTTATACTATGTAAGGATAAAGATGTTATTATCAGTGGGACGTGTGGTCTAAAATCACATTAAAAAGTTAATAAACCATTAGTCAAGCTATATTTATAATCATATGGGTGATTATTATTAAGTTAGCACTTACTTATACAATCTAAACTAATACAATTATTAATACATTTAAGTTCAAGCCAAATACGATGACTTGTGCACTAGCACTATGCAATCAAAATATAAATAGGTCGGACCATGAACAATACCAAAAGTAGATTCATTTGGATGGATTTGATCTGCATGTTTTAAAATTACTTTGGTAACTAAAATACAGTAATTACTAAGCGGTTGTAATCCACGCATCCTGCTGAAATACGATCATTTTAACACAAAAATAATGAAAGGCTAATAATGAAAGTTTCTATTGTTATATAACCACTCTGTCTGCCAAATTTCCAATGCATACAATTTATCAAGCATTGTGCATTTCAGACTATAAAACGCTTTATCTATCAAAACAGTGTTTGGTTAGAAAGCATTAAAAAAACAATCACAGATATAGTTCACAATGAGAAGCGGCCAAAGCACTTTGCATTTTGCTTTCTCATAGAATCTGCGAATGAATCTCCATTACAAAGCAGTATAGTAAAATGCTTTGCATCTTTCTCAGAAACCGTACTTATCGATTTGAGAGTTTGAAAGCCTTACGCTTTTATATCGATGAAAAATAGCATGCCTATCAATTCGACTTAGTGTCATCCAAATCAATTGCAGTAAGACTCATCCAGGATAATTTTTCCATAAGAATTCAATTCTCGTTTCATAATTAACTATTTATCTTCATGATTATTTGAAATTGAATACAAGATGGCTTTCGAATTTAAATTTCTTATTTAAACCATAAGTCAAATGCAAATGGTTTCTATTTAATTTGCATTGCCTTGTGATCGTTATTTATGCTACGGCTCGCTGAAGTTTTCACGGCGCTTGATAATTTATATTGAGCGTTATTTCTGTACTCTTACAGCATTATATTTTAAATAAAATATGGTATTCTATATCATATTTTAAAGCATTAAAGTCGAAAATTGCATGCGCGATTAAAAACAATAGAAGTGGACTTCTGAGGAGTTTATCGATAAATTTTATCGATCTTTTGACATCATTGCTTTTGAATATTTTTACGTAAGTGAGGTACTTTGAATAAAATGTGTGACGTAAATGTTAAAAGCACTTGATTTAATGCATTAAAATGTAATAAAAAGGATGTTCTGCTGATTTCTGTTCTATTAATAGACGAGATAATATTTTTCTTACGTTCAAACAGGGATGTTTGAACGTAAGAAAAATATTATTCAAAGTTTTGACTCAAGGGCGTGATGGTTTCCTAATGATTTTTTTCTTTTAATGCAATGTGATAAGCCGTTTTTCTTTTATTTACAAACTATGTACTATACCCACAGTTATGGTGAATAACGCAGGCATTAGTACCTACCAGAAAGTTCTCGAAAATTTCAACAAGATACTTTTTTTTTTATCGTGGTAAAATCATCAAATGAGTTCTCCCACCCAGTTCAGAGCGGGAGGGACTGTCAGACTTGTACTGACTAACATCCACGGTGTCCTTCAATAGCCCTTTATGTTCCAGGGTCACGGTAATTCTATAAGTCCCGCAACCCCGGCAGGCTTTGGCCCTCTAGAGGGGGGCCCCGTCATCATGGTGACACTCTTTGAGGCTTCAACAAGATACTAAAGTAAAATGTGAGGAGGAGTTCGTGGCTAAATAATAACAGCCGCTCGGATCTTCAGGTCAAGCCGCGCTTGCTTAAGATGGTCTGTGTATGGGTGACCACCCATTACATACCGAGTTTCCTCCGTGCCTCGGAAAACACGTTAAGAAATTGCTCCCGACTGTCATTTGTAGATCTTTGACAGACGTTACAGTGGCCCGAAAGTCTGACAACCAGTCTTACTAAAGGGCATCGTATTACCCAGTACTAACTAGGTTGTGGAGGTCAGATAGGCAGTCGCTCCATGTAAAATACTGGTATTCAGCTGTATCCGGTTAGACCGCCGTTTGTACCGCCTGCGCCGCTACGAGGTGTGGCACTAAGGCGAGTGTCTCAGTTTGTGTACCTAGGACATGTTGTTAATGAAAGCCTGACTGATGACCTAGATGTAGAACGGGAACGCAGGGGGCTCACGATTCGCAGTAACATGCTGGCTCGCAGGTTTTCCAAAAGCTCAAAGGCAGTCAAAACAACTTTGTTTAGAGCCTACTGCCAAACATTTTATACCTGCAGCCTGTGGGCCAATTGCACGCGGCGGGTTGTGAGTGTTCTGAGAGTTCAGTACAACAACGCCTTCAGGATGTTGATGGGACTGCCTCGCTATTGCAGTGCGTCAGCAATGTTTGCAGAAGCGCATGTCGACGATTACTATGCCATAATTAGAAAAAGAGCGGCGTCGCTGATGCGTAGAGTGAGAGACAGTCCCAACAGCTACTTGAGGGCGGTTGCAGAGCACGTAGAGAGCCCTATATGGGGGCATTGGATTCGCCTACATACAGGATAATTTTAATTTTACTTTAGTTTGTTTGCTTTTGTTTTAGTATTTTGTGTATTACTAACATAGTTCGTAAGTACCTGTGTATTACTAACACTCTATGGACTATCTTGGTCTGAAATAAATTATTATTATTATTATTAGACTGGAAGCCGACCCCAACATAGTTGGGAAAGGGCTAGGCAGATGACTAAAGACAAACACCACAATTTAGAACCTACTCCTACCAATTCGCCTGCCTATAACTCCAGCCTAACACACTACTTCCTTAACATAACACGCGTTGCAAATACATTCACACCTCATGTACGCACTGCTGACTTATTGCAACCGTCACAGTTATAGCGAATTAAATATATTTACTAGCTTGTTCGTGTAATAAATATTAGACTGTTTTGCTTGTGTAATAGTGAGAGTAGTTGCACCCGTGAAATATTAAAGTGACATTCTGATTCATGCCTCAATTTTAGTTAAATCAAACATTACAAGCTATGATACGTTAAAAAGCAGAAGACTTAAACATACCTTAAGAGATAAAACGTCCCACACTAGAGCGTACAGTAATAGTGTTTTCTGTATGAGCACAAAGATTTATAACAAAAGATTATAAATTCAATTATTATTTTTAAAAGAATGCTGAAAATTTTCTTAATTAATAAGGCCTATTACTCAATAGCAGAATTTCTTGAGGAAAAATAATTTTGTTCAATAAAGTACCTATCACTAAAGTGAATATAATTCAGTAAAATATTTTTAAAAGGATTATGATAATTAATATTAAATGATTACAATACTGTGACATAATTGAATTAATGAATAATGATAATTTTTAAGTCGGGTAACTCATGACATGTGTATTTTTATTTAGGTATGACTTTAATAATTTATAATTAATATGATGTAAATGATAAAATTATATAATGTAATTAAAACGATGTCCTATATAAAATTTAATATTTATAACTTTTTTCTTTTTAATTAATTAATGTAAATAATGCATGTTCAACTGTTACTGTTACAATTATAAGCATATATGCATGATGAAATTGCAATGCCCTAACAGGGCCACTATGTTCTAAGAACTGATATCCTCTGTTAAGAACTTTATTTATGTACACATAGTTAGCAATAAAGAATTTGAATTTGATATATTCTATCCAAAATGTGCAAATCTAATCTTCTTCTTTTTAGTTTGACGCTTTCGGTAGCGTCCATCAGTTCCTGTAGTGAACAAACAACAGGACACGCAGGACACGATATTAAGTGCCCCATCGTTTGTAGAACAGCACCACATTTACACTCCAGGGCAGAGTCATTAATGAATCTCCACCTGAGCAGGTTTTCCTTGCTGCGACCAACCTGGGTCCAGGGTCTATTTAAAGACTTCCAGGTCAGCCATGGCAACTCATGTCTATTGCTAATTTTAGCAATGAAAATTCATACAACTCAACCTTTTTCCCAAGGAGGTGCTACTATCTTTACATACTCCTTCCACCTCATACATTTGGTCATACATACACGTTTCTCCTGCTTATTCCTATTATATAAGTCTAACACTACGTTCACACCTCTGTTGATTTATGTTACTCTTGAGTTATTGCAACCGTCACAGTTATAGCGAATTAAATATATTTATTAGCTTGTTCGTGTAAGAATTATTAGACCGTTCTGCTGGCTGCTCGTGTTATAGTGAGAGTGTTGCATCCGTGATATATAAAAGTGACATTGATATGATATATTTTGCCCGTTTCCTATGCGCAAAAAAATAATTTTACCTGTAAAAATTCATGAAGAAGTAAGTGAAGTTCAAACGGAAATGGAGAAGCTTTTTCTGCTTTTAAACCTTTTTTTTACTCTAGAACAATCTTAGTGTGTCATTGAATGATTATCATAAATTCTAGGAATAACTAATAGAACTTACAATCAATAACTAAGATAACATCACGCTTGTAATCCCCGGCCAGTTCGGAGTCCGGATTTGTGCCCGGTTGATGGCAATAGGCTCACCCCTATTACATGGGGCTTAAACATAGCTGGCGAAATGTAGGTGTACTATAGTTACACCTCTGCCTGATCCTTCGTGGATTACAGGCGTGATGTTATGTTATTTTATCTCTGTACTGCTCATAAATGGTGCTGCTGAATATGAAAAAAAAAAAAATTTTTTTTTACTTTTTGTCGGTTAATCTAAAAGAGGCCGCTTTCACAAGAAGTTCTATTACGCATACATATTTACGACTGAACTTCTACTGAAACCACATATCATAAACATAAAATACACAGAAAAACGGATACGCTCATCCCAATCAATATTCCCACTTCCTAACATCCAAAGAAATTCTCAAAACCCGTAATTTCATCAAAAAACAGAACACTATCTAATTTTTACGAACATCGGAGTCAATTAGAAGCGGCAGAATTTATTCGGGGCGACTATCAAAGCGTATATCAAAGAATATCTGGCTTAATGTATGTGTTTTTCGATATTAAATCATTCGCTGTAAAGGATCAAGGTCAGGAAATCCGTATGGACTTAAAATAGACCGTAGTAGATTGAGTTTAGAGTGTTTTATATAGTTGTACTATCTTAGATCGATCAGCATACCTAGTATACTTCTCTGAACAACTATCTAACATACCACCACACCTGTAATCCCTGAAGGGTTAGGCAGAGGCGTAGCTAATAGTACACCCACATTGCGCCAGTTATGTTTAAGTGCCATGTAATAGGTAGTAGTTCTTTTTGGCTAATGCGACTGCTGAGCAGTGACCATAGGCTTCTGAGTTCAATTCTCATTTCAAAACAGAGTGTACCTGAATAATCATTTACAGGTTGGTCTGGAAATATGCCTAGAAATGACGTAGGAGAAGAGGAGAACTTTTTTACATAGAAATTTCAACTTAAAGGCTTGTTACATTTCACTGAATCAGGGTCCCTAAACAGGGGTGTAATAAGAGTAAGACAGTAAGGGTCCCTAATTAGCGGGTCATAGTGGACCCTGTCCGTCTTACTCCCTTAGTGCACTTACCACCGTGCAGAGTAATAATACTTAGGTCAGTTAGGGCACTTATTAGATGCGCGACGAGCGCGGAGAGCGGTCGTTTGTTTTGTTTTCGCGCAAGTCTTTTTCTAACTAAGAAAAAGAAGTATTGTTGTCTGTAATAGACTTGTACAAAGATATCTTTGTACAAGTCTATTACAGACAACAATACTTCTCAAGCCATATGGCTTATTTGTGGAAGAATCATATAGTCCTTGTAGTCCACAAGGACTATATGATTAAGGACATGATCCGCATACTTGAGTGATTTTCCCTAAGTTTTAAATATTCTTTCACTCATATTTTTCTTTTCCTCGACTTTTCTTTAATATTCATTATTGTCGCAAGGACAGTCATAGCAATAGCGACTTTTTTTTGTTTCGATAATATAGGTGGCATGACGTCCAGCCTCTCTAAGATTCGCTCTCGGACTGAGTAAGGGCGTAAAATCAGTGTAGTGTAATAACTGACGTCTCTAATTAGGGGCCACGCTGACCCTTAATTCAGGGCCCTGATTCAGTGTAGTGTAATACCCACTTTAACTATAATTAACACTACTATTAATTTTGAGTTCCGATATTTCGGCGCTGTTCGACCATTCGTCACTGATAAACGCCGAAATATCGGGAACTCAAAATGGATAGTAAACATGGTAAATATCCCGTTTTTAGTGGTAGTGGTGTGATAGTGTTAGTGCCCATTTCAGTTTTAAAAACTCATTGCAACGTAACTGGCAAAATGTGGGTGTATAGTACAGTTCTGTCTATCCCTACGGGGATTACAGTCGTGATGTTATATTTGGCAATTGCTCCGCTATTTCAAGTTTTATCATTTTGCTATGAATGTTAAAAACTTGTGTTGATTGATGGGCTGTAAACACGATGATTGATGATTGATTGCGTATGATTTTACATAGTCGTAAAATGTGTACAGACCTACTGAAACTAAAACATATTAGAGGCAGAAAAAAAAAAAAAATGCAAATGTGTATGATACGTGACAAGCAAGCGCGTACCCTGTGCGTCAACGACACAAAATGTGAAAAAAAAATGCAGTGCTCTGTAACACGAAATAACCAATGAAATAGTTTTGGAATCCCTATTCTTTTTGTAGGTATTTGTGGTGAAATTGAGGCTTGACGTGGAGCGCACGCGCGTGGGTTTATGCTCTGGCGTTCAAAAGGTTAAAGAAAATGGGCGCAATTTTATTTAAACATGTAGAAGTGTACCTAGTTTTCATATTTTTGCTTGCGGGGAGAGTGGTGCTTCATCCTGAATCCAGCCCTGGATCTTTCCCGCAGAATTAAAACTCAAATATTTTGCATGAATGAATGATTTTATTAAAATACAATTTTTTAACGCTAGGTACATTGCCCCACAAAACTGCTATAACATTTAATGTCATGGATGTTCGCAAAGTAACGCCTGATTCTATCACTTATCAGCTAGTTTTGTTTGGGTCCCATGTAATAGAGAGCGAACCTATTGCCATCAGGCAGGCTATTACAGTGAAAAACCCATGTGAACACTTACGTTAAATATCTTATATAAACGTACTAGCTTTTGCCCGCGGCTTTGCCCGCGTGGATGTCGAAAAATATCTGACGGGAACGTACCGAACAAACATATTTACTTACCTTCATCCCCCGTTTTAACCCTTCGAGGGTAGAATCATCAAAAACGCTGATACACGTATAAACTAATTTTCAATCGTCAGCTTAAAAACAAAATTTGAAGATCCTAACTTCAAAACTGATGGACTTTCATATAAACTTCCATCCCCTATTTTACCCCCTTAGGGGTGGAATTCCCAAAAATCCTTTCTTAGTGGATATTTACTCTTCACAAAGAACACACCCTCCAAGTTTCATGTCTCTAGGACCATCGGTTTGGGCTGTGTGTTGATATATCACCCAGTCAGGCAGTCAGTCAGTTTACCATTTTATAAGTATAGATTTCTGATATTAATATACATACACTCATAAAATTATGAAAAACCCGACACTCGATAAGAATAAAATGGAAAAATCTCTGTCTGTAGTAAACCATGGCTTGACCTAACGTTTCGCTAAAACGTTTTACGTAAACTTTATATATAGAAATCTGGGAAGATCTTAACGCGAACTTGTTTGTTTACGTTTACGTTTCGATAAGTTTTCGTTTCGAATGCTCTGTGCTATCTTCGGTATTTGACTGTAAATTGGTTTATATTTAGGTCTACTTTATATTTAATTAAATAGTTTGATATTGGCCTTGATTGTTGATTAATTTAGAAATCTCACTTTTAACTCGTTAACCACGAGAATTAGCCCTGATTTACCATTTTCATTCTTAAACATTAACTGATAAATACTTAAAATGTAAAGCAATAAACAAACTTGCTAAAATTATAGTCACGGAGCTATCTACTCAACAAATTATTTTTATCATCAGACGTTTTTTTTTACAGCTAAATGACAAACTACACACTATTTTTAAACAGATTCTGTTGGTTTTGTACAACGGAATCTGTTCAAAAATAAACATCACACAGAGCGGTTTACTTCCCTACAGAAGAGTGACACATTTCATGTGACCACAAAGGTCAACGCAGTGACAGTTACGTATTCGATCTTCTGTTTATTTTTTACTGAAGATTTTCTTCGATCCAGGAAATTAACCTTTGGGTTGTAGACTAGAAGCGAAGAAATATGGGCTAATATTTCCATTAAAAAAGAAAACAGACCTTGATTCATATGATAGGTATTACTAAAAGATCAATAAAAAGCCGTTGGTGTTCATAGTTTCAATAGAATTAAGCCGTATAAATAGAAGATATTTTGATTTATTCTGATTATGATTCATTAACATCTGCGGTTAATACCTCACAGCTTTTAGGTTTATAAATATTCAACAGAGTATTCAAAGGCAGAATTTTTATTTTCGACATCAAAAATCTAACACAACATTTGCTACCAATGTAAATAATTTCATCCAATATCGCACGAAAAATAGAACCTTTGTTGACAGTCAACATTTTGACAAACACGCGTCCCTAGCTCCCGAACTAGGCCAATAGTATAGCAGCTATTAACTCCAAAACAATAGCAGCATTGTATGAAGCGGGATTGGATAACAACCCAAGCGAGGGGAGACCAGATTGATGCTGGTGTCTTTGTCTAAATTGCCGTTTGTAGGTTAAGAGATTTCAAATGGTTCACCGTTTTGAGCTTGACATGTCATGAGTACTGGGACTGGATTGGAATAATTGAGTAAGTGGTTGTCTATCAGGGAGTTTAAAAAAGTCTGATGGTACGTTGTGTTGTTTGCAAAATTACTATACCAATTGGCGTGGAAACAGCTAATTTGCCTAGTACTGTACTACAGAGACATTTTGATGATTTTTTTTGCAATTAAAACGTCAATGCTTAAGGTGAAAGCGCCAGGATAGGCCGCGAAATTCAAATTATCTTACGTTTTTCTTAGGTAAGTGTGTTGCATGTTGATTAAAATATGATTTCCGACCGTAACACGTAAGCATTTACAGAATTATAATCCTTAAAATCATCAATACAACTCTTCTAAGTTAATTGAATCCCATTGAATGGCCATTTCATGAAAACACATTTATTTAAATGATAACAAATTTTGAATTTCGTGGGCGCCCTCGGTTTATAAAATCTGAAAAATTCCCAAAACAAGAATTTGTAGAAAAAAGCCGACGCCCATTCCCAAAACAGCGAAAACAAAGACATAATAACCCATTTTTCTCCCATAACTGCCCTCCAAACCGACTGATTCACTCCACAAATCCATACATTTCATCGACACAAACTATGAGTACTCACTTACTCATCAAGAATTCCGAACACATCCCTATATAACGCGACAGAATACTTTACGCGTATCGACACATTTTTCGAGCAACGTTTCCGAGAATCCACCATACCGACAGGCCTATTCTGGATTCGACTCACTACTCAACACGGACGGCGCGGCGGGAAGAATGTCAAGTTCGAGATGATAATCTTTGGGACAATAGGTGTGGTGTTAACACCTCTATGGATGAACAGGATGAAGATAAGGTGGGTCTATGGTAATTTTGTTTGTTGTAGGAATTAATTACTCATTAATTACGGTGGGTTTTTTTTTCTGTAGGGTGAGCTTCTGTTTTAAATGTGTGTTGTCTCTGTAGGTAAATGTGTGTTTCGATTCTGTTTTTTTCTTCGAATTAATTATTCTTTTAGAATACGCAGTTGCTCCATGTAACATACAACATTCAACTGCATACGGTTAGACTGGAAGCCGATTGATTCCAACATAGTTTAGACAGAGAAAAAAAAAAAAAAAAAAAAAAAAAAAAAAAAAAAAAAAGATTTCTTTCTTTTCCAAATATTTCGTCTAGGAATAAAGCCACTACTACACATCTGCTGCAATGTGGCTTAGCACAATCAGCCTATAATGTTTCCACTGCTGGGACAGGCCTCCTCTGTATTAGAGGGAATGGGATATAATCCACCACGCGGGCCCAGTGCTGGTTGGTAGACGACACATGTATTCGTATTTTTGGTTCTAAGACATGCCGGTTTCCTCACGATGTTTTACTTCACCGTTTTGAGAGCTGTGGTGATGAAATAAATCACACAAAGTAATGCGCCTGCCTGGATTTGAACCCACGACTTACTGTTCGTAAGCTGGGGCCGCCACCAATGGGCCACCGCTGCTCTCGCTTAATGTGGCTTGTTTTCATTTAAATGTTAAATTAAACATTATGAGCATAATCATACAACAACCAGACATCATCCTTCGGGTCAGTAGGCACTGACCTGCATAAAACCACTAAAGAGAACCTTCAAATCCGACACGTAAAAATCATAAATGATAACAAACGCCATTAACCTTCGTTACTGCAACAGTTAATCAAAACCATTACTAATGTAATCAAACAAGCCGTCGATGATCACGAACCAATGTAAATGGGTCGTCCCACTCGTTCCAATTCTTACAAACGTTTGTACCAATGTAACGTGAGCCGAGCGGGACGAAAATATGTGCTTTCATTAGGGCTGACGATGGCTATAAGAATAGGAGAAGACCAAAGAAACGATGGATCGACTGTATGAAGAATGATATGGCTAAGAAGGAGAAGATTGCTGTGATGACGTAGTTAAGCGAACAGTATCCAATCCACAACATGGCCAAAAATTACTTTAGTCGAAACTATCAGCCAGTAAGAAGATCCAACCAAAATACAAAAGGTTATCATTTTTATCAACATTAGAACCAACCCACACGTACATGCGGCTTATAGTATCAACATTTAGCATCAGTTTGTGAACTAAAGTCATTTTTGGCCATGCTGTGGATTGGATCCTTTTCGCTTAACTACGTCCGAATAATCGAGAGATTTGAAGAAGAAGTCATGCACATGCTGCGATGCCTACTTGAGAGCCGTTTAATGAAGTTTTGTGTCATTTTTCCTCCAAACGGAGAGCTGATTTTTAAAAACATAAAGACTATTGCACGATTCATTAAATAACAATAATGTAGTACTTCAAAGGTGGACAGCAGAAACCACAATGTAATGCAGATATTTAACAAATTTTTATATAATATAATAGGTAGCAATGACGTTTAACGATACGTGACACGACTCGTCGACTCGTCGTAGATACGACTGCAAATGAAAGCTTCCAATTTAGAACTTTACATAATCCTTCATTGGTTTCAAGCATTAACCTTTCATCGTTCAACTATTGGGGAGTCTTCCAATCTGTCATCAATACCCAGAAGCAGTCGATGAGCATGCTACTTCTCTTCAATTAATTTATTCAAAGGACCACCAACGATTGCTAAACTTTACATAATCCATCGTTCACTTACTTTCACAGCCCTAATTCAGGCAGCGGTGACATTAGCATTCTCTGCATCGCATACAAATTCCTGCAACTTGTCGACTACCGCGGTTCTTGTAAACACACTGGTTTACGGAATACGGACACGCTAGTATCACAACTATTCGGTGACTTGAGTCTATTCAAATTTTTGTCTCCAATAGCTGTATTAAACCAATATCAACTTTATAGTAGTGTCAAATAAGTAGATTTCCGAATGACTAGAACGAACTTTATGGATGCAAAAACATGTTTTCATGTTCGAAAACCGTATGACGAATGTATTGTAGGTACTTCGATGTGTGGCGCTATTGTCTATGTTATGGATTATGTGTAAATTGCATACAAATTCAATGACAGCTAGACAGTTTATCGCTGAATGAAGTGAATAGAATTATGTGGCAAGTAATTATAGAGTGCATGCGGCCTAGTGAAGGGTGTGAGAATTTGATAAATTCAGGCAGCACAAGACGGTCCGTTGTGGCATCACTTGTTACAGGTTTTTATTCAAAGTTGGACTTTTTTTTATGATGATGTTTAAGAATATAAGTATTCTACAAATTTCTTTAAAGTAACTAAATCAAAATTTCTTTTAACTTTTTTTTGTCTTTTTTTTTTTTTTAGACTAAAGTGTGTAAATAGACCCTTAACATAGCCGAAAGGCACTTGTTCTCCCCGTCTTTGCGATCACTTTTTTGTTCTAGACCATACCTGGGAACCTTCTAGTTACGGAGATATTGGGAGTTAAAGTTCCAACTTTTTCATAAGTTTTTTTTAAATACATGTTTTTAATGTAAGATTTTTACTTTACACACCTCCACGACCCCCGTACTATTCAATCCATCCTTTAGCACAATGAATGAGTGCTTTCCATGGAGTCCTACCTTAAAACGTGATTTTTAACCCCAAAAAAAAAAGTCGATTCCCAGCAATAACTTTTGCGCAAAGTTACTTAGCGTGATGTACAGAATGCTTGGTTGAGATATGTGAAGGATCTGCTTACACCCTGTATAGCAGGGAGGTTCGACTCCCCGATTTTTGGGGCTATATAACAACAAGCTTGTTTCAAAATAAGTTTTAATGAATTAACATAGTTTATAAGGTTTATTTTACTAACCCTCTATGGATGTTACTTGTCCGAAATAAAAGTTTTTTCTTTTTTGTTTAATGATTTGCCCCTTATCGTTCCATTATGTTGGAACTTCTCCCTTGAAACTTCTTGCATTCATTCGTTTCTTGGTAGCAGGGCTGCTGCCAACTTATCAAGGCAGTATAAGCTAAGTAGTACAATTCTTGAAGGTTCTTTTAATACTCTATATATAGACAATATCATCTACTTAATATTCTTCACAATAATATAGGTAACTAAAGGTACTTCTTACACGTGTTTTCCAACCGCTGCCGCATACCTGCGCAGACGCAGGCAGAATACCGTTGATTTTCATTAACAATTGCATTCTATTAATTAATTAGTCGTGTTTCCATCTCCTTTGTTAAGAATAATTAGTGCTGCGACTCCGTGAGGTATTTAGGTAACGCCTTCTTAGGGTATTCGTTTTCTGGTGAAAGTAGGGAGACGTAGAGAATGATGATCAGTATCCATCTATGTATACAAGGTGTTACATAATAAACGCAAGACCTCCCGTGTGGTCTCTCGCACCATGAAACTAAACATCTTTTGTTCTACGAGTTCTTGAAATTCGCAAAAAAAAAAATACTTTCTATAGGAACTGACGCCATCAGCCAATCCACATGTATGGTAAAACTAAAAAAAAAGTTATGAATTTCCAAAAGTCATAGAACCAAAGTTGTTCAGTTTCATGATCTGAGACACCACACGAGCGGTCTTGCGTTTATTATGTTACACCTTGTATATTACCGAAGTGGACGTTGTACAAATGCACACCAGTGCGCTACATCATTTAGATGGAAACGTCAAAAAATCCGATACAATACAAGCAGATAAGGTTAAAAAACATTGAAAATATTCAAATTTCTAGCTTCTGAAATGACGTAAGATAAGATATTTAATTACTTAATAAATAAAAAAATTATATTCTTTTTTTTTTCAATGCAGGTTGCTAAAAAATACAGACTAGAATACGTTTGTATTTGTGTATGTCAGGCCAGTATCAGGTGGGCTGCGGGACTGTTCGAAAGAGATACCGTGGCCCTGGAACACAAAGGGCAAAGAAGGAACATGGAACACAAAGGGCAAAGAAAGAATATCTAAGATATAAAGAATATCTAAGATATAAAGAATATCTAAGATATAAAGAATATCTAAGATATAAAGAATATCTAAGATATAAAGAATATCTAAGATATAAAGAATATCTAAGATATAAAGAATATCTAAGATATAAATAATATCTAAGATATAACGACGCTTATCTATCCAGCCGTCAAAATCCCTGACACTTTCACCACCTTAAGGTAAATGCTACCTTACGACAAAATTATAAATTCTCCCAGTGATCCTTAATAGGAAAAGAGCCATAAGTTAAGTATCATATAACTACTTGGTATACAGGGGACAAACCACTCGTCAGCCGTCTGGACTCTTTGATTAGGGGGAGTCTACGGACTGTCTTACGATTTGTAAACCCGTAGAGTTGCTTTTTTAACAAAATTAATGTAAAAAAAATAGTAATAATTAATGTATTATTCTGTATATTATGTACATAATGACATAAGTATACTAAATTCTATAATTTCGAAAAAAAAAACAAAAAAAGAAACAATTTACAAACATTATAATTTATGTATGTATATTCAAAAAAATTAAAGAAACAAAGATACATAAGTTTTGGTTTCGAATTGTGACCTAGTTTTTTTCTATTGTTTTTTATTTTATATTTAATCTGTGTTGATACAAAGATAATTGGATTTGACACAAAGTTTATTTTTTAAACAACATTTGCCAAACTACAAAGCAATTTGTCAGCAGCACATATTAAGTTTAAAACTGTTGAACTTGATTTGGTATGTAGTTGAAATTATAGTTTAATTCAAGATAAATCCAAACGTGCAGTAATTTAGCAAAATTGACAATGAAAGCAATAATACATCCAATGGCTATCAATTTTGCGATCTGAAGGAGGCAAACAATCGAAATAATCTTACTTACAGATTTGATAAGAATGTTTGTAATCCAAACTTAAAATTCCAAAGCAATAAAAAAACATAAAAAAGAAAAAATAACAACTGCAAGTCCTCTCTAAACATTCTCTGTTCCAAGCCGCACCAATAATTCTTCAGAGCAGCAGTGCTTCAAAACGTTAAGATATCGCGGTATACTGACCAATTGTACTAGCAAGTACTTGAGACCATCCTTAATAGTCCTCCTTTTGTTTTTGTGCCATATCTACAGAAATGACTCAAATAAAGGGTGTATATAGACCCTTAACACATCTGAAAGGCACTTGTTCTGGGGAGAACGCATCGCAAAGACGGGGCTCTTTGCGATCATTTTTTTGTTCTAGACCATACATGGGAATCTTCTAGTTACGGAGATATTGGGGGTCAAAGTTACATCTTTTTCACAAGTTTTTTTTTTAAATACATGTTTTTAATGTAAGATTTTTACTTTACACACCTCCATGACCCCCGTACTATTCAATCCATCAATCAGCACAATGCTTTGAGTGCTTACTGAAAACGTGATCTTTCACCCCAAAAAAAAAAGTCGATTCCCAGCAATAATTTTTGCGTAAAGTTACTTAGTTTGATGTACAGAATGCTTGGTTGACGGTTATGTGAAGGGTCTGTTTACACCCTGTATGACTGCCTCGTTGGTCCACTACTAATCTCAATCTAACTAATCAACGAACCACCAAAACAGCGGCAAACTAAAGCGGCTTAAGCTAAAGTTCGACCCGAGCGGCTGTTATTATTTAGCCACAAGCTTCTCAAAAATGGGAAATCTAACCTGATTTACTAATAAAATCTGTTTTCCATACCAAACAATGAAATGACTCAAAACCAAAACAATATAAGTATGTACGAGTATATTTAACCGTCTTCTGGCAATACATTAACTTTAATAATCTGGATAATTTCCTGGATGAAATGGACTTCCCAGAATATTTGGCACTTGTTTATAAACAGTCGAAAACACTCATAAATATCGATTATCCACCCGTACTAATATTATACAGTACCTAACTCGTCAATCTGTCCGTCTGTTCACTTTTCGCGTAGTAACTGCAAATTTGGCACACGGATAGATCATAACTGGGTTAGGGCAAAGAATAATTTGTATCCGTTAGTATGTTACTAAGTTCCAGTGTATTTTTATTCCGGTAATGCACTCCAGTTGGAATAATCTCCAAAAATCACGCGGGCGACGCCGTGGGTAAAAGCTAGTAATCCATAAATGCATCAGAACAAACCCATGGTGCTTGAAATGTAACGAACAGTGCCAAAACACTTATTTTGAACTACACTTGGCACTGAAGAGGGGTTTCGAGGAAATGAGCTGACAAACTGACAATCAGCATTTGCCTATCTTTATCTACTCGTGTAGTATTCAACTCCACTCCAATGACACTACGCTTCAACCAACTTATCTTTGTAGGCGGGAAAACACAGAACTAAAATAAATGTACCAAGTTTGACATATCGATGCATATTTTCTTGACGAGCAGCGCCATCGTGAACTGCACACTTAAAGTGGTCATACTATAGATTTATTATTAATACTCGAAACGGGATATTTACCATGTTTACTGTATTAATAATAAAGTTAGTGAGTTATTAATTCCATTTTTTATATTTTTAAATGTTTTTTTTATATTGTTTTTTTCTAAAGAATATTTAAAAATGTAATTAATTTGTATATAAATAAATAAAGGAATTATAAAGTTAGTGACCATGATAGTTTAAAATCTTATACTATAGATTGTTTTGACTTTTCTAGATTTTAGCTGATAGTAAGTAGACGTTTTTGGTAATTGACCTTACACTCATCGTTGTCCTTATGCCGATTTATTGGTCGCCGCAGCAGGCCTTCTTCTTCCATACTTCTCTGTTACTCATCATCTCACGTCTCATGAGGTCCCAGACATCCAAAAAATCAGAAAATCTCAATAGCAAGTATAGACCGACCGCTTTAATGAGTCCTCCGCCTTGCCCCATCAAAGGCACATTAAGCGTCCACAATATCCCACAGGTTATTTGCTTTAAAACAACCATAATTCACGTAGGTATAACGATGCAACCAATACGTGATCAACCTTCAGAATATTCCATACCTTCGCGAGGACTCATTAAAGCGTCGGTCTATAATCAAAAGTTTGGAGTAAGTGTAACAGAATTCGTCTCCTTTCGGAAATAACGAAAGTATTGAAAAAACTCGACTGCCTCGTTGGTTTATTGGTCGCCAACGCGACTGCTGAGCATGAGGTCATGGGTTCGATTCCCAGGTCGGGCAAAGTGTTATTGGGTTTTTCCATCAGGAATTTTCTCAGTAGCAGCTATGGCACCTGGATTTGTGCCCGGTTGATGGCAATAGGCTGCCCCCTATTCAATGGGACTAAAACATAACTGGCAAAATGTAAATGCACTGTTAGGTATGCCTCTGCCTAACCCTTCGGAGATTACAGGCGTGATGTTATTGTAGAAGAAAATTAAAGACCATCACCGCACGAATGTCTTACATGCTATAAATCCTCAAAACACAAAATTACACAACACCACAATTCTGCTATTACCATATCACACAGACAGTTTGATAGACTCACGGATCCAGTCAATCCATCAATAAAATTGATAGTCGAAACTACAAGCGAACCTTTCATCCAGCCAGTCAACGACTCGACCGGAAGTGACGATAATATTCCACAAGCTACCACGAATATAGATGATTGACTGCAATAAGACGTTGCCCGAGGAATGTCCCATCTCACTCTTACGCACTCCGCTGAAGGTATGAAGAAAAGGGACGCAAGATTACCAATAAAATGCACTCCACGTACAAGGAAGTGGGAATGATTCCTGATGCCATAGAAATATTAATCGGGTGTGTTGTGAATGCAAATGGGGGTTTTTGTATGTTCTTATGTAAGAGTACATAAATTATTGTCGGTTGTGTGAATTTTACTACTATTCTACAGGAGTTGGTATTTAGTTACAACTTTTTTTTTGGTTATAACTTTTTCAACATTAATTTGAGTTATAACTTTTTTTACATTAATGTTAGTTGGAACTTTTACCTTGTATTTGACTGTGTCTTGCGATTGAAAAGAAAGTTATTTTTATTTGATACTTGGAAGTGGTTGTCTTTTAATAGTTCCTGAAATATTGTTAAAATGAGAATATTTTTTAACAATATAGTTGTTTGATACAAGGCATATTTATTACAAGAAGATGAAACTACATTTTAGCAGCATTTAAATAGTGCGTTGCATGTCAAAATGGAAGCTAGATATTTTTCTGCGCTTTTATTGTGTTGACCTACATTTTTAAAATTCATGCATTCTAAATATTTTTACGACACTGTTCCACATTTAGAATTAGGTGCACTTAAAAAATACAAATTTTGATAATGTTTGTCAGGTTTTTACGATACAATAAAATATGTTACTTTTAAATCGACCTCCACGGCTTTCTGATTTCTCAAGAACTATTTTTGACGAAAGAAATAACCAGTAGCTTCTATAAAATAAAAGAAAAAAAAGAATAAATCAATCACCACAGGCGAACGATATAACATAATATAGGTTAGGCGGAGGTGTAACTATAGTACCCACATTTCGCCAGTTTTGTTGTAACCCATGTAATAGGGGGCGAGCCTATTGCCATCGACCGAGCACCAATCCAGACTCAGGGCTGAGAAATTCTTTATGGAAAAGCCCAATTACCCTTTGCCCGACCTAGGAATTGAACCCAAGACTTCATGCTCAACAGTATCGCTAGCGACCACTCGCCTTCAAACAGACGGCGTTTTTTAAAAAAAATCTTGAACATTCCAAAACAATATATTAACAAAAATATATTTAAATAAAGCAATATACTCACACCCTGTACCAAAGTTAATAAATTAACTTCCCAACAAACAATAGCACATAATATAAAAGATGCGCAAGCGCATCCATTGCAATAAATTACAACACAATCGATTCAATTTTTTATTTACATATAAATTGGTTGAAAATGGCCCCTGACCGCCATTTGACATCACTTAAGGGTATATTTGAAGATAATATGAGTATTACTTTGTACATACATAATTAATTACTTTTATGGGTGTACTGACTTATGTGGAATGGGTAGGACGTAAATTAGGGGACGTCCTGTAGTGTTTGAATCAATATCTGTCCTTAAATATTCACTTTTAACTTTTTAGGAGCTCGTGGCTAACTAATAACAGCCGCTCGGATCGGATCAATCTTTTGATTGAGTTGGTCTGTAGATGGGTGACCACTCATTACATACCGAGTTTCCTCCGTGCCTCGAAAAGCACGTTAAGCCTTTGGTCCCGGCTGTTATTTACAGATCTTTGACAGTCGTAACAGGTAGTCAGTGGCCCGAAAGACACAGTACTAACTGAGTTGTGGAGGTCAGATAGGCCGTCATTCTGTGTCAAATACTGGTTAGACTGGAAGCCGACCCCAACATAGTTGGGAAATGGCAAGACAGATGAAGAAGAAGACAGATGAAGATGCTGAAATATACACTTGTAAACATGGTCCTGCCAAAGAATGCCACAATTTTGGTCATCACGATCACATCATCATCTATTCACCTACCTTTATCACAATTTATTTGTGGTTGCCTTAGCATGTCTTCTTCTTCCATACTTCTCTATTAATCGTCATCTCAGCAATCCCGTCCTTTCTAGCCACATCATCCCTCACACAGTCCATTAATCTTTTCTTTGTTTAGCACATATTGAGCAGATTAATATAAAGCATGAATATACGGATAGATGTATGATTGGAATCCCCTTTACAAGAAATTTTAGCAATAGAGGACACAGACTGCCAACATCTTCCTTCCCCTGTTCCATTCTACGTGGGGTCGGCGCAACACGTTTTCTTCTTCCATTCTCCCCTGTCAGACGTCACGGCATCATTTACTCCTTTCTTTCATTCCTCACGCAAACCATCCATCTTTTCTTTGACATTCCTCTCCCTCTCCACGGAAACATCAAATCGTGATGTTTCCGCATCATGATTGTTTTAAGAATAAAGTGCACTTACAGACAAAACGTCTTTATCAATGTCGAGCAAGGCCGTGTGAGTTCAAAAACGAAATCCACAACAAATAAGAAATACAATACAGGACATCCATATTGCAACGGCACAAACGTCAACACTAAATAAAAACAGACTCCATCTTTTTGTCTATATCGAATTTCATCACCAGACAATTTTTTCTCAGAATATGTCTCTTTTATTTGTTTCATGGCAACACAGCCTAGCCAAATCTCAACAGTAAGACAATGTCATATACATTGTTGACAACATTAATTGAAATTTATTACATCTCAAATACAATTCAGACCATAAAGTGACACTTACAACTGTCAAACGTCAAATAAAACTTGAACTTTAACTCTGAGGTTGTAAAGTTGAGATTGGTGGGTCGAAACGTGATGTAATTGTGTCGTTTTGTTGTTGGGGTCTTAATATTTTATTGTAGACGTTCAATCGAAGATAATGCTTGCACTCGTGTGATTTGAGACAATCGCCGGCGGTTTTGTTTTATTGAATTATGTTGGTATCTCGTGATGGCGGATTAAGTCATTTATCTCTTGTTGTTTTTGATAGATAATAGCTGTACTGGCTAGACAACTAGACTTTGTTATTAATAGCTAGCAGATGTTATCGAGACACAAAGACGTTTCAATGTAAATAATGTAATGTAAGTCAATAATAGCTACACCTAAATATCGGAATACCCAGTTACGTTTACGACCCAAGTCCGCACGTCACATGAAAGGTAATTTTTGAAAGGAAGTTGTTTACAAAAATACGTAAACTAATCCCATTATTATGCACATGCACTGGTAACAATTTTTTTTTTCAGTTAGCTAGATCATGACGTTACTTAAGTCGACGTCATCATTCTCAGTGCCAAGTCCTTCATTCGAAATTTGATTATGTATAATAAAATGCCACTGTCCACATTTAAAGATGCTAATAAAAAGTAAATATTGAAATTATGGAACACATTCATAATTTGAAAAAGCTTATGACGTCATCTCCTTGCATAAAAAAGCACTTCCTCTCTAAGTTTACAGTTTCAATAAAACCAGGTCATCATAATATTTTCAGTTTGTAGTCAAAAGATTATGAATCATTTTGATTGGTAGAGGATATTAGGCCATTATAATGATTAATGTTTCCATGTTTTTGTGGGAATATAGCAAATTATTTCTATCACGTGTAAATGCTACCAAGACCAGTGGCCTCTTGCAGTGGGTATGGAAATACATCTGCCTAGCTTTTTCCAAACTATGTTAGGGTCGGCTTCCAGACCATCTTCCAATCCAAGCTGAATACCATTATTTTACATGGAGCGACTGTGTATCTGATCTCCACAACCCATGAACCCAGTTAGTACTGGGCCATACGATACCCTTATCAGACTTTTTTTTTTTTTTTTTTATCGTGGTAATATCATCAAATGAGTCCTCCCACCCAGGGCAGAGTGGGAGGAACTGTCAGACTTGTACTGACTAAAATCCACGGTGTCCTTCAATAGCCCTTTATGATCCAGGGTCACGGTAATTCTATAAGTCCCGCGGCCCCGGCAGGCTTTGGCCCTCTAGAGGGGGGCCCCGTCATAATGCTGACACTCTATGAGGCGCGCGTGGGACACAACGCGCCGTCGACCCGGGCATGGTCCATGGTCGGACAGCGAGTCGCCCATTACTCGCCGCCCGCAAGCCCGCGCCTACGGTGGCCGGAGATCGTCTGCCGACGTCCGGCGCCGTGGGCGTCTACCACTGCGGCTGGGGTGGAGGGAGGACGCTGTCCTCTCCCTCACGCGGCCCGCCTCCTCCTTCGCGAGCATGACTGCTTCGCAGAAGGAGGCGACCGCTTCCCACTCCGTCTCGCCCCGCAGCATGGCCTCGACCAATGCCGGGCGCGAGAGGTCTCCGCCTATCGCCGCCGTGAGGACACGGCGGTGCCCTGCCCAAGCGGGGCAGTCCTGCACCGTATGCTCCACCGTGTCCTCCGGGCGGTCCTCGCAGTGGTGACACCCAGGCGTTTCCTCCTTCCCCATCAGACACAGGTACCTCCCGAAGCTTCCGTGTCCGGTGAGGACCTGCGTCATGCGGTAGGTCAGGACGCCGTGACGCCTATCCAGCCACTCCTCAAAGAGGGGTCTTACCGCCGCGATTGCGGCGTGCCCGATACCCTTATCAGACTTTCTGGCCAATGACTACCTGTAACGACTGTCAAAGATCTACAATTGAAAGCTGTGACCAACTGCTTCACTTGCTTTCCGAGGCACGGAGGAAACTCGGTATGTAATGGGTGGTCTCCCATTCATTGACCATCCTAGGCAAGCGCGACTTAACTTAAAGATCGTCCTACTGGTTTCTAATACTGAACACTGTGGTCACCAACAATGGAGTTACTAAGCTGGATGATTAATTGTCCTCTGATTAATCTCGGATGTTCCATTACGAGGATCCCTAGGTACTACTCATAATGGTAACCACCTGCAATCCTGCCCTCTGAGCATCCAAAACCTGCAGTCGAAGTGACCTATGCGTTGCCGCCGACGAAGCCGTAGAAGTTGCAAAGTTTTGGGCAAACGAAATTCGAAGTATGTGGAACGAAAAAGAAGAATAAATCTATCTTTATCTTTTTGAAGTATCTTCTTAATTCATAATTCTTTATTGCACACAAAAATAAGATAAATACATAATTACAACATATAGCTTATGTACAAAGGCGAGGATAACCCAGAATTGGGTTTTCTTACAGCAAACCTTACTTGGATTGCGAGATTTTGCAGAGGAGGATATATTATGTGCATAAACAGACGATTTTACAAACTTAATAATACATACCATAAAAGCACACATGCCACATATAAAATACTTTATACATACTATTATCACGTTGACAGGAAATTTTATAATGTAATTTTCCGTAGAATTTTCCTCAATGGAAGATTTATAGTAAAATTAATGATTGCATATCACCCGCAGACACTGCGCTCACGCACGTTAAAATAAAAAATTGGAAACTGTACAAGTTGGCGGTCGATGCTTTTGCGTCATATTTACAAGAAATAACATTAAAAAAACTCATAGATTTTCTATGGTCGTTGCCAATTAAATTATTTCAGGAAGTCGTAGACATGTAATTGATTATGCCACAAATTATAGAAGCACGCGTGTATGACAAGATGAATGAATGTGGTTGAAGCAAGAAGAGTATGCGTGGAAGTTCTGTAGACAGAAGCTGCTCCTTCAAGAATGCTCGTCATTCATTACCCAAAGCCATAGCTATTTTGCAGCAGTAGCCTAGTGGTATGACCATCGGAGTGCCAAGTCATAGGTCTTGAGTTCGAACCCAAGACACGCACCTCTGATTTTTCGGATTCATGTGCGTATTGTGTAATTATCACTTGCTTCGGCGAAGGCAAACATCGCGAGGAAACCAGCATGTCAGAGAGATATTTCTCGACAGCAGTGGCGAAGGTTCCGTAGAAGCCGATTCCTACCGGTTTCCCTTTGTAAAATGGCACAGTCGGTATTGTATAGATAAATAATATAATCACATTAAAGATATGTACTCCGGCTTACCTCTTACAAAAATTGACCCTTCGCTACTGCTCGACAGCATGTATGGCAAGTGAATCAGTGGCCCATAGGCGGCATAAAAACACTTGACACCAGATTAGGCACTAGCCACACCAAAAAGAAAGATGATTACATAGATGTTTGAGAAGAAGTCAGAATAGAATAGAATAGAATAGAATATATTTTTATTGTAAAACATGAGTATACATCAAATAATATGTGCAAGGTCTTAAAATAAGTGACCATTGTTTTACATTACAGCCCCCAGGCTGTAGCTACTATTCTGGACACTAGTCATAAATGATTTTCGGGCGCCAAGGGTACTTATGCCTTTTGTAATAAAATCCTAATCTCAAAAATTTATTTCTAATATATGGCCGTTTTTACTAACCAAGCAATATCTAAATTCTAAATGAATGTCTGATGAAAGCGCGTCGTTGGATTTTCAACACTCTCCACTGAACCGAGCATTGTAAATCCAAACGGCTTGCTTTTATTTCGTCCTTACAAAGCTTACTTGGACCGGAACATATCCTGTAACACCTTAAACAAACGACAGTAACTCAAAATGACATAAAAGTTTACAACAAAGATTGTGGTAACTGTTGTAAGTATTTATGTCGTTTTTATGAGGCAGTGATGTGTAATGTGTGGCATTAGGGCCTCGTTGATCGTGACTTGGAGTCGCCCTATCGGTCAAACGTATATAAAATGCAACGTCTCTTTGTTGGTCTGTCCGTTAGGGTCAGGGGTGCCCTTATTATGACCACCTCTTATTCAACTAGTGTTTTTTTCTGGCACAGTTCGTTTCGGATGTTATTCGGAGAGTCGGATCTTTGTTTTTTGTTTTTTTTTTTGTGAATAGCATCTCGCATGATACTGTTGCCACTGATTCCAGTTACTGTCTGCTGTCCTGGGGGTGCCTTGAGTGTAAGGCCTCCAGCCAGGGCTTAAAACTAAGAGCCGGATCTGATGCTGCTTTTTTAAGCGTAGCCGTTAATTGTAAGTGCTAAGATAATTGCTACCAGAAGCGTAACCAGAAGGCTTCTATTTATGGAATGCTATAGTAAAAAGTTGATTTTTGAAAGTGAGTTTGATCAGAGGGTCCATAAAAAGTAAAATTCTATCAGCGAAAACTTTAATAGAAAAGCCACAAATGCTGACGTGAAAAAACCGAAAAGCATGACAGACCTGTTGAAAGGTTCTATAAAAATATGAAAAGATATATGCCCGTGTGGGGCAGTGCCTTAAAAGGTATTTAAAAAAATTACAGCTACTTTCCACGAACCCTATCATCTATCTAAAATCTTTATAGCCCTGAAACTATCAATATTCTAAGCCCACCTCAGATAAATCACATGAACAGTTACTTGCTGGCCGATGCTACTCAATTATGCATGTCTTATAAGTTGATATGTCAATCATAAAGCTCCTCGTTCGGTTAGGGCGAGGACTTGGTAGAAGCTGAAGCGATAATGCAGTTGCACAAATGTTAGGTTAGTCATATTATGATTATGGTGTATCCATATTTCTGATGTCGTAAATAAAAGGGTCTGATCTAAAGAAAGAAAATGAGAAAATGAGCTTAACTGTATAGAGGCATCTTTTTAAGCTTTTTTGTTTGGTAAGGCCTATTTCTTTATATTTATTTCACAGATTTGAAACGAGCGTTTTAATACAGTTGAAGTTTACGTTTTAATTAACATTATGTGTAAAAAGGCTTACCTGCTTCCGTTTCTTTGCGTTCCTCGAATTTTATATGCTATTTATGAATAAATCGTGTGCGCTATTTTTCTGCCTCTAAGTTTCATACGTTTTGTACTTTACTATCTTATGTTATCTTACGTTATTTCTTGGGTTTCTCTAAAGTAATTTCAAGTTTGCGAGTCTTTTAGTACCCACACACCGTGCTAGCGGCTAAATACATCCGCTCCTGCTCCCGCTGCCGCTTGCACTAAGATAACACCCTAACCTACCACGTCCAGGAGCGTTATCATTCGCACATCGTATCCACGAGGAAGCGATGATGTATCGCCGGATATCGCGATACGTTTGACCCATTACGTTGAAGGTATCTGTAACGTCTGTGACAGTGAAGATTAGGGAAGAGTGAGTGAGTGAATGAGGTAATTATTGTTTGGAGAAAGAGGGGTTATTATGTTTGTAGACAAATGACGAGTAAAGGGCTATTCAATTTGAATTTTAATACAGGGTGTAACAAGACCCTTAACGAAGCCTTTTGGCAAGCATTCTGTACATCAAACCAAGTAACTTTACGCAAAATTATTGCTGGGAAACGATCACGTTTTACGGTAGGACTCAAAACATTGTGCTGATGGACGCATTGAATAGTACGGGGGCCGTGGAGGTGTTTAAAGTATAAATCTTATATTAAAAATAAACTTGTCAAAAAGTTGGAACTTTGACCCTCAATATCTCCGTAACTAAAAGGTTCCATACCTAGGAACCTTGTCTAGAACAAAAAAATGATCGCTCATTGCGATCATTTTTTTGTTAAAGCGGGGAGAATAGTGTCTTTCGACTTCATTAAAGGTTATTGTTAAACCCTTTATAGGTGTAAGGTAGTAGGAAAAACTCATCTACGCAGGGTGGCTGGTAGCAGCTGGAGTAGTGTTGCCAAGAATCGAAATGAATGTCGTGCAATTGAAGAAGCCTTTGTACAGCAATGCATTGCTGTAGATTGATGATGATATTCAAACTATTGGAAACTTAGAAACGAAAACATGGGTTGTTGTAATTTTCGTCAACCAAATGCCTAATTCGAATGCGCTACACCAGAATACGCTCCAAGACATCGCCGAACAGAAATGTTAGCACACAGGAAGGGGTCCGCAAGGGCCGATGCCTGTCGGGCTACGGGACTGTTCGAAAGTGATACCGCGGCCACAAAAGAAGGAACATGGATGGGTTTTAGTCAGTAGAAGTCTGACACTCCCTTCCACTCCGCCCAGAGCGGGAGCGGGTCATTTGATGATTTCCCATCCGAAAAAAAGACATCGCCCAAGTAGTAATAAGTCTGCAGTCTCATTTGCAGCATGGGTCAGGACCGATGGTCCAGAATCGTCACAAAGTGGGTGCCTGAAGACGGCCGTCGTCACTGAGCCAGGCATAAGAAACGCTGGCGTGACGATTTGGACTCGTTTCTGATGGATTGGCCAGAGAAGGCAAAACACCGAGAGAGCTGGAAAGGATTGCAGGAGGCCTTTGCCCATCAGTGGGCTTAACAAAAAATGATAGTAATTTGATCAGCATTGACTGTAACCAATTAAAGGTAAGTAAAATCAGGAATTCATCCAGAAAGATTTAGTCCAGATCTAAAATAAGATATAGACCAGCAATAAACTCAAAATGTATCCTAAGTTTATTTTGATCCCAATACATACAATGTGCTACCGTAAATCTTGGAATAAACTTATTATGTTTATTGAACGTAATGTCTATATTTAACTAAATGACGCAACGTGTTTACTGAATACCTAATTATGTAATTAGATCTATTATGTGCTGATCTAGAATTAGCATAAGGTTATAGATTAAGACTGGATCGGTGTATCCGCTAATCAAGAATATAGTTACAACTCGTGTTAACTATTAAAAAGTATTCCTGTGTGTTATGGGTAATTATTAATGGAACTCTCGAAAAAGCTTCTTTATGATATCGTCGCCTATCGCTTGAACTTTGAATAAGTTATTATATTCTTCTCATCCAACACCATCGTCATCAAGGACGACAGCTGGAAAGTCAACGAGTGCAGGTCGAAGTCTAAGGTACGTACGCTGCACATATCTTTACTGCTATCTGCGTAGTACTATTGTGAACCTCATCTTAACGTAATTCGTAAGACCCTTAAAGCGGTCTCCCCAGGCTAACGAGAAGTAATCAAACCCATTTCGGCTGATGCGCATGCTACATTTTATGGAAAATATTTCTTCTTTTCAAGAAATATCGTTTTTGGTCATACTTCTATTCATTAATCCGTTTTGAATTGATTTGACAGCAGACCAAATTCTCCTACTTTAAAATATTGAAAAAAATAAATAATTTAGTTGACTTAAGGAAAGACATTTCTTTTAAGTGAGAATTTATCTATTTTCTTCCTATCATATTCTACATATTTCTTTATTGACAAACATATTCAAAACGAATATACAATAGATGATATATCGCGCATAATCTCTTCAAGACATTCTGCCTATGCTTACTACCTAGTACCTACCCACCTATTTAGTTCGTTAATATTTAAAAGACTCCACACAGGATGTTACATAGGTACCTTTCTGGAGATAATAACCATAGACGGAGTTCAATGAATTTCCTTGAATTTTAATTGATATAATATGGGAATATACTAATTTGTATGTGAGGTAGTAGAGCCTAATAGTTTTTATGCCGTCTATAAGACTATGGGACATGCGTCGCATATGCTATGGGCATTTTATATGTTACAATCTCGTATGCAGATGACATATTATACATAAATGCTTCCTGGGTAGTGGGGGGAAACGCTGGTCTGGTAGTCGACTTCTAGTAATATTGTAGTAATAATTTTCTTTCACGTATTGACTGGAAATGGATATGACGAATATTTTTCAAATGGTAAGTGGAGCCGACTTCCTCTGATAGAGAGGAAGCCTATGTCCCAGCCGTGGGAACATTATAGCCCAAACGTGCTTGATTGATAGATTCAGCTGCATCCGGTTAGACTGGAAGCCGACCGCGACATAGTTGAGAAAAGGCTAGGCAGATGCTTGACTGTTAGATATATTTCTGTTGGATTTATTGTGTTATTTTGACGTAAATTGCACTAACAAAGCCGGATGCGATACAATTTTAGGGACATACTTTAATTGTGCTAAATGTAATTTTTTTTTTAAATGTCATTTCTGAACGTAGACCACGGTCAGAAATGACTTTTCTATATTCAGAAATTTCATAAGGGAGCTGTTTATTACGCGTCTTCAGCTACCTTCCAAATTTTTAGCAAAATTGTCTAAATTAAGATAACTTGGGGGAGGTCTATGTCCAGCAATGGACGTCTTTCGACTGAAATGATGATGATGATGATATAATTTTTATCAATTCTATCAATATTTTCATCGATTCCTACAACTCTCATCCCACCTCTACCAGCACACTACCGGGTTCACGGCCACAGTCTGACGTCACCATAACACAGTGATGACAAACATGGAGAATACCGATCTTATGCGGATCGCGTCCAATACTAAACCTAGACCACAGTACAAAGATAACCAGTAAACCAACAAACTAAAATCTTTTTGTGAAATGAAACGCTTGTGTCAAGTTTGTCAACTAAACGTTTAGTTATGTTGCAGTACACAAAACATAACAACTTGTCTACTGTAAACTTATACTGTCACTTACGGGATATATTCCGTGATTGTTCATCATTTTGAGCTCCCGATATTTCGGCGCTGTTGCAATCGCCATGATCGCAAGTTGACTAGAGAAACAATCACAGAAGATATCCCGTAAACCGTGAAAGCTTAAAACAGTGTTTGTCTACTGTAAATCAGAAACAGATCCTGCTGCGAACGCATAGTCGATGTTGCCGCGTGCAATAGCATTCTCTATCGCTCTGAGCTGGACTCCCATTTGGCGCAACTTTGAGACGCACACCGCACCTTATATACTCGTTATTTTATTTGAAGTATATCAGGGTGTTATTATACTTCTTTAAGTACATATATTTTTCTTTTTACATATTGTCACCTTGTTTTTATATAGGTATATGTATATTCATGTAATTTGTTATCATTTAATTGTGCTTCTGTGCGTTGTGCTCTGTCTTTTGTGTGCAATGAATAAATGGTTTATCTATCTATCATTCCCACTCTATTTGTCGCTATAGCAAATGAAGGTTCTGAGCGACAGAGATAGGAGTATGGCAATGCGATCCGTACTACTAGATGAGGTTCGATCCTTACTCGAGATCGAGTCGGGGCTGTCGCAGTGACTCAAGTTGTTACTTTACATGAAGCATGCTTAGGATTTGTGTAAAGGTTTTGGATGTGTGTGATCCGATTTCGACGATTTATTCGTAGTTGAAATACCGTATATTATATTAATACTACTATGTCAACTATTCCAAGTTCAAATTCAAGGAGCAGCTGAACTTATTTATAGTCTTTACTTAGAAGATATAATACTTTTAGAATTGTGACATACTAAGCATTATCAGCCTTTATGTTCCCACTACTGGGACACAGGCCTCCTCTCTATGAGGGAGTGGGCTGTAATGCGCCACGCTTGCCCAATGCGGGTCGGTAGATATCCCATGTCTTCGTTCTAGTAATTTTTGGTTCTACGACATGCCGGTTTCCTCACGATTTTTTCCTTCACCGTTTTGAGAGCAGATAGTGATGATATAAATTACACAAAGTAATGCACCTGTCTGAGTTCGAACCCACAAGCTACAGATCGTAAGTCAGGGACCGTTACTACTGGGTCACCACTGTTCTTCATCATCTGCCTAGCCTTTTCCCTTCTCTGTTGCAGTCGGCTTCCAGTCTCACCAGATGCAGCTGAATACCAGTATTTTACATGGAGCGACTGCCTATCTGACCTCCACAACCCAGCTAGTACTGGGTAATACTATACCCTTTGGTAAGACTGGAGTTCAGACTTTCGGGCCACTGACTACCTGTAACGACTGTCAATGAGCAAATGACAGCCGGGACCAACGGCTTAACGTGCTTTCCGAGGCACGGAGGAAACTCGGTATGAACCTAAAGAAGTAAAGATCGACCCGAGCGGCTGTTATTATTTAACCACGAGCTCCTCCAATGTTTTAAGTATAAATAATTTAAATGATTATTTAAATTTATTTAAGATGCTTACTAATTTACATTATCTTCATAGCTGTGCCATTACAGGGTTCATGTCAGGTGCTGCCTTAATGTTGAAATATCTGTAATTTTACCGCACGAGTGCAATAAAAATATTTGAATTTGAAAGAAGCATTGTGTTATATTCGTTTGCGACATGATTAACAAAAGAATATCGTTCATAAGGTTTAAATTTTTTTGTGCATTCTTTTAATAATGGGTTTGTTGAAACTTTTTAATTTAGTAATAATTGCAACCCTCCAGGGCTTGAATTAGGCAAACGACAGAGCTGTCCAGGTCGCTACGTACTGGTTGGACAAAATCTGAGCCATCGATTCGAGAAAAAGAAGATTTATTAATAATTAAGTAGGAATATCTCATAGCACCCTAGGAAATAAGACCAGACCAGTGAAGAATAATGCTTCATGCATTGATTTTAATCTAGGTGTGGCTATTAGTGCAAGTATTAGTATAATTATAACTAGGGCTCGACAGATACAATCTAACTATGTTATATAATAGCGAAAGTTTGTGAGGGTGGATGTATGTATGTATGTTTGTTTGTTGCTCTCTCACGCAAAAACTATAGAACGGATTTGGATGAAATTCGGGACACAGATAGTTTGTAACCTGGATTAACACATGGGATACTTTTTATCCCGATAGTACGATCCCGTGGGACAATTACCGAAATCCACGCGGGCGAAGCCGCGGGCATCAGGTAGTTCTGTCATAAAATAGCCAAGTGCAACTCTGATACGAGAGTTCACCTATCAGTAGCGAAGGGTCAATTTTTGTAAGAGGTAAGCCGGAGTACATGTCTTTAATGTGATTATATTATTTGTCTGTAGAATACTGATTGTGCCATTTTTCAAAGGGAAGCCGGTAGGAATCGAGTTCTAAGGAACCTTCGCCACTGGCACCTAAATGTAAACAGAACTAATAATTACAATTTGTCAGTACTCAGTTCAATCTAGCAATGATCATAATGGCCGCATTAAATACAGTTGATTGATTCATATAAGCATTACAATACTTTACGATGACAAATGTTGCGTTCGATACAGAGAAATATATGCTTTATATACAAGGTGCATATGTAAAGGTTAAATATAGAATCGCATATCTCTTCCTGTGTCTTGGCAGAACGGGATGTGACGTATGCAGGGAGCATCTGCCAGTGATAGTGGCGAAAATCAATTTCTCTAAAGTTCAACTATAATATTACGCCCATAATATACGAAAGATTAGCTAGAGGTGTACCCTACCTCGTTGGTCTAGTGGACGCAAGCGCGACTGCTGAGCATGAGGTTCTAGGTTCGATGCCCGGGTCGGGTAGTGTTATTGCGTTTTTCAATCAGGAATTTCTCAGTAACAGCCGTGGAGTCTAGATTTGTGCCATTTGGATGGCAATAGGCTCGCCCCGTATTACTTGGGATTTACACATAACTAGCGAAATGTCGGTGTACTTGTTAGGTACACGTCAGCCTAACCCTTCGGGGATGACAAAGCGTGGTGTTATGTTTGTACCCTATAGTACAACCACATTTTGTCAGTCATGTTTAAGTCCCATGTAATAGGGGGCAAGCCTATTGATATCAACAGGGCACACATACAGAATCTGGGCTGCTAGTGAGAGAAACTCCTAATCTAAAACACAATTACACTTTAACCAACCGGGAAATCGAACCCAGGACCGCACGCTTAGCAGTAAGCTTGCTACCAGTAGACCAACGAAGCCAGCTAGTATTATTGTAAAAAACCCAGTATGATAGAGCAAGCCTACTGATGAAATAGAACAACAACTCATCATCATCTGCCTAGCCTTTTCCCAACTATGTTAGGGTCTGCTTCCAGTCAAACGATGCAATTGAATACCAGTACTTTACATGGAGCGCCTGCCTATCTGACCTCCATAACCCAGTTAATACTGAGTAATACGGTACCCCTTGGTAAGACTGGTTGTCAGACTTTCGGGTCACTGATTACCTGTAACGACTGTCAAAGATGTACAAATGACAGTCGGGACCAACGGCTTAACGTGCTTTCCAAGGCACGGAGGAAACTCGGTATGTAATGGGTGGTCACCGATCTACGGACCAACCTAGGCAAGCGCGGCTTAACCTGAAGATTAACCCGAGCGGCTGTAATTATTTAGCCACGAGTGTATAACAACAGGTAATGGAGTTATTTATGCAAGCAATTGCTGGCAATTATCCAGAAAAAAAGAATCTGTTTCATGCAAAAATCTTTCCCACAACTTTTCTTGATTATTGTTGTGTTTTGGTGTGACGTCACTATCGTAGAAGCCATTTTGATGTATAGTCTGTGGTAAGAGTCATGTCCGTATGAGCAATGACCTAATTTCTTTGGGATGACTTACAGCTTGCGGTTTTATTAACAAACTCAATGCTTTAATGTAAAGTCAATAAAAACAACTGTTTTATAAAATATTTAAACACAAATTCTAACAATTAATCTGCCAAAAAAAGTCTAATCATTTTGAACCGATTTTAAAATAAGGAGGTTATCAATTCGACTAAAACGACGATCTAAACATAAACGAAATATTACTATTTTGTTTATGTGAAAAAGAGCAAAATTATTTTCGGAAGGCGTTGAGATAAAAAGTAACAAACAAAAGTCACCGACTTCCGAAGCAAAAGTTTTATTGCAATTTTTCTCCTAATTTACGAATAGTATAGTTTTTTTTATTTGCAATATTATGTTTTTATCAACAATCGACGGTAAAATTAACAGTTACCATACAGGTGGTCTTATATTTTAGAAAGTTAAAGCACTAAAAAGTTCAGACAGAAAAAAAAACGCGCACGGAATTCGTAATTTGAATTTGTATTTAGTTCTTTCATTGTCACACGCATTCTATTTTCGATCTGTATTCTATACGGCCAGTTCTGATTCCGTCGCCCTTTGCGTACTCGACCAACCTTGTTTTACCGTTAGCTAATTGAAAATTATTCAAAATTAAACCTTGTCTTTACGAATCAAAGTTGCGTAGTAGTTGCAAGTGTAAGTTGGTTACCATCATGTACGTAGTTCTTGGACGGATATTGAAAACTATTTCAGTATGAAATACTTTTTTTCGTCTGGAATGGAATTTATTTTTTAATAATTCACTTTTTTATGATAATAATAAAACCATAGACATTTAAATACTAATACACCTAATTACAATAGGCGGGAAAAATATTTAACGACATCTACTTGCAATAATTAACTGTTTTTTTTTGCTGAACGTTTCAAACTAGACGTAGACAATGATGTTAATTTTCTGCTACCTCATTAAGGCATATTTTATAGAATCAAAGTCTTTCTAAGACATTTCTTGTAACACTATTACAAAGGCTTACGGTGAAATAAAACACGTGTTTTGTGAATTATTATTTACAAAGATAGAGTACAAGTACCGCATTAATTCGTCTTCGTCACAGTCATGTGTTGAAAGCTCTAAACTTATGCAACATCCTTATTTTTAGCACAAGCGGAACCTCGGATAAAACCTACTCCATTTTGAATCTAGGAAATAAATCCCGATACACACACACACATTACTCAAAAATAGACTCTATTGCTATTGCACTAGGAAATAATTCGCCACAATCTGCGGTTTGGCAGCTATCATTTATTGTTGCTTTCCTTGAATCCAAGGGAGATTTATCCGGGAATGTTTAAGATCTGCAGAAATCGAATATTTTCCAGATGTTATTTTTAGCTAGAACGTATTCTACAAGCAGACTAACTTTCTAGATATTTTTTTTGCGAGCTTTCAACTTAATCAGTCCAGTAGATACGGAGCAAATTGCTTGTGACAGACACACAAATACACGGTTGTTCCAATGAATGTTTCCCTCTTTTCATTGGGGCTTACGGAACCCTAAAAAAGCGGCTGTCACTTGTACATCTTTGAAAGTCGTTACAGGTCAACCAGACTTACTTAGGTACCAAAGGGTCTTAATTACCCAGTAATAACTGGGTTGTGGAGGTCAGATAGGAAATCGCTGCATGTAAAATACTGGTATTCAGCTGCATCCGGTTAGACTGGAAGCCGACCCCAACATAGTTGGGAAAAGGCTAGGCAGATGATGATAATTAAGGTAAAAGCTATTTCCAATTTCAATAAGTCCTATTATATTAATATACTGACAAAATGTTATTTACATTACATTCTGTGGAACAACTCACACTTGACCTATTTACACTGACCTTAATGCAACAGATTGTTGTTTATCGAATAACGATACTCAATGCATGTCTGTTTGTGTGAACGAATGTTGGAAACTACTGGATTGATGGTGATGCAGTACTTGATGAAAGACAAGGTTAAAACTGGAAATCTGGTTCAAAACCACAACTTAACGGCTGTATTACCCAAAAGGGGAAGACAGGGTTGTGTAGTGCTCAGCTTCTTCTTTTAACTAGCAGAGAGGGAGACTGTGTCCTAGTAGTGGACATAATTAAAGCTTATAGCTTGCCTAGGTTGGTCTGTGGATGGGTGACCGCCCATTACATACCGACTTTCCTCCGTGCCTCGGAAAGCACGTTAAACCGTTGGTCCCGAATGTCATTTGTAGATCGTTGACAGTCCTTACAAGTAGTCAGTGGCCCGAAAGTCTGACAACCAGTACCAAAGGGTATTGCCCAGTACCAACTGGGTTGTGGAGGTCAGATAGGCAGTCGCTGCATGTAAAATACTGGTATTCAGCTGCATCCGGTTAGACTTAAAGCCGACCTCAACATAGTTATGAAACGGCTTGGCAGATGATGAACTAAGTAGTAAGAGATAATATTAATGCGAGCTATATTTCAAAAGATCTTTATTACAATTCCAGTGAACCCATCATAATACCAGTACAAAATGATCCACTAATGCATCACAACTCTAATGTATCGAATACCGATTGAACATTAATCGATTAAATTGGCATCGATCCTAATTCGATTCCTGTCTTGTAGATAAAGTGTAATTTATTCTAGAGTACGTCTGAATGTGATGCGGGAGTCACTTTCAAAATAGTTCACTCACAGTGGAGATGTTTGCTGCGAATGTTATATGGAATATATCAAAAAAAGTATATCTTTATTTAACAAACTAACTATAAAGGGTGTAAATACACCATAGACTAATAGACTGGTATTCAGCTACATACGGTTAGACTGGAAGCTGACCCTAACATAATTGGGAAAAGGCTAGGCAGATGATGAAAGGGTGTAAATAGACCCTTATTATAACCGAAAGGCACTTGTTCTCCCCGTCTTTGTAATATTTTTTTTGTTATAGACCATACCTGGGAACCTTCTAGTTATTGGGGGTCAAAGTTCCAACTTTTTCACAAGTTTTTTTTTAAATACATGTTTTTAATGTAAGATTTTTACTTTACACACCTCCACGACCACCGTACTATTCAATCCATCCATCAGCGCAATGATTTGAGTGCTTTCCATCGAGTCCTACCTTAAAACGTGATTTTCACCCCAAAAAAAAGTCGATTCCCAGCAATAATTTTTGCGTAAAGTTACTTAGTTTGATGTACAGAATGCTTGGTTGACGGGTATGTGAAGGGTCTGTTTACACCCTGTATATATTCTAATAATAAACTATAAAAGGGCAAAGACAGACGGGGTCGCGGCGGCCCGAGGAGAAGATGGTGGGACACCATGGATGGCTTGCTCGTTAATTAGCGAGAAGAGGCGCAGCATCGAGAAAACTGGAAGGAACGGAGGAAGGCCTTTGCCTAAGAGTGAGACAGTTAATGCTAACAAAAAAAGGGCATCCAAAAACTCCTCTTCAACGTAATATTATGCTCATGAGACTGACGGCGTTGCCACGTTGTAGGACAACACTCACCCCTTGGCCAAGGTAAAAGCCAGCCCTTGGGTCACGGGAAGCGTCAACTAGGTGTTTAGAAATTTCCTTTAAAAACGCTGTGAGCACTAGCAGTAATATGTTAAGTTTATTATTATCATGAGCCACAAATTGCGTCATTTAAAAAAAAAAATCTTGTTTCATTTTTCATTTCTGTTCATATACCTCCCACCACGCTGTACAATTAGCTAATAAAAATTAAACAACAATAAAATGTTCCATTACATTAGTGACTCAAGACTCACGGCCTAGAATAGAGTTTTTCTCAATAATTCTGATGTCTAATCGACTCTTGCGCAGCGTGGGCGGAGCGGGTGACCATACTTTTATTTTTCTGACAGATATGTGCCCTGAAATGTTTTGAATGCCCTCGGTTAGACGCGACTCGTTTGACATGAAATGATTTGATGTAAGAAATATAAATGTGCTGGTAAATTATTTTAATTGAATGGGAAGAAATGGCCGACCGCTTGATTAAAAGAATTTTGGCGCCAGTCTGTGATTGAAATGGGTCAGCTGTTTTTTTTGTAACTTTATAAATATCTACGAAGTGGTATTGCCAATATAATATTTGTTATTAATGGTTATCTGATTAATGAGACCGAAATAATAAGGGCGATTATTTTTATTACTTTTTGAGAACCTGGAATCTGGACAGATATTACATGTCCAGGACACTCCATGTTCATGAAGAGTGGTAACACTACAGAACAATTAGGTAACTCGTGTATCAGTTTTATTAACCATTTGAAAGCTGCCTACTCAATTCAATTAAACATAAATTCATATACCACAGTTCAATTGAACATCATTGGAGCCTTTTGCAATACCTTACTAAGCGCACACACAAAACAGACTTCCCAATATAAAACTACAGGGTGTAAACGAATCCTTCACGAAGCCGTTAACCAAGCATTCTGTACATCAGTACTAAGTAACTTTACGCAAAAATTATTGTTGGGAAACGACATTTTTTTTTAATCTATATTTTTCAAGGATTTATCATTTAAATATTCGTTGACACTGTAGTAACATTTGCTTATTAATAGCTTTTTTAATTTGTTCATGAATAGATGGATTTTTTTTTTCTTTTCTTATTGATTCGAGTAACATATTGTAATTTTTTATTGACATAACCAGAGGGCTTGTTAGTAGGTTGAGTCGCGTTGTGCTTGTTGTAAGTTATCATCTTTTTCATGGTATAAAGACAGTCTCGACTAAGTTCGACATCACAGTCATAATCAAAGCGTTTGTCTTCAAGACAATTTCATCCTTTGAAAGATTTTACAGGTAAAATTACCTTTATAGACCTGACTAAGGATCATAATTGCCATTACGCCTACATTTGGTCAGTCTAGGCAATAAAAGATCAGCTTTGAACAAAAGAACGGGCAAAAGATAACTCATACGAATCTAACGTTAGTGAGTCTATATATTGTTTTGATCGAAATAATAAATACGACTTCGTAGAAATGTGTTATGTTGAAAGATGAAGTTTATTTTTGTTATAATATAAACTTTAGTGCGATATTTCGCAGTGTGGTGGCTTGTGAGATAGTCTGTTGTCTAAACGATTAAGGTATTCATACCAATCCATACTTCATTAACTATACTAATAATGGAAATTCGAAGGGTTCTGTGTGTTACCTTTTCATACCTCAATAGCTAAACGGATTGGGATGAAATTTGGTGCACTGGTAGACCATGACCTGCGACCACAACATAGTACAACCCAATTCTGAGTTAAGTTCGCCGTTGTATATAAGCTATATTATTACAATTTGTTTGTTTTATTTTTTTAAGCACGTTAAGCCGTTGGTCCCGGCTGTCATTTGTAAATCTTTGACAGTCGTTACAGGTAGTCAGTGGCCCAAAAAGTCTGACAACCAGTCTCACCAAGGGGTATCGTATAACCCAGTACTAACTGGGTTGTGGAGGTCAGATAGGCCGTCGCTCCATGTAAAATATTCCATGTATTCAGCTGCATCCGGTTAGACTGGAAGCCGACCCCAACATAGTTGGGAAAAGGCTAGGCAGATGATGATGTATGTTTATTTTTTTATTTTGTATGCATTAAGGAATAAGAATAGTACTTTTATCCCTGTAGTGCAGTTCTATGGGATCAATTCAATTGATGATTTTCTGCACTGCGGGTGAAGCCGTGCACTTGGTTATCGATATAATTATGTATGTGTCATCTGCTTGGTATTTACTGCAATGTAGTATCGTCATTTGTTTGTATTTTGTTTCGACATCAGTTCTTATCGCTCGAGATTATAATTTCTTCTTATCACTTGACTATGACGAGTTTCTTGAGTATCGCTTGAGATTATTCTTTTCACCGCTTGACTTTCACAGTCTTTATCAATATCGAACTGGTGATTCATACATCAATTATTTATTATACAATGACTAGTTTAAAGTACCTTTATGTTTCTTAGCATAAAGCATAATGCTCTCCAAATCTGGGAAGATTTGGGAACATTACAATGTTGATTTGGAGGCAATTGGGGACTATTGCCTCATCTTTGTGAGAGGGTACCACCTCGCGGACCAAGTGTGGGCTGGTGGACGTTTTTAATTTATTGATTTTGTTTATACTTAATAGTCTTGCGTTGAGCCGCAACTCGCCTGATATGAAGCTTCTTTCTTTATCGTGTGGTTAGTACCTAACCTGGTGTCAGAGTTTTTATGCCGCCCATGGGCCTATGACTTGGCTTTTACATGCCGTCGAGAAATATCTCTAAGGCATGTTTTCTCACGATGGTTTCCTTCATCGAAGCAAGTGTTAATTATAGAAATCAAATCAAATCAAAATATTTATTTGCTAGCTGACTTGGCTTTTACATGCCGTCGAGAAATATCTCTCAGGCAAGCTGAAATCTAAGACGCGGCCTGGGGTGGAGCACGCCTATTGCCCAGAAGAAACCGATTCAGTCGAACTTCGAAACCAGAGAAGCCGGCAGTCCTCAGACTGGCGGTTCGCACTATAAATGAGGAAGCATACGTCAGGAAGGTAGGACGTTACAAATCATTGATTTTTAGGTTCTAGGATATGCAACTGACCATCACCCTGTGGTAACTGATCACCACCCCACCCATTGTTATCTGCACTGTATTGCTATCCGAGGGACAAAGCTAAAAGGTCTTATCCACCTGAAATCACACTGGAATACAGCAACGCTGTTTGGCGGTATGTATAAGGACTATGGTGGTACTTCCTCTGAGGAGCTTTTTTTTTTATCGGTAGGGCATTCTCGCAGTCATCATAGAAGATGGTACTGCTCAACTGGACTATCCTGTGGTTGCCTTGAGTGTAAGGCCTTCAGCCAGTAAGGCCTCCAGCCAGTAAGGCGTCCAGCCTCCTCTGAGGAGCGTTCAAAAACAGTTCCACTACCTAAAATTCCTATTACTAATTCCCAATACGTGTCCAAACTATTTAATGAAGACACATGTCATGCCTCATGTCCAAAGGGACCAGATTAAGGGTAACATCTTCATTGTGTCTGTTCGTTTTTTTGTCGCTACCTACAGAACCACGTGTTCCGCACACGTTAGCGTCACCGGAAAGGACAGAGATGTTTCCGAACTATGGAGTCGTTATTTGAGCTTTTTTTTTTGGTTTGTTACAATCATTGATTTATTCTGTTAAATTATTCAATTCAATTCAATTTATTTAAATCATCAGTTGGATCATATAATAGCATAAGGTACATTAAACAAAATAAAAAAAAAATGTTAGAAAAATAAATAAAATAAGACAAATCACAACACACACTTTCATTACTACTACAAATTAATTATGCTTGGTTTTATTGATAAAATTAAACTATTTATTTCTATTGAATGCAGCCAAGGCGTAATTGAAAATATCTCAGTTCCGTTTCTGACAAGTTACTTTAAAATTGCCGTCTTATTCGGTCTTTTATTACACGCTTGTAGAAAGTCTACGTTAAAACTAATTAGAAACACCCAAAGTATAGCATCATAATCATAGCAACAAAATAATATTTTTTTGGAAATTAATGTATTTTTGCTGTACCAAAGCCTTTTGCATTTCGTAGGTTGTAAAAGAATGTAAGCCTGTAAGAAAGGATGCAGTCGACGATAGTGTACGCTTACCTAGAAATACCCTTTTTTCAAGACTTTTGAATGAATAACTATAGGGATTGGAAACTTACTTAACTTATATGTGTTAACTTAAGATTAAATTATATTTTTGATGTTTTTTCATATTTTATCATACTCTTCATTTCTGTTTTTGTATTTCCTTTATTTTAATTTGTCTCTTCTTCTAATATTGTGTTTTTGTAGCACATGTTTGTCTATTCCTGTGTTGACATTAGTATCTAAGCCAAATAAAATGGGAGAGGGCGCTGACTCCTGACATACAGGTACACCTAGTTCAGGAGTTAGAGGCTTCAAACAAGTTTCTGTAACCTATTATGTCAATAAATAATTTGATTTGATTTGATTTAAAACACATAGACTCCGGCAAAGAGCAATCCGGCAATTTAAAATAAATTTTTAGCATCTCGTAGTCTCCATTCATTCCTCTGTTCGTTAAGCAACAAAAACACATTGTTTGCCACGTGTTACGCGTTAGGACGCCGGCTGAATGCTAAAAGGGACACTGGTTCGATTCCCGCCTGAACATCATCCTCAGCACTGTCTTTGTGAAGATTTATTTATTGCTTAGATGTCTCCTTTTTTGTAAGTTTAGTTTTTTTTTAAGACAATGTCCGTTAATTGTTGGAGATTTTTCTTTCAAGTTCTGAGATTATTTTTGGTTGGAGTTTTGACGTAATTTTGTCTTAGGTTTGCTATGGTATTTTTTTTAATGCTCGTAAATATAGTATTTTTTTTTTTAAATTAAGGCTACTGGCTATGTAAGTCTGTAGGGATGTTTAATTATTTTAGTATGTCGTTTTTAGTCTAGATTTGGTTTACACGTCTTAAATAAAAAGCAACGCAAAAAAAAAGAAAATATTTTTTTCTTTAAAATACTTTATCGATAAAAAATATTCAACTACTTAGAAAACTGCTAATAATAATTTATTTAGCCTCTTCTTTAAAAAATGACATTTATTTTGTAATTAGTAAATAAATAGTAGACAGCATTTAATATTAGACAGCATGCAGCATAACTTATGCAAATAAAAAATACACGCAAATTAAACTAAATTTCAAATGTCTCGGCGACTACTCTTTCTCATAGAATACTTATTATACGCTATCTAAGCAGTTACTATTTTTATTGGGTAGTCAGTATTAAAAAGCTTCTTAGATCATTATTACGAATCTAAAACACATTCCCGCCAATTCCCACATAATTAATTTCCAATTCTAAGAAAAATAGTACTTTATCTAATCACGCCCAAAAAAACAATACCGGGAATACTGACTCACTACGTACATATGAAACTAATTATATTTTCATATAAATGCCGCCAGTCTATATTTAATTATATCTTAAAATAACACAAATCGGCTTACCAACTTCTGGGAATGAACACAATTCCCGGACGGAGTATCCGCAATGTCAAAAATGTCACTACAGCCTCCGAAATGTCAGTTTATATCACAAAACGTCACTAAATGTCAAAAAACACAATCACAATGACACAGTCACATCAAAAGTTTAGCTCCGTACGTGAAAATTCGATTATTGTTCGACACTTACAAGACGTCCGAACGCGTCGAACTTTGCAAGAGGACTGAAGTCAGTCCGCGCTAGAGAGCTTTCAGCGGTGCGCGTACGCTGTAATTGGAAACGCGGGTAAAAGCGCGCTCGTATATCCATCTCTTTCTATCGCTCGATGAAAACTAGCGTTGTTTTATCTCTATCCTTGTTCAAATTTCAGCGGGCGCGTGAAAATCAAGGAAAAGCGCAAGTAAACATAACGTTTGCGTCTCATTACGTAATCGGAGGTGCATTTATGATATATTTTGTCTTGTGATTAATGTATTTTCACTGTTTTTCTTACGTTTTGTTAATGTTGGCTTATATTCAATGATATGGGCGCCGGAGACATGGTTTTTCTTGAAAGTGGGACGTGTTGGGTTTATTGAGAAAAGCGGTCATCTAAATGTGTTCAAATATTGAGATAATGTCTAAAATCTACAAGAATATTAGAGTGGTGTCGTAGACGCTCATAAATAATATAAATGGCTGATTTAAATCAGTTTAATGTGTAAGGTATTTTAGCAAATGGTGAAGCTCGCTGGATTTTTTAAAAACATCAATATCTTGTTTTAAAAACGTCCGTGGATCGTCACCACGCTCTGCTACCATTTTGATATTTGGGGATAAATTCAATGAAATTACTGTAGAACTCTGAAAATTGCAACGAACGTTTTATTTGAACCTTTGACACAGAACAAGAAAAAAGGATTGCCAACATAATAAAATCTAAGCGCACGGTAGTGCGCAGGCCAAGTTCTTAAATATAACTATAATAAACAGTAAATATAATAAACAGTAAGGCCAACAAACGAATACTAGAAATGGCTGCGTTCTCTCATTACTGTATTTCTAAAACCAACCACTGTTGTTGAACGACTTATTTCTGAACTATTACTGTAATTTTTTTAAGGTATAATTTAGTATTTTTTTTTTTTTTTGTAATTTAGTTTTTTTTTTTTTTTTTTGCATGCTGTGTCTATCGCATCATGTTGTACACTATGCTTGTATCATACCTATTGCTTGTATTATTAGGATAAACAGTGTAACAATTCTAGATGGGGCAATTAATAAATATAAATTCTCAATTACTAACACGGGCAAATCTAGATAGAATTCAGTACTATTCTTAATTAAGAAAAAGATTTAAACAAATATAGAAAATCTCCTATTAATAACATTATAATTTCCGTTTTATACCTCTAATAAGTAAACTTAGATTAACAATATAAATAACATTATTAAGAATACTAGAAACGGGATATTTACCATTTTTAGTGTTTTCTATGAGTTCCCGATATTTCGGCGCTGTTGCAAGCACCATGATCACGGATAAACAGAAAACAGTAAACATGGTAAATATCCCGTTCCTAGTATTAATAATAATGTTAGTGACCATGATAGTTTAAAATCTAATATAAATAACAATAAAGATAACAGCAAATACACCAAGAAAACATACTATATCCCCTTTCTTTGTCCATAAAACAAGCTTATATGAGGCTGTTGGCAAATAAATTGTCAGAGCAAGTAGGATATTATTATAACTTATCATTTATTATATCCTACATTTACATTTATATTATACACTAGCTGTTGCCCGTGACATCCGTCCGCGTAAATTTATTATAAAATATTACTTCTCAAATTGACTACGATTTTGTTAATAATTTTAAGGGTTTTAGTTTTTTTGCGAGGAACCCTAATTCATTTTCTAAAATAAAAGTCTGTCTATGCTACTCCTTATAACAACTAGTAAAAGTCCCGTCAAAATCTATCCAGTCGTTTCGGAGATTAGCCAGAACAAGCAGAAAAGCTACCGTATGTACTTTTATATGCAATCAGTAAAAAGCTGTTATTTTGAAATTACAAACAGACACTTCAATTCTATTTATTTATATAGATTTAACAATACTAGTATCTAAGCTTTCACTTGGAATGTACAAGCTATTTACTTAACCCAATAGAAGCTATTTTATTTATCTCCATAACAGCATGGAGATGGAGTTTGTTCCTTCACTATGAATATAATGTGGTCTTAGAATGCTAAACAATACAACACACACACACAACATGTGTTGTGTGCAACAAACAAAACATCAACATTTTTTTGAAAAAAAATGTTTAGAATTGCATCAGAAGTAATCTATTCATGAACCATAGAAATAATAACAAATACAGTAACATTCTTATCTACAATATCTTTGGATAATTCATTGATTTCTCCTATAAAATATATTTTATTTTATTTGCGTGCATCAAAATCTAAGGTTTTAGTACAGACAGCAAAAAAATAGGCTGACACTATCCCAAAGTTTTAAAAGACAACAGAAGAATTAATTATTCATTTCTAACGAGTCAAATTGTACACCCAATTTACTACTTAAATATCATTTATCAAGAAATAAATGAAGCTACGCTGTTTAAAACATTCCTATAAATTCTAATTATTATTGAAGTTTTAGAATAATAAAATAAATAAATAATTTATTCTAGACCAAACATTTTGTACCTCATATAAACCCACCAAGGGGTCTCGTATTTTATTTTATCGATCTATCATCTACTTTGTTAGCTGTCGGTACTACACGGTGCGAATTGCAATACCATAACCGCTCAAAATGGCCCTAGCTGTCAGTTTATGCTAATATTATCGCTATCTTCTATTATTACTATTATATTGTCCGCACAATCTGCGGACTGAGCTGCAATGCGACTGTATTTGAATCTGTTGAGATATACTTGAGAATGTTTTAGTTTGACACGTGGCTGTGCTTGATTGAAACAAAATTATATATAAACTTATACTGTCACTTACGGGATATCTTCCGTGATTTTTCATTATTTTGAGCTCCCGATATTTTGGCGCTGTTGCAAGCGCCATGATCGCGGATTGACTGGAGAATGCGGGTAGAATATCGGGAGCTCAAAACAATGAACAATCACGGAAGATAAGTATAAGTTTAGTTGTAAACCGTGAAAGCTTAAAACAGTGTTTAAAATTATATATTTTTAGAAATATTTACCTATCAACCTGTTTGCAAAAAATAAAAACACTCAAAGCATTTATTTCAATTAGACCATTACAGGCACTTTTTAATGTAAAAAAAAACGTAGAAAAAAAGAAAAGCGAAGCTACAGTCACAGTCACAAGTCATAATAACCTGCCAGGGTTGCGGGACTGTTCGAAAGAGATACCGTGGCCCTGGAACACAAAGGGCAAAGAACATCGATGGGTTTTAGTCAGTACAAGACTGATACTCCCTTCCGCTCCGCCCAGAGTGGGGGGGGTCATTTGATGATTTCTGATCCGGAAAAAAAAAGGCATAATAACTTGTGAAAGTACTGTAGTTGCCCATTCCAAGGCATCTCTATGGAGAAAAATCCTTATTGGTGAGGTTCTTCAGAAAACTCAGGTGCGTAGTAGGTGCTCCCAACAGGCGCGGCGCGACGTGCTTATTTTACCAGAGTCCCCACCAAAGCTAGCGGTGTAAGCGTAACGTGGATACGTCGAATTTTTAATTAAAAATACTGGTTACACATTTAAATATTTATATAATTTTACACGCCAGCACATCAAACCACCCGAAACTGTCAAATTAATTAACCTAATCGACCTTGAACCTAATGCTTTAGCGATAAAGTTAAAAATTATTTAAAAGAATTGACAGATTGTAGTAGTTCGGTGTGCTGGCGTCTGTAAATATGTATCTACCTGAAATGTAAACTATCATATTAAGCTTTTATTAAAACCAAGTTTACTGTGAAACAGACAAACAGAACATCCAGTCTTTTTATAATATAACATAATGTAACACACATAATCACTTTCTACAAATAAACTTACTAAAGTAGCGATTTCTATTACATGCCCCAATCGTAAACCAAAGGGTTTACACAGAGGAGTATGCAATGGAGTGCTCAATCCGTACTTTGTAGAGTTAAAAACACTGACATGCAGTTTTTATTTTGCATTATTTTCTGGTTATTGTATCCCTGGCTATTATAGTAATATACATTGCAGAATCAAGAGAAGTATGATATGCTGGCGTCCAGAGGCCCTTGCAGGGGCACGCGGCGTAAAAGTAACGTAAATACGTCGATATTGTATCGAATATACAACTATCCTATATCAGTTTAGTTATTTTTTTGCGACAAGCAGAAATAGAACCACTCATATAAATTAATAAATTCTTAAAATTATGAAAATATTAAACATAAAGTGAAATATTGACGTTTCGTTTACACCGCGCATATACACGCAAATGGATCTCTGCCACTGCTTCATACAGTATTACGATTTGACAAAACATCAAGATTTTTTCATGATTTGCAAGCTTAATATTAATGTTTGTAAACGCACACCCTTCTCCGTTATTAAAGAAGATTAAAAGAACAAAGCCGTCTCTCGTACATACACGAAAAGCGAGTTTAATTTATGATATGGAAAACTAATTTTACAAACACCATTTTGCGACATATAATGATAGGAAAAAAAAAAAAAAAAAAATCGGGAGCTCAAAATAATGAACAATCACGGAAGATATCCCGTAAGTGACAGTATAAGTTTAGTTGTAAACCGTGAAAGCTTGAAATAGTGTTTAATGTTAGGAAAGTTCGCTTTCCGTTGTTTTATAGTTAGCCTTGTCATGAACAGAATTGAAAGGGTAGGTAGATGAGTAAAATACGTGTGCGGGCTCATTATATACGATTAAGATAATCTAACATTCTGATATTGAGATTGTGAAATAATGACCAGCAAGTAAGTGTAAAATACTGTTTTTCTTTCACGATTACGATTGCACCGATAGATAGTAATTCATATGACTCATCTAAAGTGTTGTTTACAGCACCATTTCTTGTCAGCAATATTTTAGTACTTTGTAGTAATAAACAAATTATCACCTTATTTAAACACGAATCATTTACTTCAATTATACCATTTACAGACACTTTTGTTAATAAGAAGTTAGTCGGAAAGATGAAAATATTTGCCCTATCCACAACGTTAATCTTTATTGAGAAGATGGGGCAAGAAACTCAATGCGCGCTCTTTCAAATCTAGTTAGGAATTGGAATGTTACGAAATAATTAAAGGACCAAACTCAAAGGGGTGTTACGCAAATCTGAATCTGAATCTGAATCTGTATTTGTATATCCAATTTTGCCGCCCTTTGCGCGGCAGTGCCGAATCTAGCCGACTTGTTTTTAGCATCTACCCCAAGATTATGACAATTGCAGATGGCGCGACATTAACATTCCATTCAAAAACTACTCCATGCCCGCATATGTAAATAGTAAGAATTGTAGTTTCACAAGGAAACGAATTTCCTCCATTACTTATGTTCCAGGAACATAATAATGTGTTTTAAGAACTGCGTGTATGTATGTCTGTCCTGACTTCCGTGTTCTATTAAACGGATGGATTGTGTTCTATATTATGGATTTGCAAGTGTGTGTGCTAATATGTCTGCTTGCCTTCCGGTTAAGTTATGGGCTAATTAAGTGAAACTAAGTTTGGTCTCGTCCTGTATGAGGCTGGCACAAGAACGTGGGGCTTGGCACAAGCAAAGAGAGGCCTATACCCAGCAGTGGGTGCCGTCGGTGTATGGATGATTATGATGAAATTTGGTCTGGTTTAGGAGAAACAGTCGTGGGGGATGAAAAATGTTTTAAAATAAAAAATAACTTTTATTTCGGACAAGCAACATCCATAGAGGGTTAGTAAAATAAAACTTATAAACTGTGTTAGTTACACCTTATTTAGATACAAGCTTGTTGTTCGAGAGGCATCTACGAACAATGGCCCCAAAAATCGGGGAATCGAACCTCCCTGCTATAGTCTTCAGGATGGAGTTGGAGCTGGCCCGTACTCTGCAGAGTAACGACGCAGACTTCTTCCTAACAGCTTCCTTCCTTCTTCCTTTTAGTTTATTCAGTCTGAGTGTTGAAGCGGCTTTTGTGTTATTGGTGGTGAGCTCTAGTCCCCGCATTCCTTTACACTTACTATTTCATTATTACTTTTTTTTTATATAGGCCTTGCTACGATGCTGCAGTCTGGAAACTAACACCAATACAGCTGGGAAATGGCTAAGCAGATGATTATATTTTTAATCGGGCAATTTTGCTAGCATTTTTCAATTTTCATCCATGCAATCAATAAAAACACTTTAGACTTTAACAACCAAAAACGATCTCCATTATAACACCAAAAATCCTGACCTATCTCCCAAAAATGTCATTTGCACCCAAAAAAAACAAAAACACATCTTTGACATTCTTCCCCAAGCCAACAGGCACGTGCCACGATTTAGAACCGGAAACGGATACGGATACTCGTAGATTTAAGAACAAATTCGTGGCGCGACCCGCTCTTGTCGATTGATTCAGTACTGATTGATTGATTGATAGAGAGTTCGTTTAAAAACGACGAAATGTTGGAACTTGGTATGGAGAAAAACGGATGTGGATTTTTTGAAGAAAGATTTTGTGTTGGTTTAGGAATTTTGTTTAAGACCCTCTTGGGACAGTTCGGTAGTACATTTTTGAGATTAACCTTTTTAGAATAGGTACTGCCAAAAGTGGACTCAATATTTAATTGGTTTAATAATACAAAGTGACCAATTCTTTTGTTACAGGAATCCGCTGGATGCGAGACGCACGGGACCGGTCAATGTGGCGACACTTGGGGGAGGCCTATGTCCAGCAGTGGACGTCTATCGGCTGAAATGATGATGATGAAGTCCTGTCAGGACATTGGGAAGGAACGTCGACTCGGAAATCTTTCGTCGGTTATTTAAAAAAACAGGGGGCCTACCATAACGTCTGAAAGCAGGCGTAATTCCAATGTGGGAAAGAGATGGCGCTAGACGACCTGTATAGCTCTGTCTCTTTCCCACACTGGAATTACTCCTGCTTTAGGAAGTCATAGTAAACCCCCTGCGGTTTCCTACAAAACTGCAATACCTATACGGTCAAAATGTATGGGAAGGCAGATTTTTTTGTAAATTACCGATAAAAAAATTCTATAGGGGGTTCGGAATGACGTACTGAATACGTGGCAGTGGCGAAGGTTCCATAGAACCCGATTCCTACCGGCTTCTCTTTGAAAAATGGCACAGTCTATAGCCAATAATATTCTATACAGTTAAGATATGTACTCCGGCTTACCTCTTACAAAAATTGACCCTTCGCTACTGATTACGTGGTAACCGTTTTGGCGTCGGTGTCCCTGCCACCTTGTAAGGTATGTCCTTCTAGGGCGTCCCCCTTCTCGGTGTTGCCACCCACATCTGCCATGTAAATACCATTTTTTTTCTAATCCAGTTCATTATTTAATCAGGAACCGGACACTAAAATAATGAAATTAACCCACAAATGCAACAGGACAACTGAACATTAACACGTCATCATATTACTAAGGCATGTATTTCAGCAGACTGAAAGCGTTACCCGTAATGTTTTCATAGCGAGAACCAGCAGCAATGGGTTGCTGGAATAGAGCCATATTGTGCTCCAGTTTAGTGTGTTTTGCTGTCCTTTGGACACGTCGATTGGTGGTGTGTAGTTGGTATATATGTATAAAGTCTAACTATTCATACACGAAATATTTTCAGAGAATCATCTAACGGCTATAACGAAGCCATTTCAAGGGATTTTTTTTATCTGAGACTTTTATTAAAAAAAAAAATTTAAAACTACTTGACCCACAAAATAAATACTGGCTCCTTATTTTTAAACATCCATTACGCTAGTTTACTACAGCGTATTTACCTACTGTCAATGTTAGAATCTGGGAGTAAAGGTTTTATGCAAAAAGTCTCAAAAAAATGTAGAATTATAATAATTTCGTAAAAAAAAACACTCAGATATTTTTTTTTTCGTTGCTATGGCGACTTTACGACATAAAGAAGTTACTCTTAAAATACTTCGGGTATGAAAAGATAGACCTTATATAGACGTGGTAAGGCGTTCTATCTGAAAAAACACATTTCGAGATTTTATTTTACCACTTTTTCGGCGTAACTAATATACTACTGTATTCATGACAAATTACAGCTTTCTAGTACTAAGAGTTTTTGAGCTAAACTGCGGACAGACGGACAGACGGACGGACATGACGAAACTATGTGTTCCTTGTTGACTACGGAACCCTAAAAACCAGCCAAGAGCGAGACGGACTCGCATAAACAGCGTTCCGTAGCACCAAACAATGTAATGAAAATAATTTTATAGCTCATTGGATCTCTGAATAGATCCAGATTATAATGATCAGGGAACAAAAACGTCTCTAGAATTTTAATGTAAAGTTAAATCATCCTCCGAAAAATGGATTTTAATCTCTTGATTTAAATCCCTTATTTTAAATCCTTGATATAGTTTTTTCTGGCTACAAATAATGGCGGCATGATCTATCTTTTTAGTAACACTATGAAAGATTATGTAACGTTTAGGCGATTCCTAGAAGTTAGTCTAAAATTAAAGCTCTTAGCGACGTCCTACATAATTATTTCAGTACTAATGTAATAACAGAATAACTGTATTATTTCCAATTGACTTTACTCTGACCTCTCTTTCTTTGAAGAAACAGAGAGACACCAAAAGCTACTACAGTATTGCGTGGTTATTTTGACGCCTGACCATAGTTGGAACAAACGCCGCCATTTTGATTTTTTTAATACAATTTCCACAGACAATAAAAAAAATTGTCAACGCACAACCAAGCGACAAAAGATCCACCTAAACTTCAACAAACTTATCTGTGCTGGCGGAAAAACACAGTATTAAAATAAATGTACCAAGTTTGACTAAGCAAATATCTCAACAACCGTTGATTTAAGAACAAAAGTTTGCCTCTTGAAAGTGGTCATACCATACTAAGTATTTTCTTCATCAGTCGTGTGTTTTTATTACCAAGGGGTACTTATCGTATCATTCAGTATTAATTCGGTTGTGGAGATCAGATAGGCAGTCGCTCCATGTAAAATACTGGTATTCAGCTGCAACCGGTTAGACTGGAAGCTGATCCCAACATGGATGGGCAGATGTCGCCGAAGTAATATGTCGATGAGTCGTGTGTTTTTCATTTTGTAATACCAAATTCCAAAAAAAAAACATAAAGCACGAACTCCTTACACACAGCATTTACCTAAACAAATGAAACCATAAATTAAAAGTGTTTATATTCAGCCAGCATTTTCTCCATAACGTATATTTTCGGCTTCATTCGTCCTGCACTTACGAATGTACAATCTTACATCACTCCTTTCAAATATAGAACAAGCAAAGCAAATATGAAAGCAACTGCATTTCCCCATTCATTCACTCCTTCATTCACTCCCACATATAACCGTTCTTTTAATAGCTTTCATTCATACCGATACTGAATCGATTGTAGTTTCGATACATCGATTCACATTAACACTTCCGATTAGTTTCGACCTATTTCGCAATCTTTTGAAAAGGATACAGGAGTGTGAGACGGAATTGCGATTCGACGATGTTGCCCTAATTTCGCGTTTAGTTTCGCTGTGTAGTTGTGGACCACCCGACATTTCCCGTGTCGTTGGGAATGGGTTGGAGAAAATTGTGACAGAATTAACTTTGATTCTGCTTTGATTTAAAATATATAAAATTACATCTTTAAATTGGTTCGGAAATCAGAAATGACAAGTGGAAATCGTGCATTCGTAGTGTAATAATTTAGACTTCCATGAGTTGCTTAGTAAGGTTGTAGAAAATAAAAACTGTCCTGTTTAGTCTTGGGTTATGATATAATAAAGGATACTTTTTATCCCGGATTTACGTACCCGGAGGACAATTTTCGACTTCTACGCAGGCAAAGCCGCGAGAAAAAGTTAGTATTTTTATAAAGAAAATAGAAAGATTATCTCACATTTCTATATCCTTCATAACCATCTAAACAGCATTGAATCGCCATACAGCCTTTCCATCCACTTCTAATGTCATCTACATAAATCCTTTAAGATCAAACGGCCTTCGATTTATCATCTCCCTTACCATTTACATGCAAACGTTCCCAGAGAGTTTGTAAACACTCGTGTAAACGTCATAGTGATAATAAAGCGCTTGACCATGTAATTGAATGGTGGTGGAGGTCAGAGGCATAAATCCATAAGGCTTCCCGCCCACAGAGACAGTGTGCAGATAAGAACAGAAGGCGAGTTAGTAGTAGCACTAAATGTCTAAACACACCATGCCGAAGTTACGCGACCGAAGTTCGGCGGCTGATTTTACGTTCCGGCTGATACGACACACCATAAGTGCCGAACTTACGCGGCAGAAATTCAGTTCCGCAACTTTGTGTGTGCATTCAGTGTCTCGAGCGCTGTCGGGTGGCTCCCCGCTCCTCGCCGCCCCCGGATCTTCGTCGGCAATCGCATCGAACTTCGGTCGCGTAGTGTGCTCACAGAATAAGTTGCCGCTGAACTTACGCCCGACCGAAGTTAGGCTGTACGCTATGACGCGACGTAATTTCGGCATAGTGTGTCGTCAGTAATTCAAATAGCATTGCAGGCGTAATTGTGCTGAACTTCGGTCGCGTAACTTCGGCATAGTGTGTTTAGACACTAAAGTCTCATTTTGGCATCGCAGTCAACATCTTATTCTAACTAAACCAACAAAGTACATAACTGTTTATAGAGTAGATTCGTCCTCTAAATCGAGCGCAACTCATTAGATCAACTCGTGCGCAGCTGCCATAGAATAAGAAAAGCTCGACGGCGACATTCAACATAGTCTATCGACTATGTTTAGAGCAGTGAAAATGGAATAGCAGACTATATTGCAGTAGATCAGTACCACTGCTTTCAGACAATAACGGATTGCATTCCTGCATGCATGCAGTGCAGCAAAACTATAAAAGAGTCTCCATTTTCATTATACGTGTACAGTTGTATTACAGCAAAAATGCAGTAACTGCAGCGTTTGCCGTACTGCTGTTTGTATAAAATGATTTTCATGGAGTGTGTGTGTGTTTGTGTGTGGAGTGTTTGGAGTGTGGAGTGTGTGTGTGGTGTGTGTTTCAGTATTCTAATATTACCAGAATCCCAGGTTAGAAGGTTGTACCACGTTGTACTTCCCTAGACAAGGGTTTTCCAAAAGACTTCTCTCTGCCACCTGACCAGCAACTGCGTCTTCTTTAACTGCACTATAAAAGTCCCAGCTGGTAGTCAGCCATAATGCATTAATCGTAAATTTTTGAACTGTGATAGCCTAGTGGTGTGACCATCTGACTGCCAAGTCTGTGGTCTCGAGTTCGAACATGAATGATGAATGATGATGAAGACACGCGCCTCTGATTTTTCGGATTCATGTGCGTATTGTATAATAATTGACGGCACGGTTGGCGCAGTGGTTGAACGATTGACTGCTGCGCTGCGTGTCGGGTTCGATTCCCGCATGGAACAAATATTTGTATGGCCTACAGGTAGTTGTTCCGGGTCTGGCTGTTTCTGTATGTGAGTTTAAATGTTTGTAAACGCACACATGATACAGGAGAAATTCCTAGTGTGAGGCAACGTTTTCAAATAAAAAAAAAAATAAAAGCTCAGTTGCTTCGATGAAGGAAAACATCGTGAGGAAACCAGCATGCCTGAGACAGCCTGTAAGGCTAGTAAGTCAGAAGTCCATGGGTCTCATAAAAACTCTGACACCAGGTTAGGCACTAACCACACGATAAAGAAGAGTGGATTTTCTGTTTCGTTTCTGCATCACAAATCGCCGTTTACACTATTAGTCTCGTACTGCGGGTTTGGATGCAGTTAAACGTTAGATGCGCTTTATTGTAATTGATTGTAAATGCTCCTTCTATGTAGTGTAAGACGTTGATAATAATACACTAACTCTGCTCATTCATCCTTCATATTGCAGTCATGGTTGTTGTGTCTAGAGATGACTTTATACTAAATAGGCTTGCGTTTGGCGTAACTTGCCTGATGTGAAGCGATGTGCGGCTTAGGGTGGAACACGCTTGCCTGGAAGAAACCGATTCACTGGAACTTTGAAAAGATTATAATGATACAGCCATAAGAAATGAAACTGGTCATTCTATCTCGTAGAATTAACCATTGGGAAGAGAAAGATAGACATACAGTTGCTTGTCACTTTGTCAAGACTCTAACAGCGAAAACGACGTTGGAAAAGTCAGAAATGTATTGGAGTGATAGGAGCTGCCGAAAAGCTTGTGTCAATCAAGTTGGAACTCGTCTTCGAAATTCGAAAGCGATTTTTACTATTGTGGACCATGTATCTGTCAAACTATGAAAGTCTGGACTCTTCTAGTGAAAAACCAGTCATCAAAAGATTAAAATAACAGTAGGCAGAAAGATTAACCCGCCTGTAACTGGCCTATTTGAAATAAATGCTTTGATTTTGTATTTTTTTTTTTTTTGAGTTGTTGACATAGCTCACAGAATTAGTAAACTGTAATGTCAATGATCGTAGAACCAATGACCTGTTGGGCCGTGTTCTTGAGTGGAGACTGCGAATCGACAAGCGTTAGGTGTGACGCCCTCAGGCTCGGTGGAGCGACGATCTTCTCAGGGTGGCTGGTAGCAACTGGATGAGACTAGCCGAGAATCGAGTTGAGTGGCGTGCGGTTGAGGAGGCCTATGTCAAGCAATGAACTTCTGTAGGCAACTGAAAATAACAACAAGCCCGCGGAATATTGGCAATCATGTATTGAAACATGGTTGTAAGTTTCTACTGAAATACTGAATGAAGTGTTTATTCCAAGTTGTATTGCGTCAGTTTCAAGTGTGTGGAATTCATTCCTATCTTATTTTAATAATAAATAGGTAGCTTCTAAGTCATTTCCGTTTTGTAGCCTGTATTATGGAGTACGTCCTTTAATATACATCCTGTTTCTGGGATGAAAATGAACACAAAATGGGGTAAAAATTTGTCAAGCATGTGTAAACTGCTGTGATTGCATGAATGAATTATTCAACAGCCAATCGCATAACTTCACCATCATCATTTAGGCCGGAATCACCCACTGTGGGGTATAGGCCTCCCCTTTCTTCTGCCATTCTTCTCTGTTCTGTGCGTGATAGATAAGGATCTATCTGATTCCCTCGACATTATTATTACGTTATCGCATCTCTAAACTCGCGTTTAATTTTGTCGATGATTTTCGTCTCAAACACTGGGTGATACATTCAATTCATAACTAGTTAACTAACTAACCTGTATCATCCCACTGTTGGGAAAAGGCGTCCCTCCTTGTTATGCACACAATTCAGACGTGAGCTTGTGCCCGCCAATTCTTTGAGTAGAAGACGAACTCGTCACACCATCTAAACTTGCCAGTCATAATTTATTAGATATCAAAAAATATTTTTCTTCCAACAATAGCTACGAACAAACAGATAGCCAAATCCCATAACCCTATAGACATTATACAGGGTGACCACTGAACACACTGACTAAAATCCAAGCAGACAGTCAACGGCACATTATAAGTTACATCGCACGGCTCGTACTTTATGAGCAGACTTCAAGTTATAACCATGAGAATTTTCCAACCCAATAGTTTGAGAAATGAGGTCAAATATTGCTTGTTTTACATAACAAGTCTTATATAAAGACTGCTGTATACCCTGTTCAGGTTAGCGAGCCATGTAAGTATGAGAAAATATTTTGAAAAGTTCTCGTTGTGTGTTGGAATATTTTGTGTACTTTTTCTTTTCGTTACTTGTTTCATTCTCATTCTTTCTCCAGCAGTTATCGTTAGTCCTTTGAGGTCAGTGCAGCAGGTCTTGTTCTTCTTTATAACTCTTCATAGCACTTCCTTCTTCAATTACTTTCGTACAATCTTTCATCAACATCTTCTTTGATTTTCCTTTTTTGCCTCCGCTTTCATCTTAACCTTTTGAACGAGAGACGAGAAGGTAACCGCATCGGCGTCCCCTCCTACACCAAGCTACAACTTCAAATATCTACAAAAAAAAAATTCCAACATCTTATCGATAACCAATTAACCGTTGCTGTGCGTCCTATAATTTTTTAAATAAAATATCACTCGTAACATCATTTATTTTATTTTATTTAACACTTTTTCGTATATACTATCATTGAAATGCAGTTACAAAGTTTTAAATATCTCATGTTTTCTTGTCGGCTTTAGCCGACGGTGGCACTCAAAAGGTCAACACTTTTGTTCTATCTAAGCTCTTAGTTAAATAGTCGGTTTTTTAAAACAAACAAAAAACAAAAAAAAACAGAACAACTGGTTGTAATCATAATTTCTGTTAGACCCATCAAAACATATTTCAGCGTCACGATTTGCCCCATTTCGTGTAAGACCATCTTAATACTAGCATTGTTTATTAAATACTGGCAGGTTATACTACCGCCCACGGCTTTAACTTTAATAATAAATCAACGAACCGTCCGTTTCAATAATCCAAAGCATTATTATTCCACAACGTTATATTTATGTTCAACACAATAGTTCGATTGGAGAAAGTTGGATTATGACAATAAGCTTTAGGCTTGATGCATACTAGTGTCGATATTGTTCAGGGGGGGTTACCATGACGTCATAAAGCAGGATTAATTCCAGTATGGGAAAGAGACAGAGCTATACAGGTCGTGTAGCGCCATCTCTTTCCCACACTGGATTTACTCCTGCTTTAAGACGTCATGGTAGGCCACCAGGGGGTTACTATGACGTCATAAAGCAGGATTAATTCCAGTGCGGGAAAGAGACAGATCTATACAGGTCGTGTAGCGCCATCTCTTTCCCACACTGGATTTACTCCTGCTTTAAGACGTCATGGTAGGCCACCAGGGGGGTTACTATGACGTCATAAAGCAGGAGTAATTCCAGTGTGGGAAAGAGACAGATCTATACAGGTCGTGTAGCGCTATCTCTTTCCCACACTGGAATTACTCCTGCTTTAAGACGTCATGGTAGGCCACCAGGGGGGTTACTATGACGTCATAAAGCAGGAGTAATTCCAGTGTGGGAAAGAGACAGATCTATACAGGTCGTGTAGCGCTATCTCTTTCCCACACTGGATTTACTCCTGCTTTAAGACGTCATGGTAGGCCACCAGGGGGGTTACTATGACGTCATAAAGCAGGAGTAATTCCAGTGTGGGAAAGAGACAGATCTATACAGGTCGTGTAGCGCCATCTCTTTCCCACACTGGAATTACTCCTGCTTTAAGACGTCATGGTAGGCCCCCTGATCAAAAGTAATCTAAAATACCCAAATGGCTATCCAAACAATATTTTCTATTGCACCACGACAAGAGCTGAAAGATTCTGTCCTAAAACTGCTTTTGAAGTTGACCAGAGCTTCTTCGATGAATTTAACGTCGCAGGACCTCCCTAAGCTCTGCTCAAGTCATCAAAGAGTTTTAAGACTAACCACCTAAAGAGAGAAACAAATTGTAGGGCCAAAGTGTCCACCATCACCTCACTTGATCACCAAACTTCTGGAGCATTATTTTACTTTTTACCCAGATATGAACTTCAGTATTCGATAGCGTATCCAAGTCAGCCGGACTGAATTTTACGAAATGGGAGATTATCGATTCGTCCCACGTCGCAGTGTAAGAGTGGTGCTCCTAACCAGATCATGTTCCATTTGCTGAAGTATCCCAATTTTCCACGCAAAGTAAAGAAAAGAATACGAAGAAGCTTTTCCTTTACAGGTTTACTTCAAGCCAGTGATCTCGACATCACGGCTTGTAATTCCCGAAGAATAAAGCAGAGGTGTACCTAACAGTACACCCACAGTTCGCCAGTTATGTTTAAGTCCCATTTAATAGGGGGCGAGCCTATTGCCATCAACCGGGTTTAAATCCAGACTCCGTGGCTGCCACTGAGAAATTCCTCATGAAAAATCCCAATAACAGGTAGCCCGACCCGGAAATCGAACCCAGGACCTCATTCTCAGCAGTCGCGCTTGGGACCACTAGACCAACGTGGCAAGCATTAAGTTAGAAAGCTCCTTCAAAACGTCACAATACTTGAAACCAATACTAAATCCAAGCCTTAATATTTGTTCCACAAACAATACTTCGATAGAAACCAAGATTATGTCAGCATAGTTTATAGAGCTGTGGTCTTGAAATATTTATGTCTAGCCAAATGGATAGACCCAGTTTCTATGGCTAAACTGGAATGATAGACTGTCTAGCCATTTGTTTTGATTATGAAGATATTATGCTAGAATTAACATTCATCATTTTGATAACAGTGTTGTGATGTAGATTACACGGAATGGAATTATGATGTCTGGAGTTTGAGCTTGTAATCTTGTTTGAACTAAAGTGCATTAAGAGACTTCATGGTTGCTGATGGTTGGCTCAAAGTATACTGGGCAGTCAGCCAATCTACCAACAACCTTGCTAACTAGCTGCATATCTAATTAGGTTTTCTAGTCGTGTGCCTCATGGGATTTTCCATCGTCAACAAGGACGAACTCCAAAACCGACTTCTACCCATTTTGGAGACAAATTTGTGTCAACCATCGTTGTCTCCATCCAACCTTGAATCTTGCGTCTGGATCCAGAGGTATAAGGCTGTGCATTGCCAGTAAATTAATTTTAGTTGTGTAAAAGGTGGCGAGACGTTCTGGACGTGTACCGCGAGGGCTGGTTCGAGGAGGCACGGGAAAAAAGTACATGGAAGGAATTGTGGGAGGCGTTTGCCCAGCAGTGGGGTAGTACAGGCTTATAAGTAGATACATAGTTATGTGCAGTAAAACTTAGGTCAGCTTACATGAAAACAGAGGTTTTGAGAGCTATGAGCCTGAGAACTCACGAGCTATAAAACTGGGCCAACGATACCAACTACAAAAAAAAAAAAAAATTCTCAAGTCCTGGCAAATTTGTGCAATAAATCAGAGTACATAGTTTCTCTGAGGCATTACTATCTAAAACAAGTATCCTCAAAACCAGTCTGCTCCATCCTCGTTAGTCCTCGTAAATCTTGCCCCTATCAAATGAAACCTAACGCTGACCAAACGAACTGTGGTCCTATGACATTTCACCTCACCCAACCTCATGGGATCATGGCCTCAAAGACCATATGAATAAGATTAATATTCCCGTTTGCCATACAAATTACTTGACATGCTACTTATTGGTGAGACACGCAATGGATATTACAATTTCCATATACAAGAAGGAATTATGTTTGGCCCACATTTCAGTGGGCACTGATTTGTCGTTTTGATAGCATTGCTGGTGACCTAAGATACTATACGTACCTAATTTTCCTACAAAATAAAAGATACTACCGTCACAGAAAGCATTGCTTAAATACATCTATGTATACTAGGGAATAAGTAGCATGGCATTTTAACAGTATTCATTTTCGGTAGCTGATGGCAACCCAACACATTTTTCAATTTACAATCTTTATTTTCGCTGATAGAAAGTTCTTTAGCCTAGGAGCTCCGGGTTCTTGTGGAACTATACCCATTTATAAACTTACAAGGTGTAAACAGACTATTCACGAAGCCGTCAACCAAGCATTCTGTACATCATACTAAGTAACTTTAAGCAAAAAGTATTGCTGGGTAACGACTTGTTTTTTGGGGTGCAAACGTTTTACGGTAGGACTCAATGTAACGCACTCAAAACTTTGTGCGATGGATGCACTCAAAACATGTGGTGATGGATGCATTTAATAGTACAGGGGTCTTTACAGTATGACAGATGAAATCATGTATTATTAATTTAATTTACTTCGCATACTAAAATTGATTGTCTGTAATAAACATCTGAGATCTCCTCATAAGATTGGATTTATCATTAATCAAACTAAGAATACAATTTCTTGAATACCTAAATATTTTTAGAGGGAGAACAGTTTCTCTGAACTGTAAATACTATTTTATTACAAAACTTTTTCAATTACCAATGTTTTACTTCAATTTAGGCTGAATATTACTAGATATTTAAAGTAAAGTTATATCATTAAAAAGTTGTGAAAAAGTTGGAACTTAAACTGCCAAATGATCTCAATGACAAGGAGAACAAGTGCCTACGGCGTAGCCAAGGTTGCTTTTACACCCATTTTATAAATACACATAACACGACTATAATCTCTGAAGGGTTAAGTAGAGGTATGGCTACAGAGTGCACCCACATTCACATGCAGCCCCCGTAGCATGACCACCGTAGACAAGGATTTCTTTGACGGTAGAAAAAAACAAAGAAATCTGTCATTGTGTCGACACAATCTGTCATTCTTCTTGTCTACGGTGGTCATGCTACGGAGGCTGCCATGTCTTATGTAATAGAAAGCAAGTCCTCTGTAGTAAATTAATTATAACAATCTTTTGTTTTTTTGATTGTTTTGTTTTTTGTTTGTTTGATGCCATCAGATTATGAGTAGGTAGGCAGAACGAGCACAATCAATAAACAAAAATAAAAACATTTAAAAAAGTAAACATTTAAAGTCCATACAGTTTTAATAAAAGCCATTAGTAAAACAGGAATCAAAGGGCCATTTACAGCCCACGGCGTGACACGCACTATTGATTCTGTAACTCATTGGAATTGATTGATGAACTTACTGCCACGCCGACTTTCACCGGCAGTACTAATCTGTGTGTACGTCTGTTTGTTGCTTTCGCAGAAACTGATGGATTGATCCTGATGGGTGCCGGAATTGTTGAGACTGGTTATGTTGAAGACGTGGCTGTTTAGCTATTGTGCTGATTGATTGATTAGGGTGGCGCCTATCTAGCAGCATGGAATCGCATTTTTCCATGCTCATATCCTGTTCTCTACACTTGTGTGTAGGCAGTGGGCAGGGTACATTGCTCACAGAACGGATAGCCGATGGGGCCGAAAAGTTCTGGAACCGCGACGCCTGATGTGAAGCGGTGTTCAATTCTATCCTTGTTTTATGAAAGGCTACGCCTAATAGTCGCCTTTTCCCAACTATGTTGGGGTCGGCTTCCAGTCTAACCTAATAGTAATTACCAATATTGTGTAAAACCAAAAAAAAATGTTCAACTACATATGTTTAACTCATTACTATAATTATTTCACACCTACACCGTTTGCATAGTATTGTATTGTTTCAAGCTTCATATACATGGTGTGTGCATTGCTTGAATACAAATCTAACCTACCTAATTCGCTATTTGGACTCTGTGATACGCTGTACATACTGGTAAATTGCTACATAAATTTCGACTGTTTTGGGCTGTAAGTCAGATTATTGGACGGAAATGGAAGCTTACGGCTTCATCAACTGTTAAAAAAATCTTTTATATTTAACCACTTTTAATTGTGGTGCAGTATCTCACACTAATTCTTGTCGAGTATTCATTTTCCATTGTCACTTTGTTAGCAGATCATCCACAATTTCACATAGACAGAAGAAAAATTACGTAAAAAGGACCACCGCGCGAGCTTCCTGTGCCAAATAAAAAAAGAATCACGCAAATCGGCCCAGTAATCACGGAGTAATCGGTGGACAAACAAGAAAAAAAAAATATAAATATAAAAGAAAAAAAATAAAATAAAAAAAATTTGCTTATCACCACTTGCCGTAAATGAACAAATTGCTATTCAATTCCTTTCGCACCATGTGTACAAGTTGTAAGTTTACATAAAAGGAAACTCCGGAAGATCAGTTACAATGTACCGTTCATTGTAACTCATCCTTCATTCATAAATTATGTATTTTTTGCTCAACTGTGCAGTTAACCCAAAGAGAAGGCAATACATCAATGAGTGTGTAGGTATTATTTTGCCACCCACACTGTAAATGAAGTACGCACCATGTAAAATAAATTAATGATTTATCGATAGGCCTCTGATTCAAGTTTTAAACGAATAGTGCAAAGGTCATACTCCCATACTAAAAAATCTTCTTCTGTGACTAGTCAGGCAGTAAGTAATTATCATGAGCGTTGATAATTTTTTGAATATCCAGTTCGTACCCACGACTGCCAAACAAGCTTTACAAAGCCAGTTTATGCGGATCTCTCATTGTATAGGAAATCTATACAAAGCGAGGCCAAGTTATACTGAAATTCTACAGCTTCATGTGCAGCCGTGTGTAACAAATGAATAGGTTACTTGTCTTCTAGACAAGTACACACTATCGTCCAACACAGCGTCACGATGCAGTGGGCTGGGTTTTATCATCCCTAACACTATCGTTTCAACATGAACCCTTCAAAAATTGGGATGCAGATATCTATTGGCAGCGGCAACCACTTTGCTTCAGGTAAATTGCTAACCTATTTGCTAACTATACCACTGGGTATACGCCTCCTTTATGACTATAGGCTGACCCTTTCATCATTCAATCTTCTACTGTTAACTTTTGTGATCCACCTGCTGGGCAAAGGCCTCTCCCATAACTTCCAAATCCTTCGATCCAGCGCCAATGTGGACCACTGGTCGTTGGTTCTGACTAGCTCGTCCTGCCGTCTCCTACGAGGTCCACCGCGTTGCCTTCTGGCTGTGCCAGGGCTCCACATCGTGGTTATCTTGGCGCACAGCTCGCCTGGCATATCCAGTCCCACTTCAGCTTCGCGGCTTTTTGGGCAACGTCAGTAATTTGTGTTTTGGAGCGCTGCGTAGTGTACGCAGTACACGGTGGGTTAGTTTGACGCCTAGGATACTGCGCATTCAATCTTCTACTCAAAGAGAAATCAAAACTCGTTTCCTCATACCCAATTTGACTGACACCTTCGAACTTCAGACCCTCACTACTAATTGGGCACTCAGCATATCGGTACATTTCCCAGCAATTAGTACCGGCCACCAGTTATCGGCGGTACATAATCAATTGTTATTTATAACGGCGCGGTAACTAATGACTTCCTACGCGTCTGTCTGTCTGTCTCAACGTATCGGCCACTGTGGAGCTAGTGGGGTTAGAGAGGGTGGAGACGGCTTTTGTTTGAAGATGAATTTTGATTTGCAGAATGCAAGTAGATGGTCCAGACTATGGGACGTGGGGTGAGGACCTGGTGATCTGTAATACCGGTTTATACCTATAATAGACACCAGCTCCGCACATACACTTGACTGAAATTGCTTTTATTGTGTTCTATTAAATTTTTATCGTATAAGTCTTGTTTTTGTGGGAGAAATAAAGATATATTATTATTATTTCCTTTATTTATTTTCTATACATATTTTTTATATTTTTAAATATTTCTATACAAATATACAAAAAAAAAAACATTTAAAAATATCAAAAATAGTAGCCCACCGACATCGGGAACAGGGTCCGATCTACCAGTGGTCAGGGCTCTTGAGAGAGGAACCTCCTAACGATACGCGCCGTGTCCAGAAGTACTGCTTTCTGAATCAAGCCCTTGATCCAGCTGCCAAGCGAGAGCCTCCTCAGATGTTGCTCGAGGCTATTGGCTATTAAACCATTGGCCGACACGACTATCGGCACAATGACTGCTGTACTCACGTCCCACATGTCGACAACCACGCGAGCCAGATCAAGATATTTGAATTGTTTATCTTTCTCTGCTTTTGTTTATCTTTCTCTGCTTTTTTTTTCTTTTTTTTCTATTATTATTATTTATTATTATTACTATAAAATTTATATGGATGTAGGTAATATTTCTTCAGTCGTAAGTTAACAGTATACTAGCTGAATACAATAACAAACGCTATGGGCCTTTAGATATTTATGAATGGACCGCGAATATCGAAAGAAACAAAGAGCTATTACAGTTTGATAGGATAAAAAAAAAATCGTTTTGGTACGAAATAGCTGTCAATAGAGATATATAACTCGTGAACCGATTCATCTGAAATTCAATGAGAAGAAGAACATTATATTTAAAATGTAATCGATTTAAAAATGCAGATAAGGTTCGTAATATTTACAAAAAAATAACAATGACCGCTAAACATCGATTAAAAGAAAAAACATATTTGCCCAGCAGTTGGGCACCACAAGCTCGAAACGAATAATAATCGATATCGAATTAATAAAACAAATAAATAAACAGCTAACTCTTTTAGCCCTTTCCACACTAACCCAACCGAGCAGGACATCATTAACCATCTTACGAAAAAAAAACCCACCGAACCAACACCACAAATTCTAAATGTGGACACTTTTGAAAAAACGTCGCCATGTAACGGTTAAGGATGCGCACGCGACTAACTCAAACCATCGCTTTTTAACAATTAATCGTTTCCTCTACCCACTTCCTTGGAGGAGGGAAATGTTTTATAAATAGAATAGATGTAAAGGAAATGTCTGATTTCTTGTGGATGTATAAAAATGTTCGCGGGTGACAATTTCTTGTTGGATTATACACCGTGACTTTTTAGTCGTCTTCCAACGGCAGCCCACTTCATTTATCCAATGACTACTAAACATTCATAAAAAAAAATGGTATTTAGGAGATTTTAATAATTTAAAAATAAAAATATTATTCAGTATTATGACGCATGACGTAGATAAAACACCCTGTTGCGAGCGATGATCTACTGAAGTCGAGCGCTGGGTAGGTATGTTCTCCCGTTTGACACGTAAACATCATTAACAGGAATTTTATTCTAATGTATTATTTATTTTTCTTTGTGCCTATTATGGTAGGTAAACAAAAAAATCGCTCCTAGAGCTATTTTATGTCGGGTACATTGAGTGGACCACTTTTGTAAGACGACTAAAAAGTCACGGTGTATAGTGTGACCACTTAAAGGTGTAGTTTAAGGTGGCGCTGCTTGTCAAGAAATAATGCATCAATATGTCAAACTTGGTACATTTATTTTAGTGCTGTGTTTTCCCGCCTGCACAGATAAGTTGGTTGAAGTGTAAGTTTGTTTTTGTTGTCAAAAATGGAATGTGGGGAGGTAACGGCTTATGATAGAGAGCTATCTTTTGATTGACATTTAAGGTTATTTATGACTGCATCAGTGGTTAGAGGTTACAGTATCTGTGCCCTATCTGTTCCGAAGATAAACAGTTAATGCTATATTTGCATAGATGAAGTCATTGGCGGATGACTTCATATCATTAACTATCAGCCTCGATTTTTCTCAAGAATTTTGTGATTGACTTATTTTATAAATATTTAAATTATATCTATAATTATTTTTGTTTGTTACTCATTATAATCACTTTTATGAACTTGTATAATTAAAAGTAGTTGTATTGACTGCATGTCATTGGTCGAGACTGACAGTTATCGACGACCAATCATAACCAAGTAAAAATGGTGGGAATAAAAGGGTAGTCGGCGGGCATTTGAGGGATATGCCCGCCATGCTCGGGCATTCGTGTTTGGACATCGGTGCCTGTCACTTGTATCACTAAATAGAAATTGTATTAAATAATTATATTATATAAAATATATTCACTAAATAAAGCTGATCTTCACAACTTCATAAACTGTTTTTCTTGCTTCTGAGTATTAAACCAGTACGGTTTTTTTTTTTTTTTTTAACTTGGTAATAAAATCATCAAAACGGTTTACACTTATTTGTTAATCTGAAGCAAATTGACATAAGTAGGTAGGTACTTCCAAATACAGTGACTCATCATCTGCCTAGTCTTTTCTCAACTATGTTGGGGTTGGCTTCCAGTCCAACCGGATGCCGCAAAACACCAGTATTTTACATGGAGCGACTGCATATCTAACCTCCACAACCCAGTTAGAACAGGGTAATACGACACCCCTTGGTAAGACTGTTTGTCAGACTATCGAGCCACTGTCTACCAGTAACGACTGTCAAAGATCTACAAATGACAGCCGGGACCAACGGCTTAACGTGCTTTCCGAGGCACGGAGCAAACTTGGTATGTAATGAATGGTCATCTTTGGGGCTATGAAGAACAGGGTGTAAAGTTCTTCATCCTCCGACCAGTGTTATGTCTGGTGGGCTACTGCCCTTCTGAATACAGTGACTGTGAAGACTGTTAAACTTAATGACTAGAAGATTCATACAAACACTGTTTTAAGCTTTCACGGTTTACAACTAAACTTATACTGTCACTTACGGAAATCACGGATGATATCCCGTAAGTGACAGTATAAGTTTAGATTCATACCAGGTTAAAGGAACGAACTAATCACTGCCTAAAAGAACATCAGGTCTGCATCCTGAATTTCTGATTGTTAAACAACTACAAAATTGACATCGACAGCTTGATGAGCACATCAAGTTACTACAATCTGTCAAATTTCTTTAATAGATTTTGAATCTTATCGCTAAAGCATTAGGTTGCTTATATGCTCAGCAGTCGCTTGCGATCACTAGACCAAAGAGGCAGTCTATTAAAAATAAAAAAATATTACTCTATTTAATGAAAGAAAGGAGGAAGAAAGAAAGCTTTTATTATTATTGTTTTATTTATGGCATTTATATTATTCTTCGCCAGCAACCTGTCAAGTACTCATATCCCAAGCCAAACAAATTGCATAACGCTAAGATAGTACAGGGAGTTAGTATTCACCGCGTGTGTAAGCTATCAATTACTATCAGAATATGGCACGACCTTGATTAAAGATGTCGGTCGATGCATTGTTTTGAACAACAATTGCAGTTATTAATATATTGATAAATAATATGACAGATGTATTGATAGGTTCAGACCTATCAATGCAATGCAATGGAAGTAAATGTTTTTATTATAGACTCCTAATCAACATTAAATAAATATATAAACAAAATATTTACTAAAAAAAGACTAAATTAAGACTAAAACTAAGTACGTACTTAGTTTTAGTCTTAATTTAGTCTTCTTTTTTTAATTCAGTATACAGGGTGAATTTTTCAAGTGGGCGTGGATGACCAAATCCGAAACTATGACGAATAGTGAAAAATACTCAATTGAGACTAGAGTTCGATTTTGATGAAAACTATAACTGCATCGTTGGATTTTTTTTAAATCCATATTCCTAGCCAGGAATCTATCCCGTTGATTTTGGATCGATAGCATCGCTATTAAGAATAAAATTCTGGTTAGGCAGAAGTGTACCTAATAGTAAACTCACATTTCATCAGTTGTCTGAAGTCCCATGTAATAGGCGAGCATATAGCCAGCAATCGAGCACTATTCCAGACTCCGTGACTACTACTGAGAAATCCATGATGGAAAAACCAAATAACACTTTGCACGACCTGAGAAAGAACCCCAGGACGCACGCTTTACGACCACTACACTAACGAGGCATATTTACATTTCAATAAACACAATATTTTCAAAAAAAATCGCTGTAAAAAAAAGCAGTAAAAGAAAAGCAGTATTTTTTTAAAGAGTTACGCAATAAGGGCTAAAGCCATTTCCCATCGATCTTTTCACATAATAAATATATACAACTATAACCATTCATTAGAAAATCTCGCGTGTTAAATTGTTTCACAGCTCGTTAGGAACGATGTCCAAATAAATTAAATTGAAGAAATAAAGCAATTACAAAGAAAAACAAACATGAAAATTCTTGGCTGCCAGAATCAATCACCCGTATTCTTCAAGTAATTATTTTTCTAAGATGGATGGTTTTTTTTTTCTACATGGTCCTCTTGGCGCTTGATCATAATCGGATCCAAACCTGCCCCCGTAGCATGACCACCGTAGACAAGGATTTCTTTGACGGAAGAATCGACGAAATGACAGATAGTGCAAAGAAATCTATCAGTGTCTCGACACAATCTGTCATTTTGTCGATTCTTCTGTCAAAGAAATCCTTGTCTACGGTGGTCATGCTACGGGAGTTGCTATCTTGTGTTTCCAATACTTACTAACTACCACAGACACATTTCACATATCGTCGCTTAAGTTCTAACACCACAAAATACCAAATATATAAGAAATTATTTATATTTTTGTTTTATTTATTACTTTTATTTTATTTATTACTTTTACATGATTTTTAATCATTTGAGTTAGTGGAATAATTCCTGAAGTCACAACTCTTCGATTACATTTTTGTCAATGATTACCAGTGATAGGAATAGGTAGTGCCTATTAGCCTAAACTTCGAAGAACAGAGACAAGAAACGGAGACTTCCTTAGGACTAAATTATTTCCGGCACATCTGTCTCGAAATTTCGAGACAACACTTAAATACATTTAAAAAAATGTGTTATTTGGAATAAGTAATTCGTCTATATTTATCTAAAGTTTGTCTATAAATGTGATAGTTTGTATGGATGTCCATTACTCAATTCCACTGAAAATGCTGATTTTGGTAGTGATATAGATTAAGGTGTGGAATAGCACATATGCTACTTCCTATTAAAAAAAAGTATAGTTCCCATGGGATACAAAAACAATAGTACACGCGGGATAAGCCGCGGGCATTAACTAGTTAAAAAAAAAACGTACGCCTTTTTACACTTGAACTTTAGAAATCTCATTAAACGTAGCCGAGAGTGAGCTAGAAAGAAGATATTTACTTCGAAACGTGTACTGCTTCTTATTCAAACATTGTGATTCATTGTGTATTACGATCAACAAGTCATTTACAAAATGTTCTCCAAAAAAAAATTCAGAAAATTTTATGGTTGTAACGACTGTGTATGTTATTATTCTATTATGATATATCTAGTCGCAAACTTTAGGTAAATATAGACGAATAACTTATTCCAAATAACATTTTTTTTAAATGTATTTATGTGTTGTCTCGAAATTTCGGGACAGATGTCTCGGAAAAAATTTAGTCCTAAGGAAGTCTCCGTTTCTTGTCTCTGTTCTTCGAAGTTTAGGCAAATAGGCACTACCTATTCCTATCACTGATGATTACGCTAAAAAATCGTGGGAGATTTTCCAAAGTTAGAAAACGCAACTTTACAGGAGAGTGAAAAAACGGCATAATTATACCTAGGTAATGGTACAATAACTTTTATAATTTGTGTTCACCTCAAAGAAGGAGCACGGTTCATACAAAATTAACCCACGTCCTACAGCAATGAGAAGTATCTCAAAAAATTTATAAAAATAAGTATAAAAAGATAGCATACTTCCAAACTCCATCCTTACAGTCTAACATTTAAAAAAATTGCTAAGAAAATTAGTTCAGGGGCAGTAATTTCTATAATTAATGTACTACAATATTGAGAAATACTTGGCTATCTTGACTTGAATTCAATTATTGAGTTCCATCATCGAGCACCAGAGGTTTTTTTCACTTATTCGACCACCGAACATCGATCTAGTGAGAATTATAACTTGATTCTTTGATCATTAGCATTGTTAAATAGAATAGAGTAGACTAAGATAGATTAGGGTAGACTATGTTTCAACTATAGATACTGTTTTTTTTTTCATGATATCAGATATCGTTTACATTTTTAAATATTCGGATAATTATATAGGAATCTATAAACTATATAAAAAAATAAACATAACATAACACCACGCCTGTAATCCCCGAAGGGTTAGGCAGAGATGTACCTAATAGTACACCCACATAAAAAAAACATTAAAATATAAAAAAAGTAGCCCACCAGCTTCGGGAACAGGTTTAGAGCTACCGGTTGTTAGGACTCTTGAGAGAGGAACCTCCTAACAATACTTGCTGTGTCCAGAAGTTCTACTTTTTGAATCAAGCCATTGATCCAACTGCCAACCTAGAACCTCCTCAGATCAACCAGCAACTCAGCGGGACCGTTATGTCAACAATCATTGCGCTACACTCCAATCGATGTGTCACCACAATGTCAGGCTTATTGGCAACAACAGTCATGTAAGAAACGATAAGTCGATCCCCATACAGCGTGATATTACCATTATCTAGAACTGGGTCGGGCGCAAATAAAATATTTTACATAACTTTTATTCAATTTCCATATCTCTTAATGCACTATTTAAGAATTGTGCCGGATGGTTCATAGGTTCTGGATTATTTCTCATCTAACCTAAGTAATATATGATCGTCATAATATGGGCGCATACTCCCAGTGTCCTGCACCCATGTATGCATGAACAACACTATTCAATTATTGCATTTCTCCCTTCAAGTTCGGTGTTGTAAAGCGTATAGGTAAAGAACTCTCTTCTTCGAACGTGTCGTGATTGGATCCTGCACCTTATGAGGACATTATTTTCAAACCCTTCACGATAGGTCAACAAACTAGGTCATTTATTATTGTTAACGACTACATAATGAAAAACATGAAAACCTACTATTATTATAACCTATTATTTTTTAGCAATTATTCAGAAATTATAATTAGAAGATTTGAACGCCATTGACGGTAAGACATAGCACTCATTTTATTAATATTGACGTCTGTTCTTTTGTTTACATACATATGTTCTACAAATAAAATTATTAGAATATGCATTATTATTTTAAAAAATCTTAACATCTTACAATTATAAAGTAATAGGTTCCTCTTAAAAATACCTTCTACGGTCAATAAAGCTTTATCATAAGTCAGGATAGTTGGCTAACACTAAACTTATAATGAACCAAAAGAAAAAAAAACAATAACAGTATTGAAAATGGGATTACCATATCGATTATTATGTGGAATTTATCATAGTCTACCCTACTCTAACTTAGTCTACTCTATTCTATTCAACAATGCCAATGATCAAACAATCAAGTTATAATTCTCACTAGTTCGATGTTCGGTGGTCGAATAAGTAAAAAAAACCTTTGTTATTCGATGATGGATAATTGAATAATTGGAGTCTAGTCAAGATAGCCAAGTATTTCTCAAATAATAATCATGTAGTATTGTAGTACATTCATTGTCGATATTCCCCTGAACGAATTTTCATAGCAATTTTTATATGTTAGACTGTAAGGATGGAGTTTGGATATATGCCATCTTTTTATATACATTTTTATCTTTTTTTTGAGATACTTCTTGTCGCTGTAGGACGTGGGTGAATTTTGATCCTTCTTCTTTAAAAGCAAAAAGAATCATGCTGCACTATATTTGCGATGTGACAGGATATTTCTGTCAGATTAGGCCATGACTATAATTTTAATTTTGCTTGATTAAAAATTGACACCCTGTATAACTCTCAGCTTGACCGTTCCAATGCAGACTCTCAATTAAAACGTCAAGAAAAAGCGGAAAACGATGTGATAATTATGTTAAAAAAGAAATTGAGAAAAACTCGTCGATCGAGGGCCAACGCTGTGACAATTTAAAGGTAGACTTTGGAAGCGAGCGTCTATAGCGTCAGTGGCGCCGCGTCTGCGACAGAGCGACGGATAGATATTCTATGCAAATGTATGAAATTCTAGGGAACATCATTCGAGCGCAGCGACACTAACGCGGCGTCAGTGTCGCTGTGACCGCGTTGTCAGACGCCCGCGTCAGTCGCTCGGCCGCGCTTGCAGTGTCGCTGTATTTTGAGGTTAATCCATAATGTTTTATGATAAAACTGCTTTATAGATCAATCCGGCGCGGCGAAAGTGATGCGACTATGCGTCTGTCGTCGGTATCCAAAGTCACCAAAGTGTCACTGTCGCGGCGTTAGTGACGCGGCGTCGGTGACGCTATAGACGCTGCGTCTGTGACGCTTGGCTCGAAACTCTACCTTAGACTCTCAATAATTGTCAACTGGCAATAGAAAGATTTAAGTGCAAGCACAATAAATGGACCCTGAGAATTGTAATTACAAGTCAAACACCAACACCAATGAAGCAGCGATCATTTCTGTTGTAAGAATATCACATCAGAAATAAATCATTCATCATCATCTGCCTAGCCTTTTCCCAACTAAGTTGGGGTCGGCTTCCAGTATAACCGGATGCAGCTGAATAACAGTATTTTACATGGAGCGACTGCCTATCTGACCTCCACAACCCAGTTAGTACTGGGTAATACGATACCCCTTGGTAAGACTGGTTGTCAGAAATAAATCATTCATTCTAACAAAATTTTGCTTACTACCTTACACGCCACGTAGATCCTAAATAATGTGCAGAGAGAGAAAGGCAAAAATTCAGATTATTAAGAAAAGAAAAGAGCGTAATAGCTTAGAATTAGAATTAAGAAACTTGAACCTTGAACCCAAGACTTAAGTGTGCTTCTCGTTCAGAGAAATCAGCTTGTAACGACCACTAACGTAAAAGCGCTGCAGACAACAGTCCCCTAGTCTGCAACAGCACTAATTATTGTCATCTTATAAAGCCATCAACAATGAGGTAAACAGCCCAAATATCGGCCGAGCTTATTTTAGTTCAGTATGAGGAAGGAAGACTTACGGACGTGGATCGGGGTCAGAATCAGGGCTGGCGATGTTTTGGTATTGATGATAGGATGCCGTTGACTTGCTTGTCCGGTTATGTGAAAAATTGTTTTGAAACGCCCTGTGTGAAATTTGGATTTCGAAAAAATGTGACGACCCCATAGATGTTGTATGGCAACAACCACCTATGACGTCACTAATTTCACAATTCAACTATTTATTGATTTCAGTGTAATTTTAGAAACATTTGTGATCATTCTCGTGCCCCGATCCCGTTTTATTTGTGGTCGGCGCAGCATGTCTTCTTCTTCTATACTTCTCTATTACTCGTCATCTCAGCCGTCACCTCCTTTCTAGCCATATCATCCTTCACGCAGTCCATCCATCGTTTCTTTCGTCTTCCTCTACTCATATACCCATCCACATTCATACTCAAAACTTCACTACCAACATTTTCCTCATTCCTCCGCATCACATGCCCATAGCACGACAACCGATTACCACACCACTTTTCTTCAAGTTATTTGTCCAATCCAGAGGTTATATTGACAGCCTATACAGGGTGTTTTTTTAAACGTGGGCAATACTTTAGGTGCGTATGAAAATAAGCAAGTTTTACTATGGGACCGACCATGAAATCGCGAAAAAAATATAAGCTGATCCATACATCATTGGTCGCGTAACTCGAAAAAATGTAGGCAGCAGCAGATTTTTTAAATCATATTTCATACTTAGCCCTATAGTAAGAGTTGCTCATATTTATGAGTACTTTAGTCCCTTAAAGTATTGCCCACGTTTAAGAAAACACCCTGTATAGCAGTTCTCTTTTATTAGTCTCTCTGGGTATTACGATACCCCTTGGTTGGTATAAAGGTACGGGTAGGCAGAGTTATTAGTTTGGATAACATAGGATTCTCCAAGTATCGGTCTGCGGTCTATGGTCATCATCATCATCATCATCATTTCAGCCAAAAGACGTCCACTGCTGGACATAGGCCTCCCCCAAGTGTCTATGGTCAGCCCTACAGAAACATACTAATGTTACATTTAGCCGAGTTCCATCAAAACCTGGTGTGACAAAGTTTTAACGAGCTTTTAACATTTTAGTGCACATTGTCGTGGGACAGCAGTACTAAATAAGACGTTTTATCTTAGGCCTAAATATTTTGTGGGTTACGATAGAACAATTGACATTCTTCATGCAAGATGATGAATTGAGCTTCCTTTTTCAAACAGAATTCGGAACAAAACGGCAAAAAGACGGCAAACGGCATAAAGAGGTAATTAAAAAGAGCTTGAATAAAAATTCGTTTGTGGCTGGAATCAGAATGTGAAAAGGCCAGGATATAATGTTTGGTTGGACGTCCTTTTGCCAAGCATTCTGATTACATCTTTCAGTGAGGGTATAAAGATTCTTTTTGATGTCAATTTTCGCTGTAATCGGAAACAATGCACAGTAAAACAGTAGGTACCTGTATATAACTACGGTTGACAATAACTTATGAGCATCTTATAAATAACAATCATCATCTGCCTAGCCTTTTCCCAACCATGTTAGGGTCAACTTCCAGTCTTACCGAATTCAGCTGTATACAAGTATTTTACATGGAGCGACTGCCTATCTGACCTTCTCAACCCAGCTAGTACTGGGTAATACGATACCCCTTGGTAAGACTGGTGGCCACTGACTACCTGTAACGACTACCAAAGGTCTACAAATGACAGCTAGTACCAACGGCTTAACATGCTTTCCGAGGCACGGAGGAAACTCGGTAAGTAATGGGTGGTTACCCATCCACGAACCAACCTAGGCAAGCACGGCATAAACTTTCAGATCGACCCGAGCGCCTGTTATAATTACATATACAACGTGTAACAGAATAAACGCAAGACCTCTCGTGTGGTGTCTCAGACCATGAAACTGAACAACTTTTGTTCTATGACTTTTGGAAATTCATAACTTTTGTTTAGTTTTACCATACACGTGGATCAGCTGATTGCGTCCGTTCCTATAGAAAGTTTTTTTTTTTTTGCGAATTTCAAGAACTCGTAGAACAAAAGATGTTTAGTTTCATGGTCTGAGACACCACACGAGAGGTCTTGCGTTTATTCTGTTACACGATGTATATTATTATCTTATAGATACCAACACAAAAACTTAAAAATTGATTGCAAAAGTCAAAAACATTTCACCACGATTTTTCTCGGCATTTATTAACACACTGTACATAAATAACAGTAAACACGGTAAATATCCCGTTTCGAGTATTAATAATAAAAGTGATCACGAAAGTTTAAAATCTTACACTGTACACACAATTTAATTTAACGTTCCATTGATTCAATACTCCAATAAATTCTTATAACAAGCCGTTTAAACAAAAAACAAAAGAGAACAAGACTTTTAATAATAATTGCTTGTTGTAACTTGTCTTATATTTGGGTCAGTGAAGCGCCCATCTTGAGGATGCTGGCTTTTTTCTGATGCAAAAATGCAGTTTTAACGGTGTGGTAAGTAATTGAATGATGTAAGGATGATTTAAAGTCGGAGTGTCTGTGTGTATGTGGGAGTTTCTGCTAATCTTTTTTTTTTTGACCATGTGACGATTATATACCGTGTTAAAAAAAAAATCAACTGTCCTAGACGTTTGAGTCGAGTAGGTATTGATTTTTGGTACTGGATGGCTCATTTTTCGATGGTGGTTTGCATCATACCCTGAAATATGACCACACCTTTCTGGTACATCCTGTATTAAGTCTTTTTAAAATTCTTAGTGAGTTGAATTGTATTTCAGGAGCTACTCGAAGACTGAACTTGTTTTTAAGTTGCACTTAATAGCATTATTGCCTTGCATAATCTCGCTCTCTATAACATGGGACTTAAGCATAGCCGACGTTATGTACTAGAACTAACACTTCAGCGAACCCTTTTGGGGATTACGTGTGTAATGTTTTACCTAATACCTCAAAATAAAAACTGATTTAATATCTATTCGGCGTCCAAATTGATCCTGTAGGTTATATTAAAAATTTGTTCCTCCTGAAAATAACGCAAGCATCGCCGCAGATAATGACTAGGCAAACAAAAACATATCATCAATTACATACTGCGGATATCAGCATTCAATTATTGATTGGTGCAATTTCCTGTTGTGAAAAATGTATAAAAATTTATCACAAGTATAAACAACGATGTAAATAGGTACATTACGATTTTTTGGAAGATTTAATCGACGCTTTCATCACAGGAAATCCGTCTGATTGTTTTTTCAGTAAATTATTTATAATTTTTTTATTGTTTAGTTAGCCGTATTGTCCCATTCCTGGGCTAAGGCCTCCCTCCATTCCTTCCACTTCTCATGATGGTGTGCTTCTTCTGGCCAATTCGTGAGGAAGCCATCCAAGGCGTCCTGACATCTTCTCCTCGGTCAGCCGCGACCCCGTCTAGCTGTTTCAGGGCTCCCAGTTAAAACATTAAATTATTTATTATATGTATTATAATATTGTAATCCTTATCTATTATATATGCATGGCCTAAAACATAAATCATTGTTTAGGACCTATATGCCATAAAAAAATCTAGGTTCTTATTAAAAATCTCCATTCAACACTGATATACGACTCATAGCCAAAACTGCTGGGTCTAGCTAGAACAGCAAATGTTTTTTTTTTTTTTAAATAGTATACGAAAGTATCTATGGTCATTCGTGGGATACGAATGACCATAAGGGGTCAAATGGAGGCAGAAAGTTTGGAATTGAAATGGAATTCGTTATTTCTGTCGGTAGGAAATCCCGTTGAGCTCTGAATTCGTAGTACAGAACTCTGAAAAAATCCCAAATAATAAATTGCAAAGCGATCTGTATTAACTGCCACAAGAGCTCTTCAGTTCTGGGAAGCAAGGCCGAGACAATTGCATTCTATTAAGATGATTAGATACCAATTGATTGCTAAGTTCAATGATTACCTATTTTAGCTTGTATATGTATGGATAACTGGCGAAGTGTGTGTGTGTGTGTTTTTTTACAAGATTTTATTTAAATTGCATTGTTTGTTTGTAGGTATGTTTAAAACTGTTATCTCCAACGGATTGAGTTGAAATTTTGCATACACTTTTAGTTTGGATGAAAATGCATGGTTAGCTAAATGACATCCGAGCTTTCAACAATTATAGTTTTAGAAATGAAAGCTACTGAATAAATGAAAAACTAAATGATAAAATCGAGATCTAAAAAGTTAAAAACGAAGTGAAACGTGTTCCTAGAATGATTTGAGGAGGCCATTGCCCAGGAGCAGCCCCGGATCTAGGGGGGGGCAAGCCGGGGCCTGTGCCCCGGAGGGCTAATTCAAGCTTGGTAGACGAATACACTACTCAGCATTATCGAAACTTTGCGATTACTAACGGGCAGTATAGTAAAATAATGAAATAAACAACGCGGCCCGTAAGCATAGATCGCGATTTCACGCGCGGCGGCCGCTGCAGTGTCAGTTTCAGACCATATCTTGTCCTATCCTAATTAAAATATATGTCTAACACGTCCATGTATTTTAAAAATATAGGCTTAACAGAAAGAGCAGCGCTTGGCCGGTCGTTGTGGCGTCCTTTGGTGGAGGCCTATGTCCATCAGTGAGCGTGTTATGGCTGAAGTGATGATGATGATAAAGGTAAAAATATTGTCAGGCGGGGGCGGCATTTTTCAGTTTTTGCCCCGCCTCGAAATAATTCAAGATCCGGGGCTGCCCAGGAGTTGGGCAACATAGGCTAAATGAACCTTTTTTTAAATTAAAGAAAAATATTAAAAATTTAACTGAAAAACAATCAAACGTATTTCTTGTGATTATACCGTTGCTTAAATCTTCCAAAAAATTCAATGTATTTCCATCGTTGTATAAACTTGTGTGCGATCAATTTGTATACCTTAGGTTAATTAATAAACAATGCAATTTAATATTTATAAAAAAGTCTATCTTGCATGGAAAACATAAGGACTGAAGAGATATTTAGAAGTTCTAAAAATAACAAATGAATTGTTCCACAAATAAAAAAAACAAAAGAATTCTACTCTATGGTCTAGCTCGATGTCCTGAAACACAATCCATTGGAAACACAATCCATTCCAAACGAGAGATCGTTTGAAACTTAATAGACGAAGGTATAAACAATGTTCTGTCTTGTCCACCATCACGAAGATCACGCGAACTTGTCTGTTATTTCACTAGACTGGTTGTAGGCCGCCACATTGCTCTCATAGGTACGATAAGATATTTCAAAGCTGGGCACACAAACGAAATATAATACAGGGTAATTTTCCAAAGACCAGCCAAATTCTCAGATCTGATGCAGTACATCATTCTGAGCCCCAAAAAAAAAACAGCTGTTCCATACATTTTGCCCGTGTAGGTATTGCACTTTTATAGGAAACAGCAGATTTTTTTTTTAATAACCGATGAAAAATTTCTACGTGGGGGGGCTCGTAATGATGTACTGCATCAGATCTGAGAATTTGGCTGGTCTTTGAAAACTAACCCTGTATAACGATTAGCACTTAAGGTAGAATAGCCCGCGAAATTCAAATTTTCTTGCGTTCTTATTTTGTTTATCATACAGCCTGACACTTGATGAGTATAAACGATGTAAAGGATGATATGGCAAGAAAGAAGGTGTCTGATGAGATGGTGAGTAATAGAGAAGTATGGAAGAAGAAGACATGCTGCGCCGACCCCAAATGAATTGGGATAAGAGAATGATTCTCTTTTGACGTGACAACGTCTTATAATTTGATGAAGCTCTGAGGCGTTCCATAAAACAATTGCTCAACGCACATTCATACTTGTAAAAACTATGTACACTGAAAAAAAAAAAAATTGACATAATTGTATTTATGCGTACAAATAAATGTAACTTGATCAATTCAATTGTGATTTCCATTTACCTCCTTCTCTATATCCATACAAAATATCTATCAAACAAATAAAATTAAAATTTTCTTTTGAAAAATGCAACCATTCCATCAGTATTTTCTTATGACGTTGTCACGTTCAACTATCGTCAGTAATCCGACTTTACAGACAACCGTTTTTTTTTTTTTGTTCGGTCACCGGTACCTCAGAAAATTTGATTTTTGCGATCTTCCTTAGTGCTTCCATCTTAACGACATTGAAAAGTTGCTGTAGAATTTTAACATTTTTAGCTCATTTTTAGAACATTTTTAGCTCTTGGACGCGGTTTAAATGCGCTGATCGCGTTCAATTCCATTGGTGAAATTCGCCCTTTTAGTCGCATGATAATCTGAGCAGCTCGTAGCTAAATAATAACAGCGGCTCAATCTTCAGGTTAAGCTGCACTTGCCTAGGTTGACCCGTGGATGGGTGACCACCTAATCCATACTGAGTTTCTTCCGTGCCTCAGACAGCACCTTAACCCGTTGGTCCCGACTGTCAATTGTAATCTTTGACAGTCGTTACAGGTGCCCCAAAAGTCTGACACCAGTCTTACCAAGAGTTTCGTATTACCCAGTAGGTATTAACTTTGTTTTGGAGGTCAGATAGACAATCGCTCCATGTAAAATACTGGTATTCAGCTGCACTCGGTTAGACTGGAAGCCGACCCCAACATAGTTGGGAAAAGGCTAGGCAGATGATGAGTCGCATGATAATCTGAAGTCTATGAAGCAAAATTTCATAGATATTTAAATCCTGGGATCTTGGTAGATTTACAAGTCATTCAAAAGCAGAATGAAACGATCTGTGGACTATACGGTTTCTTCAGAATTAAAGAAAGCGCATTATCTATAGTCGGAAGACCGGAACTGCTTATAAATGACGTGTGGTAGAAGATAAAATATGTTTTTTTTCCTTAAGAAGATTAATTCTCAGTCAAAATCGAAGATAAATATGATTACCGTATCTTTTTTATAGATTTGCGGTAGGTGGTTATTACTTTGGGTGACATTGATTAATTATCGTTTTTCGAGTAGGCAAGTATCGTCTAATATATGATAGTAATTTTGTTAAAAATCTGAAAAACAATAAAAAAAGGATGTAGATAAAGGGAATAACCGTTATACTGATAAGATTATCTCTTACTACAATTGTATGTTATAAAGGACATTTGACGGTTACTGTACATCATTATCCATTACTTTATATCTGACCGGTACTAAAACATCTTCCATACATAAATAGCAATGTACGATAAAGTCCATCAAACGTTGTCCTTTACAAGACTGATATCATTCATTGACATTTTCAATCATCCTGTAACCAGATGACAATGACTCCAATCATAAATCACAAACAGACAACAATGCACTATAAATGAGATTTTATTAAAATGTCCGGTTGTAAAAATCGTTCCCCTGTCCAAAAATGTAAAAACATTACTCGCCATTGTCATAGATTTTAGTATTCAAACGATATACCTTTACTACCGGCTAAAAAGATCTTCATCCCGATAAAAAAATATTGCTGGCTGCAAAAATAAATCAACGAGAATGTTTTTTTTTCTACAAAGTTTTCGGCGGATATGCAAATTCAAATTCGCAACGTTCGAATTTTTTGAACAAAACCTTCTACGTCGGAATTTTTTTCATTTCCTTTAGGGCATCCTGACTGTAGGTATTGCCATTGTTAGTAGAAATATTTTATTAAAAAAAAAACGGGAGACAGAAATCAGATGTGAGTTCTATCAGATAACAAGTTTCACATAAGTTCCAATTTTCTGCTATGCATAATAAAACCTTCAATGGCTATAATAAGATATGAAGAAGTCACAGTCGATACTATAGGTTAGTTTTGCACGGATTACATTAATGCATGCCAAACAAAACTCAATTTTTTCAAAAGGACTTTTTTAATTTTTCATATTGGGTCAAATAAATGTCGTGCGACTATTATTAAAGAGCATAAGGACAAAGGCCAACATATCGTCGACCGTAGGTTCAATTGGGGTAAGGGACAAAATACGATTTTTCAGGAGAGGCCGACAAAGTTTTTTTTCGGACTAAATCGATTATAACTTTTGTTGTAATTAACCTTTTTCGGATCTGATTTTACACATAATCTTATATTTTAGTGCTCTGTCTACTTGTATAACATTTATTTAAATAAATTAGCTATTTAAGAAAATAGATGTCCCTTACACCAAAGTATTTTGGTAGTAATGTCCCTTACTGACCAAATATCTTGTAGTCCCGTCCCTTACATTAAATTGACCTGCGTTGGATCGAATCTATTAAAGAAAAAATAGTGTAAAAGACTTGTTGAAAAAATTGTATGAAAGAAAATACAGTGTAAAGAGATTGTTGAAGGAAAATGAAGTACACACTTTTGACGTACGGATATCTTAAATTTGGAAATCGTTATAAAAAATCATTTAAGAGACATGAAAATGTGTGAGAACCGTGTGTGTGTTTTATTGTGTGGCGCTTACATGCAATGTTTGTACATTGTAATAGCCAATTTCTATTAGTTGGAATAAAACAATTTTTATATCATTTAATATATTTATTATAATCAAATAATCAAATTTAAAAAAAAATATAAAAAATACCTATACTTACTTTGAATTCTTATTCAAATAAAGGAGTAGCTGCAAATAATCATAATAGAGCCTATTAGGCATTGTTAGTCAGATTATTAAAAAAATTAAAATATTATGAGCCTGATTTGTCTCACTGCAGGGCAAAGGCCTCCCTTCCCTCTTTCTATTTATCTCAGTCTTTGGCTATTTGGGCCCAATCCTTTTGACAAGAGTCCAGCTCGTCACGCCATCTCCTTCTGGGCCTACCGCGTCGCCGGATTCTGTTGTTCGAAACCCAATCAGTTGCCAAATTTTTAAAATGTGGCCTGCCCATTTCCATTTTAATTTGGTGGCTGTGTTGCAAACGTCTGCGATTTGGGTCTTGGATCGAATACTGTTCCGTACACCGTCAGAAATTTTGGCTCCTAGTATACTTCGTTCCATGGCTCGCTGGCAGAGCCCGAGTGCGGAGTTCTGACGCTTCGTTAATGACCACGTTTGCGCTACATAGGTGAGGGTGGGAAGGATGCACGTGTCCATGAGTTTCCTTTTGAGGGAAAGTGAAAGTGATCCTTTCATGAAGTGTTTCATCGACCAATAGCTCTTCCACGATTTCGGTCGAGCGACTTCTTTATCTTGCCTCACCTGGAAGGAGACTATTTGGCCGAGGTATACATACTCGTGGACATGCTCTATCTCCACACCCCCTGTCTACTTTGCGTTTTGTGCTATTTGTCATTAACTTCGTTTTGTTCATTTTGAGTCCGACCTCGAGGCTGGCGTGGCTCAGTTTTTCGAGCATGACGCCCAACTCAGCCGCTGAAGACGGGAGAAGACAGCAGATTGGCCATTGAAGCCATTGGATTCAGTTTTTCCAAACAAATATAATCTGAAAATGATACAGCAACAAATTAGAAAATTGCTAGTATTAGTGACTGTTATATCAATAGGTATCATTAGCTGAAAATGTTTACTTTTTATTAAATTTTAGTTACTCTCGTTCTCTGACTGATAATGAAGTTTCGTCATTTCTAGAGTTGTCAATGTCACTGTCCTCAATTGTGTCATTTATGCTCTCCGAAAATTCAGAGCTTACTGTTGACTCGGACCTACAACACACACAAACACACAAGTAAGAGTTAAAATAATTTTGGTAACTACCCTATCCCTCACCATTCAGACTTAGTTCGTATTCAGGAACGAACATTTAACTATATACAATCATTTTGGAAAAAGAACAGGGTTTCGAGCGCACACGGAAGGGCGCGCGAGCGCTTTCACCCATTAAGTTTTAGTTATAATTTTGATACTTCATTTTCAAAAAAAAACGTCCAATCAAGTTTTTTCGAGAACCTATAAACGCAAGGTTTAATTTATTTTTGTATCGTTTAAAAAGCGAACAGGTAGAAACTGCGAAACTTACTTTTTATTCTTCGGAGAAGGTGTCGATTTCACCTTAGCTGGTGGTCTTTCTCCTCATCCTCATCTTTTGATGTGAAATATTACTATATGAACTGTAAACAGTGTTATCTATGAAAACATTTAGCGGTGCCTTTGAGTACCTAGTAATTATTGTCCATTATTAGAGAATAATTAGGTTACATTGAATAGTTTTATATCTGATTCTTTTATTACTATCATACAAGAATCGATATCTATTAAAATAAGCGAACAAAATTAGCATTAGGCATAGGCACACCCACTGACAGCTTTAAATATGTATTGTAACAATGATTTTAGTATAACAAAATTTATATACTTACTGTGTTATCTTATTTACTATTTGTAGTCATTTCTATCTGCGACTAAGCTCCCGGTTTAAATGGTTTGTTTTTCCGTTTTTACCACATTCTCTTCGTCAAAAACCGTGCAAAATCCCTACCAAACGAAAGGTGAACTCGCACTGATAGCAATTTTTTTATGCCCGCGCGCTTCTTTCGCTTTGATATCATCATCTCTTTCGCACACTGAAAGTTGTTGTAAGATAAAAAAGGATAGTAATAGTGATGTTCTTGTGTTATGATTCTATTATGGGTTAAATATTCATTACTTCTCACGAGAAAATTGATGTAACGGACACCGAACTTAAATATAATTCGATTCAAATAGGTGTAACGTTGACATTGCTTAAAGTATGACAATGCAAATTGGGGTAAGGGACAACTATGTCAAAATCCATTTAAAGTATGGGTGATATTTATTTTTTGAGATAACAAAGGCATTAGTGTAAGGTCAGTTTTATTATGGTTTCTTCAAACATAAACCATGTAATGGTAATTCGTTGATTGGGAAGACCCTTACCTTATTCGAAGTAGATTGGCGGCGGTACTTACACCATTTGAAGTTGCTATATTGCATAGTTTTTCAGATACATGGTTATTATGGGGCTGTTTCGAAATTTTGACCCAAGAAATCAGTAGGGTAAGGGACATTTTTCTTAAGCTAGAATTTTTTCATATACACCATTCGAAAGAGCGAAAAATTCTGAACAAAACTGTATACTCAACTCATTTTGGGTGTTTTGTCCCTTACCCCAATTGAACCTACGGTCGACGATATTATCAAAGATGAAAATACGGTGTTTATCTAAGGCAATAATTTAAAATCACATTATTTTCATTGTTACCAATAAACTATAAAAGTTTTGATTGCATGTCAAAACACCACGATCAATTCTAAAAAACCCTCTCTCAATTGCTTATTTCGCTTCTGGCAACACTCATATTTTTGCAAGTTTAACACGCAACCAATATTTCATAACGAGATAAATAAATAAAACCAAGCCATCCAATACAACTAGTTTTACATAGAACATATCACAGGTTATCTTAAATAGAAACTGCGTATAAAATCGTCGAGTTGACACTAACGACTCTGAGGAAAAATATTATTTGTCAGCTTGCAACACTGGACATAAAAACTAATGGGGCGTTATATTCGAACGAGACCACTATCGACGCATAAAACTACAAGGTAGTGTTCCCATGCTTAGAGTTTTTATAGGCATTCCTGAAGATCAGCTGAAAGGCAAACCTTTAAATTATAAGTTCATCGTCAAGGACAAAACATCGTGAATATCCAATATACTTAACTAAAAAAATATTTTCAGTTAATCACAACCTTTTTGCAGTTACATGCCGAAATCTATACTATTTATATAATAATATTATAAAGCTGAAGAGTATGTTTGTTTGGTTGAACGCGCTAATCTCAAGAACTACTGCTTCGAATTGAAAAATTCTTTTAGTGTTGGATAGCCCATTTATAGAGAAAAGCTATAGGCTATATAACATAACGCTAGGACCAATAGGTGCCGAGCAAAAAGAAAACAAGCCAGAAGCGGCGGGTGAAACCGCGGGGCACAGTATAAAATAAAACTTAAAGAAAGCACATCCATTTACATCGAATACTTAAGCAGCATCTACGTAAGATTAACAATCAAATGATTGATGAATCTTCAAAGTTATTCCCCAATTCCATCACTAGTCGTTCTTCCTTCTTCTAGGATAAGCCAACAATCACATCTTGATATGGTTTCGAGTAACTTCTTCTTTATCTTGCAAATCGTCGTTGATCTTATCCTTTGCTATCCCAATCCCGTCTTCGATCGTACCTTTTGGTTCCCCTACTATTCCTCAGCGGAACCAAACTGGGTGATAGCTAATTCAAGACACTTTATTACTAAACATTTTTTTCTCTTGCAGAATACGCGGCGCCAAAGATTTTAAGTACTTCACTTAATTTAAATCATTAAGAAACTTTTCTGTTCAAGAAAATGTCCGGAAAAGTAATGCGGTCGTTTTTCTTTACGATATTCATCAAGTATTCAAACACTGTCCATTGTCCCGTTACTTGGGAAGTTGCTTCAACGCTTGCGTGCAAAGGCAGCAATGGATGAGATTGTCTGGACACTTTCAAGGAATTGTTGGCTTACAAGAAACGGTAGCTTGAAAGCGATAATAAGCAATCTTGGAAGAGTTATTATACAGGGTGGCCGGAACATTGACGTCCAAAACTAAAATTTAGGTCCCTCGTACCGTGGGGTATCCGAATCAACCCCATATATGTTCCGCGACTTTTCATAGTTTTCGAGTTACGAATTTTTTTCTGATTTTTTGAGAATGATCGAACTGACAAAAAAGTACAAGACTTTGTCGAGATTTTTTTTGTATGAGTGTTAGAAGACAACAATTTTTCTTTTTAATTGTAACATGAAACTTTTGGATTTCTCCCGAGAAACAATTCGATGAAACATGTTACAACGGACTGAAAGTTCACAAAGCTGCCATCATCATTTGGTTGTTCTAGAGTTAGGAAATTAAATCACCTGCCTAGCCTTTTCCCAACTACGTTGGGGTCGGCTTCCAGTCTAACCGGGTGCAGCTCAATACCAGTATTTTACATGCAGCGACTGCCTATCTGACCTCCACAACCCAGTTAGTACTAGGTAATAGTGGACTGTCAAAGTTCTATAAATGACAGCCGGGACCAACGGCTTAACGTGGTTTCCGAGGCACGGAGGAAACTCGGTATGTAATGGGTGGTCATCCATCCACAGACCAACCTAGGCAAGCTCGGCTTAACCTAAAGATCGATCCGAACAGCTGTTATTATTTAGCCACGAGCTACCAATTAATCATAATAGTCCTCCTTACCGTTTTTGTTCACGGCTGCCAATCTCAGCGGAGATTAGCCATCGGAGCGGGAGATATTATAGTGCACAAGTGTTTGCGCAAACACAGGTGCACATTCTGTTTCTTTACTCTCATAGTCCGATGGGACGGCAATCCGACACCGGACCGGAAAGAGATCAGGCGCAGGACCATCGATTTAACGTGTTTTCCGAGGCACGGGAGTGTCATACCGCCAACTTTCAAACTCCGGGCTACTAGTGAGTTTCAAATGGAAAAAAACTCGATAGCTCTTTTGCCCGACTCGGGAATCGAACCCTGGACCCACGCTCAGAGGTCGCGCTTGTGACCACGAGACCAACGGGGTAATTACTTCAATACTTATAGATGGGCCTTTTTATAAGAGTAGTTTTCAGCTATCTAAAGCGCACAGAAACGGCGTAAGGTAACGGTGCAGCGCAGGCGCAGCTCAGGCGTGGAATTTATAAGGAAACGAAAGGACGCCGTGCTTGCGCCGCGCCACTTGAGTGTAATTAATTCACGACACGTCGTCTACGTACAATTTGTATGAAAACATTTTGAAGCGGCATCACGCCTGCGCCGCGCCTTCACCTTAAGCCGTTTCTTTGTAATTCTCGCCTAACACAGTACTGAAACCTTGCACTAAACGTTTTGGCATAGCTGGCGGGGTCGAGATAGTCGAGAGACATTAGATCAAACGAGTCCCGTATACACTCCAGCGTTGACGAGCTGTGGAGGATAAGTGCACTACAGTTTAGTGATGGGCGACTGTTGAGTTGTAGGTCGATATCGATAAAAAAATTCTGGATATTGATATGTTTAAAGAAGTGAATATTAAAAAATAGCTACATATTAAAAAACTTATTTAACGCAACGCCAACAAAATAAATAGGTACCTAAAATACAAAGTAATGGTGTTCCAAAAGGCTATACACACGGCTTAGAAGAAAGTATCTCGCTGGTCCTGGATCTCACTCAATCAAATGGATATAATAATATGTATTTGCAAAGTAGACAAAGCAGTGGTTTGTTTCTTTAACCACATCTAGCCAGTGAACGGTTACAGCACAGTGTCCTAAGTCACAAGTAACGTTAATTCATGTTTAAACCCCATACAAAATAGCAAAAGTTTTCAAAAATATCGACAAAACTCCTCTCAAACCAATCCCCACACTATTGTTTCGGACCCCTGTTCGCCGTGGGCGCCTTAAAATCGTTATTCAATTGTAGCACTGGTATTGTACTCGTAGACCAATAGCGGCACTTTAGCAGCTCTATTTGCTACATTACAATGTCAACGCGTGATTTGCCGCTTTTCGATACCTAGCATTTGAATTTGGAATAGTCAAAGCTGGGAAAGTTTTTTATCGACATTTTTGGTTGTTAACGTCATGAGTGTTGCGATTATTCGCTGGTAAAAGGTATCGATTAAATGGTAATGGATAAATAACACGTATCTTTGCCTAAATTAAATATTATTTGGCATATTATTTTAAACACGACGCCGTCAACGATTCGTGTCTAGTTTTAGTTAAATAAGGATTTTTTATATGTATTAGTGTATTATTTTCCAAGATTATTTTGTGTATTTTTATCTATGGGCCTCAGTTGCCTGAGAATTAAATGATTGATTGATTGATTCATATATAGTTGGTTGGCTTGGTTTGGTAAATGTACTTTTATCGAATTCCTACAGAAATTAAGATCAAGAATATTACTCAAAAGAATACGATATTAGAGTGCATGATAACAAGAAGCAATTCTCAACGCAATTCCTTTGAAGAAAGTTTTCTTTTGACACGTTTTTTTAACGTTTTAATGATTCCACAATAAAAATACGTTTTGAATACATTAAGACTCCATCTTTTCTATCCCATAAACAACGAAACCATACCCAATAGAAAAGAAAAAAAAACTCCCATCCAACAAAAATTACACGCCAATAAACCCCACACAATTAGAACTAGACGGCTCCCATTCATAAAACTAATAATAAACAAACAAACATAACGAACCGCAAACAATAATGTGGTAAATAATTAACAGAAGAATGCTCACACGTTGTGCCGACCGTTTAGCGGTCATTAGCAGTTACATATAATTAGTATTGTTTTAATGGGAAAGGTGTGAAGAATGGAATAGTTATTATGTTTTTGTTTCGACATTGTTTTGAACTATGATTGAAAATAGAGCTAAATGCGATTCCATTTTATTGCAGCACTAGCTTTGTCCCGTGGAGGAGCTCGTGGCTAAATATTACCGGCGGTCGGGTCGATCTTTAGGTTAAGGCGTGCTTGCCTAGGTTGGTCTGTACATGGGTGACATACCGAGTTTCCTCCACGCCTCGGAAAGCACGTTAAGCCGTTGGTTCCGGCTGTCATTTGTAGATTTTTGACAGTCGGGTAGTTAGTGGCCCTAAAAGTCTGACAACCAGTTTTACCAAGGGGTATCGTATTATCCAGTATTAACTGGGTTGTGGGAGTCAGATAGGCAGTCGCTCCATGTAAAATACTGATATTCAGCTGCATCCGGTCCTCGCTCGCTCAGGATTCTACTCTAGAATCCCTTGCTACGCTCAGGATTCTACTGTTGAATGCCTTGCTACGCTCAGGATTCTACTGTTGAATGCCTTGCTACGCTCAGGATTCTACTGTTGAATGCCTTGCTACGCTCGGGATTCTACTCTAGAATCCTTCGCTGCTCCCGGGATCCAACTTAGTCCCTCGAATTAAATTCCCTTTTTTTTTTACTTTATATTCTACTTTTTTATGCAGCCAGGAGGCCACTGCTGCCTATCCCCTTATCGTAATGGCGCCCTTTACGTAACGCATCAAAAATGCACTGCATCTCAAAATACTTGCACAAAAACTTCCAGTACTTACTTACGTAAGACCAGCACGGGAACAAATCAGTTTAATTACAGCACTACCGTTTGATGGTACACCCTTCAACAAGCTTCAGCAATTCAGCTGCAAAAACGTCACGGTATTATCAACCATATTGCCTTGTGCAAGGAGTGAAGATTGCGTGAAAGTGTAGTTGATTATGGGGGAATATGTGTGGTATGGTGTACAAAATCCTTTTGTTCCCGGCTCCTTTGATTCGCGTGCTGTGAAAGACTTTGATTTGACGTATGTTTTCTCTCTTTTGTAAACAAAATGTTTGTTTGGTTTTCAGTCTTCTTTGTGTGTATAATTTATAGGTTTCGAAATGGCGATAAAATTCTTCTTGTTGGGGAATGGGGTTAAATTATGGGTGAATTACATGATAGGGCAGATTGTTTCTCATATTATTGCATCTTAAAGATGCACGCTACTGAAAGTAGTACGAGAAACATCATTTAAGAGGAAATGCACGACCCCTAGCGTTGGCAATTACCTAATTAGTAAATCGAAGTAAACAATATACTTTAATTTAAACAATATTTACTTAGCACCAAGCTTTGAGAGATTGAAATTGCATTAATTAGGGATACCTTGATCACAATTTGGCAATAGGCTCGTCCCCTATTACATGAGACTTAAAACATAATTGGCGAAACGTGGGTTCAGAACTATAATTGGGTACTCCTCTGCCTCACCCTTCGGGGATTACAGGTTTTGTTATGTTATGTTCCTCACAAGGCAGTGTATTGTTGCTTATAGTTTTATCAAATCTGTAACAGTGTATGCGCTGCGTGTGTTTGCGCTGTTGTGTGGTTCTTTTTGGCGTGTAGCTTTAATAGGCACTATCGCCGCCATTTTGTTTTACAAGCTTTTTTTTACTTGCAATGTTTGTATGTGTGTTACGGTCGAATCTTGCAACTGAATTTTGAAACAGTTATCCCCAACCGATTGAGCTGACATTTTGCATACACGTTTAGTTTGGATGACAATGCATGGTTAGTGTAAGTGACGTTGTTGTAAATCCAATATGGCGGACTTATTTTCTTTATGTACCCCCATGATATGGATATCAATTAAAAGGGTTTGCTAAAAAGAATACGAAAAAAAATTACGTCACATCTAAAGGGTGTAAATAGACCCTTAACACAAACGAAAGGCACTTGTACTCCCCGTCTTTACGATAATTTTTTTGTTCTAGACCATACCTGGGAACCTTCTAGTTATGGAGATATTGGGGGTCAAAGTTCCAAGTTTTTCACAAGTTTTTTTTTAAATACATGTTTTTAATGTAAGATTCTTACTTGACACACCTCCACGACCCCCGTACTATTCAATCTATCCATCAGCGCAATGCTTTGAGTGCTTTCCATTTTCCGAGTCCTACCTTAAAACGTGATTTATAACCCCAAAAAAAAGTCGATTCCCAGCAATAATTTTTGCGTAAAGTTACTTAGTGTGATGTACAGAATGCTTGGTTGACGGATATGTGAAGGGTCTGTTAACACCCTGTATATTTAAAAGCTTATTTTTAAAACATGTTTTTTTGACGTGACAACGTCTTATAATTCGATGGAGCCGGCTGCACGCACGAAAAAATGAGGCGTTACCTCGCTCCTAAGCGTTCCATAAAACAATTGCTCAACGCACATTCATTTTTTGAAAAATGCACCCATTCCATCAGTATTTTCTTATGACGTTGTCACGTTCAACTATCGCTGGTAAACCGACTTTACAGACAACCGATTTTTTTTACTATAAGTTTGTTCCAAAACAACTTAATTTATGTGATTCAATTAAAAACAGAACCATGCTGATACTATCTATAATTTACTTCTAGTATAGTACAACCCGCGATGTCAAAGACCAATATGCAAAGCAGAGACTACGTATAGCGTGACGACAACCTCGCAGATATCTTTAACTTATCCTACTGTCAACTGTTTCTCCTACAAACAGGTACCAGCACTTGCAACTCATAACTCGTTGACAGTAGCTGTCAATATGTTAGCGGCAATTAAACGCTAGCTAACAATTTTACTATATTCAAACCATGTCGGCTTGTCAGTGTGGAGTTAGATAGTATTAAATTTATTTATGTTATGTATATTTTGATATTGAGCATCGTAAGCTGGTTATTCACATCTTATTTGTAGATAGAACCAATATAATATAGTACCAATTTAAATTTTCCTATTTTGTCTTTTCTACACACTGTGTCTACATCTCTAATTCTACTTTCCTCTCGCAGGTCTGCTGGAAGAGATTTCTCATGAAATAAGCAGTACCTTTGTGCTCTTCTATCTTAATGTAATGTCTTGTTAAGTGTTTTGTGTGTGCATAAATAAATAAATAAATAAAATAGATTGATAGATAGAGAAAATGGCTGTTCCTTAGTACCGTTATGTTTAAGTCCCATGTAATAGGGGGCGAGCCTCTTGCCATCAACCGGGCGCAAATCCAGACTCCGCGCTGGGAAATTCCTGATGGATAAATCAAATAACACTTTGCCCGACCCGGGAACCGAACGGAGGACCTCATGCACAGCAGTCGTGCTTGCGACTACTAGACCAACGAGGCACTGCAATCACAAACACAGCATTTTAAACGTCCTCGTCGGTTTGACAAAACATACCCTTTTAAACGTCCTAAAACGTATTTACAACTTCACTATTCAAGGGTTTGCCTGTCAACAAGGAGTGCGATAGTCTTAGATTGTAAAATAATTAGTAATATCACTACAACCAATTAATTTCCTCCCACGCCGCTATAATCAACATCAAACATCTCAATTTCAATACGTGTGGGTTGGTAGTGATGCGAAAGCCGGGAAAGGTGAACACTTCTATTACTAATCATTTAAGTCCGTTGTAAACATAGTAATTAAAAACTGTTAAATAAACAAACCACTAACTATAACAGGGCATCAAAAAACTCCTCCTCAACGCTGTCAGCTGGTAATGTGCCCAAGAGGCAGGTGGCGTTGCCATGTTGTATGGCAACATTTAGCCTCTGGCCACGGTAAAAAGTTAAAAACCAGCGAAATTTCCTTAAACAGGCTATGAGCACTCGAACAGTAATCTAATGTTAGTCAATAAAATTCCTTGCAACCTCAAAGTCTTAATGCTCCACAAAACGCCTTTGTACCACTATTGTACATGAAGTTTAAATAAATAAATAAAACGAACAATCAATTAAAACGAACAATCAATTAATAAATCAATTGTACTCCAAGACCACTGCATATTGATACGTAACCAAACAAATAATTATTAAACACAAAGCTGAAATTTTGGGAAATCATAGAATTAGTGTGCACACTGCATAGTAAAAAGTCACTATTGTCGTGTGTTGTCTAAGTCGCTTTTTGAGTCATCCTACACAAGTCACAAAATCCCGGAGTATCCCGCGAAAACCGAACCCGTCCAACACTAGTAGTTCCATTGGCTGCAAAACTAGAATACAGGCGATATTATCTAAGTTGAATTTATTCGCTGCATATTGGAGTGCAGAGTTAATTGCTATGTATCGCTCTGTGAAAGCCTGCTCCCTTCGTATTGGGGCGAGGAATGTGGGACCAAGTTTTGTAGAATATTTGTATTTGTGAATCGTGATCTTTTGATTTTCGATGACGAGACGTGGAGGTGTCTGAGAGATGACGAGTAATAGAGAAGTATGAAAGAAGAAGACATGCTGCGCCGACCACAAATGAATTGGGATAAGGGCAAGAGAATCATGAGTAGGAATAGAGACGCATCGGGCTCATGGTATGCTATGGCAGTGAGTAACTGTCATCATCTGCCGTCAGTCTGTTCCCATCCCAACTACGATTGTTAGGGTTTGAAAATCTAGAAGTAATTATTTAGTTACTTGCCTCTTATAACAATTGCAATTAACCTTTTCACCGCCATAGTCACATATGTGTACGTGTCAAGCAACGCCAACCGACACAAATATGTGACAAAATGGTAAGTGAAATTGTGGCTTGGCGTGGAGGGTACGCGCGTGCCTTTATGCCCTGGTGGTAAAAGGTTAAGGAATACTTTAATTTAAACAAAGCACAAAGTTTCAAAAGACTTTCTAATTAATTCAAAAGCAACCTTTAGATAAGAAAAACATAAAGTTGAAGTTAGCAAGAAATACTTCTTCAATATTATATTCCAACAAAACAAGGTTAATGAAATCATAGAATTTATCGAAAAATAGAGATAACGTTCTCATTACAACAAGCTTATGAATTGCACTGAAATATAGGCAAATAAAAAGAAAAATAACACAACCTTACCACCAAAATTTTACACCAAACAAAACTAACATAAATCTACCTCAAACTCGTAAAAATAACAGTAAAAATCCAAAAATGCTACTAATGACTAGGCACCTAATTAGCTGGCCAGCAACAAGAATTCGCTGGCACGAACCCGTGACAATCTTACCACGTTGCCAGCCACAGGACACGGAATAACTACGATAGCTGATTCTAGAGATGGCAGTACTAATGAAATACGCGACACTGTACATTAAGTAGACCGTCTTGGAAACTCCGCTGCTGCGGCAAATTGCCGCTCAGCGGAAAGACCTCCGGCGCGATATCATGTTTCGGGAGGTCCCTGCACCGAATCGGGTGGGAGGAAACGCCTTTGTGAGGTACTTCAAAGTAGTCTGTTTTATGCGACAAAAGCTTCGCTGTGTGAATAAAATAAATAAAATAAAAAAAGCCTTATATTTTATGCAAATTAAATCAAATTACAGTTAAGTTACATAGAGTGAATTCATACATATTAAATCAACAAGAACCCCTCCCCAGATGAAGGCCTCCTCCAAAGAAGCCCATCTGTCTCTATCTTGGGCTACTTGTAGCCAGTGAGGGTCAGCCGTTTTAGTTACGTCATCATCCCACCTCATGTGGCGTCTTCCTTTATGACGTTTTATGACGCTGTGTGAATAAAGCTCGTTAAACATTATTTGATTACGGCTGTCATTTGTGGATTTTTGACAGCGTTTACGGGTAGTTAGAAACCTGAAAGTCTGACAAAGTCAGTCTTACCAAGGACTATCGTGTTACCTAGTAACTATACATATTGTAGAGGTTTGATGGACAGTCGCTACATGTAAAACACTGATATTGAGCTGCATCTTGTTAGACTGGAAGCTGATCCTAATAAAGTTGACTTCCCAGCTTTGACAGTTCCAAATTCAAACGCTAGAAATCGAAAATCATTCAATCACGCGTTGAAATTGTTAATAGCAAATAGAGCTCCTGAAGTTCGGAAACCGAAGTTGGGAAAAGGCTATGATGTAAACAGTGACACGCTTGTATGTATGGAAAGTATTAACAATGCAGCTACTAGTTAAGGCCGCAGAGGCATCTCCGTACTCTGTGTTGCATGCCAATTAGTTGCTAAGGCAAGGATAAAAAGACCAGAAAGATGGTATCGAAGGACCGGCGCCGGCGTCGAAGATGTCGCGTTCACATTGTGAGAATGTGTAAGCTTTGAAAGAATTCGGTTTGGAATTAAATTGGGTTGGGATTTTAAATGCACGATATTGATTTGACAGTTGCAAAACCTTGTGCTCTAGGTAATTGATCTTTTTAGCCCATTTGTAATTGATTTGTAGAAGTTTTAGTTCTATCTATTCTTAGAAAAAGGGCTCATGTCTAAGCACCAACATCCGCTCGATCTTTCTGGTAAAGTAACGCGCGAAGAAAGAAAGAAGAATCTTCTTAAGGTTACTTCTTCTTAACTTCTCTTACACCTTAACAAGGGGTAACCCATAAACTGGATTGTCAAGGTCAGATAGGCCGCTTCTAGTAAAATACTGGTATTCAGATGCATCCGGATAGACTGTAAGTCGACCCCAACATAATTATGTAGCTGGGAAAAGGCTAGGCTGAAGATTCATCAAAAGGGTTTCACTAGGGTAAAACTGCAGAAAGGACTTCAACCCTTATCACATTGTATTGTATTGTATAACGGGCTGGTGTCTGCAACTCCACGTCCATCAAATTACATCATCTACAAACCATGGACAAGCACCTACCTACCTACCCAGGAAGTTCCAAAACTTCATTCACTTCAGTTTCGGAATGGAATCGAATTAAAATTTTATGGGCTATATGTGTGAGTCAATCGTCGTAAACGTTTGACACTTTATGCTTCTACGTTGCGCCAATAAATTATGTCCAACGAAGCTACAATTTTTAGGCATGTTTTTAGATTTTATGATGATATTAAAGTAGTTTTTCTGCTGAAAATAACCCCGTAAAACTTTATGAAGGAGTCTTTGGGAACTTTTATTTTACACGGTAGCTTTTGAAATGTTATTTCTTTCTGAGAACAAAAAGCCTAGCCTTTTCCCAACTATGTTGGGGTCGGCTTCCAGTCTAACCGGATGCAGCTGAATACCAGTATTTTACATGGAGCGACTGCCTATCTGACCTCCACAATCCAGACTGGGTAATACGATACCCCTTGGTAAGACTGGTTGTCAGAATTTTTGGCCCACTGTAGTCAGTGGGCCAGTCGTTACCGGTAGTCCTGTAACGACTGTCAAAGATCTACAAATGACAGCCGGGACCAACGGCTTAACGTGCTTTCCGAGGCACGGATTAAACTCGGTATGTAATGGGTGATCACCCATCCACAGAGCAACCTAGGCAAGCATGGCTTAACCTAAAGATCGAGCCGAGCGGCTGTTATTATTAAGCCACAAGCTCCTCCAGAGAGAACAAAAAGGCAATAAACAAACAAAAACAGACTAGACAAACCAGTATGAAAACAATTCTAAAAGTACCAGGAGACAATAAGCGGCAGGTAAGACAAAATAAAAATGCAAGTTAGTACTAAAAAAAAATGAAGACGATGGAGAAGGATTTACCAAAAAGTAAGCAAGGACCATGCAGTATCTATATAAAAGAAGATAATTATGACAAGGAAAGAACAATTAGATGTTAGGATGCGTAATATTAAAACAATTGCGTTTAAGAAAATAAAACGATAAACTAGAGATTTAAAATAATGCATGAACTTATGAATAAAAACAAAAATACTAAATAAATAAATGAAAATGATAGCAAGAAGTTATTGATAGACCTAAGACCAGGCCCAAGTAGAAAGCACCAAGAGGCTGATAAAAGGATTCATTTAATTGCCATACACGATTGTGCGGCAAAGATTTATTGAGAATACATTATGTTAATATTTATTATTGAATCGCTATTTCAATTAACTTTGCATCTGGATTGTTTAGTTATTTACAAGTCTGTTTTGAGAATTACTTTGACTTCGATAATATTTTGTATCTTGCTGCAAATGTAATGCTATTTTGGGCTGAAAAATAGACCATATTATATATTACAATGGCTAACTTTGTTCGTCTTTCGAGGTGATGGTTACTGTCGTCACAAATTATGTTACTTTATTACTTTTGCCCGCGGCTTCGCTCCTGTATACAGGGTGTAAACAGACCCTTCACATACCCGTCAACCAAGCATTCTGTACATCAAACTAAGTAACCTTACGCAAAAGTTATTGATGGGAATCGACTTTATTTTTGGGGTGAAAAATCACGTGATACGGTAGGACTCGATGGAAAGCACTCAAAGCATTGTGCTGGTGGATGGATTGAATAGTACGGGGTCGTGGAGGTGTGTAAAGTAAAAATCTTACATTAAAAACATGTATTTAAAAAAAAACTTGTGAAAAAGTTGGAACTCTGGTTTCCAGGTACAGTCTAGAACAAAAAAATGATCGCAAAGTCGGGGAGAACAAGTGCCTTTCGGATTTGTTAAGGGTCTATTTACACCTTTTAGGTCGGACATTATCTCACGGGAACGTAATACTACAAGGACATAAAGTATCCTATGTCTGAACCTAGGTCTTTGTCAGTACTTAAAGCGTGAAGTATAGATAGAATAACAATCGCATTTGTAATATTTGTCTGGATTATTTGACGTATGTTCGAATTTTTATGATCTCTTTATTGCAACTCTTTTGAACAATTAATCATAAAATGATAAATCTAATTTACATTTTATGTTGCATTGTTTTGTTTTTTTACAGATTTCCTCATATTCATAAAACTTCTATTGTAAAAAAACTCTTCTACATAAAAAAAAAAAACAAATTTATGTACAGTTACTCCGATTATACAATAGGCTGGTCCCTATTAATTGGGACTTAAACCCAACTGGCGGAATGTGGCAGTTCTATAAAATAGTCCTCTGTCTAACCCTTCTGGGATTGCAAGCGTAAAGTTATATTAAGGTACAGTTACTCATACATTACCGATAACGACAAGTTCCTAACATGTCTCGAAACAATGAGCAACATGAATTATTTAGGCGGAATCGAACTTTGGCCTTTCTTTGTTTTGCTGGGTTCATGTAGTTTTATTTTGACAGTCAAACAAACACGAAGTTCTTCCGGAATAATTACTTGAAGAACCGCTACGTATTATGGACAACAAGTAATGACGAATTTTGTCATACCAGGTGTGAGTCGACGGTACCAATTTCTTGGGAAAAATAGATGTGTACGTAGCAAAAGTTATTTTTCAATACACTTTCTCGAAAACTGGTTCTTATCGTATTACGATTAGGTTCAACCTCGCCTGCAGCTCAGGTGTTAATTCCGCCTCGAATGCAATAACAAAGTTTCCCCTCTTATATCAAAATGTACTTTTTTAATAAAAAAGTAGTATAGTCCACTGATAATTTTGGACCTGAAACTATCACGGATATATTAAAAAGAAAATTAGCTGTACATTATGGAGTATGTATGCTGTCAGATTTAGAATCATGTAGTGAGCCCAGTATAAAAGTTTTTGTGATTTTTTTTTACTTACCAAGCATAAACCGTACGACCAAATTATGAACATCGTTACCCATAAGATTACTTAAGTCATGAACATGTTCTACCAACTTCAATACATCAATGTTTCGATAACCAACATTCATGTTACTCTTATTTGCCGATCACTAATGAAACGGATGTGAAACAATTGTCCCATTAAGTCATGGGGATGTTCATTTGTCTAATCAATACCAATAAGTAAAAATCAAACTGTCTGACCGTTTGTAATGGCCGTTGGGTTTTGAGTTCAGACGGTCAAGGGATTGAAAAGTTATTTATTTATTTACCACCAACCATAGCAACATTACAGACCAAGTCCAATACGATGCTACAACACAGAATTAAACAACTTAGACAGTAAAATTACATTTAAAAAAAAATATCAAAAATGATAACAGCTATAGTTAAAACATCAATAACCAACCATGACCAAGGTCACAGGGTTTAGTCTCAAAACATTTAAGTTGCAAAATCACCATATGGTTGCAAAACGTTCATATCTCTTAAGCTCGAAATCCCCAAGTTGCAAAATATCTACATCTCAAAACGTTCAAGTTGCAAAATCAACAAGTCTCAAAACATCCATGTCTCATAATATTCATTTTTTTTTTGTATTTAATAAGTAGACGTGTAAGATGTAATATATTACAGAGTGGAAACGTTCAATGGGGCAGTCAGGGGAACTACCTTAACCGTTGCAGCTACCACCCCCTTCAATTATTATTTGTGCCCTTTGAACAAATGTCGGCAGGTTTTGCCTAAATATATCTTACGATACCGTTATAATATTAATAATACGTGCGGCTCGCGACATAGGGGAAAATGTAGGAAGATCATCATCATCTACAGCAAGACTTCATCCACTGCTGGTTATAGGCCTCTCTATGCTTGTGCCAAGCTCCAGGTCTTTGGGCCAGTCTCAACCAGGATATTCTCGCAATGGCAACAAGTCATCTGCCCATCTTGCTGAATATGAAGATAGCATGAATTAATATCAAGAACGTAGTGGTTTTATATGTATGGGTGTCTGAGGACTGGTGGCGCCGCCGAGACCGGCCCAGGAAGAGGTGGCGAGATGACCAGGACTCGAGAAGGCTGGCTCACGGTGGCGCAGGAAAATAGTATACAGCCGTGGGGCATTCAAGGCTTAGTTTTTAAAACAAAACATGGTGGTCTTCCCAAAAAAAAGAAGCAGTGTTAAACAGTCTCGTGTGTGTAATAGTAGCCAACATTTATCAATAAATGGGCACATCTCCTGTCCTCTAGCTGTTACTGAGAATTTACTTAACCCAGGGATCGAAGCCAGGACCCCACATTCAGCAGACCTGCTTGTTTAGACTAACGAGGATGTCAGAATAACACACTTAGCCTGAAAATTAATGCAAGTCGTAGAAAAAAGTTCAAACAGCTTAGCTGTACCAAAGAACAACTTGTTTTTTTTTTTAAAGTGCACCTGTGCAACAGTACAACCTATTTTTCAAAGTCATCGCTTATGATTGCATTCAAGTCAAACGTATAATTTTATTCATTAGTTCAACATGTCAAATGCACTTATTTGTATCTTACAATACTTAAAAGCGTGCTCTTTGAAAGTATTCAAGAGGCGTTTATTTATTACGAATTCAATGCAGTTCCAATATGTTGAGAGCTGTAAATGAATGATTTTACCAACCATTTAATGCAGTGAACAGCCATAATGTGCAAACTGAGTGCGAAATAAAAAATGCAGAATATTATAAGAAAAGTATTTTGGCATGCCACTACTTTAGAAACTAGAAATTAACTGTAATAAGTATCCTTATTACAGTCAATTATGCCAGCTATTTCGATATAATAACCATGGCTTCGAAAGAAACAACTTAGCTCACGAGCTAAGACGGTTCCATACATCTTTTGTTTTGTCCAGTTTAATTATATTCACGCCATAATACCGCCATGAGGTCTCAGAAATTCAGGATATCTGGGTAATGATGGGTAACATAACATGCCTCAATGTACTGTCAATTTACGCAGAAATCCCACTTCACGTGCACGCTCTGTTTCGTTCATTCTCATTGGGCCATTGACATGACAGTTGAGTTATGGGCTCCGTACACAATGGCCGATGTAGGCCACACATCAACCATGATGGACCACTGATTTATTGAGCAATTATCCGCACCTTCATTCATTATGTAATCCTGATTACTCTTGAAAAAGTAAATTGCAATACGTAATACCTACTATTCGGGCTTTAAACTTTAATTTCTTTTACTCACTCACTGACAGGCAACGATAAAACTAAACTGCTACAACTCAACTAATTATACCACTGCACCACTGTTGGACAAAGACCTCTCTCGAGCTGCACCACAATGCCAAGTCCTTCACATCCATTCTGACCCAGCAACCTCTCGAAGGTCGTCGATCCATCTAGCTGGTGAACATCCAACGCTGCTCTAGCAGACGCAGTGTCATGTGCATACAGGTCGAATAAGTATCGAGATTGTGTATGGGACAACTGATATTTTCTTCGCATTTAATTAAAAAAAATATCAGCTGTCCTATACATTTAGGTCGAATAAGTATCGAAATTTTGTATGGGACAACTGATATTTTCTTCGCATTTAAAATAAAAAAGTTATCAGCTGTCCTATATTTGGGTCGAATAAGTATCGAAATTTAGTATGAGACAACTGATATTTTCTTCGCATTTACGATATTGGACCCATGGAGGAAGTTGTTCAGTTTGATGGTCTTCAGCATATCCTTTCATATATGACTATACAGTTTCTGTTACAACCTGTATACTAACGGTATCCTAGCATTTCCTCCCTTATCACCCCCTAAGATCGTAGTCTTAAACCTCGACCCCTTATCAAGGGATAAGTTTATGACATTGAATAATGAACCTCATAATCTGTCCCCTAGAGTGCAAAACTGTACTTCGTTTTCGTCCTCGACTTCTAAATTCTTGATTATCATGCAAAGATAGGCAGCAACTAACACCTATGTACTTATTTAAGTTAAAATTATACGTTAATTAACTAAAGTTTGTTAGTTGAGATCTCAATAACGATATAGAAACAGTTAGGTTATAGTGTCATAAACAGTTGGTTTACCGAAAGGTACTGCTGGCAAAACAAATAAGTGTGCAGCCAAATAATTTAAAAAAAAAGTATGATTTTGTGATGGCAGTGATGGATGACAATACCCTCTCCTAGCGCATAATAGGACGAAGGCTCAGGACCTGGCAAATACCAATTGTACATTTTTCACGACTAGCAATGAAATTACACTGGAAAAACATTGTAAGTACTATCAGCCAGTATTTCTTGCTCAAGAGCAATTTTATTTTTCATAGGTGACTGAAAGCTTTGATTTTGTGAAGACTCTGACAGAGTTCTTTGAGCATCTTATTGTGCTTCATCATCATCATCATCATCATTTCAGCGAAAAGACGTCCACTGCTGGACATAGGCCTCCCCCAAGTGTGGCCACATTGACCGGTCCCGTGCGACTCGCATCCAGCGGATCCCTGCAACCTTCACCAGGTCATCGGTCCACCTAGTGGGAGGCCTTCCATTGCAACGTCTTCCGGTTCGCGGTCGCCACTCCAGAATTGTGCTTCATAAGTGCACCCACATTTCGCCAGTTATGTTTAAGTCCCATACAATAGGAGCCTCGATTAAGTAATAATATTAATTTTGTTGACTGTACCTAGGTCCTAGATAGGTATCAACACTGAACATAGGTGTCTAGCTAGGCTATAACAATCAACGATTTGAATCAGGTGATAATTAACATCCTGTATGTACAGGCTGTCGATTGTCCTAGGCTCGAACAGAGACCAATTTAAGTCCATTTCAACTGCAGTTGTCATCAATAGGGCATTGACATGGCCTTTGAATAAAGTACCTATACCTACCTCTATTATATGGAAGTCATAACAAAGGCTATAACTATGGCCAAACTTAGCCCAGGACTGGCCTTATTCCCACATTGCAGACCTAGTTCATATATGAGGCTTGTACCAGTGGTGAAGGTTCCTTTCAACTCGATTACTACCGGATTCCCTTTGAAAAATGCAACAGTCAGTATTCTATAGACAAATAATATAATCACATTAAAGATATGTACTCCGGCTTACCTCTAACAAAAATTGACCCTTCGCTACTGGCTTGTACACGTTTTTTCAAGACGGTTAATCCCTTGCTTTACCCCGTAGTTTGTGTAGAACACTGAACACGCATAACAAACCGCCTAATTCTCGCCTTTTGTCTTGCCTTAATTATTACTTTCAGAAGTCTATGGCAAAACAGTCAATGAAATAAAGTCACCGACTTCCGATAATGAAATAATTTTTGAAATTATTTGTTTTTTTTCAAATTTTGCCGATAGGAAATCTCATTAGGCACCTACACGGCTTGCATTTGTACATACAGAGAACATAACCATAATGTTATGCCCAAAAGTTGAGAAACACAAATACTTGTGCGTATCACTACGTATGCACATTCCGAATTTCATTCATAAATTCATAATGCACATTTTTTTCTACCCTTTATATTTTCTCGTAGTCATAAACAAAAGATTCTTTTGTTATAAAAGATGAAGGCACGTGGTATCTTTGTAGTCAGCCCATGCCTCTTAACTCCAACCCGTTATAAGTATTATTATTATAACAACATAATAACATCCCTTGGCTAAGCTCTGGTACCGCGGTCATTCTGTGGATATTAAAAAAGAACAAAGTACTTTGTTGTGCCTGTAACTTTAAGTATTCATGCATTTGAATTTTGACATAAATACTAGCCCGTGAGACATACGTGACAAGCAAACGACACAAATATGTGACAAAATGGTAGGTGAAATTGTGGCTTGTCGTGGAGGGCACGCGCGTGCGTTTATGCTCTGGTGGTCAAAAGGTTAATAAGCACGCCATTTGACTTAGCTTTATTCTGAGGCCCTAGACTAAATGACAATTACTCCTTTCACTAATATTTTTTTCATAATTTTAAGAATTAGCCATAACTATGAATGACACTTATTGTGCTTGTCGCAAACAATTTAAATAAAATGCTATAGCATACTTGTATTTTCGACTCATAAATCGACGTATTTAAGTAACGTTTACGCCACTCGCGCTTGCTAGTATTCTGGTCTCTTTCGCCGAAGACGTGTTGGATGTCAAATATATTGAGTCGGCGCAAACCACCGTGAAAGGCCATCAAGATAAACCTCAAAGCCAGCCATAGACACATCTCTGGACTTTCGCGTGTCGCCGAGATCCGCCTCCCAACTCCCGAAGCACTACAACTCAGTGTTAGCTACTCCCGGCGAATCTACTACTTTTTTTTAATTGTCTATGACTCAGTCACTTAGAAACTCGTGCCAAAAAGAAGAATATAAAAAAAAATACTACCACTACAGCTGCACAATTAAATTACAAAGATGTTACAAAGAACAGTTGCAACAATGACCTTCAAATTCCTAGCAATTCTGAGTCGAAAGCTTCACACCTGTCTTCTTTAAATAGAATCCTTTAAATTGTTCCACAATTCGTTACTAATGCCCGCAGTTTAGTGGTTCATGTAATCTAAACATAGTTAGATATCGTTCACAATTCAGTTTCCAAATATGTGTATTTGGAAATATATCTTTAACACCTACCAATAAAGTTGAGTTTGCGGTACAACCCTTCGCCACTTCCTAATGCTGTAGCTGGGAAGAAGTAGTAGAGGAACAATCACTACAGTAACATATGTTTGATAGAGATCTAGACATTCAAAAATGGACTCAATAAGTACTGTCTTAAAGATGATATTTGCTTCAGTGGAAAAAAAAACACCTGGAAGCAAAATTTTGAATACAGTTTAGATTACACGGGTTTTTGTAAAAAAATAGTGTGGAGTTGAATGTTTAGTCTGAAGTCTGAACGGAGATTGTACGCGTGTGGAGTTGAGAAGCTGCATATCGTTTTGTTATGGGAGTCTGAAAGACGTTAGTGGTGTTTCAAGGTCATCACTAAACTATACATGGACCGATGAGACTTCTGACAGAAATCCTAGCATTGCCAAAAACTTTGATCGTTTGAACAGCAATCCTACCTTATTATTAATACTAGAAACGGGATATTTACCATGTTTACTGATTTCTATGAGTTCCCGAAATTTTGGCGCTGTTGCTGTTGTTGGTAAATATCCCGTTTCTAGTATTAATAATAATGTTAGTGACCATGACAGTTTAAAATCTTATACAACGTGTAACATAATAAACGCAAGACCTCCCGTGTGGTCTCTCGCACCATGAAACTATACATCTTTTGTTCTACGAGTTCTTGAAATTCGCAAAACAAAAAAATACTTTCTATAGGAACGGACGCAATCAGCTGATCCACATGTATGGTAAAACTAAAAAAAAAGTTATGAATTTCCAAAAGTCATTGAACAAAAGTTGTTCAGTTCATGGACTGAGACACCACACGAGAGGTCTTGCGTTTATTCTGTTACACGTTGTATAGCAATCCTATCTTCTTCATTTGCCTGGTCCGCTTTTGGGAGTAGTTTATTAACTTGGGATAGATCATACAAGATGTCATCATCAGCATACAACGGTACCGCTGGTAAACCGTTGGACATATGCTTCCCCAATTGCAAGCAACTCAGCTCGATTCTCCAGATTCTCTCGACCAGTCACCCAGTGGAGATCGTGGCTCCACCGAGCCTGAGGGCATCCCACCTTATGCTTGTCGATTCGCGTTCGCCACTCAAAAACACATCGACCACAACAAAAGTAATTATAAGCTGTAAAAAGTGTTTGAAAGAAAAGAAAATACCACAAATCTATAAAAATCAGGCATCATTACAAGATTATTTCTGACTTCATGAGACTAACGGATACCAGTGTTAAATGAGCACCGGGTAAGGGTCGAACCTCATATTTCAGCAAGGAATCGTATTTTCCATGCTATCTTTTTCTCTCGCTCAGAATAATCATTTGCAAGAGCAAGAAAAAGAACGTGCTGCGGAGAGCATCGACGATGTTGCCGCGCTCGATAGCATTACCACTGTTTCTCGTTCCGCTTACCGAGTTGTTACTATGCAGTCAGGAATCTAGTGTAGGTACCTTCCAAAACTTAACAGACGTTGCCTATTAAAAATTTTCCCATATATCTAACTTCTAAGCCAAAACAGTAAACCACCGCATTTCCCAATCAAGTTGCACTCATCCATCACACATACGACATACATAAATCAGAAATAGCCGCGACGTCCAATGGGCGAGCGGGCGGGTGCGCGCGCGCTGCAAAACATCCTGCGAACGAGGAAACTGTGCGCGTGAGTCGTACCTAAACTTCCTGCGACGTGACACGCGTGTGTGCTGGGGTGAGAGCTTGGAGGAGGTATAATACTGGATGCTCTAAGGAACTGGGTGATCAGATCCTTACGACGCCAAAGTTGGACCAAGGTCGTCGGAAAAAAAAAAGTGACTACTGACGCTGTGGTAACCGTACGCACTACGGCCAATCAAGCTATACAAAACCAGTTTATGAGGTGCGGAGTATAGGAAATCTATACAAAGCGAGGCCAAGTTATACTGGAAATGTACAGCTTTTTTTTTCTGGATGGGAAATCATCAAATGACCCCCCCCCCCCCCCCACTCTGGGCTGAGCGGAAGGGAGTGTCAGACTTGTACTGACTAAAATCCATCCATGTTCCTTCTTTGCCCTCTGTGTTCCAGGGCCACGGTATCTCTTTCGAACAGTCCCGCAGCCCTAGCAGGCATCGGCCCTTGCAGACCCCTACATTGTTTGTTGCTGACATCTCTTTGAGGCGCGCGTGGAACACGAACGCGCCGTCGAAATGTACAGTTTCATGTGCCGCCATGTGAACCTACCTTACGTTTCTATAATTCTGACTTCTCACTAGTGCGGTTGGCAGGGACTAACTGAATAATCTTGAGAGAGAAAGGTTCGTGCCATCGTGAAACCAACTAGGAGGCCTTAAATTCATTTGAGGTCACCACAGGATAGTCCGGTTGAGTAGTATGGCAACCTTATCGAGTTGAACTGCGAGTGGCCACGTCAAAAACAAAGGTATGGTTTCCAGCAGTGTTGTAATCTAAGTTTCACCTCCAATCTTACCTTCTCTGCCCCAAAATATGCAGCTAACGTTACCTCTACCCTGTCATCGACGACACCGTGAATGTCGCAAAGCTATGGGACTGCATTAAATTCTGTCATGCCAGCATCATGAAGAAGAAGACTAATAATCTCCTTCGTGTTATAAGCAATGACGATTATGATATCATGGACAATTTACAGATTTGTGTCGAGCAATTTAGCCACATCCGAAACCTTTTCATTTCTTCGCTCCTCCTTGTCGTAGTCTGCCGTTAGTGACTGCAGTGCCGAATGAATATAAATAAATTACGAACTGTCTAATTAACATGACGTCACCATTTTACAGTTCATTTAATTGTTATCTAGCGTAAATATTTCGAATTAGTGTGTTGATTTTACGTGAACCTATATGTACATAAGACTAGTACTAACTCACGTAAACTCCGCCGATATGTTGATTTCAACCACAATGTTCTAGCACCTACATAGATTTATACAACATTAGTTTTAGTATATGCGAAACCTGAAACACGTGTTTAGTATTTTATGAAAAGAATCTATGTACAAAATTTCAAAACTGTATCATGAAAAATCACAAAGTTATAAGCTTGTTCTGTTACCTGCTTGTCGGCACAAAAACGTGGTCAACACGCAGCGCGGCCGCGCGCGCGCCTCCAGCGTCGTCTTGAGCTCCTTGATAATAATAATCTGGCAGAAGGTACCCAAATTATTGCGATGGGTACTTAGTGTCGCTCGGTGTCCAATTTGTAATTTTTTTTAAATATTTTGGGACAAACACAAAATATAACATGGTTTAAAAATTATTGAAATCGGTTCAGTTACTTATTCTGAAGAAACTATATTCAGGTTTTACTAACATTATATTGCAGACTCTGAAATTGAACCAAGTAGAACTGGACGGGGTAGGCCTATACATATACGGCATTGGACGTTTTTCGGTTGATATAATGAAGACGATGTTTATTCGGAAATGTTACTCAATACAATGATGATGATGATGATTTACAGGCAGACCCTAAAGAACACAGAGAAGAAATATTGTAATCGGATAATTGCATCATCTGCCTAGCCTTTTCCCAACTATATTGGGGTCGGCTTCCAGTCTAACCGGATACAGCTGAATACCAATATTTTACATGCAGCGACTGCCTATCTGACCTCCACAACCCAGTTAGCACAGGGTAATACGATAAGACCCTTGGTAAGACTGGTTGTCAGACTTTTGGGCCACTGACTACCTCACGACTGTTAAAGATCTACAAAAGACAGCCGGTACCAACGGCTTAACGTGCTTTCCGACGCACGGAGGAAACTCGTTATTTAATGGGCAGTCACCCATCCACAGACCAACCTGGGCAAGCACGGCTTAACCTAAAGATCGACCCGAGCAGCTGTAATTATTTAGCCACGAGTTCCTCGAATCGGATAATTGCAAACATAGCGAAATTGTTAACTGACGAAGAACCCCATGGTTGCGTGTGAATAAAAGGCATAAAAATCTAACCGTCTCAGTCTTGAAGCCTTTTCCAATGGAAATATCACAAAAAAAACCTTAGACTAATTAAATTGTAATAAGACAGACCAGGTAGACTTAGGCCGCTTTCACATTAGGACGTTAGCTGCGCGACAGTAGCGCGGCAGAAGCACATTCGCAAGCAAAAAGTACGTTTTTTACCGTTTGGACGTTAGATGCGCGACTGTCGCGCTGCTAAAGTCGCCTAAATGTGAAAGCGGTCTTAAGTAACATAAATAATTACAGTCCATGACACTAACCGTCTCAAAACACCTAGCACAAAATAGCTTAATTCCCAACCTGCTAATTAGACACACCATATTTCTAAAACAAAATGGCGGTGGCTATATTTACACCTACTTATTTCCTAAATAAACCCATAAATCGTCATGATTTAAACTAAACCGTCTGCCTTTCATAAATGTGATGGAGAAATCATTTTATTACACAAGGATTTATGGCTAACGGGCCCAAAAATGAAGTGCTCTGTGATTAGCTGCAGCGCTAATTATAAAGCTGTAAAGATGTATTTTAATTAATGAATATGGTTGGGGATAGTTGATTTTGTGTTGACGTGTCAAAACTCAAGTTCTTAGGTAGGAAGGAATCATCCTTTGGGACAAGATCAGAGTCGGCTTCCAGTCTATTCGAATGCAGGTGAATACCAGTTTTTTACATGGAGCAAGGTATTATCGAACCGAATCGAGCGAACCAGAAGACGTTGCGTTGGAAGGCCTCACGGTGGACCGATAACCTGGTGAAGGTAGCAGGGATCCGCTGGATGCGAGTCGCACGGGACCGGTCAATGTGGCGACACTTGGGGGAGGCCTATGTCCAGCAGTGGACGTCTTTCGACTGAAGTGATGATGATGAAGGTATTATCAGCAAGTCTAAGAGGAATAACCGAGAATGTGGCAGAAAGAGGCCTGTTATACCCAGCAGTGAGTGATTACGGCCTGAAATGAAGATGCTGCAATGTTATAGAGAGTAGATAATCTCCTCCTTTCTATACTAAGTGTCTAAACACACTATGCCGAAGTGACGCGACCGAAGTTCGACGGCTGATTTGACGTTCCGACGTATTCGGCTGATATGACACACCATAAGTGCCGAACTTACGTGGCAGAAATTCAGTTCCGCAACTTTGTGTGTGTATTCAGTGTCTCGAGCGCTGTCGGGCGGCTCCCCGCACCCGGATCTTCGTCGGCAATCGAGCTGAACTTCGGTCGCGTAGTGTGCTCACAAAATAAGTTGCCGCTGAACTTACGCCCGACCGAAGTTAGGCTGTACGCTGTGACGCGACGTAATTTCGGCATAGTGTGTCGTCAGTAATTCAAATAGCATTGCAGGCGTAATTTATTTTGTGCTGAACTTCGGTCGCGTAACTTCGGCATATTGTGTTTAGACACTTAGAATAAGATAGATTGCTATCAAATAATGGGCCATTTTTGCGCAGAATTTTCCTTGTTGGGAGCGTTAAAATAACCTCGTTGGTCTAGTGGTCGCAAGCGCGACTGCTGAGCATGAGTGCCTGGGTTCGTTTCCCAGGTCGGGCGGTGTTGTCGGGTTTTTCCATCAGGAATTTCTCAATAGCAGCCACGGAGTCTGGATTTGTGCCCGGTTGATGGCAATAGGCTCGCTCCCCATTACATGTGACTTAAACATAACTGGCAAAATGTGGATGTTTTATAAGGTACACCTCTGCTTAAACCTTCGGGGATTACAGGCATGATGTTATGTTACGTATAAGATAGATTATAACCAAATAATGGACCATTTACACACTGAATTATCCTTGTAAATGAAGAAAGTGTTGACATGACAAATCAAAAATCAAAATCAAAGCATTTATTTCAAATAGGCCTGGGCACTTTTGAATTGTCGAAGCAAAGACAACAATAGCTACAGTCCCAGTCACAAGGCATAAAAACTTTGAAAGTACTGTAGTTGCCCATTCCCTAACGTAGATCTCTATGGAGAAGAACGGGGAAGAAACTCCATGGACACTCTTTTAAATCAGAATACTTTTACAAAGTCTTGGTTACATCATTCATGTTGAGATGGTACATTATGTGAGAACGATGTAGCAAGATGTGTACGTTAAAAGTGTCCATAGAAAACAATTCAAAATAAAATAATTCAAAATAAAATAATTCAAATAAGCCGTGGCAATCAAGAGATGACCAGTCACAACTGACAGCGCCCGTTCACGAACATGACGCATATATCAGCACCATTTAACTCAACCATTTTGAAGGGAACTAAATGATCCGACACACGCGCCACCATCAGCGAGACATTTGAGTGAGCATGACAACTCCTAACCGCCAGGGTACATTCAAGTCAAGAGACAATAAAATTATCTTTTTTGGAACAAGCAATCACTCAGTCACATAGCATACTTTCCAGGCGACTTAAATCTTATATCTAGGTTAGCATTTGCATGCCACACACCGATTTCTCACAAAGATTGTCCCTTACCTGGACATCTTCCAATCATTCAACGAAATGTGCCAAAAGATGATGAAGATAAGAAATGAAGCAGCTTTCTTAAGAAACCAAGACTTGGCTTAATCAGTGAATAACGTTCTCACCCTGTGCGACACAGGCCTCTTTGTGGATGGTACAGTGCGGATTCGTGGTTACCACAAATGTCTTCAAATTTTTGGACCAAGACTTGATCAAAGAATACCTGTGGATTCACTTTTAAAAGCCACCATGAATTAAATTCTTACCTTGAGTTGAAACACTCAGTACAATTAGCTATAATTATCTGAAAGCTTGCAGACTTTTAACAGTAACCTTGCACTCTATGGAAATGAAAATAAGATTCAAAATCCCACCAAAAACTATAATTTCAAAAATTCACACACGTGTTCTCTACGGCTTTTATAATAAGGTTCAAAATCCCACCAAAAACGTTCAGTTAAAAATATAAATGAGAAAATCTCGGGCAATGCAGAGTGCTTCTCTATTGTATATTTTCCGACCATCTCGTAGTAGATTCGACTTTATAAACAAACAGTCTATGGCGGCAAACGCCGATATTTAGGTACTTACTTAAATAAACATAAATAAGTGGTTCTGTAGTGATTTGGAACTAATAGCGTTTAAGAGCGTGTTTTCTCTTTGTTATTGAATTTGTAAACGCCGAATGGCTTGTATAACGGGCCTGTCTACATTTTCTCAACTGGGAACTGGGAACTGGGAACTGGGATTCTGAAATGTGTAGGTACAATTCCCAGATGTGAATTTAACGCATCGATCTTCAGAAAGTGGCAATCAAACTGTCCCACTGTAAAAACTAACGCCAAATAAACGCCCAAATGAAAATTTCTCGTTTTTTTGCCAACAGCACCCATCTGTCATCATAATCAGCCTGCAGCAATCCACTGCTGGACATAGGCCTCTTGAATCGCATCGCACGCCACTTAACTAGATTCTCAGCAACTCTCATCCAGTTGCTACCAGCCACCCTGCGAAGATCGTCGCTCCGAGCCTGACGATTGACGATTCGCGATCTCCATTCTAGAACACGTGATAACACGTCTACCACTACGGTCATCGGTTTTACGACTAATATAGCCGGTCCATTGCCACTTCAGGTTATTTCTTCTGTGAGCTATGTCGACAAATCTGGTACTCTGCCGGATTCGATCTGAAAGACTCCAACGTCAACAGAGTGCTAAAAGATCCTTGTAGCACTGTAGTAGGTTACCATTCACCAATCTCTTCAAAGCTCAATGTTTACCAAAGAGATACAGCCTTAAAGCTGAATTAATTATTATTACCAGTCATTTGTGTTGTGTCCCACGGCAGAGCAAAGGCTTCCCTTCCATTGCTGTTATTGGCCAATCTTTTAGAAGTGCCGTCTTCTTTTGGGTCTGGTCTTCTTTCAATTATCATTCAATTTTTTTTTTTAAGTTTATTAAAAAGAAAATGAAATATCTATTTTGATGAAGCACTAGAAACAAAATGTATAGTTTCTTCGCTAGCAACCAGACACTTCACACAGTTCACACTCGTGCGGAATCGAAGACACAGCTAGTTAAAAATGTATGATATTTCATTGAATATGAAATGTGCATCTGCGCATTCACTATGGACAGTCACGCACAAATAGCTTTTTCAATTGACTTATGACCAACAACCCTGTTATACTGTCGTAAAAATTACTATTCCAATTGGTTATTTTATACTTTATTAACTACTAACGAAGCTGATCTTTTGTTTTAGTTGCGAGTAGCAGCCAGCGAAACCAGTATATCCAAAACATTAAAATGGCTGATGTGAACTTTCAGAGACAAATAAATATACCTTTTCGTTCCGATTGCACAAAGGTATTTAAGTCTGTTCGTATGGCCTCTAAACATCTTAGAAGTACCTACTCTAGAGAAGAAAGCGGAAATATAAAACGACACATTCGCGAAATACCGCGAATACCGACGGTTCCTTATTAAAGCCGCACAATTGCACAAAGTAGGTACGTAACATCTAAAGATCTAAACGTAATTACCTACTACTAAGGCGGTCCATTCAACCAGGGTTACAGGAAATAAGTACTTTGCAGTAAATTCCGAGATTCCCACCTAGATGTTAAAGTGGCTAATGCCAGCGCAATTTAACAGCGTTTAATGACATCAAAAAAGGCGCGTAATAGGTAATGCCGCGGTTGTTAAAATGGCCGACCGCATTTTACGCGAGAATTTCTTGAAATAAGATTATGAAGTGTTTAACTTCAGCCGAGACAAATTAATATAAAACTGTTTGTCTAGTTGGCTTCTGCTTCTTCTCTTCTAAGAAGAAGAGAAGACTAGCTAAATAGAAATCCATGAAACATTGAATCTGAGATACATAGATTAACCCTTTTATTATTATAGCTCGCCTAGACTGACCAGCAGCTGGACAAAGGCACCCGTTCGTTCTGTCCATCGACAAACCCAAAATAAAACATAATAATCCTCATTATTTCTGGCCTCAAACTATTTCTACGCCAATCTGGCAAACGCGATTCATCGCCGTATTTCACGACATCATTCATCATTAATGTCATTTGTTACAATAAAACCGTACACCCTTCGGTACTTGATCGTTTTTGTTCAAAATGCTACTTGAAACTGAGATTCAAAATAGCCATCGTAACTCGCACTCCCATATCTTTTGCCTCCATTGTAAAATGACATGTGGCGTATTTTGGAACTAAAATTAAAAGTATTGAATTTGACATAAAATTGCTTTCCAAGTGGCGCCATTTTGAAAGGCCAGGATAAACTGGGTGTTGCCAGTCTCATATTTCTATTTTGCAAATGACAAAGACTTCAGCTCATTAGAAGCGTGTGCCATAAATATCTGAAATATTTTAATGCTGTCGTCACATCAAATGTTACAAGACAAATGTAATAAATATCAAAATGTCGTCTCAAATAATTGAATGCATTAAATTAATTCTTAGTCACATGCAGAATCGTACTTGGTGCTGAAAACTCAAAATTGTTAATTTAATTAAGATTGATTTTTTAAAGTTATACTTAATGTAAACAAGATAAAGATAGTTTGCCGTTATGTGCAGTCACAGTACATTTAAGTTAAATAGGTACGTACCTATGTTGTTAATTTTAATGAACCTACAAAATTATGACGGAATGTGTCCTACTCTTTATCATTTTTTAACATCATGTATATACCTACCACATTTTATGCAAATAATATACTTTATTACTTTTAAACTTTTACGTAAATGCATCCGTGATGGTCGACGAAATTCAAATGTAGACTGCAATACCACTAAAAAATCACAATTTAAAATTCGAGACCACCATGACGAGCCAGGATATCAAATCAATAAAGTTATGGCGATAAAAATGTACCTGCCTAGTTTATGCCGTTGTAGGTCTATTTTATTATAAAAAAACTCTTTACTCGTTTATGTTCTTACAATAAAATCATGGTTGATTTAATCATAAAATTATTCAAAATTCAAATCACACAGATTGCAAATCCCGGCCATTATTCTATTTTTCCAAGTAGTTTTTTTTTAATCGCAACACGTTAACAGGTAAATGCAACAGGTGGCGAGTTTATGCATCCTGATCCTAGCACGCTCCTGTGAGAAAATTCTTGCAAGGCCTCCACACGTCCCTTTGAATTAATTTTAACGAAAGATTCTCCGGGTCGATAATGTGCAAAGATTTTTATCGTTTACAAGTATGAATTATTTTACTATTACAACCTACTAAAATAAATCCAATTATTTTTCACACTGAGACGAGAGTTTACTAGGTTTAGGCACACGAAATATTTGAGAACTACGCACACCGCTCCCACTAACCATCAGTGATTGAGATAGGCCGCGTCGCGAGAATGAGTGATATTTTCTTTGGTCGCATCGCAACATATTGATGGTAAAGTGGCTCATCAGTAGACTAACCTTTGCGAAGTGCATCCACTTCACAAGGTTACTTTCCACCGTTCACTACGTTTTCTCATTTTGAAAATATTTACTGTCAAATTGAGTGCGTCCGGATTTTGAAGAGCGAAAATCAAAAGCACGTGTAAACAGAAAAAAATTGCAATTTATTTTTGAAAATGAAACAGAAAAATAGAAATTACAAAAGTTTTCGTCTGTTTGAAATGAAACAGGCTATGTATCTCCTAGAGTATATATGTTCCTTGCTATGTATACTACGAACAAACCTACAAATATCTAACCCTTACCGCCACCTGTTAGTAGAATAAATAACTAACTTGTATGTTTTCAACGCCATCTATGAATAAGATGAATTTTGTATTCAGCAGATTGAAAAATACAAAATATTATAAATTATAAAATATTTTTAAAGCAACTAGTAAAGCATCATAATTTACTTACAAAATTACGTCGTACTTTTACTTCGTTTCTGTACCTTTTTTTAAAAAGGTTACCCCGACCCTCTAGGTTGACAGTAGTCAGTAATTCTCACTGTCACTGACATTGACAGTTCATCGACCGTCGATTGGAAATTGAACAAAAGAATTTTGTCGTAGAAAACCTGAAATAAGTAGCCTAATTTACATTATTAAGGTAAAGTTATTTAGTAAACCGGTTATGTTATACACGTTGCGCAATATCGTGTCATTTAACAGTCTTAGTTGATTTTTGTGACGTTATATTCGTACAAATTAGTAGGTACGGTGGCGCTGTCACTTCTCATCAATTATTGTGGATAAAATCGCAGTGAATCACAACAGGAGTCTATTTGTTCATTTCCTGCATCGCAATAAGTGGTAAATAGTCTTGAGCTTTTAATACGTAGGAACATTTCGTGAGGTTGGGAGTGTAAAGTGACTGTACCATTACCTACTTTTAACAAAGGTAAAATCTCTGTTCATTTTATTTTGAGTGGTAAGTGTACCTCATTTGTTTACCAAAAACTTGAAACACAATCCATGCAGTCACTCATCAACATTACTCAGACCCTATTATCTCTATAAGTACCTACCCATTAATAAAAATAATCCATTTCCCTGTATCATATATAATGTGTATTTAGATAACAATGAAAATAAAATGAGTCATCATTTGCAAAACAAACAAAGAATACTTTTATTGCAAGAATTGGCACAATCATGCCATGTCTTATGCCAATATTTTAATTTATGCTCAAAATTAATTAGGCTTCTGCTTCTTCCTGTCCTCTTAACATGTGCAATCTGTTTTCCCTAACAACAGAACAAATGTTAATACAGCACACTTGGATTTTCTTTGCTCAGTTCAGCACAAAGAGTTGGTACTCCCAAGAGTGCAATAGTATTAAGGTGTTGCCTAATGCAAATGAGCATAAATCTCATAATTTTTCCTCTTTCCTGCTCTGAAATAAGATTTAAACAATACTGCTTTAAAGCATCATGGTAGGCTACTTGGTCCTGGGTATCATTTGTAGATCTTTGGTAGTCAGTGGCCCAAAAAGTCTGACAACCAGTCTTACCAAGGGGTATTGTATTACCCAGTACTAACTGGGTTGTGGAGATCAGATAGGCAGTCGCTCCATGTAATGTACTGGTATTCAGCTGCATCCGGTTACACTGGAAGCCGACACCAACTTAGTTGGGAAAAGGCTAGGCAGATGATGATGATGGTGGGCCAGCTGGACCGTGAATTCAAAAAACAAATGCTTCACAAAAGGGAAATTGAAATAACTTAAAACAACAGAAGGGAAATTGAAATAACTTAAAACAACAGAAGGGAAATTGAAATAACTTAAAACAACAGAAGATCATTGCTTTTTTATAATTATGAACAACTTTTCCATACGGCGAGTATTGAAATTGCAAAAAAAAACATGCAGCAATTCCATACATTTTGTTGAGTTACACACACATAAATTGTATGGTCGCACCTTGTGAATCATTCTGATAGCCTTGTCAATGTATCAGGCAGTATAACTACATACTGAGTGTATGAAGATACACTTGAAAAGTGGTCGACTGTCAGTGAGCGCAGTAGTACATAGGATACCACTTCAAATGAGAACTAAGAGTACAAGGGTTTGTCAAACTCACCGATTGAAAAGTACATTAATTTGCTTTCTTATCTGGAGTAAATATTATTGAAATATGTTTTTCTTAAAAGTCATAGATATTTTTAAGTGAATGAAACTTGATAGGCGGTTTGTATAAAAAGGTTGAATGTGGTTTAGTTTTTTGCTCATTATTATCTCACTGCCTGGTCAAAAACATACAGAAAAACATGTTCTGGTTTAAATCAATAATTTAATCATTGATATCGAACGCATTTGCGTCATCATGATAAATATTACTTCATCATCTGTCTAACATTTCTCAACTATGTTAGGGTCGGCTTCATGTCGACATTCATGCTGGCATTACACAATAAAAATTATATAAAATCTTTCTATAGCCTTTATGGACTCTGATATCCTTTACTATAATAAGCCTTTCTTAAACAATGTCAATTGATATATTTATTGTCCGAATGATAAAGACATAAAGAGAATGGTAATTTAAAAAGTAATAGTCTTGTACGAGGAACAATGACTAGATTAAGGTGGAAGCAATATACTTACTACATACTTAGTTACTTTAGTTGCACTTATTTAAGCACTTGACTGATCCTATTAATAATAACATGTATACTATATTTTTGGAACCCAGACCAGACAAATTTGCGAGAAAGTAAAAAATTTGCGAAAAAATAATTAAAAATTATATAATGTTTTATTTGCAAAAAAATAACTATCTTACAAACATGTAATAAACTTAACCAGCCGTTAGGTTAGCAACAATAAAAATTACACCTCGAGTGTTATAGTTATTTGCCTTATACTCATATTTCCCGAGGGTAACCCTTTGGGAAATCACTATAACAGGCCGATGTGGCAGAAATGAGGCAATGGACATTGGAATGTGGTCAACTTAAGCCATAACCTATAGAAACTCTTGCATAATATTATATTTATATTATTGTGTCCTTCACCTTTATTATTCACTCATTCAATCTTCTTTTCTTTAATCTTTTTATTATGTAAATATTATGCTAATAAAATTAATTCACAAAACATTGGTATCAATACCTAGCAACCATCTTGGAGAAATGAGTTTTTATAACAGCAGCTATTTTAAATTTAATTTACACTATCTTTTAGTGTAAATTAAATTTTACGTTACAAATAACTTATTAGAATTTGTTGATGTCTATTTCTTTTTAATGTTAAGTCTAAAATATCAAATAGAATATAAACTTGAAGCATTTTATAAATTAGGCATTTATTTGTGTTATATTTGTTTGTGTTATAACTATTGAATACCTAAAAATGTGTCCATTATTTAATTTCCTCTCTCACTATAAAAATATTTAATTTAATTCATGTTTAAATAACCAGTACAGTAGATACCTTGTGCCTTTATATATCTGTATGTTCGACTACCTCATTGGTCACAAGCACTAATGCTGATCTGAGAGGTTCCAGGTCCCGTTATTGGATTTTTCTGTTAGGCTATTCTCAGTAGCAGCCCAGGGTCGGGATACATGCCCGGCTGATATAAATAGGCTTGCCCTTCTATAACTGGTAAAATGTGGATGTATCTAATCTACTGAGACACACCTCTGCTTAAACCTTTCGAGTGAAAACAGGCTTAACGTTATTACAATTTTTTCCCTTGTGTAAGTTTTTAAATTTATAAATAATTTTACAGCACCCACAATGGCGGAGAGAGAACAAATTGCCGGAGGCGGTTTCAGCAGGGACTATGGAGCTACTGCGGCCGTCCCTACCGTCGGTTTCGCGGACTTCAGCCCCACAGAACTGTACAATTTGAGTGAGGGTATAGCGGATAATGTGAACACCATCAACAGTGGCTTGAAGTCTCTGGAGAAGATGATGAAGCAGGTCGGGGGTCCCAATGACAGTGTGCAATTGAGGGAGAAAATGTAAGTATATTATGATAATTTTTGGCAGATTCGTCTCAGAACTAAGTTGTTGTAGTTTTTCTTGGTTATCTCTCTTAACTTTATAAAGTTTAATATAAATGTATGTATATTAGTATTTATTTTTGTACGCTTTAGTTATAAATATTTTCTAGTCTTTTTTTTCTGTTATTGCACCTACTGTTTATTGTCTCTGACTCACCCTAAGGTAGACTGGTATAAAATGCCTAAGGCATTAAGTCCGCGTTTGTACAGTTTTTTTACTTGTGCATAAAGTTTTAATAAATAATAAAATAAATAATTTTTGCAGTCATAGTTGCTAGGGCGTGGTCGCCTTTTTATTGATTTTTCACTTTGAAGTTAAATGGCGCTTAAGTCACCAAAAACCCTGTTATGGCTTGAGTGACTGTATTTTAAATGTTTAATGAGTCTCCAATTACGATGCTGGTGTACCTTAAGCTCGCTAGTCCAACTTCGAAAGTAACTGTAATGCTATTTTAGCAATCCATAGGCTCTAAAATTAAAATAAAGAAGCTTGCAATCTTGGATCTCTGTCGGACTCATACTTAACATCGAAATTAATACTGCGATTGCTAACTTAGCAGTCGCAAAAAATTAAAAATTAATTTCGTGGAAATAAATGACAATAGGGTAGTGGACACATTAATTAAATTAATTGACATGCTTTTTTTGAGTTGTTAAAACGCGATTCCCCCATAGATTTTGTAACAGCCACCTGTGACGTCACTAATTTATCAACTAGTTACTAAAGATCTAATTTTACAGTAAATTGATAAACTAATCGGGTTTTCAGGCTAAAAGCTAAAAATAAGATGTTTTCCTGGAATTATTGGTTAATGGTGTCTGCTGGGTAGCATATTATCAGTATTGTGTCGCCGCCAAATTAAAAAAACGGCCATTGTTCAGTTCATTATTATAAAGGGTGTAAATAGACCCTTAACACATCCGAAAGGCACTTGTTCCCTCCCGTCTTTGCGATCATATTTTTGTTCTAGACCATACCTGGGAACCTTCTAGTTACGGAGATATTGGGGGTCAAAGATCCAACTTTTTCACAAGGTTTTTTTTAAATACATGTTTTTAATGTATGATTTTTACTTTACACACCTCCATGCCCCCCGTATTATTCAATCCATCCATCAGCACTATGCTTTGAGGGCTTGCCATCGAGTCTTACCTTAAAACGTGATTTTTCACCCCAAAAAAAAAGTCGTTTCCCAGCAATAATTTTTGCGTCAAGTTACTTAGTTTGATGTACATAATGCTTGGTTGACGGTTATGTGAAGGGTCTGTTTACACCCTGAATTTACAAAATTTCTAATTTATCCTTTCCAGCCACGACACACAGCAAACAGTAAACGGCTCAGTATCAGCAACCGCGCGCGACATACAACGCCTGGGCGTAGTCGTGAGGCGAGGTGATAAGCCTCAGAAGCTGCAAGTGGAAAGGCTCACACAAGCCTTTAGAGATGCCTTGGCTAAATACTCTTCAGTGCAAAAGGTCAGCATGATACTTATTTTCCATATAAAACTAAGAATAAACAGACAGAATAAACGCATGAGCTCTCGCGTAGTGTCTCGGACTATGAAACTGAACAACTATTGTTGAAAGACAGAAAGAATAAAGTTTATTTGACGTCAGTTCATCAAGCACACATAATAGAAAGATACAAAATAAAAAATTAAATAACAATTTAAAAAAAAAAAATATGAGAAAATATATGTGCTGTGTGGGTGTGTCTACGAGTTTTTGAAATTCGCAAAGAAAAAAGGACTTTCTATAGGAATTGACGCGATCAGCTGATCAACATGTATGCGAAAGCAAAAAAATAAGTCATGAGTTTCCAAAAGTCATAGAAAATTATTTTAACACACAGGAGGTCTTGCGTTTATTCTGTTACACCCTGTATAAGTCAGTGTTCTCCTCCTCTCTTCTCCTCGTTAGTCTAGTTGTCTAAGCGTGACTGTTGAACATGAGTTCTTGGATTCGATTCCCAGGTCAGGAAAAGTACTGCAATATTGCTGATAGCATTATCTTCCATACAACTTTTGGATGGACTAAACGAAATAAAAATAAAGAGGGTAGTCAGTGCTGATACTTGTCAATTATTTGTTATCGATTCTTAACGCGTGTGCGTGATAAATAAACAAGTAGACACGCATATTTGGCCCGAAACTTAGACTCAAAATTCATCATTACCACTGCTAATTTAAATTGAACTTTGGATGAATTCGCCACATAATTAAATGACGAGTTAATCATTCCGCGGCCTCCCTAAAGTGGAGCTTGGATCTCCGAAAACACTAAACTAGCGCAGGTTCTCACTATTCACAATTAAAAGTTGTTTATTGTTTATTTACTTTCACCATTTACAGCAAGTATCAGAGAAGATGGCCGCCCATATGCCGCGGCCGCCGCGCGTTCGCAACGATCCACAGTTGATGGAACAGCAAGCCATCGCCGATGATGAAGAAGCCACGCTCATTGCCAACCAACAAGCACAGGTAACCAAATATAACTAAATAACATTTTTTTTTTTGCGCTTCTCCCATGTTACAATGGACACAACTCATTTTTTCTCTGAAAACCATGAGGCTGTCACGAACTCTTGTTTAATTCATTTCCTTACACATCCATATTTTTTTCTTTGATCTGGCTCTCCATGCGTCAGCATTTATATTCATCACTCTTTTGTCCCCATTTTTTTCATGTAGAAATCCTTACAGATACCCTCCTCATAGAAAGAGTGCAGGTAAAATGTCTTTTTATTTATTTATTTATTTTTTGGATTACCAACGAGTCACATTACAATTAATCTTAATATAAAATAAAAAAAATAACAAAATACCTGGTCTTGTAACGCACACTCAATTACAGGTAACCACAGCTTACACATTATCGAGTACACATGCTCTAAATACATAACTTAATAAAATTTAAAATTAGGATTATGTCATACCAGTTAAACCGTGAGCTTCAACGTAGCAGATCCTTTGTCCAGTGTTCAACGTAGCAGGAGTAACCGCTCCTGCTACGTTGCACCGAACCCCAGTTGGTTGTCTGGTCATAGGATCCTCCCTTTTCTATGGCTGAAAAGCTTTCCACCGTTTCTCAGGGTGTCTGTCTCCGAAAATCGAGCACTGCGATATGTTTTGTTTTTTCTTCAACATTCTGCAACTCCACTCTGAGGCCCTTTTGGCCTCATGCAGGACCAATTTAGATTAATTTATGTTTTTTATTAGCTGTTGCCCGCGACCTTCGTCCGCGTGAAATTTTATAACCTATAACCTTCCTCGATAACTGGGCTATCCAACACGAAAAGAATTTTTCAAATCGAACCAGTAGTTCCTGAGATTAACGCGTTCAACCAAACAAACAAACTCTTCAGCTTTATAATATTAGCATAGATATACAATTTTTTTCTTGTTCTATGTGAGACCAATAAATACTTTTTCTTTCTTTCTTTCTATAAATCCTTTCTTTATTAAATGTAATCTTATAACGATTCTCTTTATTTTTCAGGCGCGTCTAGTACAATTCGAGACGAGCATGATGCTTGAGAAAGAAGCCTACATAAACAAAATAGAAGCCGATGTTTTAGATGTGAACCAAATCATACAGGAGTTGGCCGATATGGTGAACCAACAGGCTCAGACTGTCGGTAAGTTGATGATTTTTACTTTCAACAAGGATTCAGCATTCAATCTTCCACTCAGCATTATTCACCTGCACTTATCCCGATTTTGGGATCAGCACAGCATGACTTCTTCCATACTTATCTATTAGGTGTCCTCAGTAGTCATCTTTCTAGCCATAAATCATCTGTCACTATCAGCCCCCACAGCATGACCACCGTAGACAAGGATTTCTTTGACGGAAGAATCGACAAAATGACAGATAGTGCAAAGAAATCTGTCATTGTGTCGACACAATCTGTCATTTTGTCGATTCTTCCGTCAAAGAAATCCTTGTCTACGGTGGTCATGCTACAGGGGCTGGTAGAAAATGTTTTTGGTTTGGTATTCAAGTGCATTTGGTACTTAACACAATAATAAACCAATTAAATCCTAAATGAAATTAATTTAACCAATTATCATAATTTTTTAATCATGTGGGCTTGTGGAATACTAATGGGTCAAAAAATATTAATATTAGTTGTTAAATTAACCATCATATGTGTAGTTAAGCAGAAGCAGAATGAGAAGCAAAAAAACTGTTGTAAAAAAGGCAGAAGTCAGTCCCTTTTTTGAAGGTATAATTTTATATTAATTTGCTTACTGTGCTAATCAGAGCCATGCGAGCTAAGAATAACACAAGGTGAGCTATTAGGCTAAAAAGTAACCTCCCAGTCGCATGACAAATCGTGTAATAAAACCGCTCTTCCCCTGATTTTCTTCAAAGAGGGAGTGGGAAGGGAGGTAATGCAAGCCACTAATCAGCCTATAATGTTCATGCTGCTTAGCTAGGCCTCCTCACTATGAATAAAGTACGATTTACACAGCCCAGCACACTTAAAGACTGTATCGAAGCGCATTTTACGTTGTGATCGTATACCAGAAATGGTTAATATGAGGATCCTAACTGTTATATTGTATAATGTAACATTTTATGTAACATCTTATGCGAATAAATTATTTGATTAGATTTGATTTAAATTAAAGTTAAGTAGTTCATTTAAACAACGTGGCACCCGAATGGACCCGCGTGCATGCTGCGGTAGCCGGTGAAAATTCCATGCAAATATAACATTTTAACTACTTGATCCAAGCTTCAATTTCCTTTTGTCAAATGTGTTCCAATGCGGCATGATAGGTATAAATCGTACTTTCGAGAAGGCCCACCCATGTGGTGGTTATGCGAATTAATCGTTTCTTAAATGATAATTTTCAATTTCAGACTCGGTGGAAAGTCACATCGAAGCCGCCAGTGCCAATGTAGAAACCGGTGTCGACGAACTGGCGAAAGCTGCCGAATACCAGCGCAGATACCGCCGAAAAATGTTCATACTCATCATCATAGCTGTGATCTTAGCCATCATCTTCATCGTATGGGTCGTCAAAGCCTTCAGATAGGCCTTCTTACCCTACAGCCTAATATTACCCCATGAATTTGTGAAGGGTAACGTAATAGGTTACCCTAACCCGTCTTCTTGAAGAGTATCTATCCAATATTGTATGTTAGGATATCGAATACGCCCCGAAAGTGAAGAACGCAACGAATTAAAGTGGATCTTTGATGAAAGTAACCAATATAGAAGTTCAACATTACATAATAATAGTTCATAATGACTTCATAAATCAAGTATAAAGTCATGAAGTCCCATATTTAAGTTCAATGGCCGTTTTGATTACCACTAAGCAACACAAAATGAATGCTTAAATAAATGTGACTTATTTTTAAATGCACATTAAGAAACTTATCACCCGTCAATTTATTTACATCAGTTAAATATTTTTTGCATCAAAATTACTGATTGCACATCAAATTTGCCAGAGCTAACACATATAACAAAATATTTTTGCAATATGTTTTCATCGTACAAAAGGCATTGCGGCCAGGACAAAATAGGATGCAAGAGCGAGTGAAACGAGCTCGGGACTTGTGACCTTGTGGTGGTTAGGTTACTTTAAAAGCTGCACACAGAAGCTATGTCGACTCGGTTTCACTTAAATAAATAGCCCTAAGCTTTAAAAAAATAGAAGCTTTGTTTAAAAAAATGGTTGTTGGTCGGCAAATTTATTTTTATTTTTTTATTGGTCTATCTACAATAGGGATGTTTCCTGTGTAAAAAAATATGATTATATTTAGTCCGTCAGTTAGATTATCGAAAAATATTGGATACGTATTTTTTGTTTTATCAAATCAATAAAAAATGACAAAGATAAAACGCATCAAAGATCATGAGTGGGGGCCTGTGACGTCACTTTTGACACGAGTTTTCGACGCACTGTATCGTCTTCATTTTTAGTTTTCGTGAAAAAAGAAAAAATACGTGTCCTATATTTTATGGAAATCTACCTGACGGACTAATTAGATTTTTTCAGGAAACATCCCTATTGTTACACTGTTTATCCTATACTACAAACAACATGATACAAGCATAGTGTACAATATGATGCGATAGACACAGCATACAGGTGTGCAAATGGAGGTGTTAAAGAGATTCTTGTGAAAGCTTGATGAAAAAATAGTGTAATAGTCGTTTGATTACGGCAACATAACGTTTTTCTTGCCATTACAAAATTTTATTAACAATTCGAACTCATAGTTCAATTTTTAACATGGATATGGGATAAGAAATATTAATTAAATCTGAAAAGGTTTAATTTTTGAACCTTCACCCTTTCTGTTGCACCCAGTATAATTCCTTATTATTATTTATTATGAGCCTGATGTGTCCCACTGCAGGGCAAAGGCCTCCCTTCCCTCTTTCCATTTATCTCTTGTCATAATTCATTGTACTTTCCTTCGCTTTGTCATTTTAAAATCAACTCTGTAACATTACGCTTACACTTGATATTTCTGTGTAGTTTACAATAAAATGCATTATAAAGGGTGTAAATAGGCCCTTAACATAACCGAAAGGCACTTGTTCTCCCCGTCTTTGCGATCATTATTTTGTTCTAGACCATACCTGGGAACCTAACTACGGAGGGGATATTGGGGGTCAAAGTTCCAACTTTTTCACAAGTTTTTTTTTAAATACATGATTTTAATGTAAGATTTTTACTTTACACACCTCCAAGACCCCCGTACTATTCAATCCATCCATCAGCACAATGTTTTGAGTGTTTTCCATCGAGTCCTACGTTAAAACGTGATGATTTTTCACCCCAAAAAAAAAGTCGATTCCCAGGAATAATTTTTGCGTAAAGTTACTTAGTTTGATGTACAGAATGCTTGGTTGACGGGTATGTGAAGGGTCTGTTTACACCCTGTATATAATGGTTTTCCTAGTATACGTATTAAAATATTGGGCATAAATAAGTTTCAATATTTACAAAACTACTTCTATATAAGGGTCTTTTTTACGCTGAATAACTTAATCTGTGATTTTTCTTGATAATATATTAAATGTTTTTGTTTGGTCAATCGAATTATTTGTAAAGCCGATTTTAAACCAAGAACTAAGTTGATTTAGCTTGCCAGCGTGCAAAAACATATTGCGCATGAAAACGAGCCCAAACTCATCATTATAAAATTGACATTTACAGTCAAAAAATATTAGTTAGATTTTAGGTTAAAATTTTACTAATATTGCCTCCTCAATTGACAATTGTTTTTTATTTAAGTATACCAGAAAATTTCATGTTTTACTAATTGATTTTTTTTAATAGCTGACTCATCCTTTAATTATAAACTTGCATCCGACAGCATTAGTAGCAATTTTTATTTATTATAAGGTTTAAATGCTATCTTATTAATATGATAAACTTCAGTGGCACTAGTGTCAGTTTAGCTTGCACGTGCCTGTGTTTAAAGATAGGTATATCGTGACGCGTTGCAGAGCAAATTGAACTTTATGTGTTTTTAGATTCAATCTTGAACGCAGGGTACAGTCCGAAATGGATCTGAATGAACGTAGATAGCGGACAGCTCATTTATATTTCATACTCTTTACGAATTCAGTACATTTCGTGTTAGTTCTCTATTTCGTCACGTTCATTTGGATTTCAGGTCCATGTTGCACTCTAGTACATGAATTTTGCTTTAAAGCTGGCGTCGCGTTCAATTAAGAATGTGTCTAAGAACACAGGGGTGTGTTCTAATGTAAGAGAACGATGCGCGAAATTACAACGGTACAACGGTGGAGTCCATTTTGTTCCGACGAATCGGAGCGAGTCGTCGCGCCGATACAGGGCTCCTTCCGATTGTCCGTACAAGTCACCCCGCGCCCAAATCAAATCAGTCGCTCGTGTCAATAAAACGGGAAGACGCCATAATGTCGACACGTCGACGCCTTCGGGTTCGCCAAACTAGCCTATGTCCTAATATGAGCGATCGTTGACGTTCATTGTACATCATGATCGCTGATATTAGGACATAGGCTAAGGTTTCTTTCAATAAATATAGTAAAATATTATTATAACCGCTGTATAAGGCCTTGTGTAATGTAGAAAATTATAATTGCGTTATTTATGTATTAATCGTAGTTAGGATTTTATAGTAGGGATATTATTAATCAATTTCTGTCAATCTCGTGTTATTTTGTCAACATTCCAAAGATATGTCTTGAAGTAAAATGTATTAATATTTGTTCAAATCGACGGATAAATCACTCGGGGTTACCACACAAATCGATCGATCGCCGATCACTAATCAATCGATCGCCGATCACTAATCAATCGATCGATGTTAGAAATGACGGCGATCGATCAATTGGTGTAGTAGAAACTGTCGATCGACGTCGACTTATCCATTGTATCGTCGATCGATGGCGTCGATCGATCGATTGGTGTGATAAAACCCTAAGTAAAAAGAAATGTCTTATTTTCTTCACGCAGTTTATTTGCCTCTGATTTCACAATTCTTCCAAAATCATTGTTCTTTATCTACGTTACGTTAAAGTTGTTTTTGGGTTGTAGCTGTCAGAGGAAAAATAATTGTGTGCTAGTGATGTTATATCCGTTTATTTCTATAAACATCGATGTTTTTTGAAACTGTAATAAGCTAACAAGACTCACGCAAAACATTTCATACTAATAAAAAAAAACAGCTTTAGACAGTTATAAGGTACTTACTAATTGAGCGTGCCATAACGCGTTCAAAACTGCACTATTTGCCAAAGCATCGGGCGTATGAAACGCCCGCTCTTTCCTTTTTCTATTATCACATTAGCCGATTCTATTATCACGCACGTGCGTTTATGAAACGCACGAGCCTGCCCTCCACGCCAAGCCACTATTTCATCTACCATTTTATGACATATTTGTGTCGTTGGGGCACGCGCTTGCTTGTCACGTATATGTGGCAATGGCGGTCAAAAGGTTAATTAAACTGTTATCAATATTATTTTCTCCTAAATAGCTGTACTGCAAATAAGAAACCTCATGTATAATGTCATTGTAATTAATCTTAGACTACCAACACCCTGTATAAAGAATATAACTTATATATTTTAATAAATAATAGTTATTATTATGTTAGTAGGCAAGAAGGCTGTAACTCATAACTGCACACACTTTCATATTCGTTGTATTGTCTTTTGTTAAAAGCATTGAATTTTAAAGAACATACCTTCCAGATATGCTCTTAAAAAGCTATATTCTGACGGTAGTCTAATTAAAGCGAAGGTAAAACGAGGTAATCGTCATTATATTAATTTTTGGTTTCCATTTCCAATGCTTTTAAACAAAAAACAACATTAACGTGTGTTTTGTTGAATTTGTAAAACATAATTTATAATAAATCTTTGTCGAAAATTATAGTTTTACTAGCTGTGTCCCGCGGTTTTACCCGCCGCTTCTGGCTTGTTTTCTTTTTGCTCGACTGCCATTGGTCGTAGCGTGATGTTATATAATAGCCTTCCTCGATAATTGGACTATCCAACACTAATTTTTTTTTTTTTTTTTCGTTTCGTTTCAGTAGTTCCTGAGATTATCGCGTTCAACCAAACAAACAAACTCTTCGAACTACAATAAAAAAACACGTCCTAAGTGTTAGTCGACAGGAATCAAAACATCACGTCGGTAATTAGATGGCACGGTTGGCGCAGTGGCTGAGCGATTGGCTGCTGCGCTGCGTGTCGCGGCTCGATCCCCGCTCGGAACAAATAGTTGTATGACCTACAGGTCAAGGAGATTCCTCATGGAAAAACCCAATAATACTGCACCGGGACCTCATGTAAGCTATCGCAGCATCATTAGCATCGGCTTGGATGCAGATTCAAGCTATATTCGTGAGATTACGAAATAGGAAAGAATTAAAACAACAGATTACCGAATCATATCTTTGTATTTAAATTAATCTGACGAACTAGTAGACAAAAAAAGAACATTGTATCAATAATGAACTATTCAGTGCGTTTACACGAATAAGCACGCATTTCTATTTTTTTTATTCGAAGATACTAATATGGGTAACAGTGCACAATATTGACTATCATAGAATGAACTGAATAACAGATGCAAAGAATTATATCCTCGATGTGCTCTCTCAAACTTTAGGTGGCGCACACCGGGGACGGCAGGGCAGAACATTTTATCTTTACCCAACGTAAATTCATACGTACGTAGTGGTAACAGGATACAGATTTCAATGTTTAGAGATCGACCCCAAGGCATCAAAGGCGATTCCCCTTCGCGGCAATGAACATTTAAATCTGTATTTGTTAACACTTGCTAGGTATGAATTTACGTTTGGCAAAGATGGAATGCTCTGCCTGCGTCGCCGGGGTGTGCTGGCCTTAAGAGTACAATGAGAAGAGCGAACTTACACAATATCTCAAATTTTCAGCACGAGTGACCTTTTCTAACTGAATTTTCTATAGAACAGAAACAAAACGTGATCTTCTTTTGACGTAGAGATATCTAACGATTTCAATCTTTGACGTTCTGTTCCAGTGAATCTGTGTATTCCAAAAACTGTTATTGAATTCAGCTCCATAGACAGTAAAAAGTATGTGAAAAGAGTTTAGAATTATTGTCTATGGCTTCTTTTTAAACACTGCACACTATCACCCTAACACTTCCAAAAATATTTTTTTACGTATCACGAAAATATTTAGTATTAAAAAATAAACTAAAAGATCAGTTTATTAGTAATATTGCTTCAGGAACATTTATATTGGGCACCCGTTTATATAGAAACATTTTTTAAAAACTAACTGAGGTATCATGAAATGAAAATGTTACAAATGACGATGAGGTTAGTACAAAAATAACATTTGTAATAACAATATTGATACTAAACGGGTGCAAATATCTTAGAGAGATCTAAAACATAGTTTTTAATAATTTCAAAACTGAATTAACATAATTTCGATAGTAAATTACAATTCGACACGAAATAGAAACAACACTAGCAAGCATACTGGAACAAAAAAATTGTTTACACATTAAAATTAAAATATCTAAAATAAATATTATTGCTAACAGATGATACTAGTGAAGGGTAATACAGAATTATTGTTTTAAATAATTATACTAGAACACTTATACAATTCGATAAAAAATATCGATATCGACACAGCACAAGAACGTCACAACACTATGTGTCTATTTCTATTTTGTGTCACAAAGTATTAAAAACAATGAAAATAAAACAAACAAATGTAATATAAAGATGACAGAAACACCAACTTAAACATGTAATGCTTAAAAATATCTAAATTTTCGATTTTTTCATAACCTAAAGAGTCCTGTTTACAATGGCCTGTATAAGCTCCATTTCGTCTACATCCGTATAAAAACACTTTTTATACAGTGCGCGGTAGTTTTGGAATTAGTAATTATAGAAACATTATAAAAATACCACTTAAGATATTTGCCTCTCACTCATACACATTCTGTTGGAGTAAGAGGCAAATAATGGAGTCGCAATTCCAATAGCATCCTCAAAAAACCAGGAGCCATTAGACATATGTCACATTCATCAATGTATCGGTGCGAGAAAGAGATGGCGCTATACAGATCTTATAGCGCCATCCCTTTCACATAGCAAGAATGGTTTTAAGAATTCTCTATTCGAATCTAGAAATTCTCCCGTGTTACTACCGCGTACTATATCTACCTACCTATCAATAAAGTAAAAATTTGCCAACATCAGCCATTGAAACACAGGAAAAAAATAATAAAAATTTAGCCAATATGTATGGTAACGAGATAATTTGGACTTTCCCAACTTATTTAACTACAAATAATGCGATTTATTGTCGCGAATCATTAAAAATTACATCAGTTTACGTTCAGTATTGGAACATTAGAGTATTAGAATGTTGCTATTATTAATATTTATAGAAATTGTTAGCAGTCAACTATCAAAACCATTAACAGAACAGACTTCAAAAAATGCGGAAACGTTTACATTTGGAACCTTGTGTTTTTTTTTCGTAATATTGACCAACTCGCACCGTGCCCGCATGGTGAATTATGGCTCACTCCCTCTAACAGAGAGGATGCCTGTGTCCCAGCAGTGGGATCATTACTGGCTGATTATACTAGGGATATTTAATCTGTGCACAAATCCTTAGATTCTAAAAGTTGACTGCTAACATTTCGTTGCGTGAACACTATTATGTGGCTTTTAAACTGCATCAAATTGTTTTATTTTTTTTATTATGACATTGCTTTACATTACAAAGCATAGAAATATAAAACATAATAGAATCGAATTCCTGTAAATTTATCAAATCCTCTTAGTACATATTATTGTTTTAGAAAAGTTGTGCAACATGTTTCCAACAAAGCAAAAACATGTTGTTGCAACAAAATCAAAATATCCAAAAACAATTTGGATGCAGTTTCATTGCTTTTCAAGTGAATTATTACATTATTCAATCAACGCGCAAGCACTTTGATGTGCAGTGAAACATATAACAAGTTAGTACTATTCTTTCAGTTAGATTTGGTTCATCAAAATGCATTTATTTCCTTTTTAAATTATATTTCATTACGTACGCTAAGGTGGGACATTCACGGACGATTGGACGCTTGAAGAAAATTATTTTTATTTTTGTACCTTGAGAGAGTCGCACACAGATTTTTATTACCTAAATCAATGAAAAATTAAAAAAAAAACATCAACAAATTTTCGTCGTGTGAAAGGACAAGGGTATAAAACTATATTTCACAGCGTACGGAAAGGCACTTTATCCCAGGTAAATCCAAAAATTATACAAGGTTTGTATATTTTTACCCAAAGGAATCGACACAAACCTTGGTTTCAACAAGTAAGGTGCGAATTATTCAGAAACATCGTAAGGTGAAGGCGTTGCGCAGGCGCAGTGTAGGCGAGGAATTTATAACGAAACGAAAGAACGGCGTGCCTGCGCCGCGCCGATGAGTGTAATTCACGACACGTCGCCTATGTACATTTTGTATGTAAACGTTTTGAACCGGCATCATGCCTGCGCTGCGGCGCGCCTTCACCTTACGCCATTTTTGTATAAATCGCGCCTAAGGCAAAATCCCCGTAGGTACAGCAGGCTGCACATCGCTGGTATTACTTTCATCAGTAACTAATTTAGTGTAATGTGGAGTTCCAATAGAATAAGGGGTCGTACTTTAATCACGTTAGGTTCGAAAGGGGTCAGAAAAATCACGATTAATCACGATGAGGGGGGGGGGGGGGTTATGTGACAATCGCGTGTATTATTTCGTGAGCAGAAAAAATATAATTTATTATGTGACGTGCAATTTTTTCTTATTTAAAAAAATACACGTCCTGCTGGGCCTAGCGGAGAGGGGTAGCCTAAAACCTCACGCCGTATCACCAAGGGGGGAGGGGAAGTAGCTTAAAAAACTCACGTCATTCAAGGATGGCCCCTAAGAGGTTTATAGACTATAAACTGGCAAAATAAATTGAAACGTGGCCCACAGTACCAGCAAAAGAAATGAGTTAGTAATACCAAATTCGTGCGACAAAACAGTAGATTCTAACGATTATTCGCCCAACCGTCTGATCATCCATGAGTCCCAGTTCACATTATCTAAATGATATTAGGTATTCACAGATTATTGTTTATACAAAAGACAGGCATATGTACAATTTTTGTTTGCCAAATTCAGTTAGGATGTGACGAGAAAGTTTATTAATTAATTATTTTATAGGGAACAGCAATGGTTTTTAAATTCAGTCTTATTTCTGGTTCTATTTACAAAGGGCAGTTTTAGTTTTTAGGAGTTTTTTTTAAGGACTTTCGCTGCAGAAGATATCCTTATTTTGTATTTTTTTTTTTACTTTTACCATGAGATTCTTAGAGCATCAGATCATGTTTAATTTTGTGCGTACTTTACAAATATTTACACCTAATTAATTTGTAAGAAAGGGGGGATATTACAGTTACATTTTTCAGTTATATTTCAATTTCATATCTACTAGACACGAAAATCGCATCAAATTCTTAGATTCCTAACAATTATAAGTGACATACAAGTTGTAATTTTAAGTAAAAAAATATAGGGTGTTTTTAATTTCCAATTTAAATGCTCTAAGATAACAACAATCACAACAAAAAGTTATTTCAATCACATTTTCAGGTAGTCTATCACATTTTATATCTATTGCTTGCTTCAAAATTATTGAAAAAATAAACTTCAGTACAAAACAGGCAACCGATTACAAAATAAACGAGACTATTATGCATTTGGTCTCTCGTCACATCACTAACGTTCCTAAAAACGACAATTTGACAGTTTGGTCGCATTTATTAAAAAAAAAAAATACCGTCAGCAGAAAAAGATACAATTTTTTTTTTTGGAAAATGTTGTTTATGTATCACAGAAACCGTCTAGCTAGAAGCATATCCTAATATTTGTTTCTATCTATTGCTTTTGTTATGCAATAAAGCGTGTATTCGAGTCTTAAATATCTTTTCAATGAATGCAGTGATTATAGTTTTGTGATACTAATATAGAACCACTTAGTCTAATAATATGTAGACAATCCGATATTATGATGGATTGGCTTTTTAAACTAACTCAATTTGACGTTGAACATTTTTTTTTACCACAACAGGAAACTCTTGAGTCAGTCTTTATAATATAAAGAAAAATCCAAACTTAAAAACCAAAAGAAATCATTTAAATTATATTTCAATTGTTTTTATTTAACAAAAAAAACCGACAGCAAGTTTTATCACTTAATTTTTTTCTTATATATTTATTCGTACATAGTTGTTTCTGCTGACGGTACAAACAACTATATATCACTTACTACTACCGCAGCTTGGCTTGGCGTTGTTGCCAGACCGCGTATTTTGCGCAGGCTGTGTCTATCATCTGATTCATATGCCGCGTCAACGTCGTCGCTAGCGGCGTTAGGTCCCGAAGCATTTTTTCCTGGGCAAAAAAATTTTAGTTGAATATTTTGATACCAATAATGGGCGTGAAAAGACCCTAAGCCGAACGACACTTGTTCTCCCCGCCATTGCGAACATTTCCTTCTAGCTACGGAGATATTAAGTTCCAACTTTTTCACAAGTTTTTTTATTTAAAAATACATTTTTCAATGATATAATTTTCCTTGAAATACCTCAATGACAATATATTCAATGCATCTATCAGCACAATGTTTTGAGTGCGTTACATTGGGTGCTATCGTAAACCGTGATTGTCACCCCAAAAACAAAAGTCGTTACCCAGCAATAATTTTTGTGTAGAGTTATTACTTAGTTTAATGTACAGAATACTTGGTTGACGGCTTTATGAGAGGTCCGTATACACCTTGCATTAATGAGAACCACAAAACTCACCTCAAAAGGCCTCAATTTAACATTCCTAAATCTCAACAGAGCTTCATAGAATTTCTCTGCTCTCGCGCTTGTGTCTTCCGTTTCCGGTGCGGCGCCGGGCTGAGGGAAGCATCGCCACAGCTCTCTAAGTAACTCGCCGCCCGACAGGTAGATGCGGTGCAGTTCTGACTTCACGTCAGGAGGTATTAGTTCTGAAAAGAAAAGGTGGTTTTGAAGAAAAGATATTTATCTTGAAGTACTATTGAGATGGTTGCTTAGTTATACAAGCCAAGCCATACACGTTATTATATACGTTACGGTCTACTTGAAGGTGTGCTACGCAGGTCGGCCAAATGTCGCTCCAAGAAATAAACAGGTCAGGAACCATTTCAAATTTTTGAAGAGCTACAAGGATCTTTTGGCGCTGGCAAAACAGACTGACAGACTGACTGACTGATGTGGCTGGCAGAGGGGCGTGGGGTGGAACCATTGGTAAAAATTGTGAAATTGTAACGGTGAGTTGGTTTGGATGGTGGAGTTGGTTCCGACTTTGGCCTCCCGCAAGATTCTTGTACTATATCCGAATCGCCCCTTTATTTCAGTGATTCAATAGATTATTACGTTTGTGTCATAGACGTGGTGGTGTATCTCGTGGCAATCGAAAAGATAAGTCGTCATTTCGAGGCAGGAGAATTAACCTTCCTACATACCCGCAGTAAACGCAGCCTGTGCACCGCCTGCGCGTGCACTGTTTTTCGTTTCTGAGACGCGGTAGGTTCGTGGTAGGATTACTTTCATAAGGGTTATAATTGGTCACGCGCTCACGCGCACTGCTGCCCGCTCAGAGCACTAGTGTACAACATTACTCACGTGCCATGCTCGCGGCGTGGTGGTGGCGCATGAGCGCTCCGCCGGGAGACAGTTCGCCGAGCGCGCCCACGCACGCGCCCGCGCTCACGCGCACTGGCCGCGCGCACTGTTGCCCCGAAGACCACGCCTGTACCATGACAAACATTTATATTAAACCATAGTACGTAAAACTACATTCGTGCAAACAACTTAGACTTGACAAAAAAAGAATGAAAAGATACAGATTTGTTTGTGGCAGACAAAACAAAAAAGTAAAAAAAAGCAGTTTAATTTCAGGCTTGTATCTCGACCACTCTAATGCTTTTGACACTGTATGTATTGCAATTTTTCTAATAAAAACTTAAATATTATGGTAATTCGACTTTGATAGTGACATAGGTAATCTAATTGACAACATTTTTAAATTAAAGAGTTGGTACAATAGGACATCCGTTTTTAATGTACTTTCTATCGTCAAGAGTTCACAAAGGTAGTAATTTAGGACCACATCTGGTGGAAATGATGATCTATTTATTTTACACCCAAACATATTTTAAGTATCATCATTTCTGCCGAGAGACGACCACTACTGAAAATAGGCCGGTTAAATGAATTTACCAGATGTAATAAAAACGTTTATTTAATTAACCAACTATACAGAGTAGAAGGAATATCGACGCAAAAACGAATACCACGTATTCAGTAATTATTCCGAACCCGTTGTACGTCGATGTCCCTACTTCGCCGATAGTTTTACTTACTTGACATATTGACGCTAGTGCTGATAAAGGAGGTGGGTTGTTTGTATGTGTGTGTGTTTGGTACGTTTGAGTCGATGGACCAAGGAGATACCGTTCTATCTGTAAAGATAATATCATCATCATCACCATTCACCAGCTCTTATCGCAAATTATTTGGTGTCGCAAATCGCAATCGGTGATGTAAAAAAGAAATCCATGAGGAAAGGAAATGCCAGTTTTCTCGCGATATCGTGTTGTTTTACAAGAATTAGAACACTTTCACATGCTTTTGTTTGTGAAAAAATAATCGATTTTAAACCAAAATTTTCCGATTCGTATCAAAGAAGACATTCAAAAAGTCGAGCAACCTTTTTTTTCTCGGAAACAAGTAGAGAAACCATAGAAAAGTTGTACCCTTCAAAAAGTTTTTCATGCTGTGTTTACTTTAAGTGTATTCATAAACAATCACGTTAACCTCTTATTTTACTTTTGTTAAAAACTTAATATAAAAGGGGTGTAAAAAGAAGCTTAAAGAAGCCGTGTGTCACGTTTTCTTTCCGTCATTGTGATTTTCCTTTGGAAAGCAAGGCAGGTAGGTACGGTACGTAAAATTAACAACAATTACAAATTACAATGATCCCTAAGAGGCTTACGGTAAACAAAAACTAAGTTTGTGGAACTCTGGTCACATACCCGGCTAAAATGTCTAAAAATACTGAAACAAAGCTCACCTTAGACAATTTCAATTCCTGCGCATCTTCATTCCCAGGTCTATCTTCGAGATCTTCATAATGTAACTTCTCTAATATTCTCTTCTTCTTATCCGGCTGTTCCGTAGACTCTTCTGCCGTTCTCTTCTCAGCTACACCATTCGATTCTTTGACACCGTTCTCAACAACTTTGTTGTTATTCGTCGTTTTACTACTACTGTTATTATTATTATTACTAGAATTTGTTTTATGACTAGCTTTGAGCACCTGGAATTGAGGGGAGAGCATTTTTAGAATAAAATCGTCTATTGTGTTATGCAGCTTTCATCTTACAAATTATACCAGCACCTCAACTGTGTAGCACATTTTCAATTGGAATCCTAGGGTTTTTGATGGATTTTAATTCTAATAAGTTGCTTCATTAATTATTTGTTACTAACATGTGTGTCGATAAATTTAATTTAATTTTAATTCATAGGTTTAGCAAAAAATCGCCATGAATGTTATTCAACTGCCAAAATAAAAAGGATTCTCACTATAAGTGTGTTGCGTAATTACCAGCAAGGTTCTGATTTCATTTTTTTTTAAACCAACAATTTGTTTTAAAAAAAAAAGAATTTGATAAAAGTGAATTCAGTTACATGTTCCAAAATGTTTGTTTAAAACCCTTTTTATTCCATATTTGTAAGTTCGTTCTGGTAGGTCTATAATTCATAATTTTATTAAGAGAAAGAAACGCACATTTTACATTAAAATAAGAAAATAAAAAAACGAAACGAAAAAACGGTCATGGGGCCCGAGTGCGCGTCTCCTTTTGAAGGAAACCTCTCACCGACTGGTCGACACTTCGCGAACCAGAGGGCTGGCTCTTTCTTTGGCCAAAGAATTAGCATTGCCATACAGCGTGGCAATACCGCCAGTCTTCTGGATACGTTTCCAGATGACAGCGATGCGGAGGAGTACCTTGACGCCTAAGTGTCCTATTGTCGTCGTTGTTTATATGTTTATATTTACTTACTTTTAGTCTTATTTTTATCATTACTTTAGTTCTATTTGTAGTCTGTATAATGTACGTGTGAGTATGTATGTGTGTTTGTAGTTTTAATAATAAAATAGTAGAAAATATAAACAAACCATAATAGAGTGTTGGTTGAACCGCTTGATCATGTTCCTATGTATCGAGGCGTTATCCCCTTTTTCCTTCTCTGGCGCCGTGTCCTCTTCTGACGGGAGGAGAGGGATGTTTTCCGTGAATTTAGGGAGGTCCACCTAGTAAAAAAAAACAGATTTGTTGTAATATCATCTACCTAGCCTTTTCCCAACTACAGGGTGAAAACAGACCCTCCACATAGCCGTCAACCAAGCATTCTGTACATCAAACTAAGTAACTTTACGCAAAAATTGTTGCTGGGACTCGACTTTTTTTTAGGATGAAAAATCACGTTGTACGGTAGGACTCGATTGAAAAAACTCAAAGCATTGTGCTAATGGATGGATTGAATAGTACGGGGGTCGTGTGTAAAGTAACAATCTTACATTAAAACATGTATTAAAAAAAACTTGTAAAAAGTTGGAACTTTAACCCCCAATATCTCCGTAACTATAAGGTTCCCAGATATGGTTTAGAACAAAAAAATGATCGCAAAGATGGAGAACAAGTGCCTTGCGTATATGTTAAGGGTCTATTTACACCCTTTATATTGGGGTCAGCTTGTCAAACCGGATGCAGTTAAAATCTGGTATTCACTAGAATTTTACATGAAGGGACTTCCCATCTCACATTGACCACCCAGTTAGTACTGGGTAATACGATACCCCTTTGTAAGACTAGTTGTCAGACTCTCTGGCCACTGAGTTCCTGTAACGACTGTCAAAGATCTACAAATGACAGCCGGGACCAACGGCTTAAGGCACGGAGCAAACACGGTATGTAATGGGTGGTCACCCATCCACGGACTAACCTTGGCAAGCGCGGCTTAACCTGAACACCGAACCGAGTGGCTGTTATTATTTAGCCACGAGCTGTGCCTCTAAAAACAGATTTTTGTAATGGTTCTCCATAAACAGAAACTACAAAACGCTACCTGCTGCGATCCTTACATACTCTTTGCTTGCTTCGTCCAGAAGCAAGCGTTTGTTCCATCAAATCACCATTTGACGACACGGTTGGCGCAGTGGCTGAGCGATTTACTGCTGCGCTGCGTGTCGCGGGTTCGATTTAAGCACGGAACAAATATTTGTATGGCCTACAGGTAGTTGTTCCGGGTCTAGCTGTTTGTGTATGTGAGTTTAAATGTTTGTAAATGCACCCACGATACAGGAGAAATTCCTAGTGTGGGGCAAAGTTTTCTCTGTAAGTGAAAAGTGAATTTCGATTCATTTGGGCCAATGTTTGCAGCAACATTGGTGCCAATGAATGGAGCGGGGAACACCGTTATCCAAGTACACGATATATTGAAGTATCAGTTGTCAATTGACTTTCAATATTATCAATACAAGATATAAATACAAACTGCGTCACATATTGACACGTTTATTTTGTTTACTACTGCAGTATTGAATGCAATATCTGAATTGCCTCTATGAGACAATCTGGCACTTGTAATTCCTTACTTATTTAACCTACTAAGTATGTGCAATAACAAAAAAAAAACCTAAGAAAGTTTTGGATGACAAGTAAACAATTAGGGTGGATTAAAATGATGGGCCGCTTGCACTAATATCATGAAATGCGCTTCACGAATTTAAAATAAAAAAATAAAATAAAATAAATTTATTTCAGGCAAGATGCACCCATACGAAAGCAATTTTAACAATTGCATAATTGAATTGAATTACATAAATTTTAATAATTATAATTGCATTTAAAATGAATAAAAATATTAATTAAAATTGTTAGTAGGAATATAGCCATTTAAAAAGAAATTTAGCTTCATATACTCTCAATATTCCATTGTCAGAATCATGACTCAGCTCATAACGGAGGCCCTCGCTTTTCGTAAAACAGCATGGAAATCATCTACTCTGTTCTCCGCAAACATGCCGAAACCAACACCACCACGGTAGCCCAAATCAACGTCCTATTATTTTAAGATAATAGAGACAGTGTAAGTGTGTTTTAAGTACCATCATCATTCTCATGCCCTTATCATAATTTATTTGGGATCGGTGCAGCATGTCTTCTTTCCATCGTTTCTTTGGTCTTCCTCTACTCTTAAAGCCATCAACATTCATAGATGTAACCAAGAGTTTGTAAAAGTATTCTGATTTAAAAGAGTGTCCATGGAGTTTCTTGCCCGTTCTTCTCCATAGAGATCTACGTTATGGAATGGGCATCTACAGTACTTTCACAGTTTTTATGCCTTGTGACTGGGACTGTAGCTATTGTTGTCTTTGTTTCGACAATTCAAAAGTGCCTGTAACTGGCCTATTTGAAATAAATGCTTTGATTTTGATTTGATTTTAGTCAAAACTTTCCTCGCGACATTTTCTATGCCCATACCAATGTTTTAACTATGTTTAATGCTAAACGGATTTAGTGATTTGAGATGCAAGCGGGCCTAATGATTTAATTTGTGGGTCGAGTTTCTGCGACAACGGGCAAAGACAATAATAACTGCGCATTAGGCTAGGCTCGCCCACTGCCTGAGCTGATAGTATGCAATGATGCATTTGCTTCTGATTTGAAGATCCGAATTTATTCTAGTTCAAACTTAAAAGGTCAAACTACTTACTGTGAGATCTAAAGTTGTGTGTTTCATAGCTGATGCAATGGCTTGGTCATCCATTTTGGCACATTCTCCAAATAAATCTTTGCTAGACGATGAGGCGATACGGTCTCTGTAATAAACAATATTTAAATATGATACCTGAATGACAATTCTAAATAAATAGGCCAAAGATCAATATCAATATAGGTCCTATAAATTCAATTGATTTTCTGCCTCGGTGGTCTATTCGTAGCAATCGCGACTGCTGAGCATGAGGTCATGGGTTCGATTCCCGGATCGGGCAAAGTGTTATTGGGGTTTTGCATCAGGAATTTCTCAGTAGCAGCCACGGAGTCTGGGTTGGCGCCCGGTTGATGGCAATGGGCTCGCCCCCTATTACATGGGACTGAAATATAACTGGCCAAATATGGGTGTACTATTAGGTACACCTCTGCGTAACCCTTCGGGGATTACAGGCGTGATGTTGTTTGATATTAATCAATTGATCTATAGTAGTAATATCGGAATCGATTCTCGAAAGTCCATATTTATATCAGGTTGTATATTCATCGATATTTGACGAGCCGAATATCGATCACACCGTAGGTGGACTTTTGAAAACCCGTAAGGAACATTAGAGTGTGCTGTTGCATTGTCAACGTTCCGCTCTGTGCCAACAGTTGAAAATCCATCAGCACTTGATTTATCAACCCAGAAATAATTGGTATTATTTATATCGCTATTGGTGAATGCATCGACTTCGTGTATCTATAAAGGGTGTAAACAAACCCTTCACATAGCCTTCAACCAAGCATTTTGTACATCAAACTAAGTAACTTTACGCAAAAATTATTGCTGGGAATCGACTTTTATTTTTGAGTTGAAAAATCACGTTTTACAGTAGGACTCGATGGAAAGCAGGTGATGGATGAATTGAATAGTAAGGGGGTCTTGGAGATGTGTAAAGTAAAAATCTTACATTAAAACATGTATTTAAAAAAATCTTGTGAAAATGTTGGAACTTTGACCCCCAATATCTCCGAACTAGAAGGTATGGTCTAGAACAAAAAAATGTTCGCAAAGACGGGAAGAACAAGTGCCTTTCGGCTATGATAAGGGTGTATTTACACCCTTTAATTATATAAAAATGAATCTCTATTTCCCTTGGTCACGGCATCACGCATGAACGGCTGGACCGATTTCGCTAATTCTTTTTTTGTTCTTTTGTTACTGCCAGGAGAAGGTTCTTAGGTAGGTAGGAGGTAGGTAGTAGTTAGGTAGTAGGTGGGTAGTAGGTGGGTAGTAGGTGGGTAGTAGGTCGGTAGTAGGTAGTAGGTAGGTAGTAGGACAAGGTGCATTGCAACGCATGCCGGGTACAGCTAGTACATGATAAAAACTCACCTATGAAAATAATGAGACTGAAAAAACTTGGTCCAAAACTCAGCTTCAGTCATTTTGTTCGGTACATAATCAACATGTTTCTTTCTGACAGCAGGATACGTTTTAAATATGGCGTCTATTATGTCCTGGGTAAGGTTGTATTTCAGGCCGTTGCAACCGTCTGTTTGTGGCTGAATGTCAGCTAAAAAAGCTCCAGACACACCTGAAAGTAATATGAAGAAAATCTAGTTTTTTTTTTTTTACACTAAATAGGCTTGCGTTTGGCCGGGGTTCCCTATTTGATTTCGAAAGTTGATAATTAGATTTTTATTATATCGAACACGTTGTGTCGATAATTCAGTTGTACGATGTTTTATTCTATCGATGCTTTATTGGTGAGGTAACGTTAGTGCGAAAAATCCTGTTGCGAAAAACCCTACAGCGAATGCTCATTAGTTCGATAGAATGTCGGTTCGAGACGCCTACTGTTGTCCGTGACATTTAATTCATAATCTTATTTTGCATTATAGACGTTAAGGAAATACATTAAATACCATACATATCTTCACGTCTATTTTCCTAAAATGAGGAAGACAGGGGCCAAAGAAAACGTAGCCAATATCAGTGACCGGTTGCTAGCCAACTGCTTGATACCCTCAAAAGCCAAAACTGTCATACCTCAATCGTCTACTTCGATTGTATTTTAATTGATTGCATTTTCATTGAATTTTAATTGGATTTTAATTGATTTGAGTGAATTTTAATTGATTTGAGTGAATTTTAATTGATTTGAGTGAATTTTAATTGATTTGAGTGAATTTTAATTGTATGTCATTATGTTGTGTTTGAGTCAATTCTATGAGAATTGTAAGTTATTTTATTTTCTCTAATCTCTGCCTAAAGCAAAAAAATCAAAATCATCAAAATCAAAGCATTTATTTCAAATAGGCTATTTGTCGAAACAAAGACAACAATAGCTACAGTCCCAGTCACAAGGCATAAAAACTGTGAAAGTACTGTAGTTGCCCATTCCCTAACGTAGATCTCTATGGAGAAGAACGGGCAAGAAACTCCATGGACACTCTTTTAAATCAGAATACTTTTACTTATCGGTTTTTTATCTGTTACATTTCGGAGTGTGCTTTGGAATTACAAAATTTAATTCCCCATCCCCATTCCATCATCGGACGAGCAGAGATAAGGCGAAGCGTCACCGCTGTATGATTGAAGTCTACACAAGATTGGAAAAGGATTTGAACCTTGTGAAAACCCTATCCAAGCAAGCTACACCGCCAAGAAAATTTTTGCTGTCAAAAATTATTACTATTAGCTGTTGAACAAGATAGATATTGGTAATGGTGGTACAAAGATAAAATGATTTATGTGCTTGTATTACAAGCACATAAATAATTTCATTTTTCTTTTTTTTCGTCTCCGAAATTGGCAAAACCTCTGCTAATACCAGGTGGTTACTGACTCCATATATGACAAGGTAGCGGTTACCAGTTTAAACCTAAAAAAAATTATAACAAAACGTACCAGCCTCCTGCTTAATATTATTAGATTCCGTATAAGTTTTCAGTGTGGGTGTATTCCAGTATTCTTCACTATTGATCACTTTTGATATCACCAGGTCTTCATATAAATGCTTCAATGTAGGGTGCAAGGACAGCAGTCTGAAAAAAATATTAAAGCAATATTAAAGGTCCGTAATTCCATATTATCGTTCCTGAAAATAAGAGGGTCTAACTGCCTCGTTGGTCTAGTGGGCTCAAGCGCGACTGCTGACTATGAGATACTGGGATCAATTCCCAGGTTGAGCAGTGTTTTTGGGTTTTTCCATCAGGAGTTACTAAGTAGCAGTCACGGAGTCTGAACAATTTGACCTTACAATAGAAGTTCAATGAAATTAAACAAGCTAAGCTAAAGCTAAAGCTAAGCTAAGTTTAAGCTATATGTTGTAATTATGTATTTCTCTTATTTTTGTGTGCAATAAAGAATTAAGAATTATAAGAAGAAATTGTTAGTATTGGACTCAATTTCCTCTAGGACCAATGATGATATTATATAAAAACGAGACAGATATGCTACTAGCGCACGCATTGTGAGGACTCAAAACCGTCCCAATTGGGACATCATCTCTTAAGTCCGCTTCAAGCAGGGCGAACTATGCAGTATAGGTACATTTAAACTCAAGCCATTTATTTCAGTATACCAGCAGCGCGACCAGATTGTAAATGTCGGTAACTACGAACGTAACATAATTATCTTGTGTATAATGGTTCTAGGATTCAATTTTCGTTTATCTGAACACAGTACCGTGAGACTGTTGTAATTTAAAACCTGAATGCGACCTTCTACTACTGTTATCTACACAATTAAATAAAATTGAAGTGTCTGTTTGTATTATCAAAATAATAGATTTTACTGAATGCATATGAAAGTATTGGTATTTAAAAAAAAAAAATATTTAAAATTTTTGTCTGTCTGTCTGTTTGTTCCGGCTAATCACCGAAACGGCTGAACAGATTATGACGGGACTTTAACTGGCAGATAGCTGACGTTATAAGAAGTAACTTCGGCTACTTTTGTTTAAGAAAAAGGATTAGGGTTCCGTGCTAGAAAATTAAAATCCTTGAAATTGTTAACAAAATCCGATTCAAATATACTTTATAATCAAATAAGTATTATTTTTATAATATTTTCACGCGGACGAAGGTCACAGGAATAAGACAGTTCAGAATAATTTTGTCGCAAATGACCTCTGTATTCGAGCTGCATGCAACATGTAGTTTAATATTATATTGTGACTCAAAATGTATTTGTATGACATTTTCCACATTTTTATTGCAATGTCAGTGAAAGGTTACAAATGTTGTGCTATTTTTATCTTACAGTTTCAACTATATTTTGGATTTGGCTCAGAAACAAAACGCGAAAAACGTGTTCTTTTTTTATATTGTTATAGTTTGTCAGTAACCATCATCTTCATCTGCCTAGCCTTTTCCCAACTATGTTAGAATCGCCTTCCAGTCTAACTGGATGCAGCTGAATAACAGTATTTTACATGGAGCTACTGCCTATCTGCCCTCCACAATCCACTGGTTAATATGACACCCCTTGGTAAGACTGGCTGTCAGACTTTTTGGGCCACTTAACTACTGTCCAAGATCTAAAAATGACACCCGGGACCAACTTAGCGTGCTTTCCTAGGCACGGAGGAAACTCGGTATGTAATGGGCGGTCACCCATCCACAGACCAACCTAGGCAAGCACGGCTTAACCAAAAGATTGACCCAAGCAGCTTGTTATTATGTAGCCACAAGCTCCTTTGTTGTAAGTTTGTGAGTAACCAAAGTCTGCCAAAATAAACTGAATCTTTGTCTGGATTGGTTCTCTAGCTGTAGCAGCAATCAACAAGAGAAACTAACTATCTTTGGCAAACAGTTTAAACCATCTATTCTTCAATTATATTTAATGCTAAACAGGACGATTATAAGGATTTATGCAAGGCACCTAACTCAACGCTGTACTATTTTCTAAAACTGATTGACTATGTATAGCCATAAGCTATAAAAACAGGCATCATAATAGACTAACATCATGTCAAAACTTGGTTGATAATGACAATCTGCAATTTTGATATCATACACACAGACACACATTGTAAAGGTTACATGATGAATAAAAGTATAGTATCTTACTTAGATTTCATCTCCAATTCCCCATCAATCTGTCTCTTAAACTTTGGTAGTAAGTTCTGCAGCAGCATCTTCACCTGATCCCGGTCTTTAGCCTGTGCCTCCGCACCCGATGAGTTGACAAAGTGAAAAGTAGAGCACGTGCCATCGTGTAATACCACTTGCAGTTGCACTTTTGGTTTACCTACTGGGGATATTTTTTGTGCTGAAATAATTTTAATAGAAATTAGTCGGAAACCATTTTATTGTAGTTGGTGGTCAGTGAGTCTTTTATTAGCTGGCTATCGAGGTTGAGAAATGTCCCATATAAAGGACCTAAGAATACTGAATGTTAGTCTATAAGAAAACAGTTAACAATTGAATAGCAATATTGGTTAAGGTAGTGCATTTCCTCAGCTTTGGATGGTTACTTGAAGCCCAACCATCACCTTTATTTCACTGCAGTAGCGATGGGTAAATTTTTGTAAGAGGTAAGCCGGAGTACATATCTTTAATGTGATTATATTAGTTGTCTATAGAATACTGACTGTGCTATTTTTCAAAGGGAAGCCGGTAGGAATCGAGTTGTATGGAACCTTCCCAAATGTTTCACTGACAGATTTATACTCAAACTGAAATGGTATTAACATTCAATCCTAATTTATTGTTTTTTACACCTTCAGTAGTACACTTGAAGGAATAAATGCGGAAACCAATCCTGTTAATATGAGACATTCTAAAATCTTCATGAATTCATCTGCTCTATTTATCCCGACAAAAATATGAGCATAATTTGCATATTCTTTAAATATTCCTTAATTTTTTTAAACCACTACTTTTAATACTCTCCTGTGATACTTCTAAGAGAAACAAAGGGAGACCAACACAAAGTTAAAGAGGCCAAAAATAAAGATGAATCATCTCATTCAAGGTCAAATTGATAGCATACACACAGCTATTAGGACAGGTTCAAACCTGCACACACCATGAAGGGTTGGTAGCGATCTGTGATCCTATATTCCTAGGTCTTGGTTCTTGAGTCACATACCTCTATTTTCATAATAGGATATGATTATGAGTACTAAAATAATCACTGAGAATGATGATGCATAAATCTCACTAAAAGATAAAGTTTTCTAATACAAAATGTCTTATCTAGCACTTATTAATCTCCTCAAGAGAGTATACACAGTATACTTAGTATAGTAATGTGCATATTGTTTAGAATTTTGTGCAGAGTAGACGTAGGCATGTTTAGATTTAGATGCAGTATAGCAATCAATGTAATGTGATAGCCTGGCAGGTGGTGTATACAGACATCTCCGTTCTGTTCATGTTTATCTAATAGAGACGTGTGAATAACGTTAATTGCAGAATAGAAATCTATATCAATTTGCTTTGTTAACTTTACCGTTATCCTGTAAGAGGAGAATGACGAAACCAAAACTTTTATATGGATAGTAGATAGCATTTTATTAACTTACTTTTGATATCAGCATATTTATGTGATACAGCGACAGTGTCTCTATTTTCCAACATCCATGCTAACCTTTGGTTCATAACATACAAAGTGCCATCACCCTTCTTATACCTCACGCAGCCCACGCTGAGCAAAACGTCCTCGGAAGACGTAGTCATCTTCAAACTTCACCACTCAACCCACAATATCAACAGTTTTAACATGAAAAAGTTATAAAACGTTAAAACTATAGTGCTCGAACTCTTCCCATCGCTACGTGAAAATTTTTACTCGATTTAGCCAGCTCCTCGTGCTGCCAAACGCGATTTTATTTATGAATTCGTAAGATTATCGTGTATCTCTGAATATGCACGCTTATTCCGAGTATAAAAACGAAGAATTATGAAATTCTATCTACAAAAAGCATATCACAGTCCGTCGACCATTAGAGGATTTGACAAACTGTCAGCTTTTTTTTTTAAGTTGACTGCGAATGATTCTGCCTCTTTTTCAAAACGAACCACGTGGGATTTAGTAACTTTATTTAACATTTTATAAAAAATCACAAATGTGTTTTTTTTTCCTCCTAATACAACATAAGAAACGAATTAAATAGAATAAAATTTTACTATTGGTGATATAATTATTCAGAGGTCACGCTCGATTTTGAAAACAGGATACTTATCATTCGAATAAAGTTGTATGTACACTAGATGGATGTATAACATCAGAACAAACTTAGTCTCCTATTACAGAACGTCACTCCAGATTCTCAAGACGCAAGCATTACTTAAAACTAGTTTCAACCAATTAGTGATTTCAATCTAGTTTTAAGTAATGCTTGCATATTGACTAACGTTCACCGATGCCATCACCAACTGCTATTAAAATCCATAACCTAACAATATTTTTATTACTAAATTGACACATCACTGCACATTCATTAATCAGTAGAAAATATATCATTCAGTGGCAAGTATATTGCGATCAAGTCAGTGGTTCACTTTATAGAAGTTCAAAACATGTTTTATCTAAAGTCTGAACTAACTTAACTGGAATAACCCTACAAAACAGGCCAATTTTAGATATTTTTAACCTACCTATTCATCTTATATTTCAGTTTTTTTTGTATATGAAAATAAATACGGCACTAATAATAAAATCACGTTTTTGTCTGTCTGTCTGTTTGTTCCAGCTTCTCTCCGAAATGGCTGGTCAGATTTTGACGGAGCTTTTTTACTAGCAGATAGCTTATGCTGTAAGGTCCTACTTTTATTTTAGATAAATAATTAGAATTCCGTGCAAAAAAATTAAAACTTTTGAAATTGTTAACAAAATCCGAGTCAAAAAGGAAAATAATATTTTTTTTGTAATAATTTCTCGCGATCGAAGGTCGTGGGCAACAGCTAGTTAAAACTATAATCGAAGTTGCTTTATTTATAGCAAGATACAAATTCTTTGATGGGTCGATGGCCCTATGTTTATCAAGTGGGGTGACCCTTTTTCTATGTCTTCAAGAAAAATTAACATTCGATTCATTCACATGAACGCATCCCTAATAGACCGCCTTTTAATTATTTTAGCATAGCAACACTCAACATTGACAACCCAAAATGCAATCATGGCGCACGGGGCACTGTGTTTTTAGAATGCTGAGAAGTTTTTACGTAAACACTTCGTTATTTTGCATTGTAAACGCTTTATGTGTTTTTATAAATTATCCTTGAGTTGTTAAGATTGTAGTGAAGCATACATGTGTGTTCCAAACTTGAAATTTTCACCCATTCGGAATCACGACTCTGTACTACTAGACACTTGCAGGTATAAAAATCATGAGATTCGCTGTTTCAGGAGTCCCAACGTTCGTAACATGATTCTTTATAATTGTGAACATGATGAATACGTCAAATCATATGTTTGTTATTCGATTAACAGTGAGCTATCGTACTAAATGCGATATATTCGTTTGTTCCAGATAACTTGTTGGTGTCATAATGTCAGAGGCGTACGCCCGCGAGATACTGCGAAGGAATGTTGCGCAAATATGCCAAACTATAGGATGGAACGGTATAAACTCAACCCCACTGGACATTTTGGTGCATGTGCTGGAGAAGTACATACGGTCACTTGGGACACAAGCTAATAGATACGCCGAACAATTTAATAGGACTGAACCAAATTTACATGACTTAGGATTAGTATTTCGTGACCTACACATTCATTTACCAGAGTTGACAGAGTACACTAGGTGCGTTCCACCCGTGCCCGCACCGGTAACCTCTGAAAAGTTCCCTAAAGCTAAGGAATCTAATTTGAACTTTCTGAAACCTGGAAGTCATGAAGTCGTCACGAGACCTATGCATGTGCATGAGCACCTGCCCCCTATGTACCCTGAAAAGGAAAGAGATACACCTGTTGTGGCAGGAACTGTTGAAATCCGTCAAAATGGCATTGATAATGTTGACAATAGTAATGCGACATGTACAAGTCCAGAAATATCAGTCACCGATAGCCCAGATAAGAACAAGGAAATTTTCAAGAGACCCACTGATCCAGTTTCATTACCAAACAGTAAAAGACCAAGGTTACGTTTGGATGAGGAGGAAAGGACTAGAGAAATCAGCAGTGTGATGATGACTATGTCAGGGTTTCTGTCTCCGGCACGTGAGGGTAAACTGCCTGAGGCACGGCCTCCTGCCATTATGTCAGAAAAGCATTATGACAAACATAAAGCAAATTCACATCATTCTAATGTAATGAAGGCACCAATACTAGAGAAAAGTGATAAGAAATCTAAGAAGAATAAGTTATTGAATGGTAAGGTAATGAAGAGTAAACGAAAAGATAAGAGTCATAAAGGTGAGGGTAGTAAATCTAAGGATAGTAGTAAATTGAATAAGTATCCACCTGGTCATCCAATGAAAAATAAGGATGTCCATCCTACACATCATAATCATGTGACCATGCCAGCGCCAAAGACTGCGCCACCACCACCACAACCTTTGAGATCTGTGATGCCTCCACCACCTCCTGTGATTGAACCTGTAAGACCAGTTCCTCACATCAAGCAGGAGCCTGTAGATCCACCACCACCACCACCGGCCCCGCCAGTGGTGCCCAGAAAGTCAGTACTAACTGAGGATGCTATTCCTGTACCAAGAAAAATACCTATTTCAAAATCTCCACTTGTTTCTAATTCTATTCCTGTACATAAATCACATCCTTCCACTAATTCTTTTGTACCCGAAGTGGAGATAAAGAAAGAAGTAATTGACGAGGAGGAGAAATTGGCCTCTCAACCTGATAGATCAAAGATAAATATCTTCAAAAGGATATCGAACAAATCAAAAGAAGATCGAATCACTCCAGAGGTTGTTCATGAAAAATTACAGTCTGATACAATGATCTCAAGGTTACACAATTCTGCTCATGATAATGCAATTGAAAATAGATCCCACGAGCCTTTTAGAGTGAAAACTGAAGAGCCCGTTGTGAACAATAATGATAATAGTGCTGTAGATTTGTCTAAAGTTATGGATTTGAGGACTGATGAAGTGATAAACATTGATGATGATTCTGTAGATGTGCATCCTATGGCTTCTAGAGCCCCTCCGATGGAACATCGTCCTAGTATATCAATTAATAAATCCCTGCAAGTACCTTATCCCAAAGATATAGCTAGTGTCAGTCCAAAAATTAAGAAGGAAAAGAAACACAAGGACAAGAAAGATAAAGCTGCAAAATTAGAAGCAAAGTTATTGAAGAAACAACAGCAGATGTTAGCATTTGAGATAGCACAAGCAGAAAAACAAAATATGAAAATGAGTGGCATGAAGCCACCCAAATCAAGTAGGCCAAAGAATGAATCAAAGTTGCCACAAATGCCACCCGGTTTTCCATTCTTCCCTGCTATGACTCCAGGGAGAGGTCTTATGCCTGGTCCAGGTTTAATACCTACTCCTGGATTAATACCTGGTGGTGACTTCCTAGCTGAGTTGGCCAATAATCCAGCACTGAGAGGGTTACCAACATCAAATTTGCTCACCAATCCATTTGCATTAGGTCCAGGTGGACCAGGTGGCTTGATACCTGGACCTAGTTTCTTGGGTGGTGGTCTTAACCCTGGTATTCGAAATCCACTTATGGGTATGGGTAACTTCCCTCACACATCCAGATCATCCCCTATGAAAATACCTTCAATGTTACGTCGTCGTCCTAGCTTAGAAGTAATTCCTGTTGAAAACGACGATGACAGAGGCATGCATAAACCTTCGATGATGGGTCGAGAAAAGGACAGACATGACAAGCACAAATCTCAAACCATTCCAAACATTTTACAGAAGCATAAGTCCAAGTCGCATAAAGATCATAAGTCCAATATGTATAAAATGCCACCTGTAACGCCAGATATAACTATCGAATTAAATCCTCCTAAAATGGACCCCGTAAGACTAGAGCCGCCTAGGCGGTCCCCCGTCCCGCCTCGTTTACCAACGCCAGAACCTATTGTGGAAAAGATTCCAGAACCTATACCAGAGCCTGTCAGAGTACCGTCTCCAGAAATTCCCCAGGAGAAAGAACAAGAAAACTTTGAAAAGAAAAAGGATAAGTCACACAAGAAAGAAAAGAAAGAGAAAGATAAAGATGGCATAAAAATCAAGAAGAAAAAAGATAAAAAGGATAAGAATAAAGATAAATCAGAAAAGAAAAGAGAAAAAGAGGAGAGGCAAGAGTTAAAGGATAAAATTAAAAAAGAAAAGAAGGAGAAAAAGAAAGAAAAACTAGTGGACGGCTTAGTCCCGAAGCTTACGCTCAAGCTGAGCTCGTCCAACTCGAATTCACCAATGCCGCCGAGCTCGCCGGATTTATATAAGTTGAATATCAAACCGGTGATCAAAAAGGAAGATGAGGAGGAGGAGGATTCACCAATGAAGGAAGAGCCAATTTCCCGGGAGCACAGTCGCTCTCCGGAACTCGCGCAAATATCCGCGCTAGTGACGCGGCCGCCCAAACAGAAACATTCTAAACACAACCACATCGCAGACATCGAAGGCCACTCGTCTTCGCCGCCGTCCGGGACCTCGCCACCCAGAAAAAATACTCCATCCTCCTCATCGAAATATAGAAGGATATTAATTAAACCATTGAGCAAGAAAGGGCATGTGGAAAGTTTTGACGAAGACGTCGCACCGATTTCGGAAGAACCAGCGCCGGCACCGGCTCCACCGCCTCCCGCAGCGGTCGAGAAGCCGACCGGACCGTTACCCACACCTTATTACGTGGATGAGCACGGTAATAAGATTTGGGTATGTCCCGCATGCGGCCGCCCTGACAACGGTTCGCCGATGATCGGTTGTGACGGCTGCGACGGGTGGTATCACTGGGTGTGCGTCGGCATCACGGAAGAACCTGGTGCAACTGAAGACTGGTTCTGCAAGTCGTGTCTCGCGAAGCGCGCCGCAATGGCGCTCGCCGGTGTCACTTCCGCCGGTAAAAAGAGGGGCCGAAAACCCAAAGGGGAAAAAATTAGAGACTGTCATTGATATGGACCTTTTTGTTGTTACTGAGATTAGTGATAATTTTCCGTTCGATAGATACGAGTAAATGGATGCAAGTTGTTAATGGATTAATTGTTGAATGATATCATGAAGAAAATGTTTTTCATCATTTATAATGTTATATCATAGGCTTCAATTAAGTATAGATAATAATGAATATTGACATAAAATGTTGAACATAAAAATAGTGTAGTTACTTGTAATAATTACCATAATTTTAAATATTTTGTTACGATTTCTCTTTATTTCTCGTTCGCTCGGTTAGATCAAGCTGTAATGCGATTGCGGGCGTGTTATACACTTCTCGCGTGTAAACATAGATGATAATATAAGATTCTTTTTATATTGTACAAAAACTGAATTTACTTAAGAAATTGGTGATGTATAAAGTAAATGTAGTGAATATTTAAATAAACAGAAATAAGGCTGGATGTATTTTCAGCTGATATTTGAATATTTTCATATTATAATTTTAATATAACCCTGTTTTTTTTGTTGAAGTTGTTCCTTCAATTTTGTACAGGGTAGGCACTGTCGCGCTGATTCTCCGACCTGTACGTTTCTTAACGGGAGGCAAGGAGACAAGTTCCCGCGCGAAAGTGCCTGCCCTACTGCATTCGACTTACTTGGAAGGGAGGCAAATGTAAATCTTTAATTTCAGCCAGTGGCCAATTAAATATATTGGTACTCGAAATGTAGTAAATTATTTTAATCCATAACCCACTTTTGTGACCCCCTATTCCCACTAACAATTTTACCTTCGGACTAGTTTTCCCGTCAAAAACCATCATGCTGCGTACGTTCATAAGTTAGAACTTCCAATACAGTCACATTTCCCGCTTAATATCTATGTTATGTAGTAAACGAATTCCCGCCAAAAATTATCATGTCCAAGCCGAATTCGGCTCGAGTGCCAGACTGCGATTATACTACGTTGAAACGCATGGATGAAACTGTGTTGTGACATAATCGTAAACAAAGTAACACAACTAAGAAAAGCTTAACGCCATTGCATCATACACAGACCATATCAATCAAGGTCAGGCGCATAGCATGATAGCAGGTACTCTAACATAACAGCAATAAGTATTTATGCGTATGCAGCATGTCAATTATTACGCCTTACGTTGAGGTACACGTACGGTTTATAAGGTGCTTATATTTAAAAGTAGTATAATCACTATTTTCTAAAGCAGGGTCAGAGAACATTACTATTTAGGTATTGTTAAATACAAATTTCAGAGCAACTCACCTTACTCTTCGCTACCTACGTGACTAGTTGTTTGAAAATACAATAACACTGCTTTGAAACAGATCGTTTGTGGCGGTAAGTTTGAAAGCCTATATTTTTAACATACTGTGTTTTCGTGATGTTCTGCTCACCCCTCAACCTCAATTAATGTCAAGTTGGTGTTTGGCTCAAAACTGTTTCGAAACTCACTTTTGTTATTTTATTCTGATTAGCCAGGTAGGTACATATTATTGTATTAGTTGGTTTTCTGTTTGCAGACCACATCGTGGTAGTATTAAACTAGATCGAGTTTATAATAAACTTAGTTGTATTATTTGTTTATGTTGGTACTTATTTTATTATGTAGGTATGTAATAGTTCAACTAACTAACTATAACTAACTTATAACGTATAACTTTTGTTTTGAATTTAATTAAATAAATAGTTGGTAATCTATCTGTGGAATGGTCAAAAAGGGAATTCCCTTTTAGACCATTTAAAAATGGCGGCTCTAATCAAACATAAACACTGTCGGACGTAGGTACTGTTATGCCCTCTCACTCGCACATTCGGAAATAAATAATGTGTTAATGAGGACAAGGGCAAAATAAGCACTGCCATTGTCAAATCGTTTTACCAATCCAAACTTACATTTTTATGTTAAATAAATCTAATATAGGAATAGAATAGGTACCTTAGATTACGAGTTGGTTCGTTCCCTAATGATTGTTATCATTAACTATCATTAGGGAACCCGCCTTTGATAAACCACTTCTAAGGCGACACTGGCCATTGTTCATATAATGGCCAGTATCGCATTAGAGGCGGTTTATCACAACTAATCACAAGAGTTCAATGACTACTTTTCACGTTGTCAGTTATTTGTATACTTCAGAGTAATAAGGATGCAAGAGTGAGCGAAGCGAGCTTGAACATTTTTAGAACCCCGCCTCGGGAGCTCGGATAGGGTTTTCTGATTTTCTTTTTACCATTCAAGCAAATGATATTTAGGTAACTTACATTTTCTACTTATGCATAAAGTTTTGGAATATTTAAGAAATCCTAGCTGCAAGAGCGAGCGAGGCGACCGAGGAAATTTTAGCATCCCGTATAAGTTCTTAGATCTTTTTTTTATCTTATTACCTGTACATATAAAAGGTGGGCAGCAGGCTAGAAGAATTTAGTGCTTGTAACTAGAAAATACGCGGCAGCAGACCAGAATTTACGTAGGGTTTGTATGAAACGGGCGGCTCTTGCCACCCCTTGCCAGTGGCGTATAGTAAGGGATATACGCTACTGCTTGGTTGTTAGTCCTTGTTTTTTCAACATAGTCCCTAGTCCCCTATGGAAAAAGGGGTGAGTTTATGTATTTTAATAGCCTATCGCTTTTTAGAATCGGTAGAAATTCGATGTAGCGTCTATGTGATACTACTTAGGAAAGCTTTTGTCAGTTGTCTATCAATCCAATGATGGGTGTAGTCCATTCATCATATAGCATCGCATAATCAGCCTCTATAGTTCCCCTTGCTGGGATACAGACCACGCCGTTCCTCGCCACACTCGCACACGACATAGGAATAGGTAAATTGCGGAAAAGGCAGAGGTTATGCAGAAATAAAAAGAAAATTTTCAACATAAAAATCTATTGTTAAAAGTAAAACAACAGCAGTATCTACTAAGCTTGCTCTCAAAGTTCAGTCAACTCTTAAGGCTTGAACGGTTAAAAACGACAAGTTATTATTATTACAATAAATTCCTAAGTTTTAAACCAGTTCAGCAGATTACAGAACACACACAAATACTGAATTCTTACTACACTGCCCCTTAGATGAATTAATTGTTAAGTTCTACATAATTTGTTAGCCAGTTTTCGTGTAATAAAACAAGCGAGGTATAAATCGTTGAATTATTATTATGAACTAATAAAACTAAAAGCAAATAAGTGTAAAAAAATCAAAACAGTATTGAAACACTGGAATTTGTTTAATTTACAAAACAGAAATAGTGAAGGAGCTATACAAAGATCCAAAGCATTTTGATTCTTGTTTTACAGTTTGTTTAATGGTGTCCTAAAGTCCTTAGTCCCGTTTGTAAACCTAATTCAAAGTTGACATAGTAAATGCTGATATATTTCCAGATAATTAATTCGCTCTCAAGGCATGGTCACACGTCCTCAGACATTAATAAAGAAAAACCTTTACATCTTAAAGGTAATAACATTATTTTCACGTAAAACTGACTACACTCAAACTACAATGTAAAGCCTTAATTTGTATTACTTTGCGTCGGAAGGTGAAGTTGGTGGCTGCTTTTTTATACTATCCAGAGGTTGTGGGATTGTTTTCTCTTTGTTCCATTGCTTTAGACCTTCAGGTAGGCTTGTATCTTCGTCTAAAGATCCCGTTCCTTCTACAAACTCCTCGTAAGTGCTCTTTTCAGGGAAGGGTCTCTTACCAAGAAGCTCGATCATGTCTTCTCTACTTAAAATCTCTTGCTTCAACAATCTCTCCGCTACTTTGGCAATGTTATCCTTATGTTTAATCAGCAACTGTGTTGTGAATACATGGGCGCTGCCAATCAATTCTCTGACTTCGGAATCAATTAATTCTGCTGTCTTTTCTGAATATGGTTTATCGATTACCATTTCACCAGGTTGGGGCATTTCGAAGGATACATTGCCTACTTTGGGGTTCATGCCGTAGTGGACTATTTGTGCGTATGCGCTTTGGGTAATTTTTTTCAGGTCATCTTGAGCGCCCGTTGTGATTCTGCCGAAGAAGATTTCTTCACTGACTCTGCCGCCGAGTGTCATACACATTCTATCGAACAGCTGTTCTTTGCTGTACAGGTATTGTTCTTTGGGTAAGTACTGAGCGTATCCGAGACCTTTTCCTCTGGGGATGATGGATACTTTGAGGAGTGGGTCAGCGTGTTGTAGGAACCAGCCGGCGACGGCGTGGCCTGCCTCATGGTATGCCACAATCTTTCTCTCATCAGGTTGGAGGACGTTGGACTTTTTTTCCATGCCAGCAACGACTCTCTCAATGGCTTGCTCGAAGTTCTTCATGTTAATGTCGTTGGCTAACTCTCGAGCGGCGATGAGAGCGGCTTCGTTGCAGACATTTGCGATGTCAGCACCAGTGAAACCTGTAAACATATCAAAAATTTGTTTTTAGTAAATATTTTTTTTTTTTAAATTTCTTTTTTAAATGCTAAACGGGAGTTCAAAGTTAAAGTAGAAGGAAAAAACCTCTGTTACTGAAAAATTGCGGTGTGTAAAAATGCTGTTTCAATTTGTTCCCGTCTCGTAATAAAATACATAGGTCATTCTGTATTGTGTACATCTAGGATTCAGGCGGGTGCGTAAGTTTGCGCGTCCAATGCTACGTACACTATGTTCGTGCAGCAACCGCGCATCTGTAACTGTTCTAAAGCGCAGTCAACACCGCCAGCTAGCGAGTTAGCGAGCAAGCCGGGCGAGGCATCGTTTCACCTGTTTTCCCACCGCGAACTACCTAAAGAGCCGAAACGAAGTATGAAAAGAGGCTCGCCCGGCTCGCTCGCTAGCTGGCGGTGTGTCCTGCGCTTAACGTTTGCTCATTTAATAGTCAGCATTACCCTCTATTTGCAAGCAGCAGAAGCAGTTGCAATTCAAGCGTAAATACTCCTCATATTGATTAGATTTTAGACGAAAAATCGTGTTGGAATTTCATTTAACAAAATTGATCGATTCTATGTTAAATATGAACTGTAATGATATCACACGCTGAACTAAATTGAATAAGAAGCAAGATCTAGGTACATCATACTTGTATAAGTCGTTAACACTTTTTTCATGTATTTTATGTAACAAATGCTGTGTGGTGCCATTGAGGACTTTGTATTTTTGCGTTATTAAAGTTTTTTTTTTTTTAATAATTCAACGCAAACACAACGTAATAAGCAACCCAAGCCCTTTGAATAAGAAAGCTGAAATTTCGTATTTCGAATAAAGGTGCGCGGAGCACTGTTATGTAACAAACCAAGACTCTATTTTGACCATTAGGTTACAAGTCTTAGTTACAAATTGTATTATTAAGGCGCAACCTCACCTTATCGAGAGCATTGCCTGTAATGTAACAGTTCAGATTCGAGCATTACATCAATGAGTGAGGAGAACCGAGCCTTGAAGTGCGCAAGTTTTAAGAATCACTTGTTCCAGAATTAATCTTTTATTGTTACATTACAGGCGAAGGCTCACTCACCGGGAGCTCTATTTGTAACGTAATACTCCAAATCGAATGTTTGGTTTGTTACATTACAAGCGAATGCTCCCGGTGGGGCAGCTACTTTATGGTCGGATTTTTCGGGATTTCTGAGGAATGGAGAGTCTAGGCCTGACAAAGTCGCTGGCAAAGTGCAAATATTATAAAATAAAGTCGTTTTACGTATCTGTCTGTGTGATTGTGTGGTTCTTTTAACTAAGTATGTGATGGACTTTGATGCGGTAATCAGCATTAAGAAAAGTTAATACTGAAGTCGTAAAGACGTGCGAAGCAGGTTGCTAGCAGTACCTAAAATCCAGAGGGCTTAGCAATGCTTTTTTATGATCTATCATAATTTTACATTTATTACTTTTTTATCAAGTTGTCTTGAAGGCATCTATTTATCATTAAATAAAAAATTTCCAGTCTTAATATACAAAAAAAGATACATGACAATCATCATCATATTCTTGCCCTTGTCCCATGTATTTGGGGTCGGCGCAACCCGTTTTCTTCGTCCATTCTCCCCTGTCAATACATGATAATAACACTCATATCTTAGGAAATCTATGGCAGTAGCCAGATTGGTTAGAGTGTCACCTTAGAGGCATTTCTGAGCATTAAGATTGCAAGACTCTTCAAGGAATCCCATCTAATATTTGGTTCATTGTAGTTAACATTCCTTGTAAATATTTCATAAAATTAAAATAAAAAAATAAATTATACCTGGTGTGAGTGCCGCCATCTTTCTTGCCAGCTTTGATTTATCGAGAGTGGTCTTCAAAGGACTCAAATGAACTTTGAAAATGGAAGCTCTTCCCTTAATGTCTGGAGCAGGAACGAATATCTGCCTGTCAAATCTACCAGGTCGTAGTAGGGCTTTATCAAGAATATCAACTCGGTTTGTAGCAGCCAGGACCACAACATTTGTTGTTGTATTGAACCCATCCATTTCAACAAGAAGCTGATTCAAGGTATTCTCCTGTTCTGAATGACCTCCAAAACTACGTCCTCCTCTTTTCCTACCAACTGCATCGATCTCATCAATGAACAGGATGCATGGTGCATGTTTACGGGCCATAGAGAACATGTCGCGGACTCTAGATGGACCTACACCTACAAACATCTCCAAGAACTCAGACCCTGAGACAGTAAGAAAGGGCACATTGGCTTCTCCTGCAGTGGCCTTCGCTAGCAAGGTTTTACCAGTACCAGGGGGGCCAGTAAGCAGGGCTCCTTTGGGGATCTTGGCACCCAAGTCAATGTACTGTTGTGGATTTTTCAAGAAGTTGACAAACTCCATAATCTCGATCTTGGCTTCTTCACATCCAGCTACATCTTGGAACTTGACACCAATATCAGTGGGATTAATTAGCTTAGCTGTGGACTCCATAACACCACCAAAAAGTCCACCCCCCCTCTTTCCACCACGCCCCATCATGTCTGCTGATCTTCTCATCATATAAATTAAAAATCCTATAATAAGTATGGTTGGGAGCATGCCTGTCAAACTTGAGGCTTCAACCTCAGTTTTATAAATGACAGGAATGAAATTTGGTGGATCAACACTCATCTCTATTTGTGCATTTTCTAAATTCCTCTCAAATGAGTCTACGCTGCCAATAGCGAACCAGGTGACTTTTCCATCTATGGCTGAGCCTGGGTGTAGTTTCACTCTCACCCATTTTTTGTTGATAACTTCTAATTTGTCCACAGTTCCTTTTTTTAAGTATAAATTTACGAAGTCTCGCCAGCTGATCTCTCTGTAGCGGAGTTCAAAATATGCGATAGATCCTAATATACCCACAATGCCCATTGCACCAAACATCATCCATTTTTCTTTGTCCTGTCCATCATAGGCACCGCGACTGCTACCGCCACCGGAACTACCGCTGAACATGTTCATGTTCCATTTATCCTGGGCAGTGGTCGGTTTAGGAGACGGTTGAGCTCCTTTCGAAGGCGTAGGGGGTGCTTCTTTTTCCGTACCTGGAGTTTTAGCCGGCTTCTGACTTGAACCTGGCTCGAAATACTTCTCAAAGCCTTTAGGCGGCTTCTTACAGAATTCGTACCATTGGTTCAGCACAGAATCTATAGCGGGGACACCGATTTGCTGAAATTTGGAGCCATTGTGATGAAACTTTCTTAACTGACAGCGTGCTAATCTCAAACCTTTCCACATCTTGCTGTGATTGTATTACTAACTATATACAGAAATAAATGTTGTTTTATAATTATTGCACAATTCGATCGGAAAGTGGATCACAAAATACTATCGAGAAATATCGTGACAAACATGGTTAGAAAATCTGTCAAAAAGAAACTGTCACTTGTCAATGTAGGAATAAAGACCCCTACATACGATAGAAGTTGTAAAATTGAAATGCATAACGAAAAAAGTACTAAATTATATTTTCTCGACTATACTCTTATTGAAAACGTTAAACACAACAAAAAGCTACACTGAAACGCGGCGTGAATGTTTCATGCCTTTTGTGTGCCGCTGTCAGGGCTTTTTTTTACATTTGTTCTGACATGTGACAGATAATTTTGTAATTTTGTTACTGTGACGAAGTGTTATGTCATAAAGTGTTATTGGACCGAAACCGAATATTTCGTTTGAAAACTGATCCTTTCTTTGGATAGAGATTTTTTAAGAAGCAACTTTAAAAGATAAGCACACAGAAACATATAAAGTTACTAAACTGGATAAAACAAAAATTAAACAAGCAAATATTGTTTCAGTTAAAAACTTGAACAATTTATGATTAATTGTCTAGATACATACAATACAGCTTTACATCATATGCTTTGTTTTCTGAACGAAAAATCAGACATTTTCATTTCGTAGGTAAATAAATGAGACTTACAGATTCTGCATTATTTTCGTCTTAACAATAGTGCTCGTATCATCCATAGCTAAAATCAGTAAAACGTAAGCCTTCAAAGTGATTACTTCATAACGTGGGTGAATAACGTTGCATTTAGTCGTTAAATTTTTAGTGTGAACTTGCACTAGTTATGGATCAAGAGAGACCAGAAAGCAGTTCGAATCCTGGAAAGAGGACACGACCTATGCTACTTCAGCCAAGTCCAAAGATCGCTAGAGTTTCAGCATATGCGAGCTCAACTTCCAGTGGGGTGCTGAAGAACTCCAAAAAGTTTGGACCCCATTCTCCAAAGAGGGCCAAAGTTTCTTATAATAAGAGTGATGTGCCTGCCCCAGGCACTCCTGTTCCTGACAAGCATGTTCGTAAGGCTGGTCCTTACCTCCTTGGTCCTAAACTTGGGCCAAGTCCTGTTAAAAGCATAGTGCAGTGCTTAGCAAGAAAAGAGAGAACAGATGAGTTCTATCAGGTAATGGGCTGTTTTGATCACATTCTATTCTATTTGTAAACAATGTAAACTTAAGATGTAAGATTTAGAACATTGTAAACTTAACCTGTTTACTAATGACTGATATATGGGTATTAACTGAAGACAATTTGTCACAAGTTTTATTAATGAAGTATCTTCACCTTCATCACCATCAATCATAATAATAGTTGTTGCACTACTACTATAAACTTTTTTAACAATTACATAAATATTGTTTTTTCTTAGCTACTTAGTTCTGATGATGATTATTAAAATCTTTGAAGACCTCTTTGCACAATGTTCCTTTTTATGATTAAAAACATTATTTAAAATGATGCAATAATTTCTAACTTTAACAGTGTTATTTCTGTTATTTGTGCAATAGTAATGAAATCATATTATACTGGTCATGTTTAAACATGTCTTCCTTATTGCTGTATTTTCTCAGTTTTTTACGAATGCTATTAATAATAATTTATTCATGTTTTATATCAAGAACTTGTGTTATAATCAGACAAGTTCAGTATAATAAAAACTATTGGCTAGGATCATAGAGGAACCAATTGTCATGCCCAGCAATCTTTACTTTTACACTAATACAGACATTGGTGCATTTAGCAAAACAAAAAATGGCTTTCACAGTTTACAACTAAACTTATACTGTCACTTACAGGATATCTTCCATGATTAAAAATAAAAAACAATCACGAAAGATATCCTGTAAGTGACAGTATAAGTTCATAAAAAAAGGGTTGAAAAACTAATTTGTGTAACATTACATGCTGGTTTATATTTAATTTAATTTTAAAACGAATTATTTAAAATTGAGAAATCAATTGAACATCACATTGAATGCGATTGTCTTAATTTTATAAGAGCTAATATCATTTCAAGTGAATTTCTTTTATAATCATTTTATGGTTTCAACAAAATATGGAAAAACATTCAATGAATATTTTGGAACCGGAAGACGCTGCATTGGAAAGCCTCCCACTAGGTGGACCGATGACCTGGTGAAGGTTGCAGGGATCCGCTGGATGCGAGGCGCACGGGACTAGTCAATGTGGCGACACTTGGGGGAGGCCTATGTCCAGCAGTGGACGTCTTTCGACTGAAATGATGATGAATATTTTGGCAACATAAGGTTGTTCCACCTTGTGCAATAAAACTTGCTAGCAGATGATTAGATTATAAGATAAAATATGTTTATTGTACACCAACTTAACAGTTTATTTTCAAAACCATTCTTCTTCTCAGTTCAGAACTGGGCTAAGAGTTTTGTCCATCCGTTCCTGCAATGATCAAACATCGGAACAATATAATCAGTGTCGCTAAGTTTGTGGAACAGCTACTCATTTACACTCCAGGGCTGAGTCATCAATGAATCTCTGCCTGAGCAGGTTCTCCTGGTATCATCATCTGCCTAGCCTATCCCCAACAATGTTGGGGTCGGCTTCCAGTCTAACCAAATGCAGCTGAATACCAGTATTTTACATGGAACAACTGCATATCTGACTTCCACATGCCACAACCCAGTTTACTGGGTAATACTATACCGCTTGGTAAGACTGGTTGTCAGACTTTTGGCCTCTGACTACCTGTAACGACTTTCAATGGCTTAATGTGCTCTCTGAGGCAAGAGGGAACTCAGTATGTCAAAATCAAAATCATCAAAATCAAAGCATTTATTTCAGGAAGGCCAGTTACAGGCACTTTTGAATTTTCGAAACAAAGACAACAAATGTATGTAATAGGACCCATCCACGGACCAACCTAGAGAAGCACGGCTGAAGATCGACCTAAGCAGCTGTTATTATTTAGTCACGAGCTCCACAGCTGGTTTCCCAGAACCATACACTCAGTTTTTTCAAATTTTAATCTCCTCACCTTACCCTACCCATAATCTCACTTAAGTCTTGCTACAACACTATAAGCTACACTATGAAATCTATAAAAACTTTTTCATTTTTCAGGTTAAGATCTTGACCCTACGAAATGAAGGACAACCGGAAACCCAAGATGACCGTCAAGGCAAGATGCTGTTGCATACAGAATATTCCTTACTTTCTTTACTGAAAGACCAGGATGGGGTTATTCATCATCATGGTTTTTTTAAGGTAAGGAATTTAAAAATAAATAAAGCTAGCTATGCACCAGGTAGGACTTTTTTTGATTTATGTTGATTTGATTTATTTTATTTGGTTTTAATTTATTCAATTTGTCCATGTTTTCGGATTTTTATTAATTTATGTGTGGCAATGGGTGTTATTTACCTGAAATAAATGAATTTATTTATTTTATTTTATGTAAATTATTTCATCACCACTGCTCTGAAAACATCATCATCTGTCCTTTTTCTCAATTTTACCTGTAAATATTCTCAAAGATGTACAAAGCCGGGACCAACTTAACGTGCTTTCCGTGGCACGGTGCAGTCTCGATAAGTAATGAATGGTCACCCATCCAAGGACAGACATTAGCAAGCGCTGCTTTACCTTGAAGATCGACCTGTGCGGCTGTTATTATTTTATTATTTATTAACATTGCTCAGAGAGTGAAGGAAAACGTGAGGAAAACTTTCTTGCGGTTAATCAGAGGAATTTTAATGTTGTTGCTTTAGAAATAAAGTTGACAATCGCCATCTACATGCTCAATGGAAAGTTTTACTTGAAATAAACGTGACCTTATTAAGCAATAAGGGCACATTTATTCCACACAGCAAAAGTTCTTGTGATTGCGAAAGTGTTACGCAATGAATGGCGCAGTTGACGCCAAAAATCGGTACTGTACACAATACTGGTTTTTCAAAGGTGATTTGGTTTTTACGTATAACAAAATTATTGCTTTATAGATATTTAAAGGTATTTAGAACCGACGTATTTACATTTGCTGCTGTTGTTTTTTTTAGCCGGGGCGCACGGGCGTTTTTTTTTTTATCACGCACTGGTTTTTAACCAGTTTTTTAGGATAGGTTTTGAACCTAGCGTTCAGAATCCAACAAAGTGTATCCCATCGCGTTAATAAAGCGCATTGTTGGATTTTCTACTCTCGGTGGTAAGCTGTGTTGAAAATCGAGTGCTCGATAAAAAATCGCCCGTGCATAAAAGGTCTAATGCTCGCTAAACAGTCCCGCAGCAGTCCCGTCCTAAACCGGCACTGTATATAACATAAGCATAATCAGCCTATAATGTTCCCACTGCTGGGACACAGGCCTCCTCTCTAAGAGAAGGATCTCGGGTTGGTAGATGTCACATGTCTTCAAATTATTGGTTCTAGGACATGCCGGTTTCCTCACCATGTTTTCCTTCACCGTTTTGAGAGCAGCGGTGATAAAATAAATTACACAAAGTAATGCGGCTGCCTGGGTTCGAACCCACGACTTACTGCACATAAGTCGGGACCACGGGGCGACCGCTGCTCTCTAAAGAAAATGTATGATCGTAATAAACAGTGATTTCGTCAATTTCCAGGACTATGCATTAGAAGAAGTTCCAAACCCAAACGGCAACGGTTTCATCTACACTGGCCGAGTTCGCCAGCGTTTATTCCTAATGCTGGATTGTGTGAGTTCCCACCAATTTAGTGAGAAAGGATCTGAGCTGGTCAACTTGCAGCAGTATGTCACTAAAGTAAAGAAGGTTCCAGAAAAAGAAGCGATACTTATTTTCTACGATATTGTGAGGGTAATCGCTAATTTGCATAAGGTGAGATTTTTTTATTCTTTACGATTTGTGTGTTGTAATGCCTTTTTTCCATTTTTTTTTCGGAATCCTTCCCTGCCCTTTAAAAGAAAAACTGTGCAAAATTTCATCAAAATCGGTTCAGTAGTTGAGTCCATAAGATGCGAACGAACGAACGAACAGACGGATTTTTATGAATGTATATAATTATATAAATCTCTGTCACGGTGTTTGTGGGCGCACTCCTCCGAAACGGCTCTACGATTTTTATGATTTTTTTATGTAAATTTGGTATGTATGAGAATAGGTCGTAAAGTATATTTCTAGGTGATTAGGGCGCGAGCGAAGCCGCGGGCAAAAGTTAGTAATGTATAAAGTGTTTCAAGGAGGGGTTTCATTATAAAAATCTTTCCCTCGTTTTCTGTACTTCTCTTATTAATTTATGTTGTAACTTTTCAGAGAAACATAGTGCACAGAGACATAAAGCTGGGCAACATAGTGCTGAACCAACGGACCGGACGCGTCATCCTCACCAACTTCTGTTTGGGGACTCATCTCGGTAGTGATCGGGACCTATTGAAGGACCAGAGGGGTAAGGCTTACTAGAACTGTTATTTGTGAGGCTACAAGGCTAAAGCATGAAGCCATCGAAGCTAGAGTGAATAGGCATCTTCTGGACACGCTAGTTCAATCGTAGTCCTCATCTCTTTTCTTCAGGCGGTACTGCGGTTTGCCGATCAAAAGATGGACCAGCCATCAAGCGACAAAAATAAAAATGTGAAATTGAACTTTTACAAGGCATCAGAGGATATGAAAAGATAAATACAACCAGCACAAGACTAGAAAGGGTATCTATATTATCTCTGGATAAAAATACAGATTACCTATGCGCAAGATTGTTCCACACTAGCTCCAGACTCTTTGCGCTGGAGTGAGTCGATACATATCAAAATGATATAAGCGCTGATTTCCTGATGAAGTGGTCATAAATCATGAGCATGCGTCATATAACAATTATGAATGTTGACATAAAGTTTAAAATACAATGATAAACGCGCGCTCGTAAAATGTATAACTAATAATTAAAGAAACATTGTCAAGTGCAGTTACGCAAATATAACGTCATACTTTTTTTAATGACAGGAAGAGGCTGAAAAAAAAATTGGAACCTTTTGCCATCAAAACGCTACGGAGAAGAATATTCAAACATATTCCCTATTTCATTAGTAACATTCACAATAACACATTAAATAAATAACAGCATTTTTTTCCAGGATCCCCGGCCTACATTTCGCCAGACGTCTTACTATGCAAACCGTACTTAGGCAAGCCCTCAGACATGTGGGCGTTAGGCGTGGTCCTATACACCATGCTATATGGGCAGTTCCCTTTCTGCGACACCAGTCTAGCTCAATTGTTTACCAGGATACAGGCTGCTAATTATAATATACCACCGTAAGTTTGATTTTGTTGTCATCTCATTCTATTTCGTCGTTGAATTCTAACACCACGTAAGTCAATTTTTGGCAATTCTGACATTGTGATGCGTTTTACTAGAGAATCGAAAGACGCGTTGTTCAATAAGAAACAAACAACGTCTAATTTGATTTGAAGTGAACACATTAAAAAATGGTTTTGTACTGTTAATTATACAGTTTTTTTCACTGTACTGGGAAGTTGCTATTTTTACGTGGTGTTAGAACTTCTGCGACGATTTACTGCTTCGTTGGCATAGTTGTCGCAAGGGCTACTGTTAAGGACGACGTCCTGGGTTCGATTCCTAGATCCGGTCGTCCGGTCTGTTTGGATTTTCCATCAGGAATTACCAACAAGGCAGCATTTGTGCCTGGCTGATGGCATAACGCTCGCCTATTACATGGAATATCTATAGTTATATCTCTGCCTAACCCTTCAAGGGTTACAGGCGTCATGTTACTGTGGGTACTCAGAAGGCCGAAGTCCAATGATCAGTTTTCAAAATCAAAAGTCCTTTAATCACTATTTAAACACCAACGTCCCCCAACGCCACCTTCGCCACTTCCTGGTGTTTTATCTGGAAAAAAGAAATGGCGGAACGAACTCCCCAGCAACACACCTGTCTGTTAGGTTAGAAGAACCAGATTCTATACAATAAGTTACTAAAAACAAAGAATCCATTAAATTAAATTATTGTCACATGTCAACTAGGACACACCATCTGCCTAGCCTTTTCCCAAATATATTGGGGTCGGCTTCCAGGCTGCAGCTCAATACCAGTATGTTAAGTCTATCTGACCTCCACAACCTAGTTAGTACTGGGTAATAAGATACCCCTTGGTAAGACTAGTTGTCAGACTTTTCGGGCCACTGACTACCTAATGACTGTCAAAAATCTACAAATGACAGCCAAGACCAGCGGCTTGACGTGCTTTCCGAGGCACGGAAGAAACTCGGTATGTAATGGGCGGTCACCCATCCACAGAACAATCTAGGCAAGCACGGCTTAACCTAAAGATCGACCCGAGCGGCTGTTATTATGTAGCCACGAGCTCCTCCTCTCAACTAGCACACACCAATAATAAAAAATACTATCTTACTAAGAGTATCTTGTTTCTAAGTCACTGTGAAGGTCTTATAGGCTGACGCTTCATGAAAAACACCAGTATTCAGCTGCATCTGTTTAGACTGGAAATGGACCACAAATAAGAAGAGATATGATTTGGCAGATGATGTTGCGAGTTTTACCTAATCAAATCTTTTGATATTGTAAGCTGCGTCAGCCAATCTGTTGATTACGGGATGCTTTACTTAGAATAAATGCTTGTTTGTTAATTAATTTATATTTTATTTTCAGGGACGGCAACTCTGTGCAGGTGTCAGACAACACAGTGTTCCTAATACAAAGGTTACTCGTCAAAGATCCGAAGCATAGACTTGTAGCTGATGAGGTAAGAAATTAATTATTAAATTATCATGTTTGCATAGAAAATAATTATCAAAAACAAAAGGGACAAAGGATAAACCAATTTTTAAATTACCGCCATCTACCGCTCATAATGAATAACACTATTTCTAAAGTCCACCGATAGATGTCACTATTCTCAATTTTCTTTTCACAGGTTCTAGACCAACTTTCTAGCATAATAGCAAGCTACGTCACCGTTCCGAATCCTCCCGAAGACTTACAAGTGGTGCCCGATGTGCCTTTAGAGGAAGAAAATAAAGAAAAGACACCATCTACTGCTCAATCTTCGACTGAAGTTGATAGGAAACCTTTATGGAATATACCGGATAGTAATAGCGAGAGGACGCCTAATGCTACGGTGAGAGATTTATAATTTTAAACTGATATTTTATTATACGGTTTTAATGTAAAAGAATTTGTAATCTTCTTCTTAGCATATCGATGGCAAAATTCAATTAAAGTTCAAATGTGTTTAGTTCAACACTCAGCCACACGAACCCCGCTTACTGATGAATAGATCATCAGGTGCGCAGGTGATAGGACATGCGGTGCAAGATGGAAGGTGGGCAATTGTGGGTACGCACTTGAGGTCTGAGCCCTCCATGAACCCCCGTCTGCAGATATTGTCTTTGTTCCGGCCGACTTCTGTCGAAGTCTGTTTAGGGATTTCCAAGACGGCCACGGCAACGCGTGCCCAGGTGGAAGGTTTTCTAATGGATTGTTGAAGTTGTGAAGGGGTTTAAACCGCTCCCGCCAAAGATTGCCTTGCTGTGGAGGTGTTGAAATTGGCTGGGCTTGCTGGGCCCACGCACCCAAGAATATTTTTATGACTTTTCACTGCACTGAGACGTAGCTATGCATTGGATGGCGTGAGTCAGCTTATAGCCTCGTCCTCTCGATACGGCTGGTTATAGTCCAGCGAACTTTACGAGGCGCGATGCCGGACAGTGGATACAGCATTCGTACCGGGGTCGGTTTAAGACAACCAGTAATTATTCGGCACGTCTCAATTAGAGCTGTATCCACTAGGTGTGCGTGCGCCGAACGATCCCATTCTGGACGGGCATATTCACCAGCAGAGAAGCAGAGCGCCATCTGTGTGGTTCGCAGAACTTTTGGAGGGGCCCCCCATTTGGCGGATGTAAGACGGCATAACAGGTGATTTCTGGCATGCACTTTTATATTTACATTTTGACCGGTTTAAGGTTATGCCGAGGTATTTCGGGTGAGAACTGTGCGCGATTTACAATCCGTATGTATATTACGGAGGTGGAACGAGTATGACTGCGTTTATGAGGGATTCGGTTTCAGATCGTTTCGTAGATTCGGAATAACAAAGGCTGAGATCACTTAGAGCTGTAGGAAGTGTTGATTCAATCTCCTCAAAGTTGGTTGCTTGACAAGTGAGTGCTAGGTCGTCAGCGTACAGGAAGCGGGTCACAACCCGCTTTCTGTACGCTGACGACCTAGCTTTCGGCTAGTTGGTTGGTCGTTAGTATATCCGTTGAATAGTAGTGGGGCTAATACGGTACCTTGAGGTACTCCATTTTTTTGGGCTCGCCATTTGCATCTATCTTCAAGAAGATTCACCTGAAATCTAGTCTGGTTGCTGAGCACGGAGGATTCGTGTAAACTTTAGATCCTCTGTCAAGTTAGTGCCCTTCCACAACAGTTGTTTTATATGCATAGTGTCGTATGCTGCTGATAAGTCCACAAATACTGCACCCGTCACTTTCCTTGTTTTAAACCCGTCCTCAGTGTGTTGTGGTTAAGGACCAGCAATTCTTAATGAAAGAGCTCGAATGGTTCTGTACTACATATCGTTTCCGAAGCAAAGCAACTTTGCTGTATTCCGGTTTTGAAGTTTATGGGTCGGCCTTTCATCTGTCTTTTTTTAATGGTTTTCCACAATGTAATCCTTCCCAGTGGTATTAGTCTAAAAACGGATCTTGCAAAAACCGGATATTGGAGGCTCAAAGCAGAATCTGCTAGTCACTGAAAGCATGCTATTATTTAGTAAAACGCTTTATTCGTTCACAGTTGTTTTTTTATTGTTTTACCGTAATTATTATGATTTTGTAAATTAGGCGTAAACATTGTTGTGTACGATACAGAATATTCTCTCTATTTATCTTAATATTTTTCCATTTATTTTTACAGGAGGAACTAGGTGTATTCTGCGTACCGCTACCAGATTTCCTCGCATTAAACTTCCCATCACCCACCAGAGTGAACCAAAACAGCATCATCATCCATCCAACTCATCTATCGAGATCATCAACTACCATCGTAGACTCGTCATCAATAACATCGCCGAATCAACAGAACCAACGACAGATAACCGTCCAAAGAATCGGGAGAGATGCAAGACCTCTCCTACCATGCGAGATTAGCAGGTACCAACATATGTTTGCATCTAACCAAACTCAAAGGCAGGAGCCTGCTAGACGTCCAGATGCACCGAACGTAGTCCCAGATTCCAGGCAAGAACGACCGCAGAATTCCAGACTCCACAACTTAGCTCAACGCATTCCCAGACTTAACCCTATAGCGACAACTTCTGGGCAGAATTCGGCTGACTTCCGAGTCATACAATGGTCGTCTGAACCCAGGAGAGCCTGGGATAACGATTACGTGTTAAGATTACCGGTTTTAGATCTAACTAGGGTAGGTGGTAATCGGATAATGAATCCAGCGCCCGTTCATACAGTTAATTCTGAGGCTGTGGTCAATAATCCTAGATCTCAGGTTGACCCGTCTGATGTTGATTAAGCCTTTTATTGGGGAATAGACCTTTTAAAAATGGGTTTGTATTCTGTGTAGCGAAATAATTAAAATATATAGGCTGACTTAAAATTCATTGGCAATCTTAAAATAACTGTGACTAAACTAAATATTAACTTTCTCAATAATAAAGGAAGAAACCTTGATCTGGCTTAGTGTAGTACGGACCTTCAATAGAATAATTCAAGTTTATTTTAGAGTTGATCGATCCCTTAGTATAGATACCTCATATTCATGCATGCAAAGTCAGAATGGTTTTATAAAGTCTATGGTTTTTGTACTAGTAATTTGAATTCTTATAAAAACCGGGGTACCATTTTACTTCGAATATATCTTCATTTTAGTGCATCTTATACAATAGTTATTCTAGGTAACTAGGTGTCCAAATATTTTTAATTTTCTGGTAATTTAAATATTTATAAGTAATAGAAACAAATTCATCAATAATTTCTTTAAGTCTGATACGTGTAATGTAGTACTGTATTATTTTTAAGTAATTGTGTCGTTTATGAATAACATAATTGGAGTTAGGTTTTGGGATGCAAAAGGAAGAAGATTTTATAGATTTCTTTAGCTTTATGTATATAGGGTGACTGGTAATTAGTGACCGATACTTAAACACGTGATTGTACCTACTCATGATAACAAACAACTTTCCCAAAGAAACATTTTTAATACTCATTTACTTTTATCACAATAAAACTTACGGAGCGGGCTTGGGAGCCGCGCGGGTGCTCTACCTACCCACTGTTGAACGGTACGATAGTAATGAGACAGAACCGCGTCACGCTTAACAGCTGATAGGTCACAGGCGCACGCGCGCGAGTTTCATACGGCGATTGTGTTATTGTGATAAAAAAGAATGAGTAAAAAAAAATCTCTGGGAAAGTTGTTTGTTATCATGAGTACAATCACGTGTTTAAATATCGATCACAAATTACCAGTCACCCTATATATACAACCTTAGTTTTTGTTTACCATAAACCTCTTCGAGGGTCAAAAAACGTTGCCCAACACTGGGATACACCATGATTACGGATAAACGGGTTTGTCCGTGATCATGGTGCTTGTAAAAGCGCCGAAATATCTGGAACTCAAAACAAATAGTAATCATGGTAAATATCCCGTGTTCAGTGTTAATGATTACATTTTTTTTCTTTATTTTGCATCCCTTTTTTAAATTTATTTTTGTGTAACGTTCTAGGTTGTTCGGCTTTGACACGGTCGATGTGATTCATTTTTATTTAGCCATTTAAAACTGTGGAAGCTTTCTATCCGCATAGAGACAGGCAGTATTGTACCTACTTTGGGATACTATAACAATTCTACTCGGCATCTCATTGACTCGTTGTACTGCGAGTATCAGAAAACTGTGGTCATTTCGGGGGGTTTACTACAGATAATAAAACTAAAATTCTTTCTCCATAGGACCAACATTGTAATTGCAGAAAAATATTCAGCTGTCCCATACATTTGGGTATTGAAATTTTGTATGAGACAGCTGTTTTTTTTTACGACATGGCTTCAAACTAGCGACTCGGCTAAGCCGAGGTTTCGCGCATCGGCTTGAACGAGCCGCTAGTTTAATGATGACATAATTTCTATTTGTTTAAAATATACACTTCTATCTACTATTCCTGTTTTCCCTTCAACTGTTTCAAATACTGCTCGTCTTTATGTGGCTACAAAGCTCCCGTATAAATTGAATATTTGGGATTTGAATAACTTGTAGATATTTAGTAGTTATTTTGTACTGTGTAGCTGCTGATTGTAAAGAATCGTTTCTATTATGCAAGTACCAGAAAATTGGTGTCATGAAGGTTGTATTTTGGCAAACTTATGCCAAAATGACTTGTCATTTCAAATCGATAGTTGATTGATTGGTATTCAGTTTCAGTACATCATTCTGAACCCACATAGAAATTTTTCGTCGGTTATTAAGAATAAAATAGTTGTTTCCTACAAAACTGCAATACCTACTCGGTCAAAATGTATAGAAGAGCAGATTTAAAAAAAAAAAAAACAAGCTTTTATTACTTGTTTATAAAAAGAACTAAAAATTTAAATATAATTTAATTCTGATATGAAATATACCATTTTATAGGTACATTATTATCCCATTTTTTTCAATAAAAGCGCGATACACCTTCTTTATTTCAGTTGTTCCGTTACGTCGTTTTATAACGGAGTTCATATGTACACCTTCCAGCTCCATCATCAGTCCCTGGATATCATCTAAAGACAAATTACTCGTCAAGACAAATCAAACGAATCCAAACTCGATGGGGTTGCGTCGCTTCATTACAGAGTTCCTATGGCCATTTTCCAGCTCCATCATCAGATCAGCTCCATGTCATCATAATATTGCATTGTCACGCAATATACTTATGCGTACAAAATTTCAGCTCAATCGGTTGAAGATATCTGCTTCAAAATTGAATTGCAAGATTCAACCCGAACAAACGTAGTTCCATACATACATACATTGCAAGTTAAATAAAAGCTTGTAAAAATACCGGTTCATAATGATGTACTGCATACGTGGTAACCGTTTTAACTGTGTTGTGGAGGTCAGATAGGCAGTCGCTCCATGTAAAATACTGACATTCAGCTACCAGTTAGACTGGAAGCCGACCCTAACATAGTTGGGAAAAGGCTCGGCAGATGATGATGAGAGTGACTTTACCTTGCATGTTGTGGTGACGTTGGACTGCGGTCTTCGGGCGTCATGATTGCGTACTTGCATAGTACGACATGCAGCATAGGCTAAACATTTATATTTTTATACAAAAGTGTTCGGGTACTCGATTTTACTTATTTTAAGTAGTTATTTTGTAACATCAAACAATGCAATTATTTCTTTTAATAATAAATAATTACCAAACAATTAATTACTTAATGTTTATCGTCCATTTAATTATGTTTTTAATTGTGATGTAAAATCTTTGATATTTTTGTATTTTGGAAATGTAAGAAAAGTGATTTTAGTGCCAACTTGTAGTAATCTAGATTTAAAATTGAAACTCAAAAAGAAAATGGGGTTTCTAGTTTTATTCTTTCCAAATAATTATTTGAGAATGAACTAATCTAGAAATACCTCTTTGTCAAGGGACTTAATATTAAAATTTTAATTTTCATAATATTGGGATCAATTGGCTAATTAGAAATGTAAATAATATTTTGTTTGTTTCTCATCAATTATTGTCTCCTTTGTAAATGCGTGATCAAATGGTTTAGATTTAACTTAAGAAAATAATATGTAAAATGTATCGATTTTCGTATACTTAGTTAATTTGATTTAGGAATTTTGAAAATGCTACAATTGTAACAACGATCTAAGAATTGAAAATACTGCCACTTAACTAAATTAGTCAATAATGATAAGTGCGAATTTTGTAACCCGATTGCAGAAACTTACAAGAAAGATGTCTAAATAAATTCCTATATTTATACTATTGAATCAAAGAGTCAGTCCTTTCACAGTTATCGCCCGACTAAGGTAAAGCCAAAAGGAAGGGTTATGTTATATTATAGTTTTACTTGATTTTTATTCTCGTTACGATAAGGTTGATGTTGGATTGTCGCTATCAGAGGTAAAATAACTGTGGGAGGACTGTAAGACCCGCTTGCACCATCACTCGCTCAACGCGGAGGTTAGTAAGTTGTGGTGCAAACGGGCGTAAGGCGTAGACTGAGTAAGATATAAAACTAACCCCTTGCATTATAGCAATGCATACAAAAATTATATACAGTTTTATCCCCATTTTAAATGTAATATAGCTTTTGACATAATTTTTAACCTAACCACCACGTTTTTTAAATAATATTGATTTTACTTGACTGTAATCGGACAATATTGTAAATATGCTTTATTTGATGTCGTCGCAAATTCTGCTATCGCGACTAAGTTTGTACAACGCCATCTGTCGATCGAAATCATAGTTGATAACTTTAGTTTCTTACGACAGATGTCGCTATATGTATATGATTAATAAGTTCTCAAGCGCATGTTTTAGAATAGTAGTGTAAAAAATTGGTACGGTCGATGGTATTATAAGTAGGACAATTGTTTGTTTGATTTTTGTTAGTTGCATGCTGATTTGGTATGTTGGCTAATAAAATGATTTTTTAAAATGAATGTGTTTTTTTTTGCTCCTCTTTTCTACAAATCTCTTGTATTTGACACCTGACTCGCTGCTGGTGATTAGTGAGAAGCGAGTAGAACTTGTAATTAAAAACAAGCTGGCGAGTAGCGAGTACGAGATGACGACTGCGAGACAACGAAGTTGTTGACGTACAAACTAAGTACAAACTAGTACTAGTAGTAGTACTTTGAGAAAACTGCCTCGAAAAACAACAGAAACACAAACTTAATGTTAAAAATCCTTCCGGCATTTACGGTGTTGACCTCGGAACTAAACATCAAACGAATTTTGGACGCGTAATGAACTTTGGTGTTGTTGCACTTTTACAGAATAGTTGATAAGATCGATAAGACACCAAAACATTACTCCAAACACTTTTGCATGAAAGATTGTAATAGATCTCAAGCAGACTGGCGCTTTTCACGGTTCCCAAGAAAAACCGCCCCAGACTCGACCACAGCACATTTTAATAACCCCATATTAATCTAACTTTTCCATAACAGTTAAAAATAGCATCTTTTCAAAGCTTCCGAGCAATAAGACGTAGCATTAATATTAAAATTAGTTTTCATTTAAACGAGGTTTAAGTCTGACGCGAACGTTAGTTTGGACATTGAAATATTACACCTCCGCTTTGGAGCTGAGAATTTTCAATTTACGTTGCTGCTAGGGTTAACTGCGTTCTATATTGTTGGATGCTCGTCATCTTTATTCGTTTGCTGAAATTGGATAAATATTAAGTAAGTAGACTAGGTACATAATACATAAAAATTGAATTTAGTGTTAGGTACTTTTTATTTTATTGAGGATCCAAATTGAGTCTGTTTTGGGGTCGCAACTAATTTTACGTGTGAGCATCTACCAACGAAACGACGGTTTTGATTTTTCCCGTTGGCCTCACCAGGTGGGCCCATGGCAGTGGGGTCAACGGGAATACACCTATATATACAGGACGTCGATTTAGTCACCTCATAACCGATTCGTGGATAAATAAATTGCTTTTAAAACATGCATCGAAATAGTCCTGTCTACTTACTCTTGTATGGGTATTTGTTTTTTTTTTCTAGAATCAGATATGAGATTCTTAGGGAAAGATGTTTTAAAATGACGGGTAGGTCCTAGGCTCACCTCGTTGAAGGGGACTAAATTGCCATCCCGTCTGTATTAATCAAAATCAATTCCCGCATGTATGGCGAAGCATCACTGCTAAATCAATCAAAAAATCACGGTCAAAATCAAAATTTTTTTTGCTGAGTTTCATAATTATCCGGGCAAGGTTTGTATGCAAGAAAATTTTGTAAATTTTTTGCTGAGCACACTTCACAATTAATTCATTAGAAAATTGCAATAAGTAGAATCAATCGACCGGTTGCATCCTTCACCTAAACTCATATTACAGCTACACCAGGCTTCAGCACATCGCATTTCAACACAAAAAGCGCGATGCTGCTCCCGTGTACCTAGTGATCGTTCGTATTACGACTTGTAATGAAGTCATGGGGCGAAGTATTTTTTGCAATGCGATGTTGCTGTGGAAGATGACAGATTCGCGATGAACACATAGGTAGGTTTCACCCGCTAAGAAAGAGTGCCTCACACTTTCTTAGTTTTCTACACTCGAAAAAATCTATTCAGCATTAAAACCGTTATCCATAAACGTTTACAGACAATTAATCTCATATAATATATTCAATATTTAAAAGCTGTTTAACGGGTTCGGTACTAAAACGACAATAAAAAGTCGATTAAAGTATTTGAAGTCGTAAAATTTAAAAATTCCCGTGCATTACGAGTGAATACCTTTCTGTTCTATTGGAGTTTATGGTCGTCCCGTGTGGCCCATAAAGTATCGAGTCTTTTTGTTTATTTTTATAGGAGATGACGTCACTGGAATTGAGTAGGTATTGAAGGTAATTTGGTTTCAGATACCTACTTGGTGAATGACGTATTAAAGTGCGATTTGCTGTGAATGGCCAGTTTTATAGTTTTGAGGTTGTATGAGTAGTTGTATGAGGTTACAGAGTAGGCAGCAAGCCTGTTGTCCAGACACAAATCCAAATTTCTGCCTACTAGGTACCTACATAGCAGTAGCGAAGGGTCAATTTTTGTAAGAGGTAAGCCGGAGTACATATCTTTAATAACTGACTGTGCCATTTGCAAAAGGGAAGCCGGTAGGAATCGAGTTATATGGAACCTTCGCCACTGCTACTTAGGTAACTATTTGTCGTTTTCAAAAACCGTATGGCTGTCCGACCTGGGAGTTGAACCCAGGATCTCAAGGTCAGTAGTGGCGTTATATGTATTAACAAGACAGGAAACCAAGTCAATCATCTTCCATTAAAAAAATACGCGTCCCCTTGAGAACCGCCTCCTTTTTTTGTCGGTTAAAAAGTAAAGATAAAAGAAATAAAGATTTGTAGAACTCTTTAAAAGCTATTTACATTATTGCCTTGCTAAGGCCAGGCGTATCTAAGCCTAATCTAAGGATTCAAAAGACGATATAAACCGATCAAATAAAATAATGCTATCGCCTGAAGCGATTGGAAATATGAAGTAACGATGCAAATTGGTAGGATTATTTTTTATTTGGCAAAGCACATGCAGGTAATGTATGGAAGCATTGTTATTCGGATTTCCGAGGGTGAATATAGGATGTAAAATATTGTGTTTCGTTTTTGGTAAGCAGATAGATGTGTATTAATATGCGATTGGAAGCATTTTAAGAAATAATTTAGGAACAGACAACAAAAACTCGAAGGAGTCGGTTCATTGAAGAATAATTATTATCTTTATATTATGACATGCATCTTTTGGTTTCGTGCATTTCTTTTTGCGTAGTGAAGCTACTTACAAAATATAAGTCTTATTATATTGACTAGAATGGTGGATGATGATATTGGACGTTTCAAGTTCCATATTCATCATCTGCCTAGCCTTATTCCAACTATGTTGGGGTCGGCTTCTAGTTTAATCGAATGCAGATGAATACTAGTATTTTACATGGAATATCTGACCTCCACAACCCAGTGAGGACTGGGTAATACGATACCCCTTGGTAAGACTGGTTGTCAGACTTTCGGGTCGCTGACTACCTGTAACGACTGTCCAAGATCTAGAAATGATAGCCGGGACTAACGGCATAACGTGATTCCGAGGCACGGTGAAAACTCGGTGGTCACCAATCCACGTACCGACCTTGGCAAGATCAAAAATCAAAATCAAAATCAAAGCATTTATTTCAAATAGGCCAGTTACAGGCACTTTTGAATTGTCGAAACAGAGACAACAATAGCTACAGTCCCAGTCACAAGGCATAAAAACTGTGAAAGTACTGTAGTTGCCCATTCCCTAACGTAGATCTCTATGGAGAAGAACGGGCAAGAAACTCCATGGACACTCTTTTAAATCAGAATACTTTTACAAACTCTTGGTTACATCATTCATGCAAGCGCGGCTTAACCTAAAGATCGACCCGTGCGGCTATTATTATTTAGCTACGAATTCCTCTCAAGTTCCATATTATATTCGCAAAAAGTTTACGTCCTACACGTGGCTGTTATTCGGAAAATATTAGCATATTAGGCGACGCCCGAGGCGACAGATCCGGCTGCCACCGCGCCTTTTGTCAGCAATTCTTCGTAAGATATACAGGGTGGTGGTGAAAATATTTTGGAATATAAAAGTTAGTGCCGGTAACGTTTTGTTTCTGTATCGAACGTTTTGTTTTTCAGTTCCTTACGTCTGCGATGTGTAATGATTCTGGCATTCGGTATGGGAAGTATAAGAGGGATTGATATCACTGTTAAGTCAATGGTATTCTTCTTGACCGCAAAGCTCTTTCCATTAACAAAGCAAGGCAGAAACGCAAGGCCACCGATGCTCTATGTCTATAAAATATTTTGATTTCAAAATAACAGAATATTTTATTTCACATAGACCTCGATGGGCACTTATAAAACGTCAACAAAAAGGTGCACGGTTCGGGTTGGTCGTTTCCTACGGAGAAGAACCGACAAGAAACTCCATGGTTTCTCTTTTAGATATTAAGATGATAGATATTAAGCCAATCTCGTTCTCCAAGATAGCTTCTAAGCGCTTCCCCTAAGCGAGTCAACGAAACATCGTAGTGTATTGTAGCGATACATTTAGTTACATTATATGACGAAATTACGAAAAAAATACAGGCACTAACATTACAGTGGCACATAATCCTACTAATATAATAATATTATAAATGTGAAAGTTTGTAAGGATGTACGGATGTTTGTTACTCTTTCACGCAATTATTCCTGACCGGATTTGTATGAAATTTGGCGCACAGATAGTTTATAAGATGGATTAACTAACACATAATGATACTTTTTATCCCGGTAGTACGATCGCGTGGGACAATTACCGAACTCCACCCGGGCGAAGCCGCAGGCATAAGCTAGTTTAGTGTATTCCATTTCTTCGATTTTGTTTCTACAACTGCTACGCGAGTGCTACGCGAGTGCTACGCGAGTACTACGCGAGTGCTACGCGAGTGCTACGCGTGTGCTACGCCGAAGTGCTACGTCGTAGCACGTTGTAGCGTAACGTTTGAAATAGTAAGTTTGTTTATCCAAAAGTATACTCAAACACTATCGAATTAAAGTTTTTAAACGCTGCAGGATCCCAGGAAGTTTCTCCAAAATAAAACAAAAACGCCTTATACTCTAAGCTGTAATTACAAAGAACTATAATCGGTAAAAGTATGACATTTTTAATACAAATATTATATTACAATAACAACAGCCTGTATAACACGTTTCACGTATCAAAGATCGCGGTAGAGGGCACAAAGCGAACGACAAATATATCATCTGAATGTCATCAAGTCATACATAATTTATTATACATTCTTTACATATTTCTACCTGCTCGCAATTTTGACGATAAAAATAAAATCTCTATTAAAATCGGTGAGTTAACTTTGCGATGTAAAAAAGTACATTGTAGGGAAATAGTACGAGATTCCTCCAAAGGGATCAATTAAATATTAGTGTATTTGGAACACAATATGGTTTTATGGATGACAGAGCGTTTTCAGTTTTTTTCTAATTTTTAATTTTTATTTATAAACAACTGATACTTACAGTTTCCACCACTCATACAAGTTGTTGTGTGTGTTGTTGGTTGAACATAAAATCTAGTAAAACTACATAAAATCAAAAAAAGAATTAAAAATAAAATAAAAAAAGTAATAAAATTAGGAAGTTAACAATACGTAATAAAAGTAAAAGTAAACAATAATAAAAACGTATCGTTAGGAGGTTCCTCTTTTAAGAACCCTGACCACCGGTAGCTCGGACCCTGTTCCCGATGCTGGTGGGCTACTATTTTTTATATTGTTAAATGTTTTTTCATATTACTTTGTATAAAAATATTTAAAAATGTAAACAATATGTATAGAAAATAAATAAAAAAAAACAATGATAAAAACGTTTTCGGAAATATTGTATAAAACGTTAATGATTCAATGAAAGGTTCAATGAAAGAGACTTGAGGTGCAAATCCTCCAATATTGATATTTTCCAATACAGTAATCTCAATGAAAATAAATCTAAACAAATCACAAGAAATGTCAAAGATCTCGACCCTCACTTTATAGGTAGTATAATAAGTCAATGTAATGTGTGCCTTTATTGCCCTGTGCCAGAAATAATAGCGTTATGATTCGTGATGTAATAGCTCTGGGCTGTTTGATAGTATATAATGATTTAGGTTTGGCAAGATATCACTTTGGGTGATCAAAATTTTACGACGGCAACCGATTGACTGCTGTGCTTCGTGTCACGGGTTCGATCGCCGCACGGAGCAAATATTTGTATAGCCTACAGGCGGGCTACTATGACGCCTTAAATAATTACGTAATTCGGGTGTGGGAAAGAGACAGAGCTATACAGGTCGTCTAGCGCCATCTCTTTCCCACACTGGAACTACTCCTGCTTCAAGACGACATGTCACCTGGTAGTTATTCCGGGTCTGGCTGTTTATGTAAATGTTTGTAAACGCACCCACAAAAAAGGATAAATTCCTAGAGTGAGGCAAAGTTAAAAAAAAACTTAGTCCAAATTGTCTCTGTTAGCTGTAATAATTGTACCCGCTGTCTATGAAATCTGCAATAAAAACAAAACAGTTAACAACATTTATCTTCTGGACTTATTTTGAATGCATCTAATCAATAACGATTCATCAGTAGCAGGAACTCAGTAGCATTAGTAATTAACCTTGAAGATACATATAAGTTAGAACTTAATACTAAAATGAGAGCAGCGGTGGCCCAATGGTTAGAACCCAGGCAGACGCTACTTTGTGTAATTTATTTCATTACCACTGCTCTCAAAAACGGTGAAGGCAAACATTGTGAGGAAACCGGCAAGTCCCAGAATCAAAAATTCGAAGATATGTGACATCTACCAACCCGCATTGGGCCCGCGTGGTGGACTATAGCCCATTCCATTTCATAGAGAGGAGGACTCTGTCCCAGCAGTGGGGACATTATAGGCTGATTATGCTTACTAAAATTCAAAAGAAGAATATTATCATCCATACAATGTTCATAAATCAATACTACGATTAAAAGTATATGAAGGTCTTAATATTAAAAACAAGATCATCTCATACCATTATAGACTCTAATATATTGTTTTAACCATTAACGATATAGCAGAGTTTGAAGTCGCATCAGCAATCAACTTTGAATACAATTTAGTTAAAAAGTTTATTATTAGCCTCACAAAAGGTTCGGATCAATATTACCGAAACTACTAAAATACAGTACAGTCTGACACCACAGTTGAAGCAGTAAGTTACTACCATGAAATTGAACCAAAAAAAATTAAAGAAAGAATCTGTACTGTTCGATTGGGTACTGAAAACTATTGATTTGTGCCGTATTTTACTTGGAAACTATGCAAATGTCAGTGAATCGAGACCAATCTGCTACTTGATAAAATTATACTGCATCTTTTTCTCTTCATCTATCGTTGCTATTTACTTCTGCGAAATCTTCGACAGAGACCTTTTGCACATCTACTTTGTCAGCATCATTGAATATATTTTAACGGCCCTGATCTTCTTTAAATATGGCAATAAGCCGTTCAAACACTTCCTGTGTGCTATCAGAACAAATGACAGAATTATGGGCTTCAAAAAAATGGCTTTCATCTCCAATTATGTGTACCTTTTCATATTCTGTAACTCATTGGTGAGAATCTTTGTTAGTATTATTCATGCTATTTTCACCCTTAATACTATCCAAGGATACTGTAGCGTTTTATTTCTTGTTTTATCTATTGATTTCAATAATTACGCAATCATTTTATTATTCTCCACAATACAAAATCGGATGAAGCAATTGAGAAATTTCTTGTCGCTAAATTCAGTTCCTATAAATATTGTTGGAAGGAATGAAGCTGCAATCAGTATTAAAAATGTTAGAAAAAGTTTGTTATATTATAACAATTTGTTGGATGACTTTCAATCTCTTGATGAGCAGATGCAGTACTTGGTAAATATTTTCATCAATTCAGTTGTTTTTTTATCGATATGCTTTATGAGGTATGCTTTTCAATGTTACTGCTTCATCATCATCATCATCTGCCTAGCCTTTTCCCAAGTGTGTTAAGGTCGGCTTCCAGTCTAACCGAATTACAGTATTTTACATGGAGTGACTGCCTGTCTGACCTCCACAACCTAGTTAGGCACGGGGTAATTCTCAGACGACTCCGTGGTGCGCTGCGCGGAGAGGCAGTGAGCGCGGGGTCGTCCGCGCGGTCTGCATCAATGGATGTCATACAAGCTAATGCGACGTGAGATCCGCTGGCTTAGACAAACCCCACCTGAAAACAGCTTTTGTGGCTGTCTCTAACCATTACCTAATTGATATCGTTATAAATTAATTATCTAGTTTTAAGACTAATATTCTTTTTCAGTTAATTATAAATTGGATCACACATTCTGTCAGAGTGGTCTTAATGTCATTTTTTATGACGATGCATTACAATGATGTTCATGTAAGTGACATTTATAATTTTACCAGCGACCCGCCTCGGCTTCGCACTGATGCAATGTACATTATAAATTTCTCTTGAATCACTCTATCTATTGCTGAAAACCATTAAAATCCGTTGCATAGTTTAAAAGATATAAGCGTACAAACAGCAGGAGCGACTTTTTTGTATATACTATGTAAAGATGAATGTTATCATCGTTATGGGTCACAATTTGCGTTTCATCTGCCTGCCTTTTCCCAACTATATTGGGGTCGGCTTACTGTTCAACTGGATGCAGCTGAATACCAGCACACATGCAGCGACTACCTATCTGACCTTCATAATTCAGTTACCGGGTAACACGATACCTTCTGATCAGACTTTCGGGCTTCGGACTACCCGTAACGTCTGTCTAAAATATAGAAATGGCAGCCGGGATCCAATGGATTAATGTGCTTTCCGAGGCACCGACGAAACTCGGTATGTAATACATGGTCGCTTATCCACTGACCCACCTTGGCAAGCGCTGTCTAGAAGATTATCGACCCGTGCGGCTTTTATTATTTAGCCATGAGCTCCTCAACAAGATCGTGGCTAAATAATAACAGCCGCTTGGGTCGATCTTTAGGTTAAGCCGTGCTTGCCTAGGTTGGTCCGTGAATGGGTGATCACATATTACATACCGAGTTTCCTCCGTGCCTCGGAAAGCACGTTAAGCCATTGGACCCGGTTTCATTTATAGATCTTTGACAGTCGTTGCAGGTAGTCAGTGGCCTAAAATTCTGACAACCAGGCTTACAAAAGGGTATCGTATTACCCAGTACTAACTGGGTTGTGGAGGTCAGATAGGCAGTCGCTCCGTATAAAATACTGGTCAGTTATAAAAAGTTAGACTGGAAGCCGACCCCAACATTGTTGGAAAAAGGCCAGGCAGATGGTGAGTATGTGTCAACGTTCTGTCAATAGTGTAGTTCACCCTAAAATAATCTACTTGACAGTGCGAGCGGGAAAGAACGATCTAGGCTGAGGAAGCCCTTAAAGTTTGCGACACCGAGTTTGTAAAGCAGGAAGTGATAAATTAAATCAAATATTTCCAGTTCCCAGATCCGTTAAAAGTGTCCTCGATTGTGGGGGCGATACAGTCAGTGGCCATGACGTCTTGTCCCGCTTTCATTGTGGAGGCAACCGCACACGAAGTGGATCTGATTAAGGAGACACTGACAAAACAGCTTCTGAGATGCTCTGGTGAGACATAGCCTATGTTTAGCTTTTGTTTGCCTGTCTCGTTGATTTCATCAATGCACGGAGTTCTGGGATTCTAGGGATCTGAATTTTGGACTAAAAGCTTTCCTATCGACACTTTAAGGTGAAGACTGATCTAGTAATCACAAGCACGATTGCTGAGAATGGTTCTTCTGTTAGATCCCAGGGCCAGGCAAAATATTATTTCGTTTTTCTATTAGACATTTATCCGCTGTAGTCGGGATTTGTGGAAATATGCTCTACCGCAATTTGGGACTTTAACAAAACAGGGGCAGCGTCACCCGCTCATTTTTTTAAATTTCCATTTTCCTATAGCATAATCAGCGTAAAGTGTTGCAATGTTTCTGCTGGGACACAGCTTCTTCTAATCCACCACGCCCTAGACCAGTGCGAATGGTAGATGTCACATGTCTTCGAATTTTTCGTTTTTGTTCTCCCACACCGTTTTGAGAGCAATCAAATAAATTGTATACAAATAAATTACTCGTCACCACGACCCGGCTTCGGAACGACGACGGTGTTCACGCCAAGGAGTCAAGTGACACACGCACATATCACGGGCGAAGCCGGGACCATTACCACTGAACTATAACTGCTCGCACTGCATTTTCCTATACTGATGTGTTATCAGGCTTTTCAGCTAACTGAAGACAAATTGTTCACAGATGGGTCTCTTCGCTTCGAGCTGGAGACTACGCTGCAGTACGTGTCCCTGCGTCCGTTCAGATACACGATCTGTCGCGCTGTGCCGCTCAACATCTACCTGCCCTTCACCGTCACCAGCCTCTGTATCACCTATGTTATTGTTGCGATGCAGCTGACGCATTTTACCGAGTCTTAAAGAAAGATTTTGGATCTTATATTATTTGCTAGCTACCGCCATAATTTTACTCCTATTCAATATGTTTAACGCTTGACGAAAATCTTTCTCAGATTGTGTATGTAGTTGTGGTGTGTGTTCCAGTAGCGAAGGGTCAATTTTTGTAAGAGGTAAGCCGGAGTACATATCTTTAATGTGATTTTATTATTTGTCTATAAAATACTGACTGTGCCATTTTTCAAAGGGAAGCCGGTAGGAATCGATTTGTATGGAACCTTCGCCACTGGTGTGTTCATGTGTTGTTCTACACATTTCTGATTGATGATGATTTTGAAAATAATACCAACATAAACACTGTCTGTCATTGTTCCTTAGTTTTTTTTTGCCTGCAACTAATAAATGTCCTAATTATTTTTTGAAGAAGTTGATGGGTCTATTACTGCCAGTCGTCTGCGCTGGCATTAATGTCGTTTGAATTGAAATAGGGAATGAAAAAAAAAGAAACACTTTTATTATTTCAAATCTGCCCCGTTGGCCGAGTAGTCGCAAGCGCGACTGCTGAGCATGAGGTCCTGGGTTCGATTCCCGAGTTGGGCAAAGTGTTATTGGGTTTTTGCATCAGGAATTTTGCAGTTAGCAGTCACGGAATCTGGATTTGGAAATGGTGTACCCATTTGGATTCGGCTTGCTTTTTAAATAACATAGGCTCATCCATTACAGCTGAATTCTAACCAAAGCTTATCACTACCATAATCTCTTTAACAGACTGTTTCGTATTCAGTATTCATATTTGTTTAGAAACTCACCACACATATTTGTCTATGAATTAGCAATGATTTGTCAAACATTTTACAGGATTTGCGATTATAAACCTTATTGCTTTGAATTAAATGGTATAGAGAATGAAATTAGATGATCATTTCGGATTCCCTTTGACGTTTGAACATGTTTGATTCAAAGGCCTGTGATATGATCTTTGTATGTTGTATTTATTTAAATGTATGTGGGTGTAGTGGCTGTTTACAGTTTCAATATCGTTCCTGCTGCCCGTATTCACATAGGCCTTATGAACCCTTCCGGCCGACGCGGCGCCCTACGTGGCGCAAGTGAAGCGCGACATGACCGTCAACGTGCTGGGCGCCGGTGTGAGGTTGCTACCTGCTTAAACCTTTTGAACGCCATTGACACATATACGTGACAAGCAAGCGCGTGCCCTGTACGCCAAATGACACAAATATGTGACAAAATGAAATTGTGGTTTGGCGTGAAGGGCACGCGCGTGCCTTTATGCTCTGGCGGTCAAAAGGTTTCACACACTAAACGGATTTTTACGAGAAACATATACAGATTTGTGTTTACATTAGTTTCAGAATATGCGGAACCTGAAACAGTCTAGTATTTTATGTAAAGAATCTATGTACAAGATTGTATCATGAAAAATCACAAAGTTATAGGCTGGTTCTGATACCTGGTTGTCCGCAGAAAAACGTGGTCATCACGCGGCGCCGCCGCGCGCGCGTCTCCAGCGTCGTCTTGACCTCATTGATAATAATAATTAGGCAGTAGGTACTTAAATATGTGATAGGTACTTAGTGTCGCTCGGTGTCCAACTTGTAACGTTTTTTTTAAATATTTTTGGGACAAAATATAACATGGTTTAAAAACTATTGGATCGAGTTACTTATTCTGAACAAACTATATTCAGGTTTCGCATATACTAAAAATAATGTTGTGTAGTGATTCGTGCAAATCCTGGCTTTTTTATCACGAACGATTTTACGAACGAGCCATAGAAAAATCGACACTGGTGCCGCGGTGTAGGAACACATTTGACTAAAGCTGTAATCTGAGTTCGAATCACATTCAAAGCATAAATTGCAGTCAATCGGAAAATCGCAGTCTGTTTGAATAGCCCGTTTCCTTAGTACATTAAGGATCAGAAGTCGTAAGAAGTCTTGAAATACTGGCGTAGCTATAATACTATTATTTACGAGCCACACAGTCTTACTACTATCTTACTTCTTATTACTACTATTATAAATGCGAAATTTTTTGAAGATGGACGGAAGGAACTTTGTTACTCTTTTACACAAAAGCTACTGAACGGATTTGGATTAAATTTGGCACACAGATAGTTTATAACCTGGATTAACACTTAGAATACTTTTTATCCCGGTAGTACGATCCCGTGGGACAATTACTGGGGTATAAGCTAGTGTTTTATCTGGCTATTTGTAGGGCAATTTTCATATTTTTCGATGATTATCATTTAACTATTCTTACGCCTACCCAGCTTACAATTCCTCTGTCTTGCGATCCCGTTGTACCGTCTGCACCATTGACCTGCACCATCAATGGTGCAGAGGAGACTAATTAGTTTCGTTTGCACCATTAATATTAATAAAATTACTTCACCATACTTTCCTAGTAATAGGTAAAATAAAAACCAATAATAGGCCGTATTTTGTTTGTGTGCGGAACCACTTTTTAATATAAAAAAACAACGAAAAAGCAACAACAATAATATGTTTTACAAATAAATTCCACAACTACGTCATGTAATAATATAAAATAATGACGCCACACAAACACTTATATTTGTTGTCAGCATTAAAAGCAGCATCCTGCTTAAGCACAGCTAAGCATTTATTTACAGTCGGAGGTCTTCTTTTGAAGCAGTTATTAATATACCCATTCCATCCCTCACAGACGTTGTTCGTACGATGCCGCTCACCGAAACTGCACCACAGTGTCCTCTTCGGCATCCAAAATCTTTTTACGTAATTTAGAAATTTTTGCACATTAACATCTCCTTCTACAAAATCATTTTCCGAAACTATGTAATAAAAAATACTTGCTACAGGCAGAAGAGGCAGGACCGTGCATAGAGAAACAATTTTATTAATTTTGTTATGTTTCTTTAAATTAAGATGTTTTGCTTTCCTCCATAATTGATTTTGAAAATGGAAATAACATCCATGCTGCATTGATTTAGGAAACACACTTCTTACGGCGCCGATAAATGATTGTTCGTAGTCCGATACAAATTTAGAAGGGTTCCATTCTGGAATTTGCGATTTAATCATTTCCAACATTAGAATATATGTTTCCTTTTTTTTGTTTCCCAAAAGTATATAAGCAACCGGCACTACCAAGTTTTTATCCTCGGTGCTTCCTAGGTCGCAAAAGATCACATACAACTGTTTGAATGGTCTAGGACACTTTTTGAAGGTACCGTCGCAAAAGAAGATTTTCCCGTTTTTAATCATTTCTCTAGCTTCTTCCGAGGCAAATTTTTTTTTGTACTGTGTGTGAAAATAGTATTGATACCCTTCAAACAATAAAAGTCTTCCTCGACTTTAAACTTAAAATGACAGAATTAAAACGAAATAGTTACCATGTCAACACTTAAAGAATATTAGAACATGCAAAGAGGAAATACTTTGAGGAAATACCTACAACCGCATTGATAGTAAAGTGTCATCTCAATGGTGCAGATGAGACCATACTATCAATGCAGTTTCGTTTGCACCATTCTCAATGGTGCAGATGAAACCACACTATAAATGCAGTATCACTTGCACCATTAATGGTGCAAACGAAACTAATTAGTCTCCTCTGCACCATTGATGGTGCAGGTCAATGGTGCAGACGGTACAACGGGCTTGCGATTTCCTCTGTCAGGCGTCCAGTGAGTGATGATCTTAGCCCACCTCTCCAGGTGCATTCGCGCTATGTGGCCAGGTATTAATAATTGAAATTATGTTATATTTTAAAATTAATGGAATTTAACTTGAGTGAATTGAAAGTAATGTAATGTAACTATGAATGTTAATAATGATAATTGTAATATCACGTAATTATAAATTGATTTTGCATACCGTTAAAACGGTGAGACATGTAGCACTGTGTAATATTATGAACACCTCTGTAAACATACCGTGTTTCTGGCAAATAAATAAATAAATAAATATTATGAGGTATAAACGAGTATGTACCGACTACCGATTTTTGTCACAGTTTTAATATTAGTAATTAGCTTAAAAAAAAAAAATACTATTAAATAAACACCACTTTCTTACGTAAATAGTGTAGTGCACAATCGTCAAAAATAAAAACTATCGAAAGCTCATTGTAGCAAGAAAACCATTGTCAGGGATAATTTCATCAGCACACGTCCAATTTCCGAGGAATCTATTGTGTTCAGTAGCAAAAACAGCGGGCGGTCAACTAATTCAATAGTGAACTCCGGGTTACAACCCTTCAAATGCTACTGCATTTCAAATTCAACTTTAATCTTTCAATGCGAAAATTTATTATCGTTCAGCACGAATCATCTTCGATTCGAAAGGAAATACCTTTCGAATCGAAGATGGATGTTTTAGAATTCAGATTTTGGACTTTGTCATTGTATTTTTAAGGTGGAGTTTGGAGTGTAAGTGTGTTTAGTAGTGTAAATATTTTCGAATGCAAAGAATTTGCGAACTAATCATAGGAACACGTGACACAGCCCGCTGTGAATGCATCGCGAACGCTCATGATTCATTCTGTTTGATATTTTGTTATAAATGTAAAACCATTTATTTATTGTGTTTATTTGTGTTAAAAGAAGGCGTATTTGGTTTGATGTTGGTTTCGATATTTGATAGCAAATTGATAGGGTTCAATACTTTTAAGCCAGTTTTGTGAGAGACTTAATACATTTCTTTTACAATTTTTTTTTTTTTAATTTGAAACCTTTTTTAATTACCTACGTATAGAAATATGTTCGACCTAACAGAAAAAGAAAAAAAAATGTCTTTATGAAATATATTGAACCGCATAATCAAATACTTATTAGACAATTCTTTTAGGTATAATAAAGGATGATGCTAATTTTGGTCCCACCGTCCAACAGCCACAATACACCATTGGATAAGTATTGTTGACTTGAACAACCTCGTAAGTAATGATTACTTCAATTTCTATTAGTGCTGGGTAAAATATGAATTGAAAGTAAATATTAATAAAGATAATAATTATAAACAATTTATTAACTTAACCCCACAACATCCACATATGAATTACAACACAATCCGCAACCACCAAAGGTATTCTCCAAATATAAGCTGAGTCAACATAAGCACCCCTCATGCCAAAATGCGATTCATTTCCGTAAAATAAACATGTGTATGAACACACAGAATTGCAAATCGACCTGTTAATCTAATAAGAGAGGACCGGCGTCGTCACGGTTCATTTGAAAAAAGAATGTCACGTCAATTTTTTTTTTTTTTTTTCGTTTTTTTTTGTTGCTTCTGCCAGGGGATGTGACGTTGACAAATATAAAAGCATTTCCTGTTGGCATCGGGTATATTTCTTTTTATATTTGAACAGATAATGTAGATTGGATGTTTTGAAATATTCAAATGTGGCTGCGAATGATGGTTTAAGAGCGTGAAATTGTTTGTTGTTTTTTTCAACTTTTTTTTTGTTATAATATTTGACTGTTAAGCTGTGTCAAACATTATCCACTCTATAGGCACGCTAAAATCATACAATAATTTCTCGACTTATACACCGTGACTTTTTAGTCGTCTTATAAAAGTGGTCCAATCAATGTACCCGACATAAAATAGCTCTAGGCGCGATTTTTTTTTTACCTACCATAATAGGTACAAAGAAAAATAAGAAAAATAAATAATACATTACAATAAAATTATGAAACTTCCTGTTAATAATGTTTACGTGTCAAATGGGAGAACACTTACCCAGCGATCGACTCCAGTAGATCATCGCTCGAAACAGGGTGTTTTATCTACGTCATGCGTCACATAAAATAAAAAATACTGAATAATATTTTTATTTTTAAATTATTAAAATCTCATAAATACCATTTTTTTATGAATTGTTAGTAGTCATTGGATCCATGAAGTGGGCTGCCGTTGTAAGACGACTAAAAAGTAACGGTGTATAAAAAGATGCATTGTAAAAACTTTGTTGAAACGTCAGCCCCTTAGGTATAACTACTACTATACGATTACTACTACATGATTTTTTATTTTCTTCGACTTTTAAGCTTTCAGCATTTTATCCCCAGACTACTAACAAAATGAATTTCATTCTTCCTCTTAGTGTCGCAATACACAACATTTTATTTAATTAAGACCAAAATTAAAACTCCCTACTGCAACCGGCAGCAGTTAAAGGGTTAAATGACAAGCCATTCAAATAAATTCCACTACGCTTGAATGCAACAACGTGGTTAATCCAATTACTAATAATTCGGTTATTTCTTAACAACCGTAGCCATTGACGGGTTAACCCCTTTTCGCAGATGCTACCCGGACTTTGTATTGTAATAATGAACCTGAGTATTAAAGTTTTAATTGAATGTTTAGACCATTAAATCTTAACTGGATTAAATATATATTTTTGTGAAGAATCTTCGGGTAAATAGTTTAAATTGCTATCATATACGTGAATTTCAAGGAATTTATTAATGTTAAATTTCTTCGGATAAGCGTGATCTTTTTAAGTTACTTCGAAACTATGACCTCTGATCAGAATGATAATTACGAGGTATTTAATTTTGTTTTTTAAGCGTATGAAAAGTGGGATGTTTACCTACCTGATTACCGTAAACATCGCACTGTTTATTGCTGTGTGAACTGGGTCTATTTTCACCAAATTTACAATTAAACTATACCTTTTTTGACTTATTAAATATTTTAATTTTCCGCCTACCAATTTCAATTAACCCCACAACTGCGACCCGCTCCAAACTACCGGTACCGGTACCGAAACCCGGTACTCTCTCGACTTAATCGCGGCCGCATTGTTGATAGCGCTCCGTAATCCGACCGCACATTAACAGTCCGTCTGCACACGACAGCACAATACGCGTCTGGCCATACGTTAGAACTTTGTAAGGTATGACGCGGATTTGCGACTGAAATACGGAAAACGGACCTGGTGTCAAACTACTTTATATGAAGCTTTGGCATGTTTTGTAGACAGTCAGTACCTACATTTTGTCGCGGAAGTCTCGATTGTAATCGCAAACTATTTAGATAATAAACAGCAGTTGTATTTTTACACATAGTAGTATTAGGTGTAGGCGAGTCTATTTATATTATCAATAAACTTTAGACTCTAAAGCAGTCATTAATTAAGCAGCTATTAGTTTAAGTGATTAGCCAGTTGCTTAGGTAATAGGACAACTGCATAAAACGATGTATGGAATTTTCTTTAAGTATCGTCTAATTGAGAATTCTTTCGATTTATTCAAACACCAACGTACCTATTATTCTTTTCTTCTACTTCTTTTATTTATTTATATGATAACCTAGTTTGTAACAACTTACTTAAACAAGATAAAGTGACTCCATTTAATATGTCTAGCGTAATACATGGTACCGATATTTTTGTTAACCCCATTCTAGCTACGAGTATGCGAACGTTTCGATCACCAGTCAACGAACTAAGCAAAGGGGTTAAGTTGCTAGAATAGTTTATACATGCAATACTCGTAGTTTTCTTTATTCAACATTAATTTAGTTTTCCTAGAAACTGTTTTAGGGTAGCTAAGTAATCTAGACTTTGCATGTTGTTATACTCGTAGTATATATACGGAAGGTTAATTGTGAATGTTGTTAATGATCTTGTAATGGAATATGTAATGTTGTCTGTCTGTTACTTGAAAACACCTCGTTAGAAGTTTATTCCATTCATAGAAAAACACATTGTTCCTCGATTTTTTTTAGGTTATTATAAATTTGCCTGCGTTCGATTCTTTATTCAATTGCATTGGTTTTGTTGTGGTTTTTATAAAAATTGTACTAAAAAATAACAACAGTTGTACAGTGTTTGCGACAAATCGCAAGTCTTGCTAAGACCTTAGCGTATTAAGTTGCATCTAAGACTACCGTCTTGTTGCAACAGTTAATATTAAATTAAACTTAGACCCGAACCATTAAGACCCGTCGAACGCATTTGCAGGGTTAACGCGAACAATTTTGGCTGTGGTCATTGTGTGAAACAGTTTTCATTATAACTTAGTAAACTAATTAACGTAGTCTTGCGGGGGTTGTAACCGATTTTCAGTTTAGTAAAATTGAATTCAGTACCTGAGCGATGCAATATTTCGCCGGATAAAAAAAGGCGTTTAGTATAAAAGTACAACACCTACACGCTCAAAAAGTATGGAACAGCTGATTTTGGTGTATATCTAAAACATTTCAAAACAAACAAAACAAAACAAACAACAAACAAACAAACAAACAACAAACAAACAAACACAAACAAACACAAGCACAAACATTTTCTCGGATTTTCTATGATGTTTCCCTTCAACGAGGGTTTAATAGATTTACAAAAAACCGGCCAAGTGTGACTCGGACTCGCGCATGAAGAGTTCCGAACCATCGTAGTTAACCTCGTTTAATTTTTAATTTGTTTTTATTATTTGTTGTTATAGCGGCAACAGAAATACACATTCTGAAAAAAAATTAACTGTCTACCTATTACGGTCATGAGATACAGCCCGCCGATAGACAGACGGTCGGACGGACGGACGGACGGACGGACAGCGGAGGCTTAGTAATAGGGCCCCTTGGTGAACCCTAAGAAAAATACAGTAGTGTCTATAATTAATTAAGGAAGATTAAATAGAAAAGGTAACCGGCAGGTCCTCGTCTTTCAAAAAAAAAAAACAACAACAGTTACAACAACATTCAATACCAATATACCAATTCATAAATTACTCAAAAATAAAAACAAAAAGCTCAAAATACCGGGACTATTTGTGACGAACGACTGATATCATTTTAATTGGTACTCCAACCATCTGGTACCAGTGCTGGTGTGTAATTTGAGCACCATTAGTACCGTGATGGCTTTATTACTCACTATGCTTTATTTATTAATAGCTTCGCAAGTACCGGTTGTTTTGATGTACGATTCAATTCATTAGTCGTGGTCGTTATTGGTCTGTTTTTAGTTAAAAGGCTCTGGGTTTAAATTTTTACAGTATTTTTATAGGGCTTTTCCATCAGAAATGTTTCAGTACCGGCCAGGCTGGATATGTCCCGGTTGACGGCAATAGGCTCGCTGCCTATTACTTGGGACTTAAACATAACTGGCGAAATGTGGGTGTACTACTACACCTCTGCCTAACCCTTCGGGGATTACAAGCGTGGTGTTATGATGCACGTCATGTCCCTGCGTCAAATATATTGTTTCTTTCTTTTTTCATTATGTTAAACGTAATTGGAGATTGCCTCGTTGGTCTAGAGTTGACAGCCGTGACTGCTGAACAAGAGGTTCTGGGTTTGATTCTCGAGTCAGACAAAGTGTTTATTTATTTATTATTTATTTATTTATTTATGCAACACTTAACAAGACATTACATTAAGATAGAAGAGCACAAAGGGTGTTATTGGGTTTTTCCATCAGAAATTTCTCAGTAGCAGCCACTGAGTCTGGATCTAAGCCCGGTTGATGGCATTAGGCTCGCTGCCTACTCCTTGGGACTTAAATAAAAGTTCTATTATATCGCGTTCATGTTCTATTAGGAACACTTTCGGAGATTACAGGCGAATGTGATGTTTTTTTTTCATATGGAGTCCTGACATAGCCAGGTGGCGTTGCGGCAGACTATGTAGAAGATGGCAGGACGACCTGGATGAAACAAACGACTAGCGGTTAACTTTATTCCTGGATCGATTGAGCTGGAAGTCTTTTTTTTTTTTTAAATTGCCCCACACTAGGAATTTCTCCTGTATCGTGAGTGCATCTACAAACATTTAAACTCACATACACAAACACCCAGACCCGGAACAACTACCTGTAGATCATACAAATATTTGTTCCGTGTTATCGAACCCGCGACACGTAGCGCAGCAGTCAATCGCTCAGCCACTGCGCCAACCGTGCCGTCAAAGTCTCGGGGAGAACAATTTGTTCAGTAATGGGCTATGAAAAGAGCTGACAGTAACCGTAAACATCTTCCTTATTCCTTACTAATATTTATAAATGCGAAAGTAAGATTGTTTGTTTGTTACCTTTTCACGCCTAAACCACTGAACCGATCATCATGAAATTTTGCATATACGTTGTCAGGTGTACAGAAACGGACATAGGTTACCTTTCAGCCCGAAAAAAGTATTGTTCCCGAGGAAAACAACAATAACGTTCTTATGATGATAGATGGCGCCACGTGTCTTTCGAATCATGATTGAATTATATTATAACAACAGAGTACAATCCGAATTGATTGTTAAATTCTAAATTAACGAGCGAAGCCGTGGGCTAGTATGTGATAGGTAGGATTTTCGTGATTAGCTAGGTTTACCTTTTTTTTAAATAAATCACATTTCGTTTATTCATGAGAACTTGCAATAATTCTTTAATAAATTACGTTTTTATCTCCCAACTAAGCACGAAAATAAAACACACGATTACCCTTCATCCTCACCGATATAAAACTTGTATAGGTGTTTTATTATTCTACCATCATTCCTTCAACATGGCAATGCACTTTTCAGATAAAACTGAGACGCTATGGCCAATAAAAACTGTCGAATCGATTGAGCCGTCAATACGTAATGCTATTGTTTATTGTTTTCTGAAACGTAAAGTATACGACCTTAAAAATAGGTTCGGTAAGGGGTTCACAGACGACCGTGTGAAACGCTGCGACTAATCGTTCCATAAGTAAATATTTGGCTAAAGCGACCACCGGTTTGCCGAACAGCAACTTGACGGCCAGCTACCTCCTTCCTGACAGATATAACTTTTAACTATGTTATGAGGTTAAAGAGAAAAATATCATTAATAGAAATATGTCATGAAAAAATTGATGAGCCTTTTGATGTTTTTTGGGTCTTGCCTTATTAAGTATGCATTTTTTGCTTGACATCATAGCCAAGCAAAAAAGTCTAAGCCCAGAAATATATATAAGGTAGCTATAAAGGGAGTAACAAGACCCTTAACGAAACCGAAAGGAACTTAGGACACAGCCCATACCTGTACAACGACCATACGGAGATATTGGGGGTCAAAGTTCCAACTATTTCACAAGTTTTTTTTAAAATAATTTTTAATCTTAGATTTTTACTTTAAACACCTCCACAACCCCCGTAATATTCAATACATCCATCAGCACAATGTTTAGACTGCGTTATATTGAGTCCTACCGCAAAACGTAACTTTTCACCCCATAAAACGTCATTTCCCAGCAATAATTTTTGCGCAGAGTTACTTAGTTTGATGTATATTATGCTTGATTGACAGCTTCGTGAAGGGTCCGTTTACACCCTGTATAAGAGATTCTGTGAACAGCAATGTGACACAAAAAACTGCTTACTAATATAGAAACATAAGATCGATGAATACCAAACATATTTTCAGAAATCGACACGTTGCATCATTCGTCGGTCTGTCTGAATGTCACTTTATACTGCGGTGTTTCAGAAATTGTCTCGAATTTATGAAAGGACTCAAACTGTCATCGTATTTACAGCTGCATCCAATAGGATACCTATATTTGATAGTTTCAAAGGAATGCACCTCGGAATTATTTATTTATTTTCAGCAAATCGTCTACCAATCCTCGAGGTAAAATAAAAAGCTGAACTGGGAAGCAAGTTTCAGATACTATTTGGCTGAGACACCATATTTATATTTCTTTACCTATTGCTTCTGATTGCAGCAGAGCCTAACAGCCAACAGGAGGCTACCTAATGATTTTTACATCTAGCTAGTTGTAGTTAATACAATCACAAATACGCTGATTTGATATTAACTTGTAACGATTCTTAACTACATGGCTACTTTGACAACCGAGTTAGAGGTTGTATTAGAAAAAAACAGCTGTATTCTGTATCTATACTAATATTATACAGAGGTAAAATTTGTTTATAGGGGGTAATCTCAGGAAGTAATGAACCAATTTTAAAAATTGTTTCACTGGTAGAAAGCTACATTATTCGTGAGTGCTATAGGCTATAAATTATAAAGATATCATGCTTACTAGCCGAGCTATCACAATTTTCGCGGACGAAGTTGCGGGCGAAGTGCTAGTTCGAAATAATCTAATTCAAGCAGCAAGCAAGAGAAACACGGTACCTTTTAACCAAAGAAAAAATTCACAAATGTTGAACCGAGCAACTGCACAATATTTCCACAAAAAATGCTACGTTAACGAAAACACTAAGTAAATTAATTCCACCATCAAAACGGCAAAATTAAAAAAAAACAGCACCTTAATTATTCAAAACGGCACATCCAACCCTGCAATGCTTATGCAAAGTAGAAACGGCAAAACAAAAATGGGAGACAATATTTATATCTCTCACGTGTCATTGAACACAAAAAACGGTACCGCAAATGTATGCAAATTTTTGTGCGTTTTAGCAAATACTCTATATTTGCATAAACGCTCAATATTAGATGGTTCATACGCATATTAATAACGATTATGAACGCCATTTTAAAAATGTCGGGGTGCAAATGACCGGTCATTTTCTCTGTCATCAATTGAAGGGTTGGCGATTTTTCACGTTTCCAATAAATATGATGGGAAGTTCGGAACTGTGTGTGTTGAATAAAATTATTCATAGGTGCATTAATTAATATTGTCCCGTCATTAAAAGTAATGAAAAACGCACACGTATTTGCACCCCTATGAAAATTAAAATTAATGCTTTTTGAATTATTATTCAGTCAGTTTGTATTTTCAGTAAATGAGTAACTATCACTGACTGCCTCGATGGTCTAGTGGTCGCAATCGCGACTTCTAAGCATGAGGTCCTGGGTTCGATTCCTGGGTCGGGAAAATTGTTTTAGGGTTTTTCCTTCAGGAATTTTGCAGTAGAAGCCACGGAGTCTTGATTTGTGCCCGGTTAATGGTAATAGGCTCACCCCCTATAACATGGGACTTAAAACATAACTGGCGAAATGTGGGTGTACTATTAGGTACCCCTCTGCCTAACCCTTCGGGGATTGCAGGCACAAATTCAGGCTCCGTGGCTACTACTGAGAAATTCCTGATGGAAAAACCCAATAACACTTTGCCCGAACCGGGAATCGAACCCAAGACCTCATGCTCAGTAGTCACGCTTGCGATCAGTCGACAAACGCAGTCAGATCTACAGCGCAGAAAGTAAATAATATGTTCACTAATCCTTTACCACCAACAGCCTACCTACAAACATTTCCTTAAAGGTAGAGTTTCGAGCCAAGCGTCACAGACGCAGCGTCTATAGCGTCACCGCCGCCGCGTCACTAACGCCGCGACAGTGACACTTTGGTGACTTTGGATACCGACGACAGACGCATAGTCGCATAACTTTCGCCGCGCCGGATTGATCTATAAAGCAGTCTTATCATAAAACATGGATTAACCTCAAAATACAGCGACACTGCAAGCGCGAACGACAGACGCGGGCGTCTGACAACGCGGTCACAGCGACACTGACGCCACGTTAGTGTCGCTGCGCTCGAATGATATTCCCTAGAATTTCATACATTTGCATAGAATATCTATCTGTCGCTCTGTCGCGGCATCGCAGATGCGGCGCCACTGACGCTATAGACGCTCGCTTCCAAAATCTACCTTTAATCAGAAAAGCCTGACAATCAAAACAGAACGTATCTAATCTCCTCGTGGCACAGAGTATCGTAAACAATTAACCGGAGTGCAGCTACTAACATTATTGTTAAGCCTATTAGTGATACAGACATCTTTTGTCTTCTTTTTGCTGTGGTGCAAGTCAAAAGCGGACGAGAATATATTTTATTTAAGGGAGCAGTGGTGGCCCAGACAACCAGTTTTACAGACAGACATTACAGGTAGTCAGCAGCCCGAAAGTCTGACAGCTGGTCTTACCAAGGGTTATCGTATTACCCAGTACTAACTGGGTTTTAGCTAGTCTTACTAAGGGGTACGAATACGGTACCCCTTAGTAAGACTAGCTGTCAGATTTTTGGGCTGCTGATTACCTGTAATGTCTGTCAAAGATCCACAAATGACAGCCGGGACCAACGACTTAACACGCTTTCCGAGGTACGGAGGAAACTCAGTAAGTAATGGGTGGTCACACATCCACGGCCCAACCCAGAAAAGCACGGCTTAACCTAAAGATCGATCCGAACGGCTGTTATTATTTTGCCACGAGGCCACACAAGACATCTAACGTCACACAAATCCCACATCACGCAAAGTTTACTGCGAAAGGATCAGCCAATCCGGTACCATACATACAGGGTGTAAACAGACCCTTCACATAGCCGTCAACCAAGCATTCTGTACATCAAACTTAGTAACTTTACGCAAAAATTATTGCTGGGAATCGACTTTTTTTTTTGGGGTGAAAAATCACGTTTTAAGGTAAGACTCGATGAAAAGCACTCAAAGCATTGTGCTGATGGATGGATTGAATAGTACGGGGGTCATGGAGGTGTGTAAAGTAAAAATCTTACATTAAAAGCATGTATTTAAAAAAAACTTGTGAAAAAGTTGCAACTTTGACCCCCAATATCTCCGTAACTAGAAGGTTCCCAGGTATGGTCTAGAACAAAAAAATGATCGCAATAACGGGGAGAACAAGTGCCTTTCAGATGTGTTAAGGGTCTGTTTACACCCTTTATACTCATTTAAGCATCTGTGTCTCGGCCGATCCTAAAGTAACACTGAACTAGTACATTTATTTGTTAAACCTTTTTCTCTCACGAAAAAAAGGTACAAAGGCGAACTTTATGCCTTAAGCGTTCTGTTCCAGTCAACCAAGGGCGCTGGAGTTCATCACTTGCACCACACACCATCTCACCAACATTGACGACTATTTATCAACGTCTATCCACCACCGACCATCCGATTACAGCGTGACATTCTCATTTCTATCCGCCCCTTGTTTCTTCAGATTTCCTTATAATTCGCCTTTTGATTCCCGCTCTTTATTAATCTTCAATGTCATTAATTAACATCAATTCGGATTATTTATGGGGCGTTGAGAAAATGTTTTTATTAATTCTGTCTCGAGATTTTGAATGGATTGGCGTGTCAGAAGGTTTTGTTTTGGTAATTAATTTTGGAGATAGGTTGACTCCTTTTTTTGTTGGATAGTCGAGAGAGATGTTGTCTTCACGCTCTTTTCTGAGCCGGGGCTGCGGGACTTTTCTAAAGAGATACTGCGCGGCCCTGAAACACAAAGGCCTAAGAAGGAACATGGGTGGGTTTTAGTCAGTACAAGTCTGACACTCCCTCCCGCTCCGCCCAGAGCGGGAGGGGTCATTTGATGATTTCCCATCCGAAAAAAAAGGCTCTTGTCTGAAATTGGCACAAAAGCATTGGGCAACTATAGTAATTGTTTTCACAGGTATTTAAAGGGGAATTCAATTGGCTCGCTAAAACTTGAGCCTAATTTTAAGTCATCATCATCATCATATCAGCCAAAAGACGTCCACTGCTGGACATAGGTTTCCCCCAAGTGACGCCACATTGACCGGTCCCGTGCGACTCGTATCCAGCGGATCCCAGCAACCTTCACCAGGTCATCGGTCCACCTAGTGGGAGGCCTTCCAACGCAACGTCTTCCGGTTCGCGGTCGCCACTCCAGAATTTTTCGGCTCCAAACGACCGGCGAATTTAAATAGGTGGGGTTTTTTAGTAGCTGGCCTGTTCTTAAAGTGGTCGCAGTAACTTAGCTGGGGCACCCCAACCAAATAGGTTGGGTTTCCTTCCCCCAGCTAGAAATGACGAGGAGGAGAACAGCATTATTTTAGTCAGTTAGTTAGTGGCGAGTTTAGTTGTAAGTAGTTACAAATTACGAAGTCAGCCAATGTTTTTAGCTAGACGACAAATCGGTCCATTACCTATTCAAATTATAATTCTTTATTTCAGACATGAGTCCAGGGCTGCGGGACTGTTCGAAAGAGATACCGTGGCCCTGGAACACAAAGGGCAAAGAAGGAACATGGATGGGTTTTAGTCAGTACAAGTCTGACACTCCCTCCCGCTCCGCCCAGAGTGGGGGGGTCATTTGACGATTTCCCAACCAAAAAAAAAAAAAAGACATGAGTCGATAGTGTTAGTATCAACAAAATAACTTAATAACTAGTGTTAGTTATAAGGAGATAGTACTTGACATGACAACTGGTATGGCGACCCAGTGGCGCAGCGGAACAGAGTCCCACCGATCTGAGAACACGCTCAGGAGACTGCTGGTGGCGGTGCGTTACCGACCGGCTATAGCTATATATTTAACAATTTATGTACACACTAAAATACAGAAAAGAAGAAAGGAACAGAAAATAGTACAAAGGTGATGCTTATTTCTAAAGAAATCTCTTCCAGCATACCTGCGAAAGGAGATACTAAAAAAAGAGATGTAGACATAGTGTGTTAAAGAAGAAGAGAAAATGGAATACATAAAACGTAAAGCAGAACTATTTAAACATAATAATATAAGAATATACTAACATACTTATAAACACAAAGACAAAACATAACAATACTGTAAATACAATAAAATAACTAATAATAAATACTTATGCAACTATGACGAAATGGAAAGATAATGTTCTAACACTCTTCTTTTGAAAACTGCAACAGTTTGGCCTTTTTTTATTATGGCGTAAAAATCGTCTGTGCGCGCCTCCGCAAACATAGTTGACGCACTACAACGCCACGACAGTCCCAACAGTATCCTAAACGCGTTATTATATTACACACGCAGATCGCTGTACGTCCTCTGCGTAAAACTGGTCCAAAGACTGCACGTGTAGAATGCCTTATATCAAGGAAATATAAAAAAATAACTAAGCCAAACCTAAATAGGTATCTACATACTACGAAAGTACATTCCACTAACAAGGCGTTACATTTTTAACACTCCCGGAACCACTCTTAACCCTTCCGTGTTCACGGCTCAGCATTACGCTACTGACCTATAAAGGGTCTGAGGGACCCCAAACACTTGACAGTTTTTTTTCAATTATTCAAAGTACTCTTGCTGCGTGTCTTGGGGAGAAATGGGGTGGCAAACTAAGTGTTGCAGTGTTGGGTAGCTTTGTAGGGTTAATGTGGTAGGTATAGCGATTTTTAAGCACGACTTTTAAACAGGGTTAGAATTTATAAAGATAACTATTTTCTAGGGCAAAATTATACATACTGATGATTTTTTCGTTTTTTTTTTTTAATTTTATTTGTAAATGTGAATTAGTGCAAATTATACCTAAGGTTAGTGAACTAAAACTAAATGGTGTTGATATTTATTTTCTTTGAAAAAAACATTTTTTATATCGATGTTAGTACCTAATTATTTGATAATTTTAAAATATTCCTATGAGTATTACCAGTGTTTTTATTAACTGTGATTGTCGTCACCACCTAGTGTTCTTATATATAGAACAGCAAAATTGTTATCCCGCTCGTCAGCCTGACCATACTCGCCTTTATAGTCATTTTGCTTCAAAACGTCATTGAGACACTGGATCACATTCTCCAATGACTTTTTTAGTTATAGCGTCTCGCGTCTCTATAGTATTTTAAATCTCTTTGGTAATATCCATAGGTGTGTTACCTTCTATAGCCTATTCTAAGTTTATCAGAATAAGGACATGATCGTCGTCACCTTTATCTAAACTATAGTTTAACCGACTTCTAGTCGGTAGGTACAAAATCTACCCACTGGATAGTACCAGTACCTAAAGGAGAACTTTTCCCCAAGTTCCGCTCTAGGTACTAATTAACATAAAAAGCACCTCTTAAACACGTGACGTCATCACACCCACTCCAGAACTTTCCCAGTGTAATTCCGTGCTATCGCTGCAGGTTCTATTTCACATAAAATTATATAGCGCAGCGAACAGCGTGCGTCTTAGTCCTTTGTTATAGCTGACCTTGCTTGAATGTCAAGGATTGAAAAAGGGTCTGTACTGAATCGGTAGTTTTTTGTTGTATCCCTAAAAACACGCGGTTATTGCGCAGTTAGTGTTGACTTTAGAGTTGCATTACCAAACTAGTTGGGAAATATTTCTAACACACCTTTGTCGGTTTGTCTATCTTACCTTCCTACTAACTGGGTTGTGGAGGTCAGATAGGCAGTCGCTCCATGTAAAATACAGGTAATCAGCTGCATTCGGTTAGACTGGAAGCCGACCCTAACATAGTTGGGAAAAGGCTAGGCAGAAGATGATGATGACCTTCCTAACCCCTCGCCACTAATCAAAGCGATCGGTCATGTAAATCCCCTATTTTAGTGTTCATAATCATCTCTATTCATTTGTTCGAAAAAACGGTCTGTCATTTTTTTTCTCATTAAGGCAAAATGGTGTCTTCTTTCTTCGACGTTTCACAAATTACTATAGTGTGTATTTATCAAACTAGTCAGTTTTCTCCATGGGACCAACGTCGTAATGGACAAAATGAAAACAAGTTGTCTCATACATTTGAGTCGACTACTATACCTACTACAGCTTAAAGGATGAAACAAACCAAAAGCTATGGGAATATAAATTATCCATAACTTTAAACATTGTAGTATACACATTTTAATGATGTCCAGCAATTTTGAAATTTCTTTTCTTTTGTTTTCAGCAACATTCTTCATCATTCTCCTGCCCTTATCTCAATTTATTTGGGGTCGGCGCAGCATATCTTCTTCTTCCATACTTCTCTAATACTCGTCATCTCACCAGACCGCTCCTTTCTTCCTTTATACAGTCCATCCATCGTCTCTTTGGTCTTCCTCTACTCTTATAGGTACCCCCATACTTAAGTACAAATGCTGTATCCATAATAATACTGTAACACCAAATGATTTGAAAAGAGTAACCGTGGAGTTTCTTGCCGGTTCTTCTCCATAGGAAACGACCAACCCGAACCGTGCACCTTTTTGTCGACGTTTTATAAGTGCCCATCGAGGCCTATGTGAAATAAAATATTTTGATTTTGATTTTTTGATTTTACCCATTCATACTCAAAACTTTCCTCACGACATTGTCAGAAAATTTCATCCCAAATAGAAATAATCGAGTTAGAACCACAGCATCCACGTTCAATGTGAATGCCAAGGTCTAGGTCAATCTCTACAAGATCCAGATATTCATACTGAAACATCTGAAGGTCACCCTTTGTTAGAAAGTATTGAAACAAGTCTGAAAGGAAATGGAAAATGTATTGAACATTATCTTAAAGTTATTACTTTATTACAATGTTGGTTGGTGAATGTCAAGGCTGGAGAGTGCATTTGTCTTTTACGCATCGCTGGTTGTGTGTACAAGGTGGAGACGACAATACGACAATTTTGGCCAAAGTTTTTGAAGTAGCGAGTTGGCAACATGTATTTAACGTTAATACCGATGCGGGATTCGTTAACCTGTTGGTGGTAGCCTATTATCTACACTATGTAGAAAATGCTAAAAATGAAAAATAACGTCCTGTGAACAAACTGCATACAAAATTCAATCGAAAATATCCAGTAATTTTCGATTGAATTTTTGTATGCAGACTGGTAACGTCATGAGTTACATACAGTTTAATTTATTGTCGCATTGTCGTCTCCACCCTGTATAGATGTTTGTTGTGTTATTTTTGCGTAGGAGTACAGTATGTGCGATGTGGGGTTTAAAGTAACACTGTTATAGCTTCTAGAAAATTGGCTTTGGTAAGGGTTACACGAATGGATTATGCGGGAAAGCGGGTCCGGCGGATTATAACTGCGTTCAGTTATTTATCTGCTACACAAAGTTTGTCGATAATCAATATTCTTCCATTAACAACATTTGTTGAAAAAAGAAACAACATTTGTTTTTTTTTGACATTGAGCTCGTGACAAAATAATAACAGCCGCCCGGGTCGATCTTTAGGTTAAGCCGTGCTTGCCTAGGTTGGTCTGTGGATTTGTGACCGCCCATTACATACCGAGTTTCCTCCGTGCCTCGGAAAGCACGTTAAGCCGTTGGTCCCGGCTGTCATTCGTAGATCTTTGACAGTCGTTAGGCAGTCAGTGGCCCAAAAAGTCTGACAACCAGTCTTACCAAGGGGTATCGTATTACCCAGTACTAACTGGGTTGTGGAGGTCTGATAGGCAGTCGTTCCATGTAAAATACTGGTATCCAGCTGCATCCGGTTAGACTGGAAGCCGACCCCAATATAGTTCGGAAAAGGCTAGGCAGATGATGATGAACAACATTTGTTGAAACAGTGCTAAAAAGTCTTTTGGCTTTTGAATTACATTTTACAGTGGTCGTAGTTGGTAAACATTCCTGAAATGGTTTTTTTGAAATTTGTAGACAGAGAATATCTTCTGTGAAATTGTTTGTTTCGATTTATGGCCACGCGCCTGAAAATCCTTGCACAATTATAGTCGTTTTTAATTCGTCAGTTTATTTATAGACTAAATAAATTACTCAAAATTTAACAGGCAATCAACAAACAAATTACTTTCAACGGACCTGACAAAACCTTTTCCAAAAAAATCCAAAGACCGCTTTGCGGAAACGTTTCAAATTACAAAAATTAAAGTCAACATCCCACAAAAGAGTTGCCCTTTAAAAAAAAAGAAAAACAAGATGGCCGCCATTGTCATGTGTCACATTACTTCACATTTTTCCCGCCAACCCGTTGGCGTTTGGTACATTTACAGAATTAGTGCGAAACCCTCGAACAAATGGAATGCGTGTGGGCCACAACGGCGCAGACGGCCTAATGTTCGTCCATCAGGCTCCTAAATGGCACACGTCATTTACCAATTACGTCCCCCAATAATTGGTTGGCATCACTTTGATCGTCATCCATTGCTGACTCACTTTAACATCTTCTATGTTTTCCTTTATTGGTGCAGCAATGTATGATGAAATAGAAATTGTGCCACTATTTTGATGTTTTCATGGTGGGAGGAGTTGTGTCCAGAAATTATGGTTCGAATCCATCTCAGGCCTCAATGACGTCATTCGGCATCGCAATGACAGGGTGGCGAAAGGCATGCAATAGGATTTGTCTATACAGGGTGTATGTTGCGGTGTTTTGATGAAATTGCAGCGCGCCCAGTGTAATGTGGAGTTATTTGACTATTGATTAGGCAATGTCTGCATGTGGGGTGTGCGCATTATAGCAGTCTGAGTACTTTCTGTCATTTGTTTGGTATAATTTGTTTAGGTGGAACAGTTGTAGGTAGACCATGAAATGTATATGGTTGACAAAAATGGAAATATTTGATTGTATAGTCGATTTTCGTAATTGATTCCAGAACTTCACTTTGGTTGAAACTATCTAGCCGTCACAAACACAAATAGACCTCGTTTTATGACACAAACAAGTGACGTTAAATTTTGGGAAGTGAAAGTAATTATGGGATCCATTTTAACTAAATAATTTGTATAGGATTAGACAATAGCTGTAGGCGGCGTAGAGGATAATGATTCTAATGAATTCACTAGCATTTAAATTTCCATATTTACCTGCTGTTTAGATATTGCACTTTACTGTCATGTAATGGATCCTCATAATTTCTGTGATGGGGGATTTGTTGTTCTTTTAGAAATTGCGGTTAGTTTCACAGGGCTTACACAACATGCTAAGACATGCATTACCTAATGATTTCCGGACATTACATCACCAACATGCACATCCACACACGGCCGTTTACCCTTAATACCTCATAACACCCCGTATTACCCCATAATCCGTGCACACATCTGCGATGACCTAGTTATTCCCCATTTTTCTGTAATTACTCACCGCTCTTTGTCGACATCCCCTGTAGGGTTCGTGGTGTTTGCCTCGACTACTGTGACTGCGGTGTTGGGACGTACTTAAGTCAAAAAGATTTGTTTTCTAAGTCTCTACTGAAGATTAACACTGCGCTGGCTATGTCTGCTGTATGCTCAATGAATTGTGAGCCAAAAAAACACTATGTGGAGTCCTGACACAGCCAGAATTCCTCGCGGTAGACCGCGTAGAAAATGGCAAGAAGAGCTGGACAAAACCAACTACCAGTGGTCCACATTAACCCAAATTCGACAAATCTTAAAGTCATCAATTATCATGAAATCAGTCTTATACCAAATCTTTGTCTCATACTTACTCCAGACACTTTAGCCAAGTCCACAGTCGGAGCATCATCAAATACAAAATAATACTCAAGTCTCCGTGGATCGTCATCGTCACCTTCATATAGTTTATGTACAACATACCTGGTACCCTACTCTTTGAAAGTATAATGCTGGGGGAGCAAGCAGTATGAAAATCATCACGCTTTTATCAAGGGAAGTGGTGGCAGGGTGGTAGGTATGGGTATGTGAAAAAGGGAAGATGATTGATGGTACGAAGAGGCGTGCTGTAGCTTAAGTTTTGTGATGATGTCATGGGAGATACAAATGGAGATGTTTTTCTTTGTCTTTTTTTGATTTTAATCTGGGTTTTTTTTTTTTTTTTTTTAACGTGGTAAAATCATCAAATGAGTCCTCCCACCCAGGGCAGAGCGGGAGGGACTGTCAGACTTGTACTGACTAAAATCCACGGTGTCCTTCAGTAGCCCTTTATGTTCCAGGGTCACGGTAATTTTATGAGTCCCGCGACCCCGGCAGGCTTTGGCCCTCTAGAGGGGGGCCCCGTCATTATGCTGACACTCTTTGAGGCGCGCGTGGAACACAACGCGCCGTCGACCCGGGCATGGTCCATGGTCGGACAGCGAGTCGCCCATTACTCGCCGCCCGCATGCCCGCGCCTACGGTGGCCGGAGATCGTCTGCCGACGTCCGGCGCCGTGGGCGTCTACCACTGCGGCTGGTGTGGAGGGAGGACGCTGTCCTCTCCCTCACGCGGCCCGCCTCCTCCTTCGCGAGCATGACTGCTTCGCAGAAGGAGGCGACCGCTTCCCACTCCGTCTCGCCCCGCAGCATGGCCTCGACCAATGCCGGGCGCGAGAGGGCTCCGCCTATCGCCGCCGTGAGGACACGGCGGTGCTCTGCCCAAGCGGGGCAGTCCTGCACCGTATGCTCCACCGTGTCCTCCGGGCGGTCCTCGCAGTGGTGACACCCAGGCGTTTCCCCCTTCCCCATATGACACAGGTACCTCCCGAAACTTCCGTGTCCGGTGAGGACCTGCGTCACGCGGTAGGTCAGGACGCCGTGACGCCTATCCAGCCACTCCTCAAAGAGGGGTCTTACCGCCGCGATTGCGGCGTGCCCGATTTTAATCTGGCTTCACTTGAGTTGCGTTGGTTATATATTGGTCAGATTTCATTATAATTATTACAGAAGGTGGCAATTCATTGAATATAGAAGGTGGCTATGCGATAATTCATTTAAGTAAGTAAAATTGATTTAGTGGTCGCGAGAGCTACTGCTGAACATGAGGTCGTTGGTTCGATTTCCAGGTCAGACACATTGTTATTGGGGTTTTCCATCAGGAATTTCTCAGTAGCAGCCACAGAGCCTATATTTGTGCCCGGTTGATGACCATAGGCTCACCCTGTATTATATGGAACTTAAACAGAACTAGCAGTATAAGTTACACATTAGGTGCACTACTAGGCGCATTATTAGGTACACCTCTACTTCACCTTTCGGGGATTATAGGTGTGATGTTAATAACATCATCCTTACTATGATATGATTCTCCTCTCTCTCCACTCCGACTGATCTGCTCGTTTTTCTGTTGCAAATAAGTCATCGTCAACAACACTGCGATACTGATTTCTCAAAACTGAGTAATCAAACACTTTTGTTACACACTCGTCAATAAAAATGATGGCATATTTTCCACCACTTTACATCACCAAAGCTTACATTTTAATTGACCCCTTTGACCACTTCAAACAACGAATCTTTTTGTTCTATTCACTGCTTTGAAACCCCGCTTGCCACAAAGCCACAGAAAGATCCATCAGTACAAAATAACAGGAAGCCTAACTCAATAAACACTCAATCATATGCCTGCCCTGGACATAGCTACATACTAGATAAGGCCAACTAAAAAAACCTATCATCGACAACTTTTTCACAACATTCAACAAGATCATCCATGAGAGAATAAGGAGCTCTGTTTGAAGTTCTCGAAACAGAGTTTCAAGGAAAAATTCTTTTTGCAAAAATAAAGTTTTTATGTTGAATAAGTTTACGGTAATTTGGCAGTTTTAACGAGAAGCCGATATTAAAAGTAACATTTACTCGACTACGCCTTTGCCGCTTCATTTTGGCTAAAACAAATCATTCGATCGCACTACCGACCGTCCGTAACCATCTTATTATAATCATCAAAATGAAACACATCTAGTTATCTTTAAAAATCTCTACGAAACATATTCCAACTGAATGAATAAGCCATCACCCTTTGATCTCACATTTGGCGCATTGAAAATTCCAAAGGCTTGATCACTGACGCTGTATCGCTAAACCTATCGCTTTGTCGCTGTAGCTATCATTTTATCGCGATAACTGTTTAATTGAGCGTGTGTTAAACAGAATATCGAAAGCTTTGATATCGTTCTGCGTGTGTTGATTCAATTCCGAAGTATCACTGGTTTTAATTGAATGCGGTGTTCATTTTGACGGGGGCTGTGTTTGTAGGTTGCTGTGGTTTGGTAGCCATATTTGCTGGTGTAATGATTTCGATTTTAAGTGTAAAATATCGTCGGTTTGTATTTTCGAGTTTCTCTTACTTTTTATGTGTGTTAAGATAACTGAGTCTTGCAACAACTTGGCTAAGTAAAAGTTTACCATTGGTTTAATGCATCTTCATCAGAATTTATTAAGGATGCAAAGTTATACAATGTTACACGGGCTTAAGACATGGGATTGAAAATTTTGGGAATAAACCACTCCAGTTAGTAAAGATTCTTATGAATGTACATCTGGTTTATTCTGAACAGTCAATCCCATTCTCTGGATTTTCTGGCTTATTATTTTCATTACAGCACTAGTTATTCTTGTATCTTTAGAAGAAATAGATATAAGATACGAAGACGAGGCAATCAGAAGGAAAATCATAGAATAAGTGTCATCTCATGTCTCAGTGACGCGTAATTGCAAAGTTCAACACGTTACACTTGAACCAACAGCAACCAGTTGACTCTTGCAAGTAGGTTACTATTTTGTTCGCGTTGACCCGTCTATCGTTAGTTTATTTAAATAGCTTACAGAAGAGTAAACCTTTTATTACCAAGTTTACTTTAAATGACAAAATACTCTCTTTTAAAGATCAGAATTAACTATCAGCAACAAAGAAAGTCAATCAAAGTTTAATTTTAAACCGCATTATATCGACGTGTTGTAAAAGGGTGAAGCTGTCGGCTAGCGCGGTGCAATTTGCGAGTTTGATTGATGTCCGTTTTGGGCATTACGGGAATACAGTGAGGTAGGAAACGTATGGGGTAGCGGTACTTCCCTTTAGATCAGTTTTTATAAAAGCAATGGATTTTGAGATTCAATGAAATTATGAGTTTTCTGTGATAAAGCGGTTAGGTATACAAATAGCTCAATAGTTTCAAGGAAAAACTAAGTTACTCTTTTTAAGTTTCTTCTGTTTCACAGCTAATTGCACCCTCCAGGATTTGAAATGAGGTAAACGACAGAGCTGTCCAGGTCGATGTGTACTGGTTCTACAAAATCTCAGTCATCAATTTGAGAAGAAGAAGAATAATAGTTTTAAGAATAAAAATAAAATAAAATAATAGTTTCAATTATGATTTTGAGCAGCGTTTTGTATGTCTGGAAGGCAACTGAGAATAGATGAGAATAACTTTTTTAATAAGTTTTTTTCACAGTAATTGTTCTGTTTGCTGAAGTATTGAAAACTACACTAGTCCAGGTTCTTCTAGAGGAGTGAAAATTACCCTTGCCCCGTCAAATGCAATGTAAGAATCTAGATAGGCGTTCAGTTTATGCCGACTTCTTTTTCCAAGCCTACCGCGAAGCCGCTCACAGGCTTCAGTGTTTTGGACTAAATTAATAATGATTAGCAGTATGTAAGTTTTTATAACTGCCTCGTTGATCTTGTGGTCGCAGTGGTCCTGGGTTCGATTCTCGGGTCGGGCAAAGTGCTATTGGGTTTTACCACCAGGAATTTCTTAGTAGCAGCCCCGGAGTCTGAATTTGTGACCGATTGATAGCAATAGGCTCGCCCCTTATTACATGGGACTTAAACATAACTCGCGAAATGTGGGTGTGCTATTAGGTGCACTTCTGCCTAAACCTTCGGTGATTACAGGCGTGAGGTTGTGTTAGGTAAGTTTTTTTCCATCACCAATAAATCAAAATATATACCACCTATGTAAGTTAATATTCCTTGCAGTCTAACTGCATGGCACTGCTCTGTGGTCTGCCCAGCTACACACAAACAGTGTAACGGTATTTACATCGAAACCTTTGTCATTTACATGAACCGTTTGAATGTTAAACGTTTACAGATTGCTTTTAAATTTTATCAGAGCGCAATATGCAGTTAAAATTGACTATGAAATTGGAAAGAATATTTTTTGGGCATTTATTTTTAATATGGTTTATGTAACAATGGCTTCTCAAATCGTTTTAAGCTGAATCTAGCTGTATAAAGATCGACAAATGGCTTGATAAAAATATTAAATTTAAATTCTGTAATTGGAAGAAGACCTAATTTAGTTCCTTGCAGTACTCTTTAAGTAAATCTTACGTGAAAGTACAATCTAAAGTCCTTATAAAATATACCTATGGCAACTACTTTCCATAAAAATCTAGTTCACCTAAAACTTATCATCGAAACACATACACGTTCATTTTGAAGTACCTTTCCTCTACACATTCTATACAGACTGTCAAAAACATCTGATAAATCTAAACGGTAAGTACTTCAAAGTTCTAAACAGTTGATGACTTTTACAAAATCAACTCTATATCAGTTGTTTGAAAGTTGATTGTCGCGTAAATAAAGGGTTGGAACATCAGCACTATTGCTGAGGATCTCTTGACATACATTGAAAGGGAGAAAAGGGTACGATTGGAGATAGTATTCATGTTTGCCTTTTGACATGTTCAGTTATTCATAGAATTTTGATGTGACCGCTTATAGTGGTTTTCTATTTGTGTTTTGACTTTCATTGTATATTCTTTATCTAAATTCTTCAAATTATTTTGAATTTTGCTTCTCAAATAAAAAAAAACCGGGGTAGGGGTTGAGGGTTTTGCGCATGATGGGCGTATACTGAAACCCGAAAACACGTCAGCGACAACCTTCGGGCTGGAGAATTCCTGTCAGTCTGGTCTGAAGATCCTCCTTTCTCTTTGAAGGAGGAGCAACTTTCTAATTTGTTCTTTATAGGCATAAAGAACAAATTAAAAATTAAGTTAAATAATTAATTATTATTATTTAATTATTATTGAGATCCGTGTAAAAAGAAACAAAACCCATGATGCTTATATAAGCATGAAATAATGATGATTTTGTTAAAAATTTCATGGGTTTTGTTTCTTTTTACACGGATCTCTAATCCCTTTTCTAAAGTAAAAGTACCCCTAGTTACTCCTTATAACATCAGATATACCGCCAGTAAAATCCCCGTCAGAATCGGTCCAGCTATTTCGGAGATTAGACGGAACAAACAGACAGACATACACAAATTTGAAAATATATGCTCGTACTTTTATATGCATTCAGTAAAACTCTCATTATAAACACATACTTCAATTTTATTTATTTGTATAGATATATACATTGGCATTACACATCTGCTGCCCCATAGGTACTTAACAACAAGTAGTTTTCTTCTATCCAATTTCACAACAAACTTTTCATCTCACAAAAAAGCAACGAAGACAATATTTCCGCACAATATCTCATACAATTACGTGCTTCCGAGCTCTATGCTAATTATACTCTCAACTTAGTACTGCACTTGATCTTCCATTTTGTTTTATGATGCCTCGCCATTTTTCCTTTTCCTTTATTTTGAGATAAATGCAGCTTTTTGTGTTCTGAATGGATAATGTGAGCGTTTTATATTGTTAAGTGGTCTTGGGCTTTGTTTTATATGTATGTGTGTGTGTGTGTAGATCGATGTGTGGTTACGATACTATGAGATGTAATAAGTTGATTAAATTTAGGTATGTGTCGATTTAATTGCTCAAGGTTAATTTATAATGGGTTAATATAGTCGTGAATGGTATTGATAGACATATAGCATGTTTGTTGTATTTTTTGAAACAATGAATAAATAACATACATAAACATAACATCACGTCTGTAATCCCCGAAGAGTCAGGCAGAGGTACCGGTGGCGATATGTGTGTGTACCTAATAGTACACACACATATCGCCAGTTATGTTTAATTCCTATGAATGGCCAGGTTGATAGCAATAGGCTCGCCCCCAAGGCGAGCAAGAATGCGTAAAATACAGAAACTTAAGTGTGTGTAGTGTTGTATTGCATTAAACAACATAATCATGAAAATCAATCAGTATTTCCCTCCCAAAAAAAATACCACCAAATTAACAACAGTACTCAATACTCATCTGCAAAAACTCCATTTGGTAGGCAGTAAAATGCCATTGAAAACAGTTTCGTCCATTTGTTTTCGATGCATACGAAAACAATGTTGTGCTCAGAGTCCATTAGTCCAGGGCAATAACGATGGCACTGTAAATATGCAGTCATTGTGGCAACACTGTTGAGTACTGAGTAGCACTAGCTTTTAACGAGAAGGCTGGTATCATTTTTGCGTAGTTTTATGTTGGTTTGGATTGAAAAGAAAAAGGGCGGTTGCAATGTTGTGAAGAGGTGTGATTTGACCAGCTGTCGACTACTACTGATACTGATACTATTAGCTCCATGACTTCCAATTTCTTTGATCGAGGGCCAATGTGGACCACTGGTCGTCAGGTTTATCCAGCTCTTCCCGCCGTCTCCTGCGAGGTCTACCGCTGTCGACTATCATGGGTTAAATGGACAGTGCATTATACAGGGTGTAAACAGACCCTTCACACAACCAAGCATTCTGTACATCAAACTAAGTAACTTTACGCAAAAGTTATTGCTGGGAATGGAATTTTTTTTTTGGGGTGAAAAATCACGTTTTAATGTAGGACTCGATGGAAAGCACTTAAAGCATTGCGCTGATGCATGGATTGAATAGTACGGGGGTCGTGGAGGTGTGTAAAGTAAAAATCTAACATTAAAAACATGTATTTTTTTAAAAAACTTGTGAAAAAGTTGGAACTTTGCCCCCAATATCTCCGTAACTAGTAGGTTCCCAGGTATGGTCTAGAACAAAAAAAATATCGCAAAGACGAGGAGAGCAAGTGCCTTTCGGATATGTTAAGGGTCTATTTATTCCCTTTATGTATGATCTTCTATAGTTTAAAACGTTTGGAAACGTTTAACAGCTGAAGATAATTAAACGCAATGTACTCGTCCTATATAACACTGGGACTTAAATAAAACTGTCGAAATGTAAGTGTACTATTTACACCTACGCTAACCCTTCAGGAATTACAGGCGTGATGTACCTAAGGTATAAGTAAACGCGAGAAATGTTAGCTTTTTTTTTACAAACTTTTATCATTTTTTAACTTACAATGTTTGTTTGTTCAGTTCGGTGCGCGCACTCGTGTTAGTCGCACGCCTTATCCGTCTATAACCCCCTCCCAGTTACTTCGCATCGCCACTAGTGATGGGAACACGCCCGATAAAAAAGGTGTCGATATGGATCGTTTTCTGACGCGCTCCAATTCTGTTGGCAAACGCCCTCTCGAAGGCCCCATCAACCCCAATGAATGGAAAATCCCGAAAAGAGCTGCGCGTCTAGCTGAACAACGCCCACCTGAGCCGATCAAGACTTCCAACAGTTTCGGCCCTCTCCCAGGCTACCAACCATCTGCCGCTGACTCCAGCACCAGACTTCGTGATGCAGTCACCAAAAAGGCCAGCCGCATTCCTCCCATCGTCTTGGAGATACAACCCACCTGGACACATGAGCACATCAGAACCACAATGACGTCCTACTCAAAAAACTTTCACTTGCAGTACAGACGTAATAATCGTGTGGCTGTTATCTGCCATACATCTGAAAGCCACCAAGCCATTAAAGAAGGTCTACGTGCTAAGGACATTGCTTTTCACACGTACTCGCGAAAAGATGAGAAGATGTACAAAGCAGTAATTTTCGGTCTTCCTGACTATGTCGAGGATATCCTTCCAGACGAAATTGCCTCACTTGGGTTCGAGAACGTGATCGTACGAAAAATGAAAGTTCCTGCTGAGAAGACTTCTTATTGCCCTCCTTTTTTAGTCCAGTTGCCACCTGGTGCTGATTTCGTCAAATTTCGACAGATCAGGCTCCTATGCAACACCGTGGTTCAGATCCGAAAATACCGAAGCAACAATCGTTACGGAACGCAGTGTTACAGATGCCAAGGATTTGGCCACTCGTCAACGAACTGCAACTTAGCACCACGCTGTGTAAAATGTACTGATCCCCACCCGACCGAAGAATGCTCTAAAAAGACCAGAGACCAACCAGCCAAATGCTGCAACTGTGGTGGAAATCACCCTGCAAACTTCCGACAGTGCAAAGAGCGCGAAAATTACCTGAAGATTCTGCGGGAACGCCAGGACCAACTCAAAGCCGCCAGGACTATGAAGCCACCACTGAAGACCAACGTAGTTGATGGGCGACCCTGGAACTTCGTTGCTGCTGCTAATACACAAAAACTCACTGTTCAAGAAAATGCTCAAGATCAGGCGACAGCTGACATGCTATCCATATTAATGACGATAAAAACCATCAAAAGCCAATTTATAGGGTGTTACAACATGATGGAAAAAGTTATACTTATTTTAACCCATCTTGGTCAATATGTGTAAAACACAAAATGTACGTATTCTATACTGGAACGCTGACGGCATCCGCTCTAAAATCACAGAACTGTTGGACCTGGTAAGTGAGCTATCTATTGATATTGTAGCTATATCAGAGGCCAGAATAGCCCCCCACATCAAATTGCAAACTCCTGGCTTCACCGGTTATAGGCGGGATAAGAAACGTGATGGATGCGGCCAGGGAGTTGCAATTTTAGTAAAATCAGACATAGCACATACCCCTCTAAATTTACCACCAACCCAAAATTTGGAATGTGTCGGCATTCAACTGACCCTATCCAACCACAAAATGGCCTTTATCTCAGCCTACCAGTCACCTAACCTATCATTGTTAACTACAGACTTGGACGCAACTCTTACAGTCAAAAACACTTTTAATGGGTGATCTTAACACCAAACACCCCTACTGGTACTGCTCTTGCTCTAACATCCATGGCGAGGTGCTTTTCGACCACATGATGAGCAACGAATACGAGATCCATGCGCCTTCTAATCCCACTTTAGTTCACTATCACAGCACACACGTACCTTCCACTCCAGATATTATTCTGGCTAACTCGATCTACCACCTTTCGGAGCCTCTGGTCATCACCAGCCTCTCCTCCAACCACCTACCCGTTTTCTTTACCGTAGATGGTAAAGTCAACAGACACTTCCACAACTTCTTTAATTACAGAAAGGCGGACTGGAAGGGCTACAGATCTTACTTAAATGAGTCCATAATTTTGAGTCAAACTACACTCAACTCACCTGAGGCAATTGACCTTGCCGTTGAACACTTGACCCAGTCAATAACAAGTGCAAGAGATAAAGCCGTTCCTAAAATGTCCAGTGGTGGTGGTCATCAACTGCCGCGACGGATCAGGACACAAATAAAAGTTAAAAATCGTTTTCGCAGACTAGCTTTAGAAGAATCCAATCCCCATTATCGTCGTCAATTATTCTCCCAGGTCAACAACATGCAGAAATGTGTAAAGTATAAGATCCAAACCCTAAACGATAATGTCTGGAATAATAAACTATCTAAAATTACCAACCCAGCTACCGACTTATGGAAAATAGTTAAGTCAATTAACTATCAACCTAACTCAATTCCCCCGCTCTCAACGTCAACCAATACCACCGCCTCCTCAGCCCTTGAGCAATGTGAGACACTAGCCAATACCTTCCTAGACAATATGAACCTGACCAAAAATTGGGTCAGTGACCCTAGCATTGAAGAGGCAGTGAACGACAATGAGGTTGCTAGACCGTTTTCAAATGAAGGACTATCCAACACTTGTTAGGCCAAATGAAATTCGCAAACTTGTAGCAAAGCTAAAATCAAATAAAGCGCCTGGTTTTGACGGCCTGGGAAATGTTTTACTGAAGAACCTCCCTCAGAAAGCTGTTGTGTTTTTGACGAAGGTGTTTAATGGATGCCTACGCATTGCATACTTCCCGAGGTCCTTAAAACACGCTAAAATCATAGCCATTAAGAAACCTGGGAAAGATCAGTCCATTCCATCTAGCTATCGACCAATCAGCCTATTACCAAGCATAGGGAAACTACTAGAGTCTGTCATCCTATCCCGCCTCTCTAAAGCTACTGCACAAATCTTGATCCCTGAACAGTTTGGATTCCGAAGTTCACACTCGACCACGCAACAGCTAGCGAGAGTTGCTGAACACGTAGCTCATGGATTAAACCGCGGTCTTTCTACAGGCATGATTTTACTAGACATTGAAAAAGCCTTCGATTCTGTTTGGCACGATGGTCTTTTACACAAGTTGTTAAAACATGAAGTACCTATTTGTCTAGTAAAACTCATTCAAAGTTACTTGCGTGATCGATCTTTCTCTGTCTATATAGGTAAAGACCATTCTGCTCCCAAAACCATTCCAGCCGGTGTGCCTCAGGGTTCGCTCGTGGGTCCTTACCTGTTCATACTTTTCCTGAATGATATACCTAAACAGGCTCACACACACCTTGCCATCTATGCCGATGATACAGCCACATTCACGACAGACAAAGATGTCGACATAATTGCGGGGCGGCTACAATTTTCATTAGAATTACTTGGCCAATATTTTAAGACCTGGAAATTGAAAGTAAATTCTGAAAAAACCGAAGGAATACTATTTACCGGTAAGCGAAAACTTCCTACTAGACTCGTTAAAATTGATGACTTTCAAATTGCGTGGCGGGAATCGGTAAAATACTTAGGCATAATTCTAGATAAGACGCTTAACTGGAACAAAAACACCGAACTAACCATAACTAAAGGTGCGAAAGCCCTTAATTCACTTAAACCAATTTTAAATCGAAAATCCATTCTCAGTCCCAGAACTAAACTGCTTACTTATTCAACATTGGTCAGACCTTGTTTAACATACGCAGCACCTGTCTGGTCCAGTGTGGCTGAAAATAAGTATAACAAGCTTCAAACCATACAAAATAAAGCCTTAAAATTATCCTACAATACACCATTTCGCACAAATCTCAAAACACTACATCAACGCATAAAGTATCCTTTCCTAAAAGATTTTATACTAAAGATCTCACGTAAATTTTATTTGCACAAAAACCCATCACACCGAAACATACTAATATCAGCAATTGGCAACAGTAGATTATCGACACTGCCTTACGCTCGAACGTACAATCGATACCGACTCCCCCATCACTACTTCCTCCGTGACGTATCATGACGATAGCTCGCTTACTGGCCGACGCCGATTGACCGGCTGTGTATTCGCAATCTTTGCACAAAACTACCCGCTACCTACCTTATATTATTATAACTTACCATTATAATAAAATGTACATTTTGTATGTAAGTTATTGTAAATATTATGTGGGTCCTAACTAAGACTTGCACATATATAGTTAATCGATGTTAATCAATATGTTAAGTCAACACCTAATAAGGTAATAATAACATGTTTTGATGTTTATAAAGGCGATATAATTATTTAGCCTATGTAACATAATAAATCCTGAATTGCTAACAAATAGAAAAAGATCATTTGTAAGCAGATTGTATTAAAATATTATATAAATAAAGAATATATAAAAAAAAAAAAAAAAAATTTGTTTGTACGTTTGTTTTTTAAATCAAATCTTGTAACTGAATTTTAAAACAGTTATCCCTAACCGATTGAGCTGAAATTTTACATATTTAATTTGGATGACAATACATAGTTAGCTAAGTGACATCATTCAAATCCAATTCCCAAGATTAGTTTTACGTCAAACCTTTTTTTAAAAGCTTTTTTGTTTTAAATGTATTTTCACAATAAGTTTGTCAATTCCTTTATTTGCACTTGCCTGCTCTTTTTTTCGATCATCCATATGCATTTCGTTAGCGGTAGCTATACAGTAGCTACATTATTTATATTTCCTATTTTTCTTATTTCATTATAATGTATGTATTTCAAAAAAGCTCGGCTTAACGTGTAGAAAATCCAGCAAACACGATGCGAGTATCCTTTGCTTTCTATGTTTTTTCGTATTCTAACCCGCCATGTTTTCATTCCACAAAAGCGATTAATGGTCTGAAAAAGCACCTTAAAGGTTTTTACAAACTGGACTGTACCGCACCAGAATCGTTATTGAAACATAGAAAAGAATTGGGTGTACAAACACTCATCAGATGGTTCTGTTCGGATTCTTGGGTATATTCATTATTTCCGTACACACAAGCTTCTCTTCTATATCGTAGTTGTGTGTACAGGTATTGGTCTCGTGACCAATGTGCGAAGAGTTCATTCACCCGGGATACCGGTAAACACCGTCGTGGCCAACATAATCATCATCATCTCATTAGCCTTTTCCCAACTATGTTGGAGTCGACTTTCAGACCAACCGGATGCAGCTGAATACCAGTATTTTACATGGAGCGACTGCCTATCTGATCTCCACAACCCAGTTAGTACTAGGTAATACGATACCCCTTGGTAAGATTGGTTGTCAGACTTTCGGGCCACTGACTACTTAACGAGTGTCAAAGATCTACAATTGATAGTCGTCGGGACCAACGGCTTAACGTGCATTCCAAGGCACGGAGGAAACTGGGTACGTAATGGGTACAATCGGGAGCAGCAGGCCAACATGTAACGCTAAAATGGGCAAGAGCCTTAACAAATCTTTTTCATACCCAATGTTACCTAAGCTCGTCCAAAAAAAAAACAGAAAGCAAACACCGACCTAACCTAACGAAGCGAGAGGTTGTGTGTTTTTTTTCACCGTCCATGAAACTCCACACGGTTATTCTAATTATCTTGCCTCCAGGTCGTTTTTGAGTATATCCCCGATATGCCCTTTGTTTTCGAAGAGGATCGTAAACAAGGATAAAAAATATTTTTTCCGTAGAAATTCGTCCGTTACCATATCATGCTTTAGGCGAATATGGAGATCGTGTTTTGGTTTATACCTTTTTAGACAGACTTCAGTTCATGAAATAAAATCTGTTAGGTTTAGCTTTCTAAAAGGAGCTCTAAGCTAAAGTCCGTGTAGCTGATCCTTTTTAACCCACGACGCAAAAAGAGGGGTGTTATAAGTTTGACCGCAATGTGTGTGTGTCTGTCTCTGACACCGTAGCTCTTAAACGAGTTAACCGATCTGGATGCAGTTTCTTTTTAGTTGAAAGTTAGTTTCTTGGCGATGGTTCTTAAATACGTTTTATCAAAATCGGTGCAGCGATTTACTAGTTATGGGGGGTGAAAGTGCGATGGGGGTTTTTTGAATTTTTGCATATTATCTTCTTTTGCGTTAAGTTTACTCTTGTCATGTAAATATTTCCATTAAAAAAGATATGTTATGTTAAAACTTCATACAGAAGATGTAAAATCTTAATGTTTCAGTAAATTCATTCCGCACAGAGATAACAGTGGAAGGTTATGGGGGACACCTTTGCCCAGCAGTGGGACTATACAGGTTAAAAAAAATATTATGAAAAAGTCTTGACAGTTTGAGCCAGGACTTATCCCATTTTTTTTTGTAAGTTTCAATTTCCTGTGTTTAAGATCCGTCTATCTATTAGAACAGTAAGTACTTACTGGGTTGTGGAGGTCAGGTAGACACTCGCTCCATGTAAAATGATTTGAATTGAAGAACGAGATCTCCTAGCCACAGAAAGAAAGAAAGAAAGAAAACATATTTATTTGGCACATGCCACAAGTGCACACAACAAACAAAAAAATAAAAAAAACTTATATATATGAACTTATGTATATCTTCTACTTAAAAGGAGGTCTCTATGTAAGATTTACTGTAAAAGTTGTTGTAAAATGTTGTCGTTGTAGTTTTTTCTGCAATAAACTTTTTTTTTTTACTTTTTTTTTAAATACTGGTATTCAGCTGCATCCGGGTATACTGGAAACCGACCCCAATGTAGCTGTGAAAAGACTGGTAGATGAAGATATCTATTAGAACAGTATGCTCTCAACTTATACTGTCACTTACGGGATATCTTCCGTGATTGTTCATTATTTTGAGCTCCCGATATTTCGGCACTCTTGCAAGCGCCATGATCGCGGGTTCACAGTCACGGAAGATATCCCGTAAGTGACAGTATAAGGTTAGTTGTAAACCGTGAAAGCTTAAAACAGTATGCTCTCATCCAAATCTACATACACACCGTACCACATTTCCAATCTTCGCACAAAGAAAAAAGTTATGCCTGACACACATACAGCCAGCTTTAACCCTCCCCAAAGGGTGGTAGCAAGGGATTTTTTCTCAAGGCATGGTGATGAATAATTGGCGGGCCCTCCCCCGGTTCAATGCACCTGCTTGTCTACCTACCCTCTATTTGCAGGGGTGCTTAGATACTGAGTCAGTGTGCCACTGACATTCTTGTGTGTCTTATGGGTATGTTGGTGTCATTAAGTGGCGGAGGCTTAAATGGGATGGATGGAGTTGGGGTTATAATTGATTGAAGAGCAGTTGGAAATGTGTTTTTTTGAAACGTGAGGTATAAAACTTGTTTGGAACATGGATTTGGAGAATGTTCATAATTTTGGTAGCACTGGTTGGTGACATTGTTGGTGTCATTGACTTTTTGGCCACCGACTTCTGACTTCCGACTTCCGAGAGTAAAGTTATTTCATTCTTTTTAAGTCGGTTTTTTTTTGGAAAAAGTTTTTTATTTACTCTGTTTAGTTGTAGTAGGTAAAGCACAATAATTCTTGTCATAAATCATTCTTACATTGTAACTAGAAGTTATTAAGGACCATCATGTCAACATAGGCCAAAAAGAAAAAAAACCAAAACTACTGAAACGATTTTGATGAAATTTGCATGGGCCCAATTGGAAAGTATATCCCTTCACATAAAAATATTTTTTTAAATCGGTTCGTAAATGTCGGAGGTATTAGGTAACAAACATAAAAAAAAAACAATTGAGAACCTCCTCCTTTTTTTTAAGTCGGTTAAAAACTAGATGGAGTTCTGTAGTTTCTACTTATCTATATGGCGTAAAAAGGTGTAAAGTCGATAAAGAAATATTGATTAATCCTGGCACCAAACTGTCGTGGTTCTTTTTATCGTCGTAATGTTATGAAAGTATTGGATACTTCAATAGACAGATAGTCATAAATGACAATAACTAACTGGAAATCAGTAATATGCACCTGAGTTGTGCTTTTTTTTTCTTTTTCTATTTTTTTTTTTTTTTTGGTTGGGGAGTTATCAAATGACCCCCCCCTTTTTTCTATCTTCTTATAAAAAGACTTTTTAGAACACAAAAATGACGGTAATGTTTTCCCCATTGTTTGTGTTTTTATTTTAGTATATTCGTGTAAATGTCTATTTACATTTATCAAAATTTTGATATATATTTATAGTATTTTATTTATACTTGTAGCTAATCTTAGTATTATTTTTTTATTATTTTCAGATATACACCTACCACTGTTTGTCTCTGCATCACCCAAAGGTTGACTGGTAGAAAATGCCTATGGCATTAAGTCCGCCTCTGTACTTTTGTGCTTAAATAAAAAGTCAGTAAAAAAAAAGTCATCCCCAACAATCAACGACTACGCAAAACTTAAATTAATCCTCACAATTTCAGCTCCAATTTATTCCCATACGTTTTAATCCCGTCCACAGTCCGCACGATGACATAATTATCCCGTGGACGTGTCGCCGCCGTACCGGACGGTGTAATGGACACACGTCCCATCTAAATGACTCTCTGCTACATTTGCATATTAAATATTTCAAGTTTTATGAAGGCGATTCTAGTTTGCATTGTTGGTAGTTAGTTATCTTTGTTTATCAGGTAAAATTAACTAGGGAGTGAAGTTATGTTAGACAAAAAAATGGTAACTTAAACTTAAATTGACTTATAATATACTTTATTATTTCCTTTATTTCTTTTCTATACATATTGTTTATATTTTTAAATATTTCTATACAAAGTAATATAAAAAAACATTTAAAAATATTAAAATAGTAGCCCACCGGCATCGGGAACAGGGTCCGATCTACTAGTGGTCAGGGCTCTTGAGAGAGGAACCTCCTAACTTATTATTAATACTCCAAACGGGTTATATACCATGTTTACTGTTTTTTATGAGTTCCCGATATTTCGGCGCTGTTGCAAGCACCATGATGACGGAGAAGCTAAAGTTAAAACTTGTTTTTTAACTGAAGTGTTAGTTGTGAATTGACTTGCGCTTAGCTGGGAAGAGTAATCAGCTCCTCAGCAACGCGTCTCTTGCCCATTTTCAAAAACAACAATTGTAAATCGTTCATATTAGTAGTTTCTGTCCTAAGCATGTAGGTAGTGATAGTCAGCTTTTAAGGGTTGCCTAGTAACAGATTTTCATCGGTATTGTCAGACAGCGAACCTTTTTTTTTTTTTGATTGGCAAAATCTTCATTTTTATAGATGTCTGGGGCAAGCGGTGGGTTACGTCAGACTAATCGACTAAAAACCCACTGTTTCTACTACTACCACGTGTTGGGGGCCCAGGAGATACAAGTACATTCGCGCGCACCCCCGACTGGTATCAGCTCGCCATTACCGGCGGGCCCCATCACCAGGTGCGGCCTATCCAGCGACCGCACGTTCTCCATGAAGGCGCATAGGAACCACTGCGCGCCACCTATTTGAGCCTGGCTGGTCGGACGACGACTCAGCCCTCAGCGACCCTGAAAAAATGGAGATTTCGAAAAATTTCTGTGGTAAATATATGGTTTAGGGCAATTTGGGGTCGTTTGTGTTTCGGTGTCCCTTCCACCTTGTATACAGGGTGTTTGTTTAAACGTGGGCAATACTTTAAGGGAGTGAAGTACTCATAAATATGAGCAACTCTTACTATGGGGCTAACCATGAAATATGATTTAAAAAATCTGCTGTTGCCTACATTTTTTCGAGTTACGCGACCAATAATGTGTGGAGCAGCTGATATTTTTTTCGCGATTTCATGGTCGGTCCCTTAGTAAAAGTTGCTTATTTTCATGAGTACTACAGGCCCCTAAAGAATTGCCCACGTTTAAAATAACACCCTGTATTCGTAGCAGGTACATGAATATATATGATTGAATGATTAGATATATCATATTATGAATAATGAGGTAAACAAACCGGATATCCATTAACATGCAATCGAGGCGTGTCAGATCAAATCATCAGCAGATCGTCGATGTCAACAGATTAGCTTCGTGTTTGTTCATATTTAAGAGTTGGACGCAAGTCATGAGCTTGTAGAATATTGTGAAATAATTTAAGCTCAATTAATTTCAAGCTTGACTGCCTCATTGGTAGTAGTCGCAATCGCGACTGCTGAGCATGAGGTCCTGGGTACGTTCTCGGGTTGGGTAAATACCTATAGCGTTTTTCCATCAGAAATTTCTCAGTAGCAGCCACGAAGTCTGGGCTCGTGCCCGGTTAATGGCAATAGGCTCGCCCCCAATTACATAGAACTTAAACATAACTGGCGAAATGTGAGTGTACTATAAGTTACACCTCTGCCTAACCCTTCGGGGATTACAGGCGTGATGCTGCTGTTGTTGTTGTGTGTGGCTGTGTTGCTTTGGAATTGTAGTAAATATTACAATTTTGACACGGTTACATTGCTTTTGAAAAACAAAGAGGTTCTTTATTCTAAAGGGTTTTATGTAGTCGACTTCATTATTGATTTTCCATTTTTGACAACAAGTTCCTTATAATTGAAACTTCAATAAAAAGTTCGAAATAAATCTTGCCGTTTTGTGTCAGGTGGCATTAGACTTATAGTGACAAAGCAACGACGAGCCCCCGTAGCATGACAACCGTAGACAACGATTTCTTTGACAGAAGAATCGACACAATGACAGATTTCTTTGCACTATCTGTCATTTTGTCGATTCTTCCGTCAAAGAAATCGTTGTCTACGGTGGTCATGCTACGGGGGGAGGTCTCACTTTGAAACCCTCGTCATTGTATTCCAAACTGTTAATTATTGTATTATTTACATTCATCGTTAGAATTTAGGAGGAATTTAGGAATTACCCTAAAAGTCAGATTGAAAGAGCAAGCCTCTTAACCTCCGGGCCATGTTATCTGACCTGATTACCACTCAATTTGCACCACACTATAATAGTCATTATGTAAACTTAGTTCAATTACATCGTGAGCTAATGAAGATCTGGCTGATTAGTGTTAGATATATTAATACGTAGGTATTTGTTAACTGAGTGTTTCTGGAATTTTCTTAACTAGAGAAGCTAGGAGTAATATTATAAACGTGACTTAATATAAGACTCGAAAATTGAATAATAAGACCGCTCATTGTGTCACCCTAATGCTATCTAGTCTGTATGTGTTCTATATTGTAATAAGTTATTTTGTTGTTTACTAACACGTTGGATCATTGTTGTCCGAAAAATAAAGAATATTATTATATTATTTCCTTTATTTATTTTTACACATATTAAATACATTTTTAAATATTCTAATATAAAACCATTTAAAAAACATTTAAAAATATAAAAAAATAGTGGTCCGCCGGTATCGGGAGCAGGGTCCAAGCAACCGGTGGTTAGGGCTCCAGAGACAGTAATGTTTTCTAATATGAATGTTACTTGTATGGTGTACATACAGTATTCTATTCTATAATGTAGCCGCGGTGACTTTTTTTTGAGATGGGGTGTTCAGATACGTACAAGACCGTTTCGTGCATTGTGCCATAAAAGGTACAGCTGCAAAAATGTTGCAGATGTACACTTTATTTATTCTACTACGTCTGCATTTCTTTGGTTACCATTTGAATGGTTGTGTCATCCTACTGCTGGGCAAAGGCCTCTCCCATGACCTCCAAATCTTTCGATCTAGGGCTAATGTGGACCTCTAGTCGTTGGTTCTGTCTAGCTCGTCCCGCCATTTTCTGCGAGGTCTACCGCGTCGTTTTTTGGCTGTGTCAGGGTTCCACATCTTGGTTATTTAGCCCCATAGCTCGTCCAGCATACGGCAGACACTTCAACGGCAAAAAAAAACTCTAATAAGGATTTTTTTTTTGTCAGATTTAATTTTGTCTTAGATCTTATAAATCCAGCATTGCCTTAGCACCTCATACTATGAAATCGTACCATTTATCTGTATTCCCTTCCAGAAACATCTTAGCACTCAACCAATTACCATACATAGATGAACCAAGCATTACCGTTGAGTTCTCGAGTCGCACGATAACGCTAAAACTCCTTCGTAGTCGCAATTTGCGCAAATTGCAGAAATTGCCGCCCGTACTGAACTGAATTGAGAACTTGTGTGATATCGTTAGCACTGGCAACTCCCTAATGTAGTTTCTGAAACCGCGTTTTAATGTTAAGTGTTATCTAGTTTTGCGTTTTGAATAATTTTGTTGTCTTCGTTACTTGTTTTGTTTTTGGACCAGCCCCCGTAGCATGACCACCGTAGATAAGGATTTCTTTGACGTAAGAATCGACAAAATGACAGATTGTGTCGACACAATTTCCCTCTTCGCCCGTGATCGTGTTTCGAAGCAGACGTGTGTCGAATTAAATTAAATATTATTCATACGCGTAAACACAGTTTAGTAGATTATCAACTTTAAACTCAGAAAGTCAGTGCATAGTTTCCTAGTAGCGGGAATAGCTGTGAGTAAAGCATACCGTGCGGGCCAAGGTGCGTCCCTCCAAGCGCCCTCAGCCCCGCGTAACGAGAGTGTTACTAATAATTGCCATCCCGCTTGCACGAGTGACGACGCTGCGGCTGCGCGCTTAGTGACTCACATCGAGCCACAATAATATTATCACACCGTTGTGGCCGAAACAAAACTACGCGCACGCGCCTGCGCCCTTAAGGTATAAGCAGCGCACCACTAGTGTTACTCAGCATAAACTCTGATTGTTTCGTGGTTGATATGAATTCTCTGATGAACAAATCATTATCGGATACGGAAATTTGCGGTGGGGGAATGGACAAAACACCACCAAGCTATGTATCTCAGCGTGCCAAAAGAAGTAGGGAGTACATGGAGGTTTCTCTTGGTCAACAACTAGACGATTTCAAAGAGGAAATGAAGAGAATGTTATCGACCTTCACTGAAAAACAAGGGAAAGACATACAAATAATGAATACAACACTGCAGGAGATTCAACAAACTAACATGAATATAGAAAGTTCAATTACATTTCTTACCGCACAAAACGAAGAGTTGCGAGGGAAAATTGCCCATCTTGAAAGACAGAATATAGAAGACAATAAATATATCACTATTCTGGAAAATAAGCTTGAGGACCTGCAAATGGGAAGCCGAAAAGGTAATCTGGTGATAAAAAATGTACCTAGAAAAAAAGACGAGACCAAAGAAGATCTTATTGAAATGACCATGTGTCTTTTCCAAAATATGGAGTGCAGCATTAAAAACTACGATATAAAGGACATATACAGAGTGCGCGGAAAAACAGCAGATAAACAAAACACCCCCATTGTCGTAGAAACCGGCTCCACAATCTTAAAGACTGAGATTTTGAAAATGGCAAAAGCATTTAATATAAAACATAAAAACAAATTATGCTGTAAACATATGGGTTTTAAAACTCAAGAAGAAACACCAGTTTTTATATCTGAACATCTGACCGCCAAAGGCTCCCGTCTCCACTTCCTCGCGCGTGAACTTACCAAATCTGGAACACACAAGTTTTGCTGGACAGCCTACGGCAAAGTTTACACTAGGAGGGACGAAAATTCTCCAATTATAGTTATCAGAAATGAAGACCAGGTACATAAGCTTTTGCTAGAAAAATGACTATTTCCCTGTAAGCATATAGTTTACTTTCACGTTATCGTTAATTTCTTTTTATTATTTCATATTCGAGATATGTCTCGTAACTTACTTTTGGTGTCATTTTGCCCGATTTCTTTGCTTTTTTTCTTTCTACCCGGCCCTTTATTTTTTTTTGTTAATGTCTCTTATATACACATTTACTCAGTACATAATTTAACCATAATCACACAAACAACAACAACGAACACACAAATTCACTACACATATCTACAATTTATTTACTCATTGATTCACTCAAACATCAGAACGTTCACAACAAAACAATACTCCTCACTCAAAACTCGTGTTACAATCATTCCAGTGGTAACAACTATTCGCCTATCTAAGTATATTGAAATATACACTTTCTTGATTCACATAGTCATCATGGATCTATACTGTTATAGTGGATAACATATTAGAAACTGTATCTGAGATAGACAAAATTGAAATTGCCCGTTCTGTCTATTGCGATTACTCAGAACTTCACAAACACGTTGTAATAAACAAGAACGACCTTACTATCATATCGCAAAACATAAGAAGCATTTATCGTAACTTTGACGATTTTATTATCAATCTATCTACCCTTCATCTCGAACTAGATATTATTATCCTGACGGAATGTAGATTGTGCCCTAATAAACCTATTCCGCAAATAAACAACTACCACACTTATATGACGACCCGACAACTTAATCAAAATGATGGGGTGGTTGTATATGTTAAATGTTCTTTAAAGCACAAAGTTGAGGAAATACAGCTTGACCAAGCGTCTTGTCTACGGCTGGATGTTCTGGGTAGTAACGTTTATTGTATATACCGCTCGCCTTCATACTCTAATATTGATAGATTCATTGATTCTCTTAGTACACAACTTAACATGATTTCTTCACAAAAAAATACTATTATAGCTGGAGATATAAACATCAACATCAAATCTAAGGAAAATGAATCATCCCAAGATCACAAGAATAGAACTAGTTACTTAAATATGCTATCGCTTTTCGGTATACTGCCTGGACATACGCTTGCAACCAGAGAACAAAACTGTCTGGACCACTTCATGTTAAATATAGACAAAAAGAAGTTCTCTGCCTCCATCGCTATCTTACACTCAACTATCACTGACCATTACACCACTTTCCTATCTCTAGCAAAATTAAAAAATGTTTATACAACAAACAAAATTACCTCTGCAATAAATTACGAGCAAGCTCTAAAAGATCTACAGCAAAAAAAAATATCTGATTTATTATTTTGTAATGATCCAGACTTATTAATTGATTCCTTAATAAATACCTTATCATCTATTATAAATGACAACACGACCGTGAAAACCATTCCAAACAGTAAACGGATCATCAAGCCATGGATCACTACGGGTATATTACGCTGTATTAAAAACAGAAATAAATTGCAAAAACAAACTCGCAATGATCCGCACAATGAAATACTAAAAATATCTTACACTAGATACAGGAACTACTGCAATAATCTAATAAAAAAATTAAAAAGGCGATACGAACGGGACTTACTTGTAAAATCTGTGACCAACAATAAAATACTTTGGAAAAACATAAAAAATATAACATACTCTAATAAAATAAAAAATCAAAACATAGAATTGTTGAATATAAAACCTACCTCTCATGACTCGATTAATTATATTAATGATTATTTTGCAAACATTGGAAAACATTTAGCCCATCAGATTCAGCCAAGCTTAAATAAGGTCCAATCCCCAATTCACCCAGATACATCTCCGCTGAATACTCTCGTATTAATTGACACTGACATAACTGAAGTAAACAGTATATTGTTAAATTTAAAATCTGAGAGTGCCCCAGGTTGGGACAACATCTCAACAAAATTTTTAAAGTTTATAAGTAAGGAAGTCGTTCCAATAATAACCCATCTTGCTAATCTGTGTCTCCAGCAAGGTGTTTTCCCGGCTCTCCTAAAGCAAGCTATTATAACCCCAGTACACAAGGGGGGGGACAGAGAGGATGTCAATAATTACAGACCTATCTCGGTCTTACCAGCCATATCAAAAGTAATTGAAAAGATTATAAATTCTAGACTTACTAAATTCCTCAACAAATATAACATATTATCTCCGTCACAATTTGGCTTCAGGCAGGCTGTAAGTACCGAAGATGCTGTGACTTCATTGACTTCTCAGATAATCGAGCAACTTGACAAGGGACACAAATGCCTGTCTATTTTCTTAGACATCAAAAAGGCTTTTGACACCGTCTCTGTTCCTATCCTTGTGAATAAATTACAAAAAGCCGGAATAAGAGGTACTGCACTCAGCCTACTAAAGGATTACCTCTCTGACAGGAAACAAAAAGTAAAAATAGGACAACACATTAGTAACGAAGCAGAGGTAACATACGGCGTTCCACAGGGTAGTGTTTTAGGACCTACCCTTTTCTTAATATACATCAATGATCTGTGTAATATTAAATTAACAAATGCCAGAGTGTTTGCTTACGCCGATGACACTGCCGTTGTTTTTGCTGGTAAGTCTTGGCAGGAAATTAATGCGACTGCAGAGGTTGGGATGGCACACATAGCTGAATGGCTAAAAAATAATTTACTAACCTTAAACACCACCAAGACTAACTACATATGTTTCAGTGTTAGTAACCGGACACAGCCCATTGAAGAACTCAATCTAAAAGTACATACATGTGGAGATACAAACAGCATAAATTGTAATTGCCCAAGCCTAAACAGAGTCTCTAAGACGAGATACTTAGGGGTGATGGTTGACCAATTTCTGTCCTGGTACCCTCACCTTGAGCAAGTGATTAGTAGGGTTAGGAAGCTTACTTGGATCTTCAAAACACTAAGACACGTTGCCCCAACTAACATGTTGAGCAGTAACAACCAGCCCAGAAATCTTCTTAACGAAATCTACATTGCTCTTGCACAGTCCGTTCTGCTGTATTGTATCTCCATCTGGGGTAGCGCCGCTAAAACTAGATTTCTGGACGTGGAACGTGCACAACGAGCAATTATAAAAGTCATGTACTTTAAAAATAAAAGATACTCTACTAAAAACCTATACGAAATCAGTAATTTACTCTCAGTTAGAAAACTCTACATAACTCAAACGATTCTAAAAAAACATAAAACCCTTCCATTTGACAAAAACAAAAAACTTAAAAGAAGAAAAGATATAATTGCAGAAATTCCCCAATGTAAAACCAAACTTGCAAGCAGACAGTTTTACCACCTATCAGCTCAACTTTACAATAGGATTAATAAAACCACATATGTTCACAATAGAAACCATTTTGACTGTAAAAAAATTATCACAAACTGGATTAAGTCTCTTAGTTATGAGGATACGGAATCTCTACTGGAATATCATGAGTAATATGTCACACCGTAACGATACACACCTTACTCTTTATCCACACACCACACTACGCCACACTATACAATACCACTCCACATCACACCACAAGACACTAAACCAAACCACACTACATCTCATACACACCACACACAAACTAAATTTGTATACACTACGCTATGCTTACTTCAATCATGACACAAATATTGTATATAAGATATTATTTTAAACTATAAAAATTATATAAATATAAAATATAAGTGTAGTAATTAACTTTTGTTTTTAAATGTTATTAATTCTAAGATATGGAAGAGCGGAGTCTCCTAACACAGGCATTGTTTGCCTAAAAGGAGGCTCCCAGCACAATTCATTGTACATGAAGGTTTTCGTAAAATAAAAACATTTTCATTTCATTTCATTTTCACAATGACAGATTTCTTTCACTATCTGTCATTTTGTCGATTCTTCCGTCAACAAAATCCTTGTCTACGGTGGTCATGCTACGCGTCATCATGATCATCATCATTTCAGCCGAAAGACGTCCACTGCTGGACATAGGCCTCCCCCAAGTGTCGCCACATTGACCGGTCCCGTGAGACTCGCATCCAGCGGAAATACATTTATGGCATCGAAATTTTTCTGATCATCAAATTGAGAGTCAAAAGCTTACTACTCTTTATAATATTACTAGCTTTTGCCCGCGGCTTCGCCCTCGTGGATGTCGAATAATATCCGATTACTTACCTTCATCCCCCTTTTTAAACCTTCGGGGGAAGAATTGTCAAAAACGCAGAGACACGTATAAATTAATTTTCAATTGTCAGCCTAAACACAAAATTTGAAGATCCTAACTTCAAAACTGACGGACTTTCATATAAACTTCCATCCCCTATTTCACCCCTTTAGGGGTGGAATTCTCAAAAATCCTTTCTTAGTGTATACTTACTCTTCACAAAGAACACACCCTCCAAGTTTCGTGCTTCTGGGACCAGCGGTTTGGGCTGTGTGTTGATATATCAGTCAGTCAGTTAGTCAGTTTACCATTTTATATATATACTAGCTTATGCCCGCGGCTTCGCCCGCGTGGAGTTAGGGAATTGCCCACGGGATCTTACTTCTGGAATAATAAGTAATCTATATATCTATCTATAATACATACATAGATTTAGATGTACTTGCTTATAACTTGCAATTATTATTATAAAGTTATATCAATTAAATTAGATACGTGAAATATTGACACCTTGGTTTGAGATTGGACATCGGATTTACTGGATTTTATCTGAAGAGTATGTAAACTTTTCAAGTCAATCGACCCCGAGAGTAAAAAGTTTGTGAATGTGTGGACATTGTAGGCTTTGTAGATTCCCAGCTGCTTGTTAACTTTTGTTAACTTTTTATTTTGTTCTACATTTTTTGTGTAGTAAGCAACGACTTATTGTCGGGCCTACGCTGTCCCCCCATACTTAAGTACAAATGCTGTATCCATAATACTGTAACACCAAATGATTTGAAAAGAGTAACCATGGAGTTTCTTGCCGGTTCTTCTCCATAGGAAACGACCAACCCGAACCGTGCACCTCTTTGTCGACGTTTTATAAGTGCCCATCGAGGCCTATGTGAAATAAAATATTTTGATTTCACAGAAAATTCAACACCCCATTTCACCGTCTAAGGGGTAGGAATTTCGAAAAACTGATACTAACTCTTCACAAAGAATACACCCTCCAATTTTCATATCTTTGGGACCCGCGGTTTGGGCTGTGCGTTGGTATATCAGTCAGCCAGTCAGGACATAGAATTTTAAATTGGGGGATGATTTTGTGATACACGTATCTCATCATTTTAACTGAAGTATATTATGTAGACACATTTTCAAGTCAATCGACCCCGAGAGAGTTTCACAGAAAATTCAACACCCCATTTCACCCTCTTAGGGGTGGAATTTCAAAAACCCTTTCTTAGTGGATACCTACTCTCCACAAAGAGTACATTCTCCAAATTTCATGTCTCTAGAACCAGCGGTTTGGGCTGTGCGTTGATATATCAGTCAGCTAGTCAGGACATTGAATTTTAAATCGGGGGATGATTTTGGAAAAACTGTGGTACACGTATCTCATGTTTTTAACTGAAGTATATGTAGACACAATTTCAAGTCAATCGACTCAGAGAATAAAAAGTTTCACAGAAAATTCAACACCCCATTTCACCCTCTTAGGGGTGGAATTTCAAAAACCCTTTCTTAGTGGATACCTACTCTCCACAAAGAGTACATTCTCCAAATTTCATGTCTCTAGAACCAGCGGTTTGGGCTGTGCGTTGATATATCAGTCAGCTAGTCAGGACATTGAATTTTAAATCGGGGGATGATTTTGGAAAAACTGTGGTACACGTAACCCATGATTTTAACTGAAGTATATGTAGACACAATTTCAAGTCAATCGACTCAGAGAATAAAAAGTTTCATTGAAAATTCAACACCCCATTTCACCCTCTTAGGGGTGAAATTTCGAAAAACCCTTTCTTAGTGGATATCTACTTTTTACAAAGAGTACACTGTCCAAATTTCATGTTTCTAGGACCAGTGGTTTGGGCTGTGCGTTGATGTATCCAGTCAGCCAGTCAGGACATTGAATTTTAAATTGGGGGATGATTTTGGAAAAACTGTGATACACGTAACCCATGATTTTAACTGAAGTATATGTAGACACAATTTCAAGTCAATCGACTCAGAGAATAAAAAGTTACATAGAAAATTCAACACCCCATTTCACCCTCTTAGGGATGAAATTTCGAAAAACCCTTTCTTAGTGGATACCTACTCTTCACAAAGAGTACACTGTCCAAATTTCATGTCTCTAGGACCAGTGGTTTGGGCTGTGCGTTGATATATCAGTCAGCCAGTCAGGACATTGAATTTTAAATTGGGGGATGATTTTGGAAAAACTGTGATACACGTATCTCATGATTTTAACTGAAGTATATGTAAACACAATTTCAAGTCAATCGACTCAGAGAATAAAAAGTTTCATTGAAAATTCAACACCCCATTTCACCCTCTTAGGGGTGAAATTTCGAAAAACCCTTTCTTAGTGGATACCTACTCTTTACAAAGAGTACACTGTCCAAATTTCATGTTTCTAGGACCAGTGGTTTGGGCTGTGCGTTGATGTATCAGTCAGCCAGTCAGGACATTGAATTTTAAATTGGGGGATGATTTTGGAAAAACTGTGATACACGTATCTCATGATTTTAACTGAAGTATATGTAGACACAATTTCAAGTCAATCGACTCAGAGAATAAAAAGTTACATAGAAAATTCAACACCCCATTTCACCCTCTTAGGGATGAAATTTCGAAAAACCCTTTCTTAGTGGATACCTACTCTTCACAAAGAGTACACTGTCCAAATTTCATGTCTCTAGGACCAGTGGTTTGGGCTGTGCGTTGATATATCAGTCAGCCAGTCAGGACATTGAATTTTAAATTGGGGGATGATTTTGGAAAAACTGTGATACACGTATCTCATGATTTTAACTGAAGTATATGTAAACACAATTTCAAGTCAATCGACTCAGAGAATAAAAAGTTTCATTGAAAATTCAACACCCCATTTCACCCTCTTAGGGGTGAAATTTCGAAAAACCCTTTCTTAGTGGATATCTACTTTTTACAAAGAGTACACTGTCCAAATTTCATGTTTCTAGGACCAGTGGTTTGGGCTGTGCGTTGATGTATCCAGTCAGCCAGTCAGGACATTGAATTTTAAATTGGGGGATGATTTTGGAAAAACTGTGATACACGTAACCCATGATTTTAACTGAAGTATATGTAGACACAATTTCAAGTCAATCGACTCAGAGAATAAAAAGTTACATAGAAAATTCAACACCCCATTTCACCCTCTTAGGGATGAAATTTCGAAAAACCCTTTCTTAGTGGATACCTACTCTTCACAAAGAGTACACTGTCCAAATTTCATGTCTCTAGGACCAGTGGTTTGGGCTGTGCGTTGATATATCAGTCAGCCAGTCAGGACATTGAATTTTAAATTGGGGGATGATTTTGGAAAAACTGTGATACACGTATCTCATGATTTTAACTGAAGTATATGTAAACACAATTTCAAGTCAATCGACTCAGAGAATAAAAAGTTTCATTGAAAATTCAACACCCCATTTCACCCTCTTAGGGGTGAAATTTCGAAAAACCCTTTCTTAGTGGATACCTACTCTTTACAAAGAGTACACTGTCCAAATTTCATGTTTCTAGGACCAGTGGTTTGGGCTGTGCGTTGATGTATCAGTCAGCCAGTCAGGACATTGAATTTTAAATTGGGGGATGATTTTGGAAAAACTGTGATACACGTATCTCATGATTTTAACTGAAGTATATGTAGACACAATTTCAAGTCAATCGACTCAGAGAATAAAAAGTTACATAGAAAATTCAACACCCCATTTCACCCTCTTAGGGATGAAATTTCGAAAAACCCTTTCTTAATGGATACCTACTCTTCACAAAGAGTACACTGTCCAAATTTCATGTCTCTAGGACCAGTGGTTTGGGCTGTGCGTTGATATATCAGTCAGCCAGTCAGGACATTGAATTTTAAATTGGGGGATGATTTTGGAAAAACTGTGATACACGTATCTCATGATTTTAACTGAAGTATATGTAAACACAATTTCAAGTCAATCGACTCAGAGAATAAAAAGTTTCATTGAAAATTCAACACCCCATTTCACCCTCTTAGGGGTGAAATTTCGAAAAACCCTTTCTTAGTGGATATCTACTTTTTACAAAGAGTACACTGTCCAAATTTCATGTTTCTAGGACCAGTGGTTTGGGCTGTGCGTTGATGTATCAGTCAGCCAGTCAGGACATTGAATTTTAAATTGGGGGATGATTTTGGGAAAACTGTGATACACGTAACCCATGATTTTAACTGAAGTATATGTAGACACAATTTCAAGTCAATCGACTCAGAGAATAAAAAGTTTCATTGAAAATTCAACACCCCATTTCACCCTCTTAGGGGTGAAATTTCGAAAAACCCTTTCTTAGTGGATATCTACTTTTTACAAAGAGTACACTGTCCAAATTTCATGTCTCTAGGACCAGTGGTTTGGGCTGTGCGTTGATATATAAGTCAGTCAGTCAGTCAGGACTTTGAATTTTAAATTGGGGGATGATTTTGGAAAAACTGTGATACACGTATCTCATGATTTTAACTGAAGTATATGTAGACACAATTTCAAGTCAATCGACTCAGAGAATAAAAAGTTTCATTGAAAATTCAACACCCCATTTCACCCTCTTAGGGGTGAAATTTCGAAAAACCCTTTCTTAGTGGATATCTACTTTTTACAAAGAGTACACTGTCCAAATTTCATGTTTCTAGGACCAGTGGTTTGGGCTGTGCGTTGATGTATCAGTCAGCCAGTCAGGACATTGAATTTTAAATTGGGGGATGATTTTGGAAAAACTGTGATACACGTATCCCATGATTTTAACTGAAGTATATGTAGACACAATTTCAAGTCAATCGACTCAGAGAATAAAAAGTTTCATTGAAAATTCAACACCCCATTTCACCCTCTTAGGGGTGAAATTTCGAAAAACCCTTTCTTAATGGATACCTACTCTTTACAAAGAGTACACTGTCCAAATTTCATGTCTCTAGGACCAGTGGTTTGGGCTGTGCGTTGATATATAAGTCAGTCAGTCAGTCAGGACTTTGAATTTTATATGTATAGATAGATTAGTCTATTATTTTAGTATTTTTCTAACAAAACTGTAGCACATACAATCCTATCTAATCTACCTAGATAGATCCACAGCCAAGTTAATGAAGTGACGATCATAAATCATAACCACGGTTATATATTAGCAACGCCGAGTATTGACAGCGCGCCAAATACATTTATCAAAGAGACACAGGTCATGCATAACTATTGTATCAACGGGAGCATAAATAGTAACTGTAGCTTGTACATATACTGTAGTTAATGTAGACATGTGTATTGTTAAGTACGAGACTTTTGGCCACTTCGTGTTTTCTTCGACTTCGTCTGCAAGGACTTCATTTACTACTACTCCAGGTTACAAACTATTTATTTATTTAACAATTTATGTACACACTAAATACAGAAAAGAAGAAAGGAACAGAAAATAGTACAAAGGTGATGCTTATTTCTAAAGAAATCTCTTCCAGCATACCTGCGAAAGGAGATACTAAAAAAAGAGATGTAGACATAGTGTGTAAAAGAAGAAGAGAAAATGGAATACATAAAACATAAAGCAGAACTATTTAAATATAACAATATACTAACATACTTATAAATACAAAGACAAGCATAACAATACTGTAAATACAATAAAATAACTAACAATAAATACTTATGCAACTGTGACGAAAAGGAACGAAACTATCTGTGCGCCAAATTTCGTTCAAATCCGTTCAGCAGTTTTGCGTGAAAGAGTAACAAACATCCATTCATCCTCACAATATTTCGCCTTTATAATGCTACTAGTAAGATGTGGGTTTTTTCTTTACATGTAGGTTAGGATGTAAGTGGAAGTTATGCATTTAGCAAGCAGGACAATAATTTCTGGTCTCTCGTCGTTCGGTGGTCTCTAACGTCTCCCTCCATTATTTTCATTTTACGAAGGAAAGGAAAAGAGAAAGATGAAGTTCCAGTTCACTGTAGTAGTACACGATCTATCTTAACCATTAACTGTACAGATTGTTTTCTTAAAAGTTTGCTTTTGCCTAAGGCTACGATCGCGCAGAGGCCGTAAATTGTTCCACAAGAAAGTACCACCGGGATGAAAAAAGAACCCTAGGTAATCCAGGTTCTGAGGTAATCCAGGCCCTGGTCTAAATTCATCTGCCAGTGCCAGCCTTTTTTTCCCAACTATGTTGGGGTCGGCTTACAGTCTAACCGGATGCAGTTGAAGACCAGTATTTTACATGGAGCGACTACTTATCTGACCTCCTCAACTCAGTTAGTAACAATACTCCTTGGTAAGACTGGTTGTCAGACTTACGGGCTTCTGACCACTCGTAACGACTGTCAAAGATCTACAAATGACAGCCGGGACCAACGGCTTAACGTGCTTTCTGAGGCACGGAGGAAACTCGGTATGTAATGATGGTCACCCATCCACGGACCAACCTCGGTAAGCGCTGCTTAACCTTGGAGACTGACCCGTGCAGGTGTTATTATTTAGACACGAGCCTGGTGGTCTATAGGGGGTGGGTAACAAGACAGACAGGTGGACTACCTAACGCTACTAACTACCGCATTTAAATTATTGATATGGACATATTCATCAAAGTGTTGTAATTACTTAAGCTCACAAACAGTTGACATTCGTATGGCATATCGATATTTCATGTCGACATAATCTCTTTATTAATATCGACTGCATCGAAACGTTACGTCTCGTATGCTAATGAATCGTATAGAGGTGGCCATGCTTTATCTACTGTGACATCAATTTTCCACAGCTTTCTGTGAATTTATAACCAATTATCGTACATATTAGATTTTTGTATACAGAGTGTTTGGTTAAAAGTGGGCAATACTTTAAGCGACTAAAGTACTCATAAATTTGAGCAACTTTTACTATGGGACTAACTATGAAAATGATTTAAAAAATCTACTGTTGCGTCTGTTGCCTACATTCTTTCGAGTTACGCGACCAATAATGTATGGATCAGCTGATATTTTTTTCGCAATTTTATGGTGATCCCATAGTAAGAGTTGCTAATTTTCATGAGTACTACACGCCCCTAAAGTATTGCCCACGTTTAAAAAAACACGCCGTAGTTTAAAAAAAAAATCATCAATACAATATGAGTGGATATAATTGTTTTAGCCAGTGTTGTCCAGTGACACAAATTAATATCTTTTTAGTAGGTAAGATAGATAGATAGACTCCGAACCCAGGTCGGTCGTAGCAAAGATAATCTCTTAAGATGGGGGTTCATGGACGGCTCAGATCTCAAATGTGTATGCAGCCTGTCTCCACAGACAATGGCCCATCTTCGATCTTGCGCTGCATGCCCTAACACCTGCACACTTGACGATCTTATGACTGCATCAGCGAGCGGTATTTGCGTAGCTGAGTTTTGGGCCAAATATAATATCTGATAGAAATTTGCCATCGACACGCTAAGAAGAAGAAGTAGGTAAGATGAGGCGGCATTTTCACTGCAGAAAAAAATTATGTCAAAACTTGTATTACCTGTCATCACCAATAATGAAGTGTAATCGTCATGTTATCATCATCAGCCTAGAATCAGCCACTGCTGGGTATAGGCCTCCCCTTTTATCTACCACACTTCCTGGTTCTGTGCGCCATTATCCAGGTGTTTCCCGCGACTTTGACGATATCGTCGACCCAACGAGCTTTAGGACTGCCCTGGTTTCTTTGCCTTGGCCACCACTCCGTCAAAGCCCATCGGCCATCTGCGCCGCGTCTAGCCAGATGTCATCGTCATGTAATGTCTGCCAATACACGATTTTCAGAACCAATTTTTGCAAGACAACTATACGGTAGTTAGCCCAAAATATATCTGTTGCACAAACTAGTTGCGCAAGAGCAACTAGTTTTGCGACAAACATTCAGAAAGTCAGTTTTAAACAACTTCGAGTATTCGTACCCTCCATTCTCTTGTCTTGTCTATGGTAACAGAGTGCGGTCTTGTCTAGTGGAATTATTCGCAATTGATTTATTTATCGGCTGTTCGCTCCGTGGTAGGATTCAAAGTTGACTAATTTCATATTAATGTGTGTTTGTCTCGACATTCTGTTGTTTATGCGTTTTGAATATATCAAGGAAAGCTAGCAGTGGCATTTAGTAAGCCGTCGTTGTAGTATTTTTAAAATTTCTATGCGGAGGGTTTCAGATCATTCTGCCTCCCCACATGGTAATTGACGCTAAAACGGTCACCACGTACATCATTGTACTGAATACGTGGTAACCGTTTTAGCGTCGGTGTCCTTTCAACCCTGTATACCCCACTATCAAACCAAATAAACAGAGATGATAAACCAATGATAAACAGAGGTATGACGATTCCGACTTGCCAATTAAACACTTATGATTTTATTTAATAACTAAGTATGAATGTTTCTATTTATCAAAAATTATTGTAATGACATGTTTATCTAACTGACATATGTATTTTAAATTGAATTTTTATTTTGATTATTGTAACCTATTGACATGCCACCTAATTGTAATTGCATGTTTATGTTAATTTGATCCACCATTTTGTACGCCATATATTGGCAAAACATAGTGAACATATTTTAGACAATATACTATCTGTAACCATGCCTATGTTTAACAAAATAAATGATTGATTGATTGAAATAATATTAATTTCATCTGATGATATCATTTTCAGTTTACAGAAGTCCACTGCTGGCCTTACCAGTCACACGCTATTCAACTCTATACTCATACAACTGCAACCAGCCGCCCTGGGAAGATCATCGCTCCAGCTAGCTTGAGAACATTTGCCGATTCGTGGTCTCTACTCAAGAACCCGTCAACTCCAGCGGCCATCGATTCTATTGTACGGCTAATATAGCCGACCCCCGGTAGCCATGTTTTTGGTGACGTAAGTAAAACCAACGCGTTTATGAGCAACCTATTCGCAATTTTTAAGCTACTGCTAGTTGTCTACACTATAGATCCTATAGTGTAAACAACTTAATATTCTATAGTATAGAATATTAAAAGAAAGATCTATTATAGCGTTTTTTTTTGTATTTTGAACTTATTATTATCGTCAATATAGTCGTGTCGTGTCGTGATTTAAAAAAAAAACAAACTTTTAAAAAAATCTTAACCAAAATTAACTTCTGCTATTTATAAACACAGTCCAATTTCCGAGGCCAAAACTGATGAAACTTATACCATCGATCAAAGTCAAGCCGGTCCCTAAGGTCAGGCCACTCAGTCCACAAGTTAAATTGGTCCCACACTTTGTCGTTTCGCGAATTAATTTAATGTTTCAAAATTGCACTTGCGAGTTTGTGAATTGGAAATGATTTACTTTTTGGGTGGGTTTAAAGAAAAAGAAGACCGAAACTGGTAGATAAATATCACAGAAAATTAAAAAGACTACACGTGATATTCATACAATCAATATTAGAAAATCCCATACTAATATTTACTATAAATGCGAAAGTAAGTTTGTTTGTTACTTTTTCACGCCTAAACCACTGAACCGATCATCCTGAAATTTCGCATGTACTTTGTCAGGTGTACAGAAACGGACATAGGGTACCTTTCATCCCGAAAAAAGTACTGTTCCCGATTAAAACAACAATAACGTTCTTATGAAAATAGATGGCGCCACGAAACGTTGCAGGAAAATCAGCATGTTCTAGGAATAAATGTTCGAAGTCATGTGACATCTTCCAACCCACACCTATCTGGTGGTGGATACAGACTCCACTCCACTCCCTCTCACAGAGACGAGGCCTGTTTCGCAGCCATTGAGAGCATTATAGGCTGAATAAGCTTATGCTTATGCTATGCTAAAGTAGGTTAGCTAACTACTATTAAAAATGAAATTAAAAAATACAAACTTTTAATCCCGGTAGTACGATCCCATGGGACAATTACAGACATAACGCGGGCGAAGCCATTGATAAGTTAGTGTCAAAATAAATAGTGGGCAGATACTTGGTTAATAGCTTATGCAGGGTGTATGGGACAGCCCACCACAATATAAGATTTTAAACTATCATGGTCACTAACATAAAAAAAAAAAAAAACCCGTTAATATCTCTTTAGTTTTAATAGCCCACCACAAATTGACAAATATTAGAAAATAAAACAAATCATATTTGTTCGATTCCCATCATTCCTGAAATAATTTCTTGTACCGGTCATCTTAGTATGATATACTGAATTCACCTCATCAGTCTGTGGAGGGCTGTCCCTTATACCCTGTATTAATGAAAACTGTACTGAGGTAGCTGATTTCGAAATAACTGAACACAACAAAGAAAAATGAAGAGACACGACGAAAGCGCAAAATAATGCATTACTTATTCAGCTAAATATTTCTCCAGAACTCAACAAGATGAAGCCAGATGTAAAGCAAAATAAATGAAGGGTTACAATTAGCCCTTAAAATAATAAAAAACTGGAAGGGGAAGCAAGATAATCCTTCTAAACACTTCTTAAGGTTTTATGTCTCCTGTACTGTTAAAAGTAAAGATTTTGCTCATAGACAGCTATGCGATCAGTTGCGATAACCATGCTAATTGGTAGTAAGAGATTTAACTGAAGCTGGTCTAACCGTGATTAATTAATATTTTAAACTTATACTGTCACTTACGGGATATCTTCCGTGATTGTTCATTATTTTAAGCTCCTGATATTTTGACGATATTTTGGCTCAAAATAATGAACAATCACGAAAGATATCCCGTAAGTGACAGTATAAGTCTAGTTGTAAACCGTGAAAGCTTAAAACAGTGTTAGATATTTTTAATTTTTTTTTCTACAAATATTCAACAACACGCCACATAACTTACACTTTTAATTAGGCAGAGGTCATCCACATTTCACCAGTTATAAGTCCCATGGGTGGAGCCTAATGCCATCAACCGGGCACAAATCCAGACTCCGTGGCTTCTACTGAGAAATTCCTGATGAAAAACCCAATAACACCTTTGCTCGACCTGGGAATCGAACCTGGGACATCGTGCTCAGTATGGGATACTACGTTAAGGTTAAGCGCTAGGGTGCAGCATCGCTCTACCCTGTGCAACAACCCTCTGCCCCCGGTTCAATTTTAATGTCCCCGTAAAAACAGGATTATATTCATAACAGATAAAATATTTTAACTGCCTCCTTGAGTTTTATTTGTTTATGTAATCCCCGTTATTGTTCTTAGGCAATTTTATTTCGTGCGCTATGTTTAAGTGGCCATTTTCTTAAATCGGTTGAGCAATTTTATTTTGGTCGTTAATTTTAAGTTTCATTTTTTTTTTGTATTTTTAGTAATAATTATGACATTACAAATGACTGGGTATAATTTTTATTCCAAAATATTTAGAAATTATTTATTTCCATCAGTATCCTCGAAGAAATAAAAAACCAGTCAAGTGCGAGTCGAAATCACGCATGAAAGGTACCATCATTGTAGGGGAGCCCGCTTTAATTTTAAAAAGGATTTTTTCATTACAAAACATCTTCATCAGGCTACTGCTTATTTATTTTTGTCCTATTGGACCAAAGATTGACTGATAGAAAATGCTTTGAGGTAATAAGTTCGCCTGTGTATTACCATTGTAGGGACTCACATGAAATTTCGATAAAGAAAGCGCTGCCAATCTACCCACATTGTCCCGCAAAATTCACCCAAAACATTATTAGAAAAAAAATCTAATTTAAATTTTTACACACACCCCAAACCCCAGTTTGACGTGATGTCACGGTTGTAATCTTACCCTGATTGATGGCATCCTATTGTGTGCCTGCAATGAGATCCATACTACCACCATACCAAAACCTTATTTACCAAACATCGCCAAACAACCGAGAGGTCTACGTAATCCGGTCTATTTAGTTCGAAGACACACGTCCTATTTACTTTGAACTTCGTTTTTGAACATTTTCAAAGGTAGTATATAGGTCTATTGATATTGGTCGGTGTATTGTTGGGAAGCTGTGTATGAATAATTCATATAATATCGTGTAGATATGCTCAGCTTGATGAGGTGTCACATTATTCACAATTTGCGACTGATACCTTAATACGTTTTTGTTATTTTGTATGTAATTTTGGGATAAATCATGTCATCCATATACAGGGTGTTAACAGACCCTTCACATAGCCGTCAACCAAGCATTCTGTACATCAAACTTAACTTTACGCAAAAATTATTGCTGGAAATCGACTTTTTTTTGGGGTGAAAAATCACGTTTTAAGGTAGGACTCGATGGAAAGAACTCAAAGCATTGCGCTGATGGATGGATTGAATAGTACGGGGGTCGTGGAGGTGTGTAAAAATCTTGCATTAAAAACATGTATTTAAAAAAAAAAGTTGGAACTTTGACCCCCAATATCTCCGTAACTAGAAGGTCTCAGGCATGGTTTAGAACAAAAAAATGATCGCAAAGACGGGGAGAACAAGTGCCTTTCGATTATGTTAAGGGTCTATTTACACCCTTTATTTTCTATACGGTGTGGCTGTGTGCGTTCGCGCAGCGGAATGTTGTTGAATTTAAAGATTTTAATTATGCAGATAATTAGTGTATGACGTCCTATAATTGTGTATGGTAAAAAAAAATTTGTGTATGCAGCCATTGTGGAGAAATTCACCAAAAACTGATTCCGCTGGGCGAACGTTGTCCTGGCGGAACTTTTTTTAATCCATAGACTTTAGAAGAAAAGAGATGTGTCCAAAAATTAGTGTGTATTTGTGTGTAATTGTTTATGTATGAATGAAATCAGTGCATGCATAAACTTCGGAGAAATTCAAGTTTCCGCTACGCGAACGTTTGGCCATTAGCTAGTTTTCATATAAAGCGCTTACATAGAGAGCTGTAGATTTTTACATACGTTGTTTTGAATTTGTTTATATTTGTTTAAAAAACAGATTTAGAAAAAGTCGTAGGGTTGAAAAGATAAAAATATAAACGTAAAATACACTTATTAGGTCTTAGTTCTTAAAGTATGCACTTTGGGGTCTAGATTTTCACGTTTACACAAACCTTGTAAGTGTCTGCAACATGTTGCCAAGTATCAATGATGTTCCGTTAGTAATTAAAAAGTTATAGGACAATTTACCATGAATAGATCACTGTTTACAAAGCAGTCGAATATCACGACGTTCTAAAGGAATTGCATGGTAAAATGTATGCCAATAATTTGTTTAATCATTCAACTATTCACATGCAAAATTTCATGTCATTAAATTCAGTAATTAAAGAAAGACAATTATAATACTGACGAAGCATCGAAAACCTACATAATCCGACCAAGTTCGGATAGCTATAAAAAAGCGGCCGTGCAATATATTTAGGTAACATCCCAAAATTTACATTATAATACCGGTATTGAATTGGTACAGGTGATAACACAATTGTTGTTTCGATATAATTTATAGGTCATTTATTTTTCTACACCTACTTTTTTAATGTATTTGACTATGACAGAAAGTAGGTACTAATTACGTAGGTACTTTATTTAAGTTTGCGCTTGAGACTTGAGATATAATCTAGATATATTATTTAAGACAAATAATATTCATACAGCTAATTTCTATTGAAGATTTCACGGATCAGGATTCTAACTATAGACCCCTTAGGGAAATGAAATAATTACCACATGTAAGTACTACTGTTTAGGTAAATATTTATCATATTGTAGCTTATTTAACCAATGGACTAGGCATGCACGAGCGTTCCACTTTGCAACTTTAGTGGATCAAACAATCTAATAACTTAAAATACGTAGATAGTGGCGTTATTATTAAAAATATTTTTCATTCAAGAAATGCAATTGTTTTATTTTTTCCTAACGCTTGTGTACGCAACTGTACCATATTAATAAATACTAATCTTCCAAGTTAAGAACGTTTCTTAGATATATGGCACGGCCGCTTTTTTATAGCTATCCGAACTTGGTCGGATTATGTAGGTTTTCGATGCTTCGTCAGTATTATAATTGTCTTTCTTTAATTACTGAATTTAATGACATGAAATTTTGCATGTGAATAGTTGAATGATTAAACAATTTATTGGCATACATTTTACCATGCAATTCCTTTAGAACGTCGTGATATTCGACTGCTTTGTAAACAGTGATCTATTCATGGTAAATTGTCCTATAACTTTTTAATTACTAACGGAACGTCATTGATACTTGGCAACATGTTGCAGACACTTACAAGGTTTGTGTAAACGTGAAAATCTAGACCCCAAAGTGTATACTTTAAGAACTAAGACCTAATAAGTGTATTTTACGTTTATATTTTTATCTTTTAAACCCTACGACTTTTTCTAAATCTGTTTTTTAAACAAATATAAACAAATTCAAAACAACGTATGTAAAAATCTACAGCTCTCTATGTAAGCGCTTTATATGAAAACTAGCTAATGGCCAAACGTTCGCGTAGCGGAAACCTGAATTTCTCCGAAGTTTATGCATGCACTGATTTCATTCATACATAAACAATTACACACAAATACACACTAATTTTTGGACACATCTCTTTTCTTCTAAAGTCTATGGATTAAAAAAAGTTCCGCCAGGACAACGTTCGCCCAGCGGAATCAGTTTTTGGTGAATTTCTCCACAATGGCTGCATACACAAATTTTTTTTTACCATACACAATTATAGGACGTCATACACTAATTATCTGCATAATTAAAATCTTTAAATTCAACAACATTCCGCTGCGCGAACGCACACGGTGTGGCTACTCAATGTTGTTTCATAATGCCTCTCAGCTTTGGTTGTACCGAAAAGCGATTTTCAAAGTAATCCAAAATAAAGAAGCTCTTTATAATTGTATATTCTCCATGATTTTTATTATAGTACCTCTACCTGATGTTACCTCCTCGTTGGTCTAGTGGTCGCAACCGTGACTGATGAGCATGAGGTCTTGGGTTCGATTCCCGGGTCGGGCCAAGAGCTTTTTGGTTGTTCCTTCAGGAATTTCTCAGTTGCAGTGACAGAGTCATACTCGAGGGGAAAACGCCGCAGGCATGGTGCAGGGGTGTGGTGGTACTCTTCTTCAAAAAGGGCGACAATGCCCGGCTGAAGAACTATAGGCCCATCTCACTTCTAAGCCATGTCTACAAGCTGTTTTCAAGAGTCATCACGAATCGTCTCGCGCGCAGGTTTGACGATTTTCAGCCTCCCGAACAAGCCGGATTCCGAAAAGGCTTTAGCACCGTAGACCACATACATACGCTGCGCCAGGTTATACAGAAGACCGAAGAGTATAACCTGCCTCTCTGCTTGGCGTTTGTGGACTACGAGAAAGCCTTCGATTCGATCGAGACTTGGGCTGTACTGCAGTCTCTCCAACGGTGCCAAATCGACTATCGGTACATCGAGGTGCTGAAGAGTTTGTACAAAAACGCCACCATGTCAGTCCGACTTCAGGACCAGACCTCGGAACCTATCCTTCTGCAGCGAGGTGTAAGACAGGGAGACGTCATATCTCCGAAACTGTTCACCGCTGCACTGGAGGATGTCTTCAAGGTTCTGGACTGGAGAGGGCTAGGCATCAACGTCAATGGCGAGTACATCTCTCACCTTCGGTTTGCCGACGATATAGTGGTCATGGCTGAGACCATGGAGGACCTCAGTACAATGCTCGATGACCTCAGTAGAGCTTCCGAAAGAGTGGGTCTTAAAATGAACATGGACAAAACCAAAGTCATGTTGAATGCCCATGTAACACCCACTCCTATCAAGATCGGAGACTCTACACTCGAAGTTGTAGACGATTATGTCTACCTGGGACAAACGGTCCAGTTAGGTAGGTCTAACTTCGAGAAAGAGGTCAATCGTCGAATCCGACTCGGCTGGGCAGCGTTCGGGAAGTTGCGTGGTATCTTCTCGTCCAACTTACCGCAGTGTCTCAAGACGAAAGTCTATGACCAGTGTGTGTTGCCAGTGATTACATACGGGACCGAAACGTGGTCGCTCACAATGGGCCTCATCAGAAGGCTGAAAGTCACCCAAAGGGCAATGGAGAGGGCTATGCTCGGAGTTTCCTTGCGTGATCAAATCAGAAATGAGAAGATCCGCAAGAGAACCAGAGTTACCGACGTAGCCCGAAGAATAGCCAAACTTAAGTGGCAGTGGGCAGGGCACATTGCTCGCAGAACGGATGGCCGATGGGGTCGAAAAGTTCTGGAGTGGCGACCGCGAACCGGAAGACGCTGCGTTGGAAGGCCTCCCACTAGATGGACCGATGACCTCGTAAAGGTTGCAGGGATCCGCTGGATGCGAGACGCACGGGACCGGTCAATGTGGCGACACTTGGGGGAGGCCTATGTCCAGCAGTGGACGTCTTTCGGCTGAAATGATGATGATGATGAGTGACAGAGTCTGGATTCGTGCCCGGTTGATGGCATTAGGCTCGCCCCCTATTACGTGCGCCTTAAACATAACTGGCGAATTGTGGCGTGCTATTAGGTACAGTCACGAGCATCAATATGTAAACACTAAATAACTTTTAAAAGTGTTATTCTCCTACTGTTCTGATTCAAATTTCATATTGTTACGAACATAGTATTTTGAAGCTCATATTTTTATGAAAAAAAACCCTGTCTCCAAGTTCGATCGTTATTTCTCGCGGAAATTGCTTTTTTTAGGAAAGTGTATACAAATTGGTGCTCGTGACTCTCTGTCTAACTCATCGGGGATTACAGGCGTGATGTTATGTGTATTTGTGTGATGATAAACGAAGTCCAGGTCTATTAACAAACATTTCTATAAAACCCGATTTTAAGCTTCAAGCTTCTTTAAATTCAGCACTAGCTCAGTCCTATGCTGCTTTAAAACTTATTTACCTGCTACACAAAGAATCAACAAGTCAAATCAGAACTAGAATAATAAAAACTATGCTAAACCAGCTAGTTTTACGACTACCGTCGTCTCCACAGTGCGTTTGCTGGATTCCACAGGGATAACTTTATTCTTATCCGTGAGGCAATACGAAGATGAGGTAAGGATATGGAGGCCATTTTCAAATATTTTTTTGATTTATCATTTATTTTACTAAAAGTACATTACATCACGTCACGCCTGTAATCCCCGAAGAGTGAGGCAGAGGTGTACCTAATAGTACACCAACATTTCGCCAGTTACGTTTAAGTCCAATATAATAGGGGGTATCCAATATAATATACTGTTAGGAAAAACAGGTTTTACTTAGTATTAGGAAGAAATGAGGTTTTATGTGGCACATGTTAGTTCTATGGCAAGGAGTGACAACTTAGGAATTGTCTCTGGTCGCGGGAGACGCTTGTTGGGAATATCGCTCAAAGGGCGGGAAGATTCATATTTTCCTATTTTGTAAACTAAATCACTATTTTGTGAACAATTACGTGTTAATTGAATTCGTTATGATTTGTGGCGGTTTAGGTTAGTTTCAGTGATTGATATTTTGTTCCAAGTTAGAATAAACTGTTGTATTCATTATTTTGTGAACCTCGTTGTCTTCTTTTTTAAACATCTTCGCTTATGATTGCAACCGGGCACCAATCCAGACTCCGTGGCTGCTACTGATTCCTGATGGCAAAACCCAATAACACTTTGCCCGACCCGGGAATCGAAACCAGGACCACATACTCAGTAGTCACTCTTGTGGCCACTCGACCAATGAGGCAGGTTTTTCCATCAGGAATTTCTCAGTAGCATACTCGGAGTCAGGATTGGTGACCGGTTGATGGCAATAGGCTCGCCCCCTATTACATGGGACTTAAACATAACTGGCGAAATGTGGGCTTACTATTAGGTTCACACGGTGACACATCAAGCTATCCATTTCCAGTATAATATGGCCTCGCGTCCTACACATTTCCCATACAATGAGAGATCCGCATAAACTGGTTTCGGGTAGCTAGATTGGTCGTCGTGCGTACGCCTCTGCGTAACCCTTTGTGGATTACAGGCGTGATGTTATGTTACGTTAATACAATTATATCCCATCAAATAAATAAACACATCAAACAATACACAGGGAAATCGACATCGACATCTAGACAAAACCGTAGGTATATCAAAACCAAACTCCCCACAAAAGCTTACAAGAAAATCCACCTTCCTACGTGGAATCTGGATTCCCACATCCTAGGTGATTGTAGTAATAAATTATGTATTCGAGTTATAAAACCATCCGCGCCAATGGCTGAGATTTCACTGATCCAGCTTGTTTTAATGGCGCACTACGGAAACCTAGCTTAGAGGAGATCCAGGGGTTGTAAGGAATGAGGAGCAAGTTGGGTGTTGTAAATATTTAGACGCATGGTAAAAAAATATTTGCAGGTTTCTGATTGATTACAACTTAACACAATAACACGGGGCACAATGAATCGGGTCGTTCCAAGACGTCTCAACTCCGCCGCGATCAGACATTGACTATCGTCCTCGCCTCGAGCTGAACATTAGGGCTCTGTAGAAGCAAGCTGTAGTGTGGGTAGACTTGTAAGTAAGTCACGTGATGTCGCCACTGCGTACTTTCGATTCATTTTAAGCCCGTACCAACGACCGAATCCGACATATTTATTTATTCGACAAAACATGTATAACATAACAAACGTATATCCAAGCTATTGCACAGTTAAAATATACATATTTACAATATTAATTAAAGCTAGCCCATATTGTCCCACTGCTGGGCAAAGGCCTCCCTTCATTCCTTCCAACGGTCACGATTCTGTGCTACTTCTTTCCAATTCTCAAGGAAGACATCCAGTTCGTCCCGCCATCTCATCTTCTTTTATTTACTTTTAATTTCAATAGTTATTTGTAAACAACAAACAATTTAAACGCTATGTTTTGTTTTATCCTCTTCTTATTTAAGTATATCGTATTCTTAGAGGAGTTATTAAATTATGTTTTACCTGTAATTTCTTCGTTTATTTGCTCACCAACCCCAGTGTCTGTGTGTGACTGGTGTCACTATCCATGCACTCGCTTCAGAATTATTCATGAACACTTCAGGACTTCGAAAATTTGATTTGAGGGTTGTAGATAAAATGGATGTCTTCTTTTTATATGCTGAATTTATTTTACTAACGAATTAGCTTAATTAGTTTGCATATAATTATGATTTCAATTATACAGGGGGTATAGGGCTCAGAATGATGAATGAATACGTGGTAACCGTTTTCGCGTCGGTGTCTCTTCCGTATACTATGCAAACATGTGGAGATTTGGATTTTCAAGGGATTCGATATCAGTAATTGTTTTCTTAGGCTATTGGCCAAGTAACAACGGATTCACGGACAATTCCTGGATCACCTAAGGTCTCAGATATATTTGTGTTGTGTGTTTCAATGAGTTTGGAGGGTCAGGGCTTCTTCAATGATGGATTTATTTTCGGTTTGATGAAGTTGATGCGTTTATTTGGAGTTTAGATCAATTTACAGGTTGAGAAATAATATACTTTAACATTTTTAGATGGTGCACCGACTACCATACTTTTTCTACTCGTTCGAATGAATGAAATGTTCTTTTTAAATCTTCAGCGACGACCAATCGGCGTGCGCCGCTCCTGTTCATTCCTCTAGCGCCGAGCCTCCGTTACTCGACGCTAGATGGTGCCAGGTGACGCGACTTTTCGATAATAGATGGCGTTAACATATGCCCCCGGCCTTGGAAGCCCTTGCTTCCAACGAAGTACCGCTGGCGTTGACGGATGATTTATTGTGGATCCGTCTTCTCCTTATCTTCTTGTGGTAGCAAAGGACATATTTTGGCGAATGCCCTTCGCACCGTCCCGGTCGCTGTTTTAATATCGGCGACTCGTGCCAGGCCATCTTTCCCAGGAAAGGTGTGTAAGATTCTTCCTAAGCGCCACTTCAGAGGTGGAAGGTTATCCTCTTTGATGAGGACCAGAGTGTTAGGTACCAAGTCTTCATTATTTTTCTTCCACTTTGTTCTGGTCTGAAGCTCCGCTATATATTCCTTCGACCATCGCTGCCAGAACTGCTGCCGCATCTGCTCCACGCGATCGTAACGGGACAGGCGATGTGAGGCTGTGGTCGTCAGGTCTGGGCTGGCTTGTGCGGTGAGCGGTCGGCCAATCAGAAATAGAGAAGGGCTGAGAGGAAGAAGGTCAGTTGGGTCTGTGGACAGTGGATACATAGGTCGAGAGTTTAGGACGGCCTCAATTTGAGTTAATATCGTGCTGAACTCTCGACCTATGTATCCACTGTCCACAGACCGGATCCGGCTCGAAGGACCAAATGTTGTGTGTTTCAATGAGTTTGGAGGGTCAGGGCTTCTTCAATGATGGATTTATTTTCGGTTTGATGAAGTTGATGCGTTTATTTGGAGTTTAGATCAATTTACAGGTTGAGAAATAATATACTTTAACATTTTTAGATGGTGCACCGACTACCATACTTTTTCTACTCGTTCGAATGAATGAAATGTTCTTTTTAAATCTTCAGCGACGACCAATCGGCGTGCGCCGCTCCTGTTCATTCCTCTAGCGCCGAGCCTCCGTTACTCGACGCTAGATGGTGCAAGGTGACGCGACTTTTCGATAATAGATGGCGTTAACAATTTGGTATCACTTATTTTGGTGAAGTTTCCTAGTATAATCCTAACTACTCGTCAAAGTCAAACTTCTGAAAAGTTTTTAGGGTTTTCAACATTTTCGGTGACCCTTTGTTGCTGGTTTTCTATATAAAAAATGATTGTTCAATTTATTGATTTTAAAGCTGCTTTTGGAACCACTTACGGAATGAAAAGTATATTTATCTACAAAATAATACGACTGTATTTATAGTTCAAAACTAAAACATTCATAGGATGTGTTCAACGTATAGTTTCTTTTATTATTATTCATAAGCGATTTAGGTTTTTCTCCAGGGTCAATATTTGGTCCCGTTCTGTCATACTAAATTAGGATGACATTTTTTATTAACAAATATAAATTACTAGTTTTTGATAATTATCTTTTTATATCTTAAATCCACTGCCTCGTTGGTCGAGTGGTCGCGTCGCGACTGCTGAGCCTGTTGGTCCTGGGTTCGATTCGCGGGTCGGGCAAAGTGTTGTTGGGTTTTACCATCACGAATTTCTCAGTAGTAGCCACGGTTTCTGGATTTGTGCCCGGTTGATGGCAATAGGCTCGCCCCCTATTACATGGGACTTAAAACATAACTGGCGAAATCTGGATGTACTATTAGGTACACCTCTGCCTACTTCTTAGGGAATTACAGGCGCGACGTTATGTATCTTAAATCGCATTAAATAACCTACAGCCACAAATAATACAAACAGACAGGTAAGATTTATTCAATTTTCGTTCTATATGATGAACACAATACAGAAATGATAAAAAAGACAAATAGGAACTATGATGTACACATAGACGAGCGCTGAAAGTAAATAATTCAGGAGATACACGTATGATATATGGACGATATTTGTTTGATATAAATATGTCCAAGGAGCGTGCAAAGGTAGTCTGCTTTTGAATAGTGGATGCGGCAAAATATCACGTCTCCGAATTTTTGGTTCTAGGACATGACGGTTTCCTTCACTGTTTTGAGAGCAGTGGTTATGAAATAAATTATACAAAGCGAAGCGCCTGCCCGGGTTCAAACCTTAACCTTTACCACTGGGCCTGGGCCACTATTGCTACACATCGTTTCTTTTGAACCCTAAATTGTTGTGAAAAAAAAAGAACGAACGAATAAAATTATATATTTGTTTTGTTTTTGTATTCTTTTTTTTTTCATTCTGTGTCAAATACATTTTCGTTTAGTGTCTGATCGTGCTTCACTCGGTTGTTTTAACTTAAAAATTAGAGCTCCGAATATGTTCCCTTATACAGGGTGTAAACAGACCCTTCACATAGCCGTCAACCAAGCATTATGTACATCTAACTAAGTAACTTTACGCAAAAATTATTGCTGGGTATCGACTTTTTTTTTTAGGGTGAAATGTCACGTTTTACGATAGGACTCGATGGAACGCACTCAAAGCATTGTGCTGATGGATGGATTGAATAGTACGGGGATCGTGGAGGTGTGTAAAGTAAAAATCTTACATTAAAAACATGTATTTAAAAAAAAAACTTGTGAAAAAGTTGGAACTTTGACCCCCAATATCTGGTAACTAGAAGGTTCCCAGGTATGGTCTAGAACAAAAAAATGATCGCAAAGACGGGGAGAACCAGTGCCTTTCGGATATGTTAAGGTTAAGGGTCTACTTACACCCTTTATTTATAATTTTTCGTATATGTTTTATATTATGTACTTACCTAAGGTTTTAAAAAAATAAGAATGCAAAATGAACTCTTCATCTCTCCTCGTCTTAACTTTGCACCTTATTCTCCGTCCTTCTCCATTAACCTTGTTCCACAAACTTGCGACATCCATCTTCTCTTTTGTTTCTCAACTTCATGTGCAAATAGAATTGAACGGGAGTGTGCAAATGTGATGACGCACATTAGGCTTTCATTTTCCACCGATGTAGAAGGGGATTGATCGCGCCCATTTGTTTCATCGCTTTGTCTCGCAAATTCTCGTAATGTAGACTTTCGGAATTGTCACATCATCTCTTTTCATATTCACTCATATTCAATTTGAGTTATTTGGTAGGTACTGGATTAAATGTATTAGTTTGTTTTGACACCGCGTTGGGACTATTTTTCTTTTTTGTATTGAATCTAGCTCTTGCCTGCGGTTTCGCTCCTGTTATGGTCGGAGGTTATTCCAGGGAAACGTTTCAAATACAACCTATGACATTAAGAAGTCTTTGCCCAGCAGTGGGATGACACAGGCTAATAGTAACTGTATAATTTGGTGCAGTGGCGAAGGTTCCATACAACTCGATTCTTACCTTACTACCTTAGGATTCCCTTTGAAAAATATCACAGTCAGTATTCTTTAAACAAATAATATAATAATATAATGTGGTAATCATATTAAAGATGTGGAGTACATCTTACCTCTTACAAAAATTGACCCTTCGCTACTGCTTTGGTGATGCATCAAAGAATTGGTTGATTCCTTTTTGTGATCAGAGTTACCGCTTTTGTGACTATCAAGAATCTAAACATATTTCAATGAAATTATAGCGAGCGTGGTCACCCTCTGCCGAACACGTAGGGGAAATTCGGCGTGATGTTATGTTAATACTAGCATTTGCACACGGCTTTGTCTAAGTGTACTTCGGAAATAACTGGACCAGTACCAGACAGCCTGGAAAGTATCATATTGATTAACCAAAGCCATAATCTACCTATGAAAAAGCCGGAAAAGGCGTGAAAATTAAAAAAAAAATCGGTTGTCCCTAAAGTCGGATTACTGACGATAGTTGAACGTGACAACGTCATAAGAAAATACTGATGGAATGGTTGCAATTTTCAAAAGAAAATTTAAATTTTTATTTGTTTGATAGATATTTTGTATGGATATAGAGAAGGAGGTAAATGGAAATCACAATTGAATTGATTAAGTTACATTTATTTGTACGCATAAATACAATTATGTAATTTTTTTTTTTTTTTTTACAGTGTACATAATTTTTACAAGTATGAATGTGCGTTGAGCAATTGATTTATGGAACGCCTCAGAGCGAGGTAACGCCCGTTTTTTCGTGCGTGCAGCCGGCTCCATCGAATTATAAGACGTTGTCACGTCAAAAAAACAAAAAAACTTCATCATTTTCATCCACAGCCCAACTTCGCCTACTGCTGGGTATACGCCTCTCTTTGCTTGTGACAAAGTCCACGTTCTTGTGCCAGAAGAAAAAAGAAACTCACATAAAATACAAAGTAAGTTTACAGCGAAATAAGGTCTGTAAAACGGTATAAAGTGTGATGTAAGTCTTGAAAATAACACGCAATAACATAATGTTCTGGAACGAGTATCCAAGTGGCGCGGGTGCAGCTGTCCTTGATCTAGAACTTGGTGAAGGGCAAGGACGAAGCGAAGCGCAGACGCTAATGTAAGAGAAACTTAGAATTTAGTATTATAATGTCGTAATAAATAATTCAGTAAAGAAGTTTCCTTTTGAAATATTGCTTGTTTGCTCAAAACATAATTCGCATCTACGTGGGATTTACAAAAGCCATTCAAATTCTTAGGTGAACTAGGATATAGGAAAGATTATTTTCATAAGTAAAACATTATGGATTTCATGCAAACGGAGTTTTTTTTTTATAAACCTTGCCCCACACTAGGAATTTCTTATGAATCGTGGGTGCGTTTACAAACATTTAAACTCACGTACACAAACAGCTGGACCCGCTGGATGCGAGTCGCACGGGACCGGTCAATGTGGCGACACTTGGGGGAGGCCTATGTCCAGCAGTGGACGTCTTTTGGCTGAAATGATGATGATGATGATGATGGCACAAACAGCCAGACCCGAAACAACTACCTGTAGGCCATACAAATATTTGTTCCGTGCGGGAAACGAACCCGCGCGCGACACGAAGCGCAGCAGTCAATTGCTCAGCCACTGCCACCGTGCCGTCGTAGTTACTTATCCGTTCTTCCCCACAAACATCTACTTTTGGGATGCGCAGTTGTCCTTCGTTTCAACTTTCTGATTGATTTTTTGACAATTCGACACTGCCTGTTAAATAAATAGTTTAACAGAGGTAAATAGAAGATCTCGTGGCTAAATAATAACAGCCGCTCGGATCAATCTTCAGGTTAAGCCGCGCTTGTCTAGATTGGTTTGTGGATGGGTGACCACCCATTACATACGCAGTTTCCTCCGTGCCTCGGAAAGTACGTTAAGACTTTTGTCAGTCGTTATAGGTAGTCAGTGGCCCGAAATTGTAGCCACAAGGACGACGTCGACGTCTTACAGGACGTATCTTATTACCCAGTACTAAATGGGTTGTGGAGGTCAGATAGGCAGTCGCTCCATGTAAAAATACTGGTATTCAGCTGCATCCAGTTAGACTGGACGCTGACCCCAACATAGTTGGAAAAAGGCTAGGCTAGGATGAGACATAAATGCTTGAGTTTGAGGTTTAGTTTGACAAACCTAGTCTCTCCCCTTACTTATTGAATTGACTGATCACAAACACTATGTATTAAGCAGGTACATACTACTAACATAGATTAATGATAAACACATTGTATACACGGTATACCGGTTGCTGAGCAAACAATATGTTCAGTATAGTTTCGCATTAGACAAATTGGGGCCGCAGGCGATCTGCCGCTCCGTTTAGTTACACACTTTGAAGATATGGGGTAAGCAGAGGCATTTGTAATACCTCTGTTTTGAAAGGCTCATGGAGGCTTGTAGGATAAACGGTTTTTCTGTAGTATTTTTCACTTTGATATTTCTTTTGCATAGGTTATTCGACAAGATAGTGCGGAGTGCGAGTCGGAGGTTTGAACACGTAATCTGGTACTTTATAAGCGGGTTTTAAGTCCCGCTGCAACGGTCGTTTGGTTTACAGTACATGTATTTTAAAACGGAGAGTACAAAAATTCACATTATTTTTTTTAATGTTACAGCACCTGGCCTCGTACGCACGACAGCCAATCAAGCTATACAAAACGAGTTTATGCGGATCTCTCATTGTATAGGAAATCTTTACAAAGCGAGGTCAAGTTATACTGGAAATGAACAGCTTCATGTGCCGCCGCGTGTACAGTTTAGTTTAAGTATGGCTTATTTTTTTAGTTTGTCTTTTTATTCAATTTTGCGTTATTGTTTAGTCCTGCGCTAGTCAAATAAATACTTTTTCTTTTTCTTACTTAATTATTGTCTTTGTAATTGAATAATAACATTTTATGAAAATAATCTGAACTGGACCTGAACCAGCAAAAGATTAAATATTTGCTTCAAGTCTTTAGAGGCTCGTTTTGGCCTGGCTTTTTGCCTAGACCTACGGAATTGACTGCGTATTTTAAGCTGTTCCGGGGATCCCGTGGATGGCTTGACCATCCTTTTCATGCATTTTACATATCATGCTATCGGATACCTGAATAATATAACTCGCAAAAATCAACAAGCTCACGTTAACCCATGTAAATTAACCTTTAAATAATTAAAAGCGGTTATCCATTAGGTAATTTGATGTGCCTTGCCGCGGGCACTCGTTTAGTGGGTAAAGATGTTTTGAGTAATACGGTACCTTCCGAGCTCAAATAGGGTTGAGGTTGTATGCTAATATATATGTGATATCGTATTACTTAATGTCATCGGGGTGATGAGTACCGTATGTGTTTTGATTAGTAATAAACATTTTGATTACTGTGATAACGTGGTACAACAGTTATATAAATTATAGTTAATATTACTTTCCTTATTTGAATCGGATTTTGTTAAATATTTCAAGGTTTTAATTTTTTTGTACGGTACCCTAATCCTTTTCCTAAACTAGCCTAAGTTACCTTATAACATCAGCTATTTGCCAATAGAAGTTTCGTCAAAATCGGTCCAGCCGTTTCGGAGATTAGCCGGAACAAACAGGCAGACAGAAAAAAAAATGTTATAAGTACCGTAAATACTTTCATATACATTCAGTAAAAAGCTGTTATTTTGAAATTACATACAGGCATGTCAATTTAATTCGTTTGTATAGGTTCGACATAAATCCACAGAAAAATATTATTTTTGATTGAAAATTATTTCAGCTCTCATTCTTTCTCTACACCTTTGCTTTACTTCTAAAGAAGTTTATGAAAATAAATAACCATTTTCCATGCAATTTTCTCCTGAAAGCCAAGTACCTATTGACAGTTTTCACGGATGAAAGGAAACTCGTAAAATGTCATGAATACTTCGATATTCAAACGTCGACTCGTTTTACGATTTCGCTCAATGAATTTTATGATATCTGCTTATGCAGTTATACCCGTTAGTTAGTATATGTTTATTGTGCTGTAAAATATGGATTAGTGGAGTTCGCTATGGATTGGAAAATTTTATGTAAAAATAATATACCAACATTTATTATGCTATGTTATCTGAAATATATATTTTTTATTATGTTGTTGTTTGTTGGTACTGTTTACCTAGCTGTAAATAAATGATATTAATAGTTATTATTAATTTGATTCAACTTAATTATCTACCTAGCCTTTGATTCTACATATAGCATATTATACCTTTTTGTCATTTATGCGAGGTAATCGGGCGTGCGTGTATGACTAGATGTATGAACGTGGATGAGGTAAAATGAGTTTGTGGGGATCATAGCATTCGTTAGGTGACGTTCTGTAGTTTATGCCTATCCTCTGCCTGGCTACCCCATTTATGTATCTGCGACTATAAGCAACACATCTAGTAAATTATAGGCTCGCCCCTATTGCATTTAACTGAAACACAACTAACGAAATGCAGATGCACAATTAGGTACACCTCTGCCTATCCTTTAGGGTAACAAGCGTGATGTCATGTTACTTCTGCACTGTACCTTATAATCCATAGAACCACTAGCATCACAACAAAAACGAAACTCGAAATAAAATCCCGCCTAAACCGTTGCACCTGCGTCCGCCATTTTGAATTTCAACCGCCATCTTGTTTCGCCGCCGCCTGACGGATTACCCTGCAGATTTTAATTTGAAATAATAAAGCATTCTTTTCCTCTCAAGTCTAATTATTTTATTACTCTTATTATCTGATGGGGGCAATTAGGAAGAATGGGATGGATTAAGATCTAATTAGTGAGGTTTTATTTTTCTTTGTGTTTTTGCTTTGAAACGAATAATAACAATGTTAATGCATTTAGTAGAGATGGTTGAATTTTTTGTGTTTTGACGTACGTTTTTGAATTTATCTAAATTGTAAGGGTGTATGCAGACAGCGGTTGATCGAAGTCAACTGTCGCCTTTAAAAATCATAGGCTTGCAAATTTACCTTTGAGACCAAAGGTTTAACCGTCGGCTAACACGTGCACGGCTAGAAGTGTTAGCAGGTTTCAACCCTATCCATACTATTTGGTTATGCTACAGATGTCAATCTGCTAATTCAGATTCAAGTATACTCGTAAAAAGGTACAAGCTAAACTTATATTGTCACTTATGGGATTTCTTCCGTGATTGTTCATTATTTTGAGCTCCAGATATTTCGACGCTGTTGCAAGCGCCATGATCGCGGGTTGTTGAGTTCTCAAGCTACAGAATACTTCCCTTCGTTGAAAGACAAACTGTTCTAAACTAACTTAAACTTTCACAGTCAAACATGATTCATAACTCAAGAAATAACACTTTCAAGTTAAAGTTATAATAAGTAACAGTTTCTTGAAAGTGCAGCAAACAATTCATCAAAATCATTTTTATAAACTCTTTCACGGAATGTTTTCTCGCTATTTTTAATCTGAGGATCGCATTAAACTTGATACTTTGTTTCAAATTGCATTTTCTGACGGGTCTTGTAAAAACTTATACATAATGCATGTTTTGCCTGCAGCTGGATAACATTGCTACCATGAGACAAATTAATCTCGAAGAAGACGTGAGTTTGGAGGCGAGATTTTGGTGAAGTTCACATATTCAAAAGTCGAAATAGTTGCCACTGTCAATTTTGGCTAATTCTTTTATTTTGTAGTAGTCTAGACTTCCCTACTCTCTTTCCACTTACTTCTATCTTAGACTGTTTGGGACCATCCTGTGCACAAAGCCGTTCAATTCATTTTCTTAATTTATTTAAAATGAGTAAAGTTTAATCAGTTTTAACGTTCATTTAAGCGTGTCTACTTCTTGCCCATAGAGACAGCATTAGAAACAAAAAAAAATTAAATTGATGCTGAAAATTAAACCTATATTTGACATTAGCAATGTGAAAATTCTCGAAATTGTACTGAGTTAACAGATGTCGGCATTAGTATTGATTTGGGCCACGCACGCGAACATCTTTTTACACCCACATTCACCTGCTGAATACCGTAGTAGGAACCAAGGTGGGGTATAAAACAAAGATAGCACCGCCACTGCAGCTGAAACAGGCGACTTATCGGACTGCAGAGCTTCTCAATTTCAGACAGCCGCGAGGTTCACTCGTAACTCGAAGCATTTCTTGTAATCTGACAGACATTAATATAACATGGTTTTAGAAACAGTACCATAAATAAATAGAAAACTTGCTTCAGTTTATTCCCACCAAACTTACTGCTTATAATTAACTAGCTTGTGCGCATTGCTTCCCCCAAGACACGAATCAATCCGGAAAGAATAAAAAAAGTATCGAATATAAATATCCATACACCCATATATCTTTGGAGGTTTAAGTACACTAATAATTGCGGCGGTAAATCGCTACTCACCACATACAGGGTGTAAACAGACCCTTCACTTATCCGTCAACCAAGCATTCTGTACATCAAACTAAGTAACTTTACGCGAAAATTATTGCTGGGAATCGACTTTTGTTTTTGGGGTGAAAAATCAAGTTTTAAGTTAAGACTCAATGGAAAGCACTCAAAGCATTGTGCTGATGGATGGATTGAATAGTACGGGGGTCATGGAGGTGTGGAAAGTAAAAATCTTACATTAAAAACATGTATTTAAAAAAAAACTTGTGAAAAAGTTGGAACTTTGACCCCAATATCTCCGTAACTAGAAGGTTCCCAGGTATGGTCTAGAACAAAAAAAATATCGCAAAGACGGGGAGAACGAGTGCCTTTCGGTTATGTTAATTACACCCTTTATACAATAGCTCGCCCTAGTTACAGATGCGTCACATCTGGCGATGGGTGCAGTTTTGCAACAGTTCAAAGACGAGCAGTGGCAATCGCTTGCCTTCTTCTCGCGCAAAATGAGCCCCGCTCAGCAGAAGTACTCGCCATACGTACGTGAGCTACTTGCGATCTATGAAGGCATAAAATATTTCCGCCACATATCCATTATCCAGGTCATGATTTTTTCCTGTGACCATGTCATTACATTACACCTGTAATCTCCGAAGGGTTAGGCAGAGGTGTACCAAACAGTACGCCTGCATATGCCACTTATGTTTAAGTCATATTTAAAAGGGGGTGGTCCAATTGCCATTAACTGAGTACAAATCCAGACTCCGTGGCTGCTACTGAGAAATTCTCTATGGAAAATCCAATAACACTGGCAGATCTGGGAATCGAAAAAAAAGAAACAAATAAAAAAGGTAACAGACTGATGGAGTTAGTTTAGCTAAGTGATCGTTATACTAAGGAACTTATATACTAACTGGAATGATGACGTGCAGCGGAAAGCCGTTCCGAGCGAGAAAACTTCGATAGTAGATGTCATCCCTTTCTAATAGGGTATCCAATTTTTGTTCTTTCATTTGGGACAGCTATTCCTTTATAACTTACTAGCACCTCTGAAGTTTTCTTCCCTGATGATGAGATAAAGTTCATTTTTAAATGGTTTATTGATATCAAAATTTAGTTCGTAATCATTCCAGTTAGTATATAAGTTCCTTGCGTTATACAGATTAATTAATACTAATACGCATTACCTAATTAACAAATCTTTACGCAGCCACATTATTAAAACATGTAAGTAAGAGCTAATAAATTATCCTGAGCAAATAATTAACTTAAAACGCAAATGTGTGCTTTAATTATTTAACGCTCAAATATTAGACCGGACTGTGTACTTAGAAAATGTTATTTAGAATCTTGGTAGTACGAATAATTTTAACAATGTGTTTACAGGAAATATTTGTGAAAGTAGACCTATCGTTGTGATATAATTTTCACATCATACATTAGCATAGTAGTAAACGCATAATCAGTCTCGGAAAGTAAGTTAAGCCCTTGGTCCCGGCTGCAATTTCCAGATTTTTGACAGTCGTTACAGGTAGTCTATGGCTCGAAAGTCTGACAACCAGTCTTACCAATGGGTATCGTATTCCCCAGTACAAACTGGGTTGTGGAGGTCAGATAGTAAAGTGGTTTGGTTCTAGGACTTACCATGATTCTTCACGATGTTATTCTATACCAGTGAAAATGAAAAAAAAAAACCAGAATAAATTGTTTGCTTTGGTTAAAACCCAAGACCTTATAACTCAGGTCAGTGCCGACACGACTGGTCCACCAGTGCTCACTACATAGTCAATTTTACATGGGCATTGACATTACATAGTTAATATTACGAACTAGTCCCATTGTCACATGTTAATAGGATGGACAAAGCGGTCAGCTGGACATTAGTGTAATTATGTCCTGCGGGTGTACAGACGGTCTCTCTGTTGCATAGTTGGTACCTTAATTAATGCAGCTTAGTAGTTGTGTTTCGTTGTTTAGATATATTGCATTGTCATAATTTGACAAATCTGAAACTAGTTTCATCAAACGGTTCTGATTTGAATTATCTCTATCATAAAATGATCATCCGCCTAGCATTTTCCCAACTATGTTGGGGTCGGCTTCCAGTCTAATCCAATGCAGCTGCATACCAGTATTTTACATGGAACGACTGCCTATCTGACCTCCACCAACCCCGTATTAACATACTGGGTAATACGGTACCCCTTGGGAAGACTAGCTGTCTGACTTTCGGGCCGCTGACTACCTGTAATGTGCTTAACATGCTTTTCAAGGTATGGAGGAAACTCGGTCACCCACCCGCGGACCAACCTACTCAAGCGCAGCTTAACCTGTAGATCGACCCTAGCGGCTGTTATTATTTAGCAATGAGCTCCTCGTAGCACCAAAGTAATAAGGTAAAAATTTCTGGGTGCTCTTTACCTCACTCGTCACAAACTGGAATTTAAACTGGGATTTAAAGTTCGCGAGTACATTCGAAAGAAGCTGGCAGTTTCGTCACGACGGTAATGTTTTCCCCATTGTTTGTGTTTTTTTTTAGTATATTCGCGTAAATGCCTATTTTCATTTATCAAAATTTTGATATGTATTTATAGTATTTGTTATATATTTATAGTATTTTATATATAGGTACTTATAGCTAATCGTATTATTAATTAAAACTATTTTCAGATACACCTACCACTGTTTGTCTCTGCATCACCCAAAAGTTGACTGGTAGAAAATGCCTTTGGCATTAAGTCCGCCTCTGTGCTTTTGTGCTTGAAGTGTAAATAAATAAATAAATAAATAACTGGGCAATAGCCGCAAAAAAACCAAAACTTTTTTTATTATTTTCCATTTCCCCCACTATATTACTTATATAATAAAAATCCATGAATATATCATATTTTATAGGTTTATAAACTAGCAGGTAGTTCTATTGTACTACGAAGGGTTATGCAGTGATCTATGACGTCATAAAGGTTTGTTTAGGGGCCCGTTTGCTGACTTGGCAGTCAATATTTTTATGTGTATCATATTTTTTGGCTATGCTTTTTTTGCGAATATTTTGAAGGTAAAATGATGGCTGGGTTTGCAAAGTGGCAAGCGTTCATATTTTATATTTCTTTGTTTGACATTTAATAATTATAATGTGTGTAAAAAGACTGTTAACGAAGCCGAAAGGTACTCGTTCTCCTCCGTTCATTTTTTGTTCTGGACCATACCTAGGAACCTTCCAGTTATGGAGATATTGGAGGTCAATGTTCACAACAAGTTTTTTTTTAAGACACCGGTTTTTAATGTCATGAATTTACTTTAAATACCTCAATGAACTCTGTTCTATTCAATGCATCCATCTGAACAATGTTTTGAGTTCTACCGTAAACCGTGATTTTTCGCCCCAAAAGAAAAGTCATGTCTCAGCCATAATATTTGCGTAGAGTTACTTAGTTTGATGTATTAATGGCTTCGTGAAGGATCCATTATTTACACCTTGTATAAGAGCTATAAATATAGGTACATATTTTTCTCCTTCACGATAGACAAGTAATAAAAGTAAGGCTGAGCATGGGTCACCTAATGAGTTTGATTCCCCGGTCAGGCAAAGTGCCACCGACTAGGTATTTTGAGTTATTTACAAAACTTTAATAGGCTTGCGCTTGCGCACAGCTCGCCTGATCTGAAGCGATGATGGCCTAGGGTGGAACACGCTTGCCTAGAAGAATCCTATTCACTCGAACTTTGAATAGATTCAGATTATAACGATCAGGGAACAGAGAAGCCGGCAGCAAATTCCATAGACTGGCGGTTTGCACAATAAATGTGGAGGCATAGCGCTTTGTCCGGGTTCGTGGAACTTCAACCATATAACGCTGACGCTTAGAGGCATCTCTGCTCGTCCTTCCCCGATAACGAGCATCGTAAGAGGGATTATAGGCGGCGATAGGCATCTCCAACTGCGGAGGTATTATGTAGCTGCGATGACCAATCCGCTTATCATGAGGCTCGATGGAAGTAGTAATAGCTGTGTATGCGGGAGGTTCATATTATTTTATTGAACATCGACTGTGTTACACGCAAAAAAAAATCTAATTCAGTAATCGTAAAGAAGACGAAGTCGGTCTTGGAGGAAGCAGCTCGAATTATAGGCCATATTTACTTTTGATTCCGATAAATCGCTTTTCTGACTTTTTTATTTTGTTTTCCCTGAAAAGTTATTATTTTATAAAATTATATAAGAATAAGTCAGTAATTATGAATGTACCTATACGGATTTTGTGATATCTGAATTAAATGAATTTATTTATATTTATTTGTACAAGACTAATAAACAAATATTATTGATTAACTTATTCGTACCTTACACCAATTTAAACCTAAAGACAATTTTTTACCTTCTTGATAAAAACTAACGATCATAATTAAACAATCAATCAAAAAACCAACACTTCTATTGTTTTGGTATCCCCGAAGATATACAATGCAACATACTCATAACATCGGTACATAAGTAATTGAAATACATATTTTATTATCCATTTCTATGCCATTTCTTCTTCACAAACACGCTACCCTGGAGCAATATGACAATTTTCCACCGGATGGTTTTATTCAAAAGATACCAAAGGTTTTTTCCCATCAACCACTGGCCAAGGGCAATTAGTGGTAAAGACAAGTCAATCATGCGGTTAATTAGATGTCTATACATGTGTGTGTCTGCGTGTGCGTGTGTGCATGTGTGTGTATGTCACCCTCTTTAGATGTAATTGGTTGTTCGATTCCAATTGTCATTATGTTATTGTTAATTTAATCAAGTGTGTATACATAGGTAAAACTATGTAATATTTCATTTACTGTTTATCGTATTACCGAAATACCCAGTACTAACTGGGTTGAGGAGGTTAGATAGGGAGTCGCTCTATGTATAATACTGGTATTTAGCTGCATCTGGTAAGATTGAAAGCCGACCCCAACATAGGAAAAGGCTAGGCAGATGATGAGTTTAGGCAAACAAACATAGCTTGCGTATTTTACATGGAGTGACTGCCTATCTGACCTTCACAACCCAGTTAGTACTTGGCAATACGTAATCAATTGGTAAGACTGGTCGTCAGACTTTCGGGCCACTGACTACCTGTAACGACTGTCAAAGATCTACAAATGACAGCCGGGACCAACGGCTTAACGTGCTTTCCGAGGCACGGAGGAAACTCGGTATGTAATGGGCGGTCACCCATCCGCAGAACAACTTAGGCAAACGCAGCTTAAGTTGATGATTTCCGACCGCCTATTATTTTTTAGCCACGAGCTTTGTTTGCTCAAACAAAAACACAAATAACAACACACAGAAATCTGAGTTTCAAACCGCCATTTTGGAACAGCTTTTGACGATCAAAACACCAGCGTCAGTCACAGTTCCGCAATATTCCTGTACCGCCTACAATATTCGGAGTCCCTCATATTCCCGGATTTACGGAAAATATCAACTGTTTCACAAGTAACTAAATATCGTTGACAAATCCGCTACGATATATCAGGGTCCTGGTGTTCAGTAATTACGCGTCAAACAAAGGGCCTATGTAAATATAGTGATATGCTGTGGACAGACAGACGTATGTGAAAATTATACGGACGTAGACAGGGGGGTTCTCGCGTTGAGGTCGGCGGATTTGATGCGAATCGAAATGTAATCTTGATATGAAATTGCACTAGTTGCTAATGACATTGTTCGCGTGCAGGTCGAAAATTATCTCCCGTTATTCTTAATTCTTTATTGCACACAAAAATAAGAGAAATACATAATTACAACATATGGCTTATGTACAAAGGCGAGCTTAACCCAGAATAGAAACAAAACAAAAAAAAAACCCGTACTACCGGGATTAAAAATACCCTCTGTCCTCAAAATCAAAAAATCAAAATATTTTATTTCACAAAGGCCTCGATGGGCACTTATAAAACGTCGACAAAAAGGTGCACGGTTCGGGTTGGTCGTTTCCTATGGAGAAGAACCGGCAAGAAACTCCATGGTTACTCTTTTCAAATCATTTGGTGTTACAATATTATGAATACAGCATCTGTACTTAAGTATGGGGGGACAGCGTAGGCTCGACAATAAGTCGTACACACCACGTTTCCTAAAACACGCACGACAGCCGTTTAGACGTGCAAGTAACTTTTACATTCGTATTTATTGGTTAAAAAGAGTGGAAAGCAGTGGCGAAGGTTCCATACAATTCGATTCCTACCGGATTCCCTATGAAAAATGGCACAGTCAGTATTCTATAGAAAAATCACATTCAAGATAACATGTACTCCGGCTTACCTCTTACAAAAATTGACCCTTCGCTACTGGTGGATCATCATCATCATCATTTCAGCCGAAAGACGTCCACTGCTGGACATAGGCCTCCCCCAAGTGTCGCCACATTGTCCGGTCCCGTGCGTCTCGCATCCAGCGGATCCCTGCAACCTTTACGAGGTCATCGGTCCACCTAGTGGAGGGCCTTCCAACGCAGCGTCTTCTGGTTCGCGGTCGCCACTCCAGAACTTTTCGGCCCCATCGGCCATCCATTCTGCGAGCAATGTGCCCTGCCCACTGCCACTTAAGTTTGGCTATTCTTCGGGCTACGTCGGTAACCTTGGTTCTCTTGCGGATCTCCTCATTTCTGATTTGATCACGCAAGGAAACACCGAGCATAGCCCTCTCCATTGCCCTTTGGGTGACTTCAAGCCTTCTGATGAGGCCCATTGTGAGCGACCACGTTTCGGTCCCGTATGTAATCACTGGCAAGTTGGACGAGAAGATACCACGCAACTTCCCGAACGCTGCCCAGCCGAGTCGGATTCGACGATTGACCTCTTTCTCGAAGTTAGACCTACCTAACTGGACCGTTGTCCCAGGTAGACATAATCGTCTACAACTTCGAGTGTAGAGTCTCCGATCTTGATAGGAGTGGGTGTTACATGGGCATTCAACATGACTTTGGTTTTATCCATGTTCATTTTTAGACCCACTCTTTCGGAAGCTCTACTAAGGTCATCGAGCATTGTACTGAGGTCCTCCATGGTCTCAGCCATGACCACTATATCGTCGGCAAACCGAAGGTGAGAGATGTACTCGCCATTGACGTTGATGCCTAGCCCTCTCCAGTCCAGAACCTTGAAGACATCCTCCAGTGCAGCGGTGCTACTGGTGGATAGTATGGGTAATTCAGCAAAACCCATAAAGTTCGATACCATAACAATTGATACAATATCAAGTAATTCTATACCTCAAAATAATTACAAATGTTTCCACAGTCATTTATTTCAAAGAATACCCCTGTTTTGCTTTAAATTTTGTTTTATTTATAGTCTTTGATTTATACGTAGGGCAAAGACTTATTCTCATTTATTGAAGAAACTGCGCGACCTAATTTAGTTATGGGCGATTGAATTAATACTTTTTGAACATCTACCCCATTGATGGGTGCTAATACACAAACATCAACCCGAGTACAACCCCAAAGGCTGGTCATTAAATAGGGATTTGAAGGGTCGAATGGACCGAAATAAAGTTAGTCTCGGCAGGGTTAGCCATTGAATACTGCACAGGTAATAAAGTGCTAGGGTTAAATCTTCAGTGATGACTACGGATCAACTGCCTCAGTTGTCTTAATGGTTAATTACTTACGTGTAAGTTGATGTAAGTGTGTGTAAAATGGAGTATTATGAAAGTAGTTTGAGGATTTTGAAGGGTGATGTCAAATTATGTTGAATTGCTGTTAAGTAGGTAGTGTTGACTATAGTTGTTGATGAACACGAAAGATTTATAAAGGAGATGAACTGAGAATTTCTAACGATATTCTTGAAATAGTATAAAGGTGATTTTAGCCATCAATTTCAAAAGTTAACGATAGCGTCGCGCGATTACCGGACAAATTAATACTCTTGTAAGTGTTAACTTTGTGTATGTGTAGACATTATTTGAGAAAATCACACATTTTATCACTTTGGAAGTGACTATCTTTCACATGATTGACTTTGTGAGAAAAAATGATTTTAAATCATTTTTAAAGACCTATCTATAGATTACCCGCACATAATTCCAAGTATACTTTTTTTTTTTTTGTATGAAATACGTAAAGCTGTTCACAGAATACATCTATCTACCAAGTTTCAAATAAATAATAGTTTCGGAATAAAGTGGCTGTGACATACGGACGAACAGACAGACATGACGAATCTATAAGGGTTCCGTTTTTTGCCATTGGGCTAAGGAACCCTAAAAATGGTGTATTGATAATTGCTATTTTTTTTGTATTTGCTGACGTAGCTACAAACACTCACACAAAGAAAACTAACCTCCCTATATTACCATAGACACACATATCACAAAACTCTATAACCTAGCCCATAATTTATGGCATCGTCTGCCGGCGTATGATAACGGGGGCGAGCATAATGGTACAACAGTTAAAACTGACAAGTTTGACTGAAGATAAACTGAGGTCGGAGTTTACGAGTCCACCTGTATAGTGTTTGGGTGGAATGGTCAATGGAGTAGAATATAAAGTGGAATGTATAAACCTGTGTGAGCAACGAAGTTTTGATATTTCATATTTTGAGTTTGAAACTGTAATTGTTCTGTTTTATAAGCGAATCAGAAGCTGGGATTCATTCTTTTAATATTTTACATAGCTTGAGTTCAATCGCCAATCAGTAGAAAAGTATATTACTCTAAGACGATCAGTTTATTCATTAGCAAAAATATTTTTTTGTTATTTTTGCTACATTAGAAAAAAATCGGAAACATGTTTAGTAGATAGGTTTTCAGAGAAAAGTTCTCGCACTTTTTTCAACTGGGACTCCGAATTGTAGATCTTTCCTATATTCTAGTAATCGAAAGTAAACAAAAACATTAAGTGTATGTACTTAATGTTTTTGATTACTTTCGATTACTTATTATGTATTTTACGATAGTTATTCATGCCCTTACTTATAGAAGAAATAAGACTTTTTAGAGAGCTTTTTAAACATTGCAAGTTGCTACTCATGGTGGTCCACTTATGAAAAAGCCTTTCAACTTCTTGTTCAAATCAATTCTTGAGACTTTCAAACTTTGCTCAACTAAAGTAATATTACTGATACTGATAGTAGCCTGCGTCATCCCACTGCTGGGCAAAGGTCTCTCCCCATAACTTCCAGTTGTTTCGATCCAGGGCTAATGTGGGCCACTGGTCGTTTGTTTTGTCCAGCTCGTCCCGCCAGCTTCTACGAGGTCTGCCGCGTCGCCTTCTGGCTGTGTCAGGCCTCCAGAAAGTGGTTATTTTGGCCCACAAGTAAAATTCATCATCACCATCATCACTTCAGCCGAAAGACGTCCACTGCTGGACATAGGCTTCCCCCAAGTGTCGCCACATTGACTGGTCCCGTGCGACTCGCCTCCAGCGGATCCCTGCAACCTTCACCAGGTCATCGGTCATACCTAGTGGGAGGCCTTCCAACGCAGCGTCTTCCGGTTCACTCCACTCCAGAACTTTTCGGCCCCATCGGCCATCCGACAAGTAAAATTACGTCTATTTAAATACAAATATCTGCCACGAAACATTAACTTAGTACAAAAACCCTGTCATTAATTATTATTTAGAGAAAACTTTGTAAAATACATTATTTTATCTATATCAAGCGACGAGAACTCAATGATTAATGTTAGTTCACTATCCGAACTAAGAATCTTCGTTGGAGTGAACCCTTTTACTTGATCCTTGTATTGTTGGTAAGATTTTAAATTAATGAACTGTATACGGAACCTTTTGTTCGAGAAACAATGAAAGAGTTAATTAATTTTTGTTTTTAGAGGTGGCTTTTAAGTTTTTAATTTTTGTTTGTTTTTTTTTGTTATCGGTTTTATTTCTGTTTAGAAAAGGAAGAACCGTTGCTATTTAGACGACAAACACTAAACTTAAATTACTTCTTATCGAATTTTCTATCCAAATTGAAAGACTTCAAGAAAATCTATGGGATTTTGGAAGCGCAATCATCTTCGAATATTATAGTAAAATTTATATAACTTAAAAGTATCAGAACTGGGAGCGGAAGGAGATGTATGACCAGAAGTGGGGCTAGAACAGGCTTGAAAAAAAAGCACCTATGTGTTTCAAAATGTAATAAGCGACGATCTCATACCTAAATCAATAATAGGTATATATACAAAAATAGGTTATTAGGTAGTGCAACTATCTGAAGTGGACTGCTTTCTGACTTTATGGAGAAGAACCAGCAAGAAATTCCATGGTAACTCTTTTAACCTTCTAAAATATTGTGTCTTACTTGTGACACTTCCTGTGACCCAAGGGCTGGCTTAAGAGCCACCTTGGCCTGAGGCGTAGCCTTGCCACACAACGTGGCAACGGCGACAGTCTCTTGGGGACATTACCAGTTGACAGCGTTGATGAGGAGTTTTTTGACTCCATTTTTTTGTTTATTGTTAAGTTAGTTACTGTAAGTTACTGTAATTCCGCCCGGGAGACGCCCCGGGCGTCGGGGGTCACGTGGTGGCTCCCGGCCACCGTAGGCGCGGGCCTGTGGACGGCGAGTTATGGGCTAGCTCACCGTCCGGCCGTCTTACGACGACAGGCCGTGTCGACGGCGCGTTCGTGTTCCACGCGCGCCTCAAAGAGATGTCAGCAACCATGTAGGGGTCCACATGGGCCGATGCCTGCCAGGGCTGCGGGACTGTTCGAAAGAGATACCGTGGCCCTGGAACACAAAGGGCAAAGAAGGAACATGGATGGGTTTTAGTCAGTAGAAGTCTGAAACTCCCTTTCGCTCCGCCCAGAGTGCATTTGGTAATTTCCCATACGAAAAAAAAGAAAAAGAAGTTACTGTCATTACTCATTATTATAAACAAAATAATATTTAAGTACCTATCTACTCAAAATCGTACACTTTCCGTTCCACTACAGTATCAGTAATGCGGAGGCGTGGTCGCCGTCACTTCATATGATTTATACCTCCGAGTCGCTGTTTTGTGCTAATACCGCGCCAGACCGAGAATAAATAATAAAAATATTATACTTTGAGAAATACTAGGTATTAATTACTAGGTTGAAAGACGAGGGGCGTTGCGAGAAAAGATTTCCGAGATTTCTTAGTAGTAAGATGGAAGAGACAATTTCGTTTCTTTTTAATAGCGTATTGTTTACGTAGACTGCATCGTTGGTCTAGTGGTCGCAAGCACGACTGCTGAGCATGAGGTACTGGGTTCGATTCCCGGGTCGGGCAAAGTGTCATCGGGTTTTTCCATCAGGAATTTCTCAGTAGCAGCCACGGAGTCTAGATTTGCGCCCGGTTGATGGCAATAGGCTCACCCCCGAAATGTGGGTGTACTATTAGGTACACCTCTGCCTTACTTTTCGGGGATTACAGGCGTGGTGTCTATGTATGTTTATGCAAGACTTTGGCTTGATTTTGACTGGTTTTTTTTAAGTAACTGCCAACGAGCTTAGATCTTCAGATAAGTACTATATTCAATGCTCGTTCGTGCAACATTTTTTTCTTCTCGCTACATTCAAAGGAATAATATCACACACATCAACTTCAGCCTGAAACATAATTACAGCACCAACATAAATCATGCTTAAACGCAATCCAGATCGTGTGGACACGGCCGAATATCCGCCAACCAAAATGTGGTTAATATTCATCTGATTAATTCGTTAAATGGTTGATTTATGGCAACCCCGGGTAAATGACGTTCAATTTACTGGTCACACTAGCTCGTTTAATGAAGATTTATTTAACAGGGCTTGTAGTGAATATTTGCATAGGAAGAAGTAGTTATGTGGAAAACTGGTGAGGAGCTCGTGGCTAAATAATAACAGCCGCTAGGATCGATCTTTAGGTCTTCTTCTTCTTATCGTATCGATGTTCCTTCCATATCAGACGGTATTGGCCCATTAGGTGGCCACGTTTATTGCAGCGGCAGAGGCGCTATTCAGGTAGATTGTAGTTGTTATTTGGTCCTAGAATGGCCAGTTGGTCGTGGCTCATTGGAGAGCCGTTTGAAAGTAACATCGTGGTGAAAGGATTAGTCAGCTAGACTCTGCGTTACCGAGTGCTAGCTGTCCAGGGTGCGCCGGGCGTTTAGAATCGCAGGACGATTTAGATTAACGCCACTCGGGGAGGCTCCTTTCATGCAGGTTAAAGATAAGGTTAAAGCCATGCTTGCCTAGGATGGTCTGTGGATGTACATACCGAGTTTCCTCAGTGCCTCGGAAAGCACGTTAAGCTGTTGGTCACGGCTGTCATTTGTAGATATTTGACAGTCGTTACAGGTAGACAGTGGCTCGAAAAGTCTGACAACTTGTCTTACCTAAGGGTATCGTGTTACCTAGTACTAACTGGGTTGTGGAGGTCAGATAGGCAGTCGTTCCATGTAAAATACTGGTATTCAGCTGCATCTGGTTAGACTGGAACCCGACCCTAACATAGTTGGGAAAAGGCTAGGCAGATGATGAGGTGGAAAACTGTGAAATACTTTGGCCGGCCTTCCTAAGCAATGTGTCTAATATTTGTATTCAATGAATCTCTATAAATTTAAACATAATTTGTTTTAAATAGGCATCACTGCATATTAGGGAGTGCCCATCATATATTCATAAAGTAAGAAAGTTTTATTTTACCATATATAACAATTAGGTTATACATAGAAATGCTCTCTAGCATGATAGACAAATATGAAAACGTCCAGATCAGAGAAAGGATCAGGTATTTTTTAATACTGAATAGGCTTGCGTTAGGCCACAACTCGCTTGAGGTGTGCGATGACGCAGCCTAGGGTGGAGCACGTTTGCCAAGAAGAAACTGATTCAATCGAATATTTTTTTTTTTTTTTTCTTGCTAACATCATCAATTGAGTCCTCCCACCCAGGGCAGAGCGGGAGGGACTGTCAGATTTGTACTGACTAAAATCCACGGTGTCCTTCAATAGCCCTTTATGTTCCAGGGTCGCGGTAATTCTATGAGTCCCGCGACCCCGGCAGGCTTTGGCCCTCTAGAGGGGGTCCGAACTTTGAAGAGATCTAGATTATAATAATCGAGAAACAGAGAAGCCGGCAGTGAATTCCACAGACTGGCAGTTCGCACAATAAATGTGCCCGATAAAAAAACGATAGGCTGCCAACTTTGCGAAGTTGTTCAAAAAAAAAAAAAACAAATCATTTTTATTTGTGTAACATAGCTCAAGGCTTTGGAGCTTGGCTTTGACAAGGGAGTCATTGTCAATTCAATCGTCAAGTCTGATCTGCCATTAAGTCAACTACCTAGGGATTTAAATAATCACGGCTTGAGCAGTTTCACAGTGGATAATTCCACAAAATAAAGTGTGAATTTTAATTTCACAACATATTTCGACCATACGCCGTTTTTTGTTCAATATTAAATTTTTATGCTCTTAAAATATTTCCTCATATATTTCTCACTATTGACTACAGTAAACATTAATATTTTAATACACGTCTGTGCATTAGCATTCGAAATTAACCCGTCAGTGCGCACAGCTGTCGCCTGGTCTGTATGACACTTCTGTTGATTGAAACTGTATGTGCTTGTGCGGTACAGGGTTGGGTATATTGTAGGTACCATTCATGTTGACATGTGTGATAAGATATACAGTTATATAATGTTGTGTTTATTGGTGTGTCATGTCAAAAGTCTAAAGAAGGAGCAAGCATTGTTTAGTTGGTTTAGAGATCTGTTAATAAAATTCTTGTTTTCATTCGAGTTTTTACCATGAACATACGTAAGAAGGCCTACATCTACTTAGCAGTGGTTAGAACAAGGCTGCCAATGATAATGAGGATGATTTTCACACAGTTTTTGCCGATCTGAGAGAAGAACAGCAGTTTTAAAGCAACTGAACACACTCTAATCATTACTTTTTTTAACCATTTCGACTCTCTGCACTTTTATGAGAATTTCTCACAGTGCGTTCACAACGCGACCGGTTGTTCGAAAATTGACGACATCTATCTGCATAAGGAGAACCGTCTGAAGGTATCAGGTACTCACATCACCATATAAAAATCAGCAAAAAAGAGTACCATTATTCAAGTAATTTCAATTTCCACTCCCTACATCCCACCACAAATTCTCTCTAACAATTACACATTAACAGTCACGGAGCGTGCCAGTTAAATTTCCCAGTCTCTCCACTGCGAACGGTCACGAATCCTCTCTTAAATAACCCCCAGCGCCATAGCAGTACGAATAAACCACAAGAGTAGAGGCGTTCCTGCAAAATTAACAACTGGCTTCCCTGTAGTCCAGCGAGTGAGGTACGGTTAGTGCGTATAGTGGCGAAATGTGGACCGGCCGGCGGCGGGTGGGTTAAGTTTTGGACTGTCGGCTGTTTAATGTTCTTAATCTTCGCAGGTTTGAGGTGGCCAGGGAAAAGAGCTCCTGGATGGAATTGGGGGAAGCCTTTGACCAGCAGTGGCATTGGATACCCTTACCTACTCATCATCTGCCTAGCCTTTTCCCAACTATGTTGTAGTCGGCGTCCAGTTTAAATGGATGCAGCAGATTACCAGTAACGACAGCAGCGACTGCCTATCTGACCTCCACTACCAAGTTAGTACTGGGTTATAGGATTCCCCTTGGTAAGACGGGATATCTGGCCCACGACCTACATAAAATATAGTACAGCTTAATCACTCTTCAGGTAATTTTCCCATTGTTGGTACACCGGTATCCTCTCTATGAGATGAGGAGTCGGCCCATTGCGGGCTGATGGATGTCGCACGTCTGTGATTGAAAAAAATTAACGTTTAATGATGATGACATAAATAAGAGCTCGTGGCCAAATAATAACAGCCGCTAGGGTCGGTCTTAAGGTTAAGCCGCGCTTGCCTAGGTTGGTCCGTGGATGGGTGACCGCCCATTACATACTGAGTTTCCTCCGTGCCTCGGAAAGCACGTTAAGCCGTTGTCCCGGCTGTCATTTGTAAATCTTTGACAGGCGTTAAATGTCGTCAGTGACCTGAAAGTCTGACAACTCTTACCAAGGGGTATCGTAGTACTCAGTACGAACTGGGTTGTGGAGGTCAGATAGGCAGTCGCTCCATGTAAAATACTGGTATTCAGCTGCATCCGGTTAGACTGGAAGCCGACCCTAAAAAAAAGAAAAGGCAAAAGGAAAAGTCTAGGCCGATGATGACGATGTTGAAATAAATTACACAAATAACCTATTAAAATGAATACCTGCTACTCACGATCACTCCTAAGGTATATCTCACATCATCACAACGTGTGATGTAGGTGACAAATTCAGATTGTGATTCGCTCAGATGTTTTCACTTGTACCACACCACATCACAATACTGAAGCCCAATGGTCCATTGTACAGTGCACGGCAGGCTGGGGTTATTGGAAACGCAGAATAAATATTCGTCTTTGAATATTTTGCCGCTGGCAGGCTAAAAAGTAACTAGCAGGTAGATACCTGCACAGAGCGTTTTGGGCGCTCAACAAAAAAATGTTACTGTATCTATGCCACGACCATCGCCATCCTGGAGCGGTTTAAAAACATTACGCCAGAAGGGTTACACAGACGTTTACTTAGGGTCAATTCATACCAAAGTGGCAGCGGTCGGCAGCGCAGTCACTGGCGCATGGCGTTTGAAAGACTCGGGCCGCGTGACGTCTCGCGGCGGCGCGAGCGGCCGCACGTCTTTCAAACTATATTATGCATTTCCTACTGGAGATAAAGCATAAAATGGCTTGATTGTACGCCGCGTCGCGTCGCGTCACGTCTCGATGTGAACTTAACCTTACAGTACACCAATTTGGTCGTGTAAGATGGAGAAAATAAATCAATTAAAAACATTTCATCAGTTACAATCATTTTTAAAGCCGCTATTCCATTAGGCAAGTTACTTGTATGCAAGTTGCAAATTGCATACAACTTGAACAAACTTGCATACAAGCTACAACTTGTAAGACGTAGTTTGAACTTGTACATTTTTTATTCAAGTGACGTGTAAATTGAACGCGCAAACGTTAGTTGCACGTTTCCAATTGCGAACGAGTGACGTGTTCTACTCAATTGTTGAACATCTCCACTTGTATGCAAGTAAAACCTGTGCATGCAATTTGCACACTCTTGGCAACATGTTTCCAATGCAAGCAACTTGTACGCCAATGTGACGTCATACTTGCATGCAAGACTTGCCTAATGGAATTGCGCCTTAAGTCCCATGTAATAGGGGGCGAGCCTTTTGCCAGTTACCGCGCACCTATTGGAAAATTACTGGAAGAAAAGAATTTGATGATAGAAATCAATCATATTTTTTGACGTTTCGAAGTACATCTAAAAGCTCAGTAGCAGGAGAAGCTCGTGGGCAAATAATAACAGCCGCATGAGTCGATCTTCAAGGTCAAGCCGCACTTGCGAAGGACGGTCTGTGGATGGGTTACCATCATTACATACCAAATTTCCTCCATGCCTCAGAAACCACGTTAAGCTGTTGGTCTCGGCTATCATTTGTTGATCTCTGACAGATGTTACAGGTAGTCAGTGGCCCGAATCTGAAAATCAGTCTTACCAAGGGGTATTACCCAGTACTAACTGGGTTGTGAAGGTCAGATAGGCAGTCGCTCCATGTAAAATACTGGAATTCAGTAGCATTGGTAAGACTGGGAGTCGTCCTCAATAAAGTTGGGAAAAAGCAGGTAGACTGGTGATGATGTCAAAGTAAAGTACAGACGCCTGCACATCAAGCTAGTACAATCTGTCAAATTTCTTTAAAAGATTTTCAACTTTATCGCTAAAGAATTAGGTTCAAGGTCGATTGGGAAAATTTGACAGTTTTGGGTAGCTTGATGTGCTGGCGTCCGTACATTTAAAGGGTGTAAATAGACCCTTAACATAAACGAAAAGTTCGAAGTGTTCTCCTCTTCTTTGCGATAATTTTTTGTTCTAGACCATACCTGGGAACCTTCTAGTTACGGAGACATTGGGGGCGTAATATTCAATCCATCCATCAGCTCAATGTTTTTAGTGCTTTCCATCGAGTCCTACCGTGAAAACATGATTTTTCACCCCAAAAAAAAAAGTCGTTTCCCAGCAATAATTTTTGCGTAAATTTTGTTGGTAGTTTGTTGTACAGAATGCTTGGTTGACGGCTATGAGGGTCTATTTACACCCTGTATATGCACCATTGATAACAATTCGTACAGAAAAATATCACACAATTTTTCACGAAAAGTCTCATCCATTCCAAAAGTATCATACCTTTTCCATTAACAAAATATACTTCAATATTACCATAACAAAAATACGTAGTTTATATTTGTTTACGGGAACTCCACTTTACTTGATTCTTTTGAAAAGCTTATTTGGTATAAAAAGCAAATGGGGATACCTTATCCAAACATTGAATAGGAAGTATACGTGGATCGTACACAATTGAATGTTGCCATGCTCTTCCCAAATTGGATGGATACTTTCATGTGTCGTGTATCAGTGTTGCCAGAGATATTTATGCTAATAATGTTTGGGGACAGTTTCTATACAGTATGTTATTGAATGAAATGTGTAAGCGTTTGGTTGGATTTTTAGTAATATTATTTTACTTCGTTGTCTGTCTAGTGTGTTGAATTATACTATAGCTGCGTTCAGAAATTGGCAGGATTCGCAACATATCTGAATTGCAAATAATATATTTTGCAAAGGGATTTAAAAAAAAAAATATTTTTAACATTTTCTAACGGCAGTAGCGGCAGCAGCAGTGATAGCCTAGTGGTGTGAACGTCTGACTGCCAAGTCAAATATCTCGAGTTTGAACCTAAGACCTCTGATTTTTTGGGTTCAGGTGCGTATTGTAGAATTATCACTTGCCTCGGTGAATGAAAACATCGTGATGAAACCAACATGCAAATAGGTGTGTTCTATGATTTCTGCCTACCCCAATGGGAAAAGGTGTGTGTAAGAACATGATGTAGTAATAATAAAACCAAGCTATTTGCATAACTACTTCAGACAAATGGCGGGCCCTAAGTGGATCCGAATAGCTAGGGATCGAGCTACTTGGAAGTCCTTGGAGGAGGCCTTTGTCGAGAGACAAGCTGCTACCGAAAATGACTATTATTCAAATTACTATTACATTGCTACCGAAAATTACTATTATAAATTACTACTATATTAACCGATTACCGATATACTAAAAAGACCATATTTAATTAGGTGTAACAAGAGTGATTAGTATAGCATGTAAGAATAAGATTGTAAAGAGTAACAGTAATAAAGGCTTATTTTATTAATTATTTGTACAACAGTAAAAAAATATTTCCAAAAAACAACAATATTTACTACAATTACGAACGTCTCCGTTTCACTCGCCTTCGTGGCGGCTCCACATATTTACCCATTTCTAACCACGGACTCATACTAATATCAGTATTCTTGATAGCATCCAGCACAGTTTTCACAGATATATAAACAAGAACAACAAATAACGCTATTATGAATCTATCAATCATTTTCTCGTATCTTTCGAAGTACGACGCGATGTTGTAAACGGTCGTAAAGTTGTACTTTTGTAAAACATCACAGGGTGATTTTAATGTCCCAAAAGGGATTGACAAACAGACTAACGCACTGATTATTGAGAGTAATGTTGAAATACATAAATCCATAGTTCGGTTGGCGCGTAGTTTTGTTTTATAAACCTTTTTGGGTTTCTTGTGGAGTAGAATTAGTCGTTTTTCGTCTTCTTTGAAGAGTTGATCGAGCTTGAAGTACTTTATCAATCTGTAAAAAATAAACTTGATTTAGAACGTAGGTAGTAGGCAGGTAGTGGGTAGGTAGCAGGTAGGTAGTAGGTAGGTAGTAGGTAGGTAGGAGGTAGGTAGTAGGTAGGTAGTAGGTAGGTAGTAGGTAGGTAGTAGGTAGGTAGTAGGTAGGTAGTAGGTAGGTAGTAGGTAGGTAGTGGGTAGGTAGTAGGTAGGTAGTAGGTAGGTAGTAGGTAGGTAGTAGGTAGGTAGTAGGTAGGTAGTAGGTAGGTAGTAGGTAGGTAGTAGGTAGGTAGTAGGTAGGTAGTAGGTAGGTAGTAGGTAGGTAGTAGGTAGGTAGGAGGTAGGTAGTAGGTAGGTAGCAGGTAGGTAGCAGGTAGGTAGCAGGTAGGTAGCAGGTAGGTAGCAGGTAGGTAGCAGGTAGGTAGCAGGTAGGTAGCAGGTAGATTAGTAAAAATACAAGGAGATAGTAAGTAGGAAAAAGTACATTGTAACGCAGCTAGTGAAAAATAAAAACAAGAAGATAAAAACTTACTTCTGTAATCCTAAACGGTAGAAAATCATCTTGAACCACCACAAATCACAGATACATCCAAACACACAATGCAGAAAGGAAATCGTCCTTTGGTAGAAATGTACTCAAACGACAAACAATCACAATACAATAGATGAGGTAATACCCAACGCAGATAAGACAGTGATCACACAAATGTTGTACAAATACTAAAATTTATAACAACGTTGGATACTGTTTAAATTATAGATAAGTCATTAGAAGGTAATTAAGAAACGATGTCATTTACTATTGAGATATTAATTCGTTTAGTAATTGATGAATCAGGACAAGTGAATATGATTCGATCAGAGTTATAGGAACTTGTAATGATTTGAGCAGACGTGTGATTTGTAAATTTTCATCTAAACATCACCTGCCTTTTTGAGGTCGGCTTCCAGTCTAACCGGATGCTGAGTACCAGTACTTAACATGTAGTGATCATCAATCATCCCTTTGGAGGCTAGTTGGGTGACTTTTTTTCTCGTATGGGAAATCATCAAATGACCCCCCCCCCCCCCGCTCTGGGCGGAGCGGAAGGGAGTGTCAGACTTCTACTGACTAAAACCCATCCATGTTCCTTCTTTGCCCTTTGTGTTCCAGGGCCACGGTATCTCTTTCGATCAGTCCCGCAGCCCTGGCAGGCATCGGCCCATGCGGACCCCTACATGGTTGCTGACACCTCTTTGAGGCGCGCGTGGAACACGAACGCGCCGTCGACACGGCCTGTCGTCATAAGACGGCCGGACGATGAGCTAGCCTATAACTCGCCGTTCACAGGCCCGCGCCTAGGGTGGCCGGGAGCCACCACGTGACCCCCGACGCCCGGGGCGTCTTCCGGGCGGGATGACAGTAACTTAAAGTAACTAACTTAACAATAAACAAAAAAATCATCGAGTATTTCAACGCACAGAACTACTCTTAGAAGATGGCTGAGTACGAAGTTAATAATGAATGAATGCTGCTTGTGCATATATTGGTAACGAATCTATTGAAGAATTACCACTCCAAACACACGATCTTGAAGGAATCGAACTGCCGGATAATTTTGATACCAGACAACAGTGGCCTCAATGTGAGACTATAAAAGAAATCTACGATCAAGGACAATGTGGTTCCTGTTGGACCTTTGGAACTGCCACGACAGCGTCTGACAGAATGTGCATTCACAAAGATATACATGTCCGTCTTTCCGAAGAACATTTCGAGTGTATGCAAAAGCATGTGTGCTTTGGAGGTCAGGTAAAACAAGCATTCTATTTTTGGCGAGATCACGGTCTCGCTAGTAACGAATGTAAACCTTACAACATAAGCCAACTCATAGAAAATCGTTGCGTGAAAAAATTTAAAAAAACTAATGTAAATTATAAAAACGACAAACATTTTGCTGAAACATTTTACACGTTATCCAATAAGACCGCTGAAATAAAAGCAGAATTAGTTAAGAACGGACCAATTCAGGCTGCTTTTTTCGTTTATAATGATTTTTTCGCATATAAATCAGGAATTTATGAACATTCAAGTGGAAAACTTGCGGGTGGTCACAGACTACGAATTATTGGATACGGAACCGAAAAAGGAACTGATTATTGGTTAGTGGCTAACAGCTGGGGAAGCGCGTGGGGTGAACACGGATTTTTTAGAATCAAAACTAATCAAAAGCTACTTGATTTTGAAAACCATTTATTAACCGGTTTGGCAAAGAATTAATTTAATTTCTTCCATTTGTATTATTTGTATTTTACCCTTGTGTTTGACATTCTTTCAACACAATTTAATTTCTAAAATAATATTTGATTATCCCGTGTAATGATGGTAACTGGCGAATTATATACATAACTAGCTTCTGCCCGCGGCTTCGCCCGCGTGTAGTTCGGGAATTGCCCACGGAATCTCACTTCTGGGATAATAAGTAATCTATGTATGCATAGTACATACAAATATTTACATGTACTTGCTTATAACTTGCAAATATTTGTTCATAGTAATATCTATTAAATTACATATGTGAAATATCTTGGTTTGAGATTGGACACCGGTGACATCAATCAAATGATTTATTAGGAATCTATTTATAGACATAATACTTTGACATAATATTTAATATCAATGTCGCGTATCACGAGCCAACGCGAAAATCGGAGGACTAAACCATATTTACAGACACGTGTACATCAGAAAAATCCTACCTGCTTAGTAATAGGTAAATACTACCGCGCCCCGCACGCCCATCGCAACACTGCGCGGCATGCACCCTTATACGTGATCTTCGAAGCCATATTAGACTCTATTGGGGGATGATTTTGGAAAAACTGATACACGTCTTATAATAAATTTTAATTGAAGAGTGTGAACACCAATTTTCGAGTCAATCGACCCAGCAAATATTAAGTTACACAGAAAATTCAAGACCCCATTTTACCCTCTCAGGGGTGGAATTCCGAAAAACCCTTTTTTATCGGATACCTACTTTTCATAAAGAATACACCCTCCAAATTTCATGTCTCTAGGACCAGCGGTTTGGGCTGTGCGTTGATATATCAGTCAGCCAGTCAGGACGTTTAATTTTAAATTGGGGGATGATTTTAAAGAAACTGTGATACACGTATCTCATAATTTTAGCTGAAGAGTAAATACACAAAGAAGAAGGAGCACGGTTCATACAAAATTAACCCACGTCCTACAGCAACGAGAAGTATCTCAAAAAATTGATAAAAATATGTAAAAAAAGATGGCATACTTCCAAACTCCATCCTTACAGTCTAACATTTTAAAAAAATGCTAAGAAAATTAGTTCAGGGGCAGTAATTTCTATAATGAATGTACTACAATATTGAGAAATACTTGGCTATCTTGACTTGACTTCAATTATTGAGTTCCATCATCGAGCACCAGAGGTTTTTTTCACTTATTCGACCACCGAACATCGATCTAGTGAGAATTATAACTTCATTGTTTGATCATTAGCATTGTTAAATAGAATAGAGTAGACTAAGATAGAGTAGGGTAGACTATGTTACAACTATAGATACTGTTTTTTTTTTTTCATGATGTCAGATATCGTTTACATTTTTAAATATTCGGATAATTATATAGGAATCTATAAACTATATATAAAAACTAAACATAACATAACACCACGCCTGTAATCCCCGAAGGGTTAGGCAGAGATATACCTAATAGTACACCCACATAAAAAAAACATTAAAATATAAAAAAAGTAGCCCACCAGCTCCGGGAACAGGTTTAGAGCTACCGGTTGTTAGAACTCTTGAGAGAAGTTCCTCTTAACAATACGTGCTGTGTCCAGAAGTTCTGCTTTTTGAATCAAGCCCTTTGTCCAACTGCCAACCTAGAACCTCCTCAGATCAGCAACTCAGCGGGACCGTTATGTCAACAATCATTGCGCTACGCTCCAATCGATCTGTCACCACAATGTCAGGCTTATTGGCAACAACAGTCATGTAAGAAACGATAAGTCGATCCCCATACAGCGTGATATTACCATTATCTAGAACTGGGTCGGGTGCATATAAAATATTTTACATAACTTTTATTCAATTTCCATATCTCTTAATACACTATTTAAGAATTGTGCCGGATGGTTCATAGGTTCTGGATTATTTCTCATTCAACCTAAGTAATATATGATCATCATAATATGGGCGCATACTCCCAGTGTCCTGCGCCCATGTATGCATGAACAACAATATTCAATTATTGCATTTTGCCCTTCAAGTTCGGTGTTGTAAAGCGTATAGGTAAAGTACTCTCTTCTTCGAACGTGTCGTGATTGGATCCAGCACCTTATGAGGACATTATTTTCAAACCCTTCACGATAGGTCAACAAACTAGGTCATTTATTATTATTAACAACTACATAATGAAAAATATGAAAACCTACTATTATTATTACCTATTATTTTTAGCAATTATTCAGAAATTATGATTAGAATAATTGAACGCCATTGACGGTAAGACGTAGCGCTCATTTTATTAATATTGACGTCTGTTCTTTTGTTGACCTATGTTCTACAAATAAAATTATTAGAATATGCATGATTATTTAAAAAAATCTTAACATCTTACAATTATAAAGTAATAGGTTCCTCTTAAAAATACCTTGTACGGTCAATAGAGCTTTATCACAAGTCAGGATAGTTGGCTAACACTATACTTTTAACGAAACAAAAGAAAAAAAAAACAATAACAGTATTGAAAATGGGATTACCATATCGATTATTATGTGGAATTTATCACAGTCTACCCTACTCTAACTTAGTCTACTCTATTCTATTCAACAATGCCAATGATCAAACAATAAAGTTATAATTCTGACTAGTTCGATGTTCGGTGGTCGAATAAGTGAAAAAAACCTTTGTTGTTCGATGATGGATAATTGAATAATTGGAGTCAAGTCAAGATAGCCAAGTATTTCTCAAATAATAATCATGTAGTATAGTAGTACATTCATTGTCGATATTCCCCTGAATGAATTTTCATAGCAATTTTTTTATATGTTAGACTGTAAGGATGGAGTTTGGAAATATGCCATCTTTTTATATACATTTTTATCTTTTTTTTGAGATACTTCTTGTCGCTGTAGGACGTGGGTGAATTTTGATCCTTCTTCTTTTCAAGTCAATCGACTCAGGGAATAAAAAGTTTCACAGAAAATTAAACACCCCATTTTACCCTCTTAGGGGTGGAATTTCTAAAAACCCTTTCTTAGTGGATACCTATTTATTACAAAGAGTAAACTGTCCAAATTTCATAACTCTAGGACCAGCGGTTTGGGCTGTGCGTTGATGTATAAGTCAGTCAGTCAGTCAGTCAGTCAGTCAGGACTTTGAATTTTATAAGTATAGATGAGATCTGGTACGTTGTAAGGTTTACATTCTTGAGTAACATAACCGTAATATTGCCAAGCGAAAAATGCCGATCCTACAAAATCGCCTAGGCATACGTCATGTCCAACACAATCGTAATCTTGTGCAGAAAGACGGACATGATTATCTGTGTGAATGCAAATTCTGTCAGACGCTATCGTGGTAGTTACAATGACTCAACAGGAACCACATGATCCTTGATTGGAGACTTCTTTTATAGACTCACATTGAGGCCACTGTTGTCTGGCGTCAAAGATATCCGGCAGTTATATACCTGATTTTGGCATCGTTAGGTATTTGGCGTGCAACTCTGGGTCGAACTCAGCCGCAACCAATCCCGCGAGCGTCCCAAGTACCACTGCGAGTAATAACATCGTTACATCACTTCTAGACGTTTGTGGTGTTTATGGATTGGTATCGGTTTTTATACAAAATAGTCAGTTTTGTTACATAAAACAATAAATTTAAGAATTTAAACAGTGCTTGTAGTTATTTTGTAATTGCAAACAACTTAGAACATTTTTTCGTTCATGTGCACGTTCTTTAAAATAATCTTCTGTAATATTGATGTATGATAACTACGAAAAAAAAATGCAAAAATAGCCTTGTTGCCTAGACCAGGGGTACCCAAACTTTTCCGGTTTGCGGCGAACTTACAGGTTCAGTATTTTGTCTCGGTGCCCTAGCTAGTCGAAATAGGGTACAAGGTACTAAGTTGATAGGCACAAAAATTAAAACATCCACAATATGAAGCTGAGTTTTTTAATTATATTGACACTCAAGGATAATCATATTAAATCGGAATGTGAATTATGTTTTATGGCTGCTGTTGCTAGAGTTCAGTGTGATTCTCTTCTTCGTGCGAAGTGAATTCTGGTGTACAGTAATCTTGTGCACGGAAAGTATTTTGAATCCACTCAGATTTTTCGACGTCGACTTCGGCAAAGTACCTATTTCGAAAATCATTCAGCGAGTTTCGAAAGGTGTTGCGTGAAAAGAAACATCAAGCTTTGTGAGACAACAAGCTCTTTAGATTTAAACGAAAAAGCTTGTTGTCTCATTTGCAACGCAAAATCTAAGTTTAGTTTCCGGAGAATTGCAAATAGGAACGCCTCACGGCGCCCCTCTTTACTCTCTGCGGCGCACACGCACATGTGTGTTATGTGGTCGTAAAGGGTGTAAATAGACCCTTAACACAAACGAAAAGCACTTGTTCTCCCCGTCTTTGCGATCATTTTTTTTGTTCTAGACCATACCTGGGAACCTTATAGTTACGGAGATATTGGGAGTCAAAGTTCCAACTTTTTCATAAGTTTTTTTTTAAATACATGTTTTTAATGTAAGATTTTTACTTGACACACCTCCACGACCCCCGTACTATTCAATCCATCCATCATCACAATGCTTTGAGTGCTTTCCATCGAGTCCTACCTTAAAACGTGATGTATTACCTCAAAAAAAAAAGTCGATTCCCAGCAATAATTTTTGCGTAAAGTTACTTAGTGTGATGTACAGAAAGCTTGGTTGACGGATATGTAAAGGGTCTGTTTACACCCTGTATAATGCATTCAGTAAAACGCTGTTATTTTGAAATTACAAACTGATCCTCCAATTTTATTTATTTGTAAACAAGGTGTTTTTTTTGATATCCCATAACTCCAGGACATGAATGAGACCATTTGTCAAAGAATCAACTGGCATATGAATTATAATATTACGTCAGTTTGTTTTTTTTTTTTTCACTTTATTAATGGAAAAACATTTACATTAATAATCGTGAAATATGTCAAAGTCACATTTTCTTGGCTTTAAATATGGACGATTGGTTTGAATGAAAATGAAATACTCGTATTTATCAACGAAATGTATAAACAAATTCCATCATATTATATTATTTTAAACTTTTTGTTTTAGTTAACTAGGTATTCATTTTATAGTATAGTTCTTGTGGCACAGTTATTATGTTTTTATTTTTTTTAAGTAGCCTGTACTGTCCCACTGCTGGGCAAAGGCCTCCCCCAATTCTCCCCCAATATTATGTTATAATATAATAAATTTATTTGCCTTAAAGATATGCCTTATAGTCTAACGATGTTTATGGGGCATGCGGTGCCAACCTGTAAGAAATTATTACACTGACCTTAGATTATAATTATATACTTTTAAAAATTTACAGCGTAAACAGTTGTTGGTAGGCCAATAAAGGAAAATAAAATTAATAAATGAGTTAACTTCACGCTTTGATGGTTCGGTTGATTGTTTGTGATTTCTTTTCAGTTTTATTCAGTATGTTTCAACTAGCTATAGAACATTTCTTTTAAAACCATTTGAACAACTCAAACAAAAAAAAAAAAAACTTTATTCCATGTTCGACACCTAAAAACTCCCCAATAACTCTTCGGCACTGTCGCACAAATAACTCTCAAGCTTTTTTTTTTTTTTTTTTTTTAACGTGGTAATATCATCAAATGAGTCCTCGGCGTCCTGTCCTGAGTCCAGAGCGGGAGGGACTGTCAGACTTGTACTGACTAAAATCCACGGTGTCCTTCAGTAGCCCTTTATGTTCCAGCCCCCGTAGCATGACCACCGTAGTCAAGGATTTCTTTGACAGAAAAATCGACAAAGTGACAGATAGTGCAAAGAAATCTGTCATTGTGTCGACACAATCTGTCATTTTGTTGATTCTTCCGTCAAAGAAATCCTTGTCTACGGTGGTCATGCTACGGGGGGCAGGGTCACGGTAATTCTATGAGTCCCGCGACCATAACTCTTACGCTATTCCGCTCTTGCCAAAATTTCCAAGTCTATGAACATAAACGCCTGATTTACAAGATAAAAATCTCCATATGCTTTAAGTCCAAGTTTATTTGACCGCAGTTATTTTTTAATCGTTAACATTCCGAGCACATGTCTTCTTTATAATATATCTCCGTATTGACACATTCAGTTATGCATTTATCTTCGTTGAGTGTACTTAAAGACATTACAATTTTATTATCAGTTACATTCCTAAAAACAAATTGCGTATTGCAATATAAATACTGTAGTTATTTTCCGTTACAATGGTATTCATATTCATTTGAACCATTATTTTATTCTACTATAATTCTATTCCCTTAAATGACAAAATACTTTGCAAATAATGTTTTCTGTAACACCTTTGACCTTGATAAAATACATTTTATATAAGTACAGATTTCTGTCAAATCCACACATTTAGAAGTAACGGCAATGAAGTTACACGTAGTGGTACTTGTGACGCTCGCAGGGTTGGTTGCCGCTGACGAAAATTTGCTCGACAAGTACAAAACGATGCCAAAATCGTCCTTCATCGAGTTTTTCAACGCACAGGACTACTCATGGAAGATGGCTGAGTACGATAATGTTGATGAGCAGTATGCCGCTTGTGCAGACTTTGATGAAGAGACAATGCAAAACTTACCTCTCCAAATTCAAGAACTTGAAGGAATCGAACTGCCGGATAACTTTGATGCCAGACAACAGTGGCCTCAATGTGAGACTATAAAAGAAATCTACGATCAAGGACATTGTGAATCCTGTTGGACCTTCGGAGCTGCTACACCAGCGTCTGACAGAACATGCATTCACAAAGATGTACATGTCCGTCTTTCTGAACAAGATCTTCAATGTTTGAAAAATGATGTGTGCCAAGGAGGATCACCAATGAACGCATTTGAATTTTGGCGGGACCAAGGTCTTGTTACTGACAAATGTAAGCCGTATGATGCTAAAAAACTAAACAAATCTGAACCATGCGTCACTGAATGTGTAAATACTGATATAAATTACAAACAAGATAAGCATTTCGGGGAAAAGATTTATCGAATATCAAATGAAAGCGATCAAATAAAGGCAGAGCTGGTTAAAAACGGTCCTATTCAGGCCACGTTTATAGTGTATTTAGATTTTCAGTCGTATACATCAGGAATTTATACAGTGAAAGTTCCAACTTCAATAGGAGTCCATAGTGTACGAGTTATTGGCTACGGTGTTGAAGATCAAGTTAAATATTGGTTGGTGGCTAACAGCTGGGGCAGTAGTTGGGGTGAAAAGGGATTTTTTAGGATCAAACGTTACGACCATTACGTTCAATTTGAAAATATTTTGATAGCTGGTATGCCAAAGAATTAATATATTCTTCTTGTCTTAATAAAAAAAAGAAAGGGAAAGGATTACTAGATGCAGCGAGCTGTGAAGGTTAACAAAAGAAAAATATTTTTTTGAAATATAGTTTATTTTTATGTTTCCCTGATTCCGCAACAGCAGCACCATTGACTGACGAAGGCATTGAGGTCCTTATATGTGCAGGTGACAGAATCTAAGCGCAGTAGTGCGCAGGCCAAGTTCCAGCAACAGGCCGCGCGCATGCCGTGCACTATTTACACGAACCGTTTCGGCCCACTTTTGACCCCCCTTTAGCTCAGTGCCTATTGCAAGTACAGAGATAAAATTATACCTACGTAATCATATACTAGTACTAAAGCAGTATGCCAAATTTCATAGATATAACTTCAGTAGATCCTGAAATATGACCCTGTGAAGATAGCTAATTTTGGCACTGACTGACTCACTCACTGACCGGTAGTCAAAACCTTTAGGCCACTTCCAATTGTCCTAGCGTTATGAAATTTGGCACACAGGTCGTGTGTTATATGTAGATAAACAAAAAATTAAGAAATTTAAGAAATCGGTCAAGCGTGAGTTGGCTCAATCTAATATCGAATTTTTAATAAAATTATTTATGAACCAGTGATATGAGAATACGAAGAGGAGTGCGGGAGGGGGTATAAAATCTATACATATAAAATTCAAAGTCCTGACTGACTGACTGACTGACTGACTGACTGACTGACTGACTGACTGACTGACTTATATATCAACGCACAGCCCAAACCACTGGTCCTAGAGACATGAAATTTGGACAGTGTACTCTTTGTGAAGAGTAGGTATCCACTAAGAAAGGGTTTTTCGAAATACTACCCCTAAGAGGGTGAAATGGGGTGTTGAATTTTCTATGAAACTTTTTATTCCCTGAGTCGATTGACTTGAAATTGTGTCTACATATACTTCAGTTAAAATGATGAGATACGTGTATCACAGTTTTTCCAAAATCATCCCCCAATTTAAAATTCAATGTCCTGACTGGCTGACTGATACATCAACGCACAGCCCAAACCACTGGTCATAGAGACATGAAATTTGGACAGTGTACTCTTTGTGAAGAGTAGGTATCCACTAAGAAAGGGTTTTTCGAAATTCCACCCCTAAGAGGGTGAAATGTGGTGTTGAATTTTCTATGTAACTTTTTATTCTCTGAGTCGATTGACTTGAAATTGTGTCTACATATACTTCAGTTAAAATGATGAGATATGTGTATCACAGTTTTTCCAAAATCATCCCCCAATTTAAAATTCAATGTCCTGTTTGGCTGACTGATACATCAACGCACAGCCCAAACCACTGGTCATAGAGACATGAAATTTGGACAGTGTACTCTTTGTAAAGAGTAGGTATCCACTAAGAAAGGGTTTTTCGAAATTCACCCCTAAGAGGGTGAAATGGGGTGTTGAATTTTCTATGTAACTTTTTATTTTCTGAGTCGATTGACTTGAAATTGTGTCTACATATACTTCAGTTAAAATGATGAGATACGTGTATCACAGTTTTTCCAAAATCATCCCCCAATTTAAAATTCAATGTTCTGACTGGCTGACTGATATATCAACGCACAGCCCAAACCGCTGGTCCTAGAGACATGAAATTTGGAGGGTGTGTTCTTTGTGAAGAGTAAGTATCCACTAAGAAAGGATTTTTGGGAATTCCACCCCTAAAGGGGTAAAATAGGGGATGGAAGTTTCTAGGAAAGTCCGTCAGTTTTGAAGTTAGGATCTTCAAAGTTTGTGTTAAGGCTGACGATTGAAAATTAATTTATACGTGTCTCAGCGTTTTTGATAATCCTACCCCCGAAGGGTTCAAAAGGGGGATGGAGGTGGTCAGTAATCGGATATTTATCGACATCCACGCGGGCGAAGCCGCGGGAAAAAGCTAGTATGTTATAAGATATTTAAGAAATCGGTCAAGCGTGAGTTGGCTTAATCGAATTTCGAATTTTTAATAAAATATTTATGAACCAGTGATACAATGAGAATACGATGAGGAGGGGGGAGGGGTATAAAATATTGTCATGTATACATAATGAACACTGCATAGCTTATTAAATACTGCTTACCTAAAAAATCAGGCTTCTAATCTGTATTTTCTTGAAAAAAAGTATTGAAATCCCACCAAAAACATACCTGTTAAAAAGGGGGCCAATTTCCTATCGGCTAATTGTTCGCCTAAAAAAGGGTTGAAATCCAATCCAATGCCAAGTTTAGATGCACTTTAAAATCGATCATAATCATCTTCATCAACAGCCTGATCCACTGGTAAACATTTGCCATTCCCAAGACTCGAAACCACACCCAGTCCTCCGCCTTCCGCATCCAGCCACTACCCACCACCGTATTCACGTTAACGGTCCATCTGGCCGAAATTCAATTTACCATACACTCAATTTAAAATATGGTATAGTTGTGAAAATACGTAGGTACTTGGTTAAAAATATCTAAAATTATAATACTTCTAAATTTGAACTTGGCAGGTTTTCGTGCTGTACGTAACACTTGATTAATTGTATAATTAAATTTATTATTTATATAATTAAATTAATCTCTAACATTATCGTTGCCAAGATACAGACTAACGTCTAGTTTGGGGATCATTGTTCAAATTTCTATGTATAATGTACACTGGGCCCAAGTATTTGGTTTACAGTTTATATGTGTGGGTGAAGTCATAGTTATGCACACAAACACAAAATAAAACGAGCGAGCTCAGTTTTTATTAGTGTGCGTGTGGCACATCAATTACCATATACCAATATATAGTCATCATTCACTTATGATGCTGAAGGAGATATAATATTTTGCATGATGTTAATATAGCAATCCTGGCACAATGGCTATGGTCTTTGTTCACTGAACGACAAGTCGTAAGTTCAAATCATGCATGCAATAGTATTTATTTTTCTTTTTGTATTCATTATTTTGTTAAAACATTACTTAAAGTAGAATTTATAACAATTCCAACGTTTGAGACAAACATTGAACTCTCAGGCTATTTAATTTTGACTGTTTAGACAACAACTACCGACAATTTAAAAATATTGTTTTCAAACACCTTCATTTATAAAAAATGAGCATTCTTACTTGTCAATCTACGAGTATTTGCATTACTGAGTTTATTGATTACTACTCTTGAGCATGTGTGTGGTTTTATTTCTGTGGATCCAACCATGCAACATTTATCAATGTTCAAAGAGGTGGAAATCGTTGTTTTGGATGAGCAAAACGTATCTATATTATGTGAAATTGTGAGTGTAAATGTGGTGCTGCCTAATAAACGATGGGACACTTTATATCGTGTCCTGCCTGTTCTGCTGTTTGCTCCTGTGAAATGCATCACAGGACGCTACTGAAAGAGCCAAACTCGTCGCCAAATTTTGGGCTGACTCAATTTGAATTGTTATCGATTAGCGTATCGATGAGATGAAGTGAAATTACAAGGCGCTTAATGATATCGGTGAGTAACAGTTATTTCGTTGATATTATACCTACTTCACTTTAACTAACTCCTCTATTCTCTTTATTCCTAGTAAACATTGAAAGGAATGTTTACTAGGAATAAATAATTAATGTAACTTAAGTGCAATACCTACCATAGTTATAATAATATATTATCATAACTGAATTATTATAGTTTCTTTTTTTTATTTTGTAATCGTATGATGATTATGATAAAATTAGCTTGATCTAGCCTTTAGACAGATTAAAGAAAAGCCTTTGAATAACGTAAATAAAAATAGATTATAATGTTTGCTAATGTCAGTGTATATCTTATATTTATGTATTGTATAAGTAATATTAATTAGGTTAGTATATTGAATAAACATAGTGTTTATATAGTATGAAAATATAGTGTTTATTTATTATAATATTAGCTATTATTATAAGTATTATAAATACTGTTTTTATCCACAGGGGAGAACCGTGCAGTTATGGGTCCGCCGATATGCGTATTTTGGAGACGTAGAACATCTTAGGCCAAAACCAAAGGCAAATTCATCGACTCGACACTACGACATCGTGGCAAGGCACAAAGCTGATCCCTTCTTGTCCACCCGCATAAAAGTGTGCTTACAAACTGTGAGATCTCATGAGCAGAAGGTTACAAGGAGTAATAGAAAACGAAGGATTGCCGACCCATTATTAGTCGAATTTATTTTAATTAGTAGACGAATATGAATCTTATTTTTATGCAAATAATGTTCATATTTGTTAAGCAAATTAGAACAAATACAAAACTTAGTAATAAGTAGGTAGGTATAAAACTTTTTTTTAAAATCACAACTCGTAAATTATTGAAAGTATGGTGAAGTGATGTTATTGTTATGCGATTAGAAGTTGTCATTATTTCTTACTATCTAACATGTTGATTCACTTCACCTCTAATTTTACTTTGATTCAATTTATATACCTACCTACTTTCACAAATTATTTACGTCAATCCTTACCAATAAAAAACTTTGTCTTTGTCAAAAAAACAGGTAAACAACAGTGTATTAAATGATTGTATCGGCCACACAAGTTTTTTTTTCTAACATACAGCCCCCACCAAATTGAACCTTAAAACAACCAACATAACTAACATATTGGAAGAAACGAGACGGATAATTTGCTAATGACCCAAGCGATAAGCTAAGCAAACAATACCAAAGTTTATCTAATAAAAAAATCAAATTATTTCATTGGTTATATTTAGTTACTTTTTACTTTTTGCTTGAGTAATTTTATTGGCCACAAAATAAATTTATTAAAAAACAAAAAGTAAAAAGTAGCAAAAATAATTCCTCAGTTGGGTTCGAACTCGCGTCGTCGAGGTTAGATCACTAGCTAACGCAAGCGCTTACACCAATCGGCTATGGTTACCATGTTAAGTTAGTATAAAATGTTGGGCATTATTGTAAACTCGTTTATATTATTTTTACCAGTTCACCCGACAAGCGTAAAGATTAAAAAAATAAACCCCGTGTAGGGTACAATATGTTTACTCACACAATAATAATGAGCGGCTGTATGAATATTACCGGCTCGTACAGCAAGTCAAGTTAATTTAATTTTGTGTTTGTGTGCATAACTATGACTTCACTCACACATATAAACTGTAAACCAAATACTTGGGCCCAGTGTACATGATTATTAATAAATAATTTTGAATTTTTTTTTTTGAATTTTTTGATTTTAAACGTTGGTATCGAAAGATAATCGTCAGTTTTAATATGAAATAATGTTATGTCAGGTACATGAAGTAATGGTACAAAAACAAAGTGAAAATGTAATCAGTGCTTTTGTTATCTACAAAGCATTCTTAGAATACCTCAACCATACATACCACCATGTATGGTTGAGGTATTCACGTCCTTCTTGCAGAATATTTATTTTTATTTTAGAATGCAATTTTCGTTCAGGAATTTAACTGATATTAAACTAATTTAATGTTTTACACGAAAAGTATGTCATGTTGGTGCATAGTGTTTTGTGTTCAAATATTTGCGAAAAACTGTTCAAAATCTTCTTTAACAAACGAAACATTAGTTAGCAATTATGTTAACGGAGTAATCAAACATGAAAATTCACTTTAAGTTCTATGAAACTGGAGTGAATTGCAAACCTACTGCAATCATAGTCCTTATGACCCTAAGTTCTATAAGCCATGCAGCCCTAATTTACGTAGTCGTATTTTATGTACTTACTGCACAGTGTACACAATTAATACGACACCAAGTCACTGGACATTGGAAAGATTATCTGAAGGCTGGAGCCAGCTAGTCATACGTTTTGTTATGTATAATAATCACTAGCTTGTGCCCGCGGCTTCGCCCGCGTGGAGTTAGGGAATTTCCCACGGGATCTTACTTCTGGGATAATAAGTAATCTATGTATCTATCTATAATACATACATAGATTTACATGTACTTGCTTATAACTTGCAATTATTAGTTTAAAGTTCTATCAATTAAATTAGATACGTGAAATATTGATACCTTGGTTTGAGATTGGACATCGGATTTACTGGATTTTACCTAAAGAGTATGTACACAAATTTTCAAGTCAATCGACCCCGAGAGTAAAAAGTTTCACAGAAAATTCAACACCCCATTTCACCCTCTAAGAGATAGGAATTTCGAAAAACTGATACTTACTCTTCACAAAGAATACACCCTCCAATTTTTATATCTCTGGGACCCGCGGTTTGGGCTGTGCGTTGGTATATCAGTCAGCCAGTCAGGACATGGAATTTTAAATTGGGGGATGATTTTGGAAAAAACTATGATACATGTATCTCATCATTTTAACTGAAGTATATGTAGACACATTTTCAAGTCAATCGACTCCGAGAATAAAAGTTTCACATAAACTTCAAAACCCCATTTCACCCTTTTAGGGGTAGAATTTCAAAAAACCCTTTCTTAGTGGATATTTACTCTTCACAAAGAGTACACTGTCCAAATTTCATGTCTCTAGGACCAGTGGTTTGGGCTGTGCGTTGATGTATCAGTCAGCCAGTCAGGACATTGAATTTTAAATTGGGGGACGATTTTGGAAAAACTGTGATACACGTATCTCATCATTTTAACTGAAGTATATGTAGACACATTTTCAAGTCAATCGACTCCGAGAGTAAAAAGTTTCTCATAAAATTCAAAATCCCATTTCACCCTATTAGGGGTGGAATTTCAAAAAACCCTTTCTTAGTGAATACCTACTCTCCACAAAGAGTACATTCTCCAAATTTCATGTCTCTAGAACCAGCGGTTTGGGCTGTGCGTTGATGTATCAGTCAGCCAGTCAGGACATTGAATTTTAAATTGGGGGATGATTTTGGAAAAGATGTGATACACGTATCTCATCATTTTAACTGAAGTATCTGTAGACACATTTTCAAGTCAATCGACCTCGAGAGAGATTCACAGAAAACCCAACACCCCATTTCACCCTCTTAGAGGTGGAATTTCAAAAAACCCTTTCTTAATGGATACCTACTCTCCACAAACAGTACATTCTCCAAATTTCATGTCTCTAGGACCAGCGGTTTGGGCTGTGCGTTGATGTATCAGTCAGCCAGTCAGGACATTGAATTTTAAATTGGGGGATGATTTTGGAAAAGCTGTGATACACGTATCTCATCATTTTAACTGAAGTATATGTAGACACATTTTCAAGTCAATCGACTCAGAGAATAAAAGTTTCATAGGAAATTCAACACCCCATTTCACCCTCTTAGGGGTGGAATTTCGAAAAACCCTTTCTTAGTGGATACCTACTCTTCACAAAGAGTACACTGTCCAAATTTCATGTCTCTAGGCCCTGTGATTTGGGCTGTGCGTTGATATATAAGTCAGTCAGTCAGTCAGTCAGGACTTTGAATTTTATATGTATAGATAGATGATAAACTGACTGACTGACTGACTGACTGACAAGGTGATATATCAACGCACAGCCCAAACCGCTGGTTCTAGAGACATGAAACTTTGTGTGTTCGTTTTGAAAAGTAAGTATCTACTAAGATAGGATTTTTGGGAATTCCACCCCTAAAGCGATAAAATAGAGTATGGAAGTTTATATGAAAGTTTTGAAGTTATGATCTTCAAATTTTGTGTTTAGGCTGACGATTGAAAATGAATTTATACGTGTCTCAGCGTTTCTGATAATTCTACCCCCGAAGGGTTAAAAAAGGGGATGAAGATAAGTAACTATTTTTGTTCGGGTGGGATATTTTTCAACATCCACGCGGGCGAAGCCGCAGGCAAAAGCTAGTAATCAATAAATCGATGAATAAAGTGCATTGGTTAAACACTAGTGTTGATATTTGGGGATGAAATCAATAAAACTACTGTAGAACTCTGAAAATTACAATGAACGTTTTATTTGAACCTTTGACACCGATCAAGAAAAAAATGTAACCAACACAATACAAATCAATTAAAAATAAGGCCAACAAAAGCATATTACAAAATGAATACGTTCTCATTTGCTAACAGCTAGTTCTTTTAAGAACAAACAAAATGTGATATGAGAAAACGTAAAAATTTCTTGGTAACTTTTGATTTTAAACAATCTATGTTCACCCCAACTATCCCCTCAGCTGTTAGTAACTAACCAGTAATCCACTCCATCCTCGACACCGTAGCCAATAACTCGTACAGACTGCCCAGCCCACTCTCCATACGTATGAACATAAATCCCTGATTTATAATCAAAAAAATCTGTGTAAAGTTCAAACGTTGCCTCGACAAGGCCATTTTTTACTTTCTCTGCTTTAATTTCGTCACTTTTTTCAGTTCCAGATACTACTTACACCTTTTAAGCATAGTGTTTGTCTTGTTTGTAATTTAGTTCAGTATTTACACATTGAGTTACGTATTCATTTTTTTTAGCTGTTCTACAGGGTGTAAACAGACCCTTCACATAGCCGTCAACCAAGCATTCTGTACATCAAACTAAGAAATATTACGCAAAAATGATTGCTGGGAATCGACTTTTTTTTTGGGGTGCAAAATCACGTTTTACGGTAGGACTCGATGGAAAGCACTCATATCATTGTGCTGATGGATGGATTGAATAGTACGGGGGTCGTGGATGTATTTAAAAAAAAATCTTGTGAAAAAGTTGAAACTTTGACCAACTCAATATCTCCGTAACTAGAAGGTTCCCAGGTATGGTCTAGAACAAAAAAAATATTGAAAAGACGGGGAAAACAAGTGCCTCTCGGTAATGTTAAGGAACTATTTACACCCTTTATATCATAAGGTTTACATTCTTGAGTGGTCTCTGGTAGGTCTGTTTACACCTTGCAAACAGATCCTTCACGAACCCCTCTGAAACTCCTGAATGACCCCTTGTTAGTTACAAATTATTATAATAATCTTCGGCAAAGTGTACGATAAAGATTCAACTCGTGAAAACAAAAAAAGAAAGAAAAAAGATGAATCGCGTTTCGTTTGCGACAGAAGCATCAAGAAATGTTCATCTTAATTTACACATTTATTTTTGTAGGAATTATCCCTATTATATTTTAAGAATTCATTTTGATAGACCTATCTCAAAATTATGACGAATAATAGGTGAGTCTTTCTCTCACATTTCAATTTCAAGAAATAAAAGAACATAACTATGGTTACAATCAATACAATTTATTCAATACATATTAAACTATTAATGAACCCAGACACCATTTATACGTAATATGGTTGCATAGGTAAAAACAAAAAATAAACCCAACACCAAATTATAATAGAATATTAGAAACAATTATGATACCGAAAGTGATTGTATAAACAATAATATTTGCTAAAACTATTATTTTTTTATTTTATTTTTATTTATTATTATTAACTATTAACGGAGTGCCAGTGATCATCGATTCTTCAAATCCAATTTCGGGTTGGAAGCTTTTAATCCGGAAAAATCCTCCATCACCCCATTCTGGGCCCCAGCTATTAGCTGCCAACCAATACTCAACACCATTTTCAACACCGTAGCCTATCACACGAACAGCATGAAACGCGCTAAATTTACCAAATTTATGTTCATAAATTCCATTTCCACTGAACCCGTCAAAATCCTCGTAAACTGACATTGATGCCTGAATCGGACCGTGTAAATATAATTCCGCTTTTATTTGCCAACTGTCATTACGTACATTGTGAACTTCTGCGGCACGTATTTTCTCATTCAAGTAATCCTTTAAAAGAGGAGGACTGAACCTACAGAATCTATAGCACGTGTTTCTGTTCAAATCAAAAGGTTCGTATGGTTTGCATTGTTCACTTACGAGGCCGATATCTTTCCAAAACTTGAATCCAATTGAGGGTAAACCATCATGACAGATGGTTTGATGAGGGTGCGAACATTCCAAATCTTGTATAGATAATTCTATCTGTTGTCCGGTATTAATACACATTCTATCCGAGGCAACGTCGGCAACGCTATGAGCCCAGCAGGAGTTACATGAATATTGGTTGCGAATTTTTCCAATAGTAAAACAACGTGGATACTTTTCTCTTGCGTCAAATGACTCCGGTAGTGGATGACTTACTGTTTCAGGATCAATATAGTTTACTGGCAAATCATTGATATCACGATTTTGTACACCAAATCTCATATTAGGGGTAATATTGGTATATTGTTTAATTTTCCATGAGTAGTTCTTTTTGTTGAAGTGCTCTACGAAGTCTGAACGCGACAATGTCATGAACTTTTCCTGCAACTCTTCGTCCACTTCGCTTGCGCTTAGTTTTATCAACGATAAAATTACTATCACGTAAACCTTCATTATCACTACTACTTGATGTCTTCCTGAAGTTTACATACCCTGTAACTTATATACGCCATCAGAAATCTCAAGTACGAAGTATGCCATAAAATTTGTGTATATTTTTAAGTGTTAATAATTAATTTAGAAATGTAACTGATAAAACTATTGGTGGAATTTTCAGCCATGCTCAAAAATGTAGATAATTATTTAGTATCAATATTTTAGTCGTGAGAAAGCAAAAGATCTAAATAGAAGTTTAAGTATATACTTGCTGGCGCGTTAATGTTCCACACGCGATTCAAAGAGATGTCAGCAACCAGGTAGGGGTCCGCAAGGGCCGATGCCTGCCGGGGCTGCGAGACTGTTCGAAAGAGATTTAGTCAGTAAAAGTCTGTCTAAGTATGTACTTGCTAGTCGACAAAGTATTTCTATAAGTTTCCAAGCATCATCTTCATGGTCGCGGGACTCATACGAGTAGAATTACCGTGACCCTGGAACATAAAGGGCTACTGAAGGACACCGTGGATTTTAGTCAGTACAAGTCTGACAGTCCCTCCCGCTCTGCCCTGGGTGGGAGGACTTATTTGATGATTTTACCACGTTAAAAAAAAATAAAAAAAAAAAAAGAGCATCATCTTCATGATTCTCATGTCTTTGTTAAAATTTATTAGGGTTCTGCGCATTATGTCTTCTTCTTTCATATTATTTCTCTATTTGTCGTCAGTTAGGCTGTCGCCTCCTTTCTAGTAATATCATTCTTCACACAGTCCATCCACCATTTCTTTGGTCTTCCCCTACTCTTATAGCCATACTCGAAACTTTCCTCACGACATTTTTCTCAATGATAGTGTATCATCATCATCATTTCAGCCAAAAGACGTCCACTGCTGGACATAGGCCTCCCCCAAGTGTCGCCACATTGACCGGTCCCGTGCGACTCGCATCCAGCGGATCCCTGTAACCTTCACCAGGTCATCGGTCCACCTAGTGGGAGGCCTTCCAACGGTAGTGTTTCCATATTTAAAATTAGGAACACCATCATCACCATCCTTATATTTCTCACATTCTAAATCGACTTCTATATTAAAAAGGTACGATTGCATATCTACCAAAACATTAATAAATAATTGCGTTTTAGTGCAGGTAAAATCGTCACATACATTTTTTTTTATAAATGTAAAACAGTTAAAAATAAAACATGGAAGTATGTATAGTCTTAAAAAACATTTTCTTCCTTCATTTTTAGGGTTCCGTAGTCAACAAGGACCCCTTATAGTTTAGTTTTCAGCTTAGTTCAAAGAATCTTAGTACTAGAAAGCTGTAATTTGGCATGAATATACAGATTAGTTACGCCAACAAAGTGGTAAAATAAAATCTCGAAAAGTATTTTTTTTAGGGTATATCCTGTACACGAAAATTGGGGATTAACCAATAGTGTGGGATGTCGTTGGATAGGTCTTTAAAAAATATTGCGAGTTTGTTTTTAAGGGATTCGTTTGTGAAATATTAAGCTTTAAAGTGCTAATTTTTGTTAGACTCAAGTGTCTCCCCTCTCTACCAGCTAAAGGGTTGTGTTCGGGTGTGGGAAAAAAATCACGATGGTAGTATATATAACGAAATTAAAAGGGGAACTACCACAGCTTAGTAGGCTTTACAAGTTTACAAGTAATCGTCGATCAACTTATAAAATGTACTTGGATAACATATTTTCCTTAACATAATGTATGGGAGCACATGTTTTTCAACTGCAGATGTAAGTTTGTTTTTATTATAATAATAAAAATCATCGTTCGGAGGCAAATCAGACCGTAGGAAGTATCCGCATATTTGGACGACACGCACATGGCCGATTTTTGTTCTCGTCTCTCTCTCTTAGGTGAACAGAAAGCTAGTGCACATAAATATGAGGCTTGCGAAATTGCACGACACAACCATTAAAATGCTGTTACTGGAGCGTCTCAAACTTTGCCTAAAGGACCTCATGATGGCGTAAAAGGCCGGAATCCCCGCATAGCACGAAGCACAGCAATACCTTGACAGTTTCATAAGGGTTCGGTAAGCGTCTCTGTGTTATTTATTTCACCACTGCTCTCAAAACGGTGAAGGAAAACATCGTGAGGAAACCGGCATGTCCTAGAACCAATAATTCGAAGTCGTGTGATATCTATTAACCCGCACTGGGCCCGCGTGGTGGATTACAGCCCATTCCCTCTTATTGAGACAAGGCCGTGTGTCCCAGCATTGGGAACATTATGAGCTGATTCTGTTGAAGCGTCATTGTACAGAACCCTTACTGAATACATATTTTTTGTGAAGTTGCACCAAAGTTGGCAGATGTACATACTGTACATTGATAAGTTCTGAATAGAGTCTACACATATAAATAATGGTGTCACATCCATGAAGTCATGAAGAGGTGAATTATAGATATCGTTAAACTGATACTGTCACTTACGGGATATCTTCCGTGATTACTCATTATTTTGAGCTCCCGATATTTCGGCGCTGTTGCAAGCGCCATGATCGCGGGTTGACTGGAGAATGCGGGTGGATGGATAATAAATTGAACAATCACGGAAGATATCCCGCAATTGAAAGTATAAGTTTAATTGTAAACCGTGAAAGTTTAAAACAGTGTTAGATATCGTTTATTGGTAAACAATAATAAGAACACGCAAAAAAGTTCTTTCAACGTCACCAAAAGCGATGGAATGTATTCATGTGTCGGAACGACTTATAAAAGCTAGCACAAGGTGTTAAACAGTTATAGCACATAAAACTATATCCTAACTGAGGCATGTTATTACCGCTAGAGGTTAACGGTTTCAAATTTTAACGGTTACCCGGGAATGGTTCTGATATTATTATTACGAGCTTCATCGTTTATATCTGTTGTAGCTTCATGTAATCTTGTTCTGCCTAGTTTTTTCGCAACTATGTTGGGTTCGGCTTCGAGTCTAACTGGATGCAGCTGAATACCAGTATTTTACATTAAACCGACTGCCTATCTTTTTAATAGAAAGTACCATAGACGATGGCATCGATTAACAATAAGTCAGTATCAATAGAAGAGCAAATCTTGATACGCCAGAGCTTCCTTAATAATTTAAGTAAAACACGGAGGTACATATTCCATTTCAAAACTTTAGCAAACAAACAGTACATATTCCAAGTCAGAAGATATCGACGAAGTTGTCGAATTGAGTTAGCAGGAGGCGACGAAATGCATATGAGCCATAAATCATGCATTTCGCACACTCTGTGACTCCATCGGATTGTACCTCCGATTTTAGAGACAGATTTTAACTCGGAAGCAACCGAGAACTGGGGAAATGTAATTTTTTGGATGTGGTACTTTTGAGTTTGTACACTCGCACGAATTGTCATTAATATATGTATATATGTCGGATCCGGCCGTTAGTACGGACATAAAATTAATCGACAAACGTTCCAATGGGCACTGGTAACATGACGCGACCTACTTACCAGTCTATCCACACCAAAGCGTGTTTCTACAGAGCCCTGATGTTTAACTCGAGGCGAGGGCGACATTCAATGTCTTACCGCGGCGTAGTTGAGACGTCTCGGAACTGTACTGGATTCATAGTGCCCCGTGTTATTGTGTTAAGTACCCACCCATATTCTGCCCACATGATGTACGAGCCTAACGGAGTAAATCCTGACATATCCGACATATAATTATGTACTAATCTATACACTTACAAAAAACTAAGATTTATGATTGTATTGAACTTTGAGCAAATGCCCATATTGTAACCATCTATAATCGTAATTTTATAAATTGGCACCAATAAAGTTAGCCAATATTTATTTTAAAAGTTGCTAAGTTTATGCTTCTGACTCGTCCAAAGCAGGTATTGAAACTAAATTATTTGGACTAACACCTCTCTTACATATCAAAACATAAAATCCTCGTTTTTTGACTGCCTCGTTGGATTAGTGGTCGCAAGCACGAATGCTGAGCATGAGGTCCTGGGTTGGATTCCCAGGTCGGGCAAAGTGTCATTGGGTTTTAAAATCAGAAGTTTCTCAGCAGCAGCTACGGAGTCTTGATTTGTGCCCATTTCCTGGCAATAGGTTCACCCTCTATTACGTGAGACTATATAACTGGCGAAATGTGGGTATACTAAAGGATACACCTGTCTAACCCTTCTGGGATTACAGGCGTAATGTTATGTTATGATACGCATAAAATTCCCCAGGGGTTCGGCAGGGGTGTGTCTGTCATACATTAAGAGTTTTTCTTAAAATGTCACCTGTGAGGTCATGATGCAAAATCTCAGTGATTTTGAAAATGACTTCTCCAAAACGATTCTTGGAGCAACGAAGTAAGGAAATGCAAAAGTCGGATACCGTACGTCGGGAACTTGCGACATTAATATACTTGGACTATCCAGTACTGTGGAACTACGAACTTATAGGATTTAATATTGTTTATGACACGTTTGTTTTACGCGCGTGTTTATATCAAAGTTTCTGAAAGCATTACTGGAGTTCCTTTGGAATTTAATGCAAATTCTTGGTTTACGTTATTTTTTTAGAAACTATTTTAGTTATGGGAGTCTGAGAGATTTCTTGGCACATTTTCTTATGGAGTGTTAGTAAAGGAAGAAGTGTTAGTCAAAAATAAAATGCATGTGACTAAAAGACTGATGGATGAAGAGGGAGAGGAAGGCCAAAGAAGAGATGGATGGATTGTGTGAGGAATTATATGAAAGAGAAAGGAGTAATTGATGCCGTGACGTCTGACAGGGGAGAATGGAAGAAGAAACGTGTTGCGCCGCTCTGAATACAATGGGACAAGTACAGGAAGATGAGGAGTGTTAGTAAAGGAAGTGGCAGGAGGACTGCAGTCAATAAACTGATTACACTTAGTAAAGTATTGGACAAGAAACACGAAGTGATGAGACCTATTTACAAATAGAAGGAAGTCACAGAATGATAACGATAGACAGACGATAAAGAACACGTCATGGTCTCTGTCAGATTTATGTAATAATGATAGACTATCATTAAAACATAACACACACACACACATACACCACACACACACACATACCACACGCACGCACACTCACGCACATACACGACACGACATCACAATACACACGACACACACGCATCACACACACACACATACACGACACACACACACACACGACACACATACACACGTCGCATTGCGTCACACACACACACACGTCGTCGTCGTCGTCGTCACATTATATTAACTTAATCAATCTGACGAAGATAATGTAAACAATCCATAGGATGCTATTTACAAAAACAAAAAACTTTGAAACAAAATACTAAAACTAAATACTTACACAAAAAAAAAAACCTTCACAAAACGTGACACCGACAAACATGATAGCTTTCAAATCAAAACAGTCGTATTAAGTGCACTTCACAGACACCCTGAGGCAAAAACATTGGACAAACGACACGAAAATAAAAATGGTGGACGAACCAATTATAAGTGTTGCCTTCGGTCATAAAGACAAACATTTGCTTTGGATCAGTTTTCCGCATCGCTTCGTAGCGTTTAAAAGGGTTGAATTATATGATGAAGGACATGGTGGTGCTGGTGTTTTTGAAGCATAATCCGTGGAGCATTCGATTGGAAAAAGAGTATTTTTTTATTATCCATTAATAACCCACTGCGGGGTAAAGGCCTCCCCCATATCTTTCCAGGTAGTCATTTCATGTGCCACCTCGAATCAGCCATCGCAGTGCGCGTCCAGGTCATCTCAACATCTCTTTCTGGGCCGGCTTCAGCGGCGGAGTCCATCCTCAGGCACACATTGAGTTGAGACTTTTGTCTAGCGGTCGTTATGCATGCAGCTTACGTGACCAGCCCAATTCCATTTGATCCTGGCAGCTTTTTTGCCTAAGTCAATAATTCCTCTTTTGGAACGCAGCGTGGTGTTCCGTATTCTGTTTTTTGTATATCTACGAATTGAGAATATTACTTCAAAAGTTTAATCTACACTAGGTTCTTCTTTGAAATGTGATAGGGATTATCATTGGGTGTCGGTAGTGCTTACTAAAAACGATATTTTTATTCGGCTGCTCCAAAAGTTGGCTACATAACTTTTATTCATAATCTATTTTTACTTTTATTCATCTATCAGAATTATACATGAACTAGATTTTGTCTGCGACTTGGACGTAATGCTGGATGCTGGGCGGTGGGTAAGTGGTGCTGGCTGCTGTGCATTTGCTGGGATAAAAAAAATATTCAGTCTACCTGTGTGCCAAACATTCAAATCCGTTCAGCACAGTTTGTGGCGATAAAAAGGTACAGACAGACAGATTTACTTTCGCATTTGTAGTATTTATTAGTATGGATTTCCACGATCAGGTAATTTTCCAGTCTAACTACATCCTATAAACTCCTAAGCTAAAATTTCATCAAAATCAGTTCAGGATTTTGATGAAATTTTTAATAAAATGGCCAAGTGCGTGTCGGACCACGCAGGGTCTATTTTTGAATTTATTTTATTTTCTAAAAGGGCATGGTATCGCATGCCAATGCGCGATTAAACACGTCGATCAGATACTTCATTACTATCAGCAGAAACAAATGAATCATCCTGTCCCAATTCGATTTGTGTACATCTTTCTTCTGCTAATGTTTTATTCAGTCTTCGACGGTAAATAAGTTTAGTTTCGGACAAAACATTCCCATGTGACATAGATACAAAAATTTCACCAACGTATCTTCAGTACCCAGTAACGTTAATATTGATCTCTAAGCTTTTGTCGTTAGAGGTCATTTCGACCGCAATGTTATTTTCGTCCGGCTTTTCTTTGTGGGGGAAATGGGCTATCCGTCAAAGTCGGTTTTATTTATCGTTTTAGTTGAATTTTATCGAACTAATAGCCCCTGAGATAAATTTACGATTGGCAACGGAATTGTACGGTGAAAAGGGTTCTGTGGGATGTATCTTATGTATGTATTGGAGCACTTAGACATGTCTTACATATTCGTTTATCTTGTTGGTTATTTTTCTTCGTGGTGTATCGTTGAAAAATCTATTATTTAAATGATATGTTATGAATCTGCTCTTCTTATAAACACTGAAAGGGGTTTTATATGTTTTTTTTTGTTAGCCTGTTTGAGTGTCCCACTGCTGGGCAAAGACCTCCCCTTTCTCCTTCCAAAAATCTCTGTCCTGTGCGATATCTGGCCATGTTCGCCCCGCCGGTCTACCTCGACGGAGATTTCCTCCGACAGGCGTCCAGTGGGTGACGATCGTTGCCCATCTCTCCGGGCGCATTCGTGCTACGTGGCCAACCCACTCCCACTTCAGCTTGGCTGTTATTTCTCCAACATCTGCTACTTGAGTAATGCAGCGCAGGGTAGTGTTTCTTACGCGACATATGTAATAACTAGCTTCTGCCCGCGGCTTCGCCCGCGTAGAGTTCGGGAATTGCCCACGGAATCTTACTTCTGGGATAATAAGTAATCTATGTATGTATAGTACATACATAGATTTACGTGTATTTGCTATTGCAAATATTTGTTCATAGTAATATCAATTAAATTACATATGTGAAATATCTTGGTTTGAGATTGGACACCGGGACACCAATCAAATGATTTATTAAGAATCTATTTATAGACATAATACTTTGACATAATATTTAATATCAATGTCCCGTATCGCGAGCCAACGCGAAAATCGGTGGAATAAACCATATTCACAGACACGTACGTCTACCTCAGAAAAATCCTACCTACTTAGTAATAGGTAAATACTCCCGCGCCCCGCACGCCCCACACAACGCTGCGCGGCATGCGCCCTTCTACGTGAGCTTCGAAGCCCTATTTAACTATATTGGGGGATGATTTTGGCAAAACTGATACACATGTCTTATAATTTTAATTGAAGAGTGTGAACATCAATTTTCGAGTCAATCGACCCAGCAAATATTAAGAAAATTCAACACCCCATTTTACCCTCTTAGGGGTAGAATTTCAAAAAACCCTTTCTTAGTGGATACCTACTCTTCACAAAGAATGCACCGTCTAAATTTCATTTCTCTCGGACCAGCGGTTTGGCCTGTGCATTGATATATCAGTCAGCCAGACAGGACATTGAATTTTAAATTGGGGGTTGATTTTGGAAAAACTGTGATACACGTATCTCATAATTTTAACTGAAGAGTATGAATACAAATTTTCAAGTCAATCGCCTCCGAGAATAAAAAGTTTCACAGGAAATTCAACACCCCATTTCACCCTCTTGAGGGTGGAATTTCGAAAAACCCTTTCTTAGTGGATACTTACTCTTCACAAAGAATACACCGTCCAAATTTCATGTCTCTCGGACCAGCGGTTTGGGCTGTGCGTTGATATATCAGTCAGCCAGACAGGACATAAAGTTTTAAATTTGGGGATGATTTTGGAAAAACTGTGATACACGTATCTCATAACTTTAACTAAAGAGTATGTATACATATTTTCAAGTCAATCGATTCCGAGAATAAAAAGTTCCACATAAAATTCAACACCCCATTTCACCCTCTTAGGGGTGGAATTTCAAAAAACCCATTCTTAGTGGATACCTACTCTTCACAAACAATTTAACGTCCAAATTTCGTGTCTCTAGGATCAGTGGTTTGGGCTGGGGGTTGATATATCAGTCAGCCAGTCAGGACGTTTAATTTTAAATTGAGGGATGATTTTGGAAAAACTGTGATACACGTATCTCATAATTTTAACTGAAGAGTAAATACACAAATTTTCAAGTCAATCGACTCAGGGAATAAAAAGTTTCACAGAAAATTAAACACCCCATTTCACCCTCTTAGGGGTGGAATTTTGAGAAACCCTTTCTTAGTGGATACTTACTTGTCACAAAGAGTACACTGTCCAAATTTCATGTTTCTAGGACCAGCGGTTTAGGCTGTGCGTTGATATATAAGTCAGTCAGTCAGTCAGGACTTTGAATTTTATATGTATAGATAGATGACAAAAATACAAAACCATTTTTTTAAATATATTATACAACGTGTAACAGAATAAACGCAAGACCTCTCGTGTAGTGTCTCAGCCCATGAAACTGAACAACTTTTTTTCTATGACTTTTGGAAATTCATAACTTTTTTTTCAGTTTTACCATACATGTGGATCAGCTGATTGCGTCCGTTCCTATAGAAAGTATTTTTTTTTTTTGCGAATTTCAAGAACTTGTAGAACAAAAGATGTTTAGTTTCATGGTGCGTGAGACCACACGGGAGGTCTTGCGTTTATTATGTTACACGTTGTATAAGTTAAAAAGAATGACAGATTCCTCCAGGACACAACATTTGTAGAAGCTGTAAAACATATCCCAATACTACCAACATTACCTAAAGCAAGCGAAGCAGAAGGCATCTATCACGAACGGTTGGCAGACATCAAATAAATGTCCGCTACGGAGAACATTTCTCATTGGCGAAGATACCTTGTACTTTGTGTGATTTTGGATTATATACTATTTGTGTTTGTTTTTTTTATGGGACATAACGCGGACTGGGTTTTGGTTTTATCATCTTAAGATAGGAAGGATTCTCTTTATTATGTAGACAGATTTAAATTGATATACATAAAAAGCGCGATTTTTTCACTAAAACCAATAATTATAAGACTACCTTTGGATAGGTTCGATAGTTTCTTTAACTTTGTAAAGCAAACAAAGATAGAAGAGAGAAGAGATAGAGAGAAGCAGAGAAAGAGGTTACTTTCTCATTGTGTATAGTTTTCGTTATACCAAAAAAGAAAAAGTTGACTGCCTCGTTGATCTTATATTAAGCGTAACTTCTGAGCTCTGATGACATTCAAACCTCGAGTCAGGCCTAGCAGATTAATTGCTTGGTGAAATTCTTACTAGAAGTATAAAGTTCATACTATAGCTTAAACAAAAAATCTGGAATGATAATGAAAGAAATTCATCTTCAACTTGGTTATACTGTTTAGTGTGCACCTCTGCTTATCCCTTCAGGGAATGCAAACGCGATGCAAAATTACATTACAAGATACAACCACTCAACACAACAGCACTCAATCAAAAGGACACACACAAAACAGCACTAGGTACTAAACAAAATGCATCCCATTTAGTGCTTTGTTGCAAACAAATGTCCACACATTTGGCTCGCCTTAAAATACAACGGTACCTCGCATTTCATCCACATTTAAAATACTTGTGTGAGCTCTAAGGCTGATACCACACAGGTGCTTTTACTTAAGAAGTATGAGCATAGCATTACCAAGACGTCTTATAGACATATTATTTTTAATCTCCTTGACTGCTTGTTGGTCACAAGAGCGACGGCTGAGCATGAGGTCCTGGGTTTGATTCTTAAATAAGGATAATATATTGTTCCAAATAACAGTGTTACAGCTATTTTTCCACCACTTCTGAATTTTCAAATACTGTGAAATACCATACAGTGTTTCATATGAATTCAAAAGATCACCTGTCTCCTGTACTTATTGAAAATCTGTATTACAGCGGTGACCGGGCCTTCCGTTTAGAAGGAGACAACGTATTGAAATTATCAGTCGATGTTTGTGGACTGATTTTCTAGCGGTTGTCTGTTGGGTTGCGAAGTGGGCTGTGATCCAGAACATTGACGCGGGTTAGTAGATGTCATATGTCTTCAAATTTTTGGTTCTAAGTCATGCCGAAACCGGCATGTCGGCACCTCATGACGTTTACCTGTCTTGCTGGCTTCCCAACCAACTTCGAGCTTAGTAGTACTTTCTGTTGGCATTGGCCACATTGACACTTTGTACCATAGTACATGACTAATTCGTCACTTGCCCGATTTACATTATTCACAGCACGTGGCACCAAGCGAAGCTCCCAGCTGTGTGCCTCCAGCCTTACAACTACGCCCGGCAGACTGTGAAATGTCCTAGTATTTGTCAGGGTTTCACCACGTTTCAGAATAGGAATGTGCATTAAGTAATCTTGAAGATGATAGCAGGAAGCTCTTACTGTCTGCTTTGAGTTTTTTTGGATTTTTTGGGTTAATATTGTCTGAGATGGGGTATTCTTTGAAAGATTTGAATTTGAAATATACCTATATAAGGTCTAACTATTCATACACGAAATATTTTCAGAGAATCATCTAACGGCTATAAAGAAGCCATTTCAAGGGATTTTTTTTATCTAATTATATTTAAAAAAAATATATAATTTAAAATAACTTGACCCACAAAATAAATACTGGTTCCTTATTATTCAACATCCATTACGCTAGTTTACTACGTCGTATTAACCTACAGTCATTGATAGAATAGGGAGTAAAGGTTTTATGCAAAATGTCACATGAAATTTTAGAATTATAATAATTTCGTAAAAAAAACACTCAGATAAATTTTTTTTTTTCGTTGCTATGGTCACTTTACGACTTATAGAAGTTACTCTTAAAATATCTCGTGTATGAAAAGATAGAACTTATATAGCTAAGTAATATTACGTTCCTATCACTTTATGAGTATTATAGTTTAAGCTTTTCATTTGCTATTATGAGTCATAAAGTTTAGTAATCATATAAACAGCTTAATATCAATCTTATATGTAGTTTACTTCTTAAGCACGTTAATATTGCTTTTTAGGGTTCCGTACGCGAAAGGTAACCAACGGGACCCTATTACTAAGCCTTCGCTGTCCGTCCGTCTGTCTGTCAGCGGGCTGTATCTCATGATCCGTAATAGGTAGACAGTTGAAGTTTTCACAGAATGTGTATTTCTGTTGCCGTTATAACAACAAATAAATTAAAAATTAAAGGGAGTTCCCGTACTACGATGGTACGGAACCCTTCCGAGTCTGACTCGCACTTGGCCAGTTTTTTATGACAACTACAGCTAGTTCTTCATCCTCTATATTGTCATTGCTACCGTCCTGTATTTTAGTCTTCGTTTTGTCGAAGTGGTATGTAAGTTTTTCTTTACTTTGTTACCATTTTCATCATAATCCATTATGTGGCGGCGACGTCGGCCTCAGCTGCTGGCTGTATCTCGTGGCCGCACTAATCTGTTGAATGAGGCGCCCCTGACGCGGGCGCTTCGCACTCTTAACCTAGTAGCAGAGGAGGTGGACATTTTTGCTTGTACACTGAGTGAATTCACAAGGATAACATTATATGTAATTAGTTATAGATAATAAGTATAAGCTTGTTAGTGTGTTTGCTTTAAGTTGCTTCACTATTGCATTGGGTTGTGCCTGTAAAAATAGTTGTAAGTAAGGATTAAATAAATAAATAAATGTTGAACTTTTGTAACAAAGTTAATCTTTTGGGAACAAAATAATTAATCGCATTCAAGACAAGATTACACAACCTTATTTATATCTGGACGAGTGACGATTCGCACGTTCCCAATAATATAAACAATATACCAAAGCAATAAAATCTTAGGCGTGAAGCAATAAGAAAGACAATATTAATTACGGGAATCTTACCAACTTACTGCGGCACTCACACCGAGCTTATCACAAAACAACAGGGTCTATTTTAGCAATGCTTGATGCAGATAACTTTGTAAGTGAGCCTGTGGGGTAAGGACGGAAGAACGCCTAATATATGGTGTTTTAGGTAATTAAATGTCACATAGATCAGAGATTAATGATGTGTTACGACATGTGGGGTCCTCTCGTGTTTGTGTCTTTGGTGATTTCGCGAGAAAATGCGGAGACAATGTTGGTGAAGGCCGAAATATATGTGTTCTGCGACTTGTTGGTTGTATTGTTTATATTTTGTAATTTTTTGCTTAATTCAATGACGTAGCTACTCTAGTTCTGGAAAACTATTCACTCTTTGATAACTCTATTAAAATAATAATAATACGAGCCAATTACTATCCCACTGTTGGGCAAAGGGCTCATACAGAGAAGGCATGAGCAATGACGTTTGCTCAAGAGGGGTTGGCGATTTCAGACTTTTATATATTATTTTTAAACTTATCTCAATTGTGCAAAAAACATTATACTTAAGTAAATTAACTATATATTATATATATTTTTTTTGCGTATAATGTGTTATATATATATTAAATAAAAATAATAATTTAATTTGAATAAATATTATATTATTATTTATTTAATTTTTTATTTATTTTAAATTTATTTATTATTGAATATTCACTGAAACCATATTCTTTAAACAAAATAATAAAGAATATTAAAGACATACACAAACACACAATTAAATGACACATAATCGTCATCATCATTTCAGAAAAATGACACCGTACGTATAAACCAACGAAAAAAATTATATTAAAACAACTAAACAAATCAACATAAAAGCAAAAAATCCTTAACAAATAGGTAATAATATAAAATGAAGATGTAAAATCTATACATATAAAATTCAAAGTCCTGACTGACTGACTGACTGACTGACTGACTGACTGACTGACTGACTTATATATCAACGCACAGTCCAAACCACTGGTCCTAGAGACATTAAATTTGGACAGTGTACTCTTTGTGAAGAGTAGATATCCACTAAGAAAGGGTTTTTCGAAATTCCACCCCTAAGAGGGTGAAATGGGGTGTTCAATTTTCTATGAAACTTTTTATTCTCTGAGTCGATTGACTTCAAAATGTGTCTTCATATACTTCAGTTAAAATGATGAGATACGTGTATCACGGTTTTTCGAAAATCATCCCCCAATTTAAAATTCAATGTCCTGACTGGCTGACTGATACATCAACGCTCAGCCCAAACCGCTGGTCCTAGAGACATGAAATTTGGAGAATGTACTTTTTGTAGAGAGTAGGTATCCACTAAGAAAGGGTTTTTTGAAATTCCACCCCTAAGAGGGTGAAATGGGATGTTGAATTTTCTGTGAAACTCTCTCGGGATCGATTGACTTGAAAATGTGTCTACATATACTTCAGTTAAAATGATGAGATACGTGTATCACAGTTTTTCCAAATTCAACCCCCAATTTAAAATTCAATGTCCTGACTGGCTGACTGATACATCAACGCTCAGCCCAAACCACTGGTCCTAGAGACATGAAATTTGGACAGTGTACTCTTTGTGAAGAGTAGGTCTCCACTAAGAAAGGGTTTTTGAAATTACACCCCTGATAGGGTGGAATGGGGTTTTGAATTTTATGTGAAACTTTTTATTCTCGGAGTCGATTGACTTGAAAATGTGTCTACATATACTTCAGTTAAAATGATGAGACACGCGTATCACAGATTTTCCAAAATCATCCCCCAATTTAAAATTCCATGTCCTGACTGGCTGACTGAAATACCAACGCACAGCCCAAACCGCGGGTCCCAAAGATATAAAAATTGGAGGGTGTATTCTTTGTGAAGAGTAAGTTTCAGTTTTTCGAAATTCCTACCCCTTAGAGGGAGAAATGGGGTGTTGAATTTTCTGTGAAACTTTTTACTCTCGGGGTCGATTGACTTGAAAATTTGTGTACATACTCTTCAGATAAAATCCAGTAAATCCGATGTCCAATCTCAAACCAAGGTATCAATATTTCACGTATCTAATTTAATTGATATAACTTTAAACTAATAATTGCAAGTTATAAGCAAGTATCTGTAAATCTATGTATGTATTACAGATAGATTAGACATAGATTACTTATTATCCCAGAAGTAAGATCCCGTGGGCAATTCCCTAACCCCACGCGGGCGAAGCCGCGGGCATAAGCTAGTTCTAACATAAAATAACAAAATTAAAACTTACAATGCATTTTTACAGAGAAAAGAATGCGAAGGGTATTTTTTGAGGAACGTAAAAACGCGTACGTAGGCCTTCTTAAACAAGCCTGGTTTTTGTTTAATTCTTTCCGGGATTTCAGGAAACACTGTCATCGCGGAAACAATGAAACTCATGAATTTTGAACGAATGATGGAATGATTGAACTCAATGATGAGTCCAATGACCTCATATAGAGATTTAGGGTAAACGAAGAAATATGAAGAAAGTCCACATGATGAGCTGACCAACCCAAAATGAGTCATCGCCTAAGCCGATAATAAAAACATTATTAAAATATTAGTATCCGATAATAAAGCATTAAAATCCGCTGATGAGGACAAAGACATACCAGTATATTAAGAACTACTAATAAAACGCACCCAGCCGAACGAAAATAATACAACAACACTAATACACTTGAGCACCACGGAAATAGATAGCGAGGCAATCAAAATTCGCATTACACACTAGGGCGTAAACCTGCAGTTTATATTATCCTCATAAATTGTGATGTACGCTACCAATCTAGGTAATTAAAACAGGAATAGTGTGCTTCATATTTCAGATGAAATGCGCTTTGAAGATTTGGTCGTGATTTGAAATGTGGTTTTGACAAAGCTTGTAATTTAGAGGATTAGAGAGTCCGAGAATTTCAAACATAGGTTCTAATATGCTTATCAAAGAAACAATGGATGGACTGTATGAAGGATGATATGGCTATAAAGGGGGTGACTGCTGAGATGACGAGTAATAGAGAAGTATGGAAGAAGAAGACATGCTGCGCCGACCGCAAATAAATTGAGATAAGGGCAGGAGAATGATGAGGTTCTAATATGCTTAATGTATTTTCTATGTACTGGAAATTCCCATTTTCTGAATAAATTCCAGTATTTTACATGAAGCGCTGCCTATTTATTTATTTATTTATTTATTTAACACTTCAAGCACAAAAGTACATTGGCGGACTTAATGCCATAGGCATTTTCTATCAGTCAACCTATCTGACTTACCTTGACGTTACCTTGGTAAGACTGTGTGTTGTCAGACTTTCGCGCCACTGACTACCTGTTACGACTGTCGAAGATCTACAAATGACAGCCGGGACCAACGGCTTTGTCTATCGACCGAGTTACTACAACAAAACTCGTTTTAACTGAGTTCTTGATCACAAGTATTTATGGTTTGATGACGAATAAGGATATTACATAAATAAAACCACGCCTGTAATTCCCGAAGGGTTAGGCAGAGGTGTACCTAATAGTACACCCACATTCCGCCAGTTATGTTTAAGTCCAATGTAATAGGGGGCGACCCTATTGCCAGCAACCGGGCACAAATCCAGACTCCATGGCTGACACTGAGAAATTCCTGAAGGAAAAACCCAATAACACTTTGCCCGACCTGGCAGTCGAACCCAGGACCTCATGCTCAGCAGTCGAGCTTGCGACTGCTAGACCAACGAGGCATACCACAGTGGTAGGATATTACACTAACATACAAAATCAAATAAAACTATAAAGGTCATCATCTGCCTAGCCTTTTCCCAACTATATTGGGGTCGGCTTCCAGTCTAACCGGATGCAGCTGAATACCAGTATTTTACATGGAGCGACTGCCTATCTGACCTCCACAACCCAGTTAGTACTGGGTAATACGATACCCCTTGGTAAGACTAGTTGTCAGACTTTTTGGGCCACTGACTGCCTAACGACTGTCAAAGATCTACAAATGACAGCCGGGACCAACGGCTTAACGTGCTTTCCTAGGCACGGAGGAAACTCGGTATGTTATGGGCGGTCACCCATCCACAGACCAACCTAGGCAAGCATGGCTTAACCTAAACATCGACCCGAGCGGCTGTTATTATTTAGCCACAAGCTCCTCTAAAACTATAAAGGTAAATTATTCTATTATAATTTTCAAAAATAGCAACAGCTTCACAATTCCACAGTACTTATAATCATAAACTAACTTCCCCTGTCACTCCCCTGTGTACCGGAAGTCTCCCCTGCCGGAAACGGCCGGAACTAGGTGCAATAATTATTAATTGCCAAGCTGTAAGACTGAAAACACCGCCTTGAGACATCTCCACGGGTTGTCCAGGGGAAACTTATGGATCATGATATTAATGAATTTTGTTTACGGATTCAAATTGAAAATTAATTGCTTGAATGTAATCGGGTGTTGACTTGTTTGTATTAAATGTTTTGTGTTTGTTAAATCTTTAAAAAGTGTAAAGTTGACGCAGTGACTGAGCGATTGACTGCTGCGTGGCGTGTCGCGGGTTCGATGCCCGTACGGAACAAATATGGTCTGCAGATAGTTGTTCCGGGTCTGGCTGTTTGTGTATGTGGTGCGTTTACACCTACGATACACAAGAAATTCCTAGTATGGGGCAACGTTTTAAAGTTTTCAGTAATATAAAAATTGTAGTTTGTATTTAATATGCTATACACCAGTTCGCGTGGGACATAACTGCCGAATTTTTCTGTTCATTTCTGCCGACAAAAGAACAGAAAAATCGAATATAAGAAGATGCTGAAAGGAGTTTACCATCAGTATGAACCCCATACAAACAGAGTAATGCTAAATCGAATGTGCAAACCCGAACAAGTACACACGCACCCCTGACGTATCTGCACAAACTCTAATACAAAAAAAATACTGACCAATCTAACCCCTCCAAAACCCCGCTAAAAATATAATCCAATTCATAAAACAAAAAGCACTTTTACACAGATTTTCAATTCAACCCCAAAACACTACGCCCAACACCGAAACCCCTTAATTTATTCTTTCACTGCGTCTTATTATTTGCAAATGGTCTATTTGTCGCGACTTAACCCTTGCAACGCAGATGGGGTCCAATAGACCGCGGATTACGGCCGCGCGCCTCAAACCGTCAAACGACGTCATTTGCTCTAAACGCTCACAATTTATTGATAAGGACATTGACAGATATTGCCTTAGGTCTCGTAAAATGCAAGCGGCAGATTAAGGGTTGACGAGTATTTGCAAATGGGACCGGTTTCCACAGGTTTGGTTTCATTACGAGAGGGTTTTGTGTGTGAAATGGTTTTGAGCTTATAAGCTTTTGTTGTGCAAATTTTGTTGAAGTTTATTGGCACTTCTATACACGCCTCTGGGTTTGGATTAAATGGGCCAGCTTTTGGACTGGGCATCATGTGCTTATAGGTATGATTAGGTTGTATTAGGCATTTGTGTGTAAACTTTTTGTAATAGGGCTCATCAGAGTTTTTACCTACCACAATCTGTTTATTACACCGTAGTGCGAGCTTCTAATGGCGCTTGGAGCTTACCAAACTTTGGCGCTTGGATAACTACAAGTGCCATTAGAAGCTTGTACTATGGTCCGGTTCAAATGTATGGGTGCTAGCTAACTTAACTACATAGACATTCGATATATTTATTTTTGTTGTTCAATTTTAGTTTTAGTTTTTTTATATTTTTATGTCTCGACTATTTGGAGGTGGGCGTTAATGACTGCGACACAATTTTATACTAATGCAGTTGTTATCGAACACAGAGTTTTTTCTTTCCAACAAATTATTATTTCCTTTATTTCTTTTCTATACATATTCTTTATATTTTTAAATATTTCTATCCAAAGTAATATAAAAAACATTTAAAAATATAAAAAATAGTAGCCCACCGGCATCGGGAAAAGGGTCCGAGCTACCGGTGGTCAGGGCTCTTGAGAGAGGAACCTCCTAACGATAATTATATTAATTATGATATAAGTCTATTTTGATACTTAAACTGCATCGGCTCATGTGTCTGTTTTTTTAAGTGTCTTAAGAAAAAGATACATATATATTATATTCGCAAGAAGATTAGTGAGTATTAAATGGATACTTAAAAACAATCATTGAACTTCATTTAGTATTTAGTAGTGTATTTAGCCATTGGAGAAGCTCGTGGCTAAATAATAACAGCCGCTCGGGTCGATCTTTAGGTTAAGCTGTACTTGCCTAGGTTGGTCTGTGGATGGGTGACCGCCCATTACATACCGAGTTTCCTCCGTGCCTCGGAAAGCACGTTAAGTCGTTGGTCCCGGCTGTCATTTGTAGATCTTTGACAGTCGTTAAAGGTAGTCAGTGGCCCAAAAACTCTGACAACCAGTCTTACCAAGGGGTATCGTATTACCTAGTACTAACTAGGTTGTGGAGGTCAGATATGCAGTGGCTCCATGTAAAATACTGGTATTCGGCTGCATCCGGTTAGACTGGAAGCCGACCCCAATATAGTTGGGAAAAGGCTAGGCAGATGATGAGTGTATTTAGCCATTATTTATAAAACTGCGAAAAATACAGCCAATCATTTCACAAGTAAATACAAAAGGTCTCAACGTAATAATACTAGCCATTTACTAAACAATGCTCTCGAGATCCAATGAAAAATGAATATTCTGAGAACAAGCGAAGATCTTTTCTGTAAAATGGCGCATTTTCAATGTAATGGTGTCTTAATGAGAAGCGAAGTTGCGAGGCGACGACGTGAACATATTAATTACCTTCCTTTACTTTAATGCATGTCGCTTTCGTGATTAATGTGCAGTAATGGCTGAGGATGAGAATGGGTAGGGTTATGAAGAAATATTGAGTAGTTAAAGAACATGGTGGATTAGGGATTATATTCAGGCTTAAGTTCTATTTCTTCTCTTTAAAAAAAAAAAAACGTTCCCCACACTACGAATTTCTCCTGTATCGTGGTTGCGTTCATAAACATTTAAACTCACATACACAAACAGCCACACCCGGAACAACTATCTGTAGGCCATACAAATATTTGTACCGTGCAAGGATCGAACTCGCGACACGCAGCGGAGAAGTCAATCGCTCAGCCACTGCGCCAACCGTGCCGTCCAACGTCGTCGTCACCGTCGTCTGTTTCTGTACTTCTTATAACTAAATAAGCTCACAGTTTGTTGAGAGAAAATAGTTCCAATAATATTAATATAATATTATACAACGTGTAACATAATAAACGCAAGACCTCCCGTGTGGTCTCTCGCACCATGAAACTAAACATCTTTTGTTCTACGAGTTCTTGAAATTCGCAAAAAAAAAAACTTTCTATAGGAACGGACGCAATCAGCACCACGTGTATGGTAAAACTTAAAAAAAGTTATGAATTTCTAAAAGTCATAGATACATATTAATATTATGTAAACTTAAATTGAATTTGTGTAACTATTCCAAACTGAGTACTAACTAATTAAGAGTTTGCGCTACAGGAAAAATCACCCATTCAACAGACAGCCTTTTTTTAAAGAAACCTTCGTCCGCGTGAAATTATTATTATTAGCAGTGTGAAATATACTTTATGACCTATTCTCATATCAACCATTCTCGTACCTAATATTTATATTTTTTTTTATAAAAATCGGTCGAGGCCTTTATTTATTTATTTAACACTTCAAACACATAAGTACAGAGGCGGACTTAATGCCATAGGCATTTTCTACCAGTCAACCTTTGGGTGATGCAGAGACAAACAGTGGTAGGTGTATATCTGAAAATAATTTTAATTAATACTAAGTAAAGCTACAAGGATATATAAAATACTATAAATATATATCAAATACTATAAATATATATCAAAATTCCCATTCGGCCACAACAACCGTGACACGAGATTTTTGTATGTAAGGAGATTATTTTATGTGTTTTATGTCGCTTAACTTAATAACTTTGTATAACCAATTCTGCTTGAAACAGTGAGCAGGTAATAAATCGTTTATCCAAACGATATATTTATAACCCGATATTTTTTCTTAAAAACCTGCAGCTAATGTACCCTGCACAAGTGCACAACAATTTATTGATATTATTCCTATACACAATAAACAACCAAAAATGGAAGGGTCAAAACGCCTCACACTTGCCATAACAGTATTGTAATATTCAATGGACAAACGGAAAGGGTAACCTTACGTCGCTGAGGGTAAAAATGTTAAATTTACCGTCAGAAGCTGGCCATTCCGGTCCTCTGTGGCCGACGTCGCGATATTTTGCCGCTTTGTGTTTCCTTTGCATTGATTTCCTTACAAATAGCTGGGCGGGTTGGGGTGGGGTGCAAGTTATAAAATGATGTAAGAAAAAAAGGTCGAAGGTATTTCAGTTGGAATTAGAAGTATCGGAGTGCTATTACATAGGTACAATAATTGTTAGCAAATACACACTTAGCTAAGAAATAGTACTTAAATGGTGTTTCGTTTTCACGTGAGGAGTTTTACCATGTACCGCTGTATTTTCACTAATACAAAGTAATCACAACACAAGAGTAACCACTTAGATCTAACCAAACAATTTACACTAAGCTTCTGATAAAGATAAAGATGCATTTATTTGTTTAAACATGTGTGACATGATACATAGATATGCACATATGGATGGAAACCAGTTTAAGATTGCTGGTTCAACATGTTTTGCCATATTCGGCGTACAAAATAGTTTATAATACATAATTCCGAATTAAAATTTAAGAAATAATTAAATTAGTTACATATAGTCAAAATTCAATATTCAATCCAAATCTTCCTCTTTTTAGCATGCCGATGGCAAAAATAACAAATACTTATATTACGCTAATCACACCACGTTTCACGTTAAATAGTAAAATAATTATTATCCATTTTGATTCTAATAAATGCAGTACATTTTGTTTATAATTTCACTCCTCGCAGCAACTACCAACATTAAGAAAAATATCGTCGCTCATACCTCACACCGCTCGTTGACAGTTCAAGATTTTTGCCCGAGTGGGTCTTTTTTGCCCATTTTTCCGTGCAATAAAGCCCCGTTGAATCCGACACGCATTTCAAGGGTTAGGTGGGTGGAAAAAATGTGAATTTAATTTGGTCTCTGAGTGTTTTTTATCCAGTCTACCTAATGATTTGAGATTTATAATCTGCTGAAAATGGAAGGACCTTTTTAATTTTGCATAATTTATTTTTTATGAAATATGGGTGGACTGTTCGGGGTGTCTTCTTAGTTGTTTATGTTAATAGCGCTAAATAGAAGATATTATGCACAAATTGTAAGGGCGCGTGAAAATAATAAAAATCACATAATTAAATTAGACAAAAAGCATTCTGGACACATAAAACAGTTGGTAACCAATTGTCCAGCCGATCAACAAAAACCTTTAAAATGATTACATAATAATCCAAATGACCACTCACTCAATTCAATAGAACACTAACATCCAATTATCTTAATCACGAACACCCATTAAATTATTCATTACATTTGTCACTTCGGACAATGGTCGACATTGGCTTTTACCAGAGAGTAATTTAAAAGTCAGAAGGCCAAGTCGGCGCCACACAACCAGCGAAAATTCGTGATATCAGTCAAAGGGACACGCGTGTTCGTCATTATTATTATTTCGCACGAATACCTACCTATACTCTGGAAGTTGCTTTGTGGTGACCGTTAGCTAGCTCCATGCAAGGTCTAAACGACTTATTTCATTTGTTTTTATCCGTTGCCGCTTTTGCCAGACGCAGAGGCTTGAGAGTCTAGCTCATGGCCAATTAGCCAGACGCGTACGTACGGAGAAAACGTCTCACACTGACTCTACACGTCGTCATCAAAAACTAGCATTGGACAAGGTTCAAGCCATTTCACCAAACGTGTCGAGCCAGCATGAAACAAATGCATATCGCAAGTGCACTCGCTAGAGAACTCCGCTTCAAACGGCGGTGTTCTTGTATCGTCTAAGGTCGCATTCTCAAAGTGAGAATGCGACCTTAGACGATACAAGAACACCGCCGTTAGCACGCACTCATCTGTGGAACGCCCTGTAGAACAGGGGAAAGTTGATGGCACAAGAGCTCGCGGTAGATCACCTATGTACTGGACGGACCAAATCAAAGCTGTATTGAACGCCCCCCTACACGAATGTACCCTACACGAATGTATGTATGAAGGCAGCGGTTCGAGAGGAATAGCGAAGGATTGTGAGGCGTGCCACCATCACCTCGTCGCTCAGTCAAGAGAGTAGCAACTAAGAAGGTAAGACGGAAGTGCACTCGCACTCGCAGTACGTAAACCATGTCTATGTGTGCGTGCCTTTTCGCTCATTGTATAAACTTAAACTTCTGTACCCATCTATTCTGTGGTTTCACCCCAATGTCCGGCACAAAAACACTGTTAGTTATACATTACGTATGCAGATTGAATTCTGTTAAACAATTGTTTAAATAAACTTGGTAATGGATTTTCATGCAATGAATTACCTCTTTAAATAAGTTGATTAAAGTGGATTGGTCATTATTTATCTTGTGCTTGTTTGGTAATAGACGGTAATAGGGGTCGAAGATAGATGCTTGGATTTACGTGTGCCTATTGTGCTATTGGGCCGAGGCGGTGCTAAGCTTTCTCTGTTATATTAATACGGTCATTTGAATATCTAACGTGTATCTACTTACTTAGATATTGAGTTAGAAAGTTGTTCATAGCGAAGGTGACGTATGGCAGTCATTATTATAGTATCAAAGTTATATTTACTAATTAACTATACAAGGTGGAGACGACAATACGACAATTTTGGCCAAGGTTTTTGAAGTAGCGAATTGGCAACATGTGTTTAACGTTTATACCGATGCGGGATTCGTTAACCTGTTGGTGGTAGCCTATTATCTGCACTATGTAGAAAATGCTAAAAATGAAAAATAACGTCCTGTGAATAAACTGCATACAAAATTCAATCGAAAATATCCAGTAATTTTCGATTGAATTTTTGTATGCAGACTGGGAATGTCATGAGTTACATACAGTTTAATTTATTGTCGCATTCTCGTCTCCATCCTGTATAATACTTTGGTCGTTAATCAAAAGACCTATTTTACTAACTCTCGATTAAATTCCCTTTAAATTACTTGCGATCGGTGGCCCTAGCACTAGTGCGCGGTGAAACGTAACGTAAAAATGTAATTTTTTTAAATTGAAAACACTCGTTTCACATATTATATTTACATAGTTTTAAGAATTTATTCCTATCTCTGGATGTTTTTGATTGTGCTTGTTGCAAATAATTTAATTAAAATGCTATAAGATAATTATATTTTAGATTAAAAAATAAACGTATTTACGTCTCGTTTACACCGCGCACTCGTGCTAGGGCGTCTGATAAATACGAAGTTTTGCTATTTTTCATAAAAGTATGGAACTTTTATGAAAAATAGCTAATTTTATAGTAAGCACCTAGCGGTAGCGAAGGGTCAATTTTTGTAAGAGGTAAGCTGATACATATCTTTAATGTGATTATATTATTTGTCTATAGAACAATTAGCCGGAAGCCGGTAGGAATCGAGTTGTGTGGAACCTTCGCCACTGGTACCTAGTTGCTATGTGTACACAAAGTGAAATAAGTTTAAAACAATGTTAGAAATGGATTACAAACTGTTTATTTTAGTAGCAGACTTCAATTGTGGACCAAAACAATTTTAATAAAGAAAAATAAATCACTACATGTGTCGCCATGAGCCCGCGTATCACTCGGCAGTTTATTTAATTCGCCAGGCTCATTGATTATTCTATTTTTGATTGGACATTTTTGCGGATTAGACAGTTGCGTCAACTCAAACTCAAAGCATTTATTTCAAATACCCGTGACAGGCACTTTTGCATAGTCAAAAATAAGCTACCTAACCTACAGTCCAGCCACAGGAATCATAACTGTGAATGGACTGTACTTGCCCATTCCAAAATCTTTTCAAATCAAGTTAGTGAAAACTACCTCGTTACCTAGCAGTAGCGAAGGGTCAATTTTTGTAAGAGGTAAGCCGGAGTACATATCTTTACTGTATGGAATATTATTGGCTATAGAATACTGACTGCGCCATTTTTCAAAGGGAAGCCGGTAGGAATCGGGTTGTATGGAACCTTCGCCACTGTTACCTAGTAGTATTTACATGTATCTTACAGCATCATACAGCTAAACAACAACAACATAACATAGATGACAGCGAAGATAACAACACAATACTATCGCCTAATAAGGTAACAACACCACTTCCCATCTCAGATAATATAAATTGACATCCGATTTAACACGTCAACAACCTAATTACGGACAGCACCTAATTACGGATAGCACCTAATTCCTGTGTTTGTCAATTGAGTGTTATTTGAGATTGGCGAAGCTTAATTATACCTGGATTATTGTAACAGTAATTAGTGGGGTATTTGATCTCATTGATTACTGAACTTTGGTGGAGATGATTTATTTTGTACTAGCTTTTGCCCACGTCTTCGCTCGCGTTAATTTATATTTGTGCAGGTTGATGGCGACAGGTTCGCTTCCTATTACATGGAACTTTAAACTGGCGAAATGTCTACAATCCAATATTTTGATTTAAAAGAGTGTTCTGCCAATTCTTCTCCATAGAGATCTACGCTTTGGAATGTGCAACTACAGTACTTTCTCAAGTTATTATGCCTTGTGACTGTGACTGTAGCTTCGCTTCGTTTTTGTTTTTTTTTTTGACATTCAAAAGTGCCTGTGATGGTCTAATTTAAATAAATGCTTGAGTTTGTGTTTGTGGGTGTACTATAACTGGGTACACCTCTGACAAACCCTTCGCGGATTAAAGGCGTGATGATGTTATGTAGATTTAGGTGCTAAGGCGAAAAATATATGTATTTAAGACACACACAGACACCAAGTTAAGTAGAAAAGACCAGCTAAGCAAATAGTTATGTAATATAGAAAAAGTTGTAAAACATATTATTTCATTCATTTGACGCTATTTATAACCATTAGTATATTTATTTTTCTTACACAATTTTACACTCTAAAAAACAAAATTATCAACGTTTTAATATTCCTAATTCACAAACAAGACAAGCAATAAATAAATATAAATGATGCACGCTTCACCAAGTCTCCTGAACTATACACTCAGAGAAATGAGACGAAGTTGTAATACTCGTCACAATTTACATGGCGGCATCATTTACGCCATGATTGATGACGTCACACTGACAGCTCAATTTGGTGTAAACCGAATACCGGAGGCTGACTTCGATTGTTAGTAGGGTGACTTTTATATGCGAATATTTCAGAAACTAAAGAGACAAAGAAAACATGGAAATACATTTTTATTTAGCACAGATAAAAAAAAGAAAAATAAAAACGGTAAAAAAAGTGCACACTGTAAAAAAAGCAGGAATGTGTGTCTTATGGCTGCGTCAGATATTAAAAATGCTTTTTTTCTTTTGCAAAAATATGAAAACAGTTCTTCTGTCAATTAATTATGTAATGAACTTATGACCTTAGTAGTACAAAATATAACAAAAAACGCTTAATGTAGAGAAAATAATCCAAATTAACCTAGACTGTCACTGTCTTTTCGTTTAAAAAAAGACAAGAATCTTACCGCCAGAAATAATCCAAAGAAATAAACAGCAAACTTGAGAAAATTATGCCTATTTCAGACGAAGTCTTGAAGTACTAATTAGACGAGGGACAAATCTTAATTTGTCAATCTATAATCATATTTATAGTTAACATTCTAAACCAATTCACCAACCGTTCATAGTCACCCTATAATCTCCTGCAAAGAAAAAAAAAATCCGACAATATTTATCCATTATAAGTATTGCATTCCGTTCGTCCATAAATCAGGACGAGTACTGACATCCGCGTTTTTGACAAATGGCCCACAGAAACAAGTGACGGCGAGGATAAATGGCGTGTAACTGGGACTCTCACCTCATGCGGGGATATGAGGAAGATGCCTTTGTTTTTGTGCAAATTAAGAAAACATTTTTTGAAAGTGGGTAAAAGAAATTGCTGTTTTGTGGGAAGATATTTTTTTTAACCATATTTGTTTTAATTTTTTTCGTATTGTATAATTATCACTTGCTTCGGTGAAGGAAAAGATCGTGAAGAAACCAGCATGCCTGAGAGATATTTCCCGACGGCATGTAAAGCCAAGTCAGAGGCCCATGGGCGGCATAAAAACTCTGATACCAGGTTAGGCACTAACCACACGATAAAGTAAGTAAACGAAATCTATGCTGCACGACTAAATCTATGTTTATGTATATGTTACGGCTAATAGCCGAAATGCGGCTACACCTAGTTTTAGCCGGCTAAAACTAGGTGCGGTTAAACTTAGATGTAGCCTACTTATCTTCGGTTAGAACATGCAATAAATTTGGATGTAGTATACACAAGTCTATCTGTGCATCGGTGCATCAAGTAAACTTAATCAAAACAGTTCATATCTGAACATTAGAGTGTCGTCAATCACGGCTGCTCAATATCTTCTAATTGACAGTTCAAGTGGCCACCGCTACCGAGACGCGTTGAGTCATCTAAGATATACCTTGCGTATACAGGTGGTGGTTTTGTATCAATTTGTTTAGAAAAGATTTTATTATAATTTCACCGTTTGTTTACGACTATACAGGGTGTAAACAGACCCTTCACGGAGCCGTCAACCAAGCATGTTACACAAAAATTATTGCTGGGAAACGACTTTTTTTCTTGGGGTGAGAAATCTCGTTTTACGGTAGGACTCGATGGAACGCACTCAAAGCGTTGTGCTGATGGATGGATGGAATAGTACGGGGGTCGTGGAGGTGTTTAAATAAAATCTTGCATTAAAAACATGTATTTCAAAAAAACTTGTGAAAAAGTTGGCACTTTGACCCCCAATATCTCCGTAACTAGAAGGTTCCCAGGTATGGTCTACAACAAAAAAAATATCACAAAGACGGGGAGAACAAGTCCCTTTCGGCTTCGTTAAGAGTCTATTTACACCCTTTATTGGTGGCAACTTATGGTACTTCTTCTCGGTCTTTATCATGTCGTTAGTGCCAGCCTGGTGTCAGAGTTTTTATGCCACCCATGGGCCTCTGACTTGGCTTTACATACCGTCACGATATTTATCTCTTAGGCGTGCTCGTTTCCTCAAAATGTTTTCCTTCACCGATGCAAGTGATACTTATACAATACGCACGTCAACTTATGGTAATCGCGATGGAATACCGAAAAGATTTTTTTTAACTTAAACATATATTTTAGTAATCAAAGCAGTTAACTTTTTGCTAAAGGTAGAAATGTTTTGAAGGTAGTAAGACGATTTCTCTTCACTGAAAAACAAAAGCACGAATTTTATCACTAAACTGCTTATTTTTACAATAATTGTACGGTCATTAATAGGTCTGTGTGCTAAAATTGCCAAACCCAAAAACAAGATATTACACACTACATAGTGTAAGTTAGGATATATAGTACCTATTACTAGGATTGTATATGTCACAGTCACAACTATTATTCAGTCAAAACTACTTTTGACCGGACTAATAACTAACATTTACTTAGAAACTTATTAGGTTGTTAGATTTTTTTTGTGACCCTTTGCAAAACATTATGTTGTAGTAATTCTAGGAATAGGTAATTACAACTGAAACGTTCTGAAACAACATATTTTAAATGGAGAAAACGCATTTTAACATAATAAGGATTTTGACCGAGACCAGTCAAAAGTGGTTTTGACCGATTATTAGTTTTGACTGTAACATATACATTACTAGATACTACACATCTAGGGACTATCCTTAATTACCTCACCACATTGCCCTCATAAAATCTCTTTTACAAAATATAAATTCTCGTCTTACCAACCCGCTGTATAGCCTCATAGCCGTATAGCCTCACCCACCTGTCATAGCCATGGCCTCGTTAATCATAGCCGTTCTGAACGTCTAGCTAACCTAGGTGAACCTAGCACTTAGTATCACGGAGGGAACGTTATTAATTTCTATAAATAATCATCTTACCGGCTAGCGGAAAGATGAGAAATGGAAGGACGGTAAATGAGAAAAATTGGAAATGTGTTTTAATATGTTTGGTTTGAAATGTTATTATTATATTTATTCTGTGAAGTCTTCATGTATTTATGTATATACAGAGTGGAAGGAACACCGGCGCACAAACGAAGAAAATCATCCTGAAAAAGAAAAAAAAATCAGCCGGTCCATACATTTTTTTGTAGGAAACAGTTGTTTTTTAAATTACCGATGTAAAATTTCTGTGTGGGGCGGTTCAGAATGATGTACTGAATACGTGGTAACCGTTTGTGCTAGTATCCGTAATATACTAGGTCGGTGTCACCCGGTGCGAGCGGTTAACTTTTTTCTTTTTTTGGTTCCGTCCTGTTGAATTTATAGTTTATTGTTTATATTTGTGTAATTATGTATGATGCACCTCATGTCCCTGCGAGAAATAAATATTTTGTTGTTTCTTTCTTCTTCTTTCTGTATTATGTTATTCAGATAGGTTTTTTGGGCTTGTTTTGAAATTTATTTCTGCATCAAAAATGGTCCATAATAGGCTCGTTGGTCTAGTAGTCGCAAGCGTTACTGTTGAGCATAAGAGTTCGATTCCCAGATAGTGAAAAGTAATATTGATTTTTTTATTATTATAAAAATTCAGAAAAAATATTTTAGTTTTCGATATCATTTCATTTTCGTATCATTAATGGCTGGTGCTAATGACAAAACTGTAAATTCGCAAATAATCTAAGACTTTCGGGGTATTCAACAAGAGGTTTCCTTGTAACTTTGGGAGTTGACTGTACCGTAGAAAAAACAGTTGAAATGTATGGTTGACGAAACGGGAATCAATGTATGAAGATTAAAATAGTTACGAAAGGGGGACGTGTGCAAGGGCCGTTGCCTGCCAGGGCTGCGGGACTGTTCGAAAGAGATGCCGTGGCCCTGGAACACAAAAGGCAAAGAAGGAACATGGATGGGTTTTAGTCAGTACAAGTCTAACACTCCCTTCCGCTCCGCCCAGATTGGGGGGGTGGGGGTCATTTCATGATTACCCATAAGAAAAAAAAAAAAAAACTTTTTCACTTGTTTTGCTCGTCTTTTGTTTAGTTGGCGAAACGGGAAAGTTACCAAACGTAACGTAAGTTAATAGTGTTTTTTTTATACATCACAAAATAAAGGACTAGTACAAAACTATGACGATAAATACCTATTACCCTGTAGTTGTAAAAAAAGGGAATCGTCCGTTCGCCACAACGGCCAATAACTTTATCTACATGGCAAGCCTTAAAAGTTTCTAGTCACGCGTTCCTCGCATTTACAAGCTGTTTCCATGCTTACAGCTCAGCGGGGACCGATGAACAGCTTATTAAATATGTAACTAAAAGGTACTTTTTAGTGCAATTTAGTGGTGATGTTGGTATTAACTCTTTGGGAGGTTGAGTGTCCTGCTGGTTTTTCTATTTGGCAAATGAGGCGGAGGAGGTTTTTTTCAATACAATATATATGATTTTTAGTAGCGGTAAAAGAAACAAGAGTGATTTGGGAAACAAATTAGTGAGACGTACATAAGTAGGGAAAAAAATCGAACGATTTGAATGTTTGCCTTAACGGCAATTCAGATATTTGCAGCCAGATTACCTCTTCTGGCTACCTCCTGGTTAAGTTATTAGCAGATAATAAGTAGGCATAAATAAACCATTGAAGAAACATGAATAAACCACGCCTTTTGTCATGGGAATAGACACAATAGGTACGATCAGGCGCGGCCCCGGTCTTTGGGGGGGTCACAAGGGGCCATAGCCAGGTATTTGGTTGGGTAGCGATTGGGGGGGGGGGGGGCAAATTAGTCAGAGCGAGCAAACCGAGCTCGAAAATTTTAGCACTACATCGGTTAGGTTAGATTTTTCTTTTTACCATTCATACAGGAGTTGTGTACGTATTCAGACGCAAGAGCGAGCGAAGCGAGCTCGAAAATTTTTGCACCCTTCCTCGGATAAATTAAGTTCTTTTTGTTCATTTATACAGGAGGACATACATATTAGCGAGTGAAGCGAGCTGCAAAATGTTGGCATCACTTTTTTTTTTAATTTATACAGAAATGAGAATAGGAGCACTCTGTCAACTTTTGCAGAATTGAAAAAGTATAGGATGTATTGGCGAGCGAAGCGAGCGAGAAAATTTTTGCATTCCGCCTCGGATAGGTTGATTTTCTAATAGTTATCAGAGATTTCGGGGGATTTAACCATCACACCCTGGCTACGGTCCTGCCCCAGAGATACTAAGATTTTTCAAGTTTTAAGATGAAGAGAACGCAAGGCGAGCGAAGCGAGCTGGATGTCTTTGTATTTTATTTAATCAAAGATTTCGGAAACATGATCATGGGCAACCCAGGCGAGATGGTCATGACGCCTGGCCATGACCCCCCTCCCGGATCCGCTCTTGATACTAATAGAATGCTAGAGCGAGAGAAGAGAGCTCAAAATTGAAGCAGCCCGCCTGCGCCCCTTGTATTAGGTTCTATTTGTTCATTCATACAGAGATGAGAATAAAAGTAACTCGGATGCATTAGCGTGCCAAGCGAGCTCGAAAATTTTAGAATTCTGCCTAGAAATAGGTTAGTTTCTGTTGTTGAATGATTAAGCAAGAAATTAGGTAATAATTTATATCCGAAAAAAGCTATTTTAAGAAGGTTTATCAATTTGGCGTGTATGATTTTGGCTACGATTCGTACACATTTCTTTTGCTTTGTATACTATACTTATTATTCAGTTTGTCTTTATTGTTTTAATGTTACTACTGTTATTAGGCTTACTTTTATTTTTATTCGGTATTTATAAACTTTTTTATTTCTCTTTAATTTTGGAATTAAATATTATTTGCATGTGCATGCGACGGTAGAATATGGAGGACTATATCATATTAGAAAACTTGTTACTAACAACCAATGTTTGTAAAGAAATAAATGATTTGATTTGATTTGCCAGCTTTTGATTTGCCATACATGTGGTCACACGAACACGCTGATTGCCAGTGCCGACTACGCACCTGTTCAATAAAAAAGAATTTAAAAAAGTTTGATAAACACGAACAACAGAGGATTTACAAAAAACATAGTGTACACTGGGCCCAAGTATTTGGTTTACAGTTTATATGTGTGAGTGAAGTCATAGTTATGCACACAAACACAAAATTAAATTAACTTGACTTGCTGTACGAGCCGGTAATATTCATACAGCCGCTCATTATTATTGTGTGAGTAAACATATTGTACCCTACACGGGGTTTATTTTTTTTATCTTTACGCTTGTCGGGTAATCTAGTAAAAATAATATAAACGAGTTTACAATAAAGCCCAACATTTTATACTAACTTAACATGGTAACCATAGCCGATTGGTGTAAGCGCTTGCGTTAGCTAGTGATCTAACCTCGACGACGCGAGTTCGAACCCAACTGAGGAATTATTTTTGCTACTTTTTACTTTTTTTTTTTTAATAAATTTATTTTGTGGCCAATAAAAATACTCAAGCAAAAAGTAAAAAGTAACTAAATATAACCAATGAAATAATTTGATTTTTTTATTAGATAAACATTGCTATTGTTTGCTTAGCTTATCGCTTGGGTCATTAGCAAATTATCCGTCTCGTTTCTTCCAATATGTTCCTTTCTTATATTGGTTGTTTTAAGGTTCAATTTGGTGGGGGCTGTATGTTAGAAAAAAAAACTTGTGTGGCCGATACAATGATTTAATACACTGTTGTTTACCTGTTTTTTTGACAAATACAAAGTTTTTTATTGGTAAGGATTGACGTAAATAATTTGTCAAAGTAAAGTAGAAGTGAATCAACATGTTAGATAGTAAGAAATTATGACAACTTCTAATCGCATAACAATAACATCACTTCACCATACTTTCAATAATTTACGAGTTGTGGTTTTAAAAAAAAGTTTTATACCTACCTACTTATTACTAAGTTTTGTATTTGTTCTAATTTGCTTAACAAATATGAACATTATTTGCATAAAAATAAGATTCATATTCGTCTACTAATTAATATAAATTCGACTAATAATGAGTCGGCAATCCTTCGTTTTCTATTACTCCTTGTAACCTTCTGCTCATGAGATCTCACAGTTTGTAAGCACACTTTTATGCGGGTGGACAAGAAGGGATCAGCCTTGTGCCTTGCCACGATGTCGTAGTGTCGAGTCGATGAATTTGCCTTTGGTTTTGGCCTAAGATGTTCTACGTCTCCAAAATACGCATATCGGCGGACCCATAACTGCACGGTTCTCCCCTGTGGATAAAAACAGTATTTATAATACTTATAATAATAGCTAATATTATAATAAATAAACACTATATTTTTATACTATATATACACTATGTTTATTCAATATACTTATATATACCTAATTAATATTACTTATAATAATACAATACATAAATATAAGATATACACTGACATTAGCAAACATTATAATCTATTTTTATTTACGTTATTCAAAGGCTTTTCTTTAATCTGTCTAAAGGCTAGATCAAGCTAATTTTAGACCAAGCTAATTTTATCATAATCATCATACGATTACAAATTAAAAAAAGAAACTATAATAATTCAGTTATGATAATATATTATTATAACTATGGTAGGTATTGCACTTAAGTTACATTAATTATTTATTCCTAGTAAACATCCCTTTCAATGTTTACTAGGAATAAAGAGAATAGAGGAGTTAGTTAAAGTGAAGTAGGTATAATATCAACGTAATATCTAACTGTTACTCACCGATATCATTAAGCGCCTTGTAATTTCACTTCATCTCATCGATACGCTAATCGATAACAATTCAAATTGAGTCAGCCCAAAATTTGGCGACGAGTTTGGCTCTTTCAGTAGCGTCCTGTGATGCATTTCACAGGAGCAAACAACAGAACAGGCAGGACACGATATAAAGTGTCCCATCGTTTGTTAGGCAGCACCACATTTACACTCACAATTTCACATAATATAGATACGTTTTGCTCATCCAAAACAACGATTTCCACCTCTTTGAACATTGATAAATGTTGCATGGTTGGATCCACAGAAATAAAACCACACACATGCTCAAGAGTAGTAATCAATAAACTCAGTAATGCAAATACTCGTAGATTGACAAGTAAGAATGCTCATTTTTTATAAATGAAGGTGTTTGAAAACAATATTTTTAAATTGTCGGTAGTTGTTGTCTAAACAGTCAAAATCAAATAGCCTGAGAGTTCAATGTTTGTCTCAAACGTTGGAATTGTTATAAATTCTACTTTAAGTAATGTTTTAACAAAATAATGAATACAAAAAGAAAAATAATATACTATTACATGCATGATTTGAACTTACGACTTCTCGTTCAGTGACCAAAGACGATAGCCATTGTGCCAGGATTGCTATATTAACATCATGCAAAATATTATATCTCCTTCAGCATCATAAGTGAATGATGACTATATATTGGTATATGGTAATTGATGTGCCACACGCACACTAATAAAAACTGAGCTCGCTCGTTTTATTTTGTGTTTGTGTGCATAACTATGACTTCACCCACACATATAAACTGTAAACCAAATACTTGGGCCCAGTGTACATTGATTTAACGTTATTATGTTATAATTTTCTCCACACCAAACAAATTAATCACGGACTCATCCCATATTTACACCAATAATTTCGAATCAAAAATGCGACAATACATCAATTCAGTCGGTACAATTCCGAAAGCCGCAGTGGATGGCAATCCGAAGCCGCAATAAAGCAGTAAATAACAATTGCGCGAGATACATCGCTCGCTCTGGCTGTAAACCAAACCTATGATTAACAGATCGACAGTTAATAGCGCGTTCAGGGATGTACGGCCGGTTAGAGGAAAATTGACGAGCAATTAGAAACGAAAACCTTTTTTTTAATGTTTCCCTACACTAGGAATATCTCCTGTATCGTATCGTGGGTGCTTTTAGAAACATTTAAACTTACTTACATACATAAACAACCACACCCGGAACAACTATCTGTAGGCCATATAAATATTTATTCCGTGCGGGAATCGAACACGCAGCGTAGCCGATAATCGGTCGACCACTGCGCCAACCGTGCTGTCAACTTAAAAAATAGCCTTTAACAAAACTAAGTTCATTAGAAACTGTGTACAATGGCGGTCAAATATTGAACTACTACTTGATTATAAAAAAAAATGATCCATGTAGAATTATCCAAACAGAATGAGGGCGAACCAATCAAGCCAACGGATCAGAAAAGTGTTAAGAGCTGTAAGGGTCAATATTCCACATAAATAATGACACTGATAGCTCTTGAACGCGGTTTAGATATACTGAATGTGCTGATCGCGTTCGGTTTGTTGGTAAAATTCGCCCTGAAAAGTATCAAGTAAGCCAGCCGTTGTTATTTTGCCTGGAATTCTTGTTATAAATCATGAAGAACTTCGGTACTCTTAAATGTTATTTTCAGAACAAATCTTATTATCATTTTCATTAATATCTTATACTTATCTCAATTTATTTCGAAACGGTAGAGCATATTTTCTTCTTTTTCTTACTTCTGTATTAATCGTTATGTCAGTAATCACCTTTTTTCTAGTCATAATCATCTTTTACACAGTCCATTAATTCTGCCTTTTCTCTAATAGTCATACATATTCATACTCAACGAGGCGATACTAGATTACTTTACTTCATACTCACAAATACGTTTGACTCACAAAAAACAGTTCAGACATATGATATTTTTTACGGACAACCCTGAATCATAATCAAATTGCGTTGTGTATCGGTATCGCTTTACGGCTGTAAAGGCGTTTAATCACGCACCCGGCACGGCAGTGTAATGAAAAGTTCATTTGTTTGCAATGTGCATATTTATACACTTGTGTCACAAATACATGCCCAGCCTTAATTAGGATGTATCGGTGATTTGGAAATCCAATTTGTGAATTGGGTCATTGATTTTGAATTATGTGTAGTATTTTTGACGTGTTTTATTAATCTGTTTTTGTTATATCGCACGGGTCTGGTATACTGTAAATTATTAAAAGGTAAAAAGTATGTAATAAGTAGGATCACGCGTCAACATTCCACAATTCATATGTTGCGATGTAAAGTAATTTAAAACAGAAATTCCATACAGTAAAATATTTATTTATTTAATACTTTAACCACACGTAATTTACAGAGGTGGAAATATCATATTAATTAACGCTGTGTGAACTTGATCAATGGTGTTAGAATATTAACTAGCTTCGCGCGCCGGTCTTCTAGAAGAATTTAATAATGTACAAGTAACATAATGCGTTTTAAGTATTAGGTTAAAAAGTAAGGAAACATTGAAACTGTTGCAATTTCATTAAATTAGAAGACCTTAAACTACATTTGCATAAATATTCATGTATTAAATAATTAATAAATACTGTATTAAATTCTACTATATTTATGAGTAAAGGCAATTAGCACTTTTATAAAGATAAAGATAATTTTGTTTGTCAAAACATGCGTATGCTTGCAAATTAAGCATGCAGGATGACACAATATTGCGTACATGTTTCACCCGTAAGGAGTACAAATTTATAAAATTCACAAAATATTAAAAAAATAAATTACAACATTAAAACTAAATTACTAAAGGCACTTCAATCCAAGTATGTATGTACTGTAATTTATTTTAATAAATTTGTACTCCTTACGGGTAATAAATATTAATAGTCAGTAATAAACATTGATAAGTCAGTAAAATAAATTAGTCATAAAATATCACAGAAATTAAGGAAAATAAAAATAAGAAGATGTCAAATAGAGTCATTCAAAAAGTCATTTATATTATAATAATACTTGTCTGTTAATAAATCTCGAATCTTTTTTTTAAACAATATTAGTCATAAGTTCCACTAGTAACCCTCAACGTCAAAACAATAGGTTTGACAAAGTAGATAAGTAACGAAAATCCAATTCCAAAGTTCATTACGATATTAAACAATCAGATCAAAGGAATTGCGTTTTCTAAAGAAAAAAAAATCTTTGAGATCTGCCATTAATTACTGTCGACGCCAAAAGGGTTAAGCTCTTAACCCTTTCTTCGCGCTCGGGGTAAAAAATACCCTAAAGCAATTTTTATGCACTCGTAAACTCTTTAAAGTTATTGTTTCTTTTTGAAGAGAGGACTTTGAAATATTGAAAATTATTAGCGTTTGATGTTTGGCGGGCGTCTGTTTTTTATTACGTTTTTTTTTGTCGAAATTATTGATGTCATTTGAAGGGTTGGGACTGAAATTAAAAGTGTTGATATTAAAAGCTTCTGGTGTTGATTTTGTCACTGATGTATTTGATGAAAAATTTTGAAGCAAGGATTTTTTTTAATATTAAATGGGCCTACTCTTGACCTCAATCTAGTCCAGAGGACAGAGATGAGGTCGAAGTTGAAACGAGCTAACCCAAAAGAAGTCTATTAACTGGCGACTTAAATAGATTAAAATCCTTGGATATGAATATTTCTACGTGTTTTTATCAGTTTTACCAAACAATGACTTGGCTTCCAATTAAGTAATAAAGGTTCCTTTCAGAAGAGAATTTCACAACCTTCTGGTGCAACCTTTTTTAAAAATGCATACAAGTTAAAGTTTCATTAAGTTGTTCATACATGTTCGTGTTAAGACTACGTCGTGTCGTGTTGTAGGGAAACGTGATTGGATTTTAGTTTTCTTTTACAGAGACACTTTGTCTGTTTAGCTTGAGAAAATTTTGCAAAATCATTTTTTGTCCTTTTTCAGATTTAAATATGAATAAATATTATACGTCATTTATCAGAAATATGTGGTCATATTTAAGAGACCGTCAAACTGAACAAATTTGTTCAATTAGGCTTTTTTTTTTGTTCAGTCCCACTGCTAGGCATAGGCCTCCACTACGGCTTTCCAGTTTTCTTTATCTTTTGCCTTCTCCGACCAATCCGTTAGGCCATGATGCCTTTATCGCGAAAGAATAATCAGCGGTCCCAAATAAAATTTCAAAACTTACTTGACCCAAATGATGGGACAACAGATTTTACTTTTCAGTTTGATTGTATGTGCGCACGACGGCCAATCAAGCTATACAAAACCAGTTTATGGGGATCTCACATTGTAAAGGAAATCTATACAAAGCGAGGCCAAGTTATACTGGAAATGTACAGCTTCATGTGCTGCCGTCTGTACCACATCCCTAAATATTGCCACTCATGTCTGATCCACGTGCGCTGTATAGAAAATAGATTCAATAAAAATGTGATTGAAAAGACACTTTTCAGTGCAATACTTGTGCGCATCCGGTTTCAAATACCAATAAACAAAAGTACAGTCAGAACAAAAAATCCCAGTATTTTCATTTATACATTTGAAAATCGTTCCACGGCAGACGGGTCGGTCATTGGACACGGACCGAATCGCCGCATTCCATTTTCAAAAGGAAATGCCGTTGACAGAAAACACTCCTTTGTTCTGTTCTGTCCGTTCAATTTTCAAATAGAATCGTGCACGTGAGAAGTTTTAATTCTGTACTCGAGTGTACATGTGGAATAATTGATGTTAATTTATTTAAGAGTTTGAATTGGAAACAGCACTTAGAGGGGAATATTCATGTTCTTTTTCAGTTGGAGGGTAAATGGAACTGAAGGAAAAAGGCTTGCATTGTTTTTCAAAGCTGTAGGTAAAATGAAAACTTATACAGCAATAAATACTTAATTAGATAGATAGTAGGTTGATAAGGAAAAGCTCACAATCATTTAGGTCCTAAAAACAATTTTATTTAATCTTGTAAGTTCTTCTGTTTCTGTTTCATTTCAGGACTATTAGCAATAATAATAAGACATAATTGTAAACCTTAATTTGATGGTAGCTTTTCAAAACAGATCAGGATGTACTGGACAACATATCAGCAAGATCACGGTCCTTACACCGTGACCTATCACTGAGGGGCCAAGTATAAAGAATAAAGTCAAGTCAAAACAAACCTGACTTTAGAACATACCTTCTTAGTAGCAATGGAAACATTAAATAAGAAGCAAAACCACCTACAAGGTTCTCCCGCAACCGAATTTTTGTTAACTTTTTTCATTTTAAAAAGATATGGCAATTTACCTCTACGATGTGCTACGCTAGTGCTACGAATCTGCTACGGTTTTGCTACGGAGCTACGGAGACTGCTACGTGACAGAAATTGATATTGAAGTTAATTATTATGTTAGTCCTGTGTTTTTTATGCTCTCATGACCAACAATTCCGATAACAGATTCATTAGGTTTTTATGGTGTATATTGTGATTATTTTTTGTTAAAGTAAATATATAAGTTTCACGAATTCAGAAGTTTCTCCAATACAAACATCGGGGTGAGGTTAAACATGGCAAAAAGATTGTGATTTTGCGGATTAATGCGGATATTTCTGTCTATTTATTCGTCAGTTCAAAAATAGTATAGCAAAACTCAAATCTGGTTCTTTTAAAAACAGTGAGGTTTATTCAAAAACAATCACAAACTAGTTTAAGTTACGAAACGTTTTTAAATGAAAAAAAAAGTTTGGTCATACACTCGCTAATCATTACTTAACTTTAAGAACAACTTGCCCTTACTTGGCTTGTGTGGTGTTTCAGGATATTTTATTAGCCACTACTTACTTTATTATGTACCTACTAAATAAGTTTCAGTAATTTCGGAATATAAGTGTGTTCACGAGAACACTGCTGACAAAGTGTTCTTCAGTTTGGCAGGAGATTTGTAGTAACATAAATTATGTGAAATTCCTATGAATCCTAACTAATATTATGAATGCCAAAGTAAGTTTGTTTGTTTGTTACTTTTTCACGCGTAAACGACTGAACCGATCATCCTTGTTGCCAGGTGTAGAGAAATGGACGTTAGCTTTGCCGGGCTTAAGTTAGTAGTAGATAAAAGCACAGTTTATGAATAAACCTCTGTATTTTACAAAATCTGAGCTATCGATTTCATTTTTAACTAAATCTTGTGTAGATTTGTTTCCTACCAGTAGACATCAAACATTTATGTATTATATTTATTTCCATCGAACCAAATCACGTATATGACGTATCGCTTTAACAAAATTGATATACCGCATCGCCCTTTGCCATTATTCCCCATTTTTATATTACCGACTAAAGGGACACCGAAATCAAAGGGCTATTTTGACATGTTGACAAATATGAGGCTGAAATAATATTTTAATGTCCAACCGGCAAAGAAACTTCAACTTTATCATATGACACATAGAGTTTCAAATAAAGTGGGTTCGTTATCTGTTAAAGGTTTTGATATTATCAAGGGATTTGAAGCGATTTGCTATCAAATCGAAAGTAGCCCGTTTTTGTGCGTATTATAAAAAGAGGTTTTGTGTAAGAAGCTTATTTGGGTTCTGATGGACTTTGTGTGCTTTGCTGACCTTTGTAAGGGATGGGTAAATTGTTTATTTGTATGTGTTGTTATATTTTATAATCTTTCTGCTTCACTTTTGGTGTTTTGTATACTAGTAATAAAGGACTTTACAAAATTGCTACGTCGTAGCAGTGGTTACTCAGTAGCTACGCTTTAGCTGTTTCTTGGAACATCATCATTCGTAACTTTATTAAAACATACCCGCTTTCAAATTGGAGAGATTTGTATTCTACGTACAACATAACTATAACCGAACTCCTTACGATTGTCTTTCTTCCTAACTTTATAACAAACTTTTTTAAAGAAAGAACAAGAAAGAAAAAAGAACAAGAAAGAACAAGAAAGAAAATTATTTGCCATGAATGTGGGTATAAAAAAAATAAGGCATAAGCATTGTTAAATCTGTTCCAACACAATCTATCTTACGGCATGCAAAAGTAAAAACATATTTAAATCTACTCAATTTTCCAAACAAACAAATAAAAAAACATAAAAAGTACAGTTATTTGGATCTACAGCCTTCCTTACATAAAGTAAACATCAAAAACAATAAACTTTATTCCGTAGTTTACAAAAATGATTGATTAAATAGCTTAATTTGCCTACATTAACAAGGTACATAATTAACTTATATATAAATAGATATTGATTAACTTATATATTTTAGATATTGCACATTTATATTAAGTAGCCTAAGGCTCTTTTGTATTTGTGAAATACGTAAATATGTCCCACTGCTGGGCAAAGGCCTCCCCATATTCTTCCAGGACTGCACATAATAAAGAATATTCTATTCTAGTAAATTTCTGCATGGAGATACCTAAAAGGTGTCTTTTTTAAAGAATATCACCTCAAGCTGTGGGCACGACCTACATGCGTCTGGCGACAGCGACTACGAAAAGAATAAATAAAAGCTGTACTTCAGATCATGCCACAAGACGCAAAAACGCGAAACATATAAAAAGGAGGCGCGTCACTAATAACAGTCGTATCGTCCGAGGCTGTGAAAGGGTCTTTAGAATATGGAGGCATATATGGCGGGTTGCAGTGTAAATACCTACTTATAACTTACATAACCGTACCTCATAACTCAAGTATACGGGTATAGGTTTTGATGCTACCCAGGTATTGAACCTGAAATCAATTTATCACGCTCCCAGAGCAGCACCTTCCCGTTATACCGTCGACACTAATGTTTTAAACATTTTCTCTGAGCTAGCGCGCTAGTGGGGTTCTTTGGGAATATGAGAAATCGATTTTGATAATGTGTGATATATTTTAAAGTGTTCTAGAATTATTCAGAGCTGAAACTGGGAACGACCTAAATGGGCTCATTTCTTTTCTGTGTTATTTTAATTGGTACATAAAATGGTATCCCTATTTACCGTAAGGCTAGGTAGAGGTGTTCTCATGTCTCTATTTTTTTTATAAGCGCCCCAAGCAAGAATAAGAAGAGAGATAAGAGCTTAAGAGAATAAGAGAGAGAGAGGGAGAGTTGGGGGGGTAGGGGAGGGGGGAGAGTAAAGGTAGTAAGGGTAAAGGCGTAACATAAATAAAAATATAATATTATCTTAAATATATATGTATTATGTATTATGTATTACGTATATTATATTGTATGTATTTAGTTTAGTTTGTAACATTAATTAATTTAAGTAACACAATGTGTTAATGCACTTAAGTCCTTTTCTGCAAATCTCACAGTAAAAATTTGGTTTGCTGTAAGAAAACCCAATTCTGGGTTAAGCTCGCCATTGTACATAAGCTATATTGTTGCAATTTGTATGTAATTTTTTTTTTTTTTGTGTGCGATAATGAATAAAGAAGAATATATTTTTTTTTTTATGGTACGCCTTTACCTACTAGGTGTAATAGATTATTGAATAAATTATGTGGTAAAACTATATGACAAGCATGCATTGTTACTTTCTATGAACTGTCAACTTAAGCATCATCTGCGTAGCCTTTTCCCAACTATGTTGGGGTCGGCTTCCAGTCTAACCGGATGCAGCTGACTACCAGTATTTTACCTGGAGCGACTGCCTATCTGACCCCCACAACCCAGTCAGTACTGAATAATACCATACCCCTTGGTAAGACTGGTTGTCAGAGTTTCGGGCCACTGACTACCTGTAACGACTGTCAAATATCTATAAATGACAGCCGGGACCACCGGCTTAACGTACTTTCCGAGGCACGGTGGAAACTCGGCATGTAATGTGCGGTCACCCATCCACGGACCAACCTAGGCAAGCGAGGCTTAATCTTAAGAACTGTCAACTTAAGCAGTAATATAAAACTAATATGTATTTTAAACGGAACCCAACACAAGCCGTGACATATCTAAAAAGTATATTACAATAATATCGAGAATATCAGTTCTTCCCCTCTTCTTTATAAACTACAGGCGGTTGTTTTTTGACGGATGACTGAATACGAAGGTAGGTACTGTTTCGAATATATTTTGTTATTTTTTTCGTAATAGCTTGCCACATCACTCAATGTATTTACCCTCCGGTGAAATCATTTTATGTTGTTATTATTTGAATAAAAGGAAAACGATTTTGAATATTTGAATTTGAATGTATAAGAAGATGTATACGACGGTCGCGCTGATTAACGAAGCATAGTCGTTTCATGAAAGGTTTTTTTTTAGTTAGCCCGTACAGGCTCATGGACAAAGGCCTCCCACCATTCTTTTCAATTCTCTCGATGATGTGCTTCTTATCGCTAATTCGCGCGGAAACAATCCAAGGCGTCCCCCAATCCCAATTTGACGGCACGAGTGGCTGAGCGATGGACTGCTGCGCTGCGTGTCGCGGGTTCGATTCCCGCACGGAACAAATATTTGTATGGCCTACAGGTAGTTGTTCCGGGTCTGGCTGTTTGTGTATGTGAGTTTAAATGTTTGTAAACGCACCCACGATACAGGAGAAATTCCTAGGGTGAGGCAACGTTTAAAAAAAAAAAAACCTCTCTACGGTCTGCAGCATAGCTAACATACATAAATACCCCTTTATTTTAAACAAGCCTACCCGCACCAGCTTCGCCCGTGACGGATTTTCTTACAAACTTTCAACCCCTATTTTTTATTTGTTGAAATTCCCAAAATCTTTTCTTAGCGATGCCTATGTAATAATAACTATCTGCATGGCAAATTTTAAGCCAATCCGTTTAGTGATTTTAGCGATTTTATAAGTAAAGGTGCAGATGTAACACGCCTTAAGAAACAATATTATTGTATACTGACAATATATATTTTTTTTTTATTTAACGTACGTATGAATTTTAATAATTTTTGTTATTTAATGTAATAATTAAGTTAATTTTTTAATGACAATTTGAATTTTAATAATTTTATTTATTAAATGTAATAATCAATTTAATGTTTTAATGAGAATTTTAATTTTAACAATTTTGAAAAATGAAAATTTTTGCATGCCGAATGGTGAAATATGGCAGAACTCTGATGTATACCTACTACTACCTACTTATGTATTACCCATATTTGCAAATAAATGCTATTCTATTCAATTCAATTCTATTCTATTCTATTCGACTATATAAGACTATATATAAGACTTCACCCACTGGCTGGTATATGCCTCTCTTTGTTTGTGTCATCTCCACACTCTTAGGCCAACCTCATCCAGGTTTTACAAATAACAAAAATGTCGTCTTCCCATTTTGCTGCCGGACGACCAATACTTCTCTTGCCATTGCTTGGACACCACTCGGTCACAATTTCATATGATGATTTAGGAGCGATTCAATAATACGTAAGTATGATTAAAGTACGACTCGTTGTCCGACCATGGACCATGCCCGGGTCGACGGCGCGTTGTGTTCCACGCGCGCCTCAAAGTGTGTCAGCATAATGACGGGGCCCCCCTCTAGAGGGCCAAAGCCTGCCGGGGTCGCGGGACTCACAGAATTACCGTGACCCTGGAACATAAAGGGCTATTGAAGGACACCGTGGATTTTAGTCAGTACAAGTCTGACAGTCCCTCCCACTCTGCCCTGGGTGGGAGGACTCATTTGATGATTTTACCAGGCTAAAAAAAAAAAAAAAGTATGATTATAGTAGATTTAATAGTGGAACAGTAGAAGAGCACGGATACATGTATCTAGTTTTGTAGACGGCCATTACCAGAGAGAGATATAGAAACAATGATTGACTATGAAATTGTGACCGAGTGGTGTATTTTAACTTCTTATTTTAAAGTTCTTACAGGTCTTAATCAGTCATCCACAAATACCCCACCTACTAAATCATTTAGTCTAATTAACCCCAACTATTTATATACCAACGTATCGATACCAAATTACACTGACAACCTAATCAGGCGTACATTATACATAGACAATAATGTAATCATCTATATATTATGCAAACACGGTAATGACTTGCACTAATAGATTCCGTTCCACTGATTTGCCTCATTAGATGGTGGAAATTACTAGGTATTAGTTGGGTTACGTCAATAGATACGGTAATAGCAGGATAGCCTAGTGGTGTGACCGTTGGACTGCTAAGTCATAGGTCTCGAGTTCGAACCCAAGGCACGCACCTTTCATTTTTTGGATGTGCGTATTGTATAATTATCACTTGCTTCGGTGAAGGAAAACACCGTGAGGTAACCAGCATGCCTGAGAGATATTTCTTGACGGCATGTAAAGACAAGTCAGAAACCCACGGTCGGCATACAAACTCTGACACCAGGTTAGGCACGTTTTTTCCCACAAAATACTGACTTGGACGTGGAGAAGAATCATTGGGTTTAATCATCAGGAAACCTCTCAGCAGCAGCCTCAGAGTCTAGACTTGTGCCCGTTTGATGGCAATACGCTCGCTATTACAAATGGGACTTAACAACACAACTTGAGCTAAGCTATCTGACTGCTTACTTTTACGCATATCTATGCGTAAATGGAAACGTAGCCTTAGGTTCACCTTTAAAATCAGAAATAACCAATTAAACTTTTGCTCCTTTTCCGAGTCTAACAATTAACTCGACAGACAGTCATGTTCGACTAATGAAATTCAAAATCAAGGCGATGCGAAACAATCGGGTTGCAAACGATTTTATCCCAATCGTGTGGAGTAAGGGAAGTCGCAGAAAAAACGCCGCTGAATACAGATGAATCTGTTGGTACATACGGGTGATTATTGTGTGGAGCTAAAGATTTACCAACGTTATAAGAATATTGACTAGTTTTTATTGTTTTTGAGGGTTGCCACCTAACTGACGGTTCTTTCAAATCTTGTAGTAATTTATGAGTTACCTAAATCAACATGTATAAATAAAGTTACCTAGTTACCTAATTACCATATCGACGTGTTTACGAAAAGCTGTTTCATTTCTGACCCTGCTTTGTTTTAATCAGGGCACAGTAGATGATGTGTGACTTTCTTAATTATCCACTACTTTGAAGTCGAGTATTTTGTATGTACAAATTGTATTAATTTTGTATGAAGAATCATTTTTCAACACACACACAGTTGTTTAATTCAAATGCAATCCAATTTATATATCTACAATTTATAAATAAATATTCGGCCGGCTGTCCACCCGTATATACCCAAAACCAATCCTCTGCCAAAAGCAAACAGACTGACTGGCTGTAGTCTGTACCGAGTCGTTTACATACTGTTTACAGAAACACGAACAAAATGTTTCTACTCGATACTCTATTGTACCCGTAGTCCCGTTCGTTCTATTCTATTAACTTCTAGTCGGTGGAGGTAATTCTATTGACGATATTTATTATGTTTATTTTGATATTCAGATTGTAGTATTTAAATGAGTTATGGACTGTCTGGGATTGGAAAATATGTATAAAAAAGGATTTATTTAGACAGTTTTCTATTGTAGTCTTGGAAGATGGTTTTTTTTCAACCCAATGCTTATGTCTACCTTGTTGGTGACTGCAAGTGATCGCATGTGCTAGAATAGCCTTATATTTCAATTCAGGGGCTTTTTGCTTGTGAGTGTTGGAAGGGTTAAGAGATACCCTGATTGGTATATTGTGTATGCCATGTGCAAAATATTACGTTTGAAAGTGACATAGTAATGGAGATACCAAATGTGTAAAGTTGGAACCTATTTGGATTACCTTTAGGTTCTACAATGTTTATGTAAGTTATTTGATATTATACTATTATACTATGAATATTACTGATAACTATGTGCTAGAAATATGTGTTATAATTTGGCTTATATTGCTTATTGTTTATCTACACTGATAAATTGTTATAACTTGGGAATGGTCCAGGACAACGTATAATTGTCCTGGTATCATATTTTAAAAGATGTTACCGTGGAGTTTCTTGTCCATTCTTCTCCGCGAAGACCTAGGTTTGCGAATGGACGTAGCTTGATAGGTAATTGTCGTTACCTATAAATATCTGACAAGCCTAACCGAAATAAATAAATAGTCCAAGCATTTCTTAACACATGCAGAAACTGACGATCAGGATTAGGTCCTGAATTCGTGGGAAATCTTTAAGATTGTACCCAGTTGGTGGTAACTCGCCCCTGTAACATGGAATTAAACACAACTGACGAAATGTTGGAGTACACCTCCGCATAACTCTTCGAGCGTGTGTTGCAAGCACGTTTTTTTTTTTTTTTTTAACGTAATAAAATCATCAAATAAGTCCTCCCACCCAGGGCAGAGCGGGAGGGACTGTCAGACTTGTACTGACTAAAATCCACGGTGTCCTTCAGTAGCCCTTTATGTTCCAGGGTCACGGTAATTCTATGAGTCCCGCGACGTGTGTTGCAAGCACTTGTATTAATTTAAAAATTACTTTTGTTGTTGTATTTCACATGGAGCGACTGCCTATCTGACCTCCACAACCCAGTTAGTACTGGGTGGTGTACTGGGTACTGGGTTGGTACTGGGTAATACGATACCTCTTGGTAAGACTGGTTTAAAGACTTTCGGGCCACTGACTACTTGTAATGACTGTCAAAGATCTATAAATTACGGCCTGGACCATTAGCTTAAAGTACTTTCCGAAGCACGGAGGAAACTCGGTATGTAATGGGTGGTCACCCATCCACGGACCAACACAGGCAAGCGCGGCTTAACCTGAAGATCGACACGAGCGGCTGTTATTATTTAGCCACGAGCAAGATTGAGTCACACTGAGAAGAAAATAAATAAATGAAAAAATACAACATCATAAATGAGCACAATTACACATCAAATCCTAACAACTGTAAAAATAAACAATTTATAACACCAATCATTACTGTCTACCCCCTAACTGCATACAGCTTGAATATACAAATCCGTATCAGGGATCATTAGCAGCAACATTAATACTCGCTCTAACGCCCCTTCAGTTTCCGAGATGTGACACACAGACGGACATACAAAAGGTGACTAATGAATGTTTAAGAAAGCACTGAGCCTTAAGATGGGGTGATTTTGTTTGTTGATTTTGTGACTTTACTCTGTAAGTCATAAATGTTTTTCAGGAGAATCTGAGTTTCGTAACTGGTAGTTAGTAATTTTTAATGGTCTTATTTTTTGTATCACTAGACTCCACATAAGTTGTTATAAATTAATAAATACTTGGCTAAGTGTTGCCATACAACGTGGCAACGCCGCCAGTCTCTTGGGCACATTACCAGCTGACAGCGTTGAGGAGGAGTTTTTGATGCCCTTTTATAGTTTGTTGTTAGTTTACTTATTTTAGGTTATTTAATAGTTTTTAATTAATAATGTATCTAGTTAGTCTAATGCCTAGTAAACAACAGTTGCAATGGTTACAACTTTTTCACAAGTTTTTTTTTTAAATACAATTTTAATAAACATCATCATCCACAGCTCGACTTGGCCCACTGCTGGGTATAGGCCTCTCTTTGCTTGTGCCAAGCTCCACGTTCTTGTGGCAGCCTCATCCAGGATATTCCCGCAATGGCAACAATGTCATTTGCCCATCTTGCCACCATAAACATACGACTTTCTATTTTAAGAACGAAAGTACGGTATACAAAATAACAAATAAGTCTATTCATATCGAAACCATTTCCTTTGGGAATACCTACGTCCATTTAAATTCCTAGACTCATAGAAATTCATAATTAATCAGTGTGCCTTAAAACTTTCGTTCACAATACAGTTCGACAGTTCGGTTCAAGTTGTGCGCTTCACAAATGGAACTAATCACTTAATGCAGGTAAATCCGGATGAAGTTTGTTAGTCGTCTGTGAAATATTGAGAAGTTTTCAAAGAGGTTCGAGAGGGACTACTATTTGTTCGAGTATACACTGTGACTTTTTAGTCGTCTTACAAAGGCAGCCCACTTCATGTATCCAATGACTACTAAACATTCATAAAAAAATGGTATTTATGAGATTTTAATAATTTAAAAATAAAAATAATATTCAGTATTATGACGCATGACGTAGATAAAACACCCTGTTGCGAGCGATGATCTACTGGAGTCGAGCGCTGGGTAGGTATGTTCTCCCGTTTGACACGTAAACAACATTAACAGGAAGTTTCATAATTTTATTCTAATGTATTATTTATTTTTCTTTGTACCTATTATGGTAGATAAAAAAAAAAATCGCGGATAGAGCTATTTTATGTCGGGTACATTGAGTAGACCACTTTTGTAAGACGACTAAAAAGTCACGGTGTCTATTGTTTTGTTAGGTGGCGATTATTAACGATTCAGGTATGGATTCGTGGATGTAGTCATCAAACATACGTCATCATTCACGTAAATTACTGCTTGAAGTAGACAAAAAATGAGTTAAGCAGTGTTGGAAGATTAGTAACAGTGTTTTAGGTCAATGGACGGCATACAACTCTGATATTAGGTTAGGCACTAAACACACGAAACACAAGAAAGAAAGAGTAAGCGAGAAGGATTGTAATAGAGATGTTTCCTGAAAAAACCTAATTAGTCCGTCATATAGATTTCCAAAAAATATTGGACACGTATTTTTTCTTTTTTCACGAAAACTAAAAATGAAGACGATACAGTGCGTCGAAAACTCGTGTGACGTCATACTTGTAAGTAAAGTGTAGTGACTTTTTACCGAAAAGTGACGTCACAGGCCCCCACTCATGATCTTTGATGCGCTTTATCTTCGTCAATTTTTATTGATTTGATAAAACAAAAAATACGTATCCAATATTTTTAGATAATCTAACTGACGGACTAAATAGAATCATATTTTTTTTACACAGGAAACCTGAGGGGAGGTTGAGTGTGAGTTCATCTTTGAACTAACGCCAAAAAAAGAAAATATTATCTTTCAATTAAGTGTACTGTACTGGTTAAATTAACTGTTACACACTAAACAGAAAGAGAGAGAAGATGGTGAAGTTAGATGTTTACGAGGAAATCTTCGGGCAAGTCTTCAGCACGACATGAGCTGCTTTTCCTATAGGCATAGCTAGTTTTGACATACTTAAAAGAGGAAAAGAAATATTTTTTGTCCAAAAATTACAATGTCACTTTCGAAAACCAGTAGTACGTCAAAATATAGAATTTGTTCAATAAAATCTCAATACTCCATGCAACTATTTGACTTGAGTTCCACTATGAAATGTAAAGTACCTGAGCAAGCGCCAATATTATTGAAAGCTTCTATATTTTTAGAGAGAGCGTATTTCGAGTGGGTATCGTTTGTTTAAAGAAATAACAGAGATTGGAGTGATATTGTTAGAAATATCTGGGGAAACATGTGTGCTGAATAAAACAGAAAACGTTTTTCAGTCAAATGAGTGCGAACAGCTGACTGCCAAAATGTGGCTGTTCTGATACACCTCTGCCTAACCCTTCGCAGATTACAGGCATAATGCCAGGGTAATATACAGGGTGTAAACAGACCCTTCACATACCCGTCAACCAAGCATTCTGTACATCAAATTAAGTAACTTTACGCAAAAATTATTGTTGGGAAACGACTTTTTTTTTGGGGTGAAAAATACCGTTTTACGGTAGGACTCGATGGAAAGCACTCAAAACATAGAGCTGATGGATGGATTGAATAGTACGGGGGTCGTGGAGGTGTGTAAAGTAAAAATCTTATATTAAAAACATGTGTTTAAAAAAAATTATGATAAAGTTGGAACTTTGACCCCCAATATGTCCGTAACTAGAAGGTTCCAAGGTATGGTCTAGAACAAAAAAACGATCGCAAAGACGGGGGAGAATAAGTGCCTTTCGGTTATGTTATGTTATAGTGAGTGTGTATGTGGAGTGCGAACAGATTTTGAGTCAGACTCCGGACATTGGACATCGACAGATAATATTATATTGACTGCCCGTTGGTCTAGTGGTTGCAAGCCTGGATTTGTACCCCGTTGATGGCAATAGGCCACGTATTACATGGGACTTAAACATAACTAGAGAAATATGGGTGTACAGTCACGAGCATCAATATGTAAACACTTCACAACTTTACAAGTGTTTTTCTTCTATTTTTCTGATTAAAATTTCATGTTGTTACGAACATAGTATTCTAGAGCCCATATTTTATAAAAAAGATCGTTTCTCTAACTTGCAATCGTTATTTCTCGCGAAAATTGCTTTTAAATTTAGGATAGTGTATACATTTTGGTGCTCGTGACTGTACATCTCTAAACAAAGGCGTGATGTTATGTTTATGTTATGTTGTCATACTGAAATTTCTGTCAAGTTCTGGTGTCCACAGCTACTCAACAATCATCTGTACATACCGGTTTGACCGCATCTTAATTCACATGATATTTACTGACTTTTCAAACTTTGTTTCCATCTACTTATTGGCATTACGCGGTCGTAGTATCAGAGGAGTATAACATTTTACTTTGGCGTGGGTATACGAGCGAGGAGTTGCAAGCAAAACTTTGAATAAAAGCAAGCCTCTAATCACATTAAAACAAAGAATATATATATATTTGTTTGTCGCAGGGACATGACGTCATTAGACAATGACCAATGTTCCATCGCTGTTAAACGTCGCCTTTACAGTGTTAAAATCTAGCGAAATATCGATATTATGAGCATGCATCGTAACCATTTCAATCACAGTACAGAATGACCAACGTTCTACCGCCGTTTATACGTCGATTTTACAGGGTTAAAATCTAGCGATATATCGTGCTTGCATGACTTACCTCATGCTCAGCAGTCGCGTTTGCAACCATTCGAGCAACGAGGAAGTGAATATGAATTTAAGGAAGAAAATCATAGTCAATTTGATTGCCTACCCGCATCATAATCCCAAAGCCACTATTCATATAAACAAACCCAATACTCCGTACGTGCGCGTCCACCATTAAAACACAATAAAGGGCCTCCCCGAGTATGTATGTGTTGTATGACAATTCAATTTGTGCCCCAATAATATCGGCTTACAGTATAATGGACAAAGAAATCCGATGGTCGCGCGGCAACGCGAGATGTGTGTTCAGAATAGGGATACCGTTTGTAAAAAAGAAAATATGTCCGAACTAACATCACCGTATTTTTGTTTTTTATCACTTCTAAATTCAAACGCTGTTAAGGTGTGAATAGACGTTAGTTACTTAAAAAACCAAATAGTTCGCTTTTGAATAGCGTGCGGTCACATGAGTGGAGAATTTGAAAGATCAGCACTACTTTTAAGCTGAGCATCAATTTTTATCGCACACAAAATCGATAACAGCTGACGAGTCAATTGGATTATCTATTTGTTTTAAGTTTTAATGTCTGATTTTCTAGTTAGAGAACACATTTTTATGAACTGCCAATAAAGGTGGTGAAAATGATAGTCTTAATCCCAGCTGAAATACCATATACTTCGCACATTTCCACCCATAAATACAGATACTTCCACCACATGCAACTTCGAGAGCATTATCGTAATTTTGAAATAGGTGCACTACGTGAACGTTCTGGAATACTTGCAAGTACCTATAGCAGTGTAAGAACCGATTTGCCTTGGAGTAATAGCCTGATATTTTAAATTTCCAGAAACTTTAGTCACAAGTCACCATAATTTTAATTTTTACAAAAGTTTTGAGCCTGTTTATCAGTTATACACCTACCACTGTTTGTCTCTGCATCACCCAAAGGGTGACTGGTAGAAAATGCCTATGGCATTAAGTCCGCCTCTGTACTTTGTGTATGAAGTGTTAAATAAATAAATATCAGAGCATTAACTAAACTAGACAAAAGATAAGAACATGAGGTAGTTAGATCGAATTTGATTACTGAGAGAATGATAACGCCATCATTAATATCCAAAAAGAATAGCTCAAATCACGTCCTATTTTGAACCCTATTGTTTAGGACTTCATGAATTTATTGAACGAGCTGCTTAGTAAAGCTTTTTTTAATATTCAGGAAATAAGATTATTACTCTCCCAATCTGAACGTAATCCAGGGGTCGCGCAAAATAACTACCGCTACAAGACGCACCAAAGCATTAAGCAGGGGCGGCAAATTGTGGCCACCGCTGGCAATCATAAAAAATGTTATATATCTCATACGAGTGACTGCACGCGATAATATCACGTTTTGCGTGATTTTTACGAATAAATAGCTGTTCCTATAATTGGAAAATGTAGTGAGTAAAAGGCTTTCGTGGACAAGCAGATGGCGTTAGATACTCGATGGGTAAATATTTTTTTTTTGTAATCTAAACTTACATTGAAAAAAGAGAAAAAAAGATCAGCACACCAAAGGTGGGACCCTTCTCAGCCGAAATCGGCTAGAATGCATCGTCATCATCTTATCGAAAAAGATGTGTGATGGCAAAATTTATTAGTTACGCGTGAAAATTAATAGTCATACCTGACTTTTCAAGCCTGGGATCCTGTTTTTCGAAATTGCCTTTTTTTGAGGTGAAATGTGATTTACATTTCACGGTAGGACTCAATGTAGCGCATTAAAAACATTGTGCTGATGGATGCATTGAATAGTAAGGGGTTTGTGGAGGTATTTAAAGTAAAGTTATAATATTAAAAACTTGTGAGAAAGTTGGAACTTTGATCCCCAATCATCAGTAACTACTACTACTGCCCTGATATGGTCCAGAACAAAAAAAAATTGCAATGACGGGTAGAACAAGTGCTTTTCGACTTCATTAAGGGTCTCTTTACACCCATTAAACTGTTTGATTTTTGTTTTAGCTTATCGAGCAGTGACTTCAGGAAACAGTCAAACGGACATTCATCTCACACACGAGCCAATTTTGTGGGTTCAGTGAAGTGCCAATCACGATAATAAGGGCTTACACATACCATAAACCATTATCCTACTCGAAATAATTACTTTCGAGTATACAGCCTGAATCTCCCAAAACGCATAACTAACATATTGCCCATTAAAGGTCGGTGAAACCATTCTCAATTAAGCAGATTGAACGGAGTTAACGGCGCGCACGTTAAACTCCGGTTAAGTAGTGAATCGGACAGTTTATTGCTTGAGGTGCTCCGTTTTGAGGGTATAATGTGATAGGGTTTTATTAACGGCTGTTAAGGCTTGTTTTAAAAGCTGTGTGCTTGATGTTTATTGCACGTGGTGCAGCGTAAAGTTATGTTTCTGGACTGTTTCTGTAATTATGCTAAAATTATTTGGCTGACTGCATAACTTAATTTAAATCTAATGGCATACGGAGTAAAATAATTGTCTTAGGCAGAGTCGAGCTGACGACCGAAAGACCCATCGTTGTGTTCAATGGTAGACTTCTCAAAAAGTGGATCTATGATTCGGTGAAAACTGCAGAAATACGAGAAGAAACGGGATGCTAGGAGGAGAAAGACCCATTGTTGGCAGACCTCCCGAAAAGTGAATCTATGATTCAGTGAAAACTGCTGGAATGCAAGAAGCACCGGGGTGCTCGGGACGGCTGCGTCTAGCAATGAATGTGTTCCAGCTGATATTATGCTGGTGATGGTGAAACTCGAGCTTGAAAGTTGTTTATAAAACATATCATACATCAGCACATCACGCCTGTAATGTCCAAAGGGTTAGGCAGATTCATTTCGCCAGTTATGTTTAAGTTCCATGTAATAGGGGGCGAGCCTATTTCCATAAACCGGGCATAAATCCAGACTCCGTGTCTGCTACCGAGAGAAAAATTGTAATAACATTTTGGTCGACCCAGGAATCAAATCCAGAACCTCTTGCTCAGCAGTCGCGCCAACGACCATTTTCTAGAGCAACGAGGCAATTACCGAAATTTCCGAACCGTAGGAATAAACGAAATGTGATAAACATTTCGTTCAAGAGAAAGCTTTTTTTTGTATTTGTTCATCATCAAATTTAACCAACCGTCAACGACTACAACAAATCGCAATCGCATCGAATTTGACAAACTACACACATCCTCTTTCTCTTTCCAACACAAACTATCTCACACGACAAGATACAAAATACACGCAATCTCCACCTACACCTCGCAAAACAAGTGCTTTATAACGAAAATTCTCATGTATTTCTTCTGAAAAATCTTCAGAAACACGATGCATGTACCGCACGAGATCAGTGGCAGTTCACACTAGCTCACGTCAGGCGTTTATGACAAATGGCGTGTCAAGAATATTGCATCGGTGCAACCCGCCCTGAGAGTGTGAACTGTGATTTATAATTTTTAATATGGAGTGATTTTTAGTTAGTTATGTATGTGGGGTTGTTTGTCTGTGGTTTAAGGATTTAAGTGATTTAAGGAATAATTTGAGGGCATAGACAAAGTGAAAAGTGATGACGATGTTGTTTAGCTCAAAAATTGGTTTCGGTTTAAAGAAATTTATTTCTCACAAAGAACATACACAGTTTACTTAAATATGCGAAACTTAACAATATTATCTTAAAGTAATAAACATAGTTGTCGTCCGATCTATCGAGTACTTACAGTGGGAAGTGATTCACTATTGTTTGTTGGCTAAATACATCCCTAAGCTGTTTTTATTGTTGAAGAATCTCTTATTTCTTTCGGTAAATTATTATAAAGCTGCGGACAAACAAGTTACCAAAAAAAAGTATGTCGAATATCGTTGTAGATATATGAAACGCTTTAAATGCGATTGCCAGTTACCTAGTCCCTCTGATCTTGTTTTTTCTTGATAATAAAATAAATTGAATGACAAATGTTTCCTACGTATATTTATTTCTAGTTTACTCGTATCGATGTGTCGTTCAGATAATTTCCTAAAAGTTTTTGTTTAAAACTTTCGAGCCTTTGATTACTTCTTGCTTCGTTTTTTCAATGCTGGGGGTCGTGCCCACATATTGGTTTCAAGCTCTTGTCCATGATGATCCTCCAACTGCTCCTACTTTCAGAAACATTTGTTTAACTACTACTAATGGACTACAAAAAATACCTTATCTAAAATAATAATAATAGTGAATTATGATTTCCACTAGCCATTCTTTTTCAGGGTTTGAAATGTCTTCTATTGAACTCTTCAAGAAAGTTTTCGTTACTAAGCCCTTATCTTTAGCATCATCATCAAGAAAATTATCACCAAACTCATGCCATATACATATAATATTATCTCCAAATACTACACCAGAGTTATGTCAAACCATTACTAATAATAGCACCTATTAACAAAAATAGTACGAAATAAACCTGATCATTACACTTCGCGAAATATGATCGCATAAACTTCCTCGAGACTCATATTTCTTGTAAACAACTCTCGTTGACTAATTACAGCATACTATTCTAAAATAAACGTTAAAACTTGCCTGTTTTCATGACGAGATAAAACGCCTATGTCTGTTATGGAAAGGGATTAGAGTTAGGTTACGTCACGCCACTGGGGAAGAAGCGGGCAAGAAGGTAGCTATTCTGCGAAATGTTAGGTTTTGTTTCACCTGATCAACTCATGTTATCTTGTTTCTTTTCAGTATCATACTTTCTAGTTATTAAGTTACTTTGTTTTGTATTGGGATGGTGCAATTTGAATAGTTTTGCCCAGATATTATTTTTAAATCCTTAACTCGTTCAAAAAGTCTCTGCAGGTTTCTCCTAAAAATTATCTTCTCGTGAAAATATGTGAAGGCTCTCGTTGAATTTAAATAGAACTTAACTAAACCAAAAATTTACCACCACATGATTAAATACAGGTTTCTTAACAATGTTTGATTCAGAACTTCCTTGTAGATTAAGAACTAAGAATTCACGTGGCGTAAGCTGAACATGTTTCCGCATTAACTTACAAGTTTACAACTCATCAGCGAGCGATGACTGTTTAAATCTTCAAATGTTGTGTTAATGAGGACAGCAGAGATGGAGGTGGGAGGTGAAGGGGGAGACGATTAAAATTTCATCCCAACTTTACGTTTTGACTGTAATTACGAGATTAAGGCTGAGGAGTAATGGGTGCTATCAAGAATGAGGTTGTTTATTTTGGTTTTTAATAATATTTTATATTTTTAAATTTTTTTTATATTGTGTTTTTCTAAGGAATATTTAAAAATGTAATTAATTTGAATAGAAATACATAAAGGAAATATAATATAATATATCATTTAACACCTTTTTTTTATATATTTTTTTTTTTTTTTTGGTACCGATTACTCCATATTCAAGATGACTTTAATAAGTATTAGAAAGATTTCATGAACGTTCGACATAGTAAGATTTTAGTTTGCCATTGTTATGAATTGTATCCTACTTTGTTCGTTGTAACTTCCGCAAAACAGTCCATATCAGTTTTGTGTGCAATTGGCAGTTTCAAAGCACGATTTATTTTCCAAAGTCGATCGACTTACACCGACGGCGGATTCTTGATTTTACGTGACACTAAAGATTTACTTTATTTTTTCAGACAGCCAAGACGTTGAATGCGCTTCTTATTTAAAATTTAAATTAACTTAGGGTAAATAAAGTATAAATTTTTCCTTTTTTTTTCGAGTGATGTAGCCAATCGTTATCTAATGTACTATTCAAGAAGTATTTTTTTCTAAGAGTAGGTACTTTGTGAATAGCTCCTAGAAGTGAGTTGATCAATAACCTTCAAAGAATATATGTAAATCCCAACACACAGCTCAATAAACTACAGTCATTCGGCTTATCAAACAGAACACGCCATTTATACCTACTATTACGACTAGCACTGATAACGTTAACGTGATAATAAACGTTCGTTTGCAGCGCATTTTATACGCGCCGCGGATTAGCGGGAAACGTTTACGCGCGCGTTTATGTTAACAGTAACTCGTGACTTGTAAGTGCTAATGAGTTTTGTGTTTGATTACCTATGTAAGGATATATATTAGGTTTATTATTAATACAAATAAATGTGAAGAGAGTTGCGAATTAATTTTTAAAACATTCATATAATTGACTATCACTTCGCGATTTCGTCCGCAAAAATTGTGATAGCTCAGCTAATATGCATGATATAAATATAATTTATAGCCTATAGCACCCGCGAATAATGTAGCTTTTTTTTTTTTTTTTTATCGTGGTAAAATCATCAAATGAGTCCTCCCACCCAGGCCAGAGTGGGAGGAACTGTCAGACTTGTACTGACTAAAATACACGGTGTCCTTCAATAGCCCTTTATGATCCAGGGTCACGGTAATTCTATAAGTCCCACGGCCCCGGCAGGGTTTGGCCCTCTAGAGGGGGGCCCCGTCATAATGCTGACACTCTTTGAGGCGCGCGTGGGACACAACGCGCCGTCGACCCCGGCATGGTCCATGGTCGGACACTGAGTCGCCCATTACTCGCCGCCCGCAAGCCCGCGCCTACGGTGGCCGGAGATCGTCTGCCGACGTCCGGCGCCGTGGGCGTCTACCACTGCGGCTGGGGTGGAGGGAGGACGCTGTCCTCTCCCTCACGCGGCCCGCCTCCTCCTTCGCGAGCATGACTGCTTCGCAGAAGGAGGCGACCGCTTCCCACTCCGTCTCGCCCCGCAGCATGGCCTCGACCAATGCCGGGCGCGAGAGGTCTCCGCCTATCGCCGCCGTGAGGACATGGCGGTGCTCTGCCCAAGCGGGGCAGTCCTGCACCGTATGCTCCACCGTGTCCTGCGGGCGGTCCTCGCAGTGGTGACACCCAGGCGTTTCCTCCTTCCCCATCAGACACAGGTACCTCCCGAAGCTTCCGTGTCCGGTGAGGACCTGTGTCATGCGAACCCTTCCCACCGTTATGTGGGACTCAGACCGTGGCGCGTTCAGACGGCCATGAAAACACATGGCCTCTGTTTTGTGCAGCGCCACTTCGAGTCCCAACTGCCGGATCCTTCCAACGACTGTCGCAACCGCTTGCGTCGCCAGGTCGGCCGCCGCCTGGTGTGACTCTCCCTCCGCCAGGACGAGCGTGTCATCGGCGTAACATATTACGCCGGCGCCGTCAGGGAGGTCGCCGCGCAGCACCCAGTCGTAACCGATGTTCCACAGGAGCGGCCCCAAGACCGATCCTTGTGGAACACCGCACGACATCTCTCGCCGGTTCCATTCTCCCCGGTGACCGGGGTAGATGACGGCTCTGTCCGTTAGGTAGTCCTCGACCGTACGACGAAGGTAGGTCGGCACCCGGTGATACCGGAGTGCCTCCCCGATGCAACTCCAGGGCAGGGTGTTAAAGGCATTCGAATAATGTAGCTTTCACTCAGTGTAAGAATTTTTGAAATTGGATCTTTTTTTTTTTTTTTTTTTGAAATTATTTATTTATTCATTCATCAACAAATTTACATTTGTGTCGAACAGTGGTTTTAACAATAAATGTAACACAACAATTAAATAATCCAACATTATTAGTCTTAATAGTTATAACAATCCAACTCCACATTAATTGTGCCCAACATGTCATCAAAATGTGTCCAGACAAAATAAATTATTAAAATATTATTAAATTATTAAAAATAAATTACCAAAAATAAATTATCAATTCAAAATCAATATAAATGCAATTCAAGGAAATGTATGTCAGTAGAACTCAAAGTCATTAGAATTCACATAATCACATATTAGTTCGAACTACTATTATCTTTGAGAAACTCTTCTATGCTGTAACAACATTTCTCCAATAACAATGACTTCAATTTTCTCTTGAATTCATTTCATCATTAGTTCCGGAGATTACCTCTCTACATACAAACTAACAGACAAATTTTACCTGTTTATAATGTTAGTATAGATTGATTAAGTGACGAATAAAGCACAAACTAAACCACTGTAGGTATAAAATGTTTGATAATTATATTCTTTTGGGTGCTACATAAAGAATTCCATAAATTCACGAGGTCAAAGTTGCTGTAAAAAACATGCAAAGTTGTTCTGTAATCGACATTTTTCTTAGAGCTTTATTTTTAGTATTTTTTCAACAAAAAAGCTTGTAAATAAGGTTTTTCTCTGTATCGAACTTCTTGACAGGTCAATTTGATCTAGATAGTTCCGAATCTCCTAATGACATATTACTTGCCTATCATTGTACAATCACGAGCACCAATATGTAAACACGTCAAAGTGTTTTTCTCCTACTGTTCTGATTAAAATTTCATGTTGTTACGAACATAGTATTCTGGAACTCATATTTTTATGAAAAACATCCTATCTCCAAGTTACAATCGTTATTTCTCGCGAAAATTGTTTTTATATTTAGGAAAGTGTAAACATATTGGTGCTCGTGACTGTACCTATCCTGTATTCCAGCACAAATAAGACACAAAACAATAAAACGTAATTCTATTTTCAAAATTATCCGCCATTTAACATTCCTCATAATGAAAGCAATTAACGCATCGTAAAGCTCAGGACACACCGGTTGAAATGAAAAATAAAATGACACGATACGATCACAAAGGAATTTTCTCTTTGACGATATCACGCGTCGTCGCTTCGACGAACATACTTTGATATGCGTCTATTAAAATTTAATAATTTCGTCTATTCTCTTTGTTAAATGAATGCGATTTTGTACGTTTCTGTTGGACTTTTGATGTGTTAGATTAATTTAGAATTGAAGGAAAATTGTGTCACGTATTTTTTCATGAAATTTATTTTGTTTGATATTTGATATTTTTAAACTGTATACCATTTATAAAGCGTTTTGATTATTATACTATGGTCTTTCAATCAGAATTTGTATCGAAATATGTATATTAAACTCAACTGTGTACCTAATAAACGTTTTTTTTTTTCTTGAGGTTGAGTACATTTTACTCATAGTCCTTTGCTTGTCAAACATCAGAAATCTCTTTTTTATTCCAGTAAAATACCATCCAATTTGTAAAGTCCACATTAGATTACACGAAATTGAAACCATGTATGTCCAAAAACGAAGCTAATACACGAAGAAAAAAGGAAAAATAATAATAGAGGGATAACATTACATCAAAGCATTTTATATTTGTCCAATATGCTTTGGATTTCACTCAATAGAGTCCAAAAGAAAATTAAATTGCCTCCCCTTCGTCCATTTTAAAGGTCTTCACATGTCCATTTTTTTTTCTGTTTTTCTTTTAAAATATCACGTTACGTGTGTACCAGGTTTTATATTTGTCTTGTTATTTTTTTATTGCCTTTTATTTGCCGTAATAAGGGAAACCTTAGATTTTTAAGGGAGGTTCGATTTCCCAAAAATGTTTGGATTTCGAGGGATGATTTGAAGTAACTTGTTTTGAAATGTCATGTCTGTGCTTGTTAGTTTTGGATTTAAAAAGCTTGGGGTGTTCTTTTAATAAAAAGTTTTCATTTATTGTGAAAAATTGGGCACTATGAAGACACTTAGGTACTTTAAAATACCTTCATATTGCCTAGTTTTTCACCCCTATGTAAATAAATAAATTTCTATATCGTTTAGTTATTTTCTACATAGGGATTTTTTGTAAGATATGAACCCGCAGCAAAACATTAACAGTACTAATATTATAAAGAGGTAAAATTTGTTTGCTAGTTTGTAAGTAGGGAGTAATCTCCAAAACTAATTCCCCAATTCTAAAAGTTCTTTCACTGGCAAAAAGCTCCATTATTCGTGGGTGCTAAAGGCTATAAATTATATTTATAGCATGCATATGAGATGAGCTATCACAATTTTTGCGGACAAAGTCGCGGGCGAAATGCTAGTTCTTTATAAAATCTGATAATGGCACAAGGTTTGCAAGTATACAATTTTTAATTTGTTGTTTGCAATCTGAACATGACGTTATCTTCACAAAGATGGTAGTTTATTTCTTAACTACAACACTAGTTTTAGTATATGCAAAACCTGAAACACGTGTCTACTATTTTTATGTAAAGAATCTATGTACAAAATTTCAAAACTGTAAGATAAGATAAGATTTCTTTATTTGTTTAAACATTGTTTACATACAAGAGCATGCAAGATGTTACATTGGTTTAGTCCAGAATGTTTAGCCGTAAGTAACGGCGTACAAATATTTCCATAACATTGAGAGAAAAAAAAAAAAAAAAAATTATCATGAAAAATCACAAAGTTATAAGCTTGTTCTGTTACCTGGTTGTCCGCACAAAAATGTGGTCACCACGCAGCGCGCCCCTCCAGCGTCATCTTGAGCTCATTGATAATAATAATTTGGCAGTATGTACTTAAATGATTGCGATAGGTACTTAATGTCTCTCGGTGACCAACTTGTAACTTTTTTTAAATATTGTTGGGACAAAATATAACATAGTTTAAAAATTATTGGAATCGATTCAGTTACTTATTCTGAACAAACTATGTTCAGGTTTCGTATATCCACGTCACACAATATAAACATGTCGGTTATGTCAAAACCTCTCGCAATCAGACACACGATTCAATCCACAACACCCGAACCAATTACAAATGACATTACCATTTAAACGGACCTCAGACACATCACATAACGGCACTTCCTAAAACAACATCTCCATCAGCTCTAAACAAAAGTTAGAGAGGCAATACCGTCTAAAGCCCTTCACATTTCAAACCAATTCACTCACGCGCATACAAATGAACAATACTCGTATTTCGTGGACCAACACTACCTTTCACTACCACGGTAACTTTACACCCCACTGTAACTTCGACAGCTCTTAAAATGCAGAATATAGAGTTGAGTTTTGAGTGGTTTCGGATTTTGAATTGGGAGGTGTCAATTGGTAAAACGACAATTAACTCGAATTCTACTTCTATTTGCAAATGGATTGGATTGCCTTGAAGCGGAATGGATGGCAATTGTTCTTGTGCGTCTGATTGTAAATGTTTACAGTCATTTGACAATAGATGGAGACACTGTCGGAAGCTTTGATTGAGGTTCAAAGAGTTGTCTTAATCATAAGCAAATCTGTGTTTATCTGCAGGTTTATCTCGCGGGGCTAACGCAATACACTTGATAGAAACGGGTGTCCACGGAGTTTGTTGCCCATTCTTTATTTAAGAGATCTACATTTTGGAACGGGGTTCCTTTAACTTCTGACTAACTGACCGAATCTTTTACAGTTCAATAGTGCCTGTAAATGGTTTCATTGAAAGTATTGTTTTAACTTTAACAGTTAAAAACTTCACTGTGTAGTTGTTACAGTTTAACATCAAACTGATTTTACTTGTACAGGTATTTGTAGGAAAAATCAATTAACACTACCCAGTGTTAATTGATTTTTCCTTTAATTTTTTTAAAATTTGTTTTAGCAATTCAATATCTGAATAATATTATTGTTGGAATTTATGACACCACTTGTGCAAACATTTTTAACCCACTAAGTTAACATATTATTTTGAAGAACAGCTCGAGTCAAAAACTGCAAACAACTCTTCTCAAAAAAAAACTCAACTTAAATCAAAAGACAAAGATAAAAGAAACAAAAATTGTTCCGAAGAAAAACAATAGAGCGACCATTGAGAGAAGTAAAGCGATAAGCAACTTATATGTAATGAAACTATGGCGCTTCGGAGCCGGATATTGCGTCACTACAGTACTTAATAAAGGAGATAAAAGAAGGAAGTACTATTGTCTCTTCGGGAGAGCGAGACAGACATTGAGGGTGGGTGGTCCTTCAGATTTGGATAAGGTATTGAAAATTAATCGCAAAATAAACTTATACTTTACTTACTGTCACTTACGGGATATCTTCCGTGATTACTCATTATTTTGAGCTTCCGATATTTCGGCGCTGTTGCAAGCGCCATGATCGCGGATTGACTGGAGAATGCGGGTGGATGGAAAATAAATTGTTAAGAGCAGACAAATCTACCCTCTTTCGGGCGGTTCTCTTTCTTTTTATATCGGGAGCTCAAAATAATGAACAATCACGGAAGATATCCCGTAAGTGACAGTATAAGTTTAGTTGTAAACCGTGAAAGCTTAGAACAGTGTTAAATCGCAAAATATTTACCCCTTGGTAAGACTGGTTGTCTGACTTTTTGGGCCACTGACTACCTGTAACGACTGTCAAAGATCTACAAATGACTGCCGGGATCAACGGCTTAACGTGCTTTCCGAGGCACGGAGGAAACTCGGTATGTAATGGGCGGTCACCCATCCACAGACCAACCTAGGCAAGCACGGCTTAACCTAAAGATTGATCCGAGCTGTTGTTATTATTTAGCCACGAGCTCCTCGAGGGTTATGATTAAGACAGTTCAAAGAGTTGTCTTAATCATAAGCAAATCTGTGTTTATCTGCAGGCTTATCTCGCGGGGTTAACGCAATACACTTGATAGAAACGACTGTCCACGGAGTTTGTTGCCCATTCTTTTTTAAAGAGATCTACATTTTGGAACGGGGTTCCTTCAACTTTCTGTCTAACTGACCGATTCTTTGACAGTTGAATAGTGACTGTAAATGGTTTCATTGAAAGTATTGTTTTAACTTTAACAGTTAAAAACTTCACTGTTGAGCTGTTACAGTTTAACATCCAACTGAATTTACTGGTACAGGGTAGTGTTAATTGATTTTTCCTTTAATTTTTTTTTTTAATTTGTTTAAGCAATTCAATATCTGAATAATATAGTTGGAATTTATGACAACACTTGTGCAAACATTTTTTAACCCAATAAAACTATATATTATTTTGAAGAACAGCCCGAGTCAAAAATACAAACAACTTTTCTAAAAAAAAACTCAACTAAAATCAAAAGACAAAGATAAAAGAAACAAAAATTGTTCCGAAGAAAAACAATAGAGCGACCATTGAGAGAAGTAAAGCGATAAGCAACTTATATGTAATGAAACTATGGCGCTTCGGAGCCGGATATTGCGTCACTACAGTACTTAATAAAGGAGATAAAAGAAGGAAGTACTATTGTCTCTTCGGGAGAGCGAGACAGACATTGAGGGTGGGTGGTCCTTCAGATTTGGATAAGGTATTGAAAATTAATCGCAAAATAAACTTATACTGTCACTTATGGGATATCTTCCGTGATTGCTCATTATTTTGAGCTCCCGACATTTCGGCGCTGTTGCAAACGCCATGATCGCGGGTTGACTGGAGAATGCGGGTGGATGGAAAATAAATTGTTAAGAGCAGACAAATCTATCTACCCTCTTTCGGGCGGTTCTCTTTCTTTTCTATTATATCGGGAGCTCAAAATAAAGAACAATCACGGAAGATATCCCGTAAGTGACAGTATAAGTTTAGTTGTAAACCGTGAAAGCTTAGAACAGTGTATAATCGCAAAATATTTATCGGAATTCAAACTCAAAGTTTTATTACTTTTGGTTTTGCAAGAAGTCTAGAAAATGCAGCTAACTTTTTTATGGGTTTGAACCAATCAAATCTGTTAAACTTTATCTAACTGTGAGTGTGACTATTACATTAAAGTATCCTTTTAAATATCGTCACTGGTGGTACGAATTTTATAAAATAGTAATGTTCGTTAGTCATTTATCGGAAAAATTTGAATGAAAATGGACATCTATATATTTGTAATTCCTAGGGTTATTCCAGACTCATCATCATCTGTCTAGCCTTTTCCCAACTATGTTCTAACTAGTCTAACCGGATGCAGCTGAATACCAGCATTTTACATGGAGCGACTGCCTATCTGACCTCCACAACCCAGTTAGTACTGGGTAATACGATACCCCTTGGTAAGACTGGTTGTCTGACTTTTTGGGCCACTGACTACTCAATACTCAATACTCAATATCTTTATTGAGTTCCAAAATGTACATTTATAAGTTTACATTAGCTGGTGGGTTGTAATAACGACACAATTTTGGACCCTGTCTGGCACAGCATAGAATAATTATGGGAGAGAGGAGGAAGAGCACTGAGTGTTTACTTCTAATATTAAAAAAAATATATATATTGCACATTACGTTATTATTTCTAATTAGATAATGCGGGGTTTAATTGTAAGAATTGTAATATAATGTCAATATTTTATTAATTAGGTCAATATTATACTATATTTTTGTTTTATGTTAAAATTATTTTTTGGAATTATAATTTATCATTTAAGTATTCATTTACACTATAATAGGTTTTATTTATTAGAAATGTTTTTGATTTATTTATGAACATGGTATATTTATCTATATTTTTAATGGATTCTGGCAGCTTATTGTACAATTTAATGGACATAACGTACGTACGGACTACCTGTAACGACTGTCAAAGATCTACAAATGACTGCCGGGACCAACGGCTTAACGTGCTTTCTGAGGCACGGAGGAAACTCGGTATGTAATGGGCGGTCACCCATCAGCAGACCAACCTAGTCAAGCACGGCTTAACCTAAAGATTGATCCGAGCTGTTGTTATTATTTAGTCACGAGCTCCTCGAGGGTTATTACAGACTATTGACTATAAATTGAAAAAAAGATTTTACTTTAACAAATATGCCTCCTCCACCACTTCTTACCTCCACCATTGACTCTTACTACATTAAACAATAGATAATAAGTGTTGATTTTGTTCAATTTTCCTCGTTATTTCGCAGGGAGCGTATAATAACATCGTCTCAGTCACACGTTAATATTTAAATTAAAGATAAACACAAGAAAGTTGACATCTTTGTTTTTCTTTTATCTTATTAAATATTTGCTACGAAAGCTTCTACGGCGTAGCGGTTAGCGTAGCTACTGCTACGTGCTACGGATTGAAGGTGAGTGTTTCAGTTCAGTTTTAATTTTAAACAGCTATTGGTTATGTTTTGAATGATTTATTTAATTATTTTGTTGTTGGTTGAGAGCTAAATCCTCTTTTTTATATGAATAAGGATAGCAACCCATTTTATTGTAAAGCTTTTACAGTACATCAAATACATTTATCCCAGTTAGTACTGGGATACCCCTTGGTAAGACTGGTTGTCAGACTTTCAGGCCACTGACTACCTGTAACGACTCAAAGATCTAAAAATGACAGCCGGGACCAACGTCTTAACGTGCTTTCCGAAGCACGGGGGAAACTTGGTATGGTATGTATTGGGTGGTTACTCATCTTCGGACCGACCTAGGCAAGCGCGGCTTAACCTAAACATCGACCCGAGGTGCTGTTATTCTTTAACCAAGAGCTCCTCCTCATCATAATCATCTATCTTCACATCTAAAATAAAACCCATCCTTAAACAACAGATAATAATCTAAATTAAACCACGCTATATCCACGGGTAATTTGCAAGAAATTCTGCTGTAATTATGCTAAGTGCAGTACAGGATGGTAACAAAAAGCTAGTGATTAATAGCATCAGGAACTATCAGTCTAGACGGATGTTATAATGTGTTGTATTATGCGCTAGGTTGGTAAGCTGTAGTATAATGTTCTGTAGTGATTCAGCGTGATTTTAGATTGAACTGTTTGTTAATGGATCGGAATGGGGATGTTGTTTTGATTTAAAGTGTTTAGATATTTGTATAATGAACAAATAGTTAATAAATCTTACAATTTATCCTACAGCATTATAGTTGAATTGTTTTCAACAAGCACAATTAGTATCATCCTTGGAAATGAATATTCTTCATCATCATCATTTCAGCCGAAAGACGTCCACTGCTGGACATAGGCCTCTCCCAAGTGTCGCCACATTGACCGGTCCCGTGTGACTCGCATCTAGCGGATCCCTGCTGCCTTCACCAGGTCATCGGTCCACCTAGTGGGAGGCCTTCCAACGCAACGTCTTCCGGTTCGCGGTCGCCACTCCAGAACTTTTCGGCCCCATCGGCCATAAAGATAATAATAAATTCTTAAAATTATGAAAATATCATAATATGAAACGAGTATTCATAATTTTAAAATCGACGTATTTACATTAAGTTTACACCGCGCGCTCTTGCTAGGCCCTTTGAGGGATATTGGTACTGATCATTTGATGCCATGATCAAATTCAGTTTTGTTTTGAGATGGCTGCCTTTGGTATTGAAAAAGTCTGTAGGCTGAGACACGCTCACCGCTTGCAAACCCAAACACGTGAAAAAAGAAATCTAAGTCGTTTGTATGGACTTTCAGACATTTTTTTTTTTTGTTCGACAAAACGGCATTTTAAAAAGACGGTGGGAAAATAAACTTTCCCATTCAAAGACTAAGGACCTTAAAAGCTATCACTTACCATAATGAATTATAAATAATTTTAATAAATAGAAACAATACCTCATTTCTAAAATTATTAATCCCATCCTTTTTAATAAATTGTTCCAAACTGTTGATCGAATCAAATGAAGTGGAAATCTTCAAAAGTTTGTATCGTTAATTCAATGTGCATTCGTTCCGTCAAACAATGACCTCAAAGGGAACGTTCTTAAAAAGTTTTGTAATACTTTAATATACCTCTGGAATGATCTGAAACGGTTATTTGTACTCGAAAGGGGCTCATGGCAAAATTGCTACCATATGGAACAATCCAACTGTAAGATAAAACGTTGCTTGTTAGCCTAAAGATGGCTGACCATCTTTTAGAAACCTTAAGTTTTCGTGTTTTGAAGAAAATGTTAAACATCAGATGGAGTTGTCAAAAATAACCATGTTATTTGAGTTTGGTGTTATTTCGCGATGTTTCATTTTAATAACTAGGATGTGTATTCAGTCTTACTGAAGATCCCGGGACAGACCTGTATGTGTCGTGCATGGGCAAAGGATGCATGGCACAAAAAATGGAACAAGGCTGAAAATGATGTTTCTTTTTAAAAAAAATGCGTTGCCCCATACTAAGAATTTCTCCTGTCTCGTGGGTGCGTTTACAAACATTTAAACTCATACAAACAAACAGCCAGACCCGGAACAACTACCTGTAGGCCATACAAATATTTGTTCCGTGCGTGGATCGAACCCGATGTTGATGACTCAATCTTCTTTCCCGAATGAAATTATGCAAAGGCTAAACAAACCATAAGTAATACTGTTCATCGAAAACATTCTGAAAAATATGCACAGTCGCCAGCTCATCAAATTACCACAAACTGTCAATTTTTTTCATTCGATTTTGATCTTAACAATCAATTCTTAATTCTTTATTGCACACAAAAAATAAGAGAAATACATAATTACAAAATATAGCTTATGTACAAAGGCGAGCTTAACTCAGAATTGGGTTTTCTTACAGCAAACCTTACTTGGATTGCGAAATTTTACAGAGGAGGATATACTCATGTGCATAAACAGGCGATTTTACAAACTTAACTAATACATACCATAAAATATACGTAATGCATACAATATACATAGATAAACATACATATAAAATACTATATACATACTATTATCAATCAACTTTTTATGTTTTAGATCATTTGGAGAATTTTGACAGTTAGTGGTAACTTGATGCGCTGTCGACTGTACAATTCAAATATTCTTTACCATGGAGTTTCTTGCCGTTTCTTCTCCATACGAAACGACCAACCCGAACCGTGCACCTTTTTATCGACGTTTTATAAGTGCCCATCGAGGCCTATGTGAAATAAAATATTTTGATTTGGTTTTGAATAAATAAATCAAATTTATCAACCATACAAATGTGTGTAATTAATAACTACAATTACATAAGAAATACACACGTTGACCATTTCTAATGGTAAAGATATGTTGATAGGTATAATTCGCCATATTCGGTACTTGAACGTTCTTATTTCGGTGTAGCGGAGGAACATTTCTATGTCTTCTTTGACAGCTGGGTCTGAAAAATAAATAAATAACAGTAAATTTTGAGAGACAGATTTTTTTATTTTTTTTTTTGAGCCTTGTTTGTCTGACTGCTGAGCATGAGGGCAAAGTGTTATTGGGTTTTTCCAACAGCAATTTATAGTATATTGATAGATTTGCGTCTGAATTTGGGGCCGGTTGATGGCAATAGGCTCGCCCCTACTACATGGGACCTAAACATAACTGGCAAAATGTGGGTGTTTTATTAGGCCCACCTCCGCTCTGACTGTCTCTAATTTTCGTTTTTTTAACCGACTTCCAAAAAGGTTGTCAATTGGTCTCTGTTTTTTTTTTGTGTATATGTTTAGCGATTTTCTTGTATCAAAAACTGTTTGTGGTTATTTTCTGCTAGAAAGCTGCAGGCCCCGTGGACGCTGACACGAGCACAACTACATTTATATCAATATTGTATACATACCGTGACCATCGATCAGCCTATGCATGAGGAACAGCCTTATCCTGTCCACTTCCACCGAATAGAACTCCACGGCGACGAACGGTGAGAAGAGCAGTAGTGCTATCTGCAGAACATGAAGCAAGACGTAGCCGAGTGACGAGGCTGGCTCCTAAAGAAGAAAAGATAAAAAGTGAATTATCATAAAAATTAGACGGTTTCCTTATGGAACCCTCCTATATGTTCCTATCATTAAAGTTCTGTTTTTTTTCCAATTCAGTTAGTGTTGTATGTTTTCTTATTTTATACAGGGTGGCGCCGACAATACGACAATAAATGAAAACACTGGTAATGCTAGATAGGATATTTTTAAACTATCAAATAAATTCTAAGACTGAAATAAAAAAAATCAAACAAACTAAATAGAGTAAAACTGTTAACGAAATACGACACCATTTATCAATATTGGTTTACTAACCTTCGGTATAATTAACGAACGGATTTTTCAAATGTTTTTGAAGTAGCGAGTTAGTAATTTTTGTGTTTAGTATTTATACCGATGTGGGAGTCGTTAATCTGTCGGTCTTAGCCTATTTATCTACATCACGTAGAAAATGCTGGAAATGAAAAATAATATCCTGTGACTAAACTACTGGATATATTCGAATGAATTTTTATAAGCACACTGGGAACGTCATGAGGTACACGCAATTTAATTTTTTGTCGTATTGTCGGCGCCACCCTGTATATCTGGATCACACATCATCGCACACCAACTGCAAGTGTGGGGCTCCGGATCAGACTGTGCCCCACCAAGTGAAGTGTTACAGGTGTCCATTTACCTGCACCCTTGACGATCTCAATATCGCCTCTGCAGCCACAATAAATGGACCAAAACTGTTTAATATGGAAGTAAAATCGACACAACCAGAAGAAGAACACGTCATTTCAGTAAGTCACTCTATTTACACAGAATATATTTTATGGAATCCATCTATCTTTTCTGCAAAATTAATGAGCAAAAAAATAGACAAATCTTTTTTCACGAGTGTTAACAAAGTATTTTAATCAGTACGGAGGCATTTCATACTTTGTAACAGGGTAATTTCGAACTGGCGTACATCGCACTCGTATGCTTTCTAACTAACGATACGTCGGCCTTGCATACTTCGCTCCAGTGAACTTTCGAACTGGCGTACATCGAGATCCTGTACTTTAGAACTAACATACGTCGACATTTCAAACTTCGACATTCAGTAGCGGAGTCGGTTTTTTGTTTCTCCGCATCATACGCTCGAATGTACTGCGTAATGCATATTATGTATAGTTCTTTAGTCTTCCTTAAAGCAATGATTATTTATGTACTTACATGGCCTTCAATGGCTGTCAATATGTTGTAGACATTGGAAACTAGCTTTGGTAAGCTGCCAGCAACACTCAAGAATAACTGTAACAAAATATGATAATAAGAAACTAAATGAAGGGAAAAATTGCTTAATGAAAAATGAATTAGTTGATAATGTACGATCCCCGTTCGATTCCTAGTTCCGGCAGGCGTTTATTTAAAAATCTTTGAAATTATTGATTTGAGAATTATTTCTCCAGTAAAATTCTTCTTTCAGTATAATTTTCGTATAATATACAACGTTTAAGGTACTTATTTCCGTTTGGCATAGCTGTGGGACGCCCTGTATACGTGTGAATTTTTTTTATGTAAAACGTTTGTAAATGTTAATGTATTGATTGTGAGAGAAATTATTTGAAACAAAAAGGAGTAAAAGACAAAAAATGCAAAATTCAACTAACGAGAGACAAGGATCGGAAGATGATTATGACATAAGGTGTAGTTAAACAAACAGGCAGACATATTTTAATACAAATTCTCCAAAAGAACTTTCGCTGCAGAAATATTAAAAATGCTTACCGATGCATGCAGTTCAGGCGATATCATATCAACCAAATCCGCAATACTCCTATACATATACAGACAAAACTTGATCTTATCCTCCTTGATGCTTTTATTATTCTTGACGTATAAATAATAATTACACTCCGGAGTCTCCTCCAATCTTATTCGAAGTATTTTCAACCGATACCGAATAGCATCGAATAATATGCATCGCCAGACTCGATTGAAATCGAGAGCGATTAAAGAAAACTGCCTTATCACAAACAAAAGCAAATTGTCATAGCATTTGTAGGTAAAACAGTACATTAACGTATAGGAAACTCTCACAGACCATGTGATAATGGAAAATATGATTAATTTATAGACGCTGTGGACATGATGTCGCATGTTAATTCTCAAATAGGAGTCAATATCCACTAACATTTGAAAGAAAGTCTCCGTTCGGCTTTCGAAAAATAAAATAAGGATCACTGAAGTTGAATATTCCAGTAACGACCACAATTGCGACAATTCCACCGGACAGCATTCAACAGAGGAATAGATAACTAATACAACAAGACTACAACAGTACAATTTGACTATCCAGTTTACAAATGAACTTTTTATTATGTTGAAATCGTAGCCACAAATGAGAAGAATTATCAAAAAGAACCGGTACAGACGGAGAAGGCTGTTTAATATTTGATTTTTAGCGATTTGGTTGGACATATCGGATTGTGGTTTAATCAATTTTTGGATATTGACCGGCTGCTAGTCACAAAGCTACGTCAGATCGACTGTTTGGCTGTGGTTCGTTTGTCAACTCGAATTTTGATAGAAACGGGTTGAGGTAACTTAGTAGGTGTGTCGAGAAATGTTATTGAATTGGATACTAGTTTATTTTTTCCATATTGTTTGTAGTCTATACTAATATTAGAGGTGAAATTTGTGTGTAATTTGTAAGTTTGTATATGGGGGTTAATCTCCGGAACTAATGATCCAATTCTAAAAAAATTTTCACTGGCAGAAAGCTACATTATTCATGGGTAATGTAAGCTATAAATTATATTTATATCATGCATATTAGCCGAGCTATCACATTTTTTGCGGACGAAGTCGCGGGCGAAATGCTACTTATTTTACATTAGTGGTCTTTCTTAAACCAGGTTTGGTTTGAATGAACATCTCTGTGTATTTTTATGAGTACTTATCGATTGAAGGCATTCTATATTCGCAAGGTAACAGTGTGTAAGTAAATTTATCGAAAATAATGTTAAAACTTTGTCGAAAATGTTATAAACGAATAATTTTTGAGTAAATTTTATTAATAAAAAAATACTTTTTTTTTAGCCGGCGATCGCTCAAGATAGGTTTGGATCCTTCCCTTTTCTCCTGAAAAGGGAGGCCTTTACCCAGCAGTGGGACACATGATAGGTTAAAAGGAAAAGAGTTTTTATTTTGCTTTTTATTTTAAATTTCAATTGTTTTTTTACTTGTTTCTTCTTTCAGTTTTTGCTTTATAGTACCGTCTCAGTTCACTCTGTATAATTAATCATATTGCTGACATTAATTTTTTAAATGTATCCTTCAAATGCATTGAAGACCGAATCCTAATTCCAGAACCGGACTAAACTAAAACCGTCAAAGCTTATCGCGTTTTAGTTAAAATGACGCGTTCGTAGCTAACAAAGACTTGTTATTTACTATAGTTTGCTGTAACAAAGCTTTATTTACTGTGACTGACAAAGGTTTAGCGTTTGACAATGTGTGGCCAAGGGTTTACTTCATAGTGTGAGGTTTTACACACAATGGGATGACGTTTAATAGAAAATATTGAAAGACGGATTTTATCTTGGGTTTTTGTTTTGAAATCTCTTCCTTAAATCTAGTTCTTTGGCTATGAGGAAGTTAAAGAAAAACTACGTTCTAAGTTTTCTGAGGATAGCCGGCTTTTGTCTATAATCTTGGTCAGTGTGGTTTGTACATAGTGTCAGTATAGACATAGCGTCTTATGTATCTTTAAAAACCTTTTTCATATTAAAACCATTGAAATACTAACCCATTAAACTTTAAAACAATTATGGTTAATTTCTCTTACATATTATTACACAATATCACGCCTGTACCGCCTAGAGGATTAGGCAGAGATATGGTATGTGTGTTGGTTATGGCGTAGTGTAGAGATGCGTAACATAACACCACTCCTGTCTCCCCCGAAGGGTTAGGCAGAAGGTCGCCATTAATGTCCAAGGCCCATGTAATAGGAGGCAAGCCTATTGCTATCAACCAGGCACAAATCCATACTCCGTGGTTGCTGCTGAGAAATTCCTGACGGATAAACACAATGACCCTTTGCCCGACCTGGGAATCGAACCCAGGACCTCATGCGCAGCAGTCGCGCTTTCGACATCTAGACCAACGAGGCAGTCAGTCCAGATGCGTGTTGAATGTAAAAAAGAAAATCTCGACAACATAATAAAGTACGGGGCACTCAGATCTTATTACTATCCTAGTGTGGAGTCCAGGGAATGTGTAAAAATCTAGCCCTTAAGGATCTTTGTCTTTTGTTACTAGCTTTTTAATATTGTACATTGGTTTGCGAACTGAATAAAAAAAAAATCGTGTTTTATCAGATAGCTAAACTCTTTTACTAGAAGAAGGAAATTGGCTAACATACCCACAATAATTTACAAGAGACTTCAAAGCCCATGAAAGTAAAAGTTCAACCATTTCCACAAAACAATCAATGCAAACAATCACAAAAGGGAAGTACAACTAAAAACAACAATAGAAAACGAGCGTAACGGAGAAAATGTCGCGTCAATAAAAAGCAAGCTAAATTGTTTAAGACTCGCCATTAGTTGCCGGCCGGCAATCAACATGCTCTTACACTATTAAGTTGTTATAGCTCCGTGGATGTCGGTTGTGGATGTGTGAGTGAGTGTGGATGTGCTAGTTTAGTCGTAAAGGTAATCATATTTTCTAGGTAAATGAAATACGAGGCAAATGAAAATAGTGTATATGTCAATGTATGCGGGACATGTACTTGACGAGGTCAAGAGTAAACTTTTTAAAACAGATGTCATTTGTTTCGGGAATCGACAAAGCGGGAATCGACATAGAGAGAATGATTCCCTCAAAATCGTGTGCTTTACGATAAAGCTCGTGAAACAGTGCCCGTCAGTTTGTGATTCACAAGCAAACAGACTGACTGACAGATCAGATATTGGCATAATCAGAGTAAGTGATTTCTTGAAAATGTTGTCGATATCGAAGACGCACAAGGCTGATTGTTAAAAGGCATTTTTTACCAGTCAACATAGGTTTAAACCGTAAGGCTAGTGTTATTACAGCAAAGGCAAAGAAATCTTCGAGAACACGTATAATTTCATTGAGTTACATTAATAAATACTCCAAAACACCGAAATATTTGCGAGCTTTCTGCAACGTTGTCAACTTTCAAAATAAAGACTCGTCGGTGTCTTAATACTGATCAAATGTAGGTAATACAAACTTACCTGCTTGCGATAGATTTTTTCCTATGTCGAAAGCGGTTTTCAATTCGAGGATGCCGCATCCATTGAACATGAGTTGCAATCTCACCGCCACGTACGCGGCCCCTCTTCCCGATTGTCGTTAAGTTGAATGATTGAGAACTTACGCTTTCGACTTCATTGCTTTCAATTTGTCTAATGTACAGGCTGATGTTACAATGTTATTTCAGCTAATTTTGCTTTAATTCCTCTTGGTTAACCTGGTTTTGTGTTACCTGTTCTGTTACGAGATTCTCTTAACCACTTTTAAAAGTGATTTCCACTTACTTATTGATTTTAATTTTATTTACGAACATAGTATTTTAGAATTCATGGGCAAAATTGTCAGCCGCAAGCACGATGACGGCTGGGCAAAAGTCTCCACACTATGGTTGCCGGAAGACGGACTGCCGACGAGTCTGGCCCAGAAAGAGGTGGCGAGACGATCTGGACGTAATTCGCAAGGGCTGCTTCGAGGAGGCATGGGAAAAGAGCTCGTGGAAGGAATTGGGGGAGGTCTTTTCCCAGCAGTGGGACGATAGAGGCTAAAAGAAAAAAAAAGTCTTATCATAAAGTTGCCATCGTTATTACACAAGAAAATCGCTTTGGTATTTTGCTAAGGAAATACATATTAGCTCTCGTGACTTTGCCTGCATTGAGGTATTACCTGTGAAAATGTTAAGGTAGTCTGTAGTGAATATAAAAAGGTATAAACAAAGTCGTAAGTTTCTCATTTGCAACTAGTTCTAACTCAGACCTTGGCCTTGGTTACTGAAGATTAGTTGGTTAAGTTACTAGCTTATGTCCACGGCTTCGCCCGCACCGAGTACCATAATTATCCCGCGGGATCGTACTACCGGGATAAAAAGTATCCTATATGTTAATCTAGATTATAAAGTATCTGTGTGCCAAATTTCACCCAAAACCGTTCAACTGTTTTTACGTAAAAGAGGAACAAACATCCACACATCCGTACACCCAAACATCCTCACAAACTTTCGCGTTAATGCAAGTTGAGATGTTGCGAGTTTGCATGATTAAGTTAGTTTTTCTTCATAAAAGTGTGAAGGTAAGTTTATTAAAATACTGCCACAATATTAAAAAGTAAAGTCTTAATCCGCTTTGCAACGCTGAGTTCAAGTTGATTGAAAGTATCGCAAGTAAAGAGGAAATTGTGAAATTAAGAGTGAGGCCAAAACGAGCGTAATTACTAAAAATACTAGTTTGTCTCATATGAAGACGCGAGATGAGTTTAGATTATTGTATGAAACCGAATTACCGGTCAATGTGGTGACACTTGGGGGAGGCCTATGTCCAGCAGCGGACGTCTTTCGGCTCAAATGATGATGATGATGAATTACGCGATTGAGCGAGGTGGCCTCATCCAAACTTTTACCAACGACGTTCAGTATACAAGGTGAAAGGGACACCAGCGCTGAAACGGTTACCACGTATTCAGCACAATCATTCTGAAGGCCCCCCGGCTTGAAAATATCCATATGGAAAGTTTTCGTCGTTTATTAAAAAAAAACAGCTGTTTCTTACACAAATGCACGCCCACGGTCAAAATATATGAAAAAGCAGATTTTTTTTAGCTTCGGTGTCCCTTCCATTCTATATGATTCTTGAACCCTTTTTTATATCAGCCTGTACTGTCCCACTGCTGGGCAAAGGCCTCCCCCAATTCCTTCCATGTACTCTTTTCCCGCGCCTCCTCGGACCCAGCCCTCGCGGTACGCTAGAAGAATCTATACTAAATAAAATCTAGAACCCTTAGTGCTGAAAAAAATCTGCTAATCTATACAAAATTAGAACACCTACACGGTCAAAATTTCACGGTCAGAATACTTAAGTAAATAGTTTGACTTTCTTTAGGAAGATAAATAAACCAAAAAGAAAAACTGAAACATCCTGTATAAGCTCTAAAGCAAGTCGTCAGGTTGTCGCATCGGGTATCGCAACGCTTGTAAATAATAATGACTTGTGTTTTCACCCTACATGTCGCGAACGGCTGAGCATTAAGTGATGAGTTAGTGAGGACTAATGACATTTAGTTGAGCTAATAGACCTTTGGAAGGGCTATCTAGGAATTATTTTCTAGGAATGTAGTGATTGGCGTTCTTTTTAATCATTGCATTTTTTTCATTGGTGTTTTTTTAGCTGTATTTTTTATGAGAATTTAAAACTTTGTGGTTCTAGTTATACAGAGACTGTAAGATAATTAAAAGACTCAAAATTTAGATAAAGATTTCTTTATTGTAATAATTATTATCTCCGGGCAGGCCCAAGAAATGCTAGCGTGACAATCTGGACTCATTCTTAACGGATTGGTCGGAGAAGGCAAATTGGTAAGCCATGGGGGAAGCCTTTGCCCAGCAGTGGGACAGAGTAGGCCGATATGAAAAAATATATTATCTCAGTTGTATTACACGTAAATCTTCCGGAGTGAATTTGCTAAATGATGGGCTGCATCGAACTCCAACTGCAATTTGTCTACATGTGTATATTATTTGCATGCCTGTGTGTATGTATTTTACAATACACCTGGTTTTATCGCACACATTAGCACAGGAAAGTTTCTCAATTCCACCTTTTAAAAATTTCTGTAAAACCGGCGCCTCCTCCGTAATCCAGACTAAACTATAAAGTCAAACCGGTCTGTCAAAGGCACAGAGGCACAGAGGCAGATTACTGTTCTTTTCGTTTTTTGTTTATAATTGAACGCTTTGTGGCGGAGTTTCCTACTTTTCTGCTTTACTGTCAATGGCCGGTGGTGCTTCGGCGAACAAGAAGTTTAATGGTTAATGGATAAGGCATTAGGTATATTTTTCCTTGTCGATGATGCTGCATGAACTTGATTCAGGATTGATGTACTTGTATTCGCTCGACCAAAAAAAAACATCGTTACATGTGTCTTCAAAATATTTGGGTCGCGCATAAAAGTGTTCAAGTGAATCTAATTCCTTAATTCAACATCATTTGGTCGTTAGCCCTGTTCCATAACCATGCTAAAAGGGTGAACTACGAAATATCGAATGCTAGAATAATATTAACTCCAAGCCATAGGTAGTACAGTACAGAAACGCGCTAAAAGAGAGATGGATGGATGGATTTGTGAGGAAAATTATTTATTAAGTGGAGTGGAGTAAACTAACTATATCCATTTTTAATTTAAAACTAAATTACAACAAACTATAAAAGAGTATCGAAAAACTCATCCTCAAAAAAAATGTATGAATAAAAAAAGATGGATGGATTGTGTGAGGATTGATATGAAGGAAAAAGGGGGAGATGATAGCGTGACGATTGACAGCGGAGAATGGAAGAAAAAAACGTGTTGCGTGACCCCAAATAACGTGGGATAAGGGCAGCATGATGATTCTTAAGCATCACGCTACGTAGAACAAGGGACATAATACTATAAAATGTCTAAAATACCTCCTCAATCCATTCCAACATTCACATAATCCCCACTTCTTCCCGAAGTAGAAAATTGTTCCGAACAACTTTCTTTGTTCACTGACCGCTTGAATTTTTTACTATTAAACCGACTGAGAGCAAACGCAAAGGGCTGCAGCTACCGACCGGTATAACCGCTCGGCCACGTACTACGCTTTCAAGCGATAAGCGTGATAAGACTGTGAAGAAAAAAGTAAAAGAAATTGCTTAGATTATGCCATGACTCGAATTGCGACTGGCAACTTTTTCGCAAACACGCTACAGAATTTATGCCATCGCGCTTTAGTTGCATTTTCAACGTGCTACAGAACCGATGCAAATGGGCGGCTGAAGCGTGACAGTTTCGCGATAGTGGTGATACAGAAACATGGGCGAAAGTTCACAGCCAGCGAGAGTATCACGGTCGTTTTGCGTTTGTAGCACTGCAAAAAGTCGTGGTGAGTGAGGGTTTAATACCGACTCCAAGGAAACAAATGACACGCACATGTCGAGTCGTATCGCTTGAGGTCGTGGACGGGGCGTTACCGTGGTTACCCACCGGTATTACCGCTAGTAATACTGCGGTAATTTAGCGGTAGATCCGTAAGTAAAATGTGAAAGGTTTTATGCTTTTTGGGAACAAGTAGGGATTGTCTGAAGTGGTTGAAAATAGTTGGTGAATTTTATTTGTAAGGTCTTCTGTTTTAAATGTAAAGGAGATACAGCTTGCGTTTAAATTTAACGTTACAATATTTTTAATTTTCCTTTGTATCTTTTTTTGTTAATTAAATCTGCTGCTGCCTCACATACAATGATGCTTCCCATAAATGCGGATATACAACATTAGTTTTAGTATTTGCGAAACCTAACACGTGTCTAGTATTTTTATGTAAAGAATCTATGTACAAAATTTCAAAACTGCATCATGAAAAATCACAAAGTTATAGGCTTGTTCTTTTACCTGGTTGTCCGCACAAAAACGTGGTCACCACCCAGCGCGCCCGCGCGCTCGCCTCCAGCGACGTCTTGAGCTCATTGATAATAATAATTTTGCAGTAGGTACCTAAATGATTGCGATAGGTACTTAAGGTCGCTCGGTGTCCAACTTGTAACTTTTTTAAATATTTTTGGGACAAAATATAACATGGTTTTAAAACTATTGGAATCGATTCAGTTACTTATTCTGAAGAAACTATATTCAGGTTTCGCATATACTAAAAATATTGTTGTATATGAAGGTTGCTGAGTTGGGGACATTGAGTTGCCCGTCACTGAAAGCAATCGGTAAAATAAAATAATAAAAAATGATTTTCTGCTTCGTCCCACTCCTTGGCAGTCCTCCACAACTCCTGCCATTTTTCATGGTACCTTTACGCATCAATTAGGATGTTTCCTGTGTAAAAAAAATATGATTCTATTTAGTCCGTCAGTTAGATATTCAAAAATTTTGGATGAGTATTTTTTGTTTTATCAAATTATTAAAAATTGACGAAGATAAAACGCATCAAAGATTATGAGACGTCACTTTTCGGTAAAAAATCAGTACACTTTACTTACAAGTATGACGTCACACGAGTTTTCGACGCACTGTATCGTTTTCATTTTTAGTTTTCGTGAAAAAAGAAAAAATACGTGTCCAATATTTTTTGGAAATCTATCTGACGGACTAATTAGATTTTTTCAGGAAACATCCCTATTATAATGCCAATTTACTAAAAGCAATTCTGTAGGTATCTGTATCTACCGCCAATTATTTCTAGCTTACGGTGGCCATGGCAACTCAATTAGACGGCCGGACAAAAGACTGATGTCCATATAATGATGGGCATTATCCAGTCCACTTGTGAAGCTATTATTTGGCAACATACAAAGGTTTCTGTAGCTGTGTGAGTACTTGTGGGTACTTGTGTTACCCTCGACCTGTGTTGAGAGATATGCTATAATGTATGGGGATTATGGTAGTGTATTGTAACTTGGCAAATACCGTTCAGCTAGATGATAAAAATACCTATGTGGTTTTTGGAGACACAGGACAAGTTACTTCAGGATGAAAATATCCACATCCGTCCTCTGAGATATATCCCGTAAGTGTAAGTTTAGTTATAAACTGTGAAAGCAAAATCAAAATCAAAATCAAAGCATTTATTTCAAATAGGCCAGTTACAGGCACTTTTGAATTGTCGAAACAAAGACAAAAATAGCTACAGTCCCAGTCACAAGGCATAAAAACTGTGAAAGTACTGTAGTTGCCCATTCCCTAACGTAGATCTCTATGGAGAAGAACGGGCAAGAAACTCCATGGACACTCTTTTAAATCAGAATACTTTTACAAACTTTTGGTTACATTATTCAAGTTGAGATGGTACATTATGTGAGAACGATGTAGCAAGATGTGTACGTTCAGTGTCTAGAGACTAAGCTGAAAAGTCTTGTAAAAATACGGGTACTGCACTCACCCAACTGGAGTACAGTAACACTGCTAGGTAGTAGCCATAGGTAGGGTGGTTAGATTAGTTTTAGTACTGGTAAGAAGGTAAGATTAAGGTGGAAGCGCCAAGGTAGTCCGCGACATTTAAATTTTCTTACGTTTTTTGCAAATTAATTAGATTGTTTATTTTTATTGACAGCCGGGACCAACGGCTTAACGTGCTTTCCGAGGCACGGAGGAAACTCGGTATGTAATGGGCGGTCACCCATCCACGGACCAACCTAGGCAAACACGGCTTAACCTAAAGATCGACCCGAGCGGCTGTTATTATTTAGCCACGAGCTCCCCCACCTTAACCAGTGGAAATACAACTTCATAGCAGTAATTGTTGAATATGATTCTCCGCAGACCCATCTACAGCAGTGGATATATCAATGGTCACTGCCCCATAAGGCCGACACAAAGACCGAAGGTATACCATCATTACGACACCATAATTTAAAAAGGGTGTCGACAAACATCCGACTAAGATGGATGCTGCACCGGAAGAGGAAATGGTCCCGAATCGCTTGTGTATCTACCCTCATAGGATTCATTTTTCACTTGGAGAATAGTGTTAGTTGTTAAGTGTGAGGCGTTAGTACTAATGGAGGATTAAGTGATGTTTGTACTGTCGTCGATCAATGTCATGGCGGAAAACTGGCCTTTGGGGAGTCAGAAAGACACTTATAAGATTTTAAACTATCATGGTCACTAACTTTATTATTAATACTCGAAAAAAGTTCGCGAGCGGACAAAGTGAGTTTCGTGTGTCGGGAGCAGAATCGAGTTGCGAGTGACAGTGGTAGCGGTACTGAGTGCAAACGAACAAGAAAGAGGGTAGACCGATTTGTCTGCTCATAAACACCCACCCGCAATAACTTCAGTTTATCCGTGATCATGGTGCTTGCAACGCAACGAAATATCGGGACCTCATAAGAAACAGCAAACATGGTAAATATCCCGTTTCGAGTATTAATAATAAAGAAAGACAATTGGTAGAAGGTAAGTATTCCATATTGGTATGGCAACTGACGTAAATAATTAAGATAATATATCATAATATGGCTAGGTAAAAAAGGATGTTTAGTTCTGTATTCAAACAGAAATATCTTATTTGTACAGATATTAAAGAAGAAAAAACCAGCCAAGTGCGAGTCGGTTTCGCACACAAAAGGTACCGAACCACCAAACAATTTAGTAACAATAGTTTTAATATGTTTTGCAAACATGTTACTACGAATAATGTGGGTATAAAGATTAAAGAAATTTAGCATCTTCAACGTATTTTTATGCTCAATAACGCTAATGACTCAAGCGCTCATAATTTAATACAAAAACAATATTCAGAAATCAGTCTGCACCGTAATAGCGCCCTGTCTGTCACAATAAAGAGGGGTGAAGATATCGAGTCGGGGCCGCGGGGGTAATGATCCGGCGGCAAATTACCCGAGCACTAGAAAAATGCTGATACCCGGTCGATACTGATTCATAGTTTATGTATTGTAAGTAGAAAAGGAGAAAATGTAAAAGTATTTGGAAATAGAGGATTGACTGAAAGGAGTTTTCAGGCGAATTTGTAAAGCGTGCGTTAATTACGTGTGAATTAATGTTTTATAAGAATTAACACATTGTCATTAAATCACACGAAAAATAGGAAAGACCTACCTACAGACCTAGTCTTTGTGTAAGTTCAAGTTCTTTGTATATCGCTGTTAGTTCCTGTGTTTCAAATGGTTATACCAAAACGGTTTCATGTAGATACTGGTTGAGTTTAATTAGAAATTGCAATTACAAAACAAACAGAAGTCTAAGGCCTGGACTCCACCGACGCGAAAATGAGTGGAGGTGTGCGAAGCGGAGAGGAGAGGAGATGCCTAAAAGCTTAGATGTATCCACCGATGGTGTGCGGAGATGTGCAAAGCGGCTCGCCGCTCACAGCACACCGCTCACCGCACGTCCCGCACACAACACACCGCTTACCGCACGCCGCTCACTGCACACCGCACGCCACTCACGTTTCTTCTCGTCTCCGCTGACATCTCCTCTCTTCTCTGTTTAACCGTTTCCACTAAAGCTAAGCAGACGCGAGAAGTGTAAATAAGGAAATTCTATTTGTGATTTAAAAAACATTTTCTCTCTTCTCGTCTCGTCTCCGCTTCGGTGGAGTCCGGCCCTTAATACATTTGACTTATTGTAAAAAAAAAAATTCTCGCACGTGCACTTCTTAACATTAAATTTATACCTATCATCCCACAAAGCATTAAATATTCCACAACAATAACGATCATTCCCAATCCCGTCACCGTCAAAGCCAAAGACAAATCCAAGAGATAAGAACATCAAGTAATTAGCAATCTCCTGACAAATGACATACTCAAGACTCGAAGGGTGTTCGGTAAATAATTATACTTAAATCTGCGCCGTAAATCAGAGGCCACTTAGCACGTAATTAGCATAACACGGGAGGGTATTAATCATTGGGACATGCTGTTTATTGTTGGATGATATCAATTCTTAGGAGGAGCTCGTGGCTAAATAATAACAGCCGCTCGGATCGATCTTTAAGTTAAACCGTGCTTGCCTAGGACGGTCTGTGGATGGGTGACCACCCATTACATACCGAGTTTCCTCCGAGCCTCGGAAAGCACGTTAAGCCGTTGGTCCCGGCTGTCATTTGTAGATCTTTGACAGTCTTTACGTGTAGTCAGAAGGCAGAAAGTCTGACAACCAGTCTTACCAAGGGGTATCGTATTACCTAGTACTAACAGGGTTGTGGAGGTGAGATAGGCAGTCGCTCCATGTAAAATACTGGTATTCAGCTGCATCCGATTAGACTGGAAGCCGACCCTAACATAGTTGGAAAAAGGCTAGGCAGATGATGATATCAATTCCTAGGATGGAGAAACCGTTCTTCTTCTTACCGTCATTGTGAGTTTGCCTGAAACTTTTATAGGGCTATGAGGAACAGGGTGTAAATTTCTTCATCCCCCATAGAAAAGGAAGGATCCTCTGACCAGACGGGTGTTGTGTCTGGTTCTGCCCGAAAGTTGTTGTCGGGTTTTTCTATATGGTCTTAAGTCGTGGAGCACTTTAATATAGCCATTTAAATTACATTTGAAAATTGTTTTTGTGAAGCTTAATGTGTTTTTTCTGAAATAAAAAAAATTGACAATTTGATGTTAGTTCTTCATTTGTGGCATAGATGGCGCTGTTGTACTTATTGTACTCTATTGCTGTAGTGCTTTTTGTAGAGGCGCTACATCTGTATGCTACAATAATAGTTTACTGATATCCCCTTGAAAAAGTAAAGTTGCATAAAAGTGATCCACAAACCAATATAGCTTTTCCCAAAATTGTTTGATCAGAATTTGCTGACGTTAAAATTTAAATTATTATCTACATCACAATACAAAAAATCTTTTTAGGACTAATATTGCATTAATTGTGTATTGAATCCCGTGGCAATGGGTTGGACACAATTATAGAAAAAATCACCATGCAATAACAATAGTATCTAAGATTTTAAACTATCATGGTCACTAACATTACTATTAATACTAACGGGATATTTACCATGTAACTTCAGTTTATCCGTGATCATAGTGCTTGCAACAGCCAGCGCCGAAATATCGGGAACTCATAGAAAACAGTAAACATGGTAAATATCCCGTTAGTATTAATAGTAACAATAGTTGATATAACGGTCCCGCATGATGAGAACCTTGTGAAAGCCGAGAAAGATAAGCAAATCAAGTATCTTGACTTGGCTCACGAGGTTGGCGACATGTGGGATGTGGACTCAGCGATCATTGTGCCGATAGTTGTATCAGCCCATGGCTTAATTGCCAAGAGCCTCGACCAATATCTGAGTAGGCTCTCGTTAGGCAGCTGGATCAAGGGCTTGATTCAGAAAGCGGTACTTCTGGACACGGCTCGTATTGTTAGGAGGTTTCTCTCTTTGGAGCCCTGACCGCCGGTAGCTTGGACCCTGTTCCCGATACCGGTGGGCTACAATGTTTTATATTTTTAAATGTTTTTTATATTATTTTTTAAGGAATATTTAAAAACGTAATTTATTTGTATAGAAATTAATAAAAGAAAAAATAGTAACAATAGTATATGCATCTTTTTTATAAAAGTTTAAAATTTCGGTTTCGGATCTAATTTGAAATATGTAGCGACGATATTTTAACCCCGTTCAATATATTCTGTTGTCACAAAAGTATTGTTATAATTATTCTGAAAACTTCGGCCATAAATCAGAAGTGCTTAGCTGTTGATTAGCATACAACAAGAGGGTGTAAATCATTGCAGCACGCCCTTTCGGTGTGGGGATTGTATCAGGATGGTATACCAATACCTATGTAACATGATTTATGGTTTATCACTTTTATAAATGCTGCGGTGAGTAGTCAGGTACTCATCTGATTTTAAGTAGGCACCCAACGACAAATAAGTAGTGCATGATGTGCTTACCTGTAAGAGGTTGATACACTTGTCTGTGACTCTATCTCGTATCTTTGAAGCAGTGTATTCAATTGTTGGTGAGCCAAATAAAAAAAAAATAATTGTAATATGAAAAATAAAAATAACCTTTATTCTACCACAATTTAACAATTATTAAGACAAAACCATTAAATAATTCCAATAAATAAATATAAAATAGTAGGTTTATCACTATTAAGAATGTGAAAATAACAATCGTGTATTTGCATTGTTGAATTTTCGGAAACCTAACTTAATTCACACAAACTCCATGATTTTATCAAAATGGGGAAATCATTTAAGAATGAGATATTACCAAATATCTGTAAAGAATTAAAAAATCACAATTTTGTTTTATTATGAATAGGTAAAAAAAATAAACAAACAATATATAATGACGACATAATTTAAAAAAAATATTTACACTTACTGTACAAGAGTGCTCGAGTGCAGAGAAAAATACTTTCTCTCGTTAAAACTATAGGTACCGTGGGTATAGTTAGGAATGGCAAAAACACTAATCATTACAAAATTATTTAAAGACTTTCAATATATTCGTAAAAAGAACCATCGTTCATAACAACAATATGACGTAATAGTTATGAGTCATTTAAAACTTTCCTCTTATACTTACAACTCGTCACATAAATCCAAGTTAAGTCATTTAAGTTAGTACATGTACAACACTAATAAAAACGCACATTATAAAAACTTTCAAGTTTTATTTTCAAGCGAGTAAGACCGGTCATAAAGTAGCTTACAGACAGATATAACTTTGTCTGTTAATAATTTCTACTGCATTTAAGTCTTTTTCGTTGAATAAACAATGACTTGATTTTTGGCTCAACTGTAGTCAGGTAAAAAATCTTAATTTTTTCACGCAAAGTCGTAAATGACAATAACTTTATTTAATTTGCTCTAAAAACATTACTTTTTTACAATAATTTATTTAACAACGGATTTTTTCAAAATACCAATAGAAAACTGTGTTTAAACCAAAATACATTTCTGCCCTATTCGATAAGCCAACTAGCGTGATCATAAAACTATTACACGAACAAGTTCTCAAGTTATTAAGTGCCTAGTAGCATCATTAAGTACGATATCACTCTTGCTTCGTCATTAGAATAGGCTTAATTGCTACGCTTTACGCGCTACGGACTCGCTACGAATAATTTGCGGCGTAGCGCTACGATAAGTGCTACGTGGCTACGCAATTGGGTCAAGTGTTTTTGTTTTCCAATGTTTAATGTAATCATTTTCTGACGGGTTCGTAGTAGCAGCCGCACAGGTGTGAACTTGAAGGTTATGCTACGCTTACCGAGGTCAGTCTGTGGATGGGTGGCCATCTACTACATACAATGACCCCCTCGTGTTTCGGAGCCCGTTTAGCCGTTGGTACCGGCTGCCATTTGAAGATCTTTGACTGTCGTTACGTGTAGTCAGAAACCCGAAAATCTGAAAACCAGTCTTACCAAGGGCTGTCGTATTATTCTGTAACTGGGTTGTGGGGGTCAGATAGGCAGTCGCTTCATGTAAAATACTGGTATTCAGTTGCATGCGGTTAGACTGGTATCCGACCCCAACATAGTTGGGTAAAAGCTACGCAGATGATATAATGCACATAGTTGTGTTGCCATACGGAAGTGCAATTTAATTATGTCAGAATGCATAATAAAGTTGCACTTTAATGCTCTTGATCTACAAACCCAATTATTACAAAAGAGAGAAGTTCCCTCGACTGTGTATTCGTAAGTGTGCTTATAACTCGAGAACCACTTGACCGAATTACCTGATTTTTGCTTTTATTCATAGTCAAGTAATTATGTCATCCTCATCTGGTGTGTTTTAAGATTTTTAAGTATAGGTACCTTACCTTGCTAACATCAAACGCATAGCATAACTTCACGTTCGGCCGCTCGGGTCGATGTTTAGGTTAAGCCGCGCTTGCCTAGGTTGTTCCGTGGATGGGTGACCACCCATATATAAAGAGTTCGATCTTTGACAGTCGGTACAGATAGTCAGTGGCCCGAAAGTCAGACAACCAGTCTTACTAAGGGGTGTATTACCCATAGTGCTAACTGGGTTGTGGAGGTTAGATAGGCAGTCGCTCCATGTAAAATACTGGTATTCAGCTGCATCCGGTTAGAATGGAAGCCGACCCCAACTTAGTTGGGAAAAGGCTAGGCAGATGAGACTAAGACTGGTGAAATAATTTAACGTATTTAACTGCGTGGGTCTCAAGTTATTAAGTCTGAACTAGGTCCAATTGAATAGGCTAGTTGACTAAATTTCAAAATAATATTAAAACGTTACCTGTTTATGTATTTTATCCGAAAAATATATTATTTTTGAAAAAGTCGATCATTTACAATATTCATTTTCCGTTTTAATATGCCGATTTTTTTTTTTTTTTTATTACCGCGAAAACGCTTCAGACAGCCTGTCAACGTGAATGACGTCACGCCGTGCCAAACAAACTGAGTGTTTATGGGAGTTATCATCAATACGGTTCGTTCGAGTCTTGTTCAAATGGTAATGGTAACAGTAATGGCGTTTGTTTTTCACGGCGTGACGTCAAGATTTTTGATTAGAGTTTAATGTCACGTGACCGATTGCGTATTTTTATCGATTTTTTTTCTTTATAAATATTAATAATCCTTATTTTTATAATGAATATTTTAGACATTTTGTTTCTATAAATCATAAATGATCATCAGAAAAGCCAATCCACGATTTATTCTTAGTGGACACAAGCCTATTACTGTTATTTTACTTGTAAACTACAATGGTCATTTGTACGCTAACTATATCTGATCACAGTATATTCCCACAGCATCTCTGTCGCCGGCAGTGTTGTGAGCAATCACTCGTTTTACTGCCCTTTGTCTTCTTAAATCGTAGTGAGACAACTGGACTGTGTTCGCTGTAACGATAGCGAATTTGATATTTTTATAAAAGAAACCATGGAGTTTCTTGTCGGTTCTTCTCCATAACATGTAAAGTAACGTTTAATAAGTAACTGTATCCAAATAGATTTATGTGAAACTTTGGTTAAACAACAACACATTTGACATTTTTATGATTAACAATTTTATTAATATTACACACTAACAATTATTAAATGTGTATCATTTGAATTTGAAAAAGTTTTTCAAAATTTAGTCAAGTAAACTTGTTATTTATAAATATTTATAGACATAGGCTTCACAAATATTTAAATCCGAAACCTTTATCGGGATGTTTTTTTGGGTACGTATTACAATACCGAAATTTAAAAGACCGTATTTTAAAATACCTATGGAAGAAAACCCGAAAAATTAAACGCCGAATGATTGTTTGGTCGAAAGTTTTAAATCCCGAAAGTTCATTTCCCCGAAAGCTTAAAATCCCGAAGATCCAAGCGTATTTGGTCACAGTTCTAACCTAACCTAACCTATTTGGTCGGAGTAAACTAAATGTTCATGTGTGCAGATTCGGGGTTGCATGCTTTTGGGCATTTGGACATCGGTATTTTATGTTTCGATATAACGGCTATCGGCATTTAAAACTTTCGGTATTTTGAATTTCGTTGTTTTGGGCGTCGGTATTTCAGTCATAGTTATTATGAAATTTCGGGATTTTAATACGTACCCGATTTTTTCGTACAGTAAAGAATGAATATCAAACCGTGGCAATTATTGGACATTTTCAAACTAAACACATAACAACACATAAAAATCGATTCGTTGTTAAGGCCCGGATATCATAGGCTACATTTTAACCGACTTCAACACAAGGAGGAGTCGACTTTACCTTGTAAACCCCGAATTTAATTAGTGAGTGATTTTTAGTAGTTTGGTTTAATAATTGTAGTATACCACACAAATTCTGGTTTATGTGAAACGCTTTCACAAGCATCTAATACAGCAACCTTCACGCCACTAACAAAGGTGTCGTTATCAGATTTCCGGCTCGCTCGTAAATGTGTGTCGACAAACAGTCGTCTGCGTGTAATGTGCCGGAACAACGACTTGCTTTATACTGAGATTTGTGACCAAAGCGCTGATTAACGAGTAAAGCTGAGCTGCCGCTCATTTTAGTCGCTTCTTAATTTTCTAAGCTTAGTTTGTTCTACTTAATCATTGATAGAACAATATTGGTTAACACTGAACTTTAGTCAAACATAAAAATTATGCATCACATTTTCATTATTTTTTCTTTTTTATGTTTGGTGATGAGTTTCTGTGTGCAATTTGGAAAGAAACCTCTAAGTAAATATGAGTAAAGGCGTTTAAATTCACTAAGGAATTAAAAAAAAAAGAATTTTTCAAACATAGATCTTATTATTTTTTTTAATCTTATAAATCTAGCTGCAGATGCCCGCGATTTCATTCGCGTGGAAATTTCGATGTGTTTTTCCGGGTTGAAAAGTAGTATATGTGCTATTCTAGACTAGAATCTATCTCTGTGCCAAATTTCATTCAGATCTGTTCATCGTTCTACCGTGGTTGACAGCTACATTTTGCTGAAAGAGTCCAACAATACTGCGGATATTACATACAGGCTGACAGTAGGGTTACTAAGTAACGTTGTATAAAATATACGTGCAAATATGTGCACTATCGAATGAGTTGGGCGCTCTATCGGTGAGACAATTATTTTCAACTGGACCGTGTGAGGGGCCTCTGTCGACTCGAATCATTGTTGCCGAACAACCGCTCTATGCGAGAATGATCAAATTCTACGGATCAAAATATCAGTTTAAAATATTTTTTTGTATTTTTTTAACGTTCCGGATATTGATTAATTACTATTAATACTAACGGGATATTTACCATGTTTACTGTTTTCTATGAGTTCCCGATATTTCGGCGCTGTTGCAAGCACCATAGCACACACAGCGCCGAAATATCGGGAACTCATAGAAAACAGTAAACATGGTAAATATCCCGTTAGTATTAATAGTAATGTTAGTGACCATGATAGTTTAAAATCTTATATTGATTAATTGATTAAAAATTCATTTAAATTGTACATAATAGAAACCAACAGGCCCTCATTTCTCCTAAGAGTCATCTCAAGTAGCAAAGGAGACGCGGTTGGCAAAATCGCTTTTATAATATTGAATACGGATTTTCTCTCGGCTAATATAATTAATAAGTACAATGTGTGTAAACGTGTCTGACAAAAACAAATTATCAAACAACTTAGACCCGAGTTTTGTTCGACAAGACGGTGCAAGCTGGCTCCTAAACTGTTAATCTGTTTAAGTAGTCCCTCAGGTCGCCAGTCTACAGCGCGGGTATTGAACCAGTCAAAATACTCCATGATGTACCCGTTTACCTTCGAGATACCACAAACCACTACCACTTGTAAATCCACAATCAAGCTGAATCATTCTCGCATAAGCTTAACCAGCAAAGCCAGCTAAATGCAAATCACTGATAATCCATTAGTGTTCCCGTATTGTGCGCCGCCACTACAACAATGCACGTATGTGTAAGTGTGTATTGTGTACACTGTAGTGCAGGGGCAGTGACGAGCTCTCAGGGGTTCGGTAATTGGTACATAATTTATTTGTTTTTATTTATTTATTTATCCTAGTAAGCACTTAATACTTTTTTTTATCTAGCCATGTTCGCCCAGCAAACGAGATCAGTTCGGCATACTACCTTCGCCGCGGTCTACCTCGACGGCCATATTGCAAGATAATGCCAGGATAGAGAGGTTTGGAAGGAGAAAGGGAAAGCCTTCGCCCAAATGGGACACTCAAATAGCCTAACAAAAAACAAAAGTAGATTATTGAAAGTTTTATTTTGAGTTTCTGACTAAAATCTAAATGGTCAAACGTGAGCCTTTCATTAAATATCGATGCCAATCTAAACTGAGTCGGCCCCCGAATTCGGCATTGAGGTGTAATTCAGACAATAGAACACGCAGGAGACGAAATCAAGTTAAATTCGTGAAACATTACATTTATACTCCAGATCAGGAGTCATTTATAATATTCTACCTAAGTAGGTTATGTTTACTAGTTATGGTGGTAAACCACGTGGTATTAAACAAAAAGCTATATGTCTGTTAATGTAAAAAGCCTCGTACAAAATACAATAAGGCCAGCAAAATACACCCACTTTGCGAACACAATTTAATTAATTAAAATAAAACTGAATAACAAAATGAAACCTGCTGCGTTATCTGAAACTGGCTGATCGCATCATGACAGTGGAACTATTCAGTTTTTAATTAAATTTAAATTAAACGCGTTAACTGCAGACGTGTGTTAAGCGTGTACTAATTAGATTGAAGTGGTAACAGTCGGGTGGATGAAAAATTCTTATGTTATTTTCGGTTTGTCTGAGTTTTTGAAGCGCTGCAGCGCTGGATAATGTGTGTGTGTGTGTTTTTAATGTTGTTATTTGTGTTACAACAACGTAGTTACCTATGCAGTAAATTAACAACTAGCAGTGTATGTTTTTGTTAGTTTTAATGAGTTACATAAGAACAAATATTAATTATTAGATACCGTTACAAAAAAGAAAAAGAAAGTGTGTAGTTCAATTTCTAATATTGTTTCAATATCCATACTAGATGTTGATGATATTTTCTATCGCTGCGATGTTTATTATTTAGTAATTGCAATGTATTTTATACTATTTACATGCACAATCGGTAATCAAAAGGTTTTGTTATAAACAAAGATGATTTTGGTTTACAAAAACATTGAGAGTCAAAAAAAAATCGATTCATAATGATGGTAAGGACTATTACTATATACTCCTTTTCATTATAACTCCAAGGTTACCTATAGCTAATTAGTTAGTTACTTCACAATCCACGAAAACGTATTGCAAAAAACCAGCCGCTTTTAACCGCTGCAGCCGCTTCAAACCCTCAACACAAGTAACCTAATAGTTGCACACTATCAATTAAAATAGGGGGCTGCAACGCTCAGTAATGAAACTGTAATGACGTTAGCTAGTCATCAGCGAATGATTGCGCGCTGATGACTTGGTGAAACGCCGTCAATAATCTTTTTAGAGAGCTTTCTATTAGGGTGTAATGGATATATGAGCTTGCAGTTTTTGATTGGGTCTTTATAGACACTACTTTTTTTATTAGTTTGATGAGATGTACTCTCATAATCCGTCAGTTGTTTCTGATCCAAGCTAGCAAGTTACGTTAGGCGGGTAATTATAGTTACACATAACGGGTGTAAATAGACCCTTAACATAGCCGAAAGACACTTGTTCTCCCCGTCTTTGCGATCATTTTTTTGTTCTAGACCATTTCGGAGAACCTTAACTAGTAACTAAGTAACTAGTACGGGGATATGAGGAATCAAAGTTCCAACTATTTCACAAGTTTTTTTTTATACATGTTTTTAATGTAAGATTTTTTACTTTACACACCTCCGGGACCCCCGTACTATTCGATCCATCCATCAGCACAATGCTTTGAGTGCTTTCCATCGAGTCCTACCGTAAAACGTGATTTTTCACCCCAAAAAAAAAGTCGATTCCCAGCAATAATTTTTGCGTAGAGTTAGTTTGATGTACAGAATGATTGGTTGACGGCTTCGTGAACAAAGGTTGTCCCCCTTTTTACACATGGGTTAGCCAGAGATGTACCTAATGTCACCCACATTTCGTCAGATATGTTTAAATATCCCATGTAATAGAGGATGAATTTTGCGTAAAAATACTTATTTTAATGTACAGAATGCTTGGTTGACGGCTATGTGAAGGGTCTGTTTACACCCTGTATATAACAAACAAACTAATATAGTAAAACTCGAACTACCAATTTTCAAGTAAAACTTAAGATTTACTTTTGATGGTAAAATTCCGAACTATTCTGTTATCATCGTTCATTCCGAACTTTTAACCCCATATACTTGGCAAATCGAAAAATAGACAGAAAACAAATATACCGAATGATAATAATCGATCCATCTCAGAAGACCTCAATGGACTTGAATAAGCCTTCACCCAGCAGTCATCTCTTGAATATCGTAATCGCTTAGTTGAATTGATTATTTTATTTTTGAATTGTTTTTTACTATAGACACTTTTAACGTACACATCTGCCTTCACCCAGCAGTCATCTCTTGGTTGCCACGGCTTAGTTGAATTGATTATTTTATTTTTGAATTGTTTTTACTATGGACACTTTTAACGTTGTGTACGTTAAAAGTCTTGCTACGTCGTTCTCACATAATGTACCATCTCAACATGAATGATGGAACCAAGGGTTTGTAAAAGTATTCTGATTTAAAAGAGTGTCCATGGAATTTCTTGCCCGTTCTACTCCATAGAGACGTTAGGGAATGGGCAACTACAGTACTTTCACAGTTTTTATCCCTTGTGACTGGAACTGTAGCTATTGTTGTCTTTGTTTCGACAATTCAAATGTGCCTGTGGCCTACTTGAAATAAATGCTTTGGTATTGATTTTGAGTGGAATCATCATCATCATCATCATCATCATTTCAGCCGAAAGACGTCTACTGCTGGACATATGCCTCCCCCAAGAGGAGGAGTGAAAAAAAAAAAGAGAAAAAAGAAGAAAAAAAAAAAAGAGAAAAAAGAAGAAAAAAAAAAAAGAACCATTTCTGCTACCCCTGAATAAAAACTATAGGAAAAAAAAGTAGGATCTGAGATAGATCTAGGATCAAAGTTCGAGCGAATCTGTTTGTTCTAGGCAAGCGTGCTCCACCCTAAGCCGCGTCATCGCTCACATAGGTGAGTTGCGGCCAAACGCAAGCCCATTTATTATGAAATTCATTTATTCTGGTATTTACACCCATCGTCATTTATCACAGTATAATCACACTTCGGATGGCCGATGGGGCCGAAAAGTTCTGGAGTGGCGACCGCGAACCGGAAGACGCTGCGTTGGAGGGCCTCCCACTAGGTGGACCGATGACCTCGTAAAGGTTGCAGGGATCCGCTGGATGCGAGACGCACGGGACCGGTCAATGTGGCGACACTTGGGGGAGGCCTATGTCCAGCAGTGGACGTCTTTCGGCTGAAATGATGATGATGATGATGAATCACACTTCAAACAAATATTTATTGCAAACATACTTACTAATTTTGAGAAAATAAAATAAATTACAATACGCATAAAATTGACTCAAATACAATGACACAATTAAAATTCACTCAAAACACTCTCTCTCTCTCTCTCTATTAGTATTTAAAAAAATAGAATTAAAAAAAAAGTCATTAATATTAATAGTTGCTTTCAGTCAATCAAAAACTTTTATGTACCCATCATTAATTTCAAAACTATCAATATCTTAAGTAACTCAAAAAATCTATACTTACAAACAATACTAACGACATAATGATTTTAAAATTACAATAGAGGAAGTAATAGCTTATTTCTCACCCTTAATTTAAAACTCAACTTATGATACTTTCATTTATATCTGCCAAACGAAATTGATCTTTAAATTTAAAACAATAAGGTTCTATCACTTGGTGTTAATGTAATAATGACTTTATTTCGTGTTAACTTTGAATGTACGTAATGATTGGATATCGAGTTGCTATTATTATCGGCACTTTAAATTAAGTTCTTCAAATGAAAATTACAGGTTAGGTATTTTCTGGAATTGACTCATAATGAAGATATTCATTACCTTCTTTGATACTTTTGGTTTCATTATTAGTGGTAACATAACATCACGCCTGTAATCTCCGAAGGGTTAGCGTTTAGTTAGGTTAGGTAACGGGCAGAGCCAACCCAATAGTACACCTATATTTCGCCAGTTTTGTTTTAGTACCATGTAATAGGGGGCGAGCCTAATTACCATCAACAGGGCACATATCCAGACCCTTTGGCTGCTACTGAGAAATTCCTGATGGAAAAACCCAATAACACTTTTCCCCGACCTGGAAATCGAACACGGGAGCTCGTGCTTGCGGCCACTAGACCACCGAGAGAGTCCGTGGTATTTATCCCACACGATCCGGAGTCATCGCCCCTATAGGCGTCAAGTTCATCCCACAAGCTTTGTCTTCCGCGATCACGTTGGACGTTTTCAGGGATCCATGTTGTGGTGATCTTGGCCAACAATGCATCTTCTATAAGGCACACGTCTCTGGCCCAGTTTCACTTGAGCTTGGTCGTTTTTTTGCATTACACCCGTAATTTATGACTTGGAGTACGTTTTTTATTGTGTAAATTTAATTTTTTTTTTGATTGTTGTGTGCACTTTATCATCTGCCAAGCCTTTTCCCAACTAAGTTGGGGTTGGTTTCCAGTCCAACTGGATGCTGCTGAATACCAGTATTTTACATGGAGCGACTGCCTATCTGACCTCCACAACCCAGTTAATACTGGGTAATACGATAGATATGACTGGTTGTCAAACTTTCAGACCACTTGCGATCTGTAACGATTGTCAAAGATCTACAAATGACAGCCGGGACCAACGACTTAACTTGCTTTCCGAGGCACGGAGGAAACTCGATATGTAATGGCTCGTCACCCACTCACGGACCAACCCAGGCAAGCACGGCTTGACTTGAAGATCAACCCGAGTGGCTGTTATTATTTAGCCACGAGCCCCTCATATGCACTTAACTCATAATTATGTACAAGGTTGAATACAGAAGAGGATTTTTTTGAAGATCTACTGAATCAAAGCGTTTTGTCTCAAGTATCTCTCATTTTCTCCATAACCATAAAATCGTGACAGATGCATACCGCGTTACGGACATCTTGAAGTCCCATCATCATGGGCTTTCTTATAAGGAAGGTGCCCCTAACAATAAATTGTGTAAGGCCTGTAAGTGGGTGAAACAAGCGGCCGCATTATTGAGGCAAATTGTGAACAGGAGTGACGAAGATGTGTGGAGAATGGAAGAGTTTTCGAAATGATTGTGATGTTTTCCTCAGTTTCGAAAAAAGTGTATAAATGATGTTTTGACCATATTCTGTTAGTCATGATTTGATGATATGCTGTTAGTCATGATTTGATGTTAATATTTCAGGCAACAAATCATTACCGTTCGGAAACTTGACTGGACTTTTTTTTAATTTTGTATCCCGTATTTGAAATTAATTCAAATATAAAATAAAATGGATACAAAATTTAAAAAAAATTACTGACAAATTATCATAGACCAATAGAAACCTACCAACCAACCTAGTATACCTACCAACTAATTAGTGAATGAATTATAAATCATTTAGAATAGGAAAACTAGTAAATCATGTCCATCTGGCATCATTTCTGGAATTATTAATTAATCATAATATGAAATAAAGTCTTTTACGTAAATTATTCTATTTAAAAATTACCTACATCCATTATTATTGTACGAAACTTGCAAAAAGTAGTCCCTATTATGTGCTCATTTTATGCCGTATCCAGATATCTCTACCAGCTATTATATCTGCAAGTGACACCCAGTAGGTAAGCGTCTCAAGAAGGCAACTCAGTAATCTTCGGAATGCGACCCCCGGCCTGTAATACAGTCGCCTCCCCTGGCTTGCTGTTCGGGGATAAGGCGGTAACACGTGTACGAAGATTCGGAAATAGACCTTGTTAAATTGCTAAATCAAAGGGTGACAAAATATATTTTTTTAATTAGCCGTTGCATTTATGGTACAAAAATCATATTGTCACGAATTGAAATTAAGTAATGCTACCTAAAAGTATACTAAACCATTTTAATGTTTCTGAAAATCGTTGAAAGTTGATGTGGGACATAATAATAAATAGGTGGACAAAGTCTTGTTAAGTATTAAATCATAGTACCTACATATTTCTAATCTAAAAAGACATCAAAATTACTGCATCGATTTTGTACGATTCACTATTGAGATGACGCAGACGATATTAATAAACAGTTCGAACTATAATACTATATACATATACAAGGTGTAACATAATAAATCCAAATCCTACCGTGTGGTCTCTCGGACAATGAAACTGAACAACTTTTGTTCTAAGAGTTCTAGAAATTCTCAAAAAAAAAAATTGACGCGATCCGCTGATTAACATGTATGGTAAAACTAAAAAAAAGTTATGAATTTCCAAAAGTCATAAAACAAAAGCTGTTTAGATTCATGGTCTGAGAGACCACACGAGAGGTCTTGCGTTTATTATGTTACACTCTGTATAGCAATTAAGGACAGAAGAAATATTAATAAGAGTCTATTCAGAAAAAAGAAACCATCAAAACAGCCTAATCACAACATCACACAAAAAATACTCGAAAGACAATCTTCGAAAAGTCACGTACAACTTTCTCCATTCGCCCCCCTTAAGAAAGCTAAAAGTAGAGAATTCATTAGGTCGTTTCGTCCCACTCGAAGCCACTTGCACTTTTGATTGAGGAAATAAATGCCCCAAGACATCGGCTAATTCAAGAGGCTGGTGGGACCAAATTGCCCCGATTGTTCTCTGACAATGTGACAGTAATGCTTTCGTAGGTTGTTTATGTTTTTAATATTGGTAAAGCAAGAAAGAAAAAAGATTTATTTAGCACAGATAGACACAACATATTCTGCAAGTTAAACACAGGAAATGTGCGGAAAAAAGAAATAAAAACAGACATTACAGGTACATTGGTTTTTTCTTTTTTCGTCATTGTATGCAATGTGTTCGTAATTGGAATTTATTCAGATTTTTTGTTTCACTCCGTCGTTGGTCCAGTGGTCGCAAGCGGTGGTCTAAAGTCTTGATTAAGTTCAATTTTCACATCGGACAAAAAAGGAAATTATAATTTTCATATCGAAATTTTCCGCTTGCAATTTGTAGTCTGGCGTTCTGTCCAGTTGATGGCAATAAGCTCACTTCTATCACATGAAATATAAAAAGTATAACTGGCAAAATGTAGCTATACATAGGTAAACTATAGGTAAACATTTTTTTTATTTTTATTTTATTTATTTGGGACAAAAAACAGTTATGCGTTACAATATTAATATTTAGCTTATGCAAAATAGTAAACAAACGCATAATAATAAAAACGGATACAGAAAGGGATAGTATGAAAATAAAAATAAACCAGAAAGTACACACTAACCAACTCTGGACAGCAGCGCTTCCCGTCCAGATTTAGTCTGTAGTCACCAATCAAATCACAACATATCATCAGCAAGAAGCCGTCATCGTTAAGGATGACCAGCAAGTAATACAATAGCCAATTTTCTAAATTTGTACTGATTATGAGCAAGCATAGACGTAATTTTATGTTGATATAAATGTGATTAATTCAATAACTTCACCGAAATCCCAAACAATTGATTAAAGTCCCCTATGACATTAATAGTTTTCAATTTGCAAATTATATTCACGCTATTATCCCCCGGGCTATCAACACGAGTGCGCTCATAAATGGAGCTTCGGAAGGAATCACCTGCTTTGAATAAACGATCGATTTCCCGTACATGCGTCGTAAAGACAAATCTTTACTTGAAGTAGGAACACAGGAATATTGTGAGCAACAGATGCTGGCAGAGAATGATGTGGAGTTTTTGAAGAAAATTGACTAAGATACTCAATTATTTATTGCAATAATGAAATAATGAAAGTATGTATTGCGTTTTGTCTTATTTTATTTATTTTTCTAATTTTTTTTTTTTTTTGTTTTGTATACCTTATGCTATTAAATGATCCAACTGATGATTGAAATAAATTGAATTGAATTGAATTTCAGATAGATAGGCTGACAGAAGAAACATTGCTAAGATTTGCTACAGACCAAAGAACTCAAATTCTCGAGAAATGGTTGTTCATGTTCACACACACACACACACATACACACATGCGCACACACTGGCGAACGTTCGCGGGTGTGCATACATAAACTTAAAAGTAGTGTAATAAATTTAGGCAAATACATTTTTTAGAGTTAAGCTAATTTAATGTAATCTAGTTAAGGGAGTTCGGCTTTACACTTAAAAGGAGAAGTCAACCCCAATATTGTTAAAACTAATTCTGTTATCGAATAAAACATTTTTTTTTTTTTTTTTTTTTTTTCATTTTCATGTTATGTTAGCCATTTTTGTATGCCGAACTTAGTACTGACTTTTTATTTTAAAATCAAAAATGTTTGTTTCGCATAGACCTACTCATGGGCAGTTATAAAACGTCGAGAAAAGGTGCACGGTTTGGGTTGGTCATTTCCTATGGAGAAGAACTGGTAAGAAACTCCATTTGCCATTGATGTCCAAATTAAACTCAGAAATTAGATACAACGATTTAGAAAAAGTTAAAATAATATTGAGACTCTGGTTACCTATACACAAACATGTAGGTACTCGATAAGACCCCGGCAATCATGACACCATCAAATTACTTAAAGTAAGTTTTATAAAAAAAGGCAAAAAGGCTGCCAGTCTCAAAGGGGATTGGGCGTCTCACGTGAGCCGCATAACGACCGCTGGGCAAAGGTCTCAATACGATGAATGCCTGAGGATGGACGGCGCCGCCGAGGCCGGCCTAGAATGAGGTGGCGAGATGATCTAGACGCGCATCACGAAGGCTGGTTCGAGGTGGCGCAGGAGAAGAGTACCTGGAAGGACCCTTTGCCCAGCAGTGGGACATAAAAGGCTAATAAAAAAAAGGTTTATATAACAGTGGAATAACTTAGAAAAATTATGGCCTGGCTCATAGAACATCACAAATTATACTTCTTCTTAGCGTGTCGATGGCAAATTTCTATCAGATACTATATTTGGCCCAAAACTCAGCTACGCAAATTCCGCTCGCTGATGCAGTCATAAGATCGTCAAGTGTGCAGGTTTTAGGGCATGCAGCGCAAGATCGAAGATGGGCCATTGTCTGTGGAGACACGCTGCATACACATTTGAGATCTGAGCCGTCCATGAACAAAAAAAATAAAAAAAAAACAAATTATACTAGCGTAAACTTTCCCACAAAGACTACTCCAAAAATCGTAGCAACATGACACACAAGAACACAGTGTCGCTAGCTGGAAAACCGCGTAAACCTTCCATACGGGATCAAGAAAAGCATAAAGGAGAGATGTGGAGCAATACCCATAAAGATTTTATTGTGCCCCGGGAACCATGTGACGTATTACGATGAATGTAAAATATTCACGGTTCAGATGGATTATGAGACAATGGGTAATGATTTCGGATATGTTTTCGATCGGAGTTTTCAAGATGGCGCCTTTTTGTGATGAGATGAGATTGTTTAGCATATGGAGGTGCAGAGGTGTTACTGCATCTTTGTAGTTCTTTTGTTTTAATAGAAAAAGTTGAATAAAATATCATGACAGGTAACATTATAAAGTAACTAGGAAACTTCGACCGCGTGGAGTTCTGTAATTGTCAATAAAAAAGTATACTGTGCGTTAAGGCAGGTTATAAAACTATCTTGGACCAAATTTCATCGAGACCTGTTCCGTAGTTTTTGCGTGAAAGTGTAACAAACATCCATCCATCCGTCCTTACAAATTTTCGCATTTATAATAGAAGAATTATAGCATTTATATGAAACGGTAAGATTTTACATTATGTCAAAATCTCTGGAACATAGCCCTTACACAAACATATTGCGGACGCGGTTTCGGACTCTCTCTACCCACGGAAGTATCTGTCCGTGTCCGGTGTCCGCAGCCAGTCCACAATATATTTCCGGACAGGTTTTGTCCAAACTTTAAATTAATCCTTTGTTCTGAGTATGCACCGTGTTTGGTAAATGAATTGGTAATGGACAAATGGTAGTCTTTTTTCATATAGGACCTTTGATAAAGTATTTGGGAAAACCTGAAATAAATAGAAGCCTACTTTGTCCCAATGCTGGGCAAAGGCCTCCCCCACATCTTGTATAGTAAAAAAAAAATGCCAACGGGAAAAGCCCCGTCCTTAACTCAAAAGAAAAACATTCGCCTTTTTGTTACAATATATATCACCTCTCAAAATCACAGCCACATTCATCAGCATTCATCCCACACAAATTCACGACACATCAAAGCTACTCGTAACTGAAACTTCTTCATTGGTCATTACAATAACCGCCCTTACTGCCTTCATAATAAAGTCCTCGAACTGTAACCCAGAACACCTTGACCCCTCTGTTCGGTAAATTTGTTCGGACGCTCATAAATATTGACCACTGTAAAGGGTTCTGGCTATTGTGGCCACAAGGTTCATTTAAGGGGGCGCTTGGCTGGACATCGTATTTAGATGTTAAGGGTATGGTTTGCATAATTCAGGGGCAGATGCTCCTGGTTTTCTTTGAAGAAGTTTATTTTTGTTTGTAGTTAGTTCTTGGTTGTTAGAGTAGTGTTTTGAATTTAATAAACGGCTTGTTTGTAAAGGGATCTGACCAGTATTGCAGCTGGTACACCTCCTTTTCTTTTGCGTTCCGTTCAACACGTAACTCACTCTCATGTGTTTCCCCGAACGGGTAGGCAGAGGTGTACCTAATAGTACATTTCGCTGTATGTGTTTAAGTTCCATGTGTGTACTTTGAGTTGAACAGTATCCGGTAAAATACTCATCATCATCTGCCTAGCCTTTTCCCAACTATGTTAGGGTCGGCTTCCACTCTAACCGGATGCAGCTGTATACCAGTATTTTACATGGAGCGACTGCCTATCTGACCTCCACAACCCAGTTAGTACTAGGTAATACGATACCCCTTGGTAACACTGGTTGTTAGACTTTTTGGGCCACTGACTACCTGTAACGACTGTCAAATATCTACAAATGACAGCTGGGACCAACGGCTTAACGGGCTTTCCGAGGCACGGAGGAAATTCAGTATGAAATGGGTGGTCACCTATCCACAGACCAACCTAGGCAAGCACGGCTTAACCTAAAGATCGATCCGAGCAGCTGTTATTATTTAGCCACGAGCTCCTCCGGCTCTTATCCGGGAAAATAATGTGATTCCGAAACGATCTTAATTCATATTTACAAACACTGGTCTTTGTTTCCAGAATTCCCATTCTGTTTTCCAAAATTATTTGTATCAGATCAGATCCATTAACATTTTCAAAACAAAATAAAAAAACACTGGTATTGGTACCTTACCAAAAGAAACCCAATCAACGTTTAAAAAATAGCAAACAATCAACAAAAAAATCGTCCCATTACACCCAATACCACTCTCCCTAATCAGTTCCAATAGGGCAGTAGAAAAACCTTGGAGAGTAGGAACCATTAATACGTTTGGCCACATTTGTCTGTCTGTCAGCCCAATAAATAAGACGAGAGGTATGGCTGGCCAATCTCGTCTGTGACCTATCTTGACGCATCAGGGACGATCGATGGAGACGGGTGAAAGAATGGGTTGGTATAGAGTTGTTAAAACCCCTTTTTAGGTGCAGTTAATCCAGTACAGGCTGATTACAGTCGGGACTCTGGACACTGCATTCTGACAGGCAATGAAATATCTGTCTTTGGAGGTATACAGGAGTGCCGAATGATACTCGACAGTATACTTCTCAATATTTATATTGTGCTAAGCGCAAGCGATGGTCTACAGAGATAAAAGGAAGTTATAGTAACAATAGAAAATACTTAGAGTGAGGAAGAATATGAATCAAAGATGAAGGTGAAGGCGAGAATGATAAGTGATTTTATGATAGGCAATTATGGCAGTAATTAGGCAATTAGGACTAAACAACTATTAGACTTTAGTAAAAATCGCTACCGTGTCCATATAGAAAAGTTTTGCTCAGGCTTTGCTCTGTTAGTTATGTAATAACTTTGCACATAGATTTAATTTGATACGAGAACGTTGCAAGACAGACCTGTAATTATTATAGAAATTCCTTATTTATCCATATTCCTAATGTCTGCTAAAATTTTACAAATTAAACGCGGAAACATTTAACAACTGTAGGAGGTATTATCTCCTCTATACACATCCTTCTGATGTAAAACATTCATCGGAACTGTTCAGGATCATTACTCTTTGCCCTCGTTGTCTTTATTTCAGTTTATTTCACCGATGGCAAGACTTTTTCAGGAGTCTTTATTTGGGATCTTTCTTTGTTTTTATCTGGAAGAACTTATGTATATTCATAGTTTCAGTCACAGATTGAAAAGATTCATTGTGTTTAATTCGCTATCTGCCTTTATCGAGTGGTTAGTGCCTAACCTGATGTCACAGTTATTTTGCAGCCCATGAGCTTCAGACTTGGCTTATCATACAGTCGAGAAATATCTCTCAGGCATGCGGGTTTCCTCAGGATGTATCGAATGATTTGCTATGTATCGAGTGAAATAAATAAATTTGTTAAACTTATACTGAAACTTACGGAATATCTTCCTTGATTGTTCGTAATTTTGAGCTCCCTACGTTTCGACGTAGTTACAAGTGCCATGATCGCGGGTTGTCTAGAATTCTCTAGACAATCCGCGATCGCAGGTGAGTAGACAAATTTGTCTACCCTCTTTCTTTAAAACAGTGTTTAATTAATTTTTTGTTAATATTTTTTTCAGAATCTTCATTATTTTGTCATTAACTAAGCAGTGGAGTCATAATGTCCATTCCATTCAAAATACTTTTCAAATTCAAATTCTTCATTAATTAGCCATTTCGACTAGTTGGTTCATCTGGCATTGAGTGTAAATAATGTAAATAAAAAAATCTCTAACCGCCTCACTTATTTTTTGACTGGTAACAAAACAACTAATATTTAATTATATCTGTCAACACATTAAAAAATAAATTTCATTTCTATTTAAAAAGAAAGTCTGACACCTTTAATTAGCTCGTGAACTGCTCGCCCTAAGGATTAAACATAATTACTTTTGTGTCAGCTTATACCCAGGAGGATGAACACTCATTTTGCATAGCGTCTTCATTTAGCTTGCAAACCTACACTATAATTGTTTGGAGGGCAATTTCATGTTTATTAGTTTTTATTTTTTTTTTGTAAAATTTTTGCTGGGGTTTATGGTTGTTCAATTTAAGCCTTAAAAATTACAGCGTATATTTCTAGGTTAAAGGTGAAAGCCACTGAACTTAATATAACATCACACTTGTAATCCACGAGGGAATGAGTAGAGATGTACTGTATGTATTGTAATACAATCCCCATTTCGCCAGATATGTTTTAGTTCGATGTAATAGCGTACAGTTCGAATGTTAGAACTTTACGCTATTATAACGTTTTTACTGACTAATGACTACGATAAGGGATTTTCGTTTTATTTTTTACTTTGGTACTCTAAAAGCAATGGCGCGATGTATCCTAGGCGTCAAACTAAATAACCGACCATGTACGCAACACCACTGCGCTCCAAAACACAAATTACTGACGTTGCTCAAAAAGGTGCTAAAGCTAAGTTAAGCTAAAGTGGGACGGGGATGGCCATGTCTGCCGTATGCACGACAAACTGGGGGCCAAAATAACCACGATGCGGAGCCCTGACACAGCCAGAAGGTGACGCGGTAGATGTCGCAAGATGGCGGGACGAGCTGGACAAAACCAATGACCAGTGGTCCACATTAGCCCTGGATCGAAGGATTATTGGGGAGAGACCTTTGACCAGCAGTAGGATGACACAGGCTAACTGTAACTCTAAATTACAATGCGACATTAAATCTCAAGTGAATAATTTCAACTAAGTTTTGTAGGGCCTAATTACTTAAGTTAAGGGCTAGGTACCTGCCCCCGTAGCATGACCACCGTAGACAAGAATTTCTTTGACGGAAGAATCGACAAAATGACAGATAGTGCAAAGAAATCTGTCATTGTGTCGACTCAATCTGTCATTTCATTTCAATCCTTGTCTACGGTGGTCATGCTACGGGGGCTGCTGCGAGACTGTTCGAAATTGTTCGATTTCCCATCCCAAAAAAAAAGGGCTAGTCACCAACGTTTCGTCAAAGAAGTACTTTTAATGCACCCAATACTGATTCATAAGTACCATATAAATCCCTGCAAAACTTTCAAAATCACTCACTGTAACTACAACTACTGAACCGAGAACAATCTCACTAACGTTCATCGATAAACGTATAACAGTGACTGCTGTCAGTCTGTCAGCACTAACGAGGATATGTAGAGCGTCTTCAAACGTAGCAATCAGAACACCGATGTCGTTTATTGAAATCTCAGCCCTTATAGCACAGAGTAGGGAATGCTGTCAGAGGCTGTTTTGGTATGTACTTCTTTTAAGTCATGATTCTACTGAAGTTGCTAGTGCATTTTAAGAAGGCTGCATTATATTTTCTGTTATTTGTTAGAGAAATATAATGCTGCATGTATTTTCGCGCTGTCAGTTAACATTTTTGAAATTCTCTGTGGATATTGTTTAGAAAAAAAAACAAGATGGCAGACCTAGTTCCGATAAAAGTCATACGTCAAAAGAACGACTTATAATAGACGTCAGATTCTCCGGATCCCGAGCTAAAAAGAAAAAAATTGTACTGTAAATACGGATATTTCAATCTTTAATACTATTCTCAACCCAAATCTATATTCAAAGTCTTCTTCAAATGGCTTAGCTAGCATAACATAGCATAGCATAGCATCGATCTAAAACACAACACTAAAGTCCAATTCAAAATATAATTTTACAGAAACGTTAAAAACCAAAAACAGGAAAAATAATGTCTCTGCATCAAACTACTCTGTGCCCGAAGATGATTGTCACCGATAGAGGGCGCCAGTTCGTAAAGTTTTACGATCACTTCCGTCACGACACAGCCTCTTAGTAATCTGCACTACTAGGGGAACACCCTATAGACGTATACTAGTAGTTCCCCTAATAAGAAACTAGAAGTGCGGTTATGTCTCACTCTATATGAATCTGTTCCATCTTTGAATCAATATATCGAATCTTAATGGAATTTCGAAGGGTGTTCGGTTATGGTCCATAATGCTAGTCTATGAATGAGATCGTAATCTTCTAAATTTGAATAATATCCGTTCGGAAACGTAATCGGTAAACTGCATCTTCAATATTGCTGGATTGTATTCAGTAGATTGCAGGAAACGTTTGATTGTGGAACCAAAATATTTGTCATTTTTGCCTATACAACGTGTAACAGAATAAACGCAAGACCTCTCGTGTGGTGTCTCAGACCATGAAACTGAACAACTTTTGTTCTATGACTTTTGGAATTTCATAACTTTTTTTTTAGTTTTACCATACATGTGGATCAGCTGATTGCGTCCGTTCCTATAGAAAGTTTTTTTTTTTTGCGGATTTCAAGAACTCGTAGAACAAAAGTTGTTCAATTTAATGGTCTGAGACACCACACGAGAGGTCTTGCGTTTATTCTGTTACACGTTGTATATTTTCTATACCCATAATTGTAAGATTCGCTTTTTTATTCGATTAATGAAATTATCGCCTTTTGGTATCAAAGGTTCTCCTAGTTTTAAGGTGCCTTTTGTTTGTTTCAATGACAATAAACGCACGATTCTTTCTTTCTTTCAAAATGCAATTAACTCAGCCGATTACAACCCACTGCTGGGCATGAAACTCTCCGAATTGCGCCAAAATACCTTATCTCAACCACCATTAACACCTTAAATAAATTTAAATTTATTATTTCCTTTTAAATTTCCCTCCCGCACACATGACGTGGAGTTGCGGACACCAGCCCATTATACAATACAATACAACCACCTTAAATAAAATTAAGCGAATTATTTAAACTCTCATGCTTTTATTTTCACAATTAGGTAAAACGAAGCTTCAATGTTTTCGAAACTTTTAGTTTTTCATAGATACAACCATAAAGATTTCGACTACGCCTCATAAAGTCTATTAGAACCATAAACTCCACGTCAACAAAAAGCCACATGCATTTACTTTAGCTTAAATAACAGTAGTTCTAAAGCATAACAAACCAGGGTGTGGTTGCCGCACCCACTAAACTGTATAAATGGCGTTTAAATTCCTACACGATGAGTCTGTGACGTCACTCGTTATGATGCAGGCATTAGTTTTGCTGTATCCACCCGTCCGTCATCGTGTAAAGTAACCATGGAGGATGGCTATTTTTTTTAAAAGAAAAAATAAACACTCGTTTGAGAAAAAAATGTTCAGTTTTGCCAAAGAGAGTTCGTTGTGTCATTTACGCCTAACAAATCAATTTTATTTCACTTTTATTCAGTGATCCATCTTTTATATTTCAATACAGGTATTATGTTTTATGTACCTGTAATTTTCACAGCTAAAGAGACCCTTAAAACCACAATATAGCACTGCTTTGTAATAGGATATATTCCAATTTCAATTCGAAAGTCATAATTAGTGTTAATTTTTATAACGCTATATATGTGATTAAAAAATAAATGAAATCATTTATTTAACAGATCATACAATCCAATTAGTTGGTAATAATACATACACATCGTAAACACTAGTGTTAGTACATAATTATATTTGGAAAATATTGGTAATAATGTCAAAAAATAACACAACAAACAACAACTACATACATTAAACAACAACGACACGACAACAACATACACGACGACGACGACGTTTAATATACATTTTTATATTACAACTGTTAAATATCCGTATTCCAACAAAGATTGGTCACCCTACATATCAAGGTGATGAATGCAATCGCTGCATCGAACAAAGGTTGTTTTCGCATTTAATAAAGCTTCAAAAGCGCTTCAGATTTACAGGAAATAATGCAAGAAAAATATAAATTCTACTACAATCTAATATCATTCAAGGACATTAAAAACTGCATTATCAAGGTGAAGTAAGATTGTTTGTTATTTTGATGACCGCTTTCAAGCGCTGCAGCAGCTTTTCTTTACCTTTGCTTGCCGCGCCCAGAAAAACATTTTACAAATGGCGCATAATTAGTGACGTCATTTGACAGGTGCATTACTATGGTTTCAGTCTTGTCTTTAACGCCTAGACAGTATATTAAGCCGACACGGTAATGTACGGGTGGAAAACCTTTGTGTTTTTGAAAATGTCGTTGTTTTTGATGTTGCAGTAGTAAGTATAGTAGTCATGTATGTATGCGGGACTGTTCGAAAGAGATACCGTGGCCCTGAAACACAAAGGGCAAAGAAGGAACATGGATGGGTTTTAGTCAGTACAAGTCTGACACTCCCTTCCACTCCGCCCAGAGTGGGGGGGGGGGGTCATTTGATGATGTCCCATCCGAAAAAAAAAAGAAAGTAGTCATGTATGTTTTTTATGATTGGTTTGCTGAACCCAAACTTTCGTGCCATATCATCCTTTACACAATCCATCCATCGTTTCTTTGGTCTTCCTCTTCTCTTATCCACACACACAACAATACACACACCCATACCACACACACACCACACACACACGCATACATATACACACCAATACCACACACAACACACACACACGCATACACAAACACATATTCATACTCAAAACTTTCCTCACGACATTTTCCTCATGCCCATACCACGACAACCGATTACAACACAACTTTTCAGTCACCGGCGCAACTTTCAGTCTTCCTCTTATGTATTCATTTCTTATTTTTTCCATTTGCGTAACACCACACATCCCACTTAGCAGTCTCATCTTAGCCACATGAAAATACCTATTATTTATTTATTATTATTTATTTATTTTTTAATTATAAAACTTTTGCCCCACACTAGGAATTTCTCCTGTATCGTGGGTGCGTTTACAAACATTTAAATTCACATACACAAACAGCCAGACCCGGAACAACTACTACTATTATGAACCTTATGAACCCAAACTTGATTTTATTATTAATATTCGAAACGGGATATTTACCATGTTTACTGTTTCTTATGAGTTCGAGTATTAATAATAAAGTTAGTGGCCATGATAGTTTAAAATCTTATGTCCAAACTTGATTGTTTGATTTAAACTCACGACTCGTTTCCCGTTTGGTGTTACTATGTAGTATTATTAAAAACACACACACACACACAAAACAGTTTAACTGGGATCGTTCTACCATTAACATTGAGTACTTTTTTAACCCTGCCGGGTTTAACCCTAAAGGCACTCAAATCAATTAGCAACGTGCAAAAGACACCACCTTCTTAAGATTACCCTCAGAAAAAGTCTAACCAACCTCAAACGGTTCAAAGGATACATTAATCTATATCTAATCGCTAAAAGGAGGTACAATTAACTATAATAATTAGTAATTAGTGCTGGCAGATGCACTCTCTGTACTAATTTCACACCTGACTACCCACTTTTCGGTAAAGGGTGGAGGTAAGTGGTGCATTTTTAATTTACCTTTAATGTAAGTGATGGTAGGATTTGTAAGTAATCTGTTTGTAATTGATTTTGTAGCTTTTAAGAGCGTTTATACAGAAACTCGGCAACGTCGCAAATAGCTGTCAAGTATTTCGCTGTTTTGATTAATATGGCAATATTATTGTATGGAAATAAGATAATATTTATTTAAATTATAATAATATTATTGATATTATAAAATATAATATTATTGGTATTATAAAATATTATTGATTTTTTTGTTTTTTTTACGGTTACAACATCAAATTCAGTGTTTTAAGTGCAATTCATTATTAATATTTTAGTTCACTAGTTAGCCATATTTCTTATTTACATACAGTAATATTGCCAAATTAATTAAAACAGGTAAATATTTGACAGCTATTTGCGACGTTTCCAATTTTTTGGATGAAGGAATTCCTTGTTTATTATGTAAAATGTAACCCTTCGTTGCCGACGCACAGCAAATTGACATAAATAGTTATCTTCTTAAAAATTCAAACATCACGCCTGTAGTGCCCGAAGGCTTAGGCAGAGGTATACCTCATAGCAATAGTACATCCACATTTCACCAGTATTTTTACGACCCATGTAATAGGGATGCGCCTATTGCCATCAATCGGGCAAAAGCAGACTCTGTGGCTGCTACTGAGGAATTTCTTATAGAAAAAACCCAATAGCACATTGTCTGTCCTGGGAATCGAACCTAAGACCTTATACTCAACAGTAGACCAACAAGTCAAAAATATCTTCTTGAAAATCTTCAAATTACTACATTTGATTAAACGTAACAGTTTGAATTAAAATGTACATAGTAATCCATCTTAAAAGATAAAGACACGCCATTGTTACTCAGATAAAACGATTCCGAAACAGAATTTCAAATTTAAATTCGTTCGCGGATGTTTCCAATTAAGTGCGCGTCGCGGATGACGGATGACATCCTCCCGAGGGATGCTGGCGGATGTCTTGTTGAAAATACGGATGTTGCATGTTCGTAAACTATTGTAAATCTAGAGGCTTTTGAGCCGGCGGCGTAGCTTTGTAGAAAATTTTGGTATGAAAGCATGGCTGGACTTATAAAGTCTATTGAACGTGTGTTTTTAATAATAGACAGATACGTAAATAGAACAGCTAAGCTTAGCTCTGTGAATTTTAAACATGTGGGCCACTTATGGGGGGTAAATTATAAAATTAAAAAAAAAAGTTTTGCAAACTGTATGTAAAACTTTTTTTTTTAATGAAAGGGCTTATTGTGAGCATTTCAAATATATATTTTTTTATAATTTTGAGATAAATGGTTTTGAAGTTATTTAAGAAAATAGGCGCAAATTGACAAATTGAAAATTTTGAAAAAATACACAAAATAGTTCTTTGCCAATAGATTACAGGAAAACTTATAAGAAAGCTATAACAACAAATAATAAAAATAAATTAAACATGAAAGAAGAAAAAACCGGCCAAGTTCGAGTCGGACAGGCGAGCCCCTCGCCTGTCCGACTCGAACTTGGCCGGTTTTTTAGAATAACTAGAGATACATGCACATTGCACATATACTTCTGCATTATAAAAATATCTACCGCGTCGATGGGTTATCACTGAAAATGGCTGTAAGGAGGGCTATTATTAGTATTACTAAACAATAAGTAACATTTTTCTGAATTAAACACACAGGCGACTTGCTCAGCACTGAAAACATTACAAACACAAACCAAAATGAAAAGAAAATTATCTTTTTTCCCATTCCGGCTAGTGCAGTCAGTGTGCATTCTACACTTTACTGCTTTCTAGCTAAATATAAAACACGCTACGAGAATTGTTAATTTCGAGAAACTGAGTGTTTCTGATTATATCTTTTGGATAAGTCCTGGGATACAACAGGAACTGGATTAAAAGTGAGCAGTTGACATTTATTTTATTTAGTGATCGGAAACTCATTGTTATGAGAAATTGAACCAATGGCACCATCGAATGCATCATCATCATCATTTCAGCCAAAAGACGTCCACTGCTGGACATAGGCCTCCCCCAAGTGTCGCCACACTGACCGGTCCCGTGCGACTCGCATGCAGCGGATCCCTGCAACCTTCACCAGAAATTAAATGGAAATAAAATAAATAAATAAATTAAATCGAATGCGTCCTTACCTAACCCATTCATTCCACCTGCTGAAAATCTCCCACCTAGACATGAATTGCCATGGCTGACCTGGAAGTCTTTAAATAGACTCCGGACCCAGGTTGGTCGCATTAAGGAAAACCTGCTCAGGTGGAGATTCAATAATGACTGCCCTGCAGTGTAAATGTGGTGCTGTTCCACAAACGATGGGGCACTTAATATCGTGCCCTGCGTGTCCTGTTGTTTGTTTACTACAGGAACTGATGGACGCTACCGAAAGTGCCAAACTAGTAGCTCAGTTCCGGGCTGACACAATTTAGATTGCCATCGACACGCTAACAAGAAGACCATCGAATAATAAATCTATTCATAAGAAAATAATTACCATGACTGGGTTTTCTAATTGGAGCTTTAAAATGGAAGCTTTAAGTATTGTAATGAAACTGACGAGACTTCAGTATAAAATTAAGATATTTTTCCCAATTGAGATGTGTGTAAAATGATATGGCAAGAAAGGAGGTGTCTGATGAGATGACGAGTAATAGAGAAGTATGGAAGAAGAAGACATGCTGCTCCGACCCCAAATGAATTGGGATAAGGGCAAGAGAATGATGATGAACGATGACGAGATGTGTGTAAAGGTGATGATTTTTCAGTATTTATTCTTTAAAAACGAAAATGACTATTAGCACTAACAATGAAATAGCAATAATTAAGAATTACTAATTTCCCATTGTACTACTAACCTAGGCGCATTCCTAAAAGCACACAAACCGTAAAAACCTCGAGATAAAGCAAGTATAAAATATTTTAATTATATTTTATCACCACTAAAACTGTGTAAATGAAAAACCGGTTCCGTTGCTTTATGAAATCGTAAAAAACTTGTCTTTGCTCCCAATGGGAGAGATTTGCAGTTCTCATGGTGTTGCCATTGTTGAAATTTCATTATAGAGTTTTCATTTCGGTGTGCCGTCCCGATTTATATTGTTTCTTTTTATATTTTTAATGGCTATGGTAATTAAGGAGTTATCTGAAGATCTGTTTTGTTTTTTAAATTAACTGGTTTTGTGTGTTGTGTAAAGTTTTGATTTTGATGTGTCTGATATAATTATTTTGTGCTAGCTATGCCCCGCGATTTCACCCGCGTTGGTCGTAGGGTGATGTTGTACAGCCTATGGCCTTCCTTGATAATTGGACTATCCAACATTAAAAGAATTTTTCAATTCGAACCAGGAGTTCCTAAGATTAGCGCGTTCAACCAAACAAACAAACTCTTCAGCTTTATAATATTAATATTTATAATATATATAAATGTAGATGTGTACAACACTATAAATACAACAAATAGCACGTTTGTATTTCGCAAATGTCACCGCTCTCTCTGTCACCAAGATCCCCGTGGCAGAATGTGCTCGCCAATAGAGACCGGTGGACAACGATCGCGAAGGCAGAGACCCATGGGGGTCTCCCACTACTCTGTCAAAAGTGAACGACTAAGAAGAGATCTCCCAAGTAGTTGTCTATTCGGTTCGATTCTCAGGTAGGAATAGTAGATTTTTCCAGCACGAATTTTATAGCACCAGCTCAGGGCGAGGCTGAACTTGTGGTCGTTATAAGTGGAAAAAGGCTCGCCTCAATTACCTGGTTCTAAATTTAGAAATGAGAGTACACTATTATTTCCATTATTCAATATTATTTACATTTTTAAATATTCTAGTATAAAACAATTAAAAAAAAATATATATAAAAAATAGTACCCCACCGGCATCGGGAACAGGGTCCGAGCTACCGGTGGTCAGGGCTCTTGAGAGAGGAACCTCCTAACGATACGCGCCGTGTCCACAAGTACTGCTTTCTAAATCAAGCCCTTGATCCAGCTGCCAAGCGAGAGCCTCCTCAGATGTTGGTCGAGGCTATTAGCTATTAAGCCATTGGCCGACACGACTATAGGCACAATGACTGATATATTTTTATACATCTTAGCCTTCCACTTTAAAATGTTTAGAAACAACACTGGCGTGTTTTATTCGCATTTTCAGACACAAATATTTTCAGACATTAATATTCAGTCTCTAATAAAAACCATTCACCGTTCCTTTTTGACATTAACCCGAAAAAGTTGACAGATAACCCTATACCTTAGGTGCTTTATGAAATATTCGCAGTTAATGAGTCGCAAACTTTAAATCCTTTACCGACGAGACTAACAGCTCGTGAAAGGGTAAGATTAATTACTGACATTTTTGTTTTAGATGCTAAAAATTATAAGGTCGTTGGGATTCATTAATTTGCATAATAAAATCTTGAAAAAGGGGGTTCTGAAAATGATGTGTCACTGTAAAAAAATGTCGGTGTTAGAAAAGGATATTGGTTAAGCTCAAAGCATGCTATATCATTTTTTGATTGCATGAGATTGTGACTGCCTCGTTGGTCTAGTGGTCGCAAGCGCGACTGCTGAGCATGAGGTCCTGGGTTCGACTCCCGGGACGGGCAAAGTGTAATTGAGTTTTTCCATAACGATTATCTCGGTAGCAGTCACGGAGTCTGGAGTATGCAATGGTTGATGGCAATAGGCTCGCCCATTATTACGTAGGCCTTAAACATAACTGGCGAAATGTCGGAGAACTATAAGGTGCACCTCTCAGCCTTCGGGGTTCAAAATCTAATATTACTATTATGAGTGAAATGCGGTACAGTCACGAGCGCCAATGTGTATACACTTTCCTAAATGTAAAAGCAATTTTCGCGAGAAATAACGATTGTACCTAGAAGATAGGATCTTTTTCATAAGCGTAAGAGTCCCTGAATACTATGTTCGTAACAAGTAGGAGAAAAACACTTTTACAAGTTGTTACGTGATTACGTATTGGTGCTCGTGACTGTACATATTGTTAAATAGTATTTAAAAAATATCAAAAAATAAATAAAGGTTTGTGTTTTAAGCAATAATATAAGCTATTTAATTTTCAGTCAAACAGAGCCAAACTATTGAATTTTGAAAAAAAAAACGATTTTAACTTTGCACTTTACTCGTCCATACCGCATCATGTAAATAATCCAAAGAACATCTCATAAATATCCATTGAACGAAAGAATACATAATTTTCACATTTATTGGTCTTCGTCCAACGCTAATAAACTCCCAATCCGAGATTTATATTAAAATTCAAAGGGAAAGAGCTTTTGAATGAAGATTTTCATAGGATACATTAAAATCTGTTTCCACCGATTCGGTCTTTTGAATGCGGTGCAAAGCATAAGCGATTTGTTATCTTGGTTATTTAGTTATTTCTTGGACATCATGCATAAGTTGTAATGTCTGTAAAAAATAAAGAAAACAGTAAACCGTGACACCAAAATAAATTCAGTTCATTATAACGGCGGCGGCGGCGCCGGGGGCGGTACGCGTTCTTGGTTGTAGCAGGTTGCGGGCCAGCTCCAATGCTGTCCTGGCGATGATCGCTGGACGATTGGACTGCCTTTGTATTAGGAAGTGTTGCAGTAGGCATATAGCCAGGGCAGATTACTACCGATTTGATATTTGCTGTTTTATTAATTTATGTTCTTATATTTTATCCAAAATTTGCCCTAAACTTTTATTTTCATTTGTATTTTATATTATTAATTTCCGATTAATTGATTATTTTTTTATTTGATATGGGTTTGATTTGATTTTCTTGACACTGTATTTCTGTTTTGATGATATTGTATTTATTTTTATATCGTAATTTGTATTTATTACGTGTTTCGTAACTTGTGATTGTAATATGGGAGAACCTGAAATAATAGGATTTTATTTATATTTTTATAAATTTCGAAATTGAACAAAATCATTTAACCATGTTAAATACAAATCAAAAACTCTTATTTTATTTTTTATTTTTACCCAGAGAAGACACGATTATGTTTTTCATGCGTTTTTGCCTAAATTAATTGGACGAAATTCGAGCTAGTGTTCAAATTACTTGAATTCAAAATCGCTCTGCTATCCCAACTTGTACCACACCTACTGTCCGTTGGGACAGCAATAACAAGTCTATAAACCGTTTTTACTGCCTTTGTTCAAGTAAATCTATGTCGGTTTTGACTTTTTAAACAATGACCGTGTTTTTGTATGGGAACACAGATAATTCTTGAGATGTTTTTGAATGGGAAATGGCGATTTAAGGAGAAAATCCTTAAGCTTGGTTTTTATTATTGGGATACTTGTTCTTTTGTGCATTTTGGCTATTGTACTTTTTGTAATGTGTTTTTATTAGTACGATGTTACATGTACAGGAATATTATGGACTTAAGAAAGTCAAATAGTCTTAATAGACTGCCTCGTTGGTCGAGTGGCCGTAATCGCGACTGCCGAACATAACCTTCCGGGTTCGATTCCCGGGTAGGGCAAATTGTTTTTGGGTTTTTCCATCAGCAATTTCTTAGTAGCAGCCACGGAGTCTGGATTTGTGCCCGGTTGATGGCAATAGGCTCGCCCTTTATTACATGGGGCTTAAACATAACTGGTGAAATGTGGGTGTACACCTCTCAGACAGAGCAGAGGTACACCTCTACCTTAACCAAGAGGTGTACACACACTTCGGAGATTACAGGCTTAATGTCATGTTATGTATGTTTAAGTGTATGTAACCCAGTGATCAGCGAAGCAACTTAGCGATAATCTGGCCTGGATAGACACTGAATGCTATATATACAGGATCGGTCGACGAGGCAGGCTTCGCTTAAAGCCATGTCCAGCAGTGAACTTTTTTCAGGTGATTAAATCATGAACTAAGCAACACACAGCAAGTTTTGCAACACTAATGTTTTATGTTTTTATTCCAATGAATGACTATAATCACAATTTGTCAAAAACATAACGGTGGCAGGGGTTCGCATCGGCGTCGGGAGAACGATGAAGTACCTGGGACTCGTCCTCGACAGCCGGTGGAACTTCAAGGAGCATTTCCTGCGTTTGGCCCCAAAGCTGAACCGGGCAGCAGCCGCCCTCAGGCGACTCCTGTCCAATCTCAGCGGGCCAAACGCCTCCTGCCGGAGGCTGTATGCCGGTGTCGTGCGGTCCATGGCCCTCTACGGGGCCCCCGTGTGGGCCCTGAGCATTCGGACGCGACCACTGAAGCTGGTCGCATGCCAGAGGGTCATGGCTATCCGGATGATCCGAGGATACCGTACGATCGCCGGCGAATCGGCCAACCTCCTTGCCGGATTGCTGCTCTGGGATCTGGAGGCGACTGCCCTCCAGCGCGTCTATGAGTGGCGCGTGGAGGCGCAGCGCCGGGGCGAATCCCTGCTGCCTCGACAAGTCGAGGCGCGGCGGGAAGAGCTCCGGCGCGATCTCAGGGCAGTATGGAGGGAACGACTGTCGCAACCGAGGTCCGGGCACGCCGCAATCGCGGCGGTAAGACCCCTCTTTAAGGACTGGCTGGATAGGCGTCACGGCGTCCTGACCTACCGCGTGACGCAGGTCCTCACCGGACACAGAAGTTTCGGGAGGTACCTGTGTCATATGGGGAAGGAGGAAACGCCTGGGTGTCACCACTGCGAGTACCGCCCGGAGGATACGGTGCAGGACTGCCCCGCTTGGGCAGAGCACCGCCGTGTCCTCACGGCGGCGATAGGCGGAGACCTCTCGCGCCCGGCATTGGTCGAGGTAATGCTGCGGGGCGAGACGGAGTGGGAAGCGGTCGCCTCCTTCTGCGAAGCAGTCATGCTCGCGAAGGAGGAGGTGGGCCGCGTGAGGGAGAGGTCAGCGTCCTCCCTCCACACCAGCCGCAGTGGTAGACGCCCACGGCGCCGGACGTCGGCAGACGATCTCCGGCCACCGTAGGCGCGGGCATGCGGGCGGCGAGTAATGGGCGACTCGCTGTCCGACCATGGACCATGCCCGGGTCGATGGCGCGTTGTGTTCCACGCGCGCCTCAAAGAGTGTCAGCATAATGACGGGGCCCCCCTCTAGAGGGCCAAAGCCTGCCGGGGTCGCGGGACTCCTAGAATTACCGTGACCCTGGAACATAAAGGGCTACTGAAGGACACCGTGGATTTTAGTCAGTACAAGTCTGACAGTCCCTCCCGCTCTGCCCTGGGTGACTCATTTGATGATTTTACCATGTTAAAAAAAAAAAAAAGGCATGTTATACTGGAAATGTATAGCTTGATATATGGCCGTGTGTATATATCTTAAGAACTTGTGAATGAACTCATGAAATTAGGTCGCTGGACCGTCTACCAGCAATTTCGTGGAATATGAATTGAATAATTGTTTCAAAATGTGTCACAAAGTGTCTGGAAGACATTAAGAGATTATCCAATTATTTGTACGTAAAACGATCGCCCACATGTTTAGTTATCACACCTCATCATTGTAGTGCTTGGAAATGTTTAGAACAAGCTGAATTGTTCGCATTTTTTGATGAAAGAGAAAATAGAAGAGATCAAGTCTTATTTTAAGCTAAAATGCAGGGCTTGTGCTAAAATAACTTAAACTTTAATTTAGATGATCTTTGATAACCCACGTGTGTTTTTGATATTTTTAAATAATTGTCATGTTATAAAACGGGTGTAAAATCACCCCTAGAAAAGCCTAGGGACACGTGATGTCCCCGTCATCACGAACACTTATTTTTGTACAGTAACGCGCACCAATATGCATACACTTTCCTAAATTTAAAAGCAATTTTTGGCGAGAAATAACGATTGTAACTTTGAGATAGGACCTTGTTCTTAAAAATATGAGTTCCAGAATACTATGTTCGTAATAACATGAGCAGTAGCAGAAAAATACTTTTTAAAGTTGATAAGTGTTTACATATTGCTGCTCGTGACTGTACTGCACTATACCTGGGAACCTTCCAGTTACGGAGATATTAATTTATGTCATATTTCAAAGTTTTTCATAACGTTTTTTTTTTAAAACAAGGTCAGCGTTCAAAGGAACAAATGCAACAATAAATCGAAGTAGCATTATCCCTAAAAAAAAACACATTTTTGCCCGCTCTATTCGTTCCAAATCCACCACCACAGACCAACCAACTTAATTCACAAGATTCAGTCCAAAAACCCACTTCGATCCTCAACCTCATTCGAACATGACACCGTTTTTAATCCTTCTCGTTATAACTCTGGTGAATTCAGAAGGTACTGACAACAGTACCAAGTGTGATAGCTTCCAGGCCAACTTTAATTTGAAGGATGTGATTGGTGATTGGCATGTGGTGGCTATCATCCCTGAGAATCTGTTTCCTGAGAAGCAGGTGACGTGTTATAAAGTCGAGATTAGTGAGACTGATGGGGTAAGAATTATATATTACTAGCTGTTGCCCGCGACTTCGTTCGCGAGGAAATATTGATGTGAACGTGAGAGAAGAAAAAAAAGATGTGTGTGTGCCTGTGTGCTATTCCGGACTATAATCTACCTCTGTGCCAAATTTAATCTAGATCCGTTCAGCCATTCTGGCGTGATTGAGTAACAAACATCCATCCATCCAAACTTTCGCATTTATAACAGTAGTTAGATTTCGTCTTTAAGGTGGATGTACACTCTCGACTCTCTCCGTGTCTCTACCGAGACGTCTCGCAAAAATAAGATTATACCACCACGTATTCGCCCAGAGTGAGATTTATGATCATTATTCGTTGAGATTCGTCCACTGCTTAACGTAGGCTTAGTGAGGCTTTTTAGTTTTAGTAAGTTTAGTTTAAGTTTCTTATTTTTTTATTTTTGTATTATCGTTTCGTCCTAGTCGAGTCAAACAAATACTTTTTCTTTCTGTCTTTTCAAATATAAAATTAACGAAATTGATGCTTCTAAGTATACAACTTTTGGTTTTAATGTTTATAAAAATACTTACGTAAATTCAATTTCATAGCACAGATTTTACTGATCACAAAATATTTGGAAACGAATATACCTAAGTTTTTGGCGGTAGGTTGGTTGTTAGTTAGTTTTTTTACTGAACTAAACTTTCCCATAGCTGGGCAAAGGTCTCGCCCACATACTTCCACGTCTCCTTAGTTTAATAAAGAACTGACATAGTAATAATGTCTTCACAGGGTAGTCTAAGATGGCTTATAAACAAAACAATAACCTCACCGAAGAAACTGCTGCCTATAGACACAGACGGCATCATAGTCCGCCAGAGATACCACACGGAAAACCCTTTCGATGTCTGGTCCAAATCCATCGAAGGCGTGAACGGATGCTTCCAGCAAGTCATCTCTTTGGATATTGGCAAGAATGATATACGTAAGTATAACTTTTACTGACGTTAAAATTTGTCTACTTTATTTTTATTTATTTTTAAAATTGATTGAAAATAATAAATTTAAATTGTTACTCGTAAGTAGTAAATTAGCTTGTTACTAAACTTTTGTAAAGGTTGATATAATCGGTCTAACAAAATCTCACCTTATGCTATAAATATTGCATGTTAAACCTTAAAGACAAACTATCCGTTATATTGGAGCTATCCTATTCCCACACAACCGGAATCACAGTACAAACATGTGCACCTATTCGCTTAATCAACCTATAATGTTCCCACTCCTGGGAACAGGCCACCTTTCTGGGAAAAAGATCCACCAAGCGTACCAAGTACGGGTTGAGCACTTATATTACCTATTAGTAATTGAAGAGGCCATTCAGTAAGACTTCTGTCAGCTTTCTGTACGTTCATCTTAACTAATTTGTTTATCATCTTGCAGACAAAGCCCTAAAACATGATGCGATGATGCAGCTCCATCTCTTAGAAGTTAAAGGTTCGCAGCCGTTCTTGATGCAAATGCTTTGGGGAAGAATGATTGCCGTAGTCATCTACCGTCGGGAACAGGTGATTTTTTTAATTATAAAGTATTGAATCGGTTAATTTCATCCTTTAGGTTACCATATCATAAATCCGCAGTACACCTCTGTTAGAGCTCATCCTGCTCTAAGTCCCTAAAAAGCGCTTGTTGAGAGCCATGGTGCTGAGCATAGACCTCCTTCGAATGCATGCGTACTGTTAAAAAAGTACTGTTCATGGATTTTTTTACTAGTGGTCAAACACCGAACTACCTCCGCCATAAATGCAATTGATATGATAATTGTCTTGACTTATACGATTGCGGAGAATTTATGTTTTGAATAAACTTAGATGAAAACTGGCAATTGTCTTCATAATATTCCCAGACTTCACCAATCGCATGCTATTGACATAACTGGATCGTCAAATTAGTGTCAGTAAGTTTGATTCAATCTCCTGATTTAATTTGTTGTTTCAGGGAGTCACTCAAGATGAATTGAAACCGGTGTTTGAACTCATTAACAAACTAAGAGGACCACAAAGATTACCGAAAATATGTGACAGTGCTCTGAGAGATATTTTAGTATTTTGATAATTTTTTTACGTAAAAAAGTACACAGATAATTTTCTTATTTCTTTATGTAAGTTTTTCATAAATTGTATTTCAAACGAGTGTCTTCCTATTGCATCTTGTCACTTTTACCTGTAAAGATTTCCCAAATATTTGTAAAAATAAGATATAATTCAAGTAATTCACAAACTGTACTATTATAAGCAGTCTTTTATACAAAATAAGTTTTAGTATATGCGAAACCTGAAACACGTGTCTAGTATTTTTATGTAAAGAATCTATTGTACAAAATTTCAAAACAGTATCATGAAAAATCACAAAGTTATAAGCTTATATTCTGTTACCTGGTTGTCCACACAAAAACGTGGTCACAATGCAGCGCGCCCACGCGCGCGCTTCCAGCGTCGTCTTGAGCTCATTGATAATAATATTTTTTCAGTAGGTACCTAAATGATTGCGATAGGTACTTAATGTCGCTCGGTGTCCAACTTGTAACTTTTTAAAATATTTTTGGGACAAAATATAACATCATATCGGGAGCTCAAAATAATGAACAATCACGGAAGATATACCGTAAGTGACAGTATACTGTCACTTACGGTGTACAGTTTAAATATAACATGGTTTAAAAATTATTGGAAATCGATTCAGTTACTTATTCTGAACAAACCATATTCAGGTTTCGCATATTCTAAAAATAATGTAGTATAAATCAGAACTTTAATATCCATTTCAGAAAATAATAAAAATACCACAACAAGTTTATTGCTTATCAATAAAATTTAAAACCCTATGTATCTTCGTTTGAAGTTATTTGAGCTAGTCCAATGTCCGCCGGCTAACAAATAGAGCTTACTCACGCTAGCATAACGGTGCACCGCTATATTGTATGGAAACGCCAATAAAGCAAAAATAAAACTAACGTTATGAGGGCAAAGAGTATGGGAGATATTGGCAGAAACGACAGTTTGATTATTAAGTTGAGGTTGTGACTGATTTTCTACCTACAATCTATTAATGGTAAAACTGGGTCATTTATAAGTGTGTATTGCATAAGCGTCGAAAATACACTGTACCATTGAATGTCCCACCATAATCTTTTCTTCTTCTTCAAGGCATGAAAAATTTTATACTCTGTTAGCCCAAAACTTTGCCAGCTCCACCGCGTAGTCGGTGACAGCGCAAAGGTTACTTCGGTTGCATGTTTTTGGTCTAAGAGGGCACGATAAGAGGTGGAGCATAGTTTGCGACACAGCTCCACAACCACACTCCGCTACTGCTTCATTAAGGTGACCCCATTTGACGAGGTTAGAGTTACTTCTTCCCACTTGTCAAAACATGGACTGGCGGCGAATTCCTAGTTCATTAAGAATAATAATTACCCTTTTAGATTTTCACTACTGTATTGTCTTGTTTACAACCGCAGAGTGACTATGAATCAACAAAGTGTCTGGCATTGTAACAGGTGAATCATGATCCCTTATTTACTTTCTATAAAAAAACCACGCTTTACAGTAAGGTACTTCCGCACAAAAAAAACCTCTTTTATAAACTGGCGGCCACGGGATCTCCCTAGGCCAAATCATCGCTTCACATGAGATGAGTTGAATACATACCGAGAAGTAGGTATTCCATTTTTGTTTTTTTATTACAAATCAGTACATAATTATAAGATTGTCCGTGTTGCCAGTAACAAAAATAGTGCATTATTGTCCCTTCTGCCCAATTATTATAATCTACCTACCTTTCCTTCTATCGTAGGTTCGTGACATTACCTTATTAACTGCTTTTCTTTATTACCAGTATTTGAAAGATAATTCTCTTTTTGGTTACCGTCCATTTTGTATGTGGCGTGAACCTAATGTGGGCGATTTCGTCATTACTGTGGTTTGGAAATTGTCAGTAACTGTTGAATATTCGAGGAGGAGGTTATCAGTAATTGTAACTGATTTAGATGGACTGATTAATGGGAATGTGTATTGCTGGGGAGTTTAAGTTACGCTACTTCTTTTTCCTAGGTTAAGTCGTACTTACCTAGGTTGGTCCTTGATGGGTGACCACCCAATACATACCGAGTTTCTTCCGTGCCTCGGAAAGCACGTTAAGCCGTTGGTCCCGGCTGCCATTTGTAGATCTTTGACAGTCGTTACAGGTAGTCAGTGGCCCGAAAGTCTGACAACCAGTCTTACCAAAGGGTATCGTATAACCCTGTACTAACTGGGTTGTGGAGGTTAGATAGGCAGTCGCTCCGTGTAAATTACTGGTACTCAGCTGCAATCGGTTAGACTGGAAGCCGACTCTAACGTAGGTTGGAAAAGGCTCGGCAGATGACGCTGATAACATTATAGTGGCTATGAAAGCTTGTCAATTTAAGAGCCGGCCTCCGTAATGTACAGTGCTTGTGGCACACCTAATATATTTATGCGGTGCTAACCTGTTAGTAATTGTTACACTAACCTGAGATGATGGTAGAATTTACTTTAAAATGATGTACCTTTATGCCCTCATGAATATAAGGTTGAAAAAAGGTCGACCGTCAGTGAACTCGGTGGTACAGTTACGAGCACCAATATGTCAACCCTTTCCTAAATCTAAATGCAATTTTAGCGAGAAATAACGATTGTAACTTTGGAGATCGGATGTTTTTCATAAAAATATGGGTTCCAAAATACTATGTTCGTAACAACATGAAATTTTAATCAGAACAGCTGGAGAAAAACACTTTTAAAAATTGTTTTATATACTGGTGCTCGTGACTGTACTACATAAACGCCTGTGTGTTTCCCTGTACATAAATACACAAAGACAGGCGGCATCAGGTGTCTGGTGGAGGCCAGTGATTGATTCGCGCTGGACAACAATTCAACTACTACAAATGCACTGAATGGGTGTCTGTATACAGGCTGTTTTACAAAATACCTGCATATTTTGTTAAGATATTTGTTCTATTGATCGTTTTTTTCAATATTGTAAACGTTCTGCTGCCTGAATTATAAATAACTACTTTCTAAAATCAAAAATATTATATAACAGTATTACAGACCGACCGCTTTAATGAGTCCTCGCAAAGGTATGAAAGGTATTAAATGGAATATTCTGAAGGATTCACATACTGGTTCAATTAGTATCGTAATACCTACGTGGATTATGGTTATTTCAAAGCAAATAACCTGTGGGATATTATTAGGACTTTGTGGAAGCTTAATGTGCTTTTGATGGGGCAAGGCGGAGGACTCATTAAAGCGGTCGGTCTATAGGAAATTGTCTAACACAAATTTGCAATAAAGGTTAATGTTTGAAGTAATACCAGACATCAAGACAACTAAAAATGCAAGTAACAACTAAGTTGAAACTAATACCATACGTATACCAGAAGCAGAAATTAAATACCCACCTACAGTAAAACGTTCAGGAAAAATCTTTCACACAGACATCAAACCGACGTCCCCTGTAGTGTATGACAGGCATGACGAGCTGAGTCCGCATACAAAAGGGGGTGTTCCACTTGGCTCGTTTTATATCTATTGTTTATGCGCGACAGGGGACCGGCTTGATGGAATACATGCTTTAATGACGGTCGCTAAGGTATAAATAAAAAAAGGTTTTATTATAAATGACAGGGGAGGTTGAGTTTTGGATACAGCCTGTATTTATGAGTTTTGTTTAAATGATTTTCGATATTTTTTTGGTTTTGTGTTGAGTTTAAAAGCGAATTTCACCAATACACATCTGATCGGTGTTCAAGAGATCCAGATTCTATAGCAAATAAGATGACAATGACAACTCTGAAACACATTTTATTGAACTGAAAATATTTCGTTTCATTAGTGATACTCATCCTATGAAAACTTCTAACGAAATAAATCATGTTATTCGTTTTTATACTAGTTTATCACTCTTTATTTTTACTCTCTCTTTTTTTGAGCCAAGTGTTACATGATAAGTGTTACCGAAAAACTTTTGCCAATCTTTTTGAAAGTCGTTCCAGAAATACCAAATGCTTTGAAAAATATTTCTACTTGTCTAGGTTTGCAATGGGACACTCACAGTACGAGGACACTCACAGTACGTGGACACTCACAGTACGACTGGTCCATAAATTTAAGGTGGCTCAGCGAGCTATGGAAAGGGCTATGCTTGGAGTCTCTCTGAGGGATCGCATCCGAAACGATGTGATCCGACAGAAAACCAGAGTTGTCGACATAGCTCACAGAATAAGTAAGCTGAAGTGGCAATGGGCCGGTCATATTAGCCGTAGAACCGATGACCGTTGGGGTAGACGTGTTCTTGAGTGGAGACCGCGAATCGGCAAACGTAAGGTGGGACGCGCTCAGGCTCGGTGGAGTGACGATCTTCGCAGGGTGGCTGGTAGCAACTGGATGAGAGTCGCTGAAAATCGAGTTGAATGGCGTGCGAATGAGGAGGCCTATGTCCAGCAGTGGACTGCTATAGGCTGATGATGAGGTTTGCAATGCACCATGAGATGCCAATGAGAGTAAAAGAAAACAATTTTACTAGAATAGCAGAAAGATAATGAACAATACTGAAAATATTAAATGTTATGCAAAATTTGTAGTTTTAATTCCGCAAAAAAGATCCAGGCTTGGATGCAGGATGCAGTACCGTCCCGCAAGAATATGCACATGCAGGAAATGCAAAAGGTAATAATAAGCACGCCAAACCTTCCACCTCGGCACGCGTTGCCATGGCCGACTTGGAAATCCTTAAACAGACTTCGAACCCAAATCGGCCGGACCAAAGACAATCTCTGCACTTGGACGGCTCAGAGATCAAGTGCGTATGCGGCGTCTCTCCACAGACAATGGCCCACCTTCCACCTTGCACCTCATGCCCATCACCTGCGCAATTAATGATCTGCTTACTGCATCAGTGAGTGGGGTTCGCATGGCTAAACATAACATTTAAACTTTTTGCCATCGACACGCTAGGAAGAAGCATGCCATGCACCCAAACCTATACTCGACATGTGTTTCGCCCATCCACGGGGCCCAGGAGGTGTACTCGACAACCGCTCGGCCGCGAATATTCTGGGCCGGCTCAATTTAGATTGCCATCGAAGTAGAAGACATTATGGTTCTGAAATTAAACCACATCTACAGTTATTAAACCCCGTAATAACTGAAGTTATAGTAAAACAAAATCCAATCAAACATTTTGATTGTCTCTGACCGGAATATCAAAAACTTTTAATAGCTCTTTAACTCCGGGAATCTCATCTTTGCACCGTGACGTAATTACCTAAGTCTTTTAGCAATAAAATGGCGCATAAAGACCATTTTATAATAGGGTCATAAAAGTGACTGGGATAAGGGATCGCTTGAAGGTACTTTTTCTAATTTTACGATTCCGCTTTTCTGAAGCGCTTGCAGCAGATTTTTTGTGCACCTGTGTTTATTTAGTGATTGAGTTAATTAAGTTCGGAATTCGAGTTATTCTGTATATATTTCCGAGCTATTCTCTACGAGTTTTATAAGTTGAAATTCAAAATATTTATTTGAAGTATATCATAGATTTTTGAAATGTTAAGAAATCGGTAAGTTAGCCAAAAAGTTACAGTTTCCCGTTCCAAAATATCAAATTTAAAAAAGAGGCAGGAATCTCCATGGTTTTTATGTAGTTTTTAATAATTTTTGGGTGGCGGTTCATAAGACGGTTTTTGTTCGTATACGACTCTTATTGACCACTGTGTCTAATACTATTTTAGGAAATCAGTAGTTTGGAATACTCACATTAATAATTTTCTGTTTTAAATAAAATTGTAGTCCTTTTTCATTACCTTCGTTGTCCTTATTTTTTTTTTGCTATATCTCTTCAGCTATGTTTATCAACACAATCATTACATAATCAATTTCTTCACTATCAAACGATAGAGCAATTAAAAATCAGCCCTTTCCACATAAAACTATTTTGCAAACGCTCGTCCTCAAAAAATTAAAACCTAACAAAAAAAAAAAACAAAAAACAATAACACCACCCTCTTTTTAGTCCATTACCTAGATCAAAAAACGAGGTCCTATTCAAACGACCACCTAATTACAAAAGTCAACCGGATCACCGGATGACCGGATTCTTTCGGACGAGAACGGACGTGTCCGCACGATTTTTCATTAACCGGACCGTACGGACGATTATTGAAAGTCGTTCATGCGATTAATTAGTCGCCGGGGTCGGCTTTCATTATATTGATTATTGTTTTTAATGTAGGTACGTGTGTGGGGAATGTCCTTTGTTAGTATGCTAGGTATATTAGGGCGTATTGTGTATTTTAATTACAATTTTTTACATGGTTAAAAATATTTAGTCTTTTTTTTTGCCAATGACAGCCCTTGAACACAGTTCAAATGTGCTGTTCGCGTTACTAAGGAAAAAAGTGAAGTTCAAACTTGATACCATGTAAGAAGTAAAACTAACCAGAGGATATGTTATAAGAAAAAAAAATGACCTGAGTCTGCTTTTTATTCTATACTAATATTATAAAGAAGAAAGATTTGTATATTTGTAACGAATAAACTCAAAAACTGCTGGACCGATTTCGAAAATTCTTTCACCATTAGAAAGCTACATTATCCCAGAGTAACATAGGTGCCCGTTCAAAGCCGAGACGGACCGCTAGTCATAGATATAATGAGTCATACTCTTACGAAAATATTACAAGAAAAGAAAACTATGTTAAAATATCTTTGTGTAAATAAAGGGTAACCAATTCTTAGTTAGTTTCCTTTAAGATTTCCCTAACTCCAGCACAGATTAGATAAGCAGTTTCTAAATTATAACTACATTCAATTCCATTCAAACGTTCTAACCTGACGTTAACTGCTCTGTTTTCTTTCTCTCGTTCCATTAACGACTTCATATACCTGGAGATTTAAAATAAATTGTTAAAGCATTTTATTTCATTGTCTCTGCTTGCCTCCGAATCGAGCAATGAAGCGTGATAGTTAAATTTAATGTACACTAACCTAATGCTATAAAAACAAGTTAATCTCAATACACGGATCGCGCTTATTATAGGTAGGGATGTGGGCTGTCTGTATTATCGATAGTGACGTAACCACATTGTTGCCATTGCGGGAATATCCTGGATTAGGCTGGCACAAGAGCGTGGAACTTGGCACAAGCAAAGGGAGGCTTATAACCAGCAGTGGGTGAAGTCGGGCTGATGATGATGATGACTTATAACAACAACCTTACACTGCAGATATCGGTGTGACAATCATACAGGAAAATAAAGATTTTTGATGTTTCTGTGAATTCTAATTTATTTTAAATCATAACATTAAAGTAATAGTTAAATCCGCATCCCAATTATGTATCACCCTTTTCTTTGATAATCAGAAGGATTTTGAAGGGATTTCGTAATCCATAATAACAATTTTTATGTCTGTTCGCAATGAATATTGCGGAATTGTGAAAGATCTTTCTAGAAAGATCGATTAATAGAAAATGAATCAGCTGCTGTAAGTAATTTTTTAATGCTTAGATAAAATAAATACCCTACGTTTGCATTCGTATTATTTTTTGGTAATGATCAATAAATTAATGATTAATTAAATTTTTGATAATAAACGATTTTATCGATAACTAGCTTACCGCCACATCTACATCCCTTAAACCCAACATTGGCCGGAAATAAAAATCGTAAATGAAGCCATTCGTGCACCGAGACGGTCCCCGAACGGAATTAAATACATTTCAGGACTACCCTCGTTTATCGTTCTTTTATTTCAGGTGGTAATGTTATTTATTTATTTGTAGGACAACTAAGGTTCAATGAAAGTCAATAAAATGGCTACTATTTATGTGTTACTACGACCTATATATTTTTGCTGCTTTATTTTAGGTAGGTAGTTTTTAGGGTTCCGTGGACAAATGGAAAAAAAAAGAAAAATGAGTGATGAATGATAATGATGATGAATGGAACGAAAGCGCACCACCTCGATGAGAAGTTTTAAGATTCAGAAAGAGGTTTTAAGTTAGAGGTACTTCTTTGTTTGTCACCAAACAGAACACATTGTCTTTTTTTTTACAGAACGACGGTTTTTCTTAATAACAATGAAAGGAAAGTTTTGTTATAACTATAATGTGGAAAGATAATTTAATTTATTTTATATTTTTTAATAATTCATCGTGATAATTATGTCGAATCAAAAATTTTCAACAGACATTTTCATGGTAATTTTAACATTAAGAACCAAAAATATGAACTCTTCTTTTTACATATTTATTTTTCTATCATAACTTAATAAACCGTCACGCCTGTACGCGTACAAGGGGTAAGCAGAGGCGTTCTCAATAGTAAACCCATATTTTGCCAGTTACGCTCTTCCTACCAACCTTTTAAAATGAAGTTACACGCAATATGTCAACATACCTGCCCAACCTTTCACAGGATATAAAATTAACCCCCATTTCGCCCCAATAACCGAATGTTTTCTCAGAGTGACCCCATGAAAAAAGAAATAAATTCAATAAGTTGCGGCGCTGAAAGGAAATTGCAGTAATATGGTTTGTAGCCAAGGGGTAATGAACAGGAAACAATCTGGACCGTAACAATCTCGTTTAAGAACCAAATCTAGTTTAACGGTAATTTTATATAAACCGTGGTTTGAGTAAGGTTTATATTTTAGAGTGCAAGTTCATTTTCAGGAAAAGTTATTTAGAATTTGGTACGTTTTGATTCTGTAAAATGTAATCTTTCAATAAAAAATAACATTTTATTTGAGCACGGAACCCAAGCGTTTTTTGCCTCAATGCTACGTCATTGTTACGAAGAAGGCTACGACGTAGCAGCCGTAGACATTTTCGTAGACGATGTAGCACGCCTCAAAATGTCGTCGTAGCGAATCTTGGCAGCTCTCAGAAGGTTGATTTAAAATTAAATTCTGAAAACTTAGCTTCCAGATTATTTCAGCTTTAGTATAAGTACAGAAAAAGCATAATTATTAAAATGATTTGTTTGAGTATCCATCCACAGATTTTTTACGGAATATTGTTTCAAAATTTTATGTTTAAAAATATAACGCTCACGAATTTTCAAGAATTCCATTACAAAATTGAAACAACATCCCATAAAAAAAATCAACAACCAAGATTATATTCGCAACAAAAAGGAAAAGTACAATAACGTCCCAAGAGTATTATCAAAGATTACCTTTTGAGAGACTCGTCAAAGACATGCATCTCATTAATATACCTTTTGACGATTTCCTTCTGTGAGGCTGATCATTTCGTGACAAAGGTACTCCCTGAGGTGGCTCCAGTTTGAATGTTATTGTTTATGCGGGCGGCGTACGTCAAAGAGAGTAGGGTGACGATGGGACACAGAAAAGTGAGACAGGATATTTCCGTTTATTTAATTTCATCAAACAATAAAATATAATGATAAATTCAAAAAAGAAACTCTCAAATTTAAATGACAAAATTAAAAGCATTGATGTAAATACTAAATAGTGTTTAGCTGGAACGTTACCCATGAGCAAAGTTTTGACACGAGTTTTGAGTTTGAATGTGGATGGCTATAACAGCAGAGGAAGACCAAATAAATGCTAAATGGACTGTGTGGAAGGTGATATTATGGTTAAATAGAAGATGTCTGTGACCTGATATGTTAAATAGAAGTATGGAAGATGAAAATGTGCCGCGTGCACCCCAAATACATTGAGATTCGGGCAGGAGAATGATGCCACAAGTAATGTCCTGATATTTGTTGGTCACCTCAGCCGCTCTCCATTGATCAGGCCGCCAAAGACTTGCCGCTGTAAAAGGCATCCGGCGGCGACTGCTTCCGCATGCACGCACCTTTAATGAACTAAAAACACAAGCTTAGAGGCTTTACACACTGCTTGTAAAAACCGGGCGATTTAAGATACTTCCATAATAATATTAATAGAGTTTGCACAAATTCTCAGTGGCTTCGTGTCTTTCTTTATCGTGTGGTTAGTGCCTAACCTGGTGTCAGAGTTTTATGCCGCCCATGGGCCTCTGACTTGGCTTTACATGCTGTCGAGAAATATCTCTCAGGCATGCTGGTTTCCTCACGATGTTTTCCTTCACCGAAGCTAGTGATAATTATACAATACGCACATGTATCCGAAAATCAGAGGTGCGTGTCTTGGGTTCGAACTCGAGACCTATGACTTGTCAGTCCGACGGTCACACCACTAGACTATCACTGCTATCTTCGTGCTTCTTCGTGTAAAATACTGGTATTCAGCTGTATCCATCCGGTTAGGAAGTCGACCCCAACATAGTTGGGAAAAGGCTAGGCAGATGATGATTGGCCAAATTCTGGTGGCAAAAGGCCTCCGGTTCCGCGTCTAGCCTGACCCAGCCAGGGTCAGGCCTGACGCGGAAGATGCAGAACAGAGTGTTGTGGCATAGTTGTAGTACTCACTCACACGTTTGGACTGTGAGCCTGAACAGTGTGACGAAATAATATGTGCAATAGTGGCCAAGTCTCGATTACGGTTTGCATGCTGTGTTGTCTATTTAGCTCCTAATGTACCTGATTCTAGATATTATTCTATTTTTAATTGTATAAGAAAAGTGATGTGTAACAATAAGAAACTGCCTCTAATTGTATTAGGAGATTTTAACCTTTGCTCCGCTAGTGTAACCGTACGTGATGACTTTGAATTGTTTCTTTCTGAATGTAATTTATTGCAGGAAAACATAATTTTTAATGATCTTGGCCGAATGTTGGACTTGATTATAGTTAACTCATGTGTAGCGGGAGTCTCAGTTTCAGCGTGTTCCGGCATAGTATCGCCTGAAGTCCACCACAAACCATTAGATATCGCTATCAATATTAATACGCCTTTTGCTAGTAGTTTGAACAAAAAAAATAATACCTACCATTCAAATGACTCGACCACTAATACAACTCTAAAGCGTAACTTTCGTAAGGCAGACTTCTTAGTGTTATACTCTGAACTGGCTGGTATAGACTGGGAGCCTGTGTATACATGTGTTGACGTCAATGCTGCTGTTGACGCCTTTTATGGGCTAATTAATAACATTATTTGCCAAACCGTTCCTCTAACAAAGACTAATACTATACGAATGAATTACCCAAAATGGTTTACATCTGCTACTATTAAACTAAATAACATTAAAAATCATTATCACAAGCTCTATAAATTCAATGATAACAATCAACTAGATTATGCATTCTTTTCATACTACAGGCGTCTATTAAAGAGAAGTATGGAAGCAGATTATGCTACTTACACTGACTGTATTCAGTCTAATATTAAACGTGACCCAAAAACATTCTGGACGTTTGTGAAAAGTAACAGAGAAAATAATGAGCTGGCTACCTTTGGAGACATGTCACCAATGCAAGTGGCAGATGCATTTTCTAAATACTTTAGTAGCGTTTTCCTACCAAATTTACCGTTATTAGATCCTAAACTTGCTATCGCTACAGCAAATATGACTCCTAATAACCTGTCCCATCTTGTACATATTGATTGCATTCATGAATCTGAAATCCGTAACGCTATGACTCGACTTCCTCCGAAATCTACTCAAGGCCCTGATGGGATACCGCAGTACGTGGTCAAAGACGGCTGTGAAATTTTCAAATTGCCCCTGAAACATATTTTTAACTTGTCAGTTACGTCAAATACATATCCAACAGAGTGGAAAACATCCAAGGTAATCCCGGTACATAAAAGCGGCCCAAAAAGTGATATTAAAAATTACAGGCCAATAGCTGTTTTATCCATATTTGGGAAAATCTTTGAAGCGGTACTTTTCAGGAAAATATATTCCAAACTTGAACGGTGGTTTGCGGAGGAACAGCATGGATTTCTTCCAAATCGTTCAACCGTGTCTAATCTTCTAAATATAACTACATTGTTGGCCAAAAATATTGATGACAGAAAGCAGATTGATGTCGCTTATTTCGATTTCCAGAAGGCTTTTGACCGGGTTGATAATGATATACTTTTGAGTAAATTGGCTTTGGCTGGATTCTCTAAAACGTCACTTACATTCTTTGCAAACTACCTATGCGATCGTAAGCAATATGTTACATTTGATAATGCCAATTCGGAATGCTATTCTGTCACTTCTGGCGTAGGCCAAGGTACTAACCTCGGTCCCCTGTTTTTTCTAATAGTAGTTAATGATCTACCCAACTATATAAAACACTCCACAGTATTGATGTATGCCGATGATGTCAAAGTTTCACTTCCCATAGCTAAGAGTAGTGATTCAGCCGCACTCCAACTTGACATCGACAATATCCACAATTGGTGCGTTAAAAACAACCTTAACCTAAATATTAGTAAATGCTCAATCATGACATTCTCTAAAGCCACACAACCCATGCTCAATATCTACACTTTAAACAAGGAACCCCTGAAACGAGTTTCTACCGTGCGTGATCTGGGTACTAACTTTGACCCACACCTAACGTTTAACCAACACATAATACTAATCTGCAACAAGTCCCGCAAAAGTCTTGGTTTTGTTTTGCGACAGGCTAAAATTTTTAATAATCGGCAAGCCATAACCCTAATTTATAACTCTTTCGTCCGCAGTTTGCTCGAAACCAACAGTGCAATTTGGAGCCCTCATGAAAAAGGCTATAAACTGACAATTGAAAAGGTCCAAAAGTCTTTTATCCGCTTCCTCTACCTCAAATTATATGGGTTTTACCCATATATGTACCCTACGCCATTCGTGTTAGGTATGGTGACATACCAGAGCTTAGAAGTCAGGAGAAATCTTGCTCTCATTAAATATGTCGTCCGCCTAATTCGTGGTTCCCATTTTAATTCGCATTTACTACAATATATCTCCTTTAACATCCCACTACCTATCAGACACACTCTTCGCCCACGCCAACGTCCTCTTTTTTCAATTCCTCAAACCAGCACCGTAACCCTTATGACAAGCCCACTATTTCTAGCTCTTACCCATATTAATAACATTTTAATGTTTGACGAATCCATGGATATTTTTACAAGTACTGAACTGAGACTCCTCAGCACTGCTTCTCGATACCTGGAGTCCATTGCTACTCCCAGTACTATCTCCTCGGGGTAAACAAATTATATCCTAATAAAAATAAAAATATATATGTATATACAGTTTTATGATGCCACGAGTTTTGTTAATTTTTACTGTTATTTCATTGTGCTTATTCTGTCTACTAAAAATGTTTTGTTTATTCTTCGCGTCTACCATATTGTTTACTTTATAATTGTATTACTATTTTTTATTTTTTATTCTGATTTTTATGTTCAACCAATAACTTGTATGTTTGGTGTAAACTGTAAGTATAAGTTGGTTATAAATAAATAAATAAATAAAAAATAAAAAGTTTTTTTTAACAGCGATACCAAATTTAAAGGTAACGACAGTCGAAACAGAAATTTTCTCAGGTGACCAGCGCCGTACTGTGGGCCCCCTTTCTTTTGTTCTGTCCTGTTTTATTTATAAATATTTGTTACGCGTTGTTATGATTATTGTTTTTTTTTTTTGTTCACGTCCTGTCTCTGCGACGAATAAACATTTTTTTTTTTTCGTTTTTCAAAATATTTTACTTACAGAAAGATCAACCATTGTTTTAAGCTTTCACGGTTTACAACTAAACTTATACTGTCACCCGCGATCATAGCCCTTGCAACAGCGTCGAAATATCGGGAGCTCAAAATAATGAACAATCACGGAAGATATCCCGTAAGTGACAGTATAAGTTTACAGAAAGATCATACGAAATCACAGCGTAACTAAGATTGTGTGAAACAGCTTTTGCCAATGTTTTGTAAAAATCATTTATTTTTTATTACGTGAAAATAAGGGCTAAAATGTTGCTTGTCTATGTGTTTTTATTTTACTTTAACAAAAGAGAAATAAGGCTCAGATGAATATTTTATCCAAGTGATGATATTTAGATGCCTCGCCGGTTTCCTTGTTTTTCTGATTCCAAGATAAATAGTAGGAAATCGGAAATATGTTTTATCAGACGATCTTCTAATCTCTATTTTTTTTAAAAAAAAGGTGTGACAGGCTGAATAGGAAATGCGGGGTACAGGGTGTTGTAGTGCAGTGTCGGACAAACATAAAATGTCCAGCAGTGGTTTGTCATAATTCATTATTACTATTTTAAATTATGTTCACACGTGCATAACAATTAAAACCGGAGCAACAACAAGGATCCATGTCTCAAACCTGTCTTTATTTCCTAACTAGCTTATGCCCGCGGCTGCGCCCGCGCTGAGTTCGGTAATTATCCCACGGGGTCGTACCACTAGGATAAAAATATTCTATGTGATATCCAGGTTATAAAGTATCCGTGTGCAAAATTTCACTTAAATCAACCATTTTTGCGTGAAAGAGGAACATCCATACATCCTCACAAACTTTCACATTTATCGTCATCATCATCATTTCAGCCGAAAGACGTCCACTGCTGGATGGATAAGTGTCGCCACATTGACCGGTCCCGTGCGTCTCGCATCAAGCGGATGATGATTCACATTTATAATGGAAAAAAGTAAGATGTCTACAGCTGTAATTCAAAATATTTTGCCCAAAAAATCGCCTACTAAAAACCTATTCATTTCTTTATAAACCACAGTATTTTTCATCCGATTTCCCATCTAACAATCAATAAAACTCAGCGGTTTGGGTAACCTGCCACCGAAACCGTAAGTTCACTCATGAACGCACCCGTAATTCTGTGACGAGATGCCCACGAATTGTGTTAAGGACTTACTTACCCTTGGAAAAAGATCTGCAGTTTACAAACACCCTATTTCATTCAGTATAAGATTGATTTTAGAATGGCTGGTGCGGAAAGGAAAGGTTGGTTACAGAATTTCGCGGTTACACTTTTACCAATTTCATTTGCGTGTTGTGTCAACTCTATTCTGATGCTACAAAGGTGGTTTTGCTTTGAATTAAGTGTTTTTAGATTTGGTACGAGTGAATCTTTTAGGATATTGAATGTTGGAGTATAAGCGAGGGAAATTTAGTCGTATTTACGGGTAACGACTTACCTTGTTAAGATTTGTATACCGTGTTATGTTGGATTTTGAAGATTACTTTTTTATCGGGATGTTTTGTGAAGTGAATTTACCAAGCTACGTAATCAATGGCCATAAATCAAACTAAATGTAATAGGTGAAGTTCTTCTCTTCTTCTTCAATCTTGGGTCACCTAATGCAGAGTGTACATAGGTCTCTTCCAAATCTCTCCACTTCTGTCGATTTTGTGTAAAGCAATGGCAAAAAGAAAGTGGAAGTGAGCGGGCCATATATGGGCCTGTGGACGGCGAGCTATGGGCTAGCTCGCCGTCCGGCCGTCTTATGACGACAGGCCGTGTCGACGGCGCGTTCGTGTTCCACGCGCGCCTCAAAGAGATGTCAGCAATGATGTAGGGGCCTGCAAGGGCCGATGCCTGCCAGGGCTGCGGGACTGTTCGAAAGAGATACCGTGGCCCTGGAACACAAAGGGCAAAGAAGGAAAATGGATGGGTTTTAGTCAGTACAAGTCTGACACTCCCTTCCGCTCCGCCCAGAGTGGGGGGGGTCATTTGATGATTTCCCATCCGGAAAAAAAAATAAAAAAAAGCGGGCCATATATGCCGTAGACTGGATGGAAGATAGGGGAAGAAAGTGCTGGAGTGGAGACCACGGACGAGACGGAGGAATGTGGGATGACTATCGATTAGGTGGAGAGACGATCTTATTAAAGTGGCCGGCAGAAACTGGATAGGTGATATTGTGTTTTAAATCAAAGTAAAGTAGTAACTTTAAGGCTTCTTCTTCCGCACTTATCACTTTAACCTTGAAGTTTAAATATCAAAACAGGAGATTACACTGACATTAGTTTAGTACCCGGCGGACTTCAAGTACACTTCGCACAGACAACCAAGTCTTGAAATATCGGAAATAAGCTAGTGCTTATTTACACTTTAAGGGATGAATATATATTCATCCCTAGCTACTAAGCTAGGGATGAATATATAGAAACCCTAGCTTAGTAGCTAGGGTTTCTATATAAATAAAGTAGTAGTAGTTAGTTGGTAGTTGTAGTAGTAGTTAGTGTAGTAGTCCCTTGTGGTTACTAGTTGTATATAAGGTAAGGTAAGGTAAGTTGTAAGGTAAGGTAAGGTGTGGTAAGGTCTATACAGTGTACCGGCTTATGCATTACAAAAATAATAAAAAACCTATCAAATAATGTAACACTGGCCATTCAATATTCCAATGTCTTAAAAAAAAAACAACATTCTCATTTCAAAATTCCGGTTTGCACTTCAGTAGGTTTCAGTACGGTCTCAGGTGTACGTCGAACCAAGATTGCCCCAGAAATGTCCTCAAATAATAATATAATGAAATGAGATAATTTCGGCTTTGGACCCATCTGGCTTTGAGTTTTAAAGCGTCGGCGATGATGCTCTTAATTTGAATAGCTTGTTAAAATTCATTGTCAACATTGTTCTATTATTTTTTATGGGGCTATTGTAATTGAAGTGAAGGAGAAAATTAATTCAAATGTTTTCTGAGAAATATATTTGAATTTATTTTGTAGAGTATAAATAATGAATAATAATAAATAAATCATTTATTTCAGATTCATCCTAATAATACATATATATTTGTTAGTAGAATTGCGAGCTTACAATATAGAGAATATAAATGAAATCAAGTCACACGAAATGGTTTATCTAACTAAATTACACATGTAACACACGTTTAGTTTAATATTTATTATGTACACCTGTCCTGTATTAGAGATATAAGTAATAGAGGTTCATTGATGCAGTTGTTCGTAAAAAAGGTTCCGTTACTCACCACTAGATGGCGTTGTGCCTATGACGCGCATTTCTGAATCGCGGTGTTAAGATTCTCCGTGACCTAATGACCCTCGCTGGATCAGTGAACCTCCTGGAACACAGCTACGTAGAGTGTGCATTCTGAGACTTCGTCCTATTTGGAAAAGTCACTTGGGACACACCTCTACTAGTTGTTTGCTCAGTGTATTCCGTCTGAAATATATTTTTGGATAGAGGGACTCATTCCCGACCTTCGTCCTAAGGTCTTGGTCGGGTGGAACTATCTCTATCATCTCTCCAAAGTCATCTTCTCTTCTTCTGTAAATATCATCCATCTCTTCTGTACCATATTATCACCTGTAACCGTTGCTAAAATACACCATCTGCTGTGACTCCCGTGTTTGTTTCGAGTTCGGAATCCCCTACAAACCCCTCTTACACACATTGATTTAAAATAATAAAATTATTATTGATTCATTCACTTAACTTACAAAAAATATCTCAACCATCGTTCAATTTTATTTTATGCATTAATAAAATAAAAATAGTCCTTATTTCTCTATAACTTACAATTCTTTATTTTTTAAACTATTAAGGGGCCATCCCTGACCATTCCATGCAATACAAAAGATTAAATACTTTTTTTATGTAAAAAAAAAAACATTATTTGGCATCCCACATTTTGTGATAACGACACATCCAATTAAAACAAACCACAGCAATATTTCTTCGACTAATTAACATTATTATTTAAAATCGCTCAAACGTTACCCTTATGTATTTCATCCCTCGGAATGAAAAGCATGCTGTCGGGGTGAAAATAGGTCATGCGGACACCGCCTTTAATCTGTTTAATTAACATGGAAAAAAGGTTCGATTTCACCCCTAGGGCTATGGCTAATGATGTGTTAATCATGGGTAAGATGGGGTATGTGGGTGGTGAAATAAAAACAGATTTTTTTATGCGTAGATATTTTTGCATTTGTAGGAAAATTATCACCATGTATATGGGAGCTACTGGAGTAAACCTCTGCCTAACCCTTCGGGAATTACAGGTGTGATGTTGTGTTAGAAAAATTTCGTTGTTATTTTCATGTTTTCAAAACTTTTTATTTTATTTTCAAATATATAAAAAGTTTTGAAATGTGTATATGTGACAGGCACTTTCGGATAGTCAAATAGTCACAGTCCAGCCACAGGGATACTAATTGTGAATGGACTGTAGTTGCCCATTCCCAAATCGTAGATCTCGTGGAGAAGAATGGGCAAGTAACTCCATGGACACTCTTTTCAAATCACGTTATATATTACATAGTCCTGGGTACAATATTGTTGTTTCTAAAAGTAAACACAATGTAAAAAGAAAAACGATCGTAGAATTACTAAAATACACCATGCGTAACAGTAATACATGATCTACTCATGTGACAGTAAGGCGTGATTTCTGTTCTATTTATAAACAAAAATCACGCCTTACTTTTTTCTCATACTTTTACCGAAAAGGAATACATCTACTTTTATTTACAAAACAAAAATTCACTTAAATATCAATTGCCAACCGAAAATTCACCACAACAACCCTGTGATCATTTCGCAAATAAACATAAACGCATGGAACCGTAACAATAATAACAGAATTCGGTATTCCTCCAAAAGGATTTGAGTATTCCATGAAAGGGTTCCTCAAATCTTTTCGTCTCGCGTCAGTGGGTTCATGACAAATTGCCTGTCACAGCCCCAGCACAGGTAATGTATGATTTATTGTTAGAATTGAATACTCTTTTTGTGGTAGTAAGCTAAAAGAATTTTAGATTATGTGCGTTGTGATTGTGGTTTCTGTAATGCCACGTAGTATTCTAGTTATTAAAGACTAACTTTTGCCCGTGATTTCGCTCCCGTTATGTACTGAAATTTACCCACGGGAACGTTTTAAACTTAGCCTGTGGCACTTGGAGATACTGTAGTTTCCCATTAGTGAAAAATGTTTCAAAATCAGATGAGTGGTTCGGAAGATAACCACAAACAAACTTACAAATTTTTATGTCTTAATAATACTAGTATAGACCTAGCGATCCGTTCTCCCTGATTTGCCTGGTATTTAAACTTGACAAAATATTTTCTTTCCTCTAAGATACTTATGTTAGTTTAATTAAAATTTGATACATTCAATCTTAAAATGTTAATGTTAAAGTTAATATTATAATATTTAGATGATGTTAGACAAAGAAACTATCGATTTTGTTGTATCAGTTGATAATTTACTTTAAAAGTTTGTGGAAATAGTGACGTTTAAATTTTTTGCCCAATGATAATAGCCCAATAATATGACGGACTTCATAAATTATGGACAGATTACTATTCAAGTATATACCGAAAGCCACCATTACCAGAAGAAACGACATAATTCAATAAAAAGAACGTTCATGAATAAAAATGGAAGAGACAAAAAAAATCCGTAGATAATGATTTTCCCGCAAAACACCATAATACTCGATTATGTCTGTTCTATGATTTGATTAAACCACCCTTATCCAGTATACAGTCCTCTTTACACCGATTTACCAAAAATAGTGTTGCGTTTAAACGGATTTCGAGCAAATTACGGATTTTGGGGAAACTACGGATTATGATATTAGGGGGTGAATATTTTTTGGGTAAATGTAATTATTGTAATGTAATGTGTCATCTTATTGATTGATATTTAAGTACGGATCGGTTTTATTGGGATATGGACGCCATCTGGCTAAGTTTTATTTGATTAATAGGATGAAACGTTTATAGGAAGTTTTGGTTGATTTTGATTGTTTGTGATATACTTACCTAAAGATTAGCGTTAATTAGGTATATTTTGGTTTTTTTTAAGTTTTTTTTATGAGTCATTAGTTTATGCCCGCGGCTTCGCCAGCATGAAGTTCGACAATTGTCCCACGGGATCATACTACCGGGATAAAAAGTATCCAATCTGTAAATCCAGGTTATAAACCGTCTGTGTGCAAAATTTCATTCAGATCCGTTCTGTAGTTTTTTTGTGAAAGAGTAACAAACATCCATCCATCCATTCAGCCACCCATCCATCCATCCATCCATCCATTCAGCCATCCATCCATCCATCCATCCATCGTCACAAACTTTCGCATTTATAATATTAGTAGGAAATAGAATTGGTAATGTCTTTTTCCTAATATTCTCTTATTTTAATAAATTTTTAAACAAATTTCTATCAACTTACATCTGCTAATTTAACTCTATTGGCACTCATGCGATTCAAACCCGCGACCCCAAGCATTATAGTCGGACCCTCAATTATGTAGCTAATAGGGTCACCGTTTATGTCATAGAAGTACCGACCCAATCTCATAGATGGCGTTATCTGTTTCATAATAAAAAGTGCCGTAAAATTTAACTTCTAGTAAAAGTAAAAAAAGTGCATTATAATTGACGTTCTGGTCAATAGACGGTCAATTTTAGTACATAATTGTATTTAAACTGTTTAATCTTTATTGAGCTAAACCTTAACGTGAAAATCATCAACATCATCTGCCTAGCTTTTTCCTAACTATGTTGTTGGGGTCGGCTACCACTCCAACCGATTGCAGCTGAATACCAGTATTTTACATGGAACTCTCGATCTGACAACCCAGTTAGTCGATAAAACGTAACTAAAAACCCTTCATTTTCAAACCCCACTGGATGGGTCTGGAAGAAAAATAATCGAACTCCACAATATGGCGCCCAAAATCCGCCATTATTAAAAAAAAATGTAAAGACCCAAACACTAATCTAACGACGTATAATTCATCCAAATCGGTTCATCCGTTTAGAAGTTACGAAGGAACAAAGAAACGAAACGGACATACATACAGGTAAAACATATAGCCTTTTTCAAAAATGACCTCCTTTTGAGCTTCGCCGCAGTCGGGTAAAAAGGAATCATTATAATTTTGCCAACAATTTGTCTTATTTGTATCAATAATAATGAAATAATACAGAATCTACTCTCCCTGCTTATCCTTGCTAGCAGAAATGGCGCCAGTTGTCCACCTATATCTCAAAATAGACCCTCAGCTCAGAAGTATTTGAGGAAATCCAGTTACACTCTCATATACAGGAGGTGTTTTTCTATGTTGAAAGGTCAGTTTGCAAAAGTGGTGTTAATTTCTATGATTATTTTTCTTAGTGTCCTTTATTATACTTTTCAGTAATTCTTAGTATTTTGGACCACCTTTCAAGCTAAATTAAATGTGATTAAATAACAGATTAATTGAACTAGACGGGATTCACACTTATGGAGCGATCGTCTCTGCGATGTGTGTAGTAGATGTATAGTTGTGATTCGAAATACTTTAAATGACTCCGTGGAAGCGTGCAGATTGTGAAGGTTACCTTTATTTTTTACCAGCTTCTGTGTGCGGATCCACCCCGTGATAACTGGACAAAAAGTACCCCATCAGGAATAATGTATCTTCCAAATGATGAAAGAATTTAATAAATGCGTGTCGCAGGTTCGATTCCCGCACGGTACGAATATTTGTATGGCCTACAGGTAGTTGTTCTGGGTAAGTGAGTTAGAATTTTTGTAAACGCACCCGCGATACAGGAGTAATTCATGGTATACGAGTATGACAAAGTTAAAAAAACAAAAAAAACTTGTGGTTCCGGATATTAAATGTGAACCCTCCGCATACATACAAACTTACAAAATTTGCACTGTCTTTTTATAATATTATAAATAGTATAGGTTTCCAGCACAGAGGATAAAATTAAAATCTATTTACATCGAGAGGTCCTTTAAGATACTATGTATTAACCTTTTTCGAAAGAAACATCAACCTGTATCGAAACAAAACGTATGAATGTTGCATGACGTCTTTCCCGCGCCGATATTATTTACCGCCCCCGGTCATAAACCTGTCGCCGATGAAGATAAACGGCTGTAGGCGATACACGGTGGCCGCACATTTTTTGGTTGACCCTACTCAATGACCAGGCATTTGCTGGAAAAAATATAAGACGGCTTAATAGTGTTGCGGGAAATTATTAGATTATGGAGTCCGAAAATAGTTTGTATTTATGGTTTTCTTTTATTTTGTCATACATGTGGAAATGGTCAGTGCACAGAAACGCTGATGCAAAGTAGAGGTAGAAGGCTTCGCTAAAAATGCTGATCTTTCGTTTTCGTGTGGTTAGTGCCTAACCAGGTGTCAAAGTTTTTATTCCGCCCATGGGCCTCTGACTTGGCTTTACATGCCGTCGAGAAATATCTCTCAGGCACGCTGGTTTCCTCACGATGTTTTCCTTTCACCAAAGCAAGTGATAATTATACAATACGCACATGAATTCGAAAAATCAGAGGTGCGTGTCTTGGGTTCGAACTTAAGACCTATTGACGGGCACATCACTGCCTTAAAATACTCATAATTAGGTATCGTTAACAGGTTCTGATCTTCTCACTCCTCAAAATGAAACAAGGAACCAAGCTTGAACCTTTATGACGATGAAAAATAAAGTACAGCTTATTTTTTTTTTTGTTTTCCCTTGCCACATATAAATCCTACTTAAACCAAAAAACCATCACAAGAAAACGCATGACGATATTACTTACCAACAAAAATATCAAAAACATGCAAATCTGCATTTTCAATCAACAATGAAGATTGAAAATAAATGTAATCTGCGTGAAACGTCAGTGGGCACGCGTCGAGACATCTCGTATCGTGTCGTATGCAAATACGACATTAGATAAATATGGACGGCGGGGTTTTAACGGATTTGCATTTTTATTTTTAATCACTTAAGTTATGGTGAATGTTGGTAGTGGCGATTTTGTGTTTAGAGGTCAGAAAATTACAGCACTTGTAAAAAAAAATGTAAAAAAAAAAAAAAATGGTTCCTATTATACAGTTCTTTACCTCTGATAGCTTCAATTCAAAACTAACTTTATTATGAGACTACCTGTTGCCCGCGACCTTCGTTCGCGTGATATTTATTTAATTTATTATGAGCCTGTTGTGTCCCACTACAGGGCAAAGGCCTCCCTTCCTTTTTTCCAGTCTTCTCTCTCTAGAGGTATTTCAGCCCAATCCTTTAAGTAGCAGTCCAGCTTATCACGCCATCTCCTTCTGGGCCTGCCGCGTCGCTGATTCCTGTTATTCGGAACCCAATCCGTAGATATTTTCGCTACATTCTGATTCGACATGCAGCGTATACGGCCTGTATAGCGTGAAATTATTTTAACAATATTACTTTCTTACTTGAATCGGATTTTGTAAACAATTTCATGGGTTTTTATTTTTTCACAAACCCTATTATTGTTATTTTATTGCACACAAAACCAAAAAAAAAAGTAACCTAAGTAAAAGTCCCATCGAAATCAGTTCAGCATTTTCGGAGATTAGCCGGAACAAACAGATGGACAGACAACATTTTTTTTTTAAATGGCTTATGTACTTGTATGCATTCAATAAAAACCTGTAATTTGAAATTACAAACTGACACTTATATTTTATTTATTTTTGTAGATATTTGGTCTTTACTTTCAGTGAAAGAGACACAAATTAAAATCTCACAAATAAAGGCAGTGTCATTTTTTGTCAACGACATTTTTCTCACCCTTACAATATGAAGACAAGTCCGACACCAAAATGATAATTTCCTTTCAAGTATTGCCTCGGCCATCTGTCTCAATCCTGAGACACGTTGGAGAGTTCTTAACGGTACTTAAAGTACCACTTGTCCCTACAAAATACATAGGTATGGATCGAGGGTGGGTATAATGGATCATACAAATCTGTTACAAATTTTTGAGGGACACAATACAATTTGAGGGATATTTTGATCGATTACCGGATTTTGTGATAGTTTTGAATTTGTAGGGGAATGTGAACTGTATGATTGAAGTTGAATAGTTTTGCTTATATAAATAAATTATTATAAAATTGATATTGGGTGGTAGGTATACAGGCTGTAAACAGACCCGTCACATAGCCCCCAATATCTCCGTAACTAGAAGGTTCCCAGGTATGGTCTAGAACAAAAAAATTATCGCAAAGACGGGGAGAACAAGTACCTTTCGGATATGTTAAGGGTCTATTTACACCCTTTATTATTTACGAATTTGGAAAAAAAAATTGTTATGCAAATTAAAACCCTTCGTCAATTTGCCATATTAAAGCCATTTTGATACAAAGCGTCAAAGAATGACAGTTGCAATTTTAAGTTTGTATTAAAATTTAACAAACAGTTTACTTGATTTTTTCATCAGATGAATGGAATAACGTTTCCTGGTAGTTCGAAACGCCCAAAATAAATTTAAAACCGAAGTAGGTACTGTCGGCAAAATAAAATCTTTTAGGGTTGAACCTGCTCTAGCAGCACAGAATCGCAGTTTCCATGCTCCTTTTCTTTTTTGTCGCTCAGAACTGTCATTTGTAAGAAAGAGAAACAGTGCGATAGTGCGAAAGGGGCATGGAAAAATGCGATTACGTGCTGCTAAATGAGGGTCAACTCTTATACGAATAAATTATGTACCAGCACATCAATGTACCCGAAACTGTAAATTTTTCCCAATCAGCCTTGAACTTAATGTTATAGCGATAAAGTTGAAAGTCTATTAAAGAAATTTGACAGATTGTAGTTGCCTGATGTCCTGGCGTCTGAACTTTCAGTCCTGAATAAGATCTGGCAAAATAATCCGGTAAACTGATCCATGGAGTTTTTATCATCCAATTTGACGTAGAAATACGCCTATCCCAACCATTTTAGCAAAACGCTCTTATAAAAGAAAAACAGCCATTATTGTTATCCATTCTCATATAACGTATCCGACCCTTATCACATCGTATCATGTTGCTAAAACAAAATATTCTATACGACACCGCTTTTAAAACAACCGATGATTTTTTTATAATATAATTGCTAATTTGCCTCATCTCTGTGTTCTCTTATTCCTCGTTGTAAATAAATCCGGAGCACACGAAAAGCGATACGATATGAATCAAGTTCTAAACGAAAGCTTTATCTATCGCTTGTATATTTTGATTAACATTTTAGCATTTTCCAAGCACTAGAGCACAACATCACAAGAATCTCTCAGTATTTTCCTCTTCTAGTCTTAATTATCATATTTCATTCAACCCATCCATTGTTTCTTTGGTTTTCCACTCATAATTATAGTCAACTAAGCCAAGCCAACTCTTAAAAGTAAAATGAACTATACGGAATAAATAAGCACAAAGATTGAACTACAATTTGATCGTACCTCCTTTGTATTAGAGATGGTCCTTGCCTTACATTTTAGTACAATTAACCTATCTATAGGGGGCGAACACATTGCCATCAACCGTGCACAAATCCAGACTCCGTGGCTGCTACTAAAAAAATCCTGTTGGAAAACCCCAATATCGTTTTTCCCGACCCGGGAATCAAACCCAGGGTGTCATGCTCAGTAGTCCACACAGTTGCAGTATCTTTCACACAGTCGATCCATATTCATTAAACATTTCATTTGTGTCTTTTTTTCGACTATTCAAAACTGCCTGCAACTGGCCTACTTGAAATAAATGCTTTGACTTTTTTTTCGCTTCACTTTCTTCACGAAGTTCTCCTCATTCCTCCGCATCAAAAGCCCGTACCATGACCACTATTTTAGTAAATCATCGCACTTGTTGGTAGGGTACCTTTATCCCATCCCATTTTAAAAATTTCAGGATTATCTCTCGCTACCTGATGAATTATTATTTCTTTTTTCCTTCCTTGTTTTCATGCGAATCTGCTCTAATTATTTCCCCTTGAGTAAACAAAGGGAATGGGGAATGCTTTAGAGTGCTATTGTCGTTAAATAAAATGGCTACTTTTTGATTATTTACGTTCACATTATTGAAAGATTGAATCGACAGGTATGGGTATCGGTAATTATGTTTATTCGTATAACTACTTTCTTCGTTGGAAAAATCGAGAAAAGGAATTTATTTTTTTGGGAAGAGACTGAACCCCACGACACAGGGTATCCTAGTGTGGAGTCCAGGGAATGTGTAAAAATCTAGCGCTTCAGGGTGATTGTCTTTTGTTTCTAGCTTTTAAATATTGAACCTTGTTTTGCGAATTGAAAAAAAAATATTTATTCATCTTCAAATTCAGTTCTTTTAAACGCCGTCACTACGATCACGTTTCATACGGTCAAGTCGAAAAACTCTTTTCTAAAAGTTTTCTAAAAGTCTTGAGAAAGTGATCAAAGAGGGTGTGAAAGAAATTAATCAAAATTCTATTAAAAACAAAATACTTGATAAAGTGCGTATTCTAAAATTACAGTACACACAACATCACATCAAAAATCAATACTAAAAACACATCTATCATCGAGAATTCAAACCGTATCACGGACACAAACGGACACAATTCGACACTGATGTATCACTTATCCCTGAAGTTCTGCTTACCCCAAGGGTCGGTAATCCGACGACATCTTCACAATTACTTGCCCTTACACCCGCACTCAATATTGCTTTACACAATAGAGGTTAGGGGGAAGAGATACATAACTAGATGTGATAACGGTGTCGAAGATTTAGAACTATTGAAATGATGATTAAAAATAAAAAAATCATCGGGGTATACATTATTTTATACAATATTTTAATTAAACAATATTGGAGTGCTAGAGATAAATATACCATGTTCATAAATAAATTAAAAACATTTCTAATAAATAAAACCTATTATAGTGTAAATGAATACTTAAATGACAAATTATAAATACAAAAAATAATTTTAATATAAAACAAAAATATAATATAATATTGACCTAATTAATAAAATATTGACATTATATTACAATTCTTACAATTAAACCCCGCATTATCTAATTAGAAATAATAACGTAATGTGCAATATATATTTTTTCATATTAGAAGTAAACACTCAGTGGTCTTCCTCCTCTCTCGAATAATTATTCTATGCTGTGACCGACAGAGTCCAAAACTGTGTCGTTATTACAACCCACCAGCTAATGTAAACTTATAAATGTACATTTTGGAACGCAATAAAGATATTGAGTATTGAGTATTGAGTATTGAGAGTGAAATTTAATATTCCAAGTTCCAAAAACCACACAAATTTTAACAAAATAATTATCTTTAAAGCGAATGCTTATCTCAATACAGATTAAAACAGCAGTCCACTGATTGCCCTTCCAAGATAAATGAATTTTATATCAATTTATTAAAACGTAAAGGACTACACGTACACTAGACTTTTGACAGAATAAATAGTGTGTAAACGCGATGAGGCATCAAGACATACAAATGTCTTTTCTAGTCAAACTTCGATAGGTATATCTTTGTTCAAGTAACAATAAAGGGTCCCTAAATTCACCGATTTATCGTGTGTTGATTCAATCATAGATTCCTTTTTAAAGTTTCATGTTTGGAAACCAATTTGGGATTATGATGGCTGACGCTATTTATTTTTAGTGGTATTGCTTTTGTTAGATAAGTTTTTCGATGATTTATGATATGAGGTCGCAAAAATAAAACGTAATGAAATAGGTTATAAGGTAATGTAATCACAAATATTGTATAGAATATATGTTACCGAATGAAAACACGGGAGATACCGATGAAACTAAGCAAGCTAACGAAGTCGTGAAAAAGTGTGGTATTCGTTACACTTAACTGTCAATATAAACGAGAATTTATAAAAAAAATTCGCTAGCCTTAACACAGTGTCACCATGGTCAAACAGTCGTAGTCTTTGTCGGTGTAGGAACAATCGTATTTAAGCGGAGGCCACACCGCCGGCTAGCGTGCAAGCGAGCGAGCCGGGTAGCAGCGTTTCACCTCTTTTCATACTTCGGTTCACACCGCGAACTGTCGAAAGTGAAGTATGAAAAGTGGAGAAACGATGCTCGCCCGGCTCGCTCGCTCGCTCGCTAACTGGCGGTATGACCTGCGCTTAATAACGAATCACTCACCAATTTTTTAATCATATTATTATTATCTAAAATTTCATCAACGCTACTTTTATCTATAACTTCAAACTTGACTTTACCCAAACATCATCTGCCTAGCTTTTTCCCAACTATATTGGGGTCTGCTTCCAGTCTAACCGGATGCAGCTGAATACCAGTATTTTACATGGAGCGACTGCCTATCTGACCTCCACAACCCAGTTAGTACTAGGTAATACGATACCCCTTGGTAAGACTGGTTGTCAGACTTTTTGGGCCACTGACTACCTGTAACGACTGTCAAAGATCTACAAATGACAGCCGGGACCAACGGCTTAACGTGCTTTCCGAGGCACGGAGGCAACTCGGTGTGTAGTGGGCGGTCAGCCATCCACAGACCAACCTAGGCAAGTACGGCTTAACCTAAAGATCGACCCGAGCGGCTGTCGTTATTTAGCCACGAGCTCCTCACTTTACTCAAACAATCTCATTAAAACCGAACAATGCAAACATCCGCAATCTATTCATACCGTCGTCGTCTTGTTTTGACAAATTTCACCGTTGCCAACTAACTGTTCCATTAGTACAATTAATTATTTACCATCTTGGATCGCAATTTATCCTTTGACCAGCTAGTGCTTGAGATATTGTTAATCTTGGTAAAAGGCCATGTCGATGGCACCCTGGATTTACAGTTTGGCGTTTCCAAACTTCCAATAGTTTTGGGTGTTAATGGGGATTCTGAAGTTGATGTAACGGTTAGAATTACAGAGATATTGTAAGTGGTTCGTTGAAATTTTGAAGATTGAGTTGTAGTAGCACTAAGAACAATGTTTGTTTGGTTGAATAATTTCAAGGCAGGGAAAGTTACTGGAGACCATCTTTTAGTTATGGATCATTTGGCGGGAAGAAGAAGAAATTGAGATACTGTGAAAAAGGACCATGATTTAATACAACAAAATAGAATTGATTATAAAATAATATGTACCTAATGTAATAGTAGATCTTATACCGTAGGGGTAAGTTGGATGTCTGTAATTACAACTTGTGCTGGCCTAGCGTAGTATGGAGGTTCAAAAAATAAGAGGTGAATTTACTGGTTTTGTGGCGACTGCCACATGGCATATCATACTTACCCAGTGTAACCAGTAAATACGAGTATATCTGCTCTACCAGGCTATAGTAGAACCGAACTACTATAGCAATCATTTAATCAATTCTGCTATAGGTATTATGTTTCTCACAGCAACATAGAACCAAAAACATCTTAGATTTCTTGCCACAACCCGTAACATCGACAAACCGACCCAATCCCTTTTACCTAGCAATTTGATATCAGCCAAGTAATCCCGTCTGCCACAAACAATGCGCCGGAATACATTAGCTTGAAGTCGACAACCATCGCGACTCTTCGCCACCAAAGAGGTAAGTACAGAAGTCTGACTAACAGCGTGGCAACATGCTTAAGAGACTCGTGTGCTGCGACAGCATCTGCGGCGAAAAATGTAAGAAATAGCTTGGGACATGATTACCACAGCGTCAGACACGGCGACGCGTCTAGCGATGCGTAGGAAACAAGTGACGTTGACGCAATCTGCATTGTTTATGGTCGTGATCACGGGATGTAAACTACAAGAGAAAACGAACGCAAACATGGACACGTCATAGTCTGTATTGCAAAGGAGTAGGGAAAATATCGCAAACATTATATGAAGGAACAAAACTAGTATAAAGCTGGTCACTTATTTCATTTAAACTCAGAACTACTCTCCAGTTCAAGTTCAAAATGTTATCATTGACGAAGGGCCTACTGCACATGCCTGTATATGTGTGCGTGCACCTGTCTTCGCTCATTGTGCGTAATCAACCTTCTTTATTCGTCTCTTTAGTGCTTTCAGCCCCCTTTGAGGTATCGCTATACCAAATTAAGCTTTGTTAGAATGGTTCGCTACAATAGTTTTGTCTTGAACGATGAATTGCCTTTTGTTGGTCTGTAAGTCAACTTCGTTTGGTAGATCTGTTTGGTTTATGACATTGTCCTCTTGAATAATAACTTCTGAGTCTATTCATATTTTATTTTCAGTAAATTATGTTTCTGTAAGGTTATTTAAATTGTCTTTATTATCAAATGTATCAATAACAAGTTAAATCTTTTTATTTTTATGAAAGAACGTAGGAACCTAATAAAATTTAAAAAGATCTTCCTGTAGAATTCAAGGAAATAATAAAAGCATTTCTGCTTTTCCCTCTGCTAGTAAGTTTTCTACAATAACTTTCACGGAAAATCAACCCTCCAATAGGCCGGGAAAATGGAAGAATAGCGGAAAACTTCAAGATTCCTACAAGACAAAGCCAAATGTAGTGTTAAATGTGAAGACAAAAACACAACACAATTTCGAATACAAGCATTTTATTTACCATTTCCAGTCAGTAACTTCGCAATAATGATACAGTTGGAACATTTAGCGATACAATAAAATCCGAAATATACCGTGGAGTCATTTCAATAAATTCCCAGTACTCATTGACGTACAAACGACCTGTTTTGAATTTCACTAGCTTTTGAAAACAAGATCCGTAGCACTTAGACACGGATCGGTACATGAGTGACATACCGAACGAATTGAATGATACAACATTTTTATTTATGAAAGAGTATTGAATATTGGATTACTGTCCGTTTTTTCAGGTTGAGTGAATGAAAGTGAATGAAAGCTGAATCTGTCTGTTGCTGTTGAATTTCACAAAAATGAAGCAATGAATGCAATGTGAGCTCAATGATTACGAGTGTTATAAAAAGAAAAATCTGAATTTATAAAAAATAAGTTATCATAAATAGGTAGTGTTGCGAATTCTTTCAAAAAAAATTAAAACGACGATCGAATAGTAATCTAAAGCTAGCAGTAGCCTCAGAAATGGAGTTGAAAAGTTACACTTTTTGACTAAATATGAGAAAGACAAAGACTAGGTGTAGTTATAATGAGAGAAAGAGAGAGAGAGAGAGCTATACAGGACGTCTACTTCCATCTCTTTCCCACATTAAAGCAAGATTAAAACAATAATTCTTTAAGAGGTAATGGTTGGCCACCTGATAAGATTTACCCTATTATATAGGTAACAAAATTTCCAGATATCTTTATCAGAAACAATATAATTTCTTCCACAGAAAATTCTTCGTTCTTCGCGAGAGTATGTCTCAAACATCTTACGCCTATCGAGAGCCGTTTAAGAGCATCTTGCCATAACAATAAACTTTGAAGGGACGCCACATTTACATACGTATTGCTGCCGAAATGTTTGACAGTTCGCAACAGATGTAACAACGTTCAGATTTGGGTAAAGCCTTTGATGAATACGATATAAGACGGTTATCTTAGTTCATTGTGTAAAGTTCTGATGATTTGTTGAAGTTGTTAGTGAATGCTTTTAAGCTGTTTGGGAGTTCTGTGATTATTTGGTACTTATATAATAGTGAATTATTGAGTGTGTGATGAGGTGTTATTAGTTGATTGTCTGTGACCTCTGAGTTTGTTATGGCTGTTTCTTATCAGAGTAGTCAGGTACGAAACACCCGTCTCCCCTAGATTTAAAAAAAAATACGTGTAAGTGTTTGTAGAAATCTATTTGCAAAATAAACACAATTTTTATTATATATGGGAAACTTTAAAGTTGTGATTTTTAAACCTCAACGTAGACCACGTGCGACGCGCGACGTGCGTTGAGGTCCGATACTTCACATCATTACTTTATAAAAGTAAAAATAACTCTATCTGTTTGCCTGTTGCCTTTTACGCCTTTACGACTGAACGGATTTTGATGAAATGCAAACAGGTATACCATGATCTGTGTACGTTTGCATGGAATAATTTACGACTATCACATAGGCGAAGCTACGGTAAAAAAAAAGTACAAATAAAGTTGCCACGGTTTCACCCGAAAGGCTGAATGATTTAATAAAATAATATTTTCTAAAAACAATCGTTTTAGAATCTTAGAATAAATTGTAGAAAAAACAATATTATCCAACTTCATCTTGCACAGTTTACATCAATTCAATATAACTTAAAGACGTACAAACGATTTTTTCACACACATCAATCCATTCAAGTGAATCTAAATGATCGATTACTATTTCAACACTCTTATGCCTTCGCCACAAGGTTTAATTCTGCTCATACGTTTTTAAATTCACAAAAATATAAAGTTATATCATTCGCATTTACTCGTGCGAACGGATGCGATCCGTCACGTAAACGGCGCGTGTTCACGATTCATCAAAAATGATAGTTTTGATACAATTTTATATTTGTCAATGATTATTCAATTTGATGAGCCGATTTTTGCGTTGTTTGTCTATTTTGTGTGTATTTTTCAGTACTGGTGATGCTGTAGTGTACAGATACAGGAATTTTACGAGAAAATCGCTTTTGAACTTAGCTAAGTAGCTTAGCTTACCTTATTTTATTGCTCGTGACCGTAAAGATCTTATTCCTTTTTTTAAGTATTTTTTCATATTTTTTTCTTTTACTATTGCATCGACTCAGAAATTAGCTGCAAGTTTAGCGCCGTAAGTTAAGACCATCAATTCCTATTGTCAACATTTCAAAAGTTCGCCGTCTGGACATCACCTTGGTCTTCACTGGAAAAATTATCCGTCGATTTTTGTAAAGTTGTCCAAAAATAAATGTCATTGTTTTACCAAATTCGATCAATTTATAAAATACCCTCTATTCAAACCTACAATATCCTCAAAAACGGCAAATTAATTTAAAACCAAATCAACCGAACAGTTGCAAACAAATTATTAAAAAAAAACCTCAACAGAATGCACGTTCTGTTGCACCAGCAGTGACATTCAAATAAAGTAAAAACATCGGACACGTCGTCTCCAATATAGTGGAAAACAGGAAATATACAGAACGGACATTAAACAAACAAACGTGTAACATTTCAATCCTTTATAGCAAAGATTTAAAGCCCAAAATCCTGTAAAATTTAATTTTGATAGATGCGCGCGAATTCACAACAATTACAAAATACGAGACTTCGATTTAGATTGAACCTGGAAGTGGTATCATTGGGTAATATTCGCGTAAATCTGTGGCTTTGTAATTTCGATTGATGGGTTTTTCCGTCAGAAAAAATTATGACTCTCATTAAAAAATTTAATCCCTTATGTAACCCCTTTTTTTCTACATTTCAGAACTCATTTCTAGGCGCTCATTTTCCTTCTCACTTGCATCTAGACTTTGGTTTAGGATGTTCTTTATCTTTGTCATAATGGTTGTTTCGATGTGTGACGTGAATGCATTTGAATCTTTGGACCACCATATTTTCTATAAACCAAATCGAAGTATTTTCGTGAAAGCTTATGTGTATTTTGTAAAACGATGATACAGAAATTTCGTTTTTCATTACAGCCTTTATCAAACAGATGATGATCTGTTTTGTTTGCCTTTGCCCCTATTTCTTGGGCTCGGCGCGACAAGTTTTTTTTTTCACTTTCCCCTGTCAGACACACTATCATTTACTCATTTCAAATTACAACCTTAAACTTTATAAATCATACCAACCACATCCAGTTTCCCTAGATCATCAAAAATCCACGTCGGATTTGGCTGTCGCAAAGCTGGAACACGGATCAAGTGAGCTTACACGGACGGCGTCGCCCGTACCGTTTACGCTAATTGCGATCCGATGCGATCCGACGCGATCCGTTGCGGAGCGGGACGTAACGAATCATTTGCATTCCTGATAACTCCGTAGTAACGTTTCGTAAGGGTTATAAAGTAATTAGGTTGATAGATAAGGTTTTGAAGAAAGATACGGGTATTTCTTGTTATGATCTTGATTGATCAATTTAAGAAGTTCTAACCGCTTTAAGAGTTACATACTCTAGCGATAGCGTGTTGTGACGGTAATTTAGTGTGGAGAAAATAACTGAAATAGTAGCTAATCTATTTCACTTATTTTTTCCACAGTTACCATCACAACACGCACTTACAACAACGAAATGACTTGCTCCGCGATGGTACTCAAGCGAATCAAACAAACGAGCCATACATGTGCGGATTAAAAAAAAAAGAAAACAGACACAAGTATAAAGAAGACCGTCAACCAGAAACGTCATGCGGCAGATCTCGAAGAAGATAGCGGGTCGAGCTAGGTAGTACCAATGACCAGTGGTCAACCATTGGTCCTGGATGCCTTCAGCAGAGAGCTTATAGCCCATCAGCAGGATGATGCAAGCTAACAGTACCAGTAATCACCAAGAACAAACAACAACAAATCCAAAGCTGCTTCTAGACTTCCTAATTACCCAATAACACATGACTGAACCGGTTAACCGACTGCGAACTACCTACGAGTAAACTTATCTCCGATACCCATCGGTCACTGTCGCAACTAATTCCTGTGTGTCGAGATAGCACAGCTAAACGCTCTGTACGTGATGTTAGTGTTTTTCCTTATCCCTCACTATTAGACCATCCTTCCGGATTTTTCCGGATTTGACTGGTTTTTTGCGAACTCAAATTCGAAGTATTTGTTTCAATTAAACCGTTACTTTTGAATAAAGAAGGGGTCAGTCAGTTAGTCAAAAATTTGGAGCTAATTGGCCGTTCGAAGAACTAGATTGTGAATGAAGAAAGAAACTCCATGGACACTCTTTTAAAATCAATTTTGGTGTTACAAAGTCCTGGTTAGAAAGTTTTGGCTATCCGTTCAGGCTTTGTCATTGGATCGGATATTTCCAAATAAAGGAATTTCTTTAAATAAATGAAAAAAAAGCGAAATGACCAGTTGATGTCAGTCATATTTTCTGCAATTCGAAGAGCAAAAGGCACAAAAACAACTCGGTGGATCCCAAATGGCAGAAAACGAGAACGCGATAGGCTCAAAAGGAGATAGCGGGATTAGATGGACTCATCTTTTAAGGATTGGACTACAAAAGCATTAGAAAACAGGAATGGAGGAGGATAAGGAGGGCCCTTGCCCTGCAGTGGGACAACAAATAAACACACAAGAAATAAAATGTCCAGATTATTTTCCAAATGTCCAGCTTTATGTCCGGAATTTCCTTTCAGAATGGTAACCCTACTCGCAATTGTTTTAGTGGACAAACAGTTCGTGAAAGGCTGGGATAAGGGACGAGAGAATTGGGTGAACAAATAATAGAATGGGTTTTGTTGAAAGAAGAATTTCTTATAAACAGAGTAAGGTCCATCGTGACACAAAAATTTGCTGTTCCATACATTTTTAATGTTTAGTAGGTATTAATCTTTTATTGCACCTTGGTATGGAACATTAGATTTTTTAAATAGTTGTATAATTATTTCATTGCTGGCGAGTTTAGAATCATGTTTTGAATCTACTAGACTGTTTTGTCATATTTGGTGCTTAATCTTTTATGTTGATATTTTGCAAGTTTTGTAGTTCGATTAAAAATTAATTTAAAAATTATTTTAATGTCGGTACTACATCAAGGCCATAATAAGAAAATAATTGACGAGAACGTAGCATAAGATATTTAAATCACACTGATAATAACAGATCAAGCTATACTCAATGATAAAATAATCAATTAATTGAGCTAAGCCGTACTTGATTTTATAATTCAAAATAATTCGAGAATCCACTTATCAATCAGGAATAAAAATATCATAGAGATGCAAATATAAGTATAATTTAATTATACATAATTTAAAATAAACACACACACTCTCACGCTCCTTCAAAAATGTTCAATTTTATAATTTTAAAGTTGCAACACACGCCACCATTTCCCATGATTTTAAAAATAATTTATGTATTTGTGACCCGATGCGTGATCAATTGAGTGTTATAGAAACCATTAAACATCAGTTAACATACATTGACTTGTCTGCAACACGCCCTACAGTTTAAACTATTTTGATTTAGAACTACATCATCACCAAGGGAGTTTCAACTGTAAACTTTAATAGTGAAGGTTTAATTTATAGAGAGGGATACATTTTTTTGTTCAAAATTAAGTTTAGCACACGCGTCTTCATACATGAGTGGATTAAAGTCGTTTGTCATATTTAGATGTTTGTTATGTTGTAATTATTTGTTAATGTTACAGGCGTGAGAATGTTCGTACGGATTTCTGTCTGCTTGTAATTTATGTGAATCAATTATTTTACTATTTTTCTGCTTTTGGGAGTAAATATGGGTATATAGGTAATTTTCTACAGATCATTTTGACACATAAGTTTAGCAGCGGATAATGAATCACTATTCAGTAAAACTACATGCAATGATGATTTTAACTAAGTTGCTTATTTTGTGCAGATAATTTGTAAAAACAAAGCTAAACAGCAATTTCACATAACAGTGTCAGTGGGCAACATTATGTCATTTATATAAATAACATAATGCCTACAATACCTGAAGAAGTCGAGGTGTTCCTAATAGTTTATCAATCGTATATAATAGAAGGCGAGCCTATTGCCATCAATACTTTGCCTGACCTGGGAATCGGACTTCATGCTCACATGTCAAAATAAACAATACGTTTTTCGTTTAACCGAGATTGCGTTGTTATTAGGTATAACAACACAATCCCACAGAAAATTCCAATCACTAAATCCAACACAACCAAAATTTACTAAAATCATTAACATCAAAGGCAACATATCCGCACTATTGGAGACTAATTGGATTATCCAAGTGCAATATTAGAGAGATAGAGGCGACGCAGGCCATGTCATAGTACACTGACCCTTGCACCTTGGCGACAATGCGAGGGGAGTGGATCCCTTCTGGCTATGTCGCCCTGGTACTGTATTGATAGATATATGTGTAGGAATTGAGGGATAGATTCGTGGCGATTTTGAGAATAACACTGATATTGAATATATTGAGAAGGATAAATTATTTGATAGTATATGCTTGTTTAATTAGATAATTTTAGATATATGGAAATAATTAAAGTACGGTTCGGGAAGCTAAACATGACGTTTAACAAAAAAAGGACAAAAACGAATCAATAATAAATGTAGCGGCGGGTGAGGAATATGTGTCACATTCACGCAATGGTCATGGTCTTATTGTTTGGCTAACTATAAAACAAGTCCGCAAAAGACGTGGTATATATTAAGCTGCACTAGCAAAATGCCTTCAGCTCGCAATATTCTACTTTCATGTAAATAACTGTCAACTATGTAAATAATCACAGGAATTGATGGACGCCACTGAAAGTGCCAAACTCGTTGCCAAATTTTGGACTGACTCAATTAGAATTGTCATCGACACGATAAGAAGATGTAAATAATAACTAAACTCTTGAACAAATACAAAAATAATAGTCTTGATTTAACGAATACCTTAAAATCAGGCAGTGAATATAGACGACCGGAAAAAAATCATTACCCCACCAAGCCTTACAGACACTAACAAATTCAAACAAGCCAAAACACCAAATACATGTAATGTAAATCAGTCTACTGAACACACTTAACCTAATAAATAAAATGCAAACACGAAAGTAGCAATACAAACAAGTACAGTAACAAATGACCCTAGAACCGAAATAATGGACGAGGTCCTGTTTTGCTTGACCAACAATTTATCAGAGCAAAATTTACATACATGGTAAGATTAATGATCGTCTGTCAGTGGTCCTGTATGCTCTGTGGCTAACGGGCAAGAGTTGAGGGAAGATGGTGTGGCATGAATCATTTGTGCTATATTTATTGCGACAGTATTATCTTTTTTCAATGGAGTTGCTGGTGTCTATTGAGATGCTTCATTTATTTCAATAAAATTTTTGGAAGGGGGTAGTTGGTGTCTGTACTTTTCTGCACACAGTATCACATATGAGATGGACAAGATTCATTGAGACCATATTAAGACTAAAACCAAGTACCTACATACTCGTACATATAAATATAGGACGACAATAGGACACTTGGGCGGCAAAGTATCCCTCCGCATCGCTGTCGTACGGGAATTGTAAGATTGTTACTTTTTACTTTTTTTTTGTGATAGTGTTTTTGGCAAAGTATTTCTTTATAGATGCAGCGTTCGAAGTCTATTTCATATATGTATTTAAAGATGCAACAATTGTCTGACTTTTCTTTCTTTCTTCTAAAAGATAGGAAGAGAAGATAATGGAGATGATAATGGTCAATCAAACCACAATAAAAACTCACCCAACTCATAAAACAGATAAAAGGAAATTCTAAATCGAATCCAACAAAAAACCTATCGTCCAACGGGATTGCTTTCGAGCTATTATTTTCACGTAAATCGTTCAGATTTAAAACTCTCGGACCAAACGTCCAATTCACGATTCAACAAAACGCTTGTCCATCCTGATAGATGCCCGCAGACGCTTTGGAAAATGCTGGAGGATCCAAATATTTCAAAGCATTAGAAACCTAAGTTCTGCAAGTTTAAAGTAGAAAATTGTGTGGTAACGCTAACATGCTTGGTCAGATTGGAGCTGAATTGTGACGCTAAGGAAGAATCAGATAAAGCTGTTAAAAAACGAGTGCAATTACGCTCGTCTTATCTCTGTGTTTCCGTCAAGGATGACGTAAAAATCCCCTGTTTTGAATTGCTAAAAAACAAGGCGTCAGATGTCAGAGTAATCCACCAATTAAAATGAAATCTGACTCTGTTTGAACTCATTAATTGAGCAAATTATTTTGGTTTCACAAAATAAGGCTCATTATGGATGGAAATACAATTTTAATTTCAGTTGAAAGGCTGCGCCTCTGTCGGATGATATTGGACGTTGTTATGAACATGATAAGTGGCTTTCCATTGAAAATTAACTCGAAAATCAATAAAATATTTTGAGAGAGCACTGTAAAGTGGTATTATAAATTGATTATTTTACACAAACAAAAGTTACAATTGCACAAATCCAATTGTTTATTAAAGTAGTTTTATTCTTAACTAAAAGAATGAGTTGATTGTACATCATTTAGAAAAGAATACTACTTTTAATTTAGTTTTTGGTGAAAAAGAAACAGCTAGCGTTCTGCTTCATTACGTGTCGTTCTTCCTGCAGCTTAGCTACAACAACTACATCATCAATAGCATCATTCACGCCCCGTTCATAACTTCCGGCGTTGCGATTTGCGACACGACTAATGTAGTAGTAGTCCACTAGTTTTAATAAATAAAGTCCCAACCGAGTCTACGTCACACGCGCACGTGTTACAGTTTTCTTCGCGTGAGTACTTTCCTGTCGTAAGTTGCGTCGCGACGACTCGTATCTTGATTTTGTTTCATTTGTTTCTTTCCACAGTCGTGATATAACACGAGTGTAAGGTAGTGGCGTATTTTCAATCGAACACATCAAGTCAATTCAATCAAGCGAACACGGCAAAATAAACCCGATTTCTCGCGTTAGATTTTTTAAAGCGCGTAATGAGGCACGCGTTTACCCGCGTACGCCAGTACGAGCTTATACGCGCTACAAAAATACAATAGTCTAAAACCGCTATAACTCATGGCCAAGCAGTAAGTTTCCGAGCGACATATTAGCGCCAAAAATCCTAATCCATGCATCACCCTCCGCAATAACATGCAAATGAAGTCATCCATGCATATAATATGCATCGCAACGGAAGCCTATACACGGAGTGTTCGCCACATAAGTTAGTGATTGTATGAATTATGTACGTTGGCACTTTGAGAGCAATTAACAGGTTTCCATTACATAACTCTCCGATGTCTGCTCACTCAAGGTTTCGGTAGGTTAGCATGGAGAGGGTTACTGCTAGGAGATGTAATTGTTTAAGTGTTATGGCCTTTCATACTAACTTCTAAACGACATCCAATAGAAGGTTCTCAATTCGATTGAAAGTTTTTTTTTATTGTATGTTCAACGATAGTTTTTTTACCACGAATACCAATTTAGATGATTCTTTTTTTATTGCAAAGGAGCTATCCCAGGAGAGTGGTCCAATATAATGAACTTTTTTTTTGTATTTTGCTGTGCTTGTTTTTGGAAATCATCTAAAGTGCACAAACAAAATCAAAGATTTTCTTAAGTATTTGTTGAGCTATCACAATACACGGTGTACAGGACATGGTAGATAAAACTCGTACCATGGATTCAATACAATATGATTGTACAGTATACACCCATCAGCATTGAATGTTTTTGTCAGTTCTTCAAAAAAAGCTGTTCCATGCATTTTGATTAATGAATCGTTAATAATAGTTTATAACACATCGTGCCTGACATCGTATACACGAACTATACAGGGTGTAAACAGACCCTTCACATAGCCGTCAACCAAGCATTCTGTACATCAAGCTAAGTAACTTTACGCAAAAATTATTGCTGGGAATCGACTTTTTTTTTTTGGGGTGAAAAATCACGTTTTACGGTAGGACTCGATGGAAAGCACTCAAAGCATTGTGTGATGGATGGATTTAATAGTACGGGGTAGAGGTGTGTAAAGAAAAAAATCTTACATTAAAAATATGTATAAATATCATGCGCGTATTTGGAACTTTGACCCCCAATATTTCCGTAACTAGAAGGTTCCCAGGTATGGTCTAAAACAAAAAAAAAATATCGGAAAGACGGGGAGAACAAGTGCCTTTCGGATATGTTAAGGGTCTATTTACACCCTTTATAAGTTCGTCCATTATTTTAATACAGAATCCGTTTCCACACCATTGTAGCAATACCCTAATCCCGTGTCCAGTCCTAATAGCGGTCTTCTGAATAATAATCAAACTCACATAAAATTTCAATAATGGCTCTGTTAACTGCGATCCGATGTAAATGTACTAGTTGTAGTCCCTGAGAGTTGTTAACTTCCCTTCTAATTGTTTTATTCGGCCAGTGATAAATTTTGATTTGAAAAGTTAGTGAAAATTTTTTTGAAGATTATTTTTTTTATTGTGTGGTGTTTTTTCTTTCTTGTTCACCTTGTTCGTACGCCGATGAACTATTTTTTTCGTTACATAACATCACGCCTGTAATCCTCGAAGGGTTAGGCAGAGGTGTACCTAATAGTAAACCCACATTTCCCCAGTTACGTTTATGTCCCATTTAATAGGGGGCGAGCTTATTGCCATCAACCAGGCTCAAATCCAGACTCCATGGCTACTTCTGAAAAATGTCTGATGGAAATACCCAATAACACTTTGCCCGACCTGGGAATCGAACCCAGGACCTTATGCTCAGCAGTCGGGCTTGCGACCACTAGACCAACGAGGCAGTTTTTTCCGTTAATCCTTAGTAAATATACATTGCAAGTAGTTATAAAATATTTCATGTTAGCTTAGCGGTTATTTGTTTTTGCAGTTCCAGCTTTTTTTTGCATTTTTTTTATTTTTTTTTATTACAAAATGGGCCCGCTCTTGACCTCGATCACGCCTGATGGAAAGCGATAGATGAGGTCTATGATGGGACGAGCGTGCCCAGAAGATGCCTGTTCACTCTTGCTTTGAAGGCTGATGGGTTCAATGTGGGAGGGAACACAGATGCCGGCAGAGAGTTCCACACTTTGGCTGTGCGCATTATAAAAGTGGATGAGAAGCGCTGAGTACGACTCGTCGGGTGCATAATAAAATAGACAGCCAACCTTTACACGAATTCCCGTAACCCCGCACAATATGCAAACATAGATTAGATTGGAATTTAATCCCAAGTACTTGGAACCAATCTTCGTACTGCACACACGCCGAATGACTCGACCACTTTAATCAAATCTGATCCTAGAAACAAAGGCTAAATTCCTTCGCCGTTCCGTTTCCTAGTAACTCATTCCATATGTATAATAAAGCCGCTTTAGCCATCCGTCCGTAAACAAAGACGACCTTTAGAGGCGTTTGGCCTTTCTGAAATTCAGCGGTCACCATTGTCCATTTAGCTTTAGGGGTCTCGCAAAACCAATTTTACTAGACCTCCGATCTTTGATCATTTCGCATTGCAAGATTAAAACGATAGGTACCAGTGTAAACTGGTTCATACCGGTTCAAACCAGATGTAAGGGGAATGAACTGGAATATTATAGGCAGAATAGGAACAGAATGTGGTTTCCGTATACATGATGGTGACATCTGATAGGTATATGCGAGTTGTCGTAGGTAAGGGCTGTCCTTTGAAGATGTCGATGAACAACGATGTGGTAATGCTCGATTTCAGAAAACATCGACGAAAATATTATTAAGACCAAAATTAAAAAATAAATACACATTCAAAGCTTTTTTTTCCGGAATCTTTTTGAAGAAGAGTGTCCATTCAGATGGAGTTTTTATAATGAACAAATAATAATTTAACATTTAAAAAAAAATACTTGAACGGATAAACATGTATCGACAACAAAACGCTCACATCCCTACAAACCCAGTCAACTATTACGATGCAAAGATATTTAGTGCTGGGCACATTGAACAGTGCTTATCCACCGTCGATAATTTAGTTCCATATATTAATGATGCTCATCCTGGGACATTGCAAGGGAATTGTGCGATTATATTATTATCTCCTAGTCCGTAATCATGTTCCTGCGATTGCTTGTAATGAGTTCTGAATTTACTGTTCCTAGTGGCCTGGAGGCATTTCTATTAGTGATGTGTATTTGAGTCTAGTTACTAGAGATGGGTTCAATAGTACCTTCTTTGCTTAGTGTAGCTTTGTCATAAGTGATTGTAGCTGTGTTATTGTTGTTGTTGTCAATTATGTCGTTTGGTGTTGTTCTTATGTCGTCAAAATCTGTTTCATCGATCATTTTATTTGCCTTTTATGTTTGTGATGCTTTCATCAAAAAAAGAAAAGCATCTTTGTGGTTTTCTTTCTTATCGATGACGATCATGGCATTAGCATTGTTTGATAGCATTATAGTGTTTTTAATTTAAAAAATGTCTTAAATTTATCAAATATATTTTTTATAAAGGGTGTAAATAGATCCTAAACGAAAGGCACTTGTTCTCCCCGACTTTGCGATCATTTTTTTGTCTTGGACCATACCATTGGTACCTTCTAGTTACGGAGATATTGGGGGTCAAAGTTCCAACTTTAACACAAGTTTTTTACACATCTCCACGACCCCCGTACTATTGAATCCATCCATCAGCACAATGCTTTGAGTGCTTTCCATCGAGTCCTGCCTTAAAACGTGATTTTTCACCCCAAAAAAAAAAGTCGATTCGCAGCAAAATTTTTTGCGTAAACTTACTTAGTTTGATGTACAGAATGCTTGGTTGACGGCTATGTGTAGGGTCTGTTTACACCCTGTATTTTAGTCTTACCTTCACTTACATCATTAACGAACTTCGCTTCTTTGTCTTTTTTTACTTCTGTTTCATTGTGCTTAATTCTTGTAGCTCTTGTGGTTAAAACAATCATTTATTTGTTCTCAGTAATCATAGCTCTATCATCATCTCGTTCCAACTTCACCCCTATCCTCAAACCCCGTACCACCGTTCCAAAGCAATTACGCTTCAAATCCTATAGATGGACTTACATGCTAGAATTTCTAACGGTATTCTCATATATCAATCACAATGGTACCGAGGCTGTGTCCACGTTGCTTCGGGCTATCGGTCCTAATACTAATTAAATGCCTCAGTACAGTTCAGTGTCCAGTCTCATGTCGCTAAATGTATTGGAGTTTCTGTAATTGTGGAGAATGGTAATATGCGGGGAGCGGTTTTGATTTGTTCTTTAGTTTTACGCCTGACAATTTTTTTTGAGAGATTAAAGTCATAGAAAAGTAAAAGTAAAAAACTATTTCGGCGCTAATAACTTCAGTTTATCCGTGATATGCTTGCAACAACGCCGAAATATCGAGAACTCAATACAAATAGTAAGGATGGTAAATGCGTTAATGATAACGTTAACCACCATGTCAGTTTAAAAACATTTAATAAATAAATTAATATTTTAGTGCTTTGTTCCAAGACAATTCCTTACAAGTTTGTCAGTCTAACTAATTTTAAACTAGCTTAATCACAAAAACACATATTTCCCCATTGACTTACAAAACTCAACACCATCAACACTTCGCCACCAAAATTCACTTCTACATATGTATGGGATCTCTATAATCCAACCCTAAATCACCCATAAGAAGTGTGAGCAGTTTCTCTTGCGATGACAGGTTTATAGCCGACTCCCGGCAGGCCGGTGCGAACTACATAAAATATTAATACACAATTTGTCCGAGTGGACCTACAGTAATCTGCTTTTATAGGATTTTGGGGATTAATTGCGTCAGACAGTCAGACGTAATCGGTTTTGTTGGGGTATTTTGTGTCTCTTTTATTTTGGTGTTCTTACTTGTCTATACTGTTGTGTATTGCTGTGTGTTTTACTTGTTTATGGAGTGGCAACCGCGAACCGGAAGACGTTGCGTTGGAAGGCCTCCCACTAGGTGGACCGATGACCTGGTGAAGGTTGCAGGGATCCGCTGGATGTGATTCGCATGGGACCGGTCAATCTGACGACATTTGGGGGAGGCCCATGTCCAGCAGTGGACGTCTTTCGGCTGAAATGATGATGATGATGATGACTTGTCTATGAATTAGAATTAGAGTAGACGACACTGGAAGGGCTTGGGGCTAAATAACAACACCCGCACGGGCGCTCGGGTCTGCCTTTATAGTTAAGCAAAACTTGTCATGGTCTGTCTGTGGATGGGTGACCACATCTAACAAACTATGTCTAGGAAAGCACGTTAAGCCGAGACCAACAGGGTCCTGGCTGTCGTTCGAAGATCTTTGTCAGTCGTTAGTCATAAGCCTGAAAGTCGGACAAATCTACCACATACAAGTTGTTGAGTTAGTAACTATTAAAAGCATTTTCAGATATACACCCAGTGCTATTATAAATAAAAAGAGGTAGATATTGCACTAGCGTGCGCAAATTGTTGCAGACAAATTCAGACAATTGTCGTAATTTAAGTACTTCAAGTGCAATAGCTATCTCTTTCTGTATTGTACGTTCCGTATTATCTATCGCAGTAGTAGCGTATCTTTCTATATTATTGGTATAATAAAATTATTTGTATACACCTACCATTGTTTGTCTCTGCATCACCTAAAGGATGACTGGTAGAAAATGTCTATGGAATTAAGTGCGCCTCTGTACTCTGTGCTTGAAGTGTTAAATAAATAAGTAATCGGGTTATCAAAATGAAATAGGCCGTTCCATATAAAATACTTGTATTCACACGGTAAGCCGATCCTTACATAGTTGAGAAAACTCTAGCAGTTGACAAATTTCACTAATTGCAATTTCACCTCGGACCAAAACATGAGCCAATACCTAAAATTAATCATCTATTAACCCCAAGTTATATTTAATTTCACTCTCGTCACGTCCAAATACGCAGCTGTCACGCTGTACAGTATCGACATGCAATTAATTCTGATCTCATTAGCTAATACGTCGCGCGTTGTCGATAGTCAGATAGGTACCGTAACGGACAATCGCTGTTGACCACTTTTCAACCTTAAAACTGAGGACATAAGCGTTAAAAGAGGTTTACGACTATTATACGCGATGGCACCTCATTATGTAGGACATTACAATTTGTGCCTACCTTCAAATGGTGCGAAGTCACGTAGAGATGTGACTATAATATCAATAGATATAATATACAGATGCTAGGTTTTGCCCGCGGCTTCGCTTGCGTTAATTTAGAATTAGACAACCTAGCGGTGTGAAATATACTTTACGACCTTTTTCTCATACCTACCAAATATACATAAAAAAATTCCCTTAAAATCGGTCGAGCCGACACGAGATTTTTATAAATAAGAAGATAGATAGTTATAGATGTGTTGGGTAACTTAGGAACCTGGTTCACTACGCGGCCACGACGATTTCAGGCAGCAGTAGCTTCGACCAGCACGCGTAGTATGACCGCGTGGTCATGCTACGCGTGCAGGAAGAAACTCTGGTCGTACAATTGGGCGTCCGACCAGTTTTGTTCAAAACAGTGACCAGTTATGCGACAAGTCGTGGTCATAGCCGCGTAGTGCGTGAGAGCCCTTAGATCATTTAAGAGCTATCAGTGTCAATATTTCATAGCATTAAGACTAGACAGATCTTGAACTCGGTTTGGATGTTCTGATCGCGTTCGTTAATGATTTCAGTCCTGACAAAGGCCTGATATATTAGGTACAGAAATCACCACCACTATGCTGAGATTGGGGACTTTTGACCAGGACTACTTTAGTTTAATTTTTGTCCTATTTTTTTCGGTTGTTTTCTTTTTATTAAATTAAATTATTGTTTTGTACTGTACGGGACAAATTATATATTTATACTTTTTATTTTTGTAGTCTGTATACAGGGTGTTTGGTTAAACGTGGGCAATACTTTAAGGGAGTGAAGTTCTCATAAATATGAGCAAGTCTTACTATGAGGCTAACTATGAAATATGATTTAAAAAATCTGCTGTTGCCTACATTTTTTCGAGTTACGCGACCAATAATGTGTGGAGCAGCTGATATTTTTTTCGCGTTTTCATGGTCGGTCCCATAGTAAAAGTTGCTTATTTTCATGAGTACTACACACTCCTAAAGTATTGCCCACGTTTAAAAAAACACCCTGTATAATGTAAATAAATAATTTCTTTCTTTCTTTTCTTTCAAATTAACCTCAATCGTCACATTTTTACACATTACTTAACAATATCTGACAGTTAAGTCCAGGTTTTCTTCCATGGATTTTATACATTATTAGTTGTGAGGCTTCACTTATTTATGGAAAATTGAGAATACTAGGAACACTCAACCAGTATGAAATTAAAAATAAGAAAAAAAATAACCTTAACAAAAATATGAAAAAGCAAGCTTATTATTTAGAAAACGGCCAATCCGTGAGCTTTTATGCCCGAACTACAGAAAAATATTGCTAGGCTTCCACAAAATGCTTTTCTCTCCAACCATTTTTTTTTCGCATTTCCATTCAAAAATTTACTATAATTGCATCTATCAATTTGCCTAATCCCTCACTAGATCAGACCGACCCTAATTACTGCATCGATGTACCTATATATTGCCCTAATTAAATACATTAAGCACTGGCGCGCATCGGCGTTCAATTTAATCGGAATGTGACGCCACGTGCTAATGTCAAGCGCACACAACACTACTAATTAGACGTGACATCTGTGGACCGAACGCTTCGGTAGCGACAAAAGGTGTAATTAGTTACAAACAGAATGTACTTGGATTGATTTTTTTGGTTGGGAACACTGCTTTGTAGTGAGAGGAATCAGAGGGAGTGCCAGAAGCGGTTCTTAATAAGTTTGTCAAACGTGCATTGCACAGAGTGCCAGTTGCATTTAAAAGCTATATTTTCTAATGGCGCTAAAATTTACTTCTCAATTTATTCTATTTTAAACACGATTGATAGGATTAGCGTAGAATTCCGGTGCATTAAGCTAACACGCGCATATCGGGTTAAACCTAATCTAATATCAGTCAAATTGCAGCCACGGGGAGTCAAAATTTTAGTCCAAATAACCAATCTAATTTGCATATTTGCGGACAGTCAGGGTTGCCGCTAATCGCTTGATAATTTATCTTGATATATTGTAATGATACCAGCTATCTATACTTATATTTTAAATTACAAAAATATTTGTATGTAGGGATAATCTTCGGAATTGCTGATCCGATTCCGAAAATTCTTTTTATTTTCTTTATTCTTTTTCTTTTATTATTCTTTTTTTTTCCTTTTTTCTTTTTTTTTTTTTCTTACTAACGGGAAGCTAAATTATCCCCGAGTTTCATAGACTACATTTAAAACGTTCCCGTGGGTTAATTTCCGTAAATAACGGGAGCAAAAGCTAATTGATTAAAAAATAAATTGAAAAAGGCGGTTTCTGGCGGTTGTTTAATAACAGTTATTTTGGAAATAAACTAAAATAGCGTAAGTTAGGTATGCCCAATAAATCAAAGCCTTTCATTCTGAATTCTGGTGTTATGCCTGGCTGATAGCAATACGCTCGTTCTCTATTATACGAGACTTGAACATGGCTGGCGCAATATGGCTACACTAAAGGCACAACTCAGTCTATCTATATAGTAACTAAAGGACATACTTACTGGACGATTGATGGAGGACATCAGCTCCGAGGTAGACCGCGGCGAAGGTGGTGTGACTAATCTATATTGCGATGCAGACTTGGCCAGAGATCGCAGAAGATGGAAGAATTTGGAAGGAGAAAAGGGAGACCCAGCAATAAAGCCAAAGATAATCTAACAAACTGCCTCTTTGGTCGACTGCTGACCATGAGCTCCTGGGTTCGATTCCCAGGTCGGGCAGTGTTATTAGGTTTTTCCCTCAGGAATTTCTCTGTAACAGCATCAGAGTCTGGATTTGTGCCCGGCTGATGGCAATAGGGTCGCCCCCTACACACCTCTGCCTAACCTAATAGTGTACCAAAAAAAAATATTACCTTCCCGATTCCGTACAGCCCTACCATTGGCTCCAATATTGGTGTCGGTGAGTTTCGGTGATAAATACATTGTCACTTAGTGTGATTAAAATCGATGAAACCGCGGGCTCCGCCGCGAGAATACGCGAATTTATTTCACTGTTGTGTTACAGTGGTTGATATTTAGTAATATTGAATTTATTAGATGTGCTCGCTTTCGTACAGTCACGGGCATAAATAGACATACATTTAGCAACATTTAAAAGTGATCTTCTTCTACTACATTGATTACAATTTTATGATGTTAGGTACGCATTACATAGTAATAGAACCAACTATTTTGGGTCCCATACCTACTATTAAAAATAGGTCTTACGAGTATCTCAAAGTTGCAAGCGTAATTCCACGCGAAAATCTGACCCAAATCTAATCTAAAGATTTGAGAATTGGCTGCTGCGCTGCGTGTTGCGGCTTCGATTCCAACACGGAACAATCAATACTTGTATGTCCTACAGTTGCTCCGGGTCTGGCTATTTTTTCCACCTTGTCTTTAGATATATTAAAAACCAAGATAAACATAGATATTAACTAAATAAAAACTTCTCAATCCCTCTCACAGTGCTAACAGCTAAAACACTTTGAATCCGAGGACCGTAGCCACTATATCTCCGCTCAGTTCACAATGTACTGACAGCGGCGTTTGTGTGAAAATTTACAATGCTTTTAGATATGCACCAGTGGTCCTCTCACACGTTTACACGAAATCAGTTTATGGGGAGTCAGAGGTAAGAAGGGGTGGATGTGGCGTATGCAATCATAAAAAAATATTGTCACTCAAATTGACATAAAATCATAATGCTGGGTACAGATTGGTGAAACGTAACATGAAATGTAACACACACTGAAACAAATTCGCCTTGTTGTTGGGTTACATTATTTTCATGTTGCATTGCAGAAGTCTAGACGGCCCATTCGTGTTACATTTCACGTTACGTTACGCCAATGTGTACCCGGCATAATAAGTCAAATCAGTTCCTGAAAACAAAAATATTTGAAACAGTTGCGAATCGTGATCTTTTGTTTTTCGATTACGAGTATAGGTAGTGACAAGTCGGGCATAACTCTTTTTATCCAACCAATGCAACTTTGTGTGTATATTTGTAACATTTATATGAACAACCACGCCGGCTTCCTCTACCAAATGAAAAACAAACATAAATCGTAAATCGGTCCAGAAATCACGGAGTAATCGGTGTATGTATACATGAGAAAGATGCTGGTGGAAAGCGTAACTTCCTCCTTTTGTAGAAGTCGGTTAAAAAGGTTAGATTAGATGGGGAAGGCGGATGACAGGGTAGTATGGCACAGCTTGAGAAACTAATAGTGTCACTTACGGGATAACTTTCGTGATTGTTCATTATTTTGAGCTCCCGATATTTCGGCGCTGGTGCAATCCCGTAAGTGACAGTATTAGTTTAGTTGTAAACCGTGAAAGCTTAAAACAGGCTTGAGAAATGCCTACATCTAGTGGTGGACTACGATTCTAAGTTGATTGATTGACCAACTTCCCAAGGATAGTGACTTAGTAATAATTTAACTTATTCAGCACTGCAACACCGCTGCAAGAGCAGAATACAGCAGCATCTGGAGGTCACCGGCCGCGCCACCAACGACGACGAGCTGGAGGAAATGCTGGACCGGGGCAACTCGGCAGTTATATTGAAAACATTTTATAAGGCCTTCCAATTTCAAATTTCCATATCCTTAAATCGCTCGAAATTCGCGAAAACATAAATACGCTCACCACTATAGCATGACATATCAAACTCCGACAAGCTTAAGCTAAGTAATTCACACTCATAGGTCTTCCAAAACTGGTTGTTTTCAGTACAATAAAAGGAGAATTTCTGGAGCATATTTCGGAAAGGAAATCTTGAAAATCACTTAGGAGAATGCGAATATAGCAATAAATTGCCGATAACATTTACATACGGTAAGGGTGAGTTTAGAACGGGTCACTTAACATGTTAATGCAAGTGTTAGTACGATTTTCCTGTTTTTCCCTTAAATATTTTATAGCGATGAGTTTTCCTCGTTTGGTAGTTTTTGAGACAGAAAAGTTTTAGGCCTGAATGTTTTTTTAAATTATTTATTTATTTTTATTTATTTTTATTTTTTTTTTTTTTTTTTTTTATCTTTATTTATTTTTATTTATTTCTATTTATTTATTTATTTTTATTTATTTACATTTTTTTTTTATGTTTATTTATTTATTTATCACAAACACTACTAAAATTACAGGAAATTCCTAATGCGTTAGCGTGGACCTAAATTAAACTATCTTATTAGCTATGCTAAATAACATAACACATACAATATTGTTTTTGTGAATTCATTCAGAGATCAGGAAAATAAATCGATCCTGTCAGCAGTGTCATTCAGTGCGTGCAAGGCAATTATATTTATTTGAGTCCTTGTGTGTCTCAATTGAGGATCGTAATATGCTGGAAGGATCTTTTGGCTCTTGAAAGACATTGTGAACACAAGTTTAGTATCATTTCATAATGTAAATAGATGTTTTTTTTATTCATTTAATTTAGATTTTATCTGAAATATTGTGCATGTGTTGTCAAATAAATAAACTTTCAGGAGAGCACAATGGTGGATATCATTGCACAATTATACTTTGTAAATCCTCGAATATAATCAAGTTAACTTTTCCTCTGTATAGATAATTAATATAGATATTCGTTGTTACATACTAACGGCAAAGAAAGGCTGAATATGGAAAATAGAATTGTTTTGCTTTTTTCAAGATGATTGCTCGTTTTCCTACGATATTATTTTATTTCTATTAAGTACAATTTTTTCGCGACCTATTCGGAAGGGCAAATAATGTAATAATGTGACGAAAAACCTGTGCAATTCAAATTGAATTATTCGCATTTTAGATTATAAATAAGCAAATTGTACATTAATTGTAATTTCATCATGAATATGAGTCTTATTCTAAAAAAACTAATTCCTGTAATTTAATTTCGCAAACCAATCAATGTCCATGCTATTTTTAACTCTCACCCGTACTATCATTGCTGACTTGTCACTTATATTTCGAACAAAAGCCGACCTAATCTAGAATGAATATAAATGATATGAACATCCGAGTTGCTCCGAACCGCAGGCGGAAATGGCCGAGGATTTGTCACTGTCAAATTTGAATACGCGGCAACGGATGCGAGAAAAACGAACGTCATCTGTTATTTGACTTCGTTTGCGGATTGCGGATTTGTGTGTCCGTTTGTTGTTGTTTTTTTTGTCTCTGTCTCTTTGTAGGAAAATAAGAAAGATGGCGGGGTGGGTATATTTGAGATATTTTTTAAAACTTATTTTTGAAACCCACGAATAAATAGCTAAGAAAAATTAAATCGTTCACAAAATTATATTGTAAAATTAAGTGACAGTTACTTTAAAAAATAAATCATTTAGGACCAATTGTAAAACAAGGTGTAATTTCATATACTTTAACTTGAAACCAAACTCATTGTAATATCAATAAATAAATCTAAACTAAACACATCGAACTGCTAATTAAAACCAACATTAATTTATAGCAAAAATAAATCACAAAAGGAACTTGTCACGAACCCCGGATAGAAAGAATACTATAGGTAGGCATAGGTAGGCATGCATACAAAAGTACACAAAAATAAATAATAAAAAACAAAAGAGAATCACCCTCCAATCTTCATTTTCGAACACCGATACATTTGTATTTCGAATTTCGAGTATTTTGCATCCCGAATATGAGTAATGACGTGTCTTGGTAATTCCTACAGAATTTTTACCCGACTCATCTATTATTTAGGAGGTATGAAGGCTTAGTTAGATTTACCGTTTCCGTGCGACAAAGGTACGAGTTTGCACGTTTGTCATGCGAGAATTTGTCGTATTTTTTCATGTGTGTGTGTGTGTGTGTAATGAATGTGTTTCTGTTCTTTAGCGTCTGGTTACTTATTGGCTCATCATTTTTCTTTAGTTTTGGTTGTAGCGGTTGTGTTTTCTAATCATTATTGTGCCTTGCTGTTTCCAGCGTTTTAGTCCTTATTATGTCATCAACACTTTCGGTGCCAAGAGCAGCGGTGACTCAGTAGTAACGACCTCGACTTACGAGTTGCGGACGTGGGTTCGAACCCAGGCAGGCGCGACTACTTTGTGGCTTTTCGACACGTTTTTTTTTAGCTTCACCTGTAACTATGTAAAAAATCTTAGAAGTTAAATTTGACCCACTTCTCGGTTTTAGAATAAGCTGAAATTTTGCATACGTATTTAGTTTGGATGGCAATGGATGGTTAGCTGAGTTATGTCATTCTAAATCCAATATGGCGGACTCCCAAAGGTGATAGACTAGTTATTTTTTATGCATTCCCATGATATAGGTATCAAATGTAAGCGTTTCCTGAGAAGAATAAGAGGAACCGTGTTTTTTTGTTCTTTTTAACTATGACAATATTTTATTTTCATGACCACTGCTCTCAAAATTGTGAACGAAAGCATGGTGAACGCATGGCCTAGAACCAAAAAATCTAAGGGCAGGGACATTTATCAATCGGCAGTGGGACTGCGTGGTGATGACAATATAGGTCCACCCCCTATTATATAAGGTCTATCTTTTTATACACGAAATATTTTAAGAGTAGCTTCTTTAAGTAGTAAAGAAGTCATCGCAACGAAAAATGATTTTTTATCTAAGTGTTTTTGTTATTACAAAATTATTATAATTCCAAAATTACTTGAGACTTTTTGCATAAAACCTTTACTCCCAATTCTAACAATGACAGTAGGTAAATACGACGTAGTAATCTAGCGTAATGGATGTTGAGCCAGTATTTATTTTGTGGGTCAAGTAATTTTTTTTTTTTTTTTAATTCTTCGATAAAAAAAGTCCCTTGAAATGGCTTCGTTACAGCCGTTAGATGATTCTCTGAAAATATTTCGTGTATGAATAGTTGAACCTTATACAAGGTGTAACATAATAAACGCAAGACCTCTCGTGTGATGTCTCAGACCATGAAACTGAACAACGTTTGTTCTATGACTTTTGGAAATTCATAACTTTTTTTAGTTTTACCATACATGTAGATCAGCTGATTGCGTCAGTTCCTATAGAAAGTATTTTTTTTTGCGAATTTCAAGAACTCGTAGAACAAAAGATGTTTAGTTTCATGGTGCGAGAGACCACACGGGAGGTCTTGCGTTTATTATGTTACACCTTGTATAGCTGCCGAAATGTAGGAGTAACAATATTTATAGATCTCCTTTATCTTACATTTGAAGGAAAAAGGCGTGATGTAATGCAAAATGAAGATAACAAGAAGATATAAGTAAGATACGGAAATCAACAATTCACGTTAGCATACCTTTTTTATAAATACAATAAAACTCAAACCAGACAGCTTCACGGAACCCCCGTCCCTCTTGCTCGCACAATTTATCAGGCAAAAAAAAAATCATCAATCAAATCAATCAAATGCAATCATTTTATGCAAAGTGAGCTAAGTGCTCCTGATTAATGATGGTCAAGCTTGCCCAGTGGGCATACTGATAGTTTGAGCTTAAGGTATTACGCAAATGATCTGTAATACTGATGGTATGTGTGGCTAGGATATATGGAGTTTCAGTGGAATAAAGGTCAGCGCACACCGAGTATGGCAGGGCAGAGCATTTTATGCTTACTGCCTTACTGATGCCTTGGGGTCGATCTCTAAACATTGGAATCTGTGCCTTGTTACCACTAGCTACGTATGAATTTGGGTAAAGAGGCGCCCTTAAGAAGCCTGCTTTTACTCGTTTTAGTCCCACTGACGAATTAATTATTTGTAATAAAAAAAACAAGTGTGTGTTTGTGTGTTTATGTTTCAATATTTGTTTGTGTAGCTGTGTTGTGTGTTTGTTTGTGTGTTGTTGTTGTTTGTTGTGTTTGTGTGTGTTTGTAATCTAATAAGTTGGAAAATCACCAGCACACTATAAAGTGTGCGCTTGTGAAAGCCGAAAACATTGACCATAATTTGAACGCCGAAGCACATAATAAATAGTACAAGAGCCGAAGCGCCGAGGTGCCATTACTTTCGGAAAATTCACTTTATATGTTTGAACTTAAAGGTTAAGTTCGCATGTCCTGGTACATTTTTAATTGCATGTATTACAAAAACATAAATCAATACCTTGTAGAATGCTGCACGCTAAATGAGATTAGACAGCCAGTTAGAAGTTATTGACATCGCGATTGATGGAAACATCTTAGTACTATTATAAATGCTGAAGTTTGTGAGGATGGATGTACGGATGTTTGTTACTTTTTCACGCAAAAACTACTGAACGGATTTGGATGAAGTTTGGCACACTGATAGTTTATAACCTGGATTAACACTTGGGATACTTTTTATACCGATAGTACAATCCCGTGGGACACAGAACCGAACTCCATGCTTGTGAAGCCGCGGATACAAGCCAGTGTAAAAAATCAAAAGTCAAAATCATTTCACTTCGCGGAAATCGTTCACTTCGGACGGTATTGTCACTTGCAGTCAAATAAAAAAAGTGAAACTAACAAAAATAAAAGCAAAAAAAAAAAATTTTTTAGTAAAGGTTTGTCACTAAATTAAAAGGAACCAAGTTTAAAATTTTTTTGTTCTATATTATGAATAAATTATTATGTAAAGTTATGGTATTAGTTTTATCGAAAAAATAATAATTTGAACATGTAATTATGTCTATTTTGAGTATTAATTTGGATGTGTTTAAAAATATTGAAATATAATAAAACACATTCACAAACCAGTCTTTCTCCAAGTCCACAGTTTCCTGAGTCTAACCATAAGCAATGTCCACTTGATTTCATTTTTCATTCTTAACCCGTTTTGTTCCGCCGACAGGGGTCGCTAGTGTATTGAGAACGAACCTTTTGTTCCCTGCTCAATCAGTTTTATAGGGTCAGATAGCCGAACATCATTAACAAGGATTATTTAAGGTTTACATACATTGTAAGGTGCTTTATCACAAAATCATTTTTCTCATAAAACCAGAAGGGTTTTATGTGAAAAATGAGCGATAAAATTATTTTATATGTTAAACAATTTTTAGATTTTCTTTTTGTGGTACTTTTTGATGATAGGCAGCGTGTATTATCAAAAAGTAAACGCACCCACGATACAGGAGAAATTCCTAGAGTGGTCAGACTCACCCACCGAAGGTTCTGTACACTTTATTTTAAATAAAGATTATTTTTTATGGTATATAAACGGTGTGAATAGACCCTTAACACAAAGGAAAGGCACTTGTTCTCCCCGTCTTTGCGATCATTTTTTTGTTCTAGACCATACCTGGGAACCTTCTAGTTACGGAGATATTGGGGGTCAAAGTTCCAACTTTGTCATAAGTTTTTTTTTAAATACATGTTTTTAATGTAAGATTTTTACTTTACACACCTCCACGACCCCCGTACCATTCAAGCCATCCATCAGCACAAAGCTTTGAGTGCTTTCCATCGAGTCCTACCTTAAAACGTGATTTATAACCCCAAAAAAAAAAGTCGATTCCAGCAATAATTTTTGCGTAAAGTTACTTAGTGTGATGTACAGAATGCTTGGTTGACGGATATGTGAAGGGTCTGTTTACACCCTGTATAAATGTATAGTTTTTAGATTTTTCCCTGTACTTGTAGTATAAGACCAACAACTTACTAAACCAAACCCAACCACTCCCACCACTCCACTCGTCCCTCCTCCCTCCACTTACTTGCCAAATTTCATAGTTCTAGGGCAACGAAAAGTACCCTATTAAAGATTCCCTTGAGAGTGTCGAAATATACGTTTTTTGCGGCACAAATGGCCATAACTTTTTTTTACGTTAACTTAGAAGTTTGATTTTTTTACAGCTTCGAGTAACTATAGACTTGAGTATTTGGTTTTAATTTTAACTCGATACCTAAACGCGTTCCCGAGATAAAGGGTCTTGACAGACAGACAGACAAGCCGACAGACGGACAACAAAGTGATCCTATAAGGGTTCCGCTTTTTTCCTTTTGAGGTACGGAACCTTAAAAATTAACGATTTCTACATGAAACTGCACCGAAAGCAATAAGGCTTGGCCTTGATTAGTCGGCGCTTTGCCACCGACTTGTCGGACAGTCGGCCACTTATAGTCGGCCCATCTCTTGTAAATAATGGTATCTCATCATCTGCCTAGCCTTTTCCCAACTATGTTACGGTCGGCTTCCAGTCTAACCAGATGCAGCTGAATACCAGTATTTTACACAGAGCGACTGCCTATCTGACCTCCACAACCCAGTTAGTACTAGGTAATACGATACCCCTTGGTAAGTCTGGTTGTCAGACTTTTTGGGCCACTGACTACCTATAACGACTGTGAAAGATCAAAAAATGACAGGCGGGACCAACGGCTTGACGTGCTCTCCGAGGCACGGATGAAACTCGGTATGTAATGGGCGGTCACCCATCCACAGACCAACCTAGGCAAGTACGGCTTAACCTAAAGATCGACCCGAGCGGCTGTTATTATTTAGCCACGAGCTCCTCGTAAATAATAGTATCTAAGTAAGGGTAAGTAATAGTAGCCATTAATTCTTACCCGAACTTGCTTCGGTCACAACTTATTACTCTATGAAGCAGAGCAGTTTATCATACTGACCGATACGAATGTTACCATAACATAAAATGGCGCTGATTTGTTACGGACTCGGCTCAATCAACGAATATTAAGTGGTTTGTTATGCCTATAATTATTGCAGCAGTTATACGCGCTTGCGCGACAGGTGAGCATGAGGTCTTCGGTTTGATTCCCGGGTTGGACAAAGTGTTATTGGGTTTTTCCATCAGGAATTTCTCAGTAGCAGCCACGAGGTTTGGAATTGTGGCCTCTTGATGGCAAAAAGCACGCCTCCTATTACATGGGAAATAAAACATAACTGGCGAATTGTACGTACCTGTACTATTTCGTACACCTTCGGGGATTACAGGCGTTATGTTATGCCGTTAGGGTTGTTCCTATAGAATTAAATCCTTTAAAGGTAAAGGCGACTGCAGGGCATAAATCGCAGCGGCAAAGCAGACCTACCGTATTCACAGACCGTAGCAACACGATTGCTTTCTAAAGAATGAAAGAAGTTTGCAGCTGGCGGCAGTGTCGCTGAGGTCTTTCGTTTTGTACACACGGCGGCACATCAAGCTATACATTACTAGTATAACACGGCTTTGCTTTGTATAGATTTCCCGTACAATGAGAGATCCGCTTAAAGTGGCTTTGTATAGCTTGACTAGCCGTCGTGTGTACTACTAATTATACTTTTAAATAAAAAAATGTATGTCAGATCCGGTCATTAGAACCGACCTGGAATGAATCGCAAGTACACCAGTGGGGACATCAAGCAACTTACTTACGAGCCTACCCACATCACAGCGTGCTTCTACAGAGCCGTGATGTTTACTGCTCGAGGCGAGGACGACATTGAAGGTCTGATCGCAGTGGAGTTGAACTGTACCCGATTTATTGAGCCCCGTGTTATTGTGTTAAATTGTAATTTCAAGTAATTTGTTAGTTTTAATAGAAACAGTGTATCGCACCCAGTGTATTTTCATCGCACGAAATCCATTTTCTGCCCACGTGATGTACGAGCCTAACGGAATAAATCCTGACAATCCGACATGTACATGTTTATTTATTTAATTTACTTTATTAAGTTTGAAGCTAAATATAAATATTTTGTTATAACGCCAGAGCATAATGAAAAGATAATTCTCTTCTTGTTTCAATGTTTCGGGCAGACAACATTCTGCTATGTGTTTCAAGAGTCAAATGTTTATCATGACTAAACTGCTTCATAAAAAAGGACTTTAACAACTACTTCACAAAGTTGATTTTCTAATACAATACGAATTTTCGATGACGCGTCTCAATCATAAGCGCTATTACTCATGTCTATTTGTTGGCAACACTACAATTTATTATTTGCGATTGTTGTGTGCCTTTGCCCGTTAGAATAAGGTTGATTATGCGTTAGCAGGAAGTGTGGATATGGTTTTAATTTGAAAGGGGTTAGTGGAGGTATGAATGACCAGAGATTGAAGGGTTAACGAAGATTCCCTGCCTCGATAGTACCATAACGAATTAGGATTATATTCGCTCTTTGATAATTAAAGCAGTCCCTTTAATTACTCTTACGGTTGGTATATTTTGCTTGGTGTTGCCGCAATCATTCATCGTTATGTTCGACTTGCTTTTGCCCGCGGCTTCGCCTGTAAAGTCAGCATAGCTTTTTTCCCCAACTGTGTTGGAGTCGACATCCAGTGTAACTGGGTGTAGATGAATAACGGTGTTTTACATGGAGCGACTGCCTATCTGACCTCCACAACCCAGTTAGTACTGTGTAATACGATACCCCTTGGTAAGACTGGTAATCAGACTTTCTATCCACACTGACTACCTGTAACAACTTTCAAAGATCAACAAATGACAGCCGGGACTAACGGCTTAATGTGCTTTCCGAGGCACGGAGGAAACTCGGTATGTAATGGGCGGTCACCCATCCACGGACTACCCTAGGCAAGCGTGGCTTAACCTTAAGATCGACCCGAGCGGCTGTTACTATTTAGCCACGAGCACCTCAACTAAAAAGAAAAAAATATACGGATTAAAAATGTAATCAAATTTTTTATGAAACTTCAAATAGTTGAACACCTATTTATAAAATTAATTGTCTAATCTAGGGCCCCTTTAGGTATTATTTATAATTCTCATTTTCACTGAAGCCACCCCTAATATTATGACACATTTTAATTACGACGAGCTCCCGCCATTTTGATTTTAAATACTAATCCGCTTACGAAATACTGTGGTGATGGTAAGGTTAAATTGTGAAATAGTGATGGGACAGGGTGGGGTTTATTTATATCGCAGATTTATCGACATAAATTATGTAGTAAAAAAAACATGAAAAAACGCAGTGTAAGAATTTTGATGTGGCTAGTTTTGAACTGAAAATTTACTTTTTTTCACTAGATTTTCATTTTCAAAAGAAAATGTATGATCAACGAGAAAGCAATTCAAAGATTTTATATCAATCAATACCTCAACCAAATCACCAAGGAAAAAACCCTAACTGACAACCAGAGTCTACATTCCAGAAGTACTCGCAAATGTAATTTTTCTTTTTAATCATTGTAATTGAATCACACAGTCATATTGAAGATCCCTATTGAAGGATATTATAATTTATACAGGGTGGAGACGACAATGCGACAATAAATTAAACTGTATGTAACTCATGACGTTCCCAGTCTGCATACAAAAATTCAATAAAAAATTACTGGATATTTTCGATTGAATTTTGTATGCAGTTTATTCACAGGACGTTATTTTTCATTTTTATCATTTTCTACATAGTGTAGATAATAGGCTACCACCAACAGGTTAACGAATCCCGCATCGGTATAAACGTTAAACACATGTTGCCAACTCGCTACTTCAAAAACCTTGGCCAAAATTGTCGTATTGTCGTCTCCACCTTGTATTGTACCTATTATAAGTTTTTCAACTGACATGGTCCACCCCTATTATATTATATCGTAAACGCTGTCGAAGCGGCAGAGATCTAGTTGAAGCCTACATTTATTGAAGAGAAATCGTCGACACGACGAAGAAGGAGATAATGTTATATCGATATCGATAAAATAGTTCGCAATCACAGCCCTATAGTTTGACAATAATAACATCAATTAACGCTAGCTAATCCCACCACGACAGGTTTCTTATTAGCGCCATTTGTCAACGTGGTTTCATCAGCAGATTATTAAACTAAGGGTGAAATGGATTTTGTTAATGAAAAATATGCCAGTTATTCGAGTGTACATACTTCGTATTTAATCATTTATAATAATTAATAATAAAAAAAATGTATTGAAATGTTTTTTTTTGGGATATTGCCGTTTTGCCGAAAAGATTTTGACAAAATTTCATTACCCAAACAAATTTTAGCAACCTTTTTTTATACCATTGCAATATTTCGAATGATTTTAGTACGCATATTTTTATTTGGTCAAATTTTTACTTGGCAAAATATTACCAAGTATAATGTCATTATGGCATTTGGTCTTTAATCAAATGATTTATTACAGCAAACAATCTTCAGACAATAAACGTTTGGTGAAATGGTTTGTTATGACAAAAAATATTAAGGCAAAAATAAGATTTTTGCCTTTTAGTAGGTTACCCGGAACTCAACTATTTAGATTAGGTTAATTTCTTCTTTAAACAAAATGGGTAGGTTAGGTTAGGTTAAAACTGTGACCTCCCACGCACGAGCCGAGCGAGCGCAGCGAGCGGTGCCGCGGTAGCGGCCGGCGAGTGCCAGAAACGACTTGCATTAATAGAAAAAAGAGATTGTTTTTAGTAGGTTACCCGGAACTGAACTATTTAGATTAGGATAACTACTTATTTAAAAAAAATTGGTTATTATTATATATTTGGATCATTTGATTTTGCGTAAAAACTGTTATTCCAACTGAAATATTTGACTAAATAAAAAATGTTAAAAGTACTAGTTGGTAAACAAGTTATAGTTTAAACGTTCACTTCCCAAACATTAGGTTTGCGTTACAATTTTTTGTGAATAGATTTTTTGCTAAGTAATAATTTGGCAAATGAAATTCTGCGAAAAATTTTTTGGGAAGTGAAAATTTGTCAAATTCCTTTCGGTCAAACAAGGGAGACCCGTTTTTTTATATTACTTTGTATAGAAATTTAAAAAAAATGTAAATTATATATGTAAAGAAAATAAATAAAGTAAATAAAAACATTATTCGAAAAAAAAAGTATTACAAAAGTGAACATTAACAGCCAGTTTCTACAAAAGTAACAGCCAAAGTAACGTCTTATAGTAAAAGTTTCTTCACAATTTTAACTGTTGCTTTAACTGTTACTTTTGCCTTTAACTTTTACTGCTCAATAAGGTGCTGCTAAAGCAAAAGTCAATGTTATTTTGACAAAGTTGTGGGTAACATAACACATACATACCATCAGTCCTTTAATCCCCGAAGGGTTAGGCAGCGTACCTAATAATACACCCATATTTCACCAATCATGTTATAGTGGGTGAGCCTATTGACACCAACCGGGCATATATCCAGACGCCGTAGCTGTTACTGTTACCTAATGGAAAAACCCAATAACATTTTGCCCGACCCGGGAATCGAACCCAAGACCTTATGCTCAGTAGTCGCGCTTGCGACCAGTAGACCAACGAGGCAGCTTGTTTCAAAACAGTCTTATTAATGCATGGGCAATTAAGTTAGGTTAAAGTTACGGTAATAACGTCTATTTTTTAACCCTATTGTCTAAGCCTTTTTTAATTTTATATCTTTTATAATAATTAAGTTTACCCTATTGTATAAGCCATTTCTTGTAAATTTAATATTTTTTGGTAAAATCTTCAATTTTTTAAATTAAGTTTACCCTATTTTTTTAGCCTAACAGTTTTTTTTGTACGCCTTTCCTATATTATGGCAAAACATGTAGCTACTTTCTTTTCATTTATAAGACATGTATAGTGTTTACCAGGTCCACTCATTAAAAAAAAAAAAAAACTCTTTATCTTTATTAATATTCTAATATAAATTCTAATTCAAGCACCACAAGAACTTCATTGCTCTGTAGCAGTTACACGAGATCTGTTCAAAGGCATTCCTCTGAAATACCTACCGTACTATAATAATCATACATTCATGCAATCGGACGTCAAACGTCTATGGTATAGTATCCCCGAGGGAGTCCATAGACATGCGATAGTAATCCTTCTTGCAATCTCCGTCGTCTCGTTACAGAGATATCAAAGCGTTTCTGTAGCATGAACGTTCAGGAGATTTCACAAGTTTCTATTTCTATTATTTTCTAATATTAGTTAGGTACTATTTATAGCTAGAAAGGGGTTAATACGTCTAATATTATAAAGAAATCATGGCGGGATTTAAAACAAAAATCGGTACAGGTGCTCTAGGAAACTAATCATCTGATTTCTTTTTTAATCGAGTGAAGTCAAGGGTAGCCGTACTGACCTTTGCGCTGCCAGCGATGTCGCGGTGGAAGTAGCGAAGTTCTGGGCTAACAAAATATAAATATGTCGTGCCAGCGACACTAATAAGATGAAGAAATGTGAAGTAAATAAAGTGGCGAATAATAAATTAAAATATAGACAGGAGGATACTAAGTTTTTGTATCAGTCCAATGAAAAATGACCCATGTATTATAGAAACGTGAAAATCTGATGCATTTTTTAATGTGTTTTAACTCATAATTTGAGTAGTAATAACTCAAATTGTGAGTATTTGAGTTGTAATTACTCAAATTGTGTGTATTTGAGTAGTAATTACTCAAATTATGAGTATTTGAGTAGCAATTACTCAAATTGTGAGTATTTTATTACATTTTATTTATTGCTGTTTTAATACATCTTTACAATCATTAAACTTTTTACTACAATATGTATTACAGAATGTCCAAGAATTGAAACAGAACGCGAGCAGATGGGCAGCTAATCCAACTTTGTAAATACGTCCCGTCATTTTACAAAGAGCCCGTCCGAATTTTACTACAACATTCAGTAGCCAATCCAGCAATGTTAATACCCCGAGATATTAAGATAGGGCTAATCCTCACATAACTTAGGATCACGCCAGTTATATGCCATTCAGTACCCACTGACCATTGTCCTGCATTTAATTTAAACGGGAAACAGCTCCAAGCGAAGTGGTAATGATTTTACTAGCCCCTACAAACTTACTGCCACCAACAGCTTTTGTCGTGACAAGTCTTATGTCGTTGCTGTAAGATCAGTTTTTCGCTGATTTCTTGTTTCACGGCGGATAATTGAAGTTTGTTTGAAGGTGTCGTAAGATTTTATGCGTGACGCTCTTTATGCAAACATGTCCTAAGGGCGACGTTTCTGGTTTTTGGCGCCATTGAATTTTGACCCGCTATTAATGTTAATATTATTATGATATTGCTGCGGTTGCTACTTGATGGTTGAAGATACGAATGTTGTGATACTTAAATATAATTAGAATTTGGGACATAAATTCATTCAAAGACAGCCTATCGACCGGGTTTGATTCCCAGGTCGGGCAAAGTGTTAGGTATTGGGGTTATTCACTAGCAGTAGCGAAGGGTCAATTTTTGTAAGAGGTAAGCCGGAGTACATATCTTTAATGTAATTGTATTATTTGTCTGTGAAATACTGAATGTGCCATTTTTCAAAGGGAAGCTGTAAGGAATCGAGTTCTATGGAACCTTCGCCACTGTTCACTAGTATTTTCTCATTTTCTGGTCAGTTTGTGCCCAGTATTTAAGGAACTAAACTGGCGAAATGGCGAAAAAAACATAACTGGTGATACGTGGGTGTACTTAAGGTACACCTCGGCCTATGCTAATGGTTTCCGACGCAAGACACCCTTTATACAATTACATCTTCGTGCTGCAAAGACTGAAGAGTCGTAACAGTTTTTAAAGTGCGTGCTCACTCGCGACCGCTCTAAGAACAGACTTAAGCTGCTGTGGCGAGAAAGTGTTATCCTCGCGATGTTTTCCTTCACCGTTTTGAGAGCAGTGGTGATGAAATATTTATATTACACAAATGAATGCGCCTGCCTGGGTTTGAACCCCGGACCTACACGTAAGTCGGAGCCGTTACCACTGAGCACTTCATAATGTGCATACCCTTTTCGTTACCCGTTGTTTCACCAATATTCTGTGTACCACCCTCCTCGTACTGTAAGGAACCCGACCGCGCAATGAAAACCCAACAATGCATTACAAATGACCACGATTTATAACACCTTTGTCTGTTACCCGACTTAAAGCGTTAAAATGATATAATGCTTTTCAAGATACTGTTCAAAAGTTAATGTACTTTGTAACTAGTTTTTAGGTGATTAATTAGGAAACTCTTCACTCGGTTGTATTTATCTTACAAAGAGGGAAGTACTGCCTGGCTATGGCGGTCTTCAGTTCGATTCCAATATCGGCAAAATGTATTTGTGTTTTTCTCGATAAAGTAAGTGTTTGTTGATATATTTAATCTGTGTTATTTTATCTATGTTCACGTCACTATAGTCTATTACAATCCATGTAAGAAGTGCGTCTATGGTTGGATGACTGGTATGGTTAAAGTAATGGAATCCTCCGTTGGTATTTATCTATATTATATAAAAGAAAGTCGTGTTAGTTACACTATTTATAACTCAAGAACGGCTTTACCGATATGGCTGAAAATTGGTGAGGAGGTAGCTTAGAGCCAGGAGACGGACATAGGATACTATTTATTCCGTTCGACAGTGTTCAGTAGGTAGGTAGTAGGTAGGTAGTAGGTAGGTAGTAGGTAGGTAGTAGGTAGGTAGTAGGTAGGTAGTAGGTAGGTAGTAGGTAGGTAGTAGGTAGGTAGTAGGTAGGTAGTAGGTAGGTAGTAGGTAGGTAGTAGGTAGGTAGTAGGTAGGTAGTAGGTAGGTAGTAGGTAGGTAGTAGGTAGGTAGTAGGTAGGTAGTAGGTAGGTAGTAGGTAGGTAGTAGGTAGGTAGTAGGTAGGTAGTAGGTAGGTAGTAGGTAGGTAGTAGGTAGGTAGTAGGTAGGTAGTAGGTAGGTAGTAGGTAGGTAGTAGGTAGGTAGTAGGTAGGTAGTAGGTAGGTAGTAGGTAGGTAGTAGGTAGGTAGTAGGTAGGTAGTAGGTAGGTAGTAGGTAGGTAGTAGGTAGGTAGTAGGTAGGTAGTAGGTAGGTAGTAGGTAGGTAGTAGGTAGGTAGTAGGTAGGTAGTAGGTAGGTAGTAGGTAGGTAGTAGGTAGGTAGTAGGTAGGTAGTAGGTAGGTAGTAGGTAGGTAGTAGGTAGGTAGTAGGTAGGTAGTAGGTAGGTAGTAGGTAGGTAGTAGGTAGGTAGTAGGTACGTAGTAGCAATGCATGCCGGGTACAGCTAGTAATTGATAAAAAATATTAATTATCTGTCCTCCATTACGATTGTTTCAATTATGATAACTTTAACAGTAAGTATTGATGATAATTAAGGGAATTTTTACCAATGAATCATGAATTAAACATAAAAACACACGGTTGGCGCAGTTCCTGAGCGATGGCTGCTGCGCTGCGTGTCGCGGGTTCGGTCCCCGCACGGAACTAATATTTGTATGATCTACGGGTAGTTGGTCTGGGTCTGGCTGTTTATGTATGTGATTTTAAATGTTTGTTCGCCCCACGAAAAAAGAGAAATTCCTAGTGTGGGGCAACGCTTTTTATAAAAAAAAGGATTGATTATAACAATGTTTTCAAAATCAAAATCAAAATATTTTATTTCACATAGGCCTCGATGGGCACTTATAAAACGTCGACAAAAAGGTGCACGGTTCAAAATCAAAATCAAGTCAAAGCATTTATTTCAAATAGGCCAGTTACAGGCACTTTTGAATTGTCGAAACAAAGACAACAATAGCTACAGTCCCAGTCACAAGGCATAAAAACTGAAAGTACTTTAGTTGCCCATTCCCTAACGTAAATCTCTATGGAGAAGAACGGGCAAGAAACTCCATGGACACTCTTTTAAATCAGAATACTTTTACAAACTCTTGGTTGTTCGGGTTGGTCGTTTCCTATGGAGAAGAACCGGCAAGAAACTCCATGGTTACTCTTTTCAAATCATTTGGTGTTACAATATTATTATGGATACAGCATTTGCACTTAAGTATGGGGGGTCAGCGTAGGCCCGACAATAAGTCGTTGCTTACTACACAAAAAATGTAGAACAAAATAAAAAGTTCACAAGCAGCTGGGAATCTGTTTGCCATAACGTTATCTTTTCAATATTCATATCTTGAAGTATCCGTCTTAAGTGTCAATATCTAGTGACTAGCAAGTGATAAAGAAAACGTGAGGTGCTCATTAACATAACGACTTTCAAGGAACCTTCAAATACTTACGCAGTTCGACGTTATCGGCAATAACATCTTGGATACTGAATTATGATTAAATATTATGCAACAATATTATGCTAACTATAGTCTCGCCCTCATTACATGCGACTTTTTAACATAATTGACGAAAAGTGGGTGATATTAGGTACACCTCTGCCTAACCCATGTGTAACTTACTAAAGCGATGAAAAGGGAGACAACCTTTGTTCACGAAGCCGTCAACCAAGCATTCTGTACATCAAAATAACTCTACGCAAAAATTATTGCTGGGAAACGACTTTTTTTTAGGGTAGAAAATCACGTTTTCCGGTAGAACTCAATCTAACGCACTCAAAACATTGTGCTGATGAATGCATTAGGGTCGTGGAGGTATTTAAAGTAAAGTTATAACATTAAAAACTTGTACTTATTTAAAACTCTTGTGAAAAAGTTGAAACTTTGACCCCCAATATCTCCAGAACTAGAAGGTCTGGCCTAGAACAAAAAAAAATATCGCAATGACGGTTAGAACAAATGCGTTTCAGCTTCGTTCAGGGTACTTTTACACCCATTTTGTATCAACAAACAATACCACACAATTACTGATAAAGAAAATAACTAAACAAAGTTAAACTGAGCAATTACTCAGCCGAACGACCGCGTTCGATTCCCGGCTGGTAAATTGGTCAGCAATTTTGGTGACACGTGTCGTAGCGACTTATACACAAAATTCGGTTTGTGAGTGAAAGAAAGAAAATATTTACCCCTCTTAGAATAATAAACGACAGTGTAACTATACGCACGGCGGCCAATCAAGCTATGCAAAACCAAATTAAGCTGATCTCTCTTAGTACGGGAAGCTCATACAAAGCGAAGTCAGGTTATACTGGTTATGTATAGCTTGATGTGCCGCCGTGTGTACGTATTTCAAGGAAAATTATCATAATTTAAATTAACTTCAAATACTCAGGTTTGATACCCCTTGGAGTAGTGAAAAAATCAAGCTTCTATGTCAACGCGATCAAAAGATGAACGTATATCTATATGTTGCATATTTTGCGATTTCACAAGGCAATCAAAACCTATAAAGTACTTTCAGTTGACCTAGAATCATGAAATTTGGCAAGAAGCAATGTTTTACAGCACATGTAAAGAAAAACTGAAAACCGTTAATATGTAGTTTAACAACAAAGTCCCTACAAGATTTTTCGGAACCTTCGGTGCGCGAGTCCAACTCGCACTTGACCGGCTTTTTTTTGCATTTGACAGCCCAATTCTAAAAGAAGGTTTTAGGCAATTCAACATCACGCTGCAACCCTTAGGAGCCGAACAGATAGAGAAACGACGGGTGAAATTGCGGAGCTCAGCATGTATAAAATCAGTAAGCTTTTAGAGAACATTGTGAACACGAGGTTGCATCGATTGGCATTATAAGTGAAATGAAACGTGAAAATTAACGGTTTTTTACGTGACTGTACCGTTTTTCTAAAATCTGCGAATACTTTATTAGTTTGTACAGTCACGAGCACCAATATGTAAACACTTAACAACTTTCAAAAATGTTTTTCTCCTGCTGTTCAGATTCGAAAACTCATATTTTTTATGAAAAAGTACTCCAAATTACAATCGTTAATTCTCGCGAAAATTGCAAGGAAAATGAACATATTGGTGCTCGTGACTGTACACCTTGTCAACCGGATAAAAAAAAAAACAAAAAAAAGATTATTTCTTTATTCTATGATGGGGTTGCCACCTGAATATTTCAAGAGAGCCTCCCATTAGGTAACTGTGCGTGCGACTGCGGCCAAATTGTACCCCACAAGAAATTATTTAAACATTCATTAACAAAAAGCATTCCCTTGTTGTTTTCGTCATTTTTATTGTCTCGGTAATTGGTCATTTGATTGGTAGGTAGTTGTTTTAGTGTTATAAATAAAATAATAGCGTAGCAATTGACGGGTTGTTAAAACTGATTAATTTGACTGAAAGTGCGTTAGGGATACGAAAAATAAGTTTAGTCTTTTAGTTAGCAACAAAAATTGATAATCGAAATCTAAAATTATGCGTGTGTCGTGGCTCTGCTTATTATTCGAAAATTGCGAAGAAGGACTAAGAAAAAACATCTTAAAATAAGGAAATGCTGGATGGAACCACTTTATCAGCGGAGGTTACAGAATTTTGAATCAATAAATTACGAAATTCGTTACCGAACACCACAGTTTTTACGAATATACTTGGAAGAGTTTGAACATTTACATGTCTGTAGGAACTTAAAAGACTTTTCATTTTAGACTTTAATCCTTTCTTGGGAAGATCTAAATTAAGTAAGCAATTTCGTCCCATAATTCTTTACGTTTTTTGGTATTCTTTTTGTCGAGGATCCCATAACACATTAAAAGATCCATACGTTTCGATCAAGCGAATCGATGTTTCGTTGTCCATTTTGATACGCAAGAATCAAAAATACGTCCAAACACAATTACTAACGAATGTTTACTAAAAATGTTTGTGCGCTGCAGCTAGACCGAAGTGTTCGCGCGCGTGTCGTCCAATCATAGCGCGGCGTGCCGCGCTGCTGCCGCGTGCGATTGCCGCTTTATGTTTGGCAGCCAATGGATAGCGTTACCTTACAAACAGCGCGAGATATCTTAGGTAAACTCGTCCAAAACACATATCATTGACGGAATAAACTATCCACAAAAATTGAGCTCATCATTTCTGTATACAAAACACAGCTGGATATCTAAGACAAGTCGAATATCCAGAGCGGTTTACCACCGAAAATTTGCCGCCACATTTCAACATGAAGACCTTTATTCTGAAGACTGTAATGATCAAATTGAATTTGAGAAGGGTAGCCTTTTGGTAAATCTAAGTTGGTCAATGAATAACGACAACCATATATAAGGTATTGTGTTTTGATGGTTCATGTCGTTTCATAGTTTGAGATGTATGGGACTTCTATGGGAGTAGGAAATGGTTATGTTTCGCTTCCGAAGGCTTTGGCAAGTTTGAATGGGATATAGCTGCAAGTTATAGTCGTTTGGTTTATCGTTTTGGCTAAAGTTAGTTCAGTAATCCGAGGTGGATAGATCGGTCTTAATTTTTTTTTTGGAAATCTTATATCTCTGAACAGACTTCGAACCTTCTGTATTCTTCACTTAGTTTGATTGGAATGCAAATAAAATGTGGTATAAAAGGTAAAACTTTGTGTTTATATTTCACAGACCCTTCTTCTTTATCGTGTGGTTAGTGCCTAACCTGGTGTCAGAGTTCTTATGCCGCCCATAGGCCTCTGACTTGGCTTTACATGCCGTCAAGAAATATGTCTCAGGCATGCTGGTTTTCCCACGATGTCACGGTGTCACAGGCCTTTTACAACAGTAGATTAAACCAATGTACGACTAATCCCGACACGCTCGATTCGAGGACTACCGCTCCCTAAGCGAAGTGGCAACCTGTACAGAAAACCTAAAATGCCACGTCATTCAACATTGTGTCACTGCAAACCCAAGTCGGCCGGAGCAAAGGCAATCTCTACAGATGGCGGTTCATGGACGGCTCAGATCTCAAGTGCGTATGCGGCGTCTCCCCACAGACAATGGCCCGCCTTCCTACCTACCTCCAAAGGTCTTATATATATGCTTTGTTTTTTTAAATGGCGACGACGTCACGACACAAGTTGTCCTAGTGTGGCGTCCAGGAAATAAGTAAAAGTCTTGCGCTAATGGGTCATTGTTTTTTGTTAAAAGCCCTAATTGAAATTGTAAAGTGTAATGCGATCTGAATAAAACTGTATTTATGGGATCTATAATAATATTATAAAGAGGTATGTGTTTGTAAGTTTGTAAGTTATGTAAGGTAGCCCTTACATACAAACTTACATACTTACAAACAATCTTCGGAACTACTAATCCGATTCCAACAATTCTTTCACTAATGGAGGCTACATTTGGCCGTGTGACAATTTTTTCCATGGCACCAACGTCGTAATCGCGAAGTAAAGCTGTATACAAGGGGTAAACGGGACCCTTCACGAAGCCGTCAACCAACATTCATTTTGTACATCAAACAAAGTAACTCTACGCAAAAATTATTTCCGCGAAACGACTTTTTTTGGTGTTAAAATCACGTTTACGGTAAAACTTAAAACATTGTGCTGATGTATGCATTGAATAGTAAACAGGTCATGGAGGTATGTAAAGTTATAACCTGAAAAACTAGTATTTAAAAAAAAACTTGTGAAAAACTCGGAACTTTGACCCCCAATTTTTCCGTAACTAGAAGGTTCCCAGGTCTGGTCCAGTACAAAAAATGATCGCAATGACAGGGTGAAGAAGTGCCTTTCGGCTTCGTTAAGAATAGGTATTGTTGCACCCATTATTAATGTTAAACTATCATAATACTTGTTACATTATAATTATGTACGTAGGTATTTGATACATAATTTGACAAGTACGTTAATTAGAATAATAATTAACTGTTAATTAGATTGTGATACGAATCTGATGATAATTAGTGAGGTAGTGCAGTTGTAAACTGTACTTCGAATCTCAACATTTATACAGATAATAGTATACACAACTATTTCATAATCTGCCTAGCCCCCGACTATATCATTGGGGTCGGATTCCAGTCCAACCGGATGCAGCTGAATATCAGTATTTTACATGGAGCGACCGCCTATCTGACCTCCACAACCCAGTTCATCATCATCATCATCATCATTTCAGCCGAAAGACGTCCACTGCTGGACATAGGCCTCCCCCAAGTGTCGCCACATTGACCGGTCCCGTGCGTCTCGCATCTAGCGGATCCCTGCAACCTTTACGAGGTCATCGGTCAACCCAGTTAGTACTGGGTAATACGATATCCCTTGTTAAGACTGGTTGTCAGACTTTTTGGGCCACTGACTGCCTAACGACTGTCAAAGATCTACAAATGACAGCCGGGACCAACGGCGTAACGTGCTTTCCGGGGCACAGAGGAGACTCGGTATGTAATGGGCGGTCACCCATCCACACACCAACCTAGGCAAGCACGGCTTAACCTAAAGATCGACCCGAGCGGCTGTTATTATTTAGCCACGAGCTCCTCTTCCAAGGAAACCGACCGCGCAATGAAAACCCAACAATGCATTACAAAGACATGGAACGACTGCCTATCTGAACTCAGCTCTCTCTAGTTGTAGTGGGTAATAGGATACCCCTTTATAAGACTGGTTGTCGGACTTTTGGGCTACTGTAATACATGTAACAATGCCTGGCAAATTGTTATTGTATTTTTTCATTTTCTCAGTGGCCGCTCGGAGTTTGGAAATTAACTGACATGGCTCTCAATTACGTGGATCTCGTGGCTTAATAATAACAGCCTCTCGGGTCGATCTACAGGTTAAGCCGCGCATGCCTAGGTTGGCCCGTGGATGGGTAACTACCCATTACATACCGGGTTTCCTCCGTGCCTCGGAAAGCACGTTAAGCTTTTGGTCCCGGCTGTCAGTTGTAGATCTTTAGTCAGTGGCCCGAAAGTCTGACTACCAGTATTACCAAGGGGTATCGTATTACGCAGTACTAACTGGGTTGTGGAGGTCAGATAGGCAGTCGCTCCGTGTAAATACTGGTATTCAGCTACATCCGGTTAGACTTGAGGCCGACCCTAATATAGTTGGGAAAAGGCTAGGCAATGATGGCTCTCAATTGCGTGCGGTTTAGGTTGCGTGTGTACTATCTTAATATTTGAATTGAAATATTCAAAGCATCCAATCATTTTAATAGGCGAGGAGATTGATGAGTTGTTTCACACTAATTTGTGGACATTATCGGAGTAATGGATGGGACATGTTTTTTTTTTAATTAATTACACAACATTTTCATGATGGCAAGATAAAGTTTGACCATAATTTGACAAGGGGGAGGGGGCGTGACTAAATAATATTAAGACACGTTAAGCACCGTTTCTCGAGGTCGGTCCGTGGATGGTTGACCAACCATTACTTATTGAGACACAGAGACCGCCAGTATTATTATATACACCGTGACTTTTTAGTCGACTAACAAAGGTGACCCACTCAATGTACCCGACATAACAACGACAAAGAAAAATAAATAAATATTTATTTTTCTTTGTACCCATGCGTCGTAATACTGAATAATATTTTAATTTTAAATAATTAAATCTCATAAATACCTTTTTTTTTATGAATGTATAGTAGTCATTGGATACATGAAGTGGGCTGCCGTTATAAGACGACTAAAAAGTCACGGTGTATAGCTGCAAAACATATTATTCTCATAATTCAATAATCACCTCCCCAAACAAATTCCTATCAGACTAAAGAAATCAAAATGTTTATCATAATATAACTAATAAGAATTAATCACTGGTAACACTGTCCTGACGAATTCTATTGTTGCAACTTCATCTGATATTGGGGCTGACAATTTTCAAATTGGAATCCATAATATATTCACCCTTGTGAATCAGAATGCTGGCTTTGAAGCACAAGAGTGGGTAGTGTTAGCGTATGAGGATAGCCCACATTAAGAGCGTTTACGACTAACGGCATTTCAGACAAACTTCTGTAAGTGATGAGGCGCTTAGACTTAAGTTTGCAATGTACAAATTATAATGTAACAGTGTACTCATTGTTGAGAAGCCAAATTGTTAGGGTGGTTCCTCTCTCTGGAGCCCTGACCGCCGGTAGCTTGGACTCTGTTCCCGATACCGGTGGGCTAAAATTTTTTTTTTTTTTTTTTTTTTTTTTTTCTATGGTATATTTAAAAATGTAATTAATTTGTATAGAAATAAATAATGAAAATAAATAAACTTTCAAGTCCTTTTTTTTCGAAATGACTGAACCGATTTAAAGAAACTTTATACGCATAAACAGGATACATAGGTCTAAAAAGTTTTCAGAGAACATGGTCGAAAAATAGTGTTACAGCTAAATTAGACCAATTTTAGATTTTCCATAGAAACAGAAATTTTCAATTAACCTTTTTTTTAAAAAGACATTACGAAAAGTTGACAACTGACAACTGTGTGGGCTACCCTAGCGCTTCCCGCTAGCCGCAAAATTCAAATTTTCTTACGTTCTTTGCCATTTGCTGCCCCCGAAGCATGACTATCGACAAAATGACAGATCGTGCAAAGAAATTCGTCATTGTGTCGACACAATCTGTCATTTTGTCGATTCTTCCGTCAAAGAAATCCTTGTCTACGGTGGTCATGCTACGGGGGCAGGTCAGTGTCAAGCTGTTTGTGAACGACAATATGACTTTTCAATGAAATAGTCATTCCATGGGATCAAATGAACTTAGAGGGTTGTATTGATGATTTTAATTATATATTTCTTACGGTCGCGAATCTATACAACAAGCTTCCCTTAGAATTTAAAAGTATAAATAGCGCAAACATATTTAAAAATAAATTGAAGACATATTTGTTGAGGAAGGGCTACTACAGTGTCGACGAGTACGTTGATGATAAGCGACAGCCGTAATATTTTTGTTCCACATTGGAATTACTTTAAATGATGTGTTGATTATTATTATTTTGAATTTTTTATACTTAACATTGACATACATTTTTTTTTTTATTGTATTACTCATGGATTATTAAATGACAAATTATCTCTTGTAATAATTATAAATTTTATTTTTGACATTCCATTTTTTACTATTATATTTTAAAATTAGATGAAATACTATAACTGACATTTTTATAACAACTTGTTTTGACATTCCATTTTTATTATTATTTTTTGTTTATTATTATTTACAGAAATTAGATGACATATTATTAATTATTTTAAATTGAATGTGGATTATTACCATTTTTGAATTTGTTATTCCATCTTTGACATGTTTTTCGATTTTTTATTTTAATATTTTAAATTTCGATACGATGTATGTTGTTCTGAAATAAATGACTTACGACTTGTGACTTTATATTTTAATCAACATACCTGCGAATTGCAATACGTAAACGTACGAAAATTTTTAATTTCGCGGGCTAGCCTGACGCTTCCACATTATGGAAGTTAATCACCAAAGGAAATTTAATCACCAAAGAATTTAATCACCCGCCGACATTTGCGTCGGTGATTTTGTCGTCGGCGGTTTCAAATCATTGTAAGTCGGCGTCACGAGATGTGCAAGTTTTGTTGCAACTGTGTAGATATGCAAGCTCATGGCACACTTATAAGCACTGAACCTAATTTTACCTCAGTTTTACTAAGCCAATGCCGTTACAGTGCTTATACGTAATTATATGGAGTTTAATAAAAGGAATATAAAGGGTGTAAATAGACCCTTAACATAGCCGAAAGGCACTTGTTCTCCCCGTCATTGCAATATTTTTTTGTTCTGAACCATACGCACACACATTAAATATTTGAGGTCAAATTTCCAACTTTTACGCAAGTTATTTTTTGTTAGTAATAGTTTGTAGGTTATAACTTTACATTCAATACCTCCATAACCCGTTGATCATTCAATGCATATCAGCACAATATTTTGTTGTTACATTGAGTTTTACCGTAAAACGTGATTTTCCACCCCAAAAAAAGTCGTAACCCAGCAATCATTTTTGCGAAGGATTACTTAGTTTGATGTAGAGAATGCTTGGTTGGGCTCGTGAAGGGTTCGTTTACACCTTGTATTGTGTAGTGCTTATAACTGTGCGTTAACCTTTTTATGTTCCGTCGTTCATGGGCCCTATGGGCCGCTTTTTAACTAGGTATTGTTGTTAAATCATTATTTAATTATTATCTCGTCTAAAAAAGCTTGAACAAAAACATACTAAAAATCGTCACGCCTTTAAACTCCGAAGGGCTACGTAGATATGGACCTAAAAGGACACCCTCATTTCGTCATATATCTTGGTAGTAGCCCATGCGAGCCTATTGCCACCAATCTTTATTAAATCCAAACTACAGCCTGTTACTGAGAAATTTGTGATGGAAAAAACCCAACAAAACTTGGCCCTTTGACCTGGGAATCGAACTGAAGACCTCATGCTCATCGGTCGCGCTTGCGACCACTAGACTAACGAGGCAGTTATACATCTAAAAAACACGTGTCAATATATGTGCGTACACGCAATGTGTATGGTTGGTTCCAGATAGAAAGATAGGATAGTTTTCAACCCGATAGTTGGCCCCATGTAGAGGAGCTCGTGGCTAAATAATAACAGCCGCTCGGGTCGATCTTTAGGTTAAGCCGTGGTTGCCTAGGTTGGTCCGTGGATGGGTGACCACCCATTACATACCGAGTTTCCTCCGTGCCCCGGAAAGCACGCTAAGCCGTTGATCCCGGCTGTCATTTGTAGATCTTTGACAGTCGTTATAGGTAGTCAGTGGTCCAAAAAGTCTGACAACCAGTCTTACCAAGGGGTATCGTATTACCTAGTACTAACTGGGTTGTGGAGCTCAGATAGGCAGTCGCTCCATGTAAAATACTGGTATTCAGCTGCATCCGGTTAGACTGGAAGCCGACCCTAACATAGTTGGGAAAAGGCTAGGCAGATGATGATGAGTTGGCCCCATGTAAAGCGAGGGCGAATTTTAAACTATAGAAAAACTCTTTGCAGGAGAGAAAGCACAGTTAGTAACAAATATTGTGACGTATAATTTTGCAAAAAACATTAATCCTCAGAGATTACCCCCGGAATATTAACAACTAGTCAACTCGAAGTAGAAAGGGGTGAATAATCTCGTAGTCGACAAAGCATCGTGTCGGAACCAGGAACGCGTTAACGATACGGTAATTAATATGACTGCACAGTACTGTAGTTAGATGTATTCAGATGTTACCTTTTTACAAATACACTGTCGAAGCAGACGTTACTCATGACATGACAGCATGAAAACGGATCAGCCAATCAGTTAATATTAGGTTTCAAAATATAAAAACTTAAATCTGAACAAAAAAGTCGGTTTACTGACGATAGTTGAACGTGACAACGTCATAAGAAAATACTAATGGAATGGTTGCATTTTTCAAAAAATGAATGAGCGTTGAGCAATTGTTTTATGAAACGCCTCACAGCGAGGTAACGCCTCATACGTCATGTTTTTTCGTGCGTGCAGCCGGCTCCATCGAATTATAAGACGTTGTCACTTCAAAAACAAAATAATGTGACACTGTGTGCCTCACGGCTGCGGTAATAGGCCCAGTTTAGCAAAATACCGGACATAATCATCGTTATCAACCTGACTTCGTCCACCACTGGGAAAAGGCCTCTCTTAGCCAGCCATAGCCAGAATAAAAAGTCTCATTTTGAATTCTCTGACATAAACCAGACAACATCGATTTATGGTTGATATCAACTTGCTATTATGGCATAATCAAATAAAAATACGTTATCGCTGTGATCTTCAATATTCATGAAGTTATAACCACAAGTTATTGTACAGTGTTCTCCTGCCATATTTTTCTCAATCACCATTAGTACCGTATCTCCGACTGTACGGCCTATTGAACGACCGATACACATACATGTCCCCATTCTAAAATCTCTCATCAGGTTCATCAAATGTTACGGAAATTTTGCCTTTAGATCATCAGCTGTAAGAATGAGTTTTGTTTGATAATGGGGTGTCACTTGAGTCAAAATTTTGTGGGGTGCAGTTTCGCAGTAGAATGCCAAGTATTTCTGCACTTCACTTTTATTGTATCAAATAATAGGGGCGCTCTTATAGCCATTATCACGTGTTTGATCTAAAATGATACTTTGTGCGGAATGTACTATGAGGGGTGTCTTTTCTGTGTCCCTGTAGTTACAGCTTTGCAGGTCAGACAGCATTTAGAAAAAATATAAGCATGCACTTTTTTTCATTTTAAGTCTGTACATATTTGACTAAGTTATACAGGGTGTAAACAGACCCTTCACATAGCCGTCAACCAAGCATTCTGTACATCAAACTAAGTAACTTTACGCAAAAATTATTGCTGGGAATTGACTTTTCTTTTTGGGGTGAAAAATCACGTTTTAAGGTAAGACTCGATGGAAAGCACTCAAAGCATTGTGCTGATGGATGGATTGAATAGTACGGGGGTCGTGGAGGTGTGTAAAGTAAAATCTTACATTAAAAACATGTTGTATTTATAATGTAAATAAATACCTAAATTTAATTAAATAAATAAATGTCACAAGTACATTGTTGTATTTATAAGAAACTTATGAATAAGTTGGAACTTTGACCCCCAATATCTCCGTAACTAGAAGGTTCCCAGGTATGGTCTAGAACAAAACAATACCGCAAAGACGGGGAGAACAAGTGCCTTTCGGATGTGTTAAGGGTCTATTTACACCCTTTATTGCTGGTTACAAAAAAATGGAAAAAAAATAAAAATGAAAAAGCGTTTATTCGTTTTGACCTCCCAAGCATTACAAAAAATGTTACTTCTGCCAAACCGTAAAGCAGTTTGGTGGCAGATGTAGCTCCCATATACATACAATATTAGGTACCTATATTTTGACTACTCGTAGGTACTTTTCCATAAAGAATGAAAGGGTATAGTCATTTGAAAGGATATGCTGCAGACCATCAAACTGAACAACTTCCTCCGTGGGTCCAATATCGTAAATGCGAAAAAAATATCAGCTGTCCCATACTAAATTTCAATACCTACTAGACCCAAATGTATGGGGTAGCTGACAGACGTCATAGTGAAACCAGTTTTTATTATGAATTTTTTACCATTGTTATGGATTTATTGATGACATCAATTAATTAAAACAATGTTTATCAAATTGTTATTTGTTCTGTATATATGTTCTAGTCACGTCTTGAATTATAATCCGTCTGAAGTGTTAATAACTGACTGACTAACAAGTGATAACGAAAACGTGAGGTGCTCATTACAATACGTCTTGCAAGGAATCTTCCTATACTTATAGAGTTCGACGTCATCGGCAATTAAAATACAGGGTGGCGCCGACAAAGCGACAAAAATTAAAACACTGGTAATACTAGTAATTCTTAGGGATATTTTTAAACTGTCAAATAAATCCTAATATCGAAATAAAAATAAAAAAATTAAACAAACTAAATAGCAAAAAGCTAGTTTACGAAATACAATACCATTTATTTAAAAAAATTGGTTTACTAAGTTTTTATTTACACTAATTCGCGTCTGGAAATAAAATTTATTTAAGCAACGATTTTGCACTTAAGTATATCCTTTTCTGCAAATCACGCAGTCAAAATTTGGTTTGCTGTAAGAAAACCCAATTCTAGGTTATGCTCGCCATTGTACATAAGCTATATTATTGCATTTGTATAAGTATTTGTTTTTTGTGTGCAGTAAAGAATAAGAATAAGAATTTTGGCAAAGGTTTTAGAGGTAGCGAGTTGGCAACATGTGTTTAGTGTTTATATTAATGCAGGGATGGATCAGAATGTTGTATGGATCTTGTATGGATCAGAATGTTGGGCCACAAAAGGGATGAATGAAAGGCATTTGCATGTGACTGAGATGAGAATGCTAAGGGGGATGTGTGGTGTTACGCGAATGGATAAAATAAGAAATGACTACATAAGAGGAAGTCTCATCTGAAAGTGGCGCCGGTCACTGAAAAGTTGCGTGGTAATCAGTTGTCGTGGTATGGGCATGTGATGCGGAGGAATGAGGAAAATATCGTGAGGAAAGTTTTGAAGATGACTTTGGATGGGTATAAGAGTAGAGGAAGACCAAAGAAACGATGGATGGACTGTGTGAAGAATGTTAAGGGACGAAAAGAGGTGTCTGATGAGATGACTAGAAATAGAGAAGTATGGAAGAAGAAGACATGCTGCGCCGACCCCAAATGAATTGGGACAAGAGCAATAGAATGGTGATGATGATGTTGATGCAGGGGTCGTTAACCTGTTGGTGTTAAACACTGTTTTAAGCTTCTTTTTTTTTTTTTTTTTTAACGTTGTAAAATCATCAAATGAGTCCTCCCACCCAGGGCAGAGCGTTCAGTAGCCCTTTATGTTCCAGGGTCACGGTAGTTCTGTAAGTCCCGCGACCCCGGCAGGCTTTGGCCCTCTAGAGGGGGGCCCCGTCATTATGCTGACACTCTTTGAGGCGCGCGTGGAAACACTGTTTTAAGCTTTCACGGTTTACAACTAAACTTATACTGTCACGCACACGTCGCCGTCGTCGTCTGTCACTTGTACTGTCTTGTGCTGTCAACTGTTATATCGGGAGCTCAAAATAATGAACAATCACGAAGATATCCCGTAGGTGACAGTATAAGTTTTTTTTCTGTTGGTGTTAGCCTATTAATTTACGTCATGTAGAATAAGCTGGAAATAAAAAAAAATGTCCTGTGACTAAACTACTGCATATATTCGAATAATTTTTAGTAAGCAGACTGCGAACCATTATATACCAAATTTCCTCCGTGCCTTGGAAAGCACGTTAAGCCGTTAGTCCCGGCTGTCTTTTGTAAATCTTTGATAGTCGTTACAGGTCATCAGTGGCCCGAAGGGATATCGTGTTACCAAGTACTAACTGGGTTGTGGAGGTCAGATAGGCGCTCCATGTAAAATACTGGTATTCAGCTGCATTCAGTTAGACTGGAAGCCGACACTGACATAGTTGGGAAATGGCTAGGCAGATGATGACGAACGGGTCACATTAACTGAAACGTGACATTAATTGCAACAAATTAATGATGATGCACTACTCACCACTTGAGTACAGGTGGTGCCTTAGCCCTTAACTAGCACTATATAAGGTTGACTGGTAGAAAATACCTATAGCATTAAGTCCGCCTGCGCACTTAGTGCTTGAAGTGTTAAATAAATAAATAAATATATAAAGGTCTGAATTTTAACTGCATTGACAAAATTGCTTTTTTCATCAGTCATATTTCATAGTGAGTTGAAGTTGACATAAAGCCTATAAGTGGAACTACGAAACTTATACTGTCACTTACGGGATATGAATTTTAGTGATGATTGTTCAGTCAAGGAAGATATCCCGTAAGTGACAGTATAAGTTTAGTTGTAAACCGTGAAAACTTAAAACAGTACTTAAAACAGTGTTTTGAACTACGAAGCTGAGTGCAATTAGACAAATAAGTGGATGTTTATAGAGCTCAGAATTCCATAAAACTTTTTTGTTGAGCTATAGAGTCAACCATTGTAAAGAGCCAAAGCGACAACATACCAAGAAGGCAGAATTCACGCATAGACGTGCGATTGACAGTACGAGTTATTAAATTGCAAGTGGTGATAAAGCCGAGTGCAATAAGACGAAATATTTTAAAAAAGTGGAACGAAGTTAACCAAAGCATAATTATACAGATCGGACTAACTTACCTAGTGACGTCCGATCCTTAATTATGTGAAGTAATCTCGTCCTCATTTAATACTTGTAGTTTGCACTTTTTGCTAACTTGCTGTCACATTTTTAAAGATGAAGCGATTTCATCAGAACAAAAATGTTATCTGTGGTCCGGTCGTTGGTGCGCTCTCTCTTGACATCTGCCAACTCATTCTTTCAAAGTATGGTCGGGACTTTACGATGACCGATACGGTTAACGTACAGTCCCGAAACATTAGATAACAACACAACTTTAAAAAGGGATGTGGATAAGACAATTATAAAAGTCTACACATTTATGTAGGTTGATCTTCTGGGAAGGGTTGGGATACAATGAGGACGAGATTACTTCACATAATTAAGGATCGGACGTCACTAGGTAAGTTAGTCCGATCTGTATAATTATGCTCCGTAATCTCGTCCTCATTTAATACTTGTAGATGTTCAAAGGAAGAAAGTTGTGTTGGTAATATAATCAACATCTTTAATCATTGAACAAATTATTTTAACATACTATTTTGAGTATCATTGCTTAGATACTAATAACACATTTATTTCTAATAATAACACATTTATTTCTAATTAAAGTAAACACTAAATTTTCGCTAACACTATTTGTTTCTAGTATGAAACAGTGTCATAATTGTCTTTGAGGAAATCAATTACTGTTATTAGACAGGTATCATTGACATTAAAAAATAATCAGCTCTCACCCTCCATAGAACACACAGCTTGTGCAAAAGCATTAGGGTCACTAACTATAGGTCTCTTATAAAAGCGAGCAAAGGTTGAGGAATTTTTTGTCCAACCAGCTGCTTTTCTTATAACTTCAATATTAACACCCACTTCAGAGGCTTTTGAAGTCGAAGCGTGTCTTGTGCTGTGTGATGTAAATTTGGAAGTATCTATTCCACTATTAGTTAAAGTTTGTTTTATCCACCTACTTATAGTTGCAGTAGTGGCAGCATGATATGGTTTTCTTATAGTTATAAATAGTGACTTACAATCTTGTCTTATATTTTTTGTAACATCTAGATAGTACAAGAGGGTATTAGCAGGACATACAGACAAGTTCTCCTTAAAAAATGGTAGTATCAAATTAGGTTGAGACCTACCAGGTGCAGAGGTTTTAATCATATCTGGAATTTTTATGTTAATATTATCCTCATTATAAGAAATGTTATCTATATTTATGAGAGACAAGGTTTGAATTCTGTGTGCAGTTGTAAGGGCTAATATGGTAACAAATTTTTTAGAAATTAGTTCCAAGCTAAGGGTTTCATTAGGGAATTGTTTAGACAAATAATTCAAAACAATACTGGGATCCCATACTATTTCATATTTGGGGTTCTTAGGCCTTAATTTAAATATACCCCTGAAGAACCTTGACAGTCGGTCATCAGTGCCAATGTGGGGGCCTAGAACTAAAGAAACAGCTGATCGAATGGTATTAAGCGAGCTATATGATAGTCCCTCATTAAACTTTTTAGTCAGAAAAGATATTACAGTAGGAACTGAGTCTAGGAGAGGGTCAATATTCTGATTCTGACAATAGGAAATCCACTGATTAAGAGCTGATTCATACTGCTTTCTTGTTTTGGGAGACAAGGAAGCTGACACTATATCAAGGGAAGAAAGAGGTATTCCTCTCCTCAGGAAGGCGGTCCTGATAATATGGCGGCAATCAGTGTGAGACTCCTGTACATTGGATGTGGGTCCCTGGAAGGAGACAATAGTAAATCATGATGGGGTTCCATTACAATTTTTTCTGAAATAACCATGGACTCAAATAAAGGAAACCATGGTTGTGAGGGCCACCTCGGTACTACAACAATGCCTGTCGCCCCCTCTCTTTTTATCTTCTATAACATCTTAGTAATAAGAGTAAATGGAGGGAAAGCATAAAAGAAGTTCCCAAACCATTTGACAGTGAATGCATCAACAGAGCATGCATCTGAATCAGGAAGCCATGATATATAGTTCTGACATTTAGTGTTAAGGTTGCTTGCAAACAGGTCAATCCTGGGTTCACCAAGTTTAACAATAATAGCCTTGTAGGCTACATCACATAGCGTCCATTCAATTTCTGTGTTTGGACGTCTAGATTCCAGATCTGCTATAGTGTTTTGTTTTGAACTGATGTAAGATGCATAGATCCAAATGTGTCTTTCCTCACACCATTGCCACAACTTTCTGGCTAAATTATTAAGATGGGGGAAGCGAGTACCACCCATTTTATTGATGTAGGCTATGGCAGTTGTATTATCTATTCTAAGTAAAACTTCACAGTGTCTGTGTGTGTTTGCAAATGTTTTGAGCCCTATAAACGCCGCTAATAGTTCAAGATAATTAATATGGAACTTTTTATCATCTGTAGACCAGTGCCCGTGGCTTCTGACGTCATTACATACCAGACCCCAGCCAGTCTGTGAGGCATCCGAAAATATTTCCAGAGCAAAGTCAAATTGCTTTATTTTATTGTGGGTTGTTGGAATGTGTGACAACCACCATTCTAGTTCTAACCTAATTTCTTTGGTGATAGGTAGTAGTGCCTTATAATTTTCATTGTTGTTTTTTAAGGCTTCTGTTTTATAACTTTCCATAACTTTGGTGTAAAGCCAACCGTATTCTACTGCTGGACATGCAGCAACAAGGATACCTATCAGCTGAGCAAATTCTACTATTTTACATATCCTTTTACATTTAAATTTATTTATTATGTCAAGAATGGAATCTACCTTTTTCTGAGGAAGTAAGATATTAAACTGAACCGAATCTAACACAAATCCTAAATATTGACAGTGCTGTCTGGGTTCTAAGACACTCTTTTTAATGTTGATAACAAACCCTAGATTTTTTAAGACAGTCTGTGTTGTGGACACATTTTTAAAACATTCAGCATATGAATCACCAAGGCACAGAATATCATCAAGGTATGTAACAGAAAGTAACCCTAATGATCTTAGATAACACAGGACTGGCTTCATGATCTTTGTGAATACATATGGTGCTGTGTTGAGACCAAATGGAAGGCATGTAAATTCAAACAATGTATCTTGAAACTGAAACCGGAGAAATCTTCTATCATATTCTTTTATGGGTAACACGTAATATGCATTTTTCAAATCTATAGTTGCCATAAAACAACCTGGACTCATGAGTTTTGTTGCAGTTCTTAAATCTTCCAATTTAAAGTGGTGTGTAGTAACATATTCATTAAGTTTTTTAAGATTTAATATAAATCTCCAAGTGCCGTCCGATTTTGGATGCAAAAATATGCTGGATAAAAATTGATTATTTACAGGTGAACATTTTTCTATAGCACCTAACTCTAAGAGTTTGGTAATTTCCATAGAGATAAGATTACTTTCTTTCTGACTGAAATTATTATTTTTAGGAATGGAAGTTTGAACTGGAGTATTGTAAAAGGGTATTTTATAACCCTTGATCCAATCAAGTACTGTTGGATTACTGGTAACTTTGTTCCAGGCTTTTGAGAAATACTGTAATCTAGCAGTTTGTACCTGAGCTAGTGGCGTTCCTGACCCCGACGTCGCTGCTGCGCCCTCTGCGGCCTCTGCGGTGAGTGCCTCTGCCTCTGGCGTGTTGCTGGTGGTTTGTTCCGCTTCAGCAATATCTTCTGCCCACCCGGACGCGGGAACTGCTGTCTGTGTGGGCCCCTGTAGTTTAAATTTCTTTTTGGTCTTGTTGGGGGTCTTACAGGCAAATTTTTCAGTTCTTGACCCGACTTTTTTACGGCTTTTATTGCTTTAAACTTGTCTTGAAGTTTATCTCCAAATAGGTACTCGGATATTGGTGTCTGCTCCATTAGCTCCTTCATTTCCTTATTAAGGCCAGGTAGAATTAAGGAACGTCTAGTAATACAGTTTTCATGGTAAACATGGCATAGTAATCTAGCTGCGTCACTTAGAGTTAAAATCTGATCAGTAGTATCCTGATTGGCAATAAGGGTGTTTAACACTTTGCCTAATGATGTTATAGCAGCCCCCAGGGTGATCTGCTGCTCCCTGATACGTCTGTCCCTTTTTACTCCACTATCACTGATAGCAGCAGCCACTTCTTCGTTTAGCTTCGGTGGGTTCAGCAAGGTGCAGTTCTTGGGTGTTTCCTGTTTGTTTAGTATGTTTTTCCTTGTTTCATCATTTAAACCATACACTATTATAGTTGACCACCGCGTGGCTAGGCTGTTGTGAAGTTCTATGGGAGCCTTTATTGGCTGTACTCCTTCATCACCAAGAAGCTCCTCGATGCCTGGAGGAAGGGCATCAGGTAAGGTTGCCGACACCCCTTCATGGTCTGCTTCTTTGCCAGGACTCGGTGTTGCATGGTGACATGGGGGACTGCTGTCACGGGGAGTAAAGCTGCGTTCGGCACGTGACTCGCAGCTTTGGTCACTGTACTCTTGTTTTCTAGAGCGTGATCGACTGTGGCATGACTGCGTGGAGCCTGATCGCTTGGACCGCGATCGCCTGCAGCGCGATCGCCTGGAGCGCGATCGCTTGGAGCGCGATCGCTTGGAGCGCGATCGCTTCGAGCGCGATCGCTTGGAGCGCGATCGCTTCGAGCGCGATCGCTTGGAGCGCGATCGCTTCGAGCGCGATCTCTTGGAGCGCGATCGCTTGGAGCGCGATCGCTTGGAGCGCGATCGCTTGGAGCGCGATCGCTTGGAGCGTGATCGTCTAGAGCGTGACAGGCTGGGGGATCGTGCGTAGTCGTCTACGAAGAATAATTAAAATTAGACCTCTGAAATCCACGGCTAACCTCTCGTGATAGCTCTAGGGATGCAGTAGGCACTAGATTTGGAGCAACTGAACGCGTAGATACATCATCGGCTGACCTCCCGTGAAAGCTCTTGTGATGTCGTTTTATTGTAAGATGGTTTAAATCATCGGCTAACCTCTCGTGAAAGCTCTAGTGATGTCTTACAAGATGTCACAGTTGGTGTTCTCATGGTTAACCTCTCGTGAAAACTCTAGAGACAAGAGCATCTTAAGGCGTCAGGTAATTCCAGGAAGTGGGTACTCATCCTAAATACGAAAGAAACTTACCGGAGGTTATATGACAACTCTTTTTTTGCTTGTTCAGCCGATTTTCCAGCTCTCGCAGACGATAGTTGAGTTCCTTCATCTCTTCATCTCGTTTTCTTCGGTGTTTTCCCATGTCGTTGGTAAAATGTTAAATTTTTGAAAAAATTTAACGGAAAACGTGACTGGCGTTTTTCACAAAAAAATACAATGAGTTGGCAGATGTCAAGAGAGAGCGCACCAACGACCGGACCACAGATAACATTTTTGTTCTGATGAAATCGCTTCATCTTTAAAAATGTGACAGCAAGTTAGCAAAAAGTGCAAACTACAAGTATTAAATGAGGACGAGATTACGGAGCATAATAACGCTCTTGGGAAGATAACTTTTGGAGATTTATTTATTTCGATTATTTTTTCTCCTTTAAAACAATGTTTGTGTCCTAATTTATCAACCTTTTATAACTAGAAAACTATGATAGTTACCGCACACGCAGAGCCGCTGTTTGAGAGTGTTGGATAGCGAATGAGTTGGCTGAGAAGGACAAATGTGTACGCGCGGCGGATAGTAGTTGACATCTGACAGCTGTCAGTCCCAGTTTTTATTCACAAACTTTACAATTTCGTCGTTCCGTCTATGTTTCAACTCAGCCTATAGCAGACCAGTGTGCCCTTATCGAGCCAAGCACACGCCGTACGTACGACTGCACCGCCGTGTTCAGCCGTGTCGACTGCGCCCTCTATGACTGCGCCCGCGATGATCGCGTCGAGCCGTGCTGCCACAGCACAGCGCACTGTCAACGCCGGCCGCACTCACAGCTTGCTGTCCGGACCGGCACTTGCGGAGCGGGACCGACGCTCATGTCTGAAGTCGGCCCCTAGTGCCCGCCCGACGCTCTCGAGGGACCAGGCGCCCGACTCACCGCAGCCCCCTCGTGCCTCGGCCTACGAGTCGCCGGCAATGCTGTCGGCATGCTCGTCGCAAGCCCCCTCGTGCATGTCGATAGATACAGCGGGCTATGCCGACTCCGGGGCCGTGTCGCGAGATACGACCCTAGAGCCGGATCTAGGCCAAGCGCAACGAGAAGGTGAACACCACCTGCATCACGCCGTCGCTGGGATTCGACTACGAACTCAGCACAATATGGTCAATAAAAACCACTTTAAAGCCAGTATTTTATTAACGAACCTTACAATATCGTCTTCCGTTCCTTCTGTGTTTTTGAACGCAGTCTATCGCAGACCACAGCTAAACATAGGCCTCTTCCAAGCTGTGCCACAACACCCTGTCATAACCCTTCCGTAACATCACCCGTGGTATGATCATGGCTATATTCGATCATCTCCTACCTGAGATTACTCACATTGTAATTTTTTCTCTGTACATCTGAGTATTCCCTTCCCTGTGGCACAGAGCCCATGTTCGCCCACTTCCTAAGGTTTCTAATCCCTCTCTTCCAACCCACATCCGTCCAAATCTTCCTTTCCTAAGTGCTCAAGGCCTGTGTCCACAATTATCCCTCTACAATCTTGGTTCAGACCTGGGCACAGCAGTATTTCTACCCTCCTCAATGACTGGCGATTTAAGGGCAGAACTAGAAGACACCAAAGTTACTGTTCTAGTGCTGGTGGATTTCTCGAAGGCCTTTAATACTGTCAGTCACTTCATCCTCTTAGCTATTTGGTCTTATGTTATGGTCTCCCCCAAAGAGCTGGAATGGTTCTCATCTTATTATGAAGAACGCCAGCAGTCATTTCATGCTGGTGTGATTTGGAAACTGTTTGGTTGTAATTTGAGAAAAAGGCTGAAAAGCCGCAACAGTTTTTTAAAGTGTTAAAGAGTTCGCCAGTGAGCAGGAGTGTGCTCCTCTATACTCTTTAAGGAAAGACTTAAGCTATGGCGAGAAAGTGTACCCTATCCATTCCATTTGTGCCACTTGCTGAAAATCTCCCACCTGGACACGAGCTGCCATGGCTGACCTGGAAGTCTTTAAATAGACTCCGGACACAGGTTGAGCGAAGCAAGGAAAACCTGTTCAGGTGGAGATTCATAGATGATTCTGCCCTGGAGTGGTTTTGCCCAACAAACGATGGCACTCTTGATATCGTGTCCTGCCCGTCCTGCTGTTTGCACATCTCAGGAGCAGATGGACGCTACTGATAGTGCCAAACACGTGCCAAATTTTGGGCTGACTCAATTTGAATTGTCATTGACATGCTAAGAAGAGAGAAGATTGGTTTAACGAAACAAATTTTGTTTTGTTTTTTTTTATAAAATTGACTAAAAATTTATTTTAAAATAAAAATTCATGACAACGTTTAAACTTATTATACTGGTTTTAATAAGAGTGGTCACCCAATACTCTTTAAGCAAATTCTAGATTATGCGGGCACATTGTACCCTCTCCTTGTTTGTCGTCTAATCGATCAAATTCACTCTAATTCAGCTCATCTGCATATTAATTCGGTGAGCCCTTATCAAGCAAAGGGCAATGCAAATGCAGCTTAGGTTACGATGGTAGCGGAAATTAACTTAAGTTTTTAAAATTAAAGTTTTTTGGGCTTGATAAAAAATACTACAGGTACTAATCGATGGCTTGATTGTCTGTTGTGTGAGGATCCTTGACAGTTGTTACAGGTAGCCCATGGCCCGAAAGTCTGACAACCTGTCTTACCAAAGGGTATCATATTACCCAGTACTAACTGGGTTGCGGAGGTCAGATAGGCAATCCCTCCATGTAAAATACTGGTATTCAGCTGTATCCGGTGTGATTGGAAGCCGACCCCAACATAGCTAGGAAAAGACTAGGTAGATAATAATTGATGGCTCGATTCGCTCAGAAATCTTTTTATTTTTGTTAAAACGTTGCCCTTATGTGTGTAATTTATCTGAAATATAATGAATTGAATTGAATAAAAGCGATTAGGTTGTGGTGGGGTCGCGTGTCGTATGAACAGAGACGAGTCGAATGTCTTTTTCACTTTTTTATAAGCTTTTATTTCACTTACCTAGTTAGTTACTTACTTGATTAGCTAGTTAGTATGCATTGGTCAAATCTTACAACTGAATTTCAAACCAGTTTCCCCCGAACGATTGAGCTGAAATTTTGCACACACCTTCGGTTCTGGTGACAAAACATTTTTATGGCATGACTTGATCCTGCAGCCAGGATTGCCTCCTCACTAGAGAACTGTTCAACGATTAATAACACGGACACAAAACTTTGTATATGCGTTCAATGTTGATAGATCGCATAGATGAGGAATACCCCATTCCTCAAAGCGCAACTATTTTTAAGCGCAACCAACTAAGCGCAACTAAATTATTCCTCGAAGCACAACCATTAGTTGCGCTCACAAATTCAAATTAAAAATATTATATGTTTATTCCTCAAAGCGCAACCATGATGAAAAATAGAGAGGGTTATGATGGATTCATTAATTTCTTCTTTTCATTTTCATGAAAGCCTGTTGATTTTTTTAAAGTTTAATTTATTTTATGGACATACCTAAAGCTCTTTTGACAAGTTCAAGCTAATTTCGTCTATAAGAGTAGCAACTCCTTAACTACGTTACAAATCACAAATGCCTTTAACAAAATCACGCCTACATAATCAATCTCACAAAATGAAAAGAAAATCGGGGTTATCAGTCATTAGAAGACCCGTAGCACAAATTCTAATTATATATGCATTGAAAGGGTTAACGTTTGGTCACATTCGCCACGCTCTCGGTATTAATATCTTGATCCATCAGTCGGTGACGGGTTAAGATGAATCAGTGCGGCATGAAAGGGTTAGGAGGGGTGATTCTCAAAGTTTTTGATAAAACCTATAATTTAGTCTGCTGTGAAATTATTGGGTTTTAATGTATGTTTATCGATGATAAACATAATAGATGCATGCATAACGACCGCTGGGCAAAGGTTTCAACACGATGGGTGTCTAAGGATGGACGGCGCCGCCGCACCTGCCACGACTTAACCTCAAAACCTTATTTATTGTAGCGGCACTACAAAAAGTACTAAGCAACATTTTTTTTTAAATACCTACATATTTTTAATGTCAGATTTATACTTTACACACCTCCACGACCCCCGTACTATTTAATCTATCCAACAGCACAATGCTTTAAGAGCTTTCCATCGAGTCCTACCATAAAACGTGTTTTTTCACCCCAAAAAAAAATCTATTCCCAGCAATAATTTTTGCGTAAAGTTACTTAGTTTGATGTACAGAATGCTTGGTTGACGGCTATGTGAAGGGTCTGTTTACACCCTGTATTATTTAAAAAAAATATTTAAATAGAACGCGCACAAAGCATTTGAGAACTACGCCACATAGCTGTAAAGCTAAGCATGAAATTGTACCCACCCACATAGATTAATGACAGTCAACAATGGAACGACCCGGTTCCATCCGATCCCTTTTCGATTTAACAGCAATTAAAAAGTTCCACTGAACATCGGAAGGGTTAACTTCATTTGCGTATAATTGGGATGATTCTGCCAGGATTTTTTTTTGGATTGAGAGATTCGTATATAAATCTATGAAAATTATTGTTAGTAAAAATTAGGTATGAGTGTTAGTAGTGTTTTTCCAGTTATAAAGACAAAGTATGAGGAGATCGTGGCTAAATACTAACAGACGCACGAAACGATAATAGTTAAGCAGCGCTTGCCTAGGTCAGTCTGTGGATCGGTGGCCATGCAATATATGCCTCCGTGCCTCGGAACGTTGGCCCCGGCTGTAATTTATAGATTTTTGACAGTCGTTACAGGTAGTCAGTGGCCCGAAAGTCTGACAGTCAGTCTTACCAAGGGTATTATCCAGTACCAACTGGGTTTTATAGGTCAGATAGGCAGTCGCTCCATGTAAAATACTAGTATTCAGCTGCATCCGATTAGACTAGAAGCCGACCCCAACATAGTTGGGAAAAGGCTTGGCAGATGATATTTAGACAAGGTCTAAAACAAATTATACGTCGTTACATTACTAAAATAAATATGAAACCTACTTTTAAATAAACATATTTAAACTCTTCTACGTCTCTAAAAAAAAGTAGTTGAAAAACTAAAAAAACCGACTGAAAAAACTAAAAAGCATAAAAATACATTTTAAATAAAGAAAAGTTGGAAGTTGTTTTATTCGTTGGTTGGTTTTAATAAAATCCGTTAAGGAGTTACGAGTGAAAATAGAAAAGGACATACATACAAATACACACAGACATACTCAAGTCAAACAAATAACCCACCTTTTGGGCTTTGCCGCAGTTGGGTAAAAAAATACCACGACAGAAACTTTTTCACATTAATTCTGTTTTGAACGAAGACATCTAAATGAAATGGGATTCCACATTCAACCCTCTAATTGATTCAACACGGTTCTAAGAGTCGCGGTTTTTAGGGTTAAGGTGATTCAAGTTCTTTGTATGGTACCCAAATTGAATTTTAAATCAAATTCGATTGTAAATTGTTGCGAGAAAAAGTTTCTTTTTGCGTCTGGTAGGTAATTTACTCAATTAGTTTTTTTTTTGTGCCATTCGTATTAAGTAGATAAAAAATAATGTTTATTTGTTTGTATTTTATGTGCTGTCATAACGTTTATCCGATTGCGATGAAACTTTGTCAACTGATTGCTGACACTTGTGCGAAGATTATAGGCATAGTATTAACAATTAATTGTTAAAAAAACGCGGGCAAAACCGCGGATAAAAGTTAAGTTTTAAATCATTACTTTTTTATTGCACTAGTTACTTAACAATGTTTAACAATTAGAATAATAATCGTTTCATTATACGAACACATGAAATATTACATTTTGTAAATAAAAATCACGTTTTTATTAAAATAAATAAAAAGTTCCTTCGAGCCGGATTTGAACCAGCGACCTATGGATATCAATTACCGTTTACAACTACAGTCCACCGCTCTACCAACTGAGCTATCGAAGGTATATTTGTGCTGTCGAAATTATAGTCCGCTTTCGCCACGTTGCGTCGTCGTCGCAGATTGCGCATTTTAAACTACGTCATGAGTTATATCACGTTTTAAGTAGCTATGATAAAGTGCGTGCCTGTAATGTATTGTTAATTTGCTGTTTAAATACAAAAAATACTCTGCAGCAACTGGTTTAAAAAACGTGAAGAAAACATCGTTCGTTAGGAATCCAGCAAGTTCTGGAACCAGGAATTTGGAGAAATATAACATTCACCCACTTGCCCTCCCTCTCGAAGAGGGCACCAGAGTCCCAGCCGTGGGAAAATTAAACGCAGCTAAAAATTTAAATTTCTTTTCTCAAAAACTGACAAATAATAACCATTTGAACAACGTATTTCAAAACGAATTCCGATAAAAATGGAGATCATCCTTATATTATAAAAATATAGGTCATCTGATACTGTTAGCCTGTGTCATCCCACCGCTGGGCAAAGGCCTCTCTCCATGACTTCCAAGTTCTTCGATCCAGGGCCAATGTGGACCACTGGTCGTTAGTTTTGTCTAGCTCGTCCCGCCATCTCCTGCGAGGTCTACCGCGTCGCCTTCTGGCTGTGTCAGGGCTCCACATCGTGGACCGTTGGCCCACAGCTCGTCGGGCATGCGGCAGACATGGCCAGCCCAGTCCCAGCCTAGCCATAGGTCATATATCTATATATTATAAAAATATAGGTCAACTATACTTATATCATATAAAGGTAACATTTGTATGTAAGGAGTAATCTCCGAAACTAATGATCCAATTTCAAAAACTGTTTCACTGGCAGAAAGCTACATTATTCGTGGGTTCTGTTGTATAAGTATATTTATATCACGCATATTAGCCATTTTTTCGGTCGAAGTCGCGGGCGAAGTGCTAGTACAAAATATTTGTAATAACCAACTTAACAACCCAACATTTAGTAAACAGCTCTAGAACAAAATGGCTGACATCAAGCTAACAGAATCACCGACAATCAACGGCACACGGTGAAATGCTGGAAATATTTCATTGTGAACGTACCACTAAATTATCTAAATAGGAATCACTCCCCAATCAGACACGATTTTGAGTCTCGCGGTCAAAGATCTACGAGTATTTTGGGGTCCCAACTGGAAGTGCCAAAAAATAACAATAATAGTTAGCCAGAGGTGTAGCCAATTAACACCGACATTTCACCAGTTACGTTTAAGTGCCATGTAATAGAGGGCGAGCCTATTGCCATCAACCGGGCACAAATTCAGAGGTAACGGCTGCTACTGAGAAATTCTTGATCCAAGATCTAATAGGTGATAACGTGGTAAATAAGACAATATCTTTGTGATCGGACATTTACTAGTAAATAAACATGGACTAGGAACTAGAAATCTTCCAAAGATCAGGAATTAAAGACGCGGCGACGCGCGCCCTAAGAAAATAATTTATTATTGTGTATGGAAGGCACTTCTTGCTATAAATATTTTAAAGGCGTTTCTTAAAATTAATGTAGGAGATGAGTGAACATTTAAAACATTTTTTCTAAGAGTTATCATCACAATATATTTAAAATAACAGACGATGAAATGTATATTTGTCAACATAGCGTCTCCAAAAATAAAGTAATTTCCCAATTTTTTTTTAAACCTATTTTTGTCCAGTTCTCACAAACATACAAACTTGTAAATTTCTAATGCTGGCACCTCACTTGGCGTATTTGTCAAAATTTTCGCGATATTGGATCAAAACAAAATGTTTTTGTTTTTTAAGCCTATTGCGATATAGTCCACTTTGTTTTAATGATAGAAGGCAAATATTTGCCGAGATCTGCCAAGTGTAGTGCCACCACAAGATGACACATCTAGTAAACAAAGAAGATAATTCTCCCACAGTCGGATGTAAAACGTTCAGCCAAAGATAGCGGCGGAAATACGTCGCGCCTACTGTCATGGCAGCCGGAAGTCCTCTCGCCATTTGATAAATAGTTGTTCTTCAAGTTTTTCTGATGCAAATGAGGGGTCGCATGACTGATGACATTTGTCACAATCTACCAGGATGGATTTAATTTGGAATTTCTTTTGGGATGTTAATTTGCAACCCCTGTTTATAGGGATGCTCTGATTACGGGAATCTGCTGAGGTTTCTTTTTATTTTTGAGTCGTTTTGTAACAGTGTTGAGTATTTTGAACAAAATATGTTTGTGTGTGCTTTATTATAAAGGGTGTAAATAGACTCTTAACATAAACGAAAGGCACTTGTTCTGCCCGTCTTTGCGATCATTTTTTTGTTCTAGACCATACCTGGGAACCTTCTAGTTTCGGAGATATTGGGGGTAAAAGTTCCAAGTTTTTCAAAGTTTTTTTTTAAAACACATGTTTTTAATGTAGATTTTTATTTTACACACCTCCACGACCCCCGTACTATTCAATCCATCCATCAGCACAATGCTTTGAGTGCTTTCCATCGAGTCCTACCGTACAACGTGATTTTTCACCCCAAAAAATAAAGTCGATTCCCAGCAATAATTTTTGCGTAAAGTTACTTAGAAAACTAAGTAACTTTTCGCAAAAATTATTCAATATTAATTATTAAATTATGTACAGAATGCTTGGTTGATGGCTATGTGAAGGGTCTGTTTACACCCTGTATTACATTCCTTTCGAACTTCTTAAGTTTTTCAATGAGTGTGTGGGTAGAATGTTTTTAAGCATATTACAATGCGTCAATAACATCTTAGTAAATAATGTTTCAGCGAAGTAACGGTTAAAAATTACGAATAATTTTTCAATAAAGTCATTTCTCTGCAGGGCTATGGCATTTATTGTATCTATCATTAACCAAATATCTCATAAACTGCTAGTCGTGACGCCATTATAATCGCGCATCTGGCTATCGATTTGCACGTTTTACTAACTAATAAGCGTAATGCAAATGTAGTGATATATAATAGATGTAATATTTTGATATACATATTAATAGTATTTTATATTATACCATTCCTTATCTTAGTATTAAAATAAAACTATTTTCAGATATACATCTACCACTGTTTGTCTCTGCATTACCTAAAGGTTGAATGGTGACCTATGGCATTAATTCCGCCTCTGCACTTTGTCCTTGAAGTAAATAAATAAATAAATGCAGTAAATGCTAAAAACTACACTAGTACCTAATACTGTTGAGAAAAATATAGTAAGTAGTTAAGTTTCTGTGAAGCGCCTGTCGTTTAGTCGCCGCAATCATTAACACATCTTAGGTATTGCATTCACAAATTAGATAAAATGCCGAGTTCGTAGTCCATACTGGTTAGAGGCCTAGAACTTAAGGATGTAGACACTGTTTTAAGCTTTCACGGTACACGGAACGGAACGGTATATCGGGAGCTCAAAATAATGAACAATCACGGAAGATATCCCGTAAGTGACAGTATATTTAAGTTTAAGGACTTTGATTTTAATGGTGATTTTTGTTTTAGTAACCATGCTTGTCTCACTGCTGGAGAAGGGCTTCCCCTATATCTTTCCAGGTACTCTTTATGTACGTCACCTCGAACCAGCCATCGCAATGCGCGTTACGGTCATCTCGCAATCTCTTATACCAATATAATCGTATTTTTTTCCAATTATTGTCTTTTATTTTCATGAGGAAAGGTTTGAGTATGAATGTGGATGTGTATAAGAGTATAGGAAGACCAAAGAAACGATGGATGGGCTGTGTAAAGGATGATGTGGCAAGAAAGTAGGTGTCTGATGAGATGACGAGTAATAGAGAAGTATTGAAGAAGACGACATGCTGCGCCGACCCCAAATGAATTGGGATAAGGGTAAGAGATCGATGATGATATATTTTTATTAAAAGCATGTTCTTAATTAATGTCCCACTGAAGGCCAAAGCTTACCTACTTTCTTTTTTTCTTTTTTCATTCTAAAGACAAATGTTTCCTACATAAACGGTGAACAACTCGTGCGCAACAAGAATGGATATTTTTTGCGCATGCGGGCTCACTAATAGTTCACTACTTATAATTACTTTCTGACCACCCCTCAAGGTGTTAGTATGAACGCGTGCGCAGGATAGAAGGCAGATGTTTGCACACCAGTAACGTCAACATACCGTTGAAAATGTTTTCTGCACAAAAAAAAAAGTTGCAGTGAGGCGTAGAAAGTACCTAATGGTAATTTGTTTTATTATTTAATACCTACTAGATGGACTGTTTTTTTTTTCTTCATAACTTAAAATCATTCCAAAACGTGAGGCAGAGGACCCTAAATAATAGTACTCCTACATTTCGTTAGTTGCGTTTCAGACAAGTTATAAAATGTGCACATACATTTTTTTTGTTTAATTATTACTTTAAAAAATTATATTTAGGTATTTTGTAAACGCCGCCATCTTGTTTTTTAAATACGATTTCACAAACTTTAGTACGTTCAAAACTTTCAGCATTGATAATATAATTATCCGATAATTATAAAAGAAAATAATTATCTTGATAATTACGAACCCTGGTTAAAATACGAGATTTTTTTGTGGGAATTCTATTGAAATAAAACTTTTGTGAGCTACCCTGTCGCTTACACCTGAAAGAAACTTTTATTATTTACTAGCTTTTGCGCGCGGCTTGGGTCGCGTTAATTTAGAATTTGGCAATAAATTCGGGTTGTACTCTGCTTGTAATAATATAATAATTTTCAATCATGATTCGAAAGACACGTGGCGCCATCTATAAATTAACGTTATTATTGTTTTTTTCGAGAACAGTACTTTTTTTCGGGATGAAAGGTACCCTATGTCCGTACACCTGATAACGTAGGTATATGCAAAATTTCAGGATGATTGGTTCCAGCGTGAAAAGGAAACAAACAAACTTACTTTCGAATTTATAATATTAGTAAGTATTAAGGTATTAATAATAATTCTTCAACACCGGAAGCCTCTTTTTTGCAGAAGCTTATATTAATTCATCAACTGTGAACCAAGACATTTTTTTTGCAAAAACTGTGACTTTTCAACCGCAAAAGGTTAACGACTAAGTGACCACGTGCCCTGAACTTTAAAGACACGAATGACTCACCTCTGTACTGTGCTATACCGACCGTGAACACACCTGGTCACCCTACTCGTCAATCATGAATAATTTTGCGCTTTATTTCAAAGGACTTAAGGTTGTGAATCCCGCTAAATTTTCTGTATAGTAGACAGGTGTGAATAGTTGAAGAATATGAATGAACGTTGGTTAATTCATGTTTTTTTTATTAGGCATTCTTAACGGTGGGTTGCATGGATACTAGGAGAATAAAAAATATATCAATGTTTATTTAATTATATTAATAGGTAATAGGTACTGAAAACAAATACAGGACTATTTTACGTCCGTCACATTACTATCTCAGGTTCAGTTGTAAACCAGCGTCGGGCACTAGCTGCTCGGCCGTTTGCTGAACTGGGCCTATTTGGTGCAGCCGTAAGACACACAATGTTCTCTTTTTTTTATTAAGATTTAAGTTTTTTTTAATTTTTTTATTCTTCATGTTGTGTATTCTTGTGGTATGTGTGAAATAAAAATGTTTTCTTTATTTATTTTACTTATTTCGATATCAATATGTTGTCCAATAAATAACTAAAATATTTTTAATATAATAAAAAAAAAAAAGTTGTGTAACTTTAAAAAATAACAGTGTATTAAAATGAAGGTTACCACGCGACGCCATTAAACATAGCCCCAGAAAGATTAAAACGTTTAATTAAAAATATTTTCTCATACATTTTTATCACTGGTCACCAACAATCTGCCCTCATGCGTCCGGTCCATTAAAACTAATACGTGATCCAAATAACTCTAAACAATTGTCTTCTATCCCTTTCACGCCTTTTTAGCAAAACGGAAGCTGACAATAAATTATCTCAAATTTTTTAAACAACCTAAAGTATACCCTCATAAAACCGTCTGTAGATTTAAATTCTACTGACACGGTATCGTGGCAAGCAAACAATAATTAATGAGGAAACCGACATGGTTTTTTCTGTTGTTATGGTTCTTATTTTTAAAACCATAAAAGCGAATTTTGAAAAACATTGATTCAGAAAATAAAATTGTTCGAATGTGAATGTCCAGAGAATTTAGGGTCACTCTACATTGCGAGATTAAAAACTATCATTGTTCCGCGTGGAAAAGAGACAACGCATTATAAAATAGAGTGTCGTCTCTTTCTCGCATGGAACTGCAATAGCTTTTAACACTTCGGGTACAAGCAGGGTCAATACGGTAATCTGCATAATAATAGGAATGTATAAAATATGCAGGGACCCCTTTATTTTCTGATGGCGGCTATCAATTGCAAAATGGGAAAAAACTGTCCACTCCATTGGGCAGACGACGAACATTTTCGACGGCAGTGGAGTCGAACTATTAAATTGTTTTTTTTCCTGTACACACTCAAGACGAATAAAAAACACTACCAATACAGAAACCAATATTCAGAGTATCTATCACTAAAATAAGTCCTCTTATAAGTCTTTAAAAAAAATTTTGGAAAACACCTATAATTAATTTTCGTTGAGTAGCAAGTCGCTTCGCGGTGACTGCACTCGTGGCCTACTCTAATGGTAGTGGTACACTCTCCTCTCGACCAAGAGCTCTTGCCGTGGCGCTGCCAAGACATCTAGCAAAACACCGAGACGGGACGAAGATCAAGCTTGGAACACCGAAGCTAGACGAGCGCCACTATAATATACATTGTCGCTCTCGCCCTCCTGCGTCAGCGTGACTCGGCGAGGGTATACAGTCATCATTAGCAGTTTTTGGCATTTGTTTTCACCGAATTCACTTTTACAACTCACGTGTCACTTGAGGGTGTAGCTCATGGCCAAGAGCGGTAAGACAGAATTGAGCAAAATTCCGCATTTATTTCTAATAAAACATAACATGATATGACCGTTCTGCGAGCAATGTGCCCTGCCCACTGCCACTTAAGTTTGGCTATTCTTCTTGCTACGTCGGTAATCTTGGTTCTCTTGCGGATCTCCTCATTTCTGATTTGATCACGCAAGGAAACTCCAAGCATAGCCCTCCCCATTTCCCTTTAGGTGACTTTAAGCCTTCTGATGAGGCCCATTGTGAGCGACCACGTTTCGGCAGAACGGATGGCCGATGTGGATGATATGACTAAATAATAACAGCCGCTCTGGTCGATCTTCAGGTTAAGCCGCGGTTGCCTAGTTTGGTCCGTCCGAGCCCCTCGGTCATCCGTTACATGCCGACTTTCCTCCGTACTTTGAAAAGCACGTTAAGCCGTTGGTCCCGGCTGTCATTGGTAGATCTTCGGCAGTTGTTGCTGGTCGGTAGTCAGTGGCCCGAAAGTCCGACAACCAGTCTTACCAAGGGGTATCGTGTTACAGTACTACCTTTGTTGTGGAGATCAGACAGGCAGTCACTCCATTTAAAATACTAGTATTCAGCTGAATCTGGTAAGACTGGAAGCCGACCCCAACATATTTGGGAAAAAAGGTTAGGATAACATAACATAAAATATTTTTACTTGAGCATAAAGTTTTAATAAATAAACACTAAACACGACTCTATGCCACGCAAGTTTCAGCAAAAGGGTGATAGGGTCCAATCTTTTGTCCGTCTCAAATGACCTCCGCAATTATTATCTATTCACTGCCCGCTCCATTTTCCCATACAAACATACGGGCGCTTTGATTCGCGTCCTATTTGAATTTGGTCATTAAGTATTAGTTAATTAAGCACAATATAAGACATTGTTTGTTGTATACGGGGTTAATTTTAATAGCGCGGGGCAATTGGAATAGGCTGAATAGTTGCTGAGAATTTGACCGTAGGTGTTCTGTAATTAAACTTTAGATTAGATATCAATGGGCAGTGATTTTGGTTGAATAGGGTGTCCTCTCTCTGCAAATATGTACTTCTGAAGGAAAGGAAAAACCTTGAGATAGCGAAAATTGGCAGTTATTTTATAAGAATAGACATTATAACTTTTATAAGGTGCTTACTTATAATAATAATAATGTATCGGTTAAGAGCCCTGACCACCATGCCGGTGGGCTACTATTTTTTTATATTTTTAATTTTTATTTAATATATTTTTTGTTAATAAAAATATTAAAAATGTCAATTACATGTAAGGAAAACGAATAAAGGAAATAATAATATCGTTTTTTATAAAATAAAATGAAAAATAGCTTTTTTTTCAAGATTAGTTCACCCCTTGAAACAGTGAAGAAGACCGCGGCAGACCACGAAGAAGATGATCGGGTGACTTGGATGTCTTCCAGGCTTAATTCACACCGAAAAACTTTGGTGTGAAGCCTAGGAATTGTCAAGAAGTGGCGCTGAACGGGACCTATGTAAATAATGGGGGAAAGCCTTTGTCTAGCAGTAGAACAGTAAAGGCTAGCTATAATATAGTAATAATAAAATACCTCCTATTTTTTCGGACTCTCTGCTGAGCATGAGGTCCTGGGTTCGATTCCTAAGTTGGGCAGTGTTATTGGGTTTTTCCATCAGACATTTCTCAGTAGCAGCCACACAGAATTGATGGCAATAAGCTCGCCCCCTATTACATGGGACTCAAACGTATCTGGAGAAATGTGGGTGCACTATTAGGTACACCTCTACCTAACCCTTCGAGGATTACAGGCGTGATATTGTAAGGTCCCCTCTACATATTTATAATCTTTGTCAATATAGACACCTTACAAACCATATTAGTATTGTATAAAGTCAGTATATTCTCAGCAGTCATTAGTTTCATTCTTTGTCCCTGCCTACCGTACAATTACATGGCGACCCTGCGCAAAGAATCGGGTATCATTTAAGCTATCGCCAATTTAATTAGTTTTGTGTTTCTTAAATAATAGGGTTTGCCCGCAAAATAGCAGATTTGTCACCAAAATTTAGTCCCCAAACAATATAAAATCAATTCCACAATAAATCACCTAAAATCATGGAGATATAGGATCCAGTACCAAATAAATGTTTTTGTATGTATTATAATAGGTTTGTCCTAATAGATATTTAAGCAAACTAATAAATTTTCTAGGAAATTTATAAACTTTCGTAGGATTCTAAACAAGAGATAAACTGTATTATTTTACGGCCACATTTTCGCACGGGGCTCCTATTTCTGTTTGCAGGGTTTAAAGTAACCTAACCTAACCTAAAGTCGGGGTGCCCCAAGTCCCGAGATTTGCGATAATCGATTTATTTGGTGACAGATCTACCATTCTGAGCACAAAGCTATTATTTAAGTAATGAAACTACTATTATAACAACGAAGTTTATATTCATCTAATGCACTACAATTTTATTGGTAATCCATCTCTTATTGTACACATATATTAACATTAATTTGATAATTCATACCTGGGAACACTTTTTGTTTATTTGAGAACGAAAATATTTCGTGGCGATAGATCTATTTATTAGATGATACAACTTGATGACAAATATAAATTTTGGTGACAAGAAATATAGTCCCCCAAAGAATCTGCTGCCCAAGCGTCGCCTATTTGACACCACCCGGCCAGCGTATATGGAAAAGGAATGTGAAACAAATCATTGGATTTAGTACAAAGTGCACCCGACATGAATAAAATAATTTTACTGGTATTTATGTCACACGTACTGGTGCAAAACAAACGGAAAATCATAAAAAATGAGTTCATGTTATGTATTTTTGCTAGTAACACAATATAATCATCATCCTCACATATAACACAAACTGACGCGTATTCCGCATCCCAATGAAATCATTAGGCTTTTACTACCGACTCCTATCAGTCCTAACTAAATTTAATGTCCCATTACGGGCCACACATGTATAAAACGTTAATAAACCTAGGTGCCCCCGGAACTGGTAGTAAACCTTTTACGAGTGCTGCATTCGGAAGAATATTTCGGAAATTCGTGACGTCATTATACCGGTGACGTTTATTGGCTATTGGTTGAGTATGCGACTTTGCGCGCGTATTTGGGGTTGTCCGTTCTCTGGTCAGATTATACAACATTAGTTTTAGTATATGCGAAACCTGAAACATGTGTCTAGTATTTTTATGTAAAGAATCTATGTACAAAATTTGTATCATGAAAAATCACAAAGTTATAGGCTTGTTCTGTTTCCTGGTTTTCCGCACAAAAACGTGATAACCACGCGGCGTCGCAGCGCGCGCGACTCCAGCGTCGTCTGAAACTAATTGATAATAATAATTTGGCAGTAGGTACCTAAATGCCTACGATAAACTACTTAGTGTCGCTCGGTGTCAAACTTTTTTAAATATTTTTGGGACAAAATATAACATGGTTTAAAAATGATTGGAATCGATTCAGTTACTTATTCTGAACAAACTATATTCAGGTTTCGTATATACTAAAAATAATGTTGTATTTGACTTGAAAAGGTCAAGTGCCATAACCTTATCTACGATTAAGGTCCAGTTGGTACCACACAGCCGTTTGTATAGCCGATTTCATTTAAAAACGACGTTGTAAAGCGTCTCCTAATGGTCCTAGAGTCGTGTTCCTCAGACTGGACTCCAGGGTCGTGATTCCCCTGGACGTGAAATCGTCATCTGCTTAACGATGTTTCACCATCTCTCACTATCAAAGTGGAGTGCAATTGAAGAGGCCTATGGCTGATGATGATGAATTAAGTGGACAACGACCCCTTGGACTCAACGTGAGCGTCGTCTGTGTCACTCATATCTATGTGAAAGTCTCTCTCTAAAACTCATCGTGCCATATTTACGCTCGATTCCAAATACATGTCTGACAAACTGATTAAATCGATATAGGGATGCATTTTAACGTCCACGTTTGAGTTTATCGATGATCGTTATTCACGCAACAACGGTTATAATGGACAGCAGTTATTGTTGACTTTTTTATTGACTCGATACGATACACAGGCCGATAGGTTTAGTAGGTAAAGAACCTTTTTATTTGGTAACCGGGGCGTTAAAATTCGGCAGTATGAAGCAAGAGCAAATTATAGCTGCGTTGGGGAGCAGGTTGAGCGCGTTAAGCTGTTGTTCCTGCACCTGATGTCTTGTCGGATTGCCGTCCCATCTTAGAATAGAATAGCATTTATTTGCAAATATGGGTATACATAAGTAGGTAGTAGTGGGTATACATCAGAGTTCTGCCATATTTCACCATTCGGCATGCAAACATTTTCATTATACAAAATTTTTGTTGTTGTTGTGTTGTTCTTCTTCTTAGAGTGTCGATGGTAATCTAAATTGAGTCGGCCCAGAACTGAGCTACTAGTTTGGCACTTTCGGTAGCGTCCATCAGTTCCTGTAGTGAACAATCAACAGGACACCCAGGACACGATATTAAGTGCCCCATCGTTTGTGGAACAGCACCACATTTACACTCCAGGGCAGAGTCATTAATGAATCTCCACCTGAGCAGGTTTTGATTACTTGCAAATATGTATTAATAATATCCGTTCCGTAATATCAGTTCCGTATGGTGTCGGACGTAAAAGAATAGCACCATCCCATATCTTCCCGTGGGTGTCGTAAGAGGCGACTAAGGGACTTACCAGAGAATGGGCAGCAGCGTTCTCTGCGGTATCTAACAACCGTACTGCGATCGCCAACCCGCCTGCCAAGCGTGGCGATTATGGCAAAACCCCCCCAATGATGAGCGCAACCAAGAAATGGCCCCTAGTACCCGGCAGCCCGTCTACCCTCGACTATGGTAGCGGTCGAGGTTACGGCGTGGCAAGGGGTGCGAAGAATCTCCGGACGGGATCAGGCTGCCTATACCGACGACTTGACCTGGCAACATACAACACGCGTACACTCCGGAACGACGAGAAGATAACGGAACTCGAAGAGGAATTGAGCAGGCTGCGATGGAGTATTGTGGGACTATCTGAAGTCCGAAGAGAGGGGGAGGATACGATAATCCTGAAATCCGGCAACCTGCTCTATTTCCGAGAGGGTGACCGGCGGTCCCAGGGTGGTGTTGGGTTTATCGTCCACAAGTCCCTCGTGAATAACGTGGTGAAGATCGAGAGTGTGTCGACCAGGGTGGCGTACCTTATACTCAGAATATCCTCAAGATATTCGCTGAAGGTCATACAGGTCTACGCCCCGACCTCGGCACACCCCGACGACGAAGTGGAGACCATGTATGAGGATATTTCTAAAGCCCTGCATGGTTTCAAAACTCACTTCACCGTTGTCATGGGGGACTTCAACGCGAAACTGGGCAAACGAGACGGGGATGAGCTGCAGGTGGGGCAATTTGGGGTTGGACGTCGGAACCACCGGGGTCACCAACTGGCTAGTTTTATGGAGAAGGAGGGCCTCTATATGATGAACTCCTTCTTCAGAAAGCGTGAGCACAGGAAGTGGACCTGGCAGAGTCCCGATGGTGCAACTAAAAATGAGATTGACTTCATCATGTCAACCAAGAAGCAAATGTTCAATGATGTCTCTGTGATCAATTCGGTGAAAACCGGGAGCGATCACCGCATGGTAAGAGGCACATTGAACATCAATATAAAGCTTGAAAGGTCTCGACTGATGAAGTCTACGCTCCGTCCAGCACAAATCCAGATCCAAAACCCCGAGAGCTTTCAGCTTGAACTCCAGAATCGTTTCGAGTGCCTAGGAAGCTCAGTGGACGAATGCAACGATGGGTTCGTGGAAACTGTCCATACGACTGGGTCTAAGTTCTTCAAGACACGTCGTGCTCAGAAGAACAAAAGACTCTCTGATCATACTCTCGAGCTCATGAAGGAGCGGCGCGAGATGATCCTGCAGTCTTCAGACGAGGCGTGGAAGTACCGGCAGCTCAATAGACGGATCTCTAAATCCTTGAAACGCGACCTCCGCCGCTTTAATACCGAGCGTATTAAAGACGCTATTGAGCGGAATAAAGGCTCCAAGGTTTTTTCAAGAGATCTGGCTATTGGGCAGAGCCAGCTCACGAAACTGAAGACCGACGATGGCAGGATCGTATCCGCCAAACCGGAGCTGCTGAGGGAGATCGAGAGTTTTTATGGGCAGTTGTACACTTCAACCAGTAAACCCGTTGCAAATCTAGCTAACGACCCAAGAGCTAGACTGACCCGACACTATACCGAAGACATTCCGGATGTCAGCCTGTACGAGATTAGGATGGCTCTGAAACAGCTTAAAAACAACAAGGCACCGGGTGAGGACGGAATTACGGCTGAACTCCTGAAGGCAGGTGGAAAACCGGTACTTAAGACCCTTCAGAAGCTGTTTGATTCCGTCATACTCGAGGGGAAAACGCCGCAGGCATGGTGCAGGGGTGTGGTGGTACTCTTCTTCAAAAAGGGCGACAATGCCCGGCTGAAGAACTATAGGCCCATCTCACTTCTAAGCCATGTCTACAAGCTGTTTTCAAGAGTCATCACGAATCGTCTCGCGCGCAGGTTTGACGATTTTCAGCCTCCCGAACAAGCCGGATTCCGAAAAGGCTTTAGCACCGTAGACCACATACATACGCTGCGCCAGGTTATACAGAAGACCGAAGAGTATAACCTGCCTCTCTGCTTGGCGTTTGTGGACTACGAGAAAGCCTTCGATTCGATCGAGACTTGGGCTGTACTGCAGTCTCTCCAACGGTGCCAAATCGACTATCGGTACATCGAGGTGCTGAAGAGTTTGTACAAAAACGCCACCATGTCAGTCCGACTTCAGGACCAGACCTCGGAACCTATCCTTCTGCAGCGAGGTGTAAGACAGGGAGACGTCATATCTCCGAAACTGTTCACCGCTGCACTGGAGGATGTCTTCAAGGTTCTGGACTGGAGAGGGCTAGGCATCAACGTCAATGGCGAGTACATCTCTCACCTTCGGTTTGCCGACGATATAGTGGTCATGGCTGAGACCATGGAGGACCTCAGTACAATGCTCGATGACCTCAGTAGAGCTTCCGAAAGAGTGGGTCTTAAAATGAACATGGACAAAACCAAAGTCATGTTGAATGCCCATGTAACACCCACTCCTATCAAGATCGGAGACTCTACACTCGAAGTTGTAGACGATTATGTCTACCTGGGACAAACGGTCCAGTTAGGTAGGTCTAACTTCGAGAAAGAGGTCAATCGTCGAATCCGACTCGGCTGGGCAGCGTTCGGGAAGTTGCGTGGTATCTTCTCGTCCAACTTACCGCAGTGTCTCAAGACGAAAGTCTATGACCAGTGTGTGTTGCCAGTGATTACATACGGGACCGAAACGTGGTCGCTCACAATGGGCCTCATCAGAAGGCTGAAAGTCACCCAAAGGGCAATGGAGAGGGCTATGCTCGGAGTTTCCTTGCGTGATCAAATCAGAAATGAGGAGATCCGCAAGAGAACCAGAGTTACCGACGTAGCCCGAAGAATAGCCAAACTTAAGTGGCAGTGGGCAGGGCACATTGCTCGCAGAACGGATGGCCGATGGGGCCGAAAAGTTCTGGAGTGGCGACCGCGAACCGGAAGACGCTGCGTTGGAAGGCCTCCCACTAGGTGGACCGATGACCTCGTAAAGGTTGCAGGGATCCGCTGGATGCGAGACGCACGGGACCGGTCAATGTGGCGACACTTGGGGGAGGCCTATGTCCAGCAGTGGACGTCTTTCGGCTGAAATGATGATGATGATGATGATGATTAATAATATACTACTCGAGGGGAAAACGCCGCAGGCATGGTGCAGGGGTGTGGTGGTACTCTTCTTCAAAAAGGGCGACAATACCCGGCTGAAGAACTATAGGCCCATCTCACTTCTAAGCCATGTCTACAAGCTGTTTTCAAGAGTCATCACGAATCGTCTCGCGCGCAGGTTTGACGATTTTCAGCCTCCCGAACAAGCCGGATTCCGAAAAGGCTTTAGCACCGTAGACCACATACATACGCTGCGCCAGGTTATACAGAAGACCGAAGAGTATAACCTGCCTCTCTGCTTGGCGTTTGTGGACTACGAGAAAGCCTTCGATTCGATCGAGACTTGGGCTGTACTGCAGTCTCTCCAACGGTGCCAAATCGACTATCGGTACATCGAGGTGCTGAAGAGTTTGTACAAAAACGCCACCATGTCAGTCCGACTTCAGGACCAGACCTCGGAACCTATCCTTCTGCAGCGAGGTGTGAGACAGGGAGACGTCATATCTCCGAAACTGTTCACCGCTGCACTGGAGGATGTCTTCAAGGTTCTGGACTGGAGAGGGCTAGGCATCAACGTCAATGGCGAGTACATCTCTCACCTTCGGTTTGCCGACGATATAGTGGTCATGGCTGAGACCATGGAGGACCTCAGTACAGTGCTCGATGACCTCAGTAGAGCTTCCGAAAGAGTAGGTCTTAAAATGAACATGGATAAAACCAAAGTCATGTTGAATGCCCATGTAACACCCACTCCTATCAAGATCGGAGACTCTACACTCGAAGTTGTAGACGATTATGTCTACCTGGGACAAACGGTCCAGTTAGGTAGGTCCAACTTCGAGAAAGAGTCAATCGTCGAATCCGACTCGGCTGGGCAGCGTTCGGGAAGTTGCGTGGTATCTTCTCGTCCAACTTACCGCAGTGTCTCAAGACGAAAGTCTATGACCAGTGAGTGTTGCCAGTGATTACATACGGGACCGAAACATGGTCGCTCACAATGGGCCTCATCAGAAGGCTTAAAGTCACCCAAAGGGCAATGGAGAGGGCTATGCTCGGTGTTTCCTTGCGTGATCAAATCAGAAATGAGGAGATCCGCAAGAGAACCAAGGTTACCGACGTAGCCCGAAGAATAGCCAAACTTAAGTGGCAGTGGGCAGGGCACATTGCTCGCAGAACGGATGGCCGATGGGGCCGAAAAGTTCTGGAGTGGCGATCGCGAACCGGAAGACTCTGCGTTGGAAGGCCTCCCACTAGGTGGACCGATGACCTTGTAAAGGTTGCAGGGATCCGCTGGATGCGAGACGCACGGCACCGGTCAATGTGGCGACGCTTGGGGGAGGCCTATGTCCAGCAGTGGACGTCTTTCGGCTGAAATGATGATGATGATGATTAATAATATCTTCCACGCCGATGGCTGATCTCCACTGAGATTGGCCACCGACACCAAAAATGGTCAGGGGGACTATTTACAATAAATTTAGAGGAACAATATTCCGTTACTTTAGTGCTCACTTTTGCTAAAAACGATCAAAAAAAATAACATGTTTCGAGGCACAGCGGAGGCTACGCATGTTTTTAGTTAGCCAGTTTGCGAATAGGTAGTCTTCGACTGCATGATTCACCAGCACGATTACTTTTTGAGTCCTTTTTAGTTTCTACTTATTTTGGGTTTTTTACTTACTATTTTCATGAAGTAGATATTTCAATATCAGCAAATAATATCACGAAATCGTCATGATATCACCACAAAAAACACCGGGTGCATAGCAATCGCGGCTCAATTACAGCGCCCTACCGTTTTGTGTCATAACATCTCGACGCGGCCCATAACTGTCCGTCTGGCCGTTTGATCTAATACAATATAGAAACATCAGTAGGTCCAATACGTACCCAGTGACGTGCCCAAACGGCGCGTTCCACAGAGTACCGGACATGTCTTCGGTGTCTCCTTTCCATGAGGGGACTGTAAGCTCAGGGGTGGTTTTCAGTGAGGTATAATTCCCATAGTCCCCAATCTTATCTTCAAAAACCGATTCCTTTGGCAGGATTTCTCACGAAAACAAAAAAAAAAAGTGCGGCGACGCGGCAGGGCTCGCAGGAGGTGGTGGGACAGAACCAACGACCAGTGGTTCACATTAGCACTCGATCGAAAGATTTGGAACTCAAACTCAAACTCAAACTCTTTATTGCATTCATGTCATTTAGTTGTTACATATAAGTAAGTAAGTTCCAACATGAAACCCGGTTAGGGCACGGCAACATAATAGATTGGACAAAACAAGCATCCAGTGAGTAGGTATACTGGATTGCAAGTTTGTTAAACAAATATAATTATTTTCGATAATAAATTACTAGTATTAGTTTATGTAGTTATTTTAATTAATCATATTAATTATAATAATTAATAATATCATAGTAGTATCGTAGTAGTATCGTAGTAGTATCGTAGTAGTATCGTAGTAGTATCGTAGTATCATAGTCATTGGAAGAGATGCCTTTGGGTTGCCCCAAAAGCATCTTCATTATATTCATTTTAAAAAATACTGCATACAAATTGTCTGCACACTAATTGCGTAAGACAATTTTATTTTCTAACTGATTTCTAACCTTCTGTAGTTTTTTCCATTACGGTCAGCCGGTCAGATATTTACGAGTGTAGGTCGGGCACTTTATGATTATGATCCAATGCTGATTGAATGGTCGCCACCCTTCGCTTGCAATTATTATTCGCCATTATTGTCCTGATCGCGGTGTATATAAAGCATATAGACATTGCAGATGCACTTGGGAAGAAATTTTGTACTTAGTGGTTTTGTGTAAATTTGTTAGTACGTGAATATATTGGTTAAGAAGATGACTTTGAGCTTATTTTTTATATTACAAAAGAACGCGATCAGACATCTAAATCGGAGTTGCCGCAGTGGCTGAGTTATTGAGTTATTTAGTTATTGGCTGCTGCGCTGCGTGTCGCAGTTTCGATTCCCGCACGGAACAAATATTTGTATGGCAGGTCGATCAGGACATCGATTTTTCTCAATATGATAACAGTATCCATTTAGCGATTATTTGTAAATATCTGAAAATAAGGCTTTATTCATTCATTCATGGATAAAACAAAAAACCAACCGTTTTCATATCCATAATTTTTCAGTGATTTTCAGTGTAAGTGAATCAATTTGGCCAAACCGAATACCTAAAATTGTACTCGGAGAGACGTACTCACAGTAAGATATTTTTATGCTAAGCATAATGCATGCGAGGACGATGAAATACAACTATCTTAAACAAATGTGCTAAAAAGACAAACGTTTTGTTTGGTACCAACGCCGCGGGACATATGATAATAGCATTGCTTTGAAATCCCTTACTAAGGGAATATCTTTGAGTGGCTTTTCAGAATTTTTCTTGCCTCTTCCTTAGAAACCGGTCGTTTACAATACAATTTATATAGAAAAGAGTTTCAGGTAAAAAATGTTTTTGCTTCAACCAAACGTTCTCTAACTGTTTTTTTTTTCTTTTCTTTGAATGCAGCTTTCAGAAAATTTTCTCACTCTCTAGTATGTCGATTTTCAAAAAAAAAAAAATCTCAGCCGTCAAGCTAAACTGTTCCATAAAAAATTAATAAAAAACATCACGTAAAAGAAAACAATGTACGTAGATATAACATTCAAGGGATGAAAGCTACGATTTACGACAGAAACGTCAAATTAGTGTCTGTCTATTAAATTGTATCAGTGAATTTAGAAAGATTTCTCTGTTACTTTGACCACAGACAAACCCTAAGGTAAATAGATTTTTTCCTGTTCCTGATGTATTTTGTCACTCATCAAACTCACTTAGTTCTCGTTCACACAAAACCAATCCTTCTTAAACAAATGGTAAGTCCCCACCACCTCGCTGCCGCGCTGCTAGTAAGGAAGACTCTGGAGAATATTTAGAGAATAAACTTTATGTATTCCATGGCAGTTTATGTTACAGGGAACCCGTTTTAGTTTGAACAAGTTCCTGTATTTTGGATAGTTGCAGTGAATGTGCAGGAATATGAGTCACAAGTGTTTTAGTAAAATATGAAAGTGTCGTTTAAGAAATAGTGTCTGGGTAGTGTCCTTTGTATTTTTGAGAAAGTTTCTCTATTTCTGATTTAGGTTCGCATAAGGCACATCTTTTTTTAAACTATACTGTCTTACTACTAATTGAGGAGCTCGTGGCTAAATAATAACAGCCGCTCGGTTTGATCTTTAGGTTAAGCCGCGCTTGCCCAGGTTGGTCTGTGGATTGGTGACCACCCATTACATACCGAGTTTCATCCGTGCCTCGGAAAGCACGTTAAGCCGTTGGTCCCGTGTGTCATTTTTAGATCTTTGACAGTCGTTAGGTAGTCAGTGGCCCAAAAAGTCTGATGACCAGTCTTACCAAGGGGTATCGTGTTACCCAGTACTAAATGGGGTGGGTAGGTCAGATAGGCAGTCGCTCCATGTAAAATACTGGTATTCAGCTGCATTCGGTTAGACTGGAAGCCGACCCAACATAGTTGGGCAAAGGCTAGGCAGATGATGACTGTCTTACTACTAATTACACATACATGAACTAAAGCCCTGTTCCCATGTGAGTAAGCAAAAACTACTATAGAACGCCATCTGAAACCCATTTCCATACAAATTTTGCTTCATTCATGTTCATATATCTGGTCATACACACACACCAGTTGCGAGTACTTTTACGACATTATCATTAACATTAGAAACGGGATATTTACCAACAACTTTGTGTTGTTTGATGTTGTTGTTCACTATTACTACGATCTGACCTATCTGAAGAACACCATTCTTTATCAATTTTTTTTTTGTATTATTAATCAATTTGACATTATTACCAAAAAATTTCCAAATATAATTATGTACTCACACTAGTTTTAAGATGTGTATGTATTACTAAAAAAATGGATTTTATGATCTGTTAAATAAATGATTTGATTTGATTTTTTTTTTCTTCTACATTTTCTTAATATCTGTCTTCTTTCTCCTAGTTTTGGTGTTCTTGACAGCTCTTTCTCGTTCTTCATCAGCGATTTATCGTGTTACTTCTGTTCCATCTACTCTTTGCTTAACGAAGGTTTAATAATTTCTTCTGGCGAATTTAACATTATTTAATTCAAAATTATTACCCTTCAGATCTTCTCTTTGAAAATCCACTGAAACTTCAGAACTTTTCGGCGGTGTTAATACCCGACTGATTACGGTGGGCTGGCTAAATTAACAAGAAATTAATTACAGTTCCATTGAGCACAAAGGATTATTCTCAATCGAACCAAAGCAGGTTTGGTACAAATTCATAATGAAATAAATAAATCTACTCAAAGATTCAAACTAAATACAAAATTATAATATTGCAAAGACCGGTAATATCAAATTCATCTTCTAAAATAGTACCTAATTGTGAGCCCATTGGGTCTAGACTGAAGCAACAAAGCTTCTTTATCCGTTAATTTGAGCACTAAGGAATGATTTTTGAAAATTCATCTTAGGTACATTCGACCAAGTCCGTGATACTTTTTACTATATGCCTTTAGTAACAAGTTTGGAAGTGGGTCAACCACGAACATTGCTGCCTGCTTTGTTGCTGACTGTAATGCAAAGTCAGTGGAATCATGGTCATACCATGGTTAAACCATTACTTCAATTTGGCCAATAAAAGGCACTTTAGAACGTCAAAATTTAAAAAAGGAAATAGCATTGTTTCTACACACATTCGCAAGTGTAGTTTAGTTTCGTATGAAGATGAATAGGCAAGAAACACCACCGTTTGCAATAACAGAAGGTTTCAAATAAATTACGGTATTTACACCAAATGAAGAAGTATATTTACCCGTCGTCGTCGGGCTGACTATTAAAGTTTATATTGTAAATCAGATCCCCTGACTAGAACACAAAAATGATTACATAGTGCCAAAAAACAATAGCAAAATGTCAGACAACTTTCCAAATCATTAATCAAAAGTCTGATAATCCGGATCTAATTAAAACACGCGTGCGCCACATAGCCCTTTACTCCCTTGGGTGGGAAAGTCCCTATCAAAATAATTACTAGTTAGTAAGACGGGATTATCTTACCCCTTTGCCAGCCAATTAATTTTGCTTGGTTTAAGCCGTGTTCATTAGCGGTGTTGCTGTTCATATTATTGAAATTTTTGATTTTACATTCATGGATGTGTAGTAATAGGGATGTTTCCTGTAAAAAAAATATGATTCTATTTAGTCCGTCAGTTAAATTATCGAAAAATATTTTATACGTATTTTTTGTTTTATCAAATCAATAAAAATGACGAAGATAAAACGCATCAAAGATCATGAGTGGGGGCCTGTGACGTCACTTTTCAGTAAAAAGTCAGTAAACTTTACTTACAAGTATGACGTCACACGAGTTTTCGACGCACTGTATCGTCTTCATTTTTAGTTTTCGTGAAAAAAGAAAAGATACGTGTCCAATATTTTTTGGAAATCCATCTGACGGACTTATTAGATTTTTTCAGGAAACATCCCTATTCTTTTATAGGAAAACTGTAGCAACATAATATCACCGAAGGGTTTGGAACAGGTGTATCTGTAGTAAACTCACATTTTGGCAGTTATGTTTAAGTTTCATGTAAAAGGGGACGAGCCTATTGCCATCAAACGGGCTCAAATCCCGGCTCCAAGCTGCTAATACGAGCACTAGACAAACTTGGCTCTTTTAATCTGATTTACACAAACATTTTTAGATTCAGATCTTCCTAAGTCAATTTATTTCTACAAATAATTACATGCAATGATTTGAGAAACTCTCAAAATTTAAAATACAGGCTACAGCATCAGATGCCCCTTATAACCTAATAAGCTCAAAGCAGGCTAGCTACAAATGCCAAAATAGCCTGTCCATTCCGAAAATTGAAATTCAGTCCGCTCCATAAAATACCTACACAAGAAATGTAAACGTAAGTCCACTCAAAGGCCGACCGCACTTCAAAAGCACGTGACGTCACAGAAAAGGCGAAATCAAATTCAAAAAGCCACGAGTGAGGCTGGAGTGAGATTGGTTTTGACGCTTCAACGCCCATATGCTTGATCGCGTTGGTCAGAGAATACAAAAGGGCATAGAGTAAATAAAAATGTAGAAGTGTTTTATAGATATCTTAAAAAACATTATTTTGAGCTTTCACGGTTTATAACTAATCTTACACAGTTACTTACGGGAAAACTTCCGTGATTATCAATTATCCTGAGCTCCCGATATTTCGACGCTGCGCTGTTGCAAGCGCAATGATCGCGGGATGGCGGGATGATGGCTAGTGACAGTGCAAGTTGACAATTGTTGAACGTGACACCGTCATAAGAAAATACTGATGGAATGGTTGCATTTTTCAAAAAATGAATGTGCGTTGAGCAATTGTTTTATGGAACGCCTCAGAACGAGGTAACGTCTCAAACGTCATGTTTTTTCGTGCGTGCAGCCGGCTCCATCGAATTATAAGACGTTGTCACGTCAAAAAACTTCCGTCGACTATTCAAAGAAGGCTGGCGAGATTCCATGTATTTTGGGACCCACTCTTAGAGGTAGCATTCATTATGGCAACTTATACATAGTTGTAAAACGACTAAAGACTAACAGAAAAGCAAATGGAAAGTAAGTCGAACAAGTTGGGAGAAAAGAGATATACGTCTTTATACAAGATAACCTAAAAATGTCACGATTAAGGTTTTTAACCGTGAATGTCTGTTTATTTATTTAAAATGAATCAAAAAATAATAATGTTTAGGATGAATCATAAAGGAAAATTCGAATAAACTACTCTTAGATAATTCCCTTTCCAACCTACCCGGTCCGAGTAAAAGGGTATAAAAAGGCATGGCGCGTTGTACACGGCCTCTTTGGATGATGCTCTGTGCTTTTTGGTTCTCTTTGATTTTTGGTAGTAGGCAACTGACAGGTGCCAGGGGAGGTAATAATTTTGGTTCGGGTCGTGTTATATTATTCTGATGTACTTATTATTTACTTGTCTTAAGCCAAAACCCGAATTTTTTGCCTGTACCTAATTGATGATACATAAAACTGGCAGACTGCGGCTAGAGACTATACTGATAAGCGAATTATGGTCAAGTAAAATGATTATTACTACGCTGAAAGAAGATATACTTTTAAATTAATTATAACAGCCAGAGCTCACTAGCTATGTACGAGTACAGCTATTGAAAGGCAAGGTTTGTTGAATAAAAATGTGTAATGTGACGTAATAAATCTCGTTTATTGGTTTTTTTACATGGTTTCTTTTTTATATTTTTCAACAGTGTTATAGAAAAAAATATTATCTTATTAAAAGATTATCTAAAAAGGAAGCTGGTGCAGCGATATAGCTCTGGTGTCTGGCAGACCCCATATACCATAATATGCTCATAACATGAGAGCAACAACCCGCTGTCCGTGTCCCAACAGGACAGTTACAACAATAGCCTAATACACCACTTCGCCCCTGTAGCCTTCTATCTACTACGATAAACGTTTAATAGGACTTGCTTCCTATATGCATTGATTTAATTGTAGCACGTAAAATAAATGGGTGGTTGCCATGAAATATAGGATAGGTAATAGGTACAGGATGTATTTCTACTGAACTTGGGGAGTGTGCAAAATCAGCAGAACTTCTGTAAGCACTATCCACCATTTCAATATCCACAATTTGCTCTCTGTTCAGAAGGTACAGGTACTTTCCTCTGTACTTATTGTGGGTACAACATTAGGGGAACTCCTTGCGTTGAAAAACACTGGAATAGATCATCACAAATGTTACAGTGACAGTAGTGACGGGGTGACAGTAGTGACGGGACTCAATCGATCACCATTGATAACGTTCCTTTATAAGATATACTACGAAATCACCATAGTTTCATTTTTATTACATGATTTTGCCTTGTTAATTGGCGTTTTAATATCAAGTTTACATGTTGTTTATAAATATTGTACAATAGAGAATGTATAAAAACGAAGAGAAAGAGCCATTTATAGTAAGAAAACCCTTGAGCAAAAACACATGTCATTGGATTGGAACGTAATCGGAAAAAAAGTTGCGTTTTGTAATTGCATGATTACTTAATTTTGAGTAAATTAAAATATTTATAACTTTTGATTCCCGTGTCCTAAAAATTCAATATTTTTTAAACAAATATCTCATATAATTGTAGTTATAATTATTTTATATTCACACTTGCATGGAGCTTCGTTAATTTTTAGATTCTTTGGGTCCACTTTCGCCGCCCTTCTTTGTCACCTTCCTGGACGACAGATCACTACTAAATGATTGCTCCATCATTTCTGTTTACGTGTACATGTACACTGGGCCCAAGTATTTGGTTTACAGTTTATATGTGTGGGTGAAGTCATAGTTATGCACACAAACACAAAATAAAACGAGCGAGCTCAGTTTTTATTAGTGTGCGTGTGGCACATCAATTACCATATACCAATATATAGTCATCATTCACTTATGATGCTGAAGGAGATATAATATTTTGCATGATGTTAATATAGCAATCCTGGCACAATGGCTATGGTCTTTAGTCACTGAACGAGAAGTCGTAAGTTCAAATCATGCATGCAATAGTATATTTTTTCCTTTTTGTATTCATTATTTTGTTAAAACATTACTTAAAGTAGAATTTATAACGATTCCAACGTTTGAGACAAACATTGAACTCTCAGGCTATTTGATTTTGACTGTTTAGACAACAACTACCGACAATTTAAAAATATTGTTTTCAAACACCTTCATTTATAAAAAATGAGCATTCTTACTTGTCAATCTACGAGTATTTGCATTACTGAGTTTATTGATTACTACTCTTGAGCATGTGTGTGGTTTTATTTCTGTGGATCCAACCATGCAACATTTATCAATGTTCAAAGAGGTGGAAATCGTTGTTTTGGATGAGCAAAACGTATCTATATTATGTGAAATTGTGAGTGTAAATGTGGTGCTGCCTAACAAACGATGGGACACTTTATATCGTGTCCTGCCTGTTCTGTTGTTTGCTCCTGTGAAATGCATCACAGGACGCTACTGAAAGAGCCAAACTCGTCGCCAAATTTTGGGCTGACTCAATTTGAATTGTTATCGATTAGCGTATCGATGAGATGAAGTGAAATTACAAGGCGCTTAATGATATCGGTGAGTAACAGTTAGATATTACGTTGATATTATACCTACTTCACTTTAACTAACTCCTCTATTCTCTTTATTCCTAGTAAACATTGAAAGGGATGTTTACTAGGAATAAATAATTAATGTAACTTAAGTGCAATACCTACCATAGTTATAATAATATATTATCATAACTGAATTATTATAGTTTCTTTTTTTTAATTTGTAATCGTATGATGATTATGATAAAATTAGCTTGGTCTAAAATTAGCTTGATCTAGCCTTTAGACAGATTAAAGAAAAGCCTTTGAATAACGTAAATAAAAATAGATTATAATGTTTGCTAATGTCAGTGTATCTTATATTTATGTATTGTATTATTATAAGTAATATTAATTAGGTATATATAAGTATATTGAATAAACATAGTGTATATATAGTATAAAATATAGTGTTTATTTATTATAATATTAGCTATTATTATAAGTATTATAAATACTGTTTTTATCCACAGGGGAGAACCGTGCAGTTATGGGTCCGCCGATATGCGTATTTTGGAGACGTAGAACATCTTAGGCCAAAACCAAAGGCAAATTCATCGACTCGACACTACGACATCGTGGCAAGGCACAAAGCTGATCCCTTCTTGTCCACCCGCATAAAAGTGTGCTTACAAACTGTGAGATCTCATGAGCAGAAGGTTACAAGTAGTAATAGAAAACGAAGGATTGCCGACCCATTATTAGTCGAATTTATTTTAATTAGTAGACGAATATGAATCTTATTTTTATGCAAATAATGTTCATATTTGTTAAGCAAATTAGAACAAATACAAAACTTAGTAATAAGTAGGTAGGTATAAAACTTTTTTTTAAAATCACAACTCGTAAATTATTGAAAGTATGGTGAAGTGATGTTATTGTTATGCGATTAGAAGTTGTCATAATTTCTTACTATCTAACATGTTGATTCACTTCACCTCTAATTTTACTTTGATTCAATTTATATACCTACCTTCTTTCACAAATTATTTACGTCAATCCTTACCAATAAAAAACTTTGTCTTTGTCAAAAAAACAGGTAAACAACAGTGTATTAAATGATTGTATCGGCCACACAAGTTTTTTTTTCTAACATACAGCCCCCACCAAATTGAACCTTAAAATAACCAACATAACTAACATATTGGAAGAAACGAGACGGATAATTTGCTAATGACCCAAGCGATAAGCTAAGCAAACAATACCAAAGTTTATCTAATAAAAAAATCAAATTATTTCATTGGTTATATTTAGTTACTTTTTACTTTTTGCTTGAGTAATTTTATTGGACACAAAATAAATTTATTAAAAAACAAAAAGTAAAAAGTAGCAAAAATAATTCCTCAGTTGGGTTCGAACTCGCGTCGTCGAGGTTAGATCACTAGCTAACGCAAGCGCTTACACCAATCGGCTATGGTTACCATGTTAAGTTAGTATAAAATGTTGGGCTTTATTGTAAACTCGTTTATATTATTTTTACCAGTTTACCCGACAAGCGTAAAGATTAAAAAAATAAACCCCGTGTAGGGTACAATATGTTTACTCACACAATAATAATGAGCGGCTGTATGAATATTACCGGCTCGTACAGCAAGTAAAGTTAATTTAATTTTGTGTTTGTGTGCATAACTATGACTTCACTCACACATATAAACTGTAAACCAAATAATTGGGCCCAGTATACTATCGACAATTTGCCAAAAAAAAAAGTGAAATGTTTGGCGAGTTGCAAGCACTGCGGGCAGTGCAATGTAAATTACTTATCTATGACACACCAATAAAAAAACAGAAGCAAGCGGAATAAAGTTCCCCCCCTTTTATTTTTATCGTAGTGTTGTTACGCCAGATTTCCGTCATAGAAAGAAAAACAAAAGAAGAACGAAACACAAAAATAAGTATTTTCATCCCACATCAGCCGGAATTTTGAAATCCGCGGGCAGTATAAAAACCCAATTGGAACTTTGACCTCCAACACCTCCGTAACCAGAGCTTCCCTAGGAAAAAGTCACTCGGCTTCGTAAGTATTTTTTTGACGTGACAACGTCTTATAATTCGATGGAGCCGGCTGCACGCACGAAAAAACATGACGTATGCGGCGTTACCTCGCTCTGAGGCGTTCCATAAAACAATTGCTCAACGCACATTCATACTTGTAAAAACTATGTACATTGTAAAAAAAGAAAAAAAATTGACATAATTGTATTTATGCGTACAAATAAATGTAACTTGATCAATTCAATTGTGATTTCCATTTACCTCCTTATCTATTATCCATACAAAATATCTATCAAACAAATAAAATTAAAATTTTCTTTTGAAAAATGCAACCATTCCATCAGTATTTTCTTATGACGTTGTCACGTTCAACTATCGTATGTAAACCGCCTTCACAGACAACCGATTTTTTTTATTACTTTACGTACCTACCTTTACCAGTACCTCCTCAACTTAGTCTATGATCCGATGTACGAAAGGTTTCGACCTATTCCTGCGTTTGCCTTTGTGAATCAGTAATGTATGCACAAGTGGGGCGGGACTGTTTGTCAATGATATAGAAGTGGCGGTACGGAAACTATTGTTGTCTATTGTTTGCTTGTGTGTACTTGTCGAATGGGACCGCTTTGGATTTGTAATAGACGTCTCTTCGTCACACGTTATTGTGTATTTGGCACCATTCATACATATTGTTGTATTTAGGGACTGCCTCATTTGTCTAGAGGGCGCAGGTACAATGCTGTGCATGAGGTCCCAGGTCAGGAAAAGTGTTATTAGATTTTTTATTAGGAATTTCTCAATAGCAGCCATGGAATCTGAATTTATGCCCGGTTGATGGCAATAGGCTCGCCCCCATTATATGGGAATTAAACAGAACTGGCGAACCGTGGGTGTACCAATATTTAGGTACACCTCTGCCTAAACCTTCGAGAATTACAGGCGTGAAGTTATGTTAATATTATCCTTACTTAAAAGCATAATATATTTATAATTTTCTACTGAATCTATGGTAGGTTGACTGCCTCGTTGGTCTAGTGGTCGCAAGCCGGACTGCTGAGCATGAGGTCCTGGGATCGATTCCCCGGTCGGGCAAAGTGTTATTGGCTTTTTCCAGCAGGAATTTATCAGTGACACCAACGGAGCCTGGATTCGTGCCCGGTTGATGGCAATAGGCGCGCCAGTCGACATGTGACTGAAACATAACTGGCGAAACGTGTGTGTATTACTAGGTACACCTCTGCCTATCTCTTCAAGGATTACAGACGTAATATTATGCAGAGAGGTTTTCAGAAGAAATGTGATCCATATCTCCCCTCACAGTACCACCTCTTAAGCCAAAGAACATAATTACGAACTTTGACACTTAACACTATGTGCCGACATCAACGGCTATCGTAAATATTTCTTTTGAACACTGAACAATGTTACAATGTTCCAATTGACCAATCCTCCTGTACCATCCTGAGCATAAACTCGATCAAATTGAACAACATTCAATACACCAAGCTAAGACGTATGTCCCCCATACATCTTCCCAGTGATTCATGTTGTCCCATTGAAATTGTATGCAAATCTCAAGTGTACGCCCATGGTGCTTGTAAAGTGGCCACAAGTGACTATGTGATTTAGGAACTGTTAAAGGGGCATGGTTTTAATGTAGACCAGATTGTATTCTAATCGATTATTATATGGGTACATATATGGGTATTCTCTTTAGGATGTGGTAAACGTTTTGAAACGTTTTTTTTTGGTTGCAGGGATCCGCTGGATGCGAGACGCACGGGACCGGTCAATGTGGCGACACTTGGGGGAGGCCTATGTCCAGCAGTGGACGTCTTTCGGCTGAAATGATGATGATGATGAAACGTATTGAGAATATGTATAAAACGGGACTTTACAATATTGCCAGGTTGAAATGGGATTGGGTGGGTCACGTTAGCCGTATGCACAATGACCTGATCAAAAATCTACACTCAATGGGTGCCTGCCAACGGATGGCGCCGCCGAAGCCAGCCCCGAAAGTGGTTGCTTGACGACCTGGACGCATACCGCGAGATGGCGCGGGACAAGAGTTCAAGAAAATGCTTGGGGAGGCCGTTGCCTAGTAGTAGAACAACATGTGCAAGAGAAAAAAAAATACGATTTTGTGGTCGAAAATGTAGGGCAGGTTTTGGAGCACCACTATCAACAAAAAATATTAATGACCAAAATTCCGAATGTTCGAAGAAACTATTTCACCATTCATTTCAGTTCTACCATTTTATTTTACCCATTTTCCAATAAAAAATGAAATTAATACACTGCTCAACAAAAGTAAATAACAAAAAATAATTCAAATAAAAACTTACTTAACGGGCAATCAGAAACTATTTGCACAAACATTACTTCTTACTTTCCCGCAGCCCAAATCCAACACACATTCTCGAATAATCCTCAAAGATTAATACAACGATGCGGGAAAAGAAACCAAAAGCAATCATTCTTCTACATCAATACCACTTGATTTCCCATCAGCATACAATACAAACAGAAAAATTAAAGTGCTCTTCAATAAATACAATTTGCATAGCTTAAGATGCAATGCATTAAGCTTTTGTGTCTTCGAACTTCCAAAGTCCCTTAGGTACTCAAGTGGTTGAAAGTATGCGGGCAGTGTGTGAGCCAAGTCCTTATCGTTAGATAGAAAATTTGCATAATTTTTTTCAAGTATGGCGGAGGATTTAAAATTTAGGTTAAGTTGGTAAGGGTGGGATGTTTTAGAAAGTTATTTTTAGTGTTTATGCTGGTGCCTCAAAAAGTTTTTTGTATTTATAGATCTTTGACAATCGGGTTTTACGGGTAGAAGCCCGTAAGTTTGAAATATTGTTATTCATCTGCGTCCGGTTCGCCTGGTAGCCGACCCTAATTTAAACAAAACAGTGTTTAAATTAAGCTTCCACGGTTTACCAGTAAACTTATACTGTCACTTACGGGATATCTTCCGTGATTGTTCATTATTTTGAGCTCCCGATATTTCGGCGCTGTTGCAAGCGCCATGATCGCGGGTTGACTGGAGAATGCGGGTGGATGGAAAATAATGTCATAATAATGTTTTTTTGACCCAAACTTAGTTGGGAAAAGGCTAGAAACGTAATAATAATCAAATTACCAAAGAAACCGGTGAAGGAGTATCAAAAGTTTGGAAAATAACTATAAATAAGACATGATGATGCTGGTGTGTTGTTGGTTTCTAATTGGATAGCGACTGTTTGATAACGGTAATAAAGTATTAAATTCAATTAGAATTTTACAATAACCTTTTATCTGTACGATTTTAGTAAGCACAGTTATATGTGGTAGCAAAACCGATATAAGCTTGCCTCGTATAATATCAAAAATCCATAGTATACTAGGTCACAGCGCTAAGTTCACGACACGTGTTACACGACTGTACCTCGATCAGAAAGTCCTATTACATATAAGTATATCAATATACTTTACTTTGTCATCACAAACACACAATTCTTAAAGAGGAACAACTCGTTTTATTTGTTTTCCCAATAAGATTACTCTTTCTACGTCTATTGATGTTTCATCTTTCTTGTTTGTATCTGATATGAACACGGAACGAGTAAAGTGGAGGAATGTTTTTATAAGAAATTGGTTTTGTATGGCAGTTATTAATTTTGGATAAAGATCATACCTAATATTGGTTTTTCGTGAAGTTTTGTAGGTATACCTGTTGTTAACTGAGTTTGAAATGGGACCTGGTATAACTGTTACAAAACATAGTAATCTTGTTCAAAAATAATTCTTAAGTACTCCATATGATGAGTCATTACGACTGTAAATAGACAGAGGGTGTGGTAATTGAGAAAATTTTCTAAAATTCTGCTACTAACTTTCACCAACAGCAATCGATACCTAAATGAAGTCTTAATATACCGTGCCTTAAAAAATTCAACAGTTCACTTTTATTTATAAATTCATTTAGGTATCGCTACAGAGTATTGCATATCGTAAGGGCATAAATGCATTTTTCTACAAACGATTGCATTTCCAAGATGGGTGAGCTTTCAGAAAGATAGATAAAGATTTATGAACAATTTAAAAATATATTTGGCTCTGCTTTCCTCACATTATATTTAATTTCCAAATAAATACTAAAAGTGGGTGTTTATATCACCACATGTACGAAACACAAAAAAGGACATCACCCAATATTGGGTGTCAAATAAATTTTAAAATTACACACAGAACATAGATTTAGGAATGTATGTTACGAACAATAAGAAAGGGTGGCAATCCATTGTACCGATTCAATTTGTAACTTAAAATTTTTAAAAGGGTTCGTTGGCACAACATTTCCTTTCTACCCTATCGACATATTGTCGATACGTCGCACAAAAGAAATAACATTAAATTGACATACCATTAAAAAATATTGCTTGAAAAATTCAATGAACAAATCATGCGGAAGATATAACTGCAAATGTGACAACCCCGCACTGACGTCATAAAATGACAATTTATAACATAGCAACCCTAATGAATAATTAACGGGTACGATAGTGATGTGCGTAATTAGCATAATTTTACCTTTTAAAGCCGATTGATTGATCGATGTCATAAAATCTTTTTTTTTTGTAAAAAATTAATGACGCAGTAATATTGACGCTTTTTTTGCAAATATAATAAAAGCATGACACGTGATTTTATTGAAAAATATGCAAATTATTGTAAACATTAATTTGTAACGGTTGTTTTGTTAATAGGTTGGGTATTTGCATAATCATGGTAATAGTTTGTGAACGATTGATCGTCAGTGAAAAGAATGACTTTTAGCACCTTTTTGATGTATCGATCGTAAAACTAAATATGTATCGTTAAAAGTAATGTCTTTATTTAACGGGTTAAAATGTGAAAAAAGAGACATCTGCGGTTGTAAAATAAATTAACTTAAATCTGAGGATATTTAATAAAATTAACACTACAATGAGGATTTGAAAATAAAATCTTTTATAACCAGATATTTAATTTACATTACGAATAGAAAAAGCTTCTTCATCGCTAGCCATTTTTGTTTGACAAAACAAACAAAAATGATTTTTACTTATGAAAAAAATTACTTATTTTGTAATTTATTGTAAAACATTTATTTTATCTGTTTGCAAACAAAATTATAGCCTTGTTTTAAGGCATTTTCCTAAAACAACAACAAATTAAGAGAAAAACTAGCAAACTAGCACATTCCCACGATCGTAAAAAATACAGCCAAGTTCTCAAAGGGTTAATTTAAAGTGACAGTTTTAAAATCGCGTCAAGATTCGTCACGGTAGGTACTGGAGTACAGTACTTTGATATTGCGTCAAATCTGAGTGACAATTGACGCCTGTGGAAAATTGGGCCTCGTGCGAAAGTTTTATAATTGACAGTGTAGTGGAAATAATTTTATTGTTGGCTTTGATCGCTGTTTGGTTTTGTTAGGTATTCATATTTGCTTCGTTTCTGTTGTAACTCAAGCGTTGTGTGATGACTTTTTTCTTCAAATTATAATTCTACACTTCAATGTTAACGACAAACTATTAGAAAAGTAGACAATAAATAAGATAACTGATAAAAATATGCTACTTAAATAAAAATAATAGGTACTATTTTAAATGTTTTCAATGTTTTTTTAATTAAAACTATAACTTTGTAAGAAAAATAAATAAAGGAAAATATACTACTAAAATTCAGCATTTTATAACAAAAAAACAATCTAAGAAATTAATAATCCTCCACAGACATAATAATCCCGTACTAATTAGATGCTACTGACATTAAACAAGATGTCGTAAAAGCAAGCCAAGTTCTTTTGTTTTAGTGCCGCGCCGAGATGTTAATGCCAAGAAAGGGTTTTATAGTTATTTTGTATGGACGAATAAAGATGGCGCTCATGAAATAATTTGATGCGATGACAGCTTTGTTTATTAATATTTTGATGAGTTTTGGAATGGTTTTGTACAGGGGTATGGTAAATATCGTGTCGTGAAATAATAGGGAGAGATTATTGTCGTTAATGAAGTAAAAAAATAACAATCCTTTACAAAAAGTAAAAAATAGAAACAGTTTTTTAAGGTGACCATGACCTGGGTGAGGACAAGGATATTTTTTTATCCTTGGAGGTCGTTCCCCTGAGCAAATTTCTGACCTCAACGCGAGCGAAACTGCAGGCAAAATTTTATTGATAATATTAGTTCGCCAAGAAATGTTACTACAATCTGATACTGATACTGTTAGCTCGTGTCTACCCACTGGTGAGCAAAGGCCTCTCCCCAAATACGCAACACAACACTGCGCTGAAAAACACAAATTACTGAAGTTGCTCAAAAAGTCGCTAATCTAAAGTGGGACTGGACTGGCATGCGGCAGACGTGGCCACACGTCTGCCGCATGCCCAATGGGCTGTGGGCCAAAATAGCCACTTTGTGGACACTGATACAGCCAGAAGACATCGCGGCAGACCTCGTAGACAATGGCGGGACGGGCTGAATACAACCAACGACCCGCGGTCCACTTTTGCCCTGGATCGAAAAAACTGGAAGTCATTTCCAGTTTCTTTAAATCATTAATTTTATGTATTTCTCTGATGTTATAATAATAAGGCACTAGAGATGCTTTTGCGGTAAATTACTACCTATTAGAAACTACAAATCATCATCCTAAAATATAATTTAAACTACTCTTCTTTTTCATTCCTCGTCTTAAGTCATGTAAGTAAATAATTATCCTATACAATGCATTCTCAGCTTTACTTCTCTCGCTAACCTAGTGTAATTAATCTCCTTGTCCAAATATTTGCAGACCCAGCAGTTTCATTAGGTTGTTACACCGAGCGCCAGATGGCGCTGAGATCGTAACTTCTATTTATTTTGTTTTATTAGGCCACTGGGCTCTGTGTGCTGTTCCTAGAAGTGTAGAATGTATTGTTGTACTGTGTGTTTTATTGTTGTTTTCGTGTTTAAATACAAAATAGATGGAGGTTTTGCTTTGATTAATTCTTCTTCTTTCTTGTGTGGTTAGTGCCTTACCTGGTGAAAATTTAATTTTTTTTTTAATTGAGAAAAGTAAATGAATACGAACATGTGCTAATAAATGCAGTGCATACATAACCTTCATATATATATAAATATAACCTGTATATATATATATATAATAAAATGTATTCATACCTAAATAACCCTTTACCTGCAGTCTGGTGATCAAAAAGGCAGAGATGTATTTATTTTGCCACAACATTTTGCCAAGGTTCATATAATAGAGGGCGAGTCCATTAATTCTAGGCTCCTTGCTGATATTTAAAAAATCCTGATACTGGAATAACTCAATAACACTTAACCGGATTTTTTAATCGAACCCAAGACTTCAAGCTCAACATTAGCGCTTCCGACCACTAGACTCGCGAGGCAGTTCAATCAAATTATCTCAGTTAAAAGATTTTTTTTTAAGCAAATTGCTTACAAGCAAGCGTGCAATTTGTTCTCATTAAAAGTCAAACACAAAAAAAATCATCTCCTTCATAATTACAACATTCAAACACAAAAAAAAAGAAAAAAAAACTGAAAAGATAAAATAAAAAAGATAAAAATAATAAAATTAATTGGGTATTTGTCAAAGTGACACTGTGAAACACCATTTCTGATTAGGTTGATAGCGACCCTAAAAATTGCGTGAAAATGATTATCTTGCGTCAATCGCGGGGTAATAATTATAGCAATTTGTCGCCCTCAAAAGTGAGGAAAAAAAAATGTTCTGTCTATTAATTTTTATTTTTATTGAATTTGCTTTGAATGTGTTTTGACCGAGAAAATTAATAATTTGTCGATGAAAGAAAGATTTTTCTTTTTTTCTTTTTTCAGGAAAAATAAAGGATATAATTAGAAAAAAACACAAATCTTTTGAGTAGCTACAGCCTGTGACTTCGATTGAGAGTTTTATTTGCAAAACATCCTAATACTATAAAAGGCACTCGGTAAGTAATGTAGCTTTCAAGCAGTAAATAAATTAATGTAATCATGTGAGTACTCCCTGAGATTACCTTTTATAAACAATTTAGCATCTTCATAATATTACATAGTTTAGATTAATTCTTTTATAATGAGGCTCGATCAAAATAACGATGTTTTTTGTTAAATACAGGTTCACAATAAATTAGCTAGCAAAATTCCACAGACGTGATGAGTTTTACATCTAAACGTCGTTGTTGTTGTATAATAAGCATTTAGTTTTTTTATCTGATCTAAATTATAAATGACAAAATAATAAAATTACAAAATAATAAATATTTTATTACAAAAAACCTAGTATTTTTAACGACAGTGGTTCTTCTTTCCCTTTTTTGTCTGATTTATTATCGAAATAATGTTCTGGCTTAGTATTTTTATGAAAAAACGAACAAGGTGTTACAGTAATTAGTAGATTACGTGACAAACCAAGCCGGGTTGCATTCCGTGTCTAACACGTAATTTATCTATAACTGGACACATATGGCACCGTTTTTTATGGTAATCGTTTTGTTCTTGTTAATTTTAATACTAGGTGACAATATCAAAACGTCTGTTTGGCTGTTATATTGTAAGATGGTTTTTTAGTTTTTCAGTGGATTACTACCGTCATAACGTTTTTTTTTTTTTTGCATTTTCTTTTAACTTTACCACTACAATTATTTTTATTCCGAGAGATTCTTCTTCCCTAAATATAAATAAAAATCCCTAAATATTTCGCCATTTTTATAGAAGTATGACTGTATTGTCTAAAACTACCTACTACCACCACACTAACCACTACTGAGACACAAGTCTCCTCTCTATGGACGGATAGAGAACATGTTGTGACGAAAGTACATCAACATCATTTGCCTAGACTTTTTTTCCAATTATGTTGGAGCACAGTACAGCTGAGTACCAGTATTTTACATGGACTGACTGCCTATCTGACAACCCAGCTAGTACTGGGTAATACGATACCCCTTGGTAAGACAGGTTGTCAGACTTTCGGGCAACTGTAACATCTGTAACGACTGTCAAAGATCTGCAGCTTACTTTATAAGAAGGCCTTACACTCAAGGCACCCACAGGATAGCCCAGGTTGATCTGCAAGATGCCATTAAAAAAAAACAAAAATTTACAATAACAAAAAAAAATTACAGCCGGGACGATATAATTATCGCCCAAAAAAATCACCATCCATATTTGCTTGTAGCACTACGATTCTCACGATTCGAAGATCGAATTTTCTTACGAGAACCAGATAACCGAAAACCTTGCCAACCAGACATTCGAAACGTCATAACACTTTCCATAACCCTAAACATTTCACGGTGCAACGATGACGTAATCTAATTACGTCATCATTTGGCCACTGTATGGCTCAACCCATTAGATGGCCTTGTATGGGGTTTCAATTTGCGACACGGCGCTGCAAATTGGATTAGATTGGTCTTTGACGGGTTATTCACGGGGTTCATGGGAAGATTGTAGCTTTTATTGTATAGTAGTTAGATAGCCTATAATAGCCTAGAATGCAAACGCGGTATATGCTTAAATAGATTGGTCTTAGAAAGAAGGGCGGCGAAAATGGACCCAAGGAATCTAAAAATTAACGAAGCTCCATGCAAGTGTAAATATAAAATAATTATAACTACAATTATATAAGATATTTATTTAAAAAATATTGAACTTTTAGGACACGGGAATCAAAAGTTATAAATATTTTAATTTACTCAAAACTAAGTAATCGTGCAATTACAAAACGCAACATTTTTTCCGATTACGTTCCAATCCAATGACATGTGTTTTTGCTCAAGGGTTTTCTTACTATAAATGGCACTTTCTCTTCGTTTTTATCCATTCTATAATGTACAATATTTATAAACAACATGTAAACTTGATATTAAAACGCTAATTAACAAGGCAAAATCATGTAATAAAAATGAAACTATGGTGATTTCGTAGTAAATGTTATAAAGGAACGTTATCATTGGTGATTGATTGAGTCCTGTCACTACTTTCACTGTAAGATCTGTGATGATCTATTCCAGTGTTTCTCAACGGTTAATGAACGTGGTCTACGTTCAATTGCACCCATCGTGGATTCGTTTTCTTCATCTGTTCCTTCAGTCCAGCAATAAATTCCGTGATTATTTATTATTTTGTGCTCCCGATATTTCGACGCTGTTGCAATGAACAATTACGGAATATAGTAAGTGACAGTATAAGTTTAGTTGTAAACCGTGAAAGCTTAAAACAGTGTTAGAATAAATCCCCTGTTCGCACCACTCATGGCTTTTGCTCTGTCACTACAAATAGTAATGCATTTCTTTACCCAATCGATATTCATATCTTGCGTAGCTTCAAGGAACATGTTAAGCAAGCATTGACCTGTAGTATTGGTGGGAAGTGCTCACAAAAGAGTATTTCTTCCATTAATTTTTCATTAGATTTAAAACGCACAAAAGCTACAAACTGTCCACAGCCCGCAATATCCGTAAATTAATCAAATTGCAAGGACACAGAAGTTACATTCTATTTTTTTTTTCTACATATATGTCACTTATCCTGCGTTGAATGGTATTGTCAGAGAGGGGTATCCTTTTGAGCTTTTCGACCTCTTGTTTGCCAAACATAATCAAAGTGTGAGATTTTTCTGCTTGTCGCAACGGCGTGTCTTGGTTATACGTATGCACGAATAAACTGTGAATACACGAAAAACCGCGAAGGGTCGGGGGTCGCGAAATATTTTTTCTTACTATGGGGGTCGTGTCATGAAAAAGGTTGAAAAACACTTCTATTCCATCGTTCGATACGTTTGTATTTTTGCGTTAGATTTTATGTTTATCATTGCAATTTTGTGGATTCTCGATGAATTGAATTCTCGACCTTTACATCTTGAACTGACGATAGTGCACCCTGACTTGGACTACCGCATTCTTCTTTGGACAACAAGTTGCTTTTGATTTGGACTTTGATTTTAACCACTAACATGCGTTGCGTTAATTGCCATTTACGACTTGCGCGCTTACGGAGGCATCGTTTCTCTGATGAAGGTGCTCAAGGTGCTCAAAGGATCAAGCTCCGCCTGGTTAGTATGATAATGGGCTTATGATGAACACTATTTATATTTTTTCTGTTATTTTGTATTTTTGACTACTTTTTGCTGGTATTGTTTCAGTTAACACCTAATGATGAAGTGTGTGTACCATGCTATTTGAGAGCGCTCAGAGGAGTTCCCCTAATGTTGTACCCACAACAAGTACAGAGGAAAGTACACACCCTGTACCTTCTGAACAGAGAGCAAATTGTGGATATTGAAATGGTGGATAGCGCTTATAGAAGTTCTGCTGATTTTGCACACTCAGCAAGTTCAGTAGAATTACATCCTGTACCTATTACCTATCCTATATTTCATGACAAACACCCATTTATTTTACGTGCCAGAATTAAATCTATGCACAAGCACATAGAAAGCAAGTCCTATTAAACGTATATCGTAGTAGATAGAAGGCTACAGGGGCGAAGTGGTGTATAAGGCTATTGTTGTCACTGTCCTGTTGGGACACGGACAGCGGGTTGTTGCTCTCATGTTATGGTATATGGGGTCTGAATCCAGACACCAGAGCTATATCGCTGCACCAGCTTCCTTTTTAGATAATCTTTTAATAAGATAATATTTTTTTCTATAACACTGTTGAAAAATATTAAAATAAAACATGTAAAAAAACCATTAAACGAGATTTATTACGTCACATTACACATTTTTTAATCGACAAATCCTGCCTTTCAATAGCTGTACTCGTACATACATAGCTAGTGAGCTCTGGCTGTTATAATTTATGTAAAAGTATATCTTCATTCAGCGTAGTAAGAATCGTTCTACTTGACCATAATTCGCTTTTAGATCAAAGTCGTAACAACATAGTTTTAATAGTGATTGAACTAATTATTAAGTTAGTAATCAGTATAGTCTCTAGACGCAGTCTGGCAGTTTTATGATTCATTAATTAAGTACAGGCAAAAAATTCGGGTTTTGGCTTAAGACAAGTAAATAATAAGTACATCAGAATAATATAACACGACCCGAACCAAAATTATTACCTCACCTGGCACCTGTCAGTTGCCTACTACCAAAAACCAAAGAGAACCAAAAAGCACAGAGCATCATCCAAAGAGGCCGTGTACAACGCGCCACGCCTTTTATACCCTTTTACTCGGACCGGGTAGGTTGGAAAGGGAATTATCTAAGAGTAGTTTATTCGAATCTTCCTTTATGATTCATCCTAAACATTATTATTTTTTAATTCATTTTAAATAAATAAGCAGACATTCACAGTTAAAAACCTTAACCGTTAGATTTTTAGGTTATCTTGCATAAAGACGTTTATCTCTTTTCTTCCAACTTGTTCGTCTTACTTTCCATTTGCTTTTTTGTTAGTCTTTAGTCGTTTTACAAGTATGTATAAGTTGCCATAATGAATGCTACCTCTAACACTGGATCCCAAAATACATGGAATCTCGCCAGGGTTCTTTCTGTACTATTTTTTTTTAACTTGGGTTTATCTATTCGATAGTGCTTTCTTATCTTTTTTAGGTACTCCCTTTCTTCTCCTAAAATTGTTTGTCCGAAAATCGTAATCCATAACACGTTTACTATAGACTTCAGTAACCATAATATTCAAAAATTTTGTTTTACATAATTATCTTTACTTCTAAAACTATTATGTCGTAATATCAAGTACTATAATATTTGAATCTCCTAAAGTCATATGTCCTAAGTATTGTATTACTTATATATCGTGTGTTACCGTAACGCATGGGTAATCAGCAATTTTTCTAAAAATTATCCTTAAAGTTTTGCAAGCTGACATTTCTTACTACTAGATCGAATGTATGTAATCAATGAAACCAAACGCGATTAGCACATTTGAACTGCGTTCAAGAGATCTGATGTTCTGATGTTGATCTGATGTCGTGTTTAGATGTACTATGATCATGTTCAATTTCTATGACTTTCTCTAAGTTTTGAAGAGTTTCGTTTCCTAAATGGTAAAGTTACAACTTTATTATCTGCGAACCTCAGAGACCGGCCTTTGCAGAGGTATGAACAAAATGCAGACCGGTGGCGGACATCAAACTGACAGCTATTTCAGTATAGTATCGGTCAGAGGCCGAATCATTAATTTAATTTCTTACAACATTATTACAATAACAGTAACTAATCAGTAGTCTTCACATTCCATGCACACGTCAAAACATCATAAAGGCGCATTCAGACAATCGCGAACGATAAAGACATAAAATTCTGTGCGAATTCGAACACGCGCGCGAATTAATTTACGCGGGAGACGCGTATGATATTTATTGGTAATAAACTGTAAGTGCACGTTTACAACGTCACTACAGCGTTTGGATATAGACAGACAATATTAGAATAATATAATCATTATTTCAATGGGAAAATGTGACGCTTTTCGACATTTATTTCGCGATACCAAAATATAATTAAATAATACTCTTAGATAAAATTTAATAAGACAGAGCTCTGAGAAAAATAATTTGAAAATAAAATACCTATTTGGCTCCATTCATAAAAAAGATGAACTTTTGAACTTCTTTGTACTTTAAAGAATAATTCATGTAGATACTGCTACTCTTGACTTACTTAAAATATAGAATTTAGAGTAGCAAAGTATTATTGACCATCGCCGCTAAACTTGGATGGCGATTTCAAAAACAGCATCTAGACAAAACCAGCTTAAAATAAAATTGCATTTCAGAGTTTAGTCGTGAGAGTTTCACTCACAATTTCATCAAAATCAACAACTCGACATAGGAAATCACACTGAAGGGCGTCTCCCAATAAATATTCGGACATCATAAACATGATGCGCCATCATTCGAGGGACGCGGTGACATTACACGCGCGTGCAACGTTATCGTAAAATTTTACGACGCTGCAAGATCACTGCGGCCGGACGGCTTCCGGTGAAGATATTGTTATTATTCCGTTGTTGTGTGGATGTGTAATTTTTTTTAATGGAAATTGCGGTGATGTGTTCGGGAAATGAGTTGATTGGTTTTAGAAATTATGGCGAATGTAATTCGGTAAACTGCTTGCGTGTTTTTGCGAATTGTGTGTTGATCTTCGAAAAGGATATTTTATTTTTTATTTATTATAAAACATTTTTTCATGGGTTTTAATCGTGTAAACCCTTTGTAATAATTATATTTTTTAATAAGTCTAAAAAATAACAGTTTTTCATCTTCTTTATTCAGAAATCTATATTTTATCTTTATTTTTAACTGCATCCGTTTAGACTGGAAGCTGACCCCAAAATAGTTTGGAAAAGACCAGGCAGATGATAAGTTAAACTAGATTTTACAAAATCTAAATTTTTGCACAAGAAACCATTATTTTCCTTCTAACAACACGTTTGAAAAGTACTTATCAATAACAAATACATAAAATAAGCTTACCTATTTATCTATGAACCCAAAATCATTGCACAAAACGGAAGCAATTCACCTCAAACTCGCTAAACCAACACAAAGAAACTAAAAGAACATCAAAATAATATGACAAAGCACTCGGAAAAACACAATCCTCCACGATAAATTAAGCCTAACGTTATCACCGAGAGCCTCTCTATTTACTTACAAAAAAAGAAAAAAAAATCTCCCCCAAAACATTTTGTTCGGAAAAAATGTGTTAACAAACAAAAAGATTTATTTTCAAGTGGTAGATACGTTTCTACGTCTCCCTGCCACAATCGGAAGGAACGTTAAATAAATATAGTGAAAAACCCAATAAAAGTATATGGCCTAATCTCTATCCAATATTTTCTTAGTTTCGACGGGAGCTTTCCTTTTAGTAAGGCGGTTGGTGTAGTGTGGATGTGCCTTTATACTTGGTTTTATTTTATTTTTTGCCAGAAGGAAGAAATGATAATTTGTAATTTATTTATAAATATTTATTTCCTTTATTTCTTTTCTATACATATACTTTATATTTTTAAATATTTCTATACAAATATAAAAAAAAACATTTAAAAATATAAAAATAGTACCCCACCGGCATCAGGAACAGGGTCCGATCTACCAGTGGTCAGGCCTCTTGAGAGAGGAAAAAAAAAAAAAAAATATATATAAATATAAAAATATTAATATTAGTTGATATTTTTTTATTTTTCGTTTAGGCTATCAAATTTTTTATAATCAATATAGAAAGGTAGGTATTATTATTGTTCAACGATTGTGATTAGGTAGTAGGTGAGCATCAGCCCCGTTAGCAAACTGTAAACTTTTTATAACGGCATGCACTCGCGTTAAGGACTAACTGTCTTAACGCAAGTCTGTCTTTTGGTAGGGGACATCTTCTGATTTGTGTGGAAAAAGGAGAGGAACGCATTGGTCCTGTAGCAGGACGAAACAAAATAGTTAGAGAAGCTTAAGAATAAGTTTTGACACCAGCTAATATTCAAGCGCAAGATTTAACCGTCGATCACCAACGATCGTCGACGCGAACGAACTTCGTCCCGCATCATCGGGATTTGTCTCAGTTTGAACAGAGCTATTTTCTTATTTCTTGTGTTTACTATTTTTATTAGACATTCTGTTTTTTTATTTATTTCGTCTTTGTCCCCGCTGATCCACACTATTCCAACCCACCCAGTTTCCACCTTATGCTTTTATCGCTAGCGTAACTGTTAGCGATACCGGTTTCTGTTATCTCACAATTATTTAGGAGACGCGTTCTCACCGATGAAATAAACACTCCAACGTAATGGAGGAAGAGGGGATAAAATTATAAGTTATGATAATGAAAATATTTTGAGAAAGTGCCGACGGTTTTGTCTGTCGTCTGAACATATTCTTGGAGTATATTAGAATGACAGGGATCTTTAAGGTATTACGTTCTCTGTTAACTATTTAATATTTCTAGTAAGATTTGCCCAGCTGTGGGATGACACAGGCTCACTGTTAAGTGACAGTAAGATTAAATTCATACAAAATATTACCCATCCTAAATAGGTCGTACAAGTTTTTTTAAGTTTTTTAATGGCAAATGAGTTGACTGTGTTTCTATATATATACTTACTATATAATATATAATATAATATAATATATAATAATATTGTAAAGCTGAAGAGTTTGTTCGGTTGAACGCGCTAATCTCAGGAACTGCTGGTTCGAACTGAAAAATTATTTTTGTGTTGGATAGTTCATTTATCGAGGAAGGCTATAGGCTATATAACATCACGCTACGACCCTTAGGAGCCGCGCAGCGTGTGACACCGCGGGGAACAGCTAGTCAAAGATAAAACTGAAACATTTCGTATTGCAGTGGCTGAAATAGCCCGTTCCCTGGTTCCCCGGAAAAAATAACACTATTCCACACACAGATTTTTTTGGAATGAATTTCTAAATTCCAAAAAATGGTGGACTAGAATCACGGACAGAATCCTTGGCAGACGATGCACCTTGCATATGGTGGTAATATTTCTACAGACGTCCTTCAAAAAGAATTTAACCTAACCTACTAAAGGCTAAGCGCAGGACATATTAAAGCAAATATTTGTTTTTGTAATACTTTTATCAACAGCACATCCGAATTTCCCACGACACACAAATAGTATTACCGCGTAAACTGACCAAATGAAGCGTCAAAATAGGATTTATTTTAACAACCCTTTGACGTCAAAACTGACCCATGGACAGTAATTGTCCGGGGATTTGGAGGTGCTCTGCAAAAATAAAATCCTCTATTTAATGAACGTGGGATATTACTTATTTTGTTTGTCTAGTGGTAAAGGCCCAAGCTTACGAATCGTGTGTAGTGTGTTCAAATCTAGACAGGCGCGCAATTTTATTTATCTTCTGCCAATTATTTTTTTGCCACATCACACTCACAGTATTACAGTCACAATCTTGACATTACACACACAATCATCATCGCAGTCTTGATGTTACTGTTAGCCTGCTTCGTCCCACTACTGGGCGAAGGCCCCACCCCATGACTTCCAGTTCTTCCAATCTAGGGCCAATGGTGACCGCTGTCTGTTGGTTTTGTTCAAATCATCCCGCCATCTTCTGTGAGGTCTACCGAGACGCCATATAATAACGAATTATTCTATTGATTTATTGTTTTTAAGGTATTGTGAATCCCGAAGTTTATCTATTCGCTAAATGCTATGTGGTCAATATCTTGACACATTGCGACTTTTTTTGATAGTATATTATTGTTGTCTTTGTTTCGACAATTCAAAAGTGCCTGTAACTGGCGTATTTGATTTAAAAAAAAAGTTTTTTCAAAATAATAACTCTGACGAAAATCAGTAGCTATCTGACATGTCACATCCAACCACAGTATTAGTATTTCAATTTGACATCAATTATCATGCATTTCATTGATAGGACATCTCTATCCTATTATAAGGCCGTGTGTAGACTGACCAGTGCTGCGGTCAATAATCCGATTTCGCATCGGTCACCGTGTCCGAGCAGTAGGAAATATAATTAGCGAGGTGTGAGAATTTGGATTATGTGGTTTTCTCATACTGAGGTACTTAATGAAGTTACTGAATGTGCTTGGTTTAGGTAATATTAGATTATCGAGACAGATAGAGATAGTACTTACTTGAACAAGAATTTTTGTGGTATTCTACAACAAAAAAACCCGACTACTAAAATCACGCTCAAATTAAATTTGGGGTTTACAAGGCAAAATCGATTCCTCCTATTGTTGAAAACGGTTAAAATGTAGCTATGTCATCCGGGTCATAATAACGAATCGATGGACACCTTATTCATTAAATCGGATGAATAGTTTAGGCACTACGGAGGGACATAAATACAAACATACATACATAGACGGCTAAAATCATAATCCTTCCCTTTGGCTTCGCCGTAGTCGGGTAAATATGGTTAGAATCGAATTGATTGAAAATATTTTATTGTCTTTTCTACTATTGCAATTAGGTGTCTTTAAATATTATAGGGACACCCAGATGGACAACTGTGCCCACGTAAATTATGTTTATAGTCCACGTACTGCTTACTTTACGAAATCAATGATATTTTTTGTTTCAGAGAACGTACGAGTAACATAACTACTGCTGAAACTCAAACCATTTATTTCAATTAGGCCATTAAAATACACTTTTGAGTGTGAACATTCACAAGGAAATAGAACTGATTGTAGTTGGCAGTCAACAAAAAATTTAACAAAAAAAAAAAAGACGAAGCCAGAACAGAATAGACAAACAACGAAAACATTTTCTTGCAAAGCAACTGCAAAGAAAATTAAATTAAACCACGAAGTATCCTTTCTAACACCTCACAACAATAGATACCTAGTTGTTTTTTAATAAAAGCAAACGTCACGAACGCTGCGTTTAATCCCCTGTTGATCGTAAATGTTTACGATCGGGACTTGCTGCGGTGCGACGAGTGTGGACGCGCCCTTATGACGCCTAGTAGTGACAACGGGTCGTTAGTGTTGGGACACAATGAGTTTTGTTAAAAGTATTAAGCAAATGGTCTGAAATTCATGGATTAGAGCATAGATTATTATTTCAAATATACACGGGACAGGCACTTTTTTGAATAGTCAAAAATAAGCTACCTGCAGTCATAAGCCACACACATAATAACTTTAAATGAACTGTAGTTGCCCATTCTTAAGCGTAGATCTCTCTATCTATAGAGAAATCTGTAGAGAGGTCAATTCTGTACATGAAATATATTTCCAAAATAACTATCAGGGGGTGATTAGGGATCGATACTGATGCCAAAAATGCAATCAGTAAAATTTTTGTCTGTCTGTCCGTCTGTCTGTCTGTATAACCGTTATAGAAACAAAAACTACTCGACGGATTTTAACGAAACTTGGTACAATTATTTTTTATACTCCTGAGTTGGTTATAGTATACTTTTCATCACGCTACAATCAATAGGAGCAGAGCAGTGAAGGGAAATGTTGGGAAAACGGGAGAAGTTACTCCATTTTTTAAGCTTCCGTCGCGTGTGCAACCTTAATGGTTAAAGCTACACAGAAATCATGTATGACGGAAATGTTCTTCTTAAAATTATATAAAAAATATCCCACGACAGCATATGTCTATCTTTTATGGTTGACTCACAATATCACGTGTAACTCCCGATAGCTTAGCAGTTAGAAGCTTTCTGATTATATTTGTCTACTCTTACGTTTATAACACTCTCAGTCATCCCTAATTAAAAATGTTAACATTATTAACTATTCCATAAAAAAGAATCATAGAAATCGGTATAGAAACACCAAAGTTATACATGAAATACACTAATAATAAGCCATGTCCGGTTAAGCAGAAGCCAGCCTCAGAGGTTGAACTGCGAGATGCCAATACCAAAAAAAAAAAAAAAGCGCGAGCTTCATACAATTTTTGCCTGTTGATGCGAATAGACGTTCAGAGCGTTCGACCTTATTGAAAGACAATACTTAATTGATATTAACAAACCGTGCTTATCAGCGCGACTTTTAGTCTTTGATAATTTATTTTTAGATTCCTTTTGTTGTTAATTTATAAAATAAGTATTAGTTATTTTGGTAGTGTTTAAATATTCGTTCAAATTAAAAATATTAATAGTTTACATTTTATTTCTTTTTAGGTGAAGTAGTAGTAGGTACGCATAGATTTTTAGATACTGATAGGTAAGTTTTGGTTAATTTACGTTCACTTTTTTTATACCTATTAGTTTTATTTTCATTTACGTTTTAGCTTTATTTTTATTTGCCTGCATCAATGCCACCTAAAAACGATTATCTTTATCTCGAAATTCGAGAGAGGTTAAGAGAATGAGAAATAGGCGTTTTCAAGAATCGGCAGAGGAAAGAGCACATCGGTTAAACTTATTGTTATTCTTATCTCAATAAAAGTTTATAAAGATATCTTCGGATTCACTTTAAGTGATGCTGATTTTTGTATTACATTACAATCTATCTATATAAATAAAATGGTAAACTGACTGACTGACTGGGTGATATCAACACACAGCCCAAACCGCTGGTCTTAGAGACATGAAACTTGGAGGGTGTGTTCTTTGTGAAGAGTAAGTATCCACTAAGAAAGGATTTTTGGGAATTCCACCCATAAAGGGGTAAAATAGGGGATGGAAGTTTATATGAAAGTCCGTCAGTTTTGAAGTTAGGATATTCAAATTTTGTGTAAGTAACTATGTTTGTTCGGGTGGGATATTTATCGACATCCACGCGGGCGAAGCCGCTGGCAGAAGCTAGTCTTTAATATAATAATAATAGATTCAGAAAGCGATACTACGGGACACGGCTCGTATTGTTAGAGCTTCCTCGCTCTGGTGCCCGCCGGTAGCTTGGACCCTGTTCCCGACACCGGTGAGCTACATTTTTTTATATTTTTAAATGTTTTTATGTTGTTTTTATTTTAAGGAATATTTAAAAATGTATTAGATTTGTACAGAAATAAATAAAGGAATAATAGATTTATTTATTCCTTACACAGGTTTTATATTTCTGTGCATTTGTTATGTTAGTATTTATGATTATTCTAGTTTGTTAGTTTTACATCATAATTGGTTATTGTGTGTTTTGTAAGGACCGCTCTGGCAGTGAAAGCCTCCTCCATTTCGCTCTTTCTCTAGCCAATCTGTTCCAGTAAGTTCCAGCCGTGGCAACTATGTCATCGCTTCATCTTTTGAATGGCCTCTCTCTCTCTCTTTAGTATTCAATAGTTATACCTTGTTCTGCAATAAGCATAAATTAAGTAATTTACAAAAAAAAACAATATTCCCGTGGCTGGCCGTTCGATGGTCTTGAAAGAAAAATCTTTTTTTTTTTTCCTTAATTTTCATTCATTGTGTCCCAAGCTTGAGCTAACGCGAACGCTTTCCGTCTCCAGTATTGGCACTTATTGTATTTTGTATTATTTACCCACTTTTACGATCTGTATCCTTCATATTTTCGACTGAGTCCGAACTACTTAAAGTTTTATGGGGACGTTTTCCACTACAATAATGGTGGACGATTTTTATTGTGAAAAGTATAAAATATTTTCTGTTTATCTGTTTAATTGGGTGAAGCAAGAGCGTCTTTTGTGTTGTTTGATTGATTCATCAATACAGTCTTTTCACATTTTGTCTTTCCTCTGTCAGTAGCAAACTAGCAAGCACTTTGTGGTAATGAGAATAACGATCACTTTGATTTTGACAGTAATTTAAAATCAGTGGTAATACACAGTGGAACGGGTTCAGTATACAGGGTGTAAACAGACCCTTCACATAGCCGTCAACCAAGCATTCTGTACAACAAACTAAGTAACTTTACGCAAAAATTATTGCTGGGAATCGACTTTTTTTTTTTTGGGGTGAAAAATCACGTTTTACGGTAAGACTCGATGGAAAGCACTCAAAGCATTGTGCTGATGGATGGATTGAATGGTACGGGGGTCGTGGAGGTGTGTAAAGTAAAAATCTTACATTAAAAACATGTATTTAAAAAAAAACTTGTGAAAAAGTTGGAACTTTGACACCCCCAACATCTCCGTAACTAGAAGGTTCCCAGGTATGGTCTAGAACAAAATGATTGCAAAGACGGGGAGAACAAGTGCCTTTCGGCTATGTTAAGGGTCTATTTACACCCTTTATGTTTCTGAACCGCATCGCATAGACATATTTAATCTGTTATTTAAAAAAAACATCTGCTGTTTCCTACGAAACTGCAAAAACGGTCAAGATGTATGGATAACTGTTATATTTTTTTAAATTACCGATGAACAATTTCTATGCACTGAATACATGGTAATCGTTAGTGCGTCGTTGTCGCTTCCACACCCTGTATAAAAGGACTGTTACTGTTTTAATCATTTGAAAAATGTTGATGACACCACTTCCTTTTATTTTTCAGTTGTTTTGCATAAGCGTTAGCCAATTTTGTCCAAGGAATCTACTACATACAATGAAAAAAAAAATAACATTGTCAAACACATTTTTTTTTTCTGATGGGTAATCATCAAATGACCCCCCCCCCACTCTGGGCGGAGCGGAAGGGAGTGTCAGACTTGTACTGACTAAAACCCATCCATGTTCCTTCTTTGCCCTTTGTGTTCCAGGGCCACGGTATCTCTTTCGAACAGTCCCGCAGCTTGCCAAACACATTGAATGCCACCAAAACTGAAATTCAATCACAAATCTATGAGAATGTCACAAACACCATTATCACACCATTTATCTTTCGGTACCAATTCTCTTCGAATCAAAAATCATTAACAGATCATTTCTATTTTGACAAACCATTAAGTTCTTCCCAATTGTTATTTGACAGTTTAATTTCCAAAATATCTTGAACCTTACAATAGGCGCTGCTTGTCAAGGCAAAAACGAATTCCCTGCACAGTTTGTCGTTAGTTCCGAATTTTGCCACGTGTCACGTTAAAGTGGTCAAAGCTTGTAGTGTCAAATTCGATTTCATATTTTACAGATGACGTCATTTTAACAATGATTATTGACGTTAATAGAGTGCATCTGAGCTTTAAAGTGTCGTATTTTTTTTTTTTAATAAATGGTTTTAGTATTGATTGTATTGTATTTGCTTTAATAGTTTTTGAGGTGTTAAGTACGTACAGTAATAGAAGATGATTTTTCTTTTGAACAGTTTATCAATAATGATTGAGTTGTGTGTACTTTTAAAAAAACTATTAAAAAGTCTTAGCAGAAGTGCAGAGTTCTAAGTAAAAAAAACGCCTGTCACAGACGCGAACAGACATTGGGTTCTGTTTTTTCATTCAGACGTACGGAACCTTAATATTTATTTTTCCCGAAGCAGGAATTGAACTTAGGCCCCAGCTAAAACGTAACGTAAATACGACGATTTTTTTATCTAAAATACAAATATCCTATAGTATTTCAGTTAAATTGTTTGCAACAAGCACGATCAGTATCATCCATAGATATGAATGAATTCTTAAAATTATGAAAATATTAGGTATTTGTGAAACGAGTATTTATAATTTTAAAATCGACGTATTTACGTAACGTTTACACCGCGCGCTCGTGCTAGGGCTCCGGCTCTGATAAACCATTGCTCAGCAGTTGTACATGTGACCATAACAACAAGACAGTCAATATTAAAATTAAATTATGCTATTAAAACAGCTCAATTCAAATACTCATTTTATGTATAACATTTTACCGACAACATCATCGTGGCGTATGACTAGCAGATGATATGAAAATTAAAATACACATCGGATCAAAAATGTCATGTACCCGTCATTTTAGGGTTGATAAGACTATTAATTAATTAGTGTTAATTACTCTAACCCTTTCGCTGCGGCACGCAATTTTTTTGTAGCTAAATTGAATTGATAAACTGTGTTTTAATTATTTTTCGGTATTAATAGACTTATCAAAGAGAGCTATGTAGTTTTTTTAAGGATGTAAAATAATTAAAATATTTCTTTACTTACATACAGTAAACAGTTTTCTGTATAAAATGAAAACCTATAAAATATAAATCAAATGTGTTTGAGAAGAATTTTAGCTGGTAATAACTTTTTAGAGAATGTAATTCGTACATTATTTTTATAATACCTACAGGGTATTATAAAAATCACTCACACATAACTCACATTATTACTTAAGTTACACTAAAATTAAAATGTCCATAACAGCCACAAAACTATCGTAAATCTACTAACCCTCCAAATGCAACATGGTTTTAAATTACCAGTATTGAGCGTGTCGGTCAAAATGACCACACGTGGTTGCCAGATTTACATCGCAACAATGTCTTAATAGAAGTGTGACCACATCAATTAACAAATGTTGTGTAAAGATTTAATCTTTTGGATTCTGTAGTGGAATGGGCGGAGTGCCATTCGTGGTGAACATATTTTGTAGGATTTTATGAGAGTAGCGAGTATTTTTGAAGGTACCTTCAAAACTATTTTATTTTAAAAATACAAAACAAAAGCGATTAAGTGCAAGATGTTTATGCAGGGAAGAAATAATAAATTAATTAAATTCTTCTTTTCATGTGCTTAGTGCTTAACCTGGTCTCAGAGTTTTTATGCTACTCATGGGCCTCTCGCCTCATCAATAATGTGCCTTTATCAAATACCACAAACCTATTTCATTGCTTGAGTTTAATTCTACCAATGGTACCGAAAACCTAGTGATGGCACACATTGAAAACAAATAATTTCTAACTCCAAAACTCAACGCCTTAACAAGAATGTCATTGTTAACACTAAAATGAAGTGTGACCGGGTCGCAATGACCCCAGAATTCACGGACAATGTATTTTAAGGACATTTCGTCCGGTTCAAGTGTGAATGCGATGGAATTAGTTCCGGGCCCAAACAAAGGGTCAATTTTTGAAAATTCTCGCCATTTTGTTTTGGCTACTCATAGTTTGATGTATTTATGTGTTTTCGCTAACAAGCATTTAGATGTGGGTGTATAGATCTGTCGATAGTTAATAAAATTTATGGCTACAGTGATTCTAAAATTCAATTTTTAGAAATCACTATGGTTTGATATTTTGTCTATTATGTTGGTTGTTTTCAAAACATTTCGTTTTTTATATCATAAACATCGATCAACGATTGGACTTCTAATCTTGGATCCAAGGTTGGGATCAGGTAGTCCGTTTAACTTCTGGCAAGCCAAAAAAAAATCTTCAAGAACCCTATTAAGTATTATAATAATGACAAATGGAACTCTCAAATTGATATAAAAGAAATTTCTATTTACTCTAAACAAATCGGAAGGGTGTGGCCATTAATTTTATTAATAGTGTATTTGAAAAGGCATATTAGAAATTAACCCAACCGTAATTTCGCCACAAACAATCTTTTTAACAAAGAGAGAAGAAAACTATTAATCATGAATGTGACAATTGGCAAAAAAGAAATATGGGTATTCAATGTTATTGGAGGAAGGGGTTACTTTCAATTCTTCTTAATGGTATTGTATCAACATTGAAGAGAATTATTGACGCATTACGTTTTTTAAAGCGTTTGTAACATACAACTTCTTCTGTGGAAATTGATAAAATCAACTGTAAAATTTAAAAACTTACAGTAAAGACGCCACATATTATGTACAATTTTTGAAGAGTAATTTTCTATGTCTGACACTTAAAATCTTATTCTAATACAAAACATAATTTTATATAAATGTGTGTAGGTATGTTTTACCCTCTACTTACCAGTTAAGGGTAAAATACTACCCATAGCAGAAAGGGGTTAAGCAATGTCGTTAATACTGAGCACACTCCGATGACTCTGTATGGGGGAGTGAAAACATTTTTTACGTAAATCGAGTTTTGACGCGCGGATATTACCAAAATTGGAGTGACCCAAGGGAAAAACAAAATTATTGAGTGTGGAACCGTTAAATGTGTTTATTGGATTTATATGGATAAACGGGTTTCGTTGAGTGTATTAGCTGCTTTTTTTCTATTGAATTATTTTTTGCGCAAAAAAATCTGTGACGCAGATTAAGAGGGGTTAAGATAGTGAAAATAAATTCAGTATAAAAGACTTTGAATATTTTTTTCACTTTAAAAAAATAAATACCATGGTCATTGATACTAGTTTATATAAAAAAAGTCTATCTAAACAAACAAAGCTTCATGCAGTACAAAAAAAAAAAAACCCTAAAATGCTACTGCCTTTTTTTTTCAAAAATCAATTATCAAAACATTGGGGGTAATTTTCAAATCGTGTCGGTAGCAATTCAACGAATTTGAACCTCGTAAAGTTAAATGGACTGTGGAACTGAGAGAAACATGTGTACTACTACTAATGGATTTAAAATTTATTATATCGACGCCCACTTTATATTTTCAACTGAGTTTTGAATACTGTTTGTACGGCTCCTATTCTGACGCAATACAGACGAGAATTGAGTGTTAAGTTAGTGAAATTAAAGCTGTAGTAGATTATGTATTTGCTAGGGGGTACAGATTTAGTGTAAAGTACTATGCTTTAAAAAAATATTGCACGCAGTTTCTTTTTTCTTCAAAGCTATTGATGATTATCGATCATATTACCTACTTACTTACCTATACGTAATGAAATGTGTTCATATTATATTATAAGCATAAAGATAAGTATAATTAGCCGATAATGTACCCACTGCTGGAGCACAAGGTTATAATCCACCACGCGTACCTCGTACACGCTGGTATATGTCGCATGTCTTCGAATTTTTAACACTGGTCGCTGGTTTGAAGTTTTGTCGATATTTAGCGGTAAATTTTTTCTTCTGCTCATGAGGTCCTCTCTTGGGTCAGTACGTCTGCCAATGTCCTTAAGTTTTCCCTCATGGGTTTTTGTTAATAACAGACCGGCCACCGGACACTCCATCCAATTTGCTTGCATCTAATCACCAGTAATAATAATCATATTTTCAAGTCTGCGGTCTTCTTCAGTTATTTAAGTTTATTTTCACACCCATCTTTAGCTGTAACATAAACATGTCCGATTCGGTCATTAGTACGGACATAAAATGAATTGGCAAGCGCGCCAGTGTGCAGTGGTGACTTACTAACCAGTCTACCCACCACTCGGTGTGCTTGTACAAGCCCTGATGTCCAACTCGAGGGCGGACGACAGTCAATGTCTGATCGCGGCGGAGTTGAGACGTTTTGGAACTGTACCTGATTCATTGCCCTGTGTTATTGTGATAAGTTGTAATCTCAAGTAATTCGTTAGTTTGCTAGAAACAGTGTATCTGTGTGTTTTCATAGCACGAAACCCATCGTCTGCCCACATGATGAACGAGCTTAACGGAATAAATCGTAACACACCCGACAAACATATTTGTACTCAGGACCGTACTATTCCTACAAATCCTACAATACGTTATGCCATTTAGAATGACTCACGAATCCTATGCAAAGCATGTACTAAAACACTTCATTGTTCCAAAATGCATGTGAAGAGCTACTGATCATAAATCTCGACAAAGCGTGGTGTATACCACGTTAACCCGTCGGATGTCAATCGTAAAGTTTTACGATATCGACTAGTTCCCGAAAGGGTTCCTAGAAGACTTGTATGGAATCGTATTGAACATATTGAAGAGTTATGTTGTACTGTGTTTTGTGCATGATGCTAGCTTGCATGTGAAGGGGCTGTTGTCTAAGGAAATATAAAATACAGATCCTTAAAACTGCTTGCCATTCGACTTTTTTTGGCATTCAAAATAATTTTATTTACCCTTTAAAAGATTTACTTCATTGTTTTTAATTTATTTGGTTCAGGAAGGGAGAAATATCCTCGCTAAAGTTTCTCACGAAATATAAAATTCTAGCTCATTAATAATCTGTCCACCGCAGGCTAGTGGACTTTAACTTAACTCAATGTTAAATTATTGCTTTTTACAGTGTTAACTTAGGCACTGAGCTGACCTAGTGTAGTATGGAGTTTCAATGGTTTAATTTTACCACTGATTATGAAAAATGCTGAACTCAGGCCGATGTTGATTTTTCATTACATCACTCCACCAAATGATATCCCCAAACTTAACAAAATTCTTTTTAGGTATATTTTCTATGCATTCAAAGATACCACAATAGCACCAACCTTTTCGTGAACATAACAATAGTTGGGAACACAATTTCAGCCGTTTCCATATCGTTCCGTTCCATATGGAAATTGCTCCCACTCAAATGGATTGCTCCCGTTTTCAATTGAAAAGTTAAACTCGGTGATTTCTTTGAATTTACTCTGAGATTTCTTAGCTTATTGGATGTAGGTTTACTTATTTATTTTTGTTTGTTTTTGTATTTTTTTCTGTAACTGAATCAAATGTTGTATCTTTAATTAACCGCATTTTCTAAATATAGGTAAACAGAAAACCGTACACAAAATTTACACTAGAAGATACGCACGCTGCTGCTAATTCGAATTATTATAGTCACTATAGCATAATTAGCCTGAGAGGGAATGTGCTATGATCCACCACGTGGGCCCAGTGCGGGTTAGTAGATGTCACATGTCTTCGAACTTTTGATTCTAGGACATGCCGGTTTCCTCACGATGTTTTTCTTCACCGCTTTGAGAGCAGGGGTGATGAAATTAATTACACAAAGTACTGCGCCTGCCTTTGTCCGAACCCACGAAGCTTGTAAGTTTGGCCGCCACCACTATGCCACCGCTGCTCCATAGTCACTATGCGCAAGTTATAATAAATAAAAAACCCTCGAATAGTGTGATTGATTGTGATAAATACATGAAATACATTCATGTATTTATCACAATCCACTATGAAGTTATTATAAATGCAAATAAAATTCATCTCATAACAATAAAATGCTATACAAACAAACTTTACAATGTTTAACCCTTAACCGCCGCATCGGTATTTGATACCAGAACTATAAAATTCCCGGTATCGCTCCGCGGGTCCCGGGTTCGTTAAAAACCGCATTAGTCGCATTTATCGATGTCGTTAACGTGAGCTTAAACTGTTTTAGCTTTGCACTGTGTTTCTCAATGTTGTGAAATTAAAATTGGATGAATAAGTATTTTAATTCAACTATTTATGTTAAGACGGTATTCGGATAAAAAAATTGTATCGTCTATATTTGTGTAACTATAATTAAAATTTATTTATTAATGTAATGATTTAAACACCTGACGAAACACGTACAAAATGTTATTCCTTTTTATTTTCATGTTTAAATCATTGTTTCCAGCCGTTCGTTGATTTTTAAGACTGCTTTCTATATGTACAGAAAGCAGCCTTAGAACACTTTAAATCATACCGTACATGACTCAAATCACAATCATTTTCAAAATTAAGCACAATTTAATACAAAATTTTAACACCCTCATAAACCAGTGAACTCGTAATTTTGAGAACCAGCCGGATATTGTCAGAATTTAACATCGCAACTACATCAGCATCACAATACTGGCAGACATTTGTACGCGGAAGCTAAGAGTTGTAAATTTTTACTACTTTCTGTCGCTCGCAATTACCGCTGCAGGGAAGGGTTGGATTGCAACGGGGAAAAAACGTATGAGTTTCTCTCGCGTACTTGATTATAGTGTTTTTGTAGTTATTTCTATTTACTTTTACGAGGTTGGTAATATTTTAAATGTTTATTTTTTGCTATGCTGTGTTTTAAATAATTGATTTAATTTTGATTCCCACAGAGCCATAAGAATAATAAAAAAAATACAAAATGTATATCTCATCAATCATTTCATTGGCTTTACAAAAATTGTGTTTTAGGAACCACGATAACATTTTTCAAGATATGTACAGAGAGCCACCACATTTTGACATACGGGCGGACAGACAGACAGACGGACATGACAAGGCGAATCTATAAGGGTTTTGTTTTAGCTATTTAGCTACGGAACCTTAAAAACCAGTATCACTATAGTATTGAGTAAAGACACTTACGTAGCCTCATAAGACTACAACACTGCTACGACATAGACACCGTGAGTTTATCCTATTCGATGCTACGCCGTAGACATCTTTTGCGTACACCTACAAACGTCTTTTGACGGCGTATCAAATTAATCATTTATTAACAGATCATAAAATCCAATTTATTTCTAATACATACACATCTTAAACACTTGTGTTAATTTACCAAATACATACAAAATATGTACTTATATGTGTTTGGAAAATTTTCGTAATAATTACTAATAATGTCAGCCTTTCAAATAATCACAGACGACGGTTTATCGTACCATGGTTTTGAACAATGTCTTTTGTTCATGTAAAGAAGTCACAATAAACTTTCGTTCCAACGAGTACGGACAATTTGCGGTTCAGTTCCGGACACGGAAAGTCGGACACGTCCAAACAGTGTCCGCTAACGGTCCTCGAATCATCTGTACCAATTAGACTGATTATTATTTCAAATAGGACGACTATCTTTTGTGGGACATACAATAACAGGAGTCGCCACTTAGGGTTGTGGATCAGCATCTAAATTAACATACTCGTGAAGCATGGCTGAGTGTATGTATAATTGTATATAGATTATTGACCAAGCCCTAGGGCTTCCGGTTACAACACACTCGAGTTAATAAGGTGTCTGTTTAGTCAAGTGTAACATTAGTTTATTAGGTAAATATGTAGGATCTATGTAATTAGACCTATTGTAGGTTAATGACAAGGTACCGTAATTATAATTGTCTTGTTGTAGGATCTCGATTGAATGTATGCAAACATCATTTTAAGAGTAAGGACTGCCCCGTTGGTCTGGTGGTTGTAATCGCGACTGCTGGGCATGAGGACCTGGGTTCGATTCCGGGGTCGGACAAATTGTTATTGGGTTTATCCATCAGGAATTTCTCAGTAGCAGTCACGGAGTCTGGATTTGTGCCCGGTTGATGGCAATAGACTCGCCCGCTATTACATGGGACTTAAACATAACTGGGGAAATATGGGTGTACTATTAGATACACGTCTGCTTAACCCTTCGGGACTACAGGCGTGATGTTATGTTATGTTATAGCAGTGCAAAAAAACGGCCACATTTTCGCAAATCTCGGGACTTGGGGCACCCCGACTTTAGGTTAGGTTACTTTAAACCCTGCAAACAGGAGGAGCCCCGTGCGAAAATGTGGCCGTAAAATAGTACAATTTATCTCTCGTTTAGAATCCTACGAAAATTTATAAATTTTCTAGAAAATTTATAAATTGGCGGTTCTTGTTATTTTTCGGTGACATAATATAAATAAACGTTGTTTCCTACTTGCCGTTGTATGAAATAAAAAATATTTTGCCAGAACGAAGTGACATTAAAGTTATACTTACTGCTATGAGAGGTAGTGGGTGATGGTAGTGGTGGTACAGGTTATGACGTTAGGACATAGAAAACTTCTATTCCGGTAGTACGATCCTATGGGGTATTTATTTATCGTGTGGTTAGTGTCTAAGCTGGTGTCAGAGTTTTTACGCCACCCATGGGCCTCTGACTTGGCTTTACATACCGTCAAGAAATATCTCTCAGGCATGCTGGTTTCCTCGTGATGTTTTCCTTCACCGAAGCAAGTGATAATTATACAATACGCCCATGAATCCAAAAAATCAGAGGGTTTGCCTTTGGTTCGAGCTCGATACCTATGACTTGGCAGTCTGGCACACCACTAGGCTATCACTGCTTCTATAAATAATCCTATGGGATAATTTGCAACCTCGCCATTCTAACAATAAACAAACATTCAAAACCACACTCAAAAGAAACATCTTCAATGTTCTATTCACACGTCAAAATTAAATTGTCCACAAATTATCGTATTTCGAAGACCCGTTCCCACGTTCGACACGTGTGTCCTCACGTTAAGAGGGAAGGGCTTGTCCTCAACAAATATTGTCTTTGAGGACACCCTACACGGTCTTGACTGTTTAAGAGTTGAGTGTTTGGTGACAATGAGTGTTGAGTATAGTTGAGTAATAGTGGGGTATTATTAATTTAATTTATTGTAATAATGTTTAATAATGGTGCTTTGTATTGGATGTTAATAATATGTGGTTGAATGAAGGTACGGTTGGAATATGGAGAATGTTTATGTTCATAAGTTTAATGAAATCGTAATTCTGACATGTCACTTTTATCAGGATTCGCCACTTTTAGATAATACTAGGTTTTGTTCGCGGCTTCGCCTGTGTGGAGTTAGGATAAAAAGTATCCTATAAATTAATCAAGGTTATAAACTGTCTGTTTGCTAAATTTAATTCAAATCAGTTCAGTAGTTTTTGCGTGAAAGAGTAACAAACATCCATCCATCCATCCATCCATCCATCCATCCTCACAAACTTTCGCACTTATAATGTTAGTAACATTTTATTGCAGAATTTGAACATTCCTTCTGTTTTTTCATTTTATTGCAAGCTAGTTTTATTAATAATACCAAAACAATCAAAACGAAAGTAAAAAAGACACTGTCTGAAATCTTAATTCATATAAAACACAATACTTCAAATACCACAACAATATTATCATCATTAAAATCACTCCACATCGGTCGTAAATACCAAATAATCCTCATAACAGCTAACACTACAATACGTACTTCAAAAAATCCCTATTCAAGGTCCACTACACGAGGTCCAGGAGACCCAACAATACGATACCAATAATCGCGCTCCCTATTAATTATAATTGACATATTTCGTAATCTGAAAGCAATTTGTCGAACGTTTCAATGGACACGTGGCATCCGTGTTTGTTTTGATGTCCAAGGGTATGATGGACCGGCCGCGGTCATTAGAGGGTTATGTGCCTCTTGGAATTGAGTATATAATGGGAGATTTTGAACTATTATTGTATGAAGATGCTGTAAAGTCATAAGTATATAATATACATTTTTACAGTTAGCAAAGCTAAAAATTGTTTTTCTCGCCGAATAACGGTTGCAGCTTTGAGGTATGATCTATTTTCATAATAGACATTTCAAAATATTATGTTTTATTTATTTATTTATTGGCCTGTCTACAATTCTAACACTGTTTATCCTAATATTGCAAGCACAGTGTACAATATGATACGGTACACACGACACACACATGCAATGTTCGTAACAAAATAAAGTTTTGACAGTTGCTCAATGTATAAGTACATTTTGATGTTCTTAATTGCACATTGGTATTGATAACATACTGACTTCGAGATTGTCTAGTGTAGTATACAGTTTCAATAGAATATGAGGCCAGCTTATATGATTTTTTTTTTTTACTTTCGACATGTATTTTTTTCAAGTAATTATTAATTTTATCGCCGTTCTTTAAACAAAAGACAAGGTTTTCGCCCGAATTGGGGCCTATTTTACGAATAAAAGCCCCCAATTTTACATTGTTCTACAAAACTTCCAATATTTCTTTGTCTGTGCAAAAGCAACAAATCAGGGAGTAAGCACGTTCCTTGTTTTTATCGCAATAAATAAATTAACAAAAGACTCAGTAGCCACTAATTCCCACGTCCGACATCACTCAACCCTCAAATGCGCTAATTTCAAAACATTAACTTGGCTATTTTGTTAAACACGTAGCCACGCGATCGCCGCGGGCGGTTTAAAACAAAAAAAAAATACAATAAATAGTTTGGGAGTGCGCAATGAATAAAACATTAGGGGCTCTGGTTTAGATTTTTTTAGAGGTCCGTATTTTTTTTGACTCAGATTGCCAATTCTTTTACTATGACCAAAAGTGACGAGAGAACATTAAGAATGATTAAAGAAAATAATGTTAAAGTGTTGGCTATTATTCATCCCAGAAATAATACCGTATTTATGATGGTCAGTCGAAATTTTCAAGATTTTTGGTGAATTATTTATTATTTATTTATACTTCATGTACAGTAGGCGGACTTAATGTCACAAGTCTTCCTCTGCCATTCAAACTTTGGGTAAAATAGGACAACATTCTGGTACAAAAAAAACCTACAATATTCATTTTTCCAAATAAAATTTACTCAAAAAGTAAAAAAAAATCTTAGTGAATTTAGGCAGTTACATTGAACTTTCAGAACAAATACGACTAACCTTTATTATTCTTGTATACAGAACCAAATACTCCTTCTAAACACGACAAATATTTACCTAACATTTTTGTACGACGAAATTCTATTTGTATATTTTGTTTCAAATCATTATACAATCATTCATGGGAGGCTGGGCCATGTGGGATGTAGCCTGAAGCGGATTGAGAGAACGTTTGTAACGTAGTACAATATGTTTAGATTATTTTGGAGTACCAAGGTAGTGTTTTTTATGCTGATATATTGTGGTAATTGAATGTAAGACATAATATATTTATCGTAACTCTGAATAGTGAGCTCGTGGCTAAATAATAACAGTCGCTGGGGTCGATGTTTAGGTTAAGCCGTGTATACCTAGGTTGGTCTGTGAATGGGTGACCGCATTACATACCGAGTTTTCTCCGTGCCCCTGAAACCACATTAAGTCGGTGGTCCCGGCTGTCATCTGTAGATCTTTGACAGTCGTAACAGGTAGTCAGTGGCACAAAAAGTCTGACAACCAGTCTTACCAAAGGGTATCGTATTACCCAGTAGTAACTAGGTTGTAGAGGTCAGATAGGTAGTTGCTCCATGTAAAATACTGGTATTCAGCTGCATCAGGTTAGACTGTAAGCCAACCCCAACATAGTTGGGAAAAGGCTAGGCAGATGATGAACTCGGAATAGTGAGTATAATTATGATAGAAACAGTAAGGCACTACCGAGATCACTGACGGTCTGCCTTCAAATTTATGCCCTAAGCAAGAAGGTTAGGTTGAAAAGTGGTCGACCATCGGGCAATACGGTAATACCTCTGTGTTTGTCGTTGAAGCTGATAAGATTTTAGAAAAACATTAATTTGTACACTATTACAACTAGTTTATGCCTGCGGTTTCACCGGTAATCGTCCCTCGGGATAGTACTACTGGGATAAAAAGTATCCTATATATTAATTCAGATTATAAACTATCTGTGTGCCAACTTACATCCGAAACAGTTCAGAAGTTTTTGCGTGTAAGAGTAAGCAAACACACAAACACCTTCACAAACTATCGTATTTATAAAATAGAGTAAAATGTAAATTCTCTAATAGTGTAATTACCAAAACAAACCAGAAAAAAATTAACACGAGGGTGGTAAAACGTTCTTATTGACATTCGAAACTACAATTACTTGTCCCTAGTTCCCCGAGGCTGTTTGAGTGTTTTGTATGTAATGTTCAGACAATCATACAAATGTATTGAAGCGTTTGTGTTTGATAAGTACTGGGAGTGGATTTGAGGTCGGCATTTGGGGGGTTAAAGTTTATCATGATCATTCTATTCTTTTTGCTTTTTGCTGTTAGCACTTTTAGAGTAAGATTTTGACATGGCAACTTTGATTAACTAATTAGGCTTGACAAACTCATGAATTTTGTACAGTATGTATTTAATCTGTTCCCAAATAATTCCTGTTTTGTTTTCTGGTCATAATAATTAAGCGTCTATTTGTGACCATTTTTTTTTATTGATTTAGATAGGGTCAATTTTAACGCAATTAAAATCTTAAGACGCTCATCAGGTATTCAAGGTGAAATAAATGTTACAATTTTAGTCAAAGCCTGATAACTACAAATCCAGAAAAAAAAACAGTCTTTTTCTAGCTGTCCATTATAAAAAAAAAAAAAACCTTTTACACAAGAACAAAAAAAAAACAACAACAATGAACAACAAACAAACAATCAACAACAAAGCACCAACAATGTCTGTTCTGTCAATTCTGTCACTGAATATTTACAGGATAAACTTTTATAATGTGTGTAAATTTGCATGCCTCATGGTAGAATATGGCTAATGGACACTTATTTCTTTATGACCTTTTCTTTGTATTCATATTCGCAAAAGAATAAATGATTATGATTATAAATTAAAATAACTCATTCGCCAAAAGTTAATACGACGCAAATAAACCCACCAGACCCACACAGAGGTCAAAACTCAAACTCAATGATAATTTTATATTCGATCGCTCATAGATCTCTGGGACACCCCAAGGAAGAACAAAGGGGGCACGCGTTGGGTACCAACGTACCCGACGGACGGGTCACGTGACCGGCACGCGGACACGACGTGATGGGCACCGGAAAATTGATGCACTGAGTTGGATTTTGTGTTGGGTGGAAATGAATGGAGTCGGAGTTGATTTTGTTTAGGAGCCATATCTAAAGCTGTGCAATTTTTGTGAATATTGGCAAGGAGCAAAATAAAAAAATACAAATAAAAAAGCAAATAAATATTCTATTCTTTTCTATTCTATTCTATTGGTAGGTACTTTAAGCTGATGGTAAAAAAGTAAACTAGAGTGACTACTGTGCCGTATGATATTTAAAATAATATTTTAATGTTTTTCATGCAATTATAGTAACTAATAAGTATTAATTCGTCTATCAAAAATGAAAGCTTTGATTTGAATACACGGATGATTTGAGTTAGTAGTCAATTAGCTTAACCATTATTAACCTAAGTTTTCATAGAATATTCTACAAATATTTCACAAAAAATTAATAGATGCAGTGACTTAACCATAAGAAAACGATGCTATTTCAACTTGCAGTAAAAATAAATAATGACCAACACCAAACACCCACTCCACACATTCCCCTGTTCTCAGTCTTCTTCCATTACGTACGTTTGATTCGACGCTGATTTTTGTCAAAGCCATCGTAAAACACTACTGCATCCACGATTGTTTTTATACAATTTACTATAAGCACTCTTTATTCAGTCATTTAGACATGGTGTGTGCCATTATTTAGTTTGATTCGCGACTGACAGTTTTTGTTATTTTTTTTTCATATACATGGTGTTTTGTTGTGATATCTGCTCAGTTTTCTTTGGTGCGTGTCAAAGTTTTGATTGTCTGTCAAATCTTTATTGTGATGCCGCGATTTGGTGTCGTGAGAATGTTTTTTGATGTTTATTTTTGTGGTGTTATGTTGTAGTGTTAAATTGTTGTATGATAACAAATAAATGGGAGGGAAGGGCTCGTAGTTGTCAATAGTATTTTTTTTCTCAACGCAAAATGTGAATAAATAAGTAGTTGCTTACTCAAATACTGACTGAATTACTCATTCAAAATAGAATTTAATTTCCCGGGGTTATGAATTGTGTGTGATTTTGTGATTTCAAATGAACACCTCATTTGAAATCACAAAATAAATACCTACTTGGTAACTTTTTTTTTAATCAAACACAAACATAAACTTCACGCCTTTTTTCCAAGAGGTAGATTTTTTGCCCCCTGTTATCTCAATCCGAGTAATCTTACATTAGCTAGGTACACAGAGGGTCAGCTTCATTAAACATAGAATATTTACTTCTAATTATTTCATTTCTTCCAAATGTAAATTAAATGTCCTAAAAACCCACTCGTAAACGCATCTCAAACAAAAAAATATGAAAAATGTATGACACACGCTCATTGTCTCGTAATTTTCCTCTCAAAACTTTCCACTCAGAATCGCACGCGATCGTAATCGCTCATACGCTAAAATTCATTAAACTCAACACGCTTGGTCTGTTTTAAAGTCACCCCCTGCACGATTCAATAATTACATACGTTTTAACCGATAGCCACCCTCTTTATATTTGAATATGGATTTATTTCAATTGACTTAACTGGAACAAACCTAAAACCCTACGCCACTCAAACGATTTTGAGCCTTGCGTAATTTTTGTAGAGTTTAAATCTGTGTGTGTTTTTTGAGCTAATAAGGGTGGGATTGAGTAGATTTGATTGGGATATTAATACAATTTTTGTTCTTATAAAACGTAACTCTATTTGTAGTATTGTCACCGCCACTTAAAAGGCCACATGTCGCCTCGAGGGCTTCCAATTTTATTGTGTTGCAATTCGAGTATTTATTTTTGCTTTGAACTTGAGATATGCCTGATTTGACAGCATTCAATTAGGAGCGTTGATTTTTTAAATTTTTTGGCCATGGTATCGTATTTAGGTTTTACTAAATACTTATGCACTATGACGCTACTGAAGGGGCCAAACTCGTGGTGGAATATTGTGCGGGTTCAATTTATTTATTAGAAGAATATAACTTCATTTAGTAATACATAAGTGGACTGAATTTCACACGGATACAACAGTATTAGTTTTTTCATAATAAAGGTGAAGAAAAAGAAAAAAAATACAGTGAAACCACCAACCAGCTACTGAAACCAAACTCCTTACAAATTAACTAAAATAACACAATATTTTGACGATAAAAATCTAGTAAAAAATAAACAAATTCACGCTTGACCGCACCTAACGCGAAACAATCCGGATCGTAACTCAGAGCGTATAAAACTTCAATCGGGGTTTAATAGCTTTTAAAATTCCGTAGTGACGGGCAAATGCTCACAGTATTTGTTTAATGGACAACGGGCAAACCGCGAAATGCCCGGACACGGAACAAAACTTAAAATAATTGGTCCGCAATACGCTTTAGCCACCAACACCCGGGATTGTGGGTGGATGAAGCGGTTTTGATACTTTTGTTTTTTTTTTGTAGAAGGATCCTAATTAGGGAACTACTGAGTAAACATCACTTGTCTGTAAACTGTAAACTTTTTGCCTTCGTAAATTAAGATTGAGGCCAATATATACAAACAAAAAATAAGGTGTATGAATTGTTGATGAATTAGATTGGATTAAACACAAAAAAAAAATGTGACAATGACAGAAAACGATGAATAAGTTGTGTTGTTTCTTGTTTTTAAGTTTCTATAATTATTGTCTCCCGTACATACCTAAGTTCGATGGGTTTATAACACCTAAAATCCTATTCGTAAACAAATTAAAATCGCTTTATCAGAAATCAATCAATCATTGCTTGTAAATTATATTATTTATTAATTTTATTATATTATAATATTCCCTTAAATTACATCAGAAGCAACTGCAGTTGCCAGCTGCCAGTTTGCTGATTGACTGTTTTTCTTTAGATTGACATCAATTTTTCAGTAGCGTGTTTAAGAGAGAACCTAACCAAAGTATCAAAACCAATCGATCTTCCAAACGTCCACGAAAGAGTTATACCGTCGCTGAGTATACGCGTAAGTCATTAACTAATACAAATAAATTAGATTTACGGCAAAAAATGGCGGATCAGTGCCGTGGACGGTAAATACTTCCCTCGGGATGGTGGTGCAGTGGTTCTGTACAGGCTGTTGTTTTATAAAATATGCTGTTGATGGAAAGGTGTAATATTGATATAAAATAACTAACATTGGGACAAAACAAAAAATTATAATAGGACAGTTTTGAGTACAAGCATATGAAAGTACTGAGGGGACCTTTTAGGGCAATTTAATTTTACTTAAGTGCGGGACGGTCTTTCCGTCTACGTCCTATTTAGGTTCATCTCATCCCTGGCCGTCTGTTGTTTTTAGTTTAATCAATGGACGTTTTAAGTTTCCATTTTTTTCAGCGGTTTTTGTTCTCTTATTGGCGTAACTTGTAATTTATTTCATGAACAGTTCCCATTACTGATTGATTAATTAAGTAGAATCAAATTGGAATTTGAAAGTGCATTATCTGTTAACTAATTAGTTTCAATCAGCTATTTGTTGCGTATTGGAATTGGTGCTATTATTATTAGTAAAAATTATTATTGAATTTAGTAATATTATTGTTTTCTAGGTGTCAATATTGGTCATCTATTGAGATTCTTTTGTCCAATATTGAACTGTTACAATCTGATTTATTTATTAATGAATTTTATAAAAACAAAAAGCTTTGAAAGCATTATTTACAGTAAACAGTAGCATTCTAATTAAAACCTAGCGAGCTGTCAACTATCTGCTAGAATAACACAGCCTTACCTAATTAAAACGAGCTTAATTCCATACAGACTATACACCAACTCTAAACAATAACACATTTCCACATGTCCGCCATTGTTTTAAAATAATATCCAATTTATTTAATACACGAACAGCTACGAAAATAAATAGGAAAGAGAAGACTGGCGTTTAATTAAACAGTATAAAGTTTTAGAAAACATGGAACTGTCTGTTTAGCTTGCATTTACAAAACGAGTGTGTTTGTAGTTTGGATGTATGTTCGTGAATGCAGTGTAGCGTGTGTGCGGCGGTAATTTAATAAATTTTTTGTTGGAATTTTTGTAGAGAAATGAAGAGCTACGAGAAAACAGGTAAACTAAAGATAGGATGCACTAATTCTGTGAGTGATGGACGATTGGTGATCTGTGGCGAAGAAAGTAAGATGAAAATAAAATCTTCAAAAAAATAAAAGAAACGTAAGTTGTTAACATAAAACTCACAAACATTTATTTAAAAAAGAGAATAGTAATGCTTAGAAAACAAAAATTGTAAGAACATTTTTGGATATGCACAAAAATAGCGATACAAAAATTTTACATAATCATTGTCAGGTAAAATCGCTTATCTTGTCTGTTAGTATTGTCAGCGTGACTGTGTTATTTGCGTTAAATGTAGTAAAAACTATGCGAAGGGCTAGGGAGCCTACTGATCTATAAATGCCTGAAATAAAGTACCTTTATGTGGGAACAATAATTTAAAAAAAATAATGATACCAAAAATTTATGATGAAAAACAAACACCCTGTATTTGCTTAGTTCAGGATGACATAGTCCCAACCTTTTCCGCAATCTAATTACTTTAAGTGCTTTCCAGTATACGATTGTGCTATAAATGAGTTGCAAGCAATCGAGACAAATTAGTCTTTTGAGTGAACCTAATAATCAGAGCATAACATTGTATTCAGTAATCGCACATAATACTGAAACAGAATTAAAGATTCATTTATTGATTTTGTTGAGTCATCTTTGTTGCTCATTGTGTTGGAGCTCGTCGGTCAAATAATAACCGCCGCTCGGGTCGATCTTTAGGTTTAGCCGTGCTTGCCTAGGTTGGTCCATGGATGGGTGACGACGCTTTACATACCGAGTTTCCTCCGTGCCTCGGAAAGCACGTTATGCTGTTGGTCATGGTTGTCATTTGTAGATTTTTGGCAGTCATTACAGGTAGTCAGTGGCCCGAAAGTCTTAAAACCAGTCTTACCAAGGGGTTTCGTATTGCCCGGCACTAATTAGGTTGTGGAGGTCAGATGGGCAGTCGCTCCATCTAAAATACTGGTATTTAGCTGCACCCGGTTTGACTGGAAGCCGACCCCAACACAGTTGGGAAAAGGCCAGGCAAAAGAATGTATGTTGAAATGTATCATGTTTGTTGTGTCCGTTATAATATGTAACATGTATTTTTATTTTTTACAGGAGCAATTAATTTCATCCACCATTACTGAAAGCATTGTGAAGGAAGTATATATCATAAGAAAACCTGCATGTACAAGAACCAAAAAATCCAAGAAGTCTACACCAATCCGCAATAAGTCCGTGTGGTGGATTTTGACGAAGACGAGGTGGCCAAGCAGTGGAAAATTTATAGGCTATGAAAATACCGTTCGTCAGTTAAAGAATCGTCGCATCATTGCTATTCTTTCTTATAATATTCTTCAATGATTTTAATGCCTGGTCTCACATAAGCCATTCACAAAATAAAAAATCCACATCATGATTTATCATTCCCTTAAAAAAGGGAGGATCGCGGATAACTTTACTTGCGCGATGTAGGATTAAGATGTATTTAGAAAGAAAGAAAATACATTTATTTGGCACATGCCACAAGTGCACACAATATAAAAATAACAAATAAAAAACAAAAAAAAAATAAAAAAACTTAAATCTAAACAGAAAAATAAAATTGTGTGACACCGTGTGCCTCACGGCTGCTTTCGATGTTTAGTTCATCATCGGTGTCACAGATGGCGCTGTAGTACTTTTTGTTCTATGTTGCTGTTATATAGTACTCTTTGTAATGCCGCTACAGGTTCTACCATTTATTCCAGATATTTTCATCACAAAATGTTGACCAACAATATTAGCTATACAGGGTGGAATCCCACACCGACGCGAAAATGGTTACCACGTATTCAGTAAATCATTCTAAGAATTTGTTCTTGTGGATGGGCTCCGAATAATGTATATACCCTGTATGTATAATTACAACATTTCAACCTTCACCAAAACAATAATAGCACAGTAATATAATCTACCGGTATTCAGCACATAATTAATTAAATGAAGACTGTGCACTGCATATCGCGTGACACAGCTACTCGTATGCCATTCTGTGATGCACAAATGTTGAAATAATTAGCCTGTATTGCCAACTAATAGTTTGTGGATGAATATGTCGAATTGTTAGGTGTTTTAATTTAATGATATTGGTGGTTGAAATATTTCAGAATGAGAAGTATATAATTTATAGACCAGAAATGTTTATTTATAGAACATAACGCGAGCGATGCCGCGGGAAAAAGCTAATCATCAGTAAATCGATTCAAAGGATGTGGCGAAGTTAAGGACTAACATCATCTCAGTATATCATGACACTTCGCAAGACCAGAGGGCTGGCTCTTTCTTTGGCCAAAGAATTAGCACGCTGAATGGCAATCATTCAGCGTGGCAATGCTGCCAGTCTTCTGGGCACGTTTCCAGATGACAGCGATGCGGAGGAGTGCTTTGACGCCTATAAGTGTCCTATTGTCGTCGTTGTTTATATGTTTATATTTACTTTTAGTCTTATTTTTATCATTACTTTAGTTTTATGTGAATTTAGTTAAATTATTAACATATTATAATCTATCAATATTATTATGTACTTACAGATGCTTTTGCAAGTCGAGAAGTGTACATACCACCATAACCATATTCCGAAAATCCGTCAGAAACTGCATGACGTAACGTAATTGCAGCGACGCCGAATTACAACCACGTGACCCCTTTCATAACTAAAGGACAACCACACAAGGCATATCGATACCTAAGCTGGATCAGACAGGGGGACACACAGACATCTATATCGGTATGTGCCTTCATACGGAACACCATTGAGAATGGTATGGACCAATTAATCGGAGATGCGTGCCCTCAGGCTGATCAGACAAACGTGTCCTCTCGCCTGCTCGCTTGCGAATGACAAATGGAATGACCACCTTGCATATTACTTGTACACAGATATGCTAGTATTGAAGCAGCATTTGTATACTTAAACATTTGCTGAGATTTTTAGAAGGGATTACAAGTTATATAGTTAGTTTACTCTACTTAATTCAATAATTCTACTTATTGATTCCCAAAAGCAAAAAAATAAAAAAAAAGTTGAAAACTAAAACTATAAGAAAGTATTCTAATAAGAAATGGGGTAGATTTGAACAAACAACAAACGCCAGTGAATCCTATTTTGGTGATGAACAAAAGTTTCATGATGTTTTTATTACTGTAAAATTAACAAAATATAAAATCACGCCTGTAATCTCCGAAGCATTAAGCGGAGGTGTACCTAATAGTACACCCACGTTTTGCCAATTTTGTTCAAGTCCCATTTAATAGGGGGCGAGCCTATTGTCAACGACCGGGCTCGAATGCAGTCTGCGTGTCTGCAACTTAAATTTTCCTAATGGGAAAGCACGTTAACACTTTGCCCAAGCCAAGAATCGAACCCAGGACCTACTTACTGCTCGACCAACAAGGTAGCACTGTTGTGTAAATTATTAGTTATGTAATTATTCCTTCTTGAACCATCTTAGGTGCTGTCAAACCGGAATGGACTGCGGATCTGACTCCAAGCAGCCGACTTTGACAGATAATGTACTGAAATCTGTCAAAGACGAAAGAACGGTTGGCGCAGTGGCTAAGCGATTGGCTGCTACGCCGCGTGTCACAGGTTCGATCCCTGCACGGAACAAATATTTGTATGATTTACGGTAGTTCCGGGTCTGGCTGTTCGTGTATGTGACTTTAAATATTTGTAAACGCACCCACGACACAGGAGAAATTCCTAGCGCGCAGAATTTCTTCGAGCAACATTTTAAAAAAAAGTCTGGGGTCCGCAGCTGGTCCGGAGTCCTATACGGCCTTTTTGACCTCATCATTAAGTACACCCAGTTTCTGAAAGGTGATTGTTAAATCTGTTAGCTAAAAAAACGATTTAGCCACCGTCCAGTCCATCATACATACGATTAATAACACAAAAAAATAATAAGCTTTATCCCATCCCTAATAAGTACAGACGAGCACAGATAATATTACCGAGAGACCATCTGTCAAAGTGACAGTTGTCACGTGATCAAAATTAATACAAGGGCCCTGTTAAGTGAATTAGTATACAGAGGTGCAATTATCAAATTAAAAATGTATTTCTGTAAAGAGGATACTGATGAATATTAAATTGTCCCCTGTTTTGTATGATTGTTTCATGTAATTTGTTTAATTGTATGATTTTTATCGTGTTTTTATTGTTTTTATGAGATTAGTTATGAGTTTGTTGATTGTGAGGCGTTTATGTCATGTTAATTTTGTAGCAACTTGTTACTGTTATTAATCAAGTGTTGTAATGTGTATCACTATTTACTAACTATTCAGAATATACATTTTTTTTTTGTCATTTGCACGTAGTGACTAGAAAAAGGGGCTACTTTCACGTATAGTTTGCAAAACTGTTTATAATGCAGTCACGCAAAATCATAAACTGTTTAAGTACAAGTAATTCTCCCTACAGACAGACAGCATCTTGAAAAACTCTCATTGCAATCACAATTCACTTTCATTTATGTGCTTTGGTTTCAATTCTATTGTTAGTGATATAAAAGAGGTAATGTGAGCTGTGGTAGAATTGTTGTAATACAAAAGTTTTTTTTTTTATTTGTGCCTAAATTCTTGACGTGCCTCGATGGTATTGCCTCGTTGGTCTAGTGGTCGCAAGCGCGACTGCTGAGTATGAGGTCCTGGGTTCGATTCCCGGGTCGGGCAAAGCGTTATTGAATTTTCTATCACATCGGACGTCAACATAACTAGTGAAATGTGTGTACTATTAGGTACACCTCTGCCTGACCCTTCGGGTATGAATTACAGGCGTGATGTTATGCGCTTCTGGGATATACGCGCGATGTTATGTTCCGTTACGTTCATAATACTTTACTTTTGCTTTTCCATTGAAACCACAGCCAACAACTCCAAAACTTGCTATAACAATATTAGAAAACCAGAATAGACACTTATACCCACTGTCCCACGTAAAACAAACGCAATTAGCCGGCTAAGGGTGTAAACAGACTGATATTATCGACTCAGTGTTGTCAGAGTAAATACAACGTGATCTTTGTTCGAGTACAACGGGGTTTAGTGAGATAATATTTTTTCAGGATAGAGCCTTAGTTCAGGTTATTGGATGTTGCTATAGATTTTAGTTGATTATTATAGAGAACAGATATACATAGGTCTATCAGTGGCGAAGATTTCATACAACTCGATTCCTACTGGATTTTCTTTGAAAAATGTCACAGACAGAATTCTACAGGGTGTAGAATTCTGTCTGTGACATTTTGGTTGACGGCTATGTGAAGGGTCTGTTACCCTTCACATAGCCGTCAACCAAGCATTCTGTACATCAAACTAAGTAACTTTACGCAAAAATTATTGCTGGGAATCGACTATTTTTTTTGGGGTGAAAAATCACGTTTTACGGTAGGACTCGATGGAAAGCACTCAAAACGTTGAGCTGATGGATGAATTGAATAGTACGGGGGTCGTGGAGGTGTGTAAAGTAAAAATCTTACATTAAAAACATGAATTTAAAAAAAAAACTTGTAAAAAGTTGTAATTTTGACCCCCAATATCTCCGTAACTAGAAGGTTCCCAGGTATGGTCTAGAACAAAAAAAATATCGCAAAGACGGGGAGAACAAGTGCTTTTCGTTTATGTTAAGGGTCTAATTACACCCTTTATAGAAAAATAATATACATTAAAGATGGGTACTCCGGCTTACCTCTTACGAAAATTGACCCTGTGTCACTGATATCTATCTATGTCTGTGTTCATCATCTGCCTAGCCTTTACCCAACTATATTGGGGTCGGCTTCCAGTCTAACCGAATGCAACTGAATACCAGAATTTTACATGGAACGACTGCCTATCTGACCTCCATAATCCAGTTAGTACTGGGTAATGCGATTAAGTAAAACTGGTTGTCAGACTTTCAGGCCACTGACTACTTGTAGCGACGCGGACGGTCAAAGATGTACAAATGACAACCGGGAACAACAGCTTATAGAGGTTTCCGAGGCATGGAGGAAACTCGGTATGTAATGGGTGGTCACCTATCCACGGATCCACCTAAGCACGAGCTCCTTCTTATCTATACTTGTGTTATAATAATAAATCTTTATTTTCAGACCAGATATCCATAACAAATAAATATAAAAATAGAGTGATAAATAGTCACAGTCTTATAAAGGAAAGAAAATAAAAATATACAGGGGAAAACCGACCTTAATACTAATATTAATATGATCTAGGAAAAATGAACATTTTATCAGCCCAGTTTAATTTAATAACAAAACGTTTGTTTAAAGACGTGACAAAAAAAAGTTAAAATTAAACTGGTAAAGGCGCGGTCAAATTAAGAGCTAAGTTAACTAGAATTTTATTAGTGAACTAGTAAGTTATTAATTGCTATTTCGTTCTAACATAAATCATTTATATCAGTTTAGGTCTTCCTAAATCATTAAATAGCCACTAATTTCTAGCCCTCAGAGTGACTGCGGTCCACAATAAAGATTTTCATAATTTTTCTTCCTTAACTTTTTGAACGCCATTATCACTTGATATACTTAACAAGCAAGCGCGTGCCCTGTACGCCAACGACACAAATATGTGACAAAAAATGCGGGGCACTTTATTAACACGAAATAAAAAATTTAATAGTTTTGGAATCCATATTCTTTTTCTAGGTATTTGCGGTGTAATAGTGGCTTGGCGTGGAGGGCACGCGCGTGCCTTTATGCCCTGGTATGCAAAAGGTTTAAGATTTCCTCAGACGAACGTGACACAATTGTAAAACGCAGTCCTATTCACTGATTAAGGTTATTTCGACTGACGTCCCGTAAAAAAATGATAGTATTCAATAACAAATCGTTTTTATTACAACAAAAGGAATGTCCCCACTTACAATCTATTAACCAGACACATATCAGAGTAGCTACTAATAGGACAGATGTTTCGACGTTTCGTGAACGAAAATTAATCCCGTATACAGTTGTGGAAGGAACAGTAATCCCTCTCGAGCAATCACTTGTCACCAGAAACCACTCAGGCGCAATGCGACGAAATCACAATTTGTATGTGGGAGAGTTGAGAGCGCTTTTTGCGCTTTGAAGCAGAGAGAGATGGACCTGCCCATTTATTGCAGCTGTTACTGCTGTTGCTTCTGCGGCTGTTTGTGTATGATGATGAGTTTAATGATTGTAAACGCACCCACGTTACAGGAGAAATTCGAAGTGTGGTTCGACGTTTAAAAAAAAAACTATCGGAGAATATATACCCTGCTACTATATAAGATATTCTAGTACTCCGGAATCGAAGATCGATGTGAGGAATAGTAATGTTATAGGCCCGAAGCAGCTCAACTTTTTGTCGGGCGAAAAAATCATGTTATTGAAAGCGACAAAAGCGCTTCAAATCCCATATGTCCAGTGTTGCAAGCTAATACAAAATAGAACAGCAATAAACGTTTTTTTCGCTCCAAAACATTTTGACAAAAGGTGTCAGATTGACACTTGCACATTAGTGGCAAGTGTTAAAATTGTTGGCGACAAGTGAAATGGGGTGGATTTCATTTTACGGTTTTATAATTTACTATAGAGATGGATTTTGGTTTCAATTCTATTGTTAGTGATATAAAAGAGGTAATGTGAGCTGTGGTAGAATTGTTGTAATACAAAAGTTTTTTTTTTTAATTTGTGCCTAAATTCTTGACGTGCCTCGATGGTATTGCCTCGTTGGTGTAGTGAGCGCAAGCGCGACAGCTGAGCAAGAGGTCCTGGGTTCGATTCCCGAGTCGAGCAAAGTGTTATTGGGGTTTTATCATTAGAAATTTCTCTGAGTCTGATGAGTCTGGATTTGTGCCCGGTTGATGGCAATAGGCTCGGCTCTTATTACATGAGAATTAAACATAACTGGCGAAATGTTGGTGTACTATTAGGTACACCTCTGCCTAACCCTTCGTTCATTACAGACGTGATGTTATTTATTTATTTAAACTTCATGTACAAGAGTGGTACATAGGCGGACTTAATGCCACAAGGTATTCTCTATCAGGCAACCTTTGGGTCAAATAGGACAGCATTGTGACAGAGCACAAAAAAATTAAATAAGAATAATACCATTTTGTTAACATAAATTGATATATATATATAAATAGGCCCGCGCCTACGGTGGCCGGGAGCCACCACGTGACCCCCGACAACTACATGGGCCTTAAACATAACTGGCGTAATGTGGGTGTACTGTTGGTACATCTCTGTCTAATCCTTCGGGAATTGTATGCGTGATGTTTTAACAAAGCAGCTCTTCCAACCAGGACGCAAAGATGCGTGTTTCAACAAAAATGAAAAAAAAAACAAGTAATGTGGCAATAAGGAGAAACTCAGATTTAATAATAATCTAATGAACAATAAAGGCATCGACACTATGAATATGGAGTGTATCATTTAAATGCTTACGACCGGCTTCTTATGAATCAATCCTGCCTTTAGAGCAATTAAATGAAGTATTTGTAGACTGTGCAAGTTAAAAGAATAAGCGTTATTGAATTATTACATACCGAGTTTCCTCATACTTCATTTGAAGATCTTTGACAGTTATTGCAGGTAGTCAGTGGCTCGGTAAGCAGTAATAGCTTAGTTGTCTGAAGTACGAACCCAAGACACGCACCTCTGATTTTTCGGATTCATGTGCGTGTTGTATAATTATCACTTGCTTCGGTGAAGGTACACAACGTGAGGAAACCAGCATGCCTGAGAGACATTTCTCGACGGCTTGTAAGTCCAAGTCCTTGGGAGGCCGAGTGTATCTATTTAATTGATATAGAAACACTGTCTCACAGCCACAAGTAGTCAGGTAGCTGTCACTAATGGCAACTGTCAGGCACCACGAATGGCGGGAAGTTGGAAGGCGAAGCGTACTCTGGATTGGGGGCTTGGTAGTGTGGTGAGCCTGTGATATAGTTAGTAAATTGTGTTATCAACCTATTAGCTCATTTACAAGAGGATACTACAGGAGGCATAAAAATTCTGACACCAGGTTAGGCACTAACCACACGAGAAAGAAGGAAAGAAGAAGTAGCTGCAGACGTCTGACAACCAGTCTTATTAAGAGGTATCGTATTACCCAGTACTAACTAGAAGCCGACCCCAACATATTTGGGAAAAGAAAGACGAAAATATTTATTTGTCGCAGGGACATGACGTGCATACAAAATACAAAATGACAAAAAAAAACAATAAACATACCAATCATAATTAATATTTATAAATACAACAGATCGGAACAAAACAGTTGACAGCTTGCACGTCGTGACTGCGACAAGCAGCTTACCACTCAGCATGATGCTGTGCTATGGGGGGGACCCACAGCACAGCGCTGGTTTTTAGTGGCTAGGCAGATGATTTCTAAATAATCGATAAAGTGTACGTACAAGAACCAAGACATTACCTCCTAAAAAAAACTAAGTACTCAACCAGTTGCACACCGCTAACTTCCGCTAACATACGTCCATCTTAGAAGACGACCGCATCACCAAGTTACTGGAAGCGATCTCGCCACGGTTATGAGTCAACTGGGCGATGTATGCCGTAAAGCTTTAGAAGCATAGATCAGTGAGATTGTACACAGACTGGACATACTGGTAAAGTGTCCAAAGTCGTCAAAGTATCTCTTTTTGTGATACAATTTGTCTACTGAGGAAAAATAATTCTGTTAAAGAACTTGCATTGACCAATCTATTGAAATAGTTCAGTCTGAACTAGGATTTACAATATACCTCAGGATTTTAATTGAAGATGAGACATAATAATATAACATAGTCAAAAAATCAAAATCAAAGCATTTATTTCAAGTAGGCCAGTTACAAGCACTTTTGAATTGTCGAAACAAAGACAACAATAGCTACAGTCCCAGTCACAAGGCATAAAAACTGTAAAAGTACTGTAGTTGCCCATTCCCTAACGTAGATCTCTATGGAGAAGAACGGGGAAGAAACTCCTTGGACACTCTTTTAAATCAGAATACTTTTACAAAAACCTTGGTTACATCATTCATGTTGAGATGGTACATTATGTGAGAACGATGTAGCAAGATGTGTACGTTAAAAGTGTCTATAGTAAAAACAATTCAAAATTAAAATAATCAATTCAAATAAGCCGTGGCAACCAAGAGATGACCAGTCACAACTGACAGCCCCCGTTCACGAACATGACGCATGTATCAGCACCATTCAACTCAACCATTTTTAAGGGAACCAAATGATCCGACACACGCGCCACCATCAGCGAGACATTTGAGTGAGCATGACATACTCCCAACCGCCAGGGCATATTCAATAGTGTATAAGAGCTAGCCAAAAATCGCGACAGGTGCAGGTGCTAACCACCAGCACCATATCTGTATCAACCTTCTTACATTCCGATTGTTCCAAATATCTAGCAAATAATACTTTGTAACCTAGCTATGGGTACTATTTTAACCTACTGATGTCGTTTTAATGTCTGTTATCCTATCATATTCTTTGTATTACATAACATAACATCACGCCTGTAATCCCCGAAGGGTTAGGCAGAGGTGTACCTAATAGTGCACCCACATTTCACCTGTTATGTTTAAGTCGCATGTTACAGGGGGCGCACCTATTGCCTATACTATTTGCATTATTCTCTATTACATGGACTACAAATCATTTTCTTTTTCATCGTGTCTACCTTTGGGTGCCTAATTCTTAAATCTACCTACAATTCTTTTTGAGTGTCTGCATACCCACTCTTTGTCCAACTAAAAGCGAACTTATAATTGAATTTCTGTTAACTGCACTCCACGGACTGCCTCGTCTTGCTCATAACTTGATCGCATACAAATCCTTTGTCCTGCAACATTGTATTAGATTATTTCAATCGTTTTATCCTCCATTACGCGTTATGTTGGCTTGCTTATAAGATTGACGGCTTTCTTGCTAGCAATGTATGGGTATGGAATGGGAATTTCGAATATTGCGGTTTGAGTGTGTCCAATTGCGTCTCTTTAATGGGATGTGAGACACGATGAAGTTAGATTGATTCTGAGTAAATATCTGCTTTAAATGTGTCATTTTTTTTTAACAATCGTTACATTTTTGTGTCGGATTATGTCTGGATTTTTTACATAATTATAAAGACAGTTGTCATATGCCTAGCCTTTTCCCAACTATGTTAGTCGGCTTCCAGTCTAACCGGATGCAGCTGAATACCAGTATTTTACATGCAGCGACTGCCTATCCGACCCCCACAAACTAGTTAGTTCTGGGTAATACGATACCCCTTGGTAAGAGTGGTTGTCAGATAAAGAGAATATCGTCAACAAAAATTTTTCGGTTATACACAAGGTATAATGCATTTTTTGGAGTAATGGCCTGCTATTGGTATACCATGATGCTAATATTCTATGGTACATTCAGAACCTATAAGGTGAAAGTAAGAAAGTACTCATTATTTCACATTCAGAACCGACTTTTAATATTACTAACCAATAAGCTAGCGGGCCCTACTTATCCAACGTACAATCAAAAAGAAAAGCTCTCAACAAAAACAAAACTAACCAAAGCCTTATTGATAAAAAGCAAGAAAATTCCAATCGCGAACTCAAGCAATAAATCACAGAGTTAAAGTATATGAATCATGCGGATTATCTCAATAAAAATAATGGCGTAACGTTTTGAGAATACAAAGAAATAAATAAAGTAAATTTATAAACGTTTCTCTTATCGGTCCCTACGGTCACCGGTCCTTTGTTTTATCCGGGAAACCATTTTTTATGGTTTGGTGAGCATTTGAGAAGACTATATATTCATAGAGAAGACTATATTATTATTGTATTTTTTTGTGGTGGAGATAGAAAAAGGTTTTAGAAAGTTTTGGCAGTGTTTGGGAATTATAATTTGGTGGTATTATGTGGTTGCCTCGTTGCTGAGCTCCTGGTCATGAGGTCCTGGGTTCGACTCCCAGGTCGGGAAAAGTTTTATTGGGGTTTGCCATCAGGAATTTCTCAGCAGCAGCCTCGGAGTCTGGATTTGTGCCCGGTTGATAGCAATAGGTTCGCCCCTATTACATGGGACTTAAAACATAACTGGCGAAAAGTGGGAGGACTGTCCTTTGTCTAACCCTTCCGGAATTACAGGCGTGATGTTAAGTTATGCATGTAGTTGTTATGAACTGTTACACTTTTAAATCGCGCGATAAAAATTACGATCGCACGCTTTTTTTAAAGATCTTTTGAGTGTTCTAATTTCTAGAAGTTACTATTTACTTAAACCCCGTTCAAGAAATGGTAATACTAGTGAAAAACGGAAAGTGTAAGTTGAATAAAAAATTGTAATTAATGCAATTTATAATCTGTAATTAATGAACAACATAAATCTACTTAGCTTTTTCCCGGCTACATTATGGTTGGTTTCCAATGTAACTAGCTGCATTTAACGCAAGTACTAATGAACTTTCGTCTATTTAAACAAGCATTCATAAACCCTTCGTTGACATAATTTTGATTAAGATTAAATCAGTACATAATCTACTCACACCTCAACATTACCACAACGTGTTCATCAACATACTCCCACACATGCACGCCACATTTGTGTGCATGTTGAACACGACCACAAAGCTGACGGCTATGATTTATGTTGAACAGCGATAGCTCAGTTATTGATGGCAACTAAATACTGAGCGAATTTCTGGGAAGTTTGTAGTTAGTGAGTTAATTGATCTCTTTATCAGTTGTCAATTGGTTATATTATAATGTTCAAATCATTGTCTGTTTAGGTACAAATAGTTTAGGAGTAAGATTTCAAAGAAAAATATTTCTGGTAGTACTCAATCAAAATAAAAATATCTTATTTTACATAGCCTTACTTGGGCACTTATAAAACGTCAAGAAAAGGTGCACGGTTCGGGTTGGTCGTTTCCTATGGAGAAGAACTAGCAAGAAGCTTCACGGTTACTCTTTTAAAATTATTTGGTTTTACAATATTATTAGGTACTACTGGTATCTCTTCTCTGTCTTTTCACCAGCAAATCAACGAAAAAGTTTGACGAAAAGTTTTTTTAATCGTTTTTGGTGCTACCATACTAATACGTCTGTAAGTAACACAGATTATAGACTCTTTCAGTATGCGCGTTTATGCGTAAACACTGGTACGTCACGCATGTTTATAAATTTTCAGTCAAATTAGCTGTATGGCCAAAACAAAAAAAAAACAAAAATTCAATTTATGGTTATAATTATGCGATAAATTTAACATTTTTAGAAGTGGCCCATTTATATTAATTATTTAGCGACCCGCCCTTGCTTCGCACGGCGCCACCTATCGGGTCCAAAACTATATCAAATATAGCCTATATTTAAAATTAAGGATCGCATTACAGTGAAAACTACGTTCAAATCCATGCAGTTGCAGTTTATGCGTGATGCGCGTATGTACAAACATACAGACAGATAGACAAACAGACACAAAAATTCTAAAAACTGTTGTTTTGGCTTCTGTTGCTGTAATAAAGAACCCCCATATTATATATATTTTTCAATATTTTCAATGTACAGACATCGGCCTGTTACAATTTTATTTAAATATGTATGCGGTAGCCGGTACCCATACCTTGTGAAAAACTCAGATTACGGTCGATAAACCCCTAAAGTCAAAACAAAAACAAATTATTCTCCCAAGACAGTCAAACGACACACTGGTATTCCACCGTCCACTAAAATCTTCACTATCTACAAAAGAATGCATCTCGACAGCCACTAACAAAAGGTATTTCAATTAGACGCATTAGTCTTGTCACTACACGCTAGAGATGGACACAGCAATTTAATTAAAACGGTAAATAGGTATATTACCGAATTGTGCTGGCGTTCAGATTAGCAAAAGACATGTATTTTTGGAAGACATGCTCTTCCAAATAGACATGTTTATTTTTATGCTTCATTCTTAATGATAAAAATATCTGAATCACTATGTACAGCATTGAGGAAACGAAGAAGAATATCTAGAAATGATTTTGTCATTGATCGGAATGGTAAATTATAATTTGACATACCTAACATAATATAAACGTAACTTAACATCACGCCTGTAATCCCTGAAGGGTTAGGCAGAGGTGAACTTAATACTACACCCACATTTCACCAGTTATGTTAAAGTCTAATAATAGGAGCACAGATTCAGACGCCGAGGCTTCTACTGAGAAATTCCTAATGGAAAAACCCTAATAACAATTTGCCCGACCCGGGAATCGCAGTCAGGACCTCTTACTCTGCAGTCGCACTTGCTACCACTACACCAACGAGGCAGTCATACCTGTTTTACTAATTTACTATTAAAATGATGTACCAGGATTTGGTTTGGTTTGAAATAAGTATGTAGTTCAAAATATAATGAATAGATTTAAAAAATAATACAATATAATTAAATTCTTAAAATTTTCTATCAGTGCTTTTAATCATGTGCATGTGCAGTGACGAATAAGAAAGTTCCATAGCATGTCAGTTCTCGTAATCCCGCAGTGCAGTTGCATGAGTCACACTGACCCATTTCCTTAATTTTAATTTATGTACTGCATTGACCATAGGGAGTAAACAACCAGGTATTTGAAGTGCTGAGTTGTTTACACACAATAGTGTCTGAAATAAAACTGAATTATTCCATTATTTTTATTTTTATTTATTTTTTTATTTATTATTTTTTTATAAAGAAATAATTAAGAGTTTTTTGTAACCTGTACTTAGAGACTATTTTATCCTCTATTGTAACGATCCAATCATTACCACTATTTTGCGATAGATTTAAACGTGAAATTACTAAGTATTTTTACCTAAAACATTATTTTCGACTTGCTGCAAAAAAGTATCATCCTAAACTCAGCCGTACCTACTCTAATATACGAGTGTTTTTCCTCAAAATGATAACCGTAATCATTCATTACCTAGAACCCATAAAATAAAAATACCTTTAAACTAATATACCCTGTTAATAGGAGTAAATTATACGGACACAATCGTACGGTAATACCTAAATAAAAAAAGTTAAACAACACATGCGCGGTAACCGCAGCGCGCCTTCGGTGACTCATCGCAACACTAGCCGTTTAGTGATGCGACACGCTATATTAATTATTCATAGATTTTATACAGTTTTCATTTTCTCGGGAAATGTTTATGCTAGTAATCTTTTTTTTTCTTTCTTTCTTTCTTCAATGTTTTTTTATTGTGAGGTTTTTTTTTTGTTTAAAAATTTACAGTTTGATTTATATTTGTTCCTCTCTTACGTGGCTAAAGCTATGTTTCAATAAGATTAAATCAATTTCTATAAAAATAAGAAAAAATTACAAATATTATTTGCTATATCTTATAATTAAAAACAAGTTTTGTGGTTAAACTAAAAATATAAAAAATAAAATAAAAACTTTAAATGTTCAATCTTTCTAATTTTTACAGTGCTGGCTATTAATTAAGTTAAAATATTTTTATTTAAGAATCCCTGAGGTGAAGGCTTCCTCCATCTTTTGGTAGGTTCACCCAGACGAATAACATACCATTACTAGTCATTAAATTCAACCCTTAATCAAGTCCCTAATAACGCCTTGCATTGCGTAGTACCCTATGTACTTGCATTAAATTATAAATAAGAAAAATGCGAACAACTGCAATTTAAAAACACTTGTTTTATAGAAAAATTACCTTTTCTCAGTCACCTGTATAATTTTGCATCAACTATTTAAATCCTAACTACCATTGTCACTGCATGATTGAATAATTATTGCCAATTATAGAGACAAAGTGATGGCATATTTGAATAAGAAATTGACGTGTTTTCTGTAATTACGTTTTTTTCTTTTAAAAGGGGTAATGGAGTAATTGTCTGGTTATTACTGTTTTTATTGCAAATAGTTTTTTTCTGTAGTTAATGTGACTTCTTAGAACTTAAACAAATATAAAGTTATGTACAAAAATGAATGTTTTTAGATTCGATCTGAATAATAGTCATTTATAGACCGAAGACATTGAGAGAGAGAGAAAGACATGAGCTAAAGATTTGCTAAAATATGAGAAATTGCGAAACTTGCTTTTAAAATAATATTTTTTTTCAATAGTAAACAGAGCTTGATTTAAAACACCTCATATCAACTGTCAAAATCTCCGCCAAACCGATTGTTCAAAACTCACAAGGACAGCCACAACTTTATCAAATGCCCCATCGACCAATAAAATAAATAAATAATTCATACTATCGATGTGTTACGGAGGTGCACATCACTAGCAGTAAAGGGTGACCGGCGGCGTGTCGCCGCGGTAACGAGGGCGTTACTAGTCAGGGTTGGCTCTTGTACTCATCTATTTTATCTTTAACGTATGTTTCTGCTATTTATTTAGATAATGTTAAAAAAACCTTATTTACGTTTAGGTGAAAGCAAACTTGTAACGGTACTTGATCCACTGGGTAGATTACAGCATTTACAGCCCATTCCTTCTCATGCAAGCCTGTCTCCTAGCTTAGCTTAGCTAGACATGGCTTTTTGGCAAATTTCATGATTCTAGGTCAACGGGAAGTACCCTATAGGTTCTAATTCCCTTGTGAAATCTCTAAATATGCGACATAAACGGTCATATCTTTTGACCGCGTTGACTCAGAAGTTTGATTTTTTCACTATTCTAAAGGATAGCTAATTTAAGTATTTGATATTAATTTCAGCTTAATTCCTTTACGCGTTCCTGAGAAAAAGTGTCTTGACAGACGGACAGATAGACGGACAGACAGACGGACAATAAATTAATCCTATAAGGGTTCCGTGTTTGCCGATAAGGTACGGAATTCAAAAAATAGAACAATATCAATGTGATTAAAATAAAAATGAATACACCAGAGCATCATCATCTCCTTGGTTGGCAATTGGTTCTTAAGAAATGAATTCTTATTTATGTAGTTTCCAAATCATCTTTTGGGGACCCAGGAAAGATTGTGATTTATGGAGTTTCTTGCCCGTTCTTCTCCATAGAGATCTACGTTAGGGAATGGGAAACTACAGTACTTTCACAGTTTTTATGCCTTGTGACTGGGACTGTAGCTACTTTTCATTGTTGTCTTTGTTACGACAATTCAAAAGTGCCTGTAACTGGCCTACTTGAAATAAATGCTTTGATTTTGATTGATTGAACACGTTAATTTTAATTTAAGTTAGTCATGAAAACATTAACAAAAAATCACAACCAATGTTTAAACAGATTTTAAACTATCATGGTCACTTACATTAATATTAATACTAGAAACGCCACCAACAAAAACAAACATGAAACAGTAAACATGGTAAATATCCCGTTTCTAGTATTAATAATAATATTTAAACAGACTATACTAATGATACTTCACGTCCGCGACAGCCCTGCAAAGGGGGGAGGGGTGGCAGAAATATGCGACTTACCAGAGGGGAGCTATTGTCCAAGAGAAGGTGATATATCAACGTTGAATATCAATGATGTACATCTATCGTATTCGTGGGCTCTTATTCGGCATAATTCGGTTATTGTAGCCATTTCTTTACTTGATCACGTGATTATGAAGATCAATGGATGTATGTCAAGTTGTGAATGACAGTAAATAGAGTTGTTTGGTGAAATATGTCGGGTCGTTTTGATGTTGTTTGCTTGGGAAGTTTGTAGTAAATCTGAGCCGATTCGACCTTAAGATAATGGGGGTGCAGCGAGGCGTAAAAGAAATTTTGCACAGAAAATATAATAAGGATCAATATCTACTTTGAGGTCACTTCATCATCATCCACAGTCCTACTGACTTCACCCACAGCACTCTATGGTACTATTTTAAATAAGAAAAATTATTGCATACAGATGGATGACGATGATGGACGATGGATGGACTGTGTGATGGATGATATGGGTAGAAAGAAGATGACTGCTGAGATGATGAGTAATAGAGAAGTATGAAGGAAGAACACATGCTGCGCCGACCCCAAATTAATTGGGATAAAGACAGGAGAATGATGACGATGAGAAATTATTGCAAACAGCACAGAAATATTTGTAATTGTCACTGGCCTATTACAATTCACATGAAATCGAGTTTCTAAAAGACTTTCTACTACAATATAACACAAAGTTTTCCGTTACAAACTAAACAAAAACTAAATCAAAATCAGTTATCTTCTGCACCTGTGTTTGATCTTCACATATAAATAATGCGCTTTTTGACAAAAAATACCTTTTTTATTGGATAGGTCAAAGGTGATCAGATATATTTTAATCACAAGATGCCAAAGTTCAAAGTGGGGAAAGCTATTAGAAAGGGGTTGAATATAATTGTTTAAAACCCCTAATTGATGCGGCTTTTGTTAAAGATTTTGAAGACAATGGGAATGTAATTTCTATTTTAACGCGTGTTTTAGAAATAGTTAATGTTATGTGTGGTTAAGTACTAATTGGTAATATTTGAGCAGCCAGGAAGTCGGCTTAAATAAAAAAACAAAAAATAATTTTAATAGAAATTAAACAAACTATTTAGGGCTGGTTCGAGGAAGCACGGTAAAAGAGCTCATGGAAGTAATTGAGAGAGGCATTTGTCCAGCAATGGGACAGTACAGGTTAATAAAAAAAAATTAATGAATTCCACATTAGATGAAAAATATTATGTGTAGGTAGGTGACTGCTGAGCTGCTATGGTTCTTTATTAAATTGAAACTATATGCAACCGTGATAACATTTTTTTTTCAATGGATTTCGATTTTAGAACAAGCATGTTATGATTTATTACATGCATTGAAAATGTTGGAAATAAAATTGACGATGAGATAACAGGGATTCATAAATTACAAAATTTGAAAATAAAAACACGAATACAGCAACACTCCATTTTAGTGATGTAGTAACACATTTATGAATGACTGGAATAAAGAATAGCGTCATCCTAACAAATTCCCATAGCCATAACGAACAAACTATTACACATTATCACAATGAAAACTACATTAATAATTGCACAGCAAACAATGCAAAAATATTTATTGCGATTTTGACTGCAGTCATTTGTTAACAGTACTACGTTCTCTAGTCTTCATAAAGGGACGTCTACAACTGACCCCTTTTCTTTAGAAGGGTTGAAATAAACATGTGTAATCTGCTTTATTTATGGTCAATTATGTCCTGCAAACGGACCTACTGAATTATGTTGGGATATTAGGGTCATTACTATTTTCTATGGACGGTAGTTTTGGATTTAGTTGTCTTGGTTTGCCGTGTTCTAGTGGAGACGATTTGTATCTTTATATTTTTCAGTTTCCTTGTCCGACATCGTGAGTTTTTGGTAAAGAAAGCCGTTATGTTAATAATTGTGTGTGTAAGTTATCTCACACACACAGTGTGTGTGTTTTGTTGTTTTTTCTGTTCACAGTTTTCTAAAATCATGTTTAAATTCATTCATTTGAATGTTTCATTGGCAGACCAATGAAACATTCATCTTTAATTAACCTTTCATTACATTTTATTATAATATCTTACTAGCTGACCCGACAGACATTGCTTTGTCCAAATCGAGTTATACAATTTCCCGGGCAATTTTAGAACTTTTATTTAATTTTTATTTTCATTATGTCTTATTTAAGAAATCATAATCTAAATTAAATGCAAATGATGTCTTGCAACACTGTCACATTATAAATAAATAGATATAACATCACAGCAGACATAAAAACTAACTACTCAACACCTTTCCCAAAGAACACCACATTGCAATAACTCAGTAAAAATTTGTCCCACTAACTCAACAACATTGTCAAAAATAAAGGTGCTACCAAAAAGAGACCATATCGCATTTTATAGGACTAGTCTGAGGTCATAAATTCTATAGTTTATGACCTAGAATTAATGCACCGACCTCATTACTGGGTATTCTTACATTCTGTTCTTCAAAAGGGTGTTCGTATAGGTCAAGAAAGAGTTATGGTGAGAATGGCTTGGGGGAATATGAAGGGGCTTAGTTTTTGTTCAATGGGATTAAGATTTCAGGTACCGATGTTAAAGGGTTTGAGAATTGTATTAATTTTGAGAACAACAATTCTTCTTCGGTTTTGACTATTAACTTTACTATTGCTTATGATCTGAAAAAAGTTGTCATCTTTTACAGATAGCAACAGCTACTACTGCTAAAGTACAAGAAGAATATAATTCAAAGTTTACGTTCAGTTCACCAAAGTTATACGTAGGTCATCTATTAGGACGAACACGAACGTACGCACGTACGTCCATAAATGAGCGACATTGCACATAAAATATTCCGAGCCAACATTTAACACAATAAAGATTTTATCAAAAGCAACACATCAAGTGAACCGGTTTCAGAATATAACAAAACACAACTATCTATTGAAGAGATCACGCTTATTACCTTGTTTAATAAACATTGCAACAGTGTTGATTATTGTCCAAAACCAGTTTTAGCTCCTTACAAAGGATTAGCCCCAAAACAAGTGACAATCGTGCAAAAAATCAAAACTAACAAAGAAAGACAACCAGAAGTACATTTTAATATCCTTGTTATAATAACCCTTGAATCAGTTACAATTTTAATGGACGATAAATATCCTATGGCTATTATGGTACTCGATGAGAAAGTTATTAATTTAGACAAATTTTTAATATGTAACGACTTTGTCGATTGGCTTTATAGGTGTGAGAAGTTTTGCAATATAATTTTTAGTTTCTTGATGAGCGAGTTTGATTGCATTTGGTGCTTGATGGGTCTTCACTTTCGTTAGTATTGTAATTGTAATGAATACAGGTGTAACTTGTATTTTTATCATTGGTAGCAAAGCTATAAAATTATAACTTGTTAATTTTGTATAAGCTATAAATGTCTTGTAGTATTCATAATTTTGTGTTACTCACTACTTGATTATTACAAATATAATGGGTCTGAAAAATTGCTGTTGACTTGTTAAAAGAGGTTTTAATACGTTACATTCCTTTCATAATACTACCGATAATTTTATCCTTGCCAATTTGTATTAAAAATTTGCAACTTAATTTCCTCAAGTTTCCTCAATTTAACTTTAATAAACAAACATAACAATCGCTTTTGTAAATATTTGCAAATTCAATAAGCATTCGCACATAGGAAGCAAAAAAATGGGGTCACCTTTAAACGATGTCGACAAAGAAGATCCGTTATACGCATTTGATATCATATTACACGTCCAACCAAACATTAAACGACATTTTAACACAGAAGAACAATGATCTCACATCATTAACACTGAAATGGTCAAATAATGACCATGAATAAATGATATGCTTAGATAAGGGTCTTACACAAAAGGACCCCTAAGGCGTCCCACAAGGAGAGATATTTGGACCACTATTATTTTAATGATATGTGACGAAACTGTATCACAATATGGCTTTAGATTGATGGGTTATATTGTGATACTGTCTAATGATTGTCATTTGGAGTTGAAAGGAACAGACATTCTGTTTTTTTGAGAAATGAGGTCTCTAGGGGATGTGTTTGTAGGTCATTTATATAGGAAAGGTAATGTTGATAAATTACGTTTAAAAATATGAGGACGTTACAGTGCATTAGAAGATTATAGCGTGTGTTAAGCAACATTATTAAGGAAATTAAAGAAAGTGATAATAAATTCTCACAAAATGTTACAATTTTAATTCACAGCCTCATCCAGGTTTTACCTGCGATGGTAGCAATGTCTTGTGACTAACGGTCTACCAAAACTTCGCTTTCAATTCCTTTTGTCCTACTCGTACCTATTTGGTACTTATCCTATGGTCTTGCTCCTAATTAACATATAGTTGTAAATAAAATTACTCATACAAATTCCAGTCGGTAATTTATTTATAGGAGACCACCAAACTCAACCTGACAATAATGTCAGCTATAGAAACTGAACTGACATGACATGTGTCTTAAATAGATCAAAAGCAAATCATGACAAACAAATCTAAGATGACTCACAATCACGATAATTTTAATCCCTTACTCCATGACCCTTTAGAACGTACATTTTTTATACCCAGGACAAAAGACGAACGCCACCAGTTCACAGGTCATAATGTATTCAAAATATGCATTGTGTGTGGTACCTTTTCAAAGGTATTTAAACAATGATTTTGAAGGATCCTTTTATGACGACAAAAAATATTAGTCCCTTTTCAATGAAGAAGTGATGGACAATAATTTTGGAACGGATCATTAAGCTGATAAGATCGGTGGTGTAATTAAGTTTTTTGGTCAGATTAAGCGCTGTGTTGAGATTATTTTCACATGTGAATTTGATATACATAGTTGTCATTGGTTTTTTCGAGGTAACTCATGCTGGCTTAATAATGAAACAATTAGTCTTAAAATACACTACGACAATATTTGTCAGATCGTTAGTACTTCTGTTTTGTTCATAGCAGAAAGTATTAGTTCAGAACCAGTTTATTGAGCCTCCATTTTTAGTTTTTCCATTGTTTTATAACCTCTTACAAGTTTTCTATTGCTCTTAACATATTTTATACAAAAACCTGTGAAGGTATCTTCTACGAAATATTTCGCAGTTCCCCTCTGCCTCGAGGAAGCACAATTTTCATCCACAATACAGGTTTTTCCCTCAGTATTTTCTTAGCCGTAATTCCGTTGGTCAGCTAACCGTGCCGGACAATGGGAAGCACTATCTGCTGTATATGCGCCACATTCACGTACATTACGACAGTTCTTATGTTGCTATTTGTTTCATCCCCGTATGTACGGTGCAATAAGGTGCCTTGAAAAGAATATTATTTATGGGTAGTGGGCGAATAGGGTTGGGATGCTTCAGTAAGTGACGTAGTAGAATATTTTTATTCATTTAGTTCTTTCAACTTATTCTTCGTGTCGCTGGTCGTATTATATTAAATGCTTGAAAAACCCTTTGACTGCCTCGTTGGTCTAGTGGTCGCAAGTGCGTTTCCTAAGAAAGTGGTCCTGGGTTCGATTCCCGGGTCGGGTAATGTGCTATTGGGTTTTTCCACCAGGAATTTCTCAGTAGCAGCCACGGAGTCTGGATCTGTGCCAGGTTGATGGCAATAATCTCGCCCCCTATTACCTGGGACTTAAACATAACTGGCGAAATGTGGATGTACTATTATTAGGTACACCTCTGCCTAACCCTTCGGGGATCACAGTTAATTTAAACTAAAATAGCCGAAGAAAATAGAAAAATATGCTTGAGAGAGCATGAATGTGTTAAAAATTTAGATGTTTTAATGCAACTTGGTCTTAATACGATTTAAAAAGAATCTATTGCCAAAATTCATACTGTTTTTGCACGACTTCCGTAAAAAGAGTACACTATTTTTATTTTCTTTTTTCTTACTCAGAAACCTAATCTTGCACCGTGTCACATCACTAAAGTCCGAAGGTAATATTAAGCTGGGAGTAAAAATTTCTACGTTCTGTGCACAAGATGTCAACATAAATTGTGTCTTGTAAAAGCTTGCTAATGGCATACGATTGTGTGGTTTCAATATTAAAGAATTCTGCTAAGATTTCGAAGGAAATATTAGGAAACATAAATAAAAATGTCTGTTTGAAATTGTGTCTGAATCGTGTTTTCCATGTTACAGTAGTTTTGTGTAGAGAAGATTTATACAATATTAGTTTTAGTATATGCGAAACCGCGTCGACACGTGTTGATTATTTTTATGTAAAGAATCTATGTACAAAATTTTAAAACTGTATCATGAAAAATCACAAAGTTATAAGCTTATTCTGTTACCTGGTTATCCGCACAAAAGCGTGTTCACCACGCAACGCGCCCGCGCGCGGGCCTCCAGCGTCGTTTTGAGCTCATTGATAAACATAATTTGGCAGTAGGTACCTAAATTATTGCGATAGGTACTTAATGTCGGTCGGTGTCAAACTTTAAACTTTTTTTAAATATTTTTGGGACAAAATATAACATGGTTTAAAAATTATTGGAATCGATTCAGCTACTTATTCTGAACAAACTATATAGTATATTGTGTACGATTATAAGCCGTAAAATATGCCACAATTTATTATAAATAATAAATTATTTATTTCACCAAAAGACATCACAGTGCAAGATCCATAGACTAAGAGCATATAAGGGTTATAACTAGGTCACAATAATGTTAATACTCTGACTCCTAAACTAGGTGTATGTGCCTGTGTCTTAGAAGTCAGTAAAAATTATAACTGTTGGTTAGTCATAACCCATAACATAGTCTGAAGATTGCTAAACGGATGGCTAGTGGAGCCAAAAGGTTTTGGAGTACTTAAAAACGCAGGGTGGGAAGACCTCCTTAAAGTCATACCTACCGATCTGGTGGAGGATTTTAAAATCCTCTGGATTCGAAAAGTACATGTGTTTCGGCTGTTTTATGATGTTAATGATGATGAGGTTTACTAACTTTATTAGCTTATATTTTATTCCAAGCTTGTTCTGTATACCACTTGCACCTTTGAGGAACTGATGAGGTTGATGGAACACTGGTGAAAGCGTTTTCCTTGTCGATAAACACAGTTTACCTGCTCCTGTACGTATTTCTCTGTAGCTTGTTGTTCAATCATCAAATAGACTTCTGAACAAACCTTAAATATTTTGAATCAAAACCGAAGCTAAAAATTTTAATTACACTCTGTGGTCAGATAACAAACTTTAACTGCCACTCATTCACACTTGAACCCATAAAACAGAAGTAATCAGATCACCAGCAGTTCGCAACGTATCTCTGATTAAAACTAGCGGGGCTGCAATAAAATCTGTCCACGTCGCAGTTAATATGTGAAACCACACATTTCGGGACATGCCCACAACAATGTTGGCGTACATTGACGACGAAAAATTAAATTAAACTGACGAAGATGTGTAATGGAGTATTATGTGCGTACTGGAAACGTCTTTGTTAAATGTGAAGCAATATCTTGCAAATTTTTTTGGAGGCTTATTATAACTAGTTATTAAGACTGCCTTGTTAGTCTAGTGGCCTCAAGCGCGGCTGCTGAGCATGAGGTCCTGGGTTCAATTCCAAGGTCAAGCAAAGTGTTATTAGGTTTTTCCGGTTTTTTAGTCTGAATTTGAGTGACGATCTTCGCAGGGTGGCTGGTAGCAACTGGATGAGAGTTGTTGAAAATCGAGTTGAATGGCGTGCGATTGAGGAGGCCTATGTCCAGCATGAGTGGACTACTATAGGCTGATGATGAGTCTGGATTTGTGCCTGGTTGATTGCAATAGGCTCGCCCCTTATTATATGGGGCTTAAACGGAACTGATGAAATAGGGGTGTACTATTAGGTACATCTGTGCATAACTTTTCGGGTATTACAGGACTGGTGTTATGTTATGATATAACTAGTCTATCTCGATTCCAGGGTGGCACTGAAAAGGTCTTTTTAACGGTTTTAATTTAAAAGATATTTCAATGATGGGAAAGAAATGGCGCAAGACGACCTCTACAGCTCTGTCTCTTTCCCACACTGGAATTACGTCATACTAACCCCGCAGACTACTTCAAGCCGTCACTGACCTACGACAACCGTCTGGGTTTTCGCTTTATTGAGTTTAAGAAACCACTTGACGAAAAAAAGCTAAGCGACGCTATAGGTAGTTATAGTACACACGATGAAACCAAAGACATTCTTTATTCACGAGCTATAGACGGGACAGAGGAGCTCGTGGCTAAATAATAACAGCCACTCGGGTCGATATTTAGGTTAAGTCGTGCTTGCCTAGGTTGGTCTTTGGATGGGTAGTCACCCATTACATACCGAGTTTCCGCCGTGCCTCGGAAAGCACGTTAAGCCGTTGGTCCCGGTTGTCATTTGTAGATCTTTGACAGTCGTTAGGTAGTCAGTGGCCCAAAAAGTCTGACAACCAGTCTTACCAAGGGGTATCGTATTACCCAGTACTAACTGGGTTGTGGAGGTAAGATAGGCAATCGCTCCATGTAAAATACTGGTATTCAGCTGCATCTGGTTAGACTGGAAGCCGACCCTAATATAGTTGGGAAAAGGCTAGGCAGATTATGAGCGATATACGGGACAAGACGAAGAAAATTGTAATCCAATTACTACTTGGTAACAAGTCGGTCTGTCTAGTGTAATGCGCACGCTTGTCAGGTAGTATTCGTGTGTCAAAATCGAAAATGTTTGGGATAAAAAAAAAAAATGAAAATATTCCCAAAGTCCGCTCTATGAGTCTTTTAAATCCCTTTGATGAAAACCCAGGATTAAGTTTGCCAGACAAAAGAAGACGACCACAATACAGGCTGATAATAAAAACAAAAATCACTTGGCGGCACTAAAAACTTGGATCTTGTATAGCGCTTCCGATATTTACAAGTCCAATGGCGTATGCAATAAAGTGTAAATGTAGACCGTAAATGAAGGATAACAGGTTCCATGACCTGATGTGGTAGCTGTGACAAAATATTTAATGGTTGAGGTTAAAGTCACCCAAAGGGCAATGGAGAGGGCTATGCTCAGAGTTTCCTTGCGTGATCGAATCAGAAATGAAGACATCCGCAAGAGAACCAAGGTTACCAACGTAGCCCGAAGAATAGCCAAACTTAAGTGGCACTGCGCAGGTCACATTACTCGCGGAACGGATGGCCGATGGGGTCGAAAAGTTCAGTTTTGGAGTAGCGATCGCGAACCGGAAGACGTTGCGTTGGAAAGCCTCCCACTAGATCGATGGCCTGGTGAAGACTGCGGGAATCTGCTGGATGCGAGACGCATGAGGCCAGTCAATGTAGCGACGCTTGAGGGAGGCCTGAGTATGTGAAATGATGATGATGAGAAGTAGAGAATGCGGGTTTCCGGCTAACCGATGGACCGATTTTGACGGGACTTTCACTGGGAGATAGCTGATGTTATAAGGAATAATGTGTGTAGTTTGCATTTATTTTATTTGAGAAAAAGGATATTGTTATGGGTTCCGTACAAAAAAGAAACCTTTGTGTTGTTTTTAACAAAATCTGAGTCTAATAGAAGTAAAATTTTTGTAATAATTTCACGCGGACGAAGATCGCAGGCAACAGCTATAGTTATCACGTTATCACTATAATCAATTCTGCGTCAAACATGCTTAGCCTTATACCGATCAATCAATCGAGCTTCCATCGACGCGGACGTTAAATATCTCTCAATTTGAGACGTTTATACAGAGTGTAAACAGACCCTTCACATAACCGTCAACCAAGCATTCTGTACATCAAACTAAGTAACTTTACGCAAAAATGATTGCTGGCAATTGATTTTTTTTTGGGGTGAAAAATCACGTTTTACGGTAGGACTCGATGGAAAGCACTCAAAGCATTGTGCTGATGAATGGATTGAATAGTACGGGGGTCGTGGAGGTGAGTAAAGTAAAAATCTTACATTAAAAACATGTATTTAAAAAAAACTTGTGAAAAAGTTGGAACTTTGACCCCCAATATCTCTGTAACTATAAGGTTCCCAGGTATGGTTCCCAGGTGGAACAAAAAGATGATCGCAAAGACGGGGAGAACAAGTGCCTTTCGTATGTGTTAAGGGTCTATTTAGACCCTTTATAGCCATATAAATCATCTGCTGTAAAATAAACTTTAGAATAGATCATGTGAGAACTACTATCTTGTACCCCATGCGTAAAATAAATCTGGCCAATGATCTCAGCATTTACGTAGGACCATAAAATCTGTTACTGACCTACGCCAACTAGTTAGTTCTTGCAATACACTCAACTTTTAACAGTTTTAGTAATAAAAGAATGCTATTTGACTTATGTCGTTAATCCATTGTACAGTTAGGTGCAGTGGCGAAAAAGAAGACGACATTGTGACTACAATATTGTTTGGTACTACTATTGGCTTAATTAGCAAGTTACGTGATAAAATAGTGAGTTCTCTCTTCAGAACTCCAGTGACTTTGACCGATTGGACGGCGTTTAATGATGTGGCAGCGTTCTGGCGGCTACTCATCTAACATATTGTGATACATACAATGATGAAGAAGAAGGGATTCTTCAAGAGTATTACTTATCATACCGGCGGCGACGTGATGGGCAGACGACATGGTTGTCATTAGGGAAAAAACCTGGGCGAGGCTGGCACAGGTAGGTACGTGGAGATTGGCACAAGAAAAGAGAGGCCAGCAGTAGGTGAAATCAGGCTGTGAAAGATGATGATGATGACATAACAGCACGCCTGTAATCCCCGAAGGGTTAGGCAGAGGTGTGCCTAATAGCGCAGCCACATTTCGCCAGTTACCTTTTTGGCGCAGCCGTGAGGCATACAGCACATGTATTTTCTCATATTTTAAAATTAAAAAAATTGTTATTTAATTTTTTATTTTGTATCTTTTTTATTATGTGTGCTTGATGATTTGACGTCAAATAAACTTTATTCTTTCTTTCTTTCTAGTTATGTTTAAGTTCCATGTAATAAGGGCAAGCCTATTGCAGCTGGACACAAATCCAGACACCGTGGCTGCTAGTGAGTTCACTCGATCTTGGGCAGAACGCGATGACTTCGTTTCGACAATACTATAGTTAGAGGCTCACATAATATGTTTACAGGACCTGGATTTAATATCCAAAGTAATAAAGGAGAGATGGAAAATATTTTCATTACCCACGAAGGATATGGGAGTATCTGTTAGAATGATAATAATAAGTTGGAACGACAGGGACACGACGGCTAAACACTGTCGTCGGAAGTTTTTAATAACGGTTCAACTGACTATGTTGGAAGAATGGTTTGTGAGATGGATGGTGATTTTAATATTGTGTTTATTCTGTTAATATCATCATAACAACACGCCTGTAAACCCCGTAGGGTCAGGCAAAGGTGTATATCCCCAAATTTCGCCAGTTGTGTTTAAGTCTCATACATAAGAGCCTATTGCCATCAACCGAGCACGAATTCAGCCTCCGTGGCTGTTACTGAGAAATTCCTGATGGAAAGCACTTTGAATCCAACCCAGGACCTTTTTTTTATTTATTTTTTTCAAGACAATGTTTACCAAAATCTTAACTTAACTATGCCCCACGAAACCATTATCACGGCTTGTCTGAGGGAACGGAACAAACAGTATAGAGAAAGTTTAAAAGTGCGGACACAAAATTTTCACTTGTTTTACTTTTTAACAAATGCTTATAAAGGGTGTAAATAGACCCTTAACACAAACGAAAGGCACTTGTCCTCCCCGTCTTTGCGATGATTTTTTTAAACACTGTTTTAAGCTTTCACGGTTAACAACTAAACTTATACTGTCACTTACGGGATATCTTCCGTGATGATTTTTTTGTTCTAGACCATACCTGGGAACCTTCTAGTTACGCAGATATTGGGGGTCAAAGTTCTAAATTTTTCATAAGTTTTTTTTTAAATACATGTTTTTAATGTAAGATTTTTATTTTACACACCTCCACGACCCCCGTACTATTCAATCCATCCGTCAGCACAATGCTGATTAAGTGAAAAGTGATTTATAACCCCAAAAAAAAAGTCGATTCCCAGCAATAATTTTTGCGTAAAGTTATTTAGTGTGATGTACAGAATGCTTGGTTGACGGATATGTGAAGGGTCTGTTTACACCCTGTATACTAATTTACTAATATTTACTAATTTACTTATATTTACTAATTTACTAATATTACTAATGTGCCCAGTACCTTGTGCCCAGTAGTAGCGCTTGCGACCATTCGACCAACGAGGCAGTTTATTATGTTGTAGTCTTCAGACTACAACATGATAAGATTGTGTTAAGGGTCCATTTGGTGCCAGGACATAGCGGTTTCCTCATTTCAATGAGGAAACCGCTATGTCCTGGCACCAAACATTCTGAGACAAGTGACAACCATAATGTTAAAATATCTTAACTGCTGGATGTGTCGATTATTTTCTGGTCTTTTATTAAACTACAAATACCTAAGTTATCTGATTTTTCTTGACTATAAAGACGCAAAAGGACTATAACTACTTTATAGTTCAGCATTTTCTTATGCACAAATCTAAGATTAAATTATGCAGTTATCCGCATTTCAGTTACCGGTAAATATTTATTACTTTGCTTGAAAATAGGTCTAGAATCTTGCCTGTTTGATGAAAGCTGTTGGAAAAATAATTATGCTTAGCTAAAAAGCAGCTAAGCCTGGTTACTTACTACTAATAAGTATAAATGAGAGAGTTTGCGAGGATGGATGTTTGTTACTCTTTCACGCAATAATTCCTGACCGGATTTGGATGAATTTTGGCACACAGATAGTTTATGACGTGGATTAACACATAGGTTACTTTTTACCTCGGTAGTCCAATCCCGTGAACCGCGGACATAAGCTAGTAATAAAGGGTGTAAATAGACCCTTAACACATCCGAAAGGTACTTGTTCTCTACGTCTTTGCGATATTTTTTTTGTTCTAGACCATACCTGGGAACCTTCCAGTTAAGGAGATATTGGGGGTCAAAGTTCCAACTTTTTCACAAGTTTTTTTTTTATATAAATGTTTTTAATGTAAGATTTTTACTTTACACACCTCCACAACCCCCGTACTATTCAATCCATCCATCAGCACAATGCTTTGAGTGCTTCCCATCTAGACCTACCTTAAAACGTGATGTTTCACCCCAAAAAAAGAAGTCGATTCCCAGCAGTAATTTTTGCTTAAAGTTACTTAGTTTGATGTACAGAATGCTCGGTTGACGGCTATGTGAAGGGTCTGTTTACACCCTGTATAAACTTATTTAAAATCCCCCAGACACCTGCAATTTCGCTATAATTCATACAAATCAAACAGCGCCGATGTATCATCAAGCTAATATCAGAATAGCGTGGCGGACAGTTGACGTCGGGTTAACGCCGACACGCCTACTTTAACCATGTAAAAGACTCATCAGTGACGGCAATTGTTTGATCAAATTGTTGGGTGGTTGGAGCCAATGTTGGATTTTCAGGGAGTTTTATATTATGGGATCGTCCTACCATATCCTATACAGGGTGTAAACAGACCCTTCACATAGCCGTCAACCAAGCATTCTGTACATCAAACTAAGTAACTTTACGCAAAAATTATTGCTGGCAAACAACTTTTTTTTTGGGGTGAAAAATCACGTTTCACGGTATGACTCGATGGACAGCACTCAAATCATCGTGCTGATGGATGGATCGAATAGTACGGGGGTCGTGGAGGTGTGTAAAGTAAAAATCTTACATTAAAAACATGTATTTAACAAAAAACTTGTGAAAAAGTTGGAACTTTGACTCCCTATATCTCCGTAACTAGAAGGTTCCCAGGTATGGTCTAGACTAAAAAAATCATCACGGAAGATATCCCGTAAGTGACAGTATAAGTTTAGTTGTTAACCGTGAAAGCTTAAAACAGTGTTTAAAAAAATCATCGCAAAGACGGGGAGAACAAGTGCCTTTCGTTTGTGTTAAGGGTCTATCTACACCCTTTATGTTAATCCAGGTTATAAACTATCTATGTGCCACATTTCGTCCGAATCCGTTCAGTATTTTTTGCGTGATAGAGTAAAAAAACATCCACTCATCCTCACAAACTTTCGCATTTATTAATGGTCTCGCCTCTTAAACATAACTGGCGAAATGTGGGTGTACTATAAGGTAAACAAACTCAAACTCAAAGCATTTATTTCAATGAGACCATCACAGGCACTTTTAAATGTCAAAAAAAAACAAAAAAGAAGCGAAGCTACAGTCACAGTCACAAGGCATATTAACTTGAGAAAGTACTGTAGTTGCACATTCCAAAGCGTAGATCTCTATGGAGCAGAATGGGCAAGAAACTCCATGGACATTCATGGACACCTCTGCCTAACCCTTCGGAGATTACAGGCGTGCTGTTATGTTATTGAACCTTATCCGATATTACATTTATGGCAGAGCAACAAAACGTTTCAATTAAAAAGTTAATCAGCAACCAAAACATTAATAAAACACAAGAAAACATAGGAACTTCCTTTAAATTGATTTTATTTTTCTTATTTTCGCTATCGAACAGTTCCCCACATCCGACTTTTTATTGGCTCCATCAACCAACATAGGCCATCACATCGCACAAAGTGGCATAGGAAATGCGTGCACTAAGCGTTTTTATCACGTTCTGATTGCGTGCCATCAGGTAAATGGGTTCCGTATAAGTTTTCATATTTTCCGGTCATTATATCGAAGCTTTCAATCGGGAACTTTTTATTGCATGTGAGGTGCAATCAGTGTGTGAGTATTAAATGGTGCGTAATGGAAAATCGATCTAATAGAGTCCATCACTGCTGAGTCCAAGTCTTGTCTCTTGGGTTCGATTCCCAGGTTGGGCAGTGTTATTTTGTCTTAGTGATTTTGCAAACCACAATCAAAGTCCGTTTTGTGGTGTTGTGGTTTGTTGCATAATATATTATTTATTATTTTAATGTAACAAGCAAATATTGACTTTTTATTTTGGTTTTTACTCACCATCTGCCTAGTCTTTTCCCAACCATGTTGGGGTCGGCTTTCAGTCTAACGTGATCCAGCTGTTTACCAGTATTTTACATGGAGTGATTGCCTATCTGACCTCCACAACTCAGTACTGGGAAATACGATACCCCTTGGTAAGACTGGTAGTCAGACTTTCGAGCCTCTGACTACCTGTAACGACTGTCAAAGATCGACAAATGACACGGGACCAACAGTTACACGTGCTTTCCGAGGTACGGTAGAAACCTAGTACGTTATGATGGTCACCCATCCACAGACCGACCTAGGCAAGCACAGCTTAACCTTGAAGACCAACCTGTGCGGCTGTTATTATTTAGCAACGAGCTTCCTTATCTTAGGATAAGGAAGCTCGATGCTCGTTGTTTTGGTTTGTACTAAATTACTTAAATTTTGTGCCAGTTCTGGGCACGCTTCCAGATGACAGCGATGCGGAGGAATACTTTGACTACATCATATATTTTTAATAATACATAAAAAATTTAATTATATATATATCTCACTTTTACTATGTTTGTGTTATCAGGCGTATGGCACTCGAGGGCTGCAGCTGTGAATCAGCGTCAGGTGGTATACCTGCCATGTGTTGCCATCTGGCATTATGCTGAACTGAGGCCTCTTGACCTGGTGAAGGTTGCAGGGATCCGCTGGATGCGAGTCGCACGGGACCGGTCAATGTGGCAACACTTGGGGGAGGCCTATGTCCGGCAGTGGACATCTTTCGGCTGAAATGATGATGATGATGATGATGGTGAGGCTTCATTGGCATTAAAGATTTTTTAAATTTCTTTTAAGTGGTTTTCTTTTATGCCAACAAACCCCTTCGTCCTCGTCGTGCCACCAACTTGTTCCACCAGTAGCTTCAGAAGGAATTGTCATTCACACACTTCAGAAGCTTGTCCGCTGCTGTCTACCTATCGGCGAAGTTCAAAGCCCTTTAAACTGGATCCGGGTTTGATTAATTTGGACTGAATTGAGTTTCGGGACGGACAATGAACTTCAATCCCCGGGTCGAGCAATGTTAGAGTTTTCCATCAGGATTTGCTCAGTAGCAGTCAGTACCTATCGGCGAAGTTCAAAGCCCTTTAAACTTTACGTACCGTGTGCCTACATAGAATGTGCGGTACGGTTCAGTTGCCTCTATAAGTCCTTTGCCTGATCAGGATATTGAACCCAAGACCTTATTCTCAGCAGCGTTCGATGACATCAGAATTCCTGGTAGTAATACAAAATAGAAGGAAAAGTGTGTTTAAGACAACAATTATTTATAGAGTGATATCTAAAGGAAAATTAAATCAAGATACTTGATTGATTATTTATTTATTGTTATTATTATTTTATTTTGTTACGTTTTCTTTTTTAATTTTATTTTTTTGTTTTTTTTTTGGCGGTTATTTTAATATTGTGTTTATTATGTTAACATTACTATAGGTTTAGGCATATTAATACACCCACATTTCGCCAGTTGTGTTTAAGTGTCATAAATAAGAGCCTATTGCCATCAACCGGGCACGGGCAGATTCCGTGGCTGCTACTGAGAAATTCCTGATGGAAAGCACTTTGAATCGAACCCAGAACCTGGTGCCCAGTAGTCGCGCTTGGAACCACTCGACCAACGAGGCATTATGTCCTGGCACCAAACATTGTAAGACATGTGACAACCATAATGTTAAAATACCTAAACTGCTCGATGTGTCGATTATTTTCTGGTCTTTTATTAAACTACAAATACCTAAGTTATCTGATTTTTCTTGACTGTAAAGACGCAAAAGGACTATAACTACTTTATAGTTCAGCATTTTCTTATGCACAAGCCTAAAAAGCTAGATTAAATGTATGCAGTTATCCGCTCTTAACGCCATTTCAGTAACCGGTAAGTATTTAATACTTTGCTTGAAAATAGATCTAGAATCTTGCCTGTTTGATGAAAGCTGTTGGAAAAATAATTATGCTTCGATGCAATATCCTGATCAGGCAAAGGACTTATAGAGGCAACTGAACCATACCGCACATTCTATGTAGGCACATGGTACGTAAAGTTTAAAGGGCTTTGAACTTCGCCGATAGGTAGACAGCAGCGGACAAGCTGGATCCGGGTTTGATTAATTTGTACTGAATTGAGTTTCGGGACGGACAATGAACTTCGATCCCCGGGTCGAGCAGTGTTAAAGTTTTCCATCAGGATTTGTTCAGTAACAGTCAGTACCTATCGGCGAAGTTCAAAGCCCTTTAAACTGGATCCGGGTTTGATTAATTTGTACTGAATTGAGTTTCGGGACGGACAATGAACTTCGATCCCCGGGTCGAGCAGTGTTAAAGTTTTCCATCAGGATTTGTTCAGTAACAGTCAGTACCTATCGGCGAAGTTCAAAGCCCTTTAAACTGGATCCGGGTTTGATTAATTTGTACTGAATTGAGTTTCGGGACGGACAATGAACTTCGATCCCCGGGTCGAGCAGTGTTAAAGTTTTCCATCAGGATTTGTTCAGTAACAGTCAGTACCTATCGGCGAAGTTCAAAGCCCTTTAAACTGGATCCGGGTTTGATTAATTTGTACTGAATTGAGTTTCGGGACGGACAATGAACTTCGATCCCCGGGTCGAGCAGTGTTAGAGTTTTCCGTCAGGATTTGTTCAGTAGCAGCCATGTAGTCTGGATCTGTGCCGGGTTGATGGCAATAGATCGCCCCCTATTACATGGGACTTTAATATTACTGGCGAAATGTGGGTGTACTATTAGGTACACCACTGCCTAACCCTACGGAGATTACAGGCGTGGTGTTATGTACTTATTTGCTTAGAGTATAGGCAAATAAACTCTACCTACTCCGATCTCCGATCAGATCATAACCCACTAGTAACCTTTTAACCACTAGAGCATAAAAGCACGCGCGTAGGGCACGCGCCAAGCCACAATTTCACTTACCATTTTGTCACATATTTGTGTCGTTTGGCGTTCAAGTCACGCGCTTGCTTTCTCACTGGTGGACATTTATTTAATGTAGCCTATGTTACTCAGGGATACAGTAGCGAAGGGTCAATTTTTGTAAGACGTAAGCCGAAGTACATATCTTTAATGTGATTGTATTATTTGTCTACAGAATACTGACTGTGCCATTTTTCAAAGAGAAGCCGGTAGGAATCGAGTTGTATGGAACCTTCGCCACTGCAGGGATATTGTAGCATTCTAATGGGGAATTAAATTGGTTTAGTAGTTTTTGAGTTTATTCGTTACAAACATACAAATCTTTTCTCGATATAATATTAGTGTAGACTATGGCGGTCAAAAGGTTAAAGCCTCAAGTTACAAACATTTATCGCTAAAACATAAATAAATTCCAAAATAAACTTCATTTATCGCGTCCAGTAATAGTGTCGTCACAGACAGGACTATTTTAGCAAATAAACCTGATATTGTGGTGAGAAATCACTGTCCCTAATGACGAGAATCTCGTGAAAGCGGAGAATGATAAAAAAATGAAGTATCTTGATTTAGTACACGAGGTTGTCGACATGTGGGACGTGGACTCTGCAATCATTGTACCGATAGTTGTCACGGTTAATGGACTAATAGCAGAGAGCCTCGACCAACACCTTAGGAGGCTCTCATTGCGCGGCTGGGTCAAGGGCTTGATTCAGAAAGCAGTACTCCTGGACACGGCACGTATAGTGAGGCGGTGACTCTCTCTAGAGCCCTGACCACCGGCAGCCTGGACCTTGTTCCTGATGCCGATGGGCTATCTATTTTTTTATATTTTTAAATGTTTTGTTAACTCTTGTTTTTGAAAATATTTAAAAATGTAATGTAATAAGAGAAAGAATGAATAAAGGTAAATAATTAAGTTTATTTGGAACAACTTAAGTTATACAGGTTGGTCGCGGGACTCATAGAATTACCGTGACCCTGGAACATAAAGGGCTATTGAAGGACACCGTGGATTTTAGTCAGTACAAGTCTGACAGTCCTTCCCGCTCTGCCCTGGGTGGGAGGACTCATTTGATGACTTTACCACGTTAAAAAAAAAAAAAAAGTATAACTTTTTTTTTTTTTCCATGTTACCCATGAAAAACGAAGATAGCTACAAAAGTAAAATACTGTGGCGCAGCAATTATTCAAACAAAGGGTAATAAAGGTATTCTTACGTTAACTTGTTATTTTATTTGAAACAGTCAACTCTGTTCGGCCTATTTTATGTCAGGAACTGCAACTTATAAAGCGGCTATGCTTCAGAATCTCAAGGAAAGACGTGGAGGCGACTTTTCGTAATTTTTTTTTGTCCAGGAACATTAATCACAGAAGATTTGAATGGGACTTTTAGACACTTTGTAGCTCAATAGCAAGCTTGAATCTAAAGGGATCATGGTTGAATAGTTAGCAGTTATATTTTTAAGTAGATATTTCAAATGGACAGTCCTAATGATTAAAACAAAACGTGCTTAATTATGAACGCATCGCCTTAGCATGCTCACTGTGTCAAACTTCAATGCGTTTCGGTTTCAGCATTAAAAGACAGGCTGTCAAAAACTCAAAGTGCCTTATTAGTACATATCCATACCTACATACATAAACATACACTACCACACAGTTGCGAAGGTTCCATACAACCCGATTCCTACCGGCTTCCCATTGAAAAATGGCACAGTCAGTGTTCTATAGCCAATAATATTCTATACAGCAAAGATATGTACTCCGGCTTACCTCTTACAAAAACTGACCCTTCGCCACTGCTACCACATTAATTCACTCCCACACGAAACATCGACATACTGCAAAAGAAAAAAAAAAGTTCGAACACAACTCCACCGCACACTGTTCGGTCCACTTCAGCGATGATTCACCAGTTGACTCACGGTACGTACTTACTGCTAGCTGAGGAAGAGTTCACCTGATGAAATCATGGGCCATTGACCCCTGCCCATAGGTACAGCGTGTCAACGCTCTGCTGACTATCGCATGTTCCTAGTCAGTTCAAGTTATTGTTATAATTAAGGAAATACAATACATTCCGAAAGATGACTCATTTTTATATCATTGCGCGTTATGCTTTATTTAATTTGTTGACTTCGGATGGCCTTGTTGGTAGTCGATGCATCTGCCGAGTGAAGTCACCCTGTTTCGATTAAATCTACTACTAGTCGAATGCAATTAGACTGTAAGGTGTAACGGAAGTGTAAAGTGATCGGTTTTTCATGGGGCTTTTTTATTGAGTTCCTAGAGTAGGAGAAGAAAGTTAAAAAAAATATTTCGCCGCTCGCGACGTTTTTTTTTTTTTAAAATTTGCTTTTGAATCTTTTTTTTTGTCGTTTGTGAATAATTTTAAATTCGTCGAATTTATACAACATTATTTTTAGTATATGCGAAACCTGAATATAGAATAAGTATTCGAATCCAATAATTTTTAATCTATGTTATATTTTTTCCCAAAAATATTTAAAAAAACGTTTCAAGTTGGACACCGGTACCTATCGCAATAATTTAGGTACCTACTGCCAAATTATTATTATCAATGAATTCAAGACGACGCTGGAGGCTCGCACTGCGTGGTGACCACGATTTTGTGCGGACAACTAGGTAACAGAACAAGCTTATAACTTTGTGATTTTTCATGTTTTTCATGTTCACATAAAAATACTAGACACGTGTTTCAGGTTTCGCATATTCTAAAACTAATGTTGTATTGTGACGTAACGTAATAGTGGGACCTATGCGTGTTCAAAGACGACCGCAGCACGCCGCTCACGTCTCTTCTCGTGTACGCTTTGCGCTGCCAGCTTGGCCGCCGAGTGCGGAGGCTGGTCTAAACAAATATGAGACATCTCCTCTCCTGTCTGCTCAACCGTTTCCACTAAACTTAAGCGGAGACGAGAAGTGTAAGTAACTTGCTCTTTTCTCTTCTCGTGTTCGCTTTGTTGGAGTCAGAGCTACAGTTCCTGTTAATCTGAGTGAGCAAAGGTGAGCTAGGAAAGACTTACTTTTTTGAGAAAAGTCGGCTGCGCGCAAAGTAACTCACACAAAAATCCATACCTACTTGTATGAGGGACCCCGTGCCCTACGCGGCAACGACCACGTCATGTCGTATGACCAGCCGTTATCTAGAACAAAACTGGTCGGAGACCCGGTTGTGCGACCAAACTTACATCCTGCACGCGTAACATGACCAACGTAGAAACGGGTTTTGTCGTCGGAAGAATCGACAAAATGACAGATGAACGAAACAAAACTGTCATTTTGTCGATTCTTCCGACGACATAACCCGTTTCTACGGTGGTCATGCTACGTGTGCTGATGGAAGCTTCGGCCAAAAGTCGTGGTCGTGCCTTTGTAGTGCGCCGAGGTCCCTAAGTATAAAACGAGATGAAGGACATGGTGGTAATTCAAGTATATTTCATAACAGCATCCATTGTGAAGAAAAACATAAAATAATTGAAACTAATATAATGTTTATATGATTTTATATATTTTAGATATTATGTTGTTCGATTGTTTCACACCCGTTTCAAAATAGAAAAAGTGTATAATGGTCCAACAACAAATTACCATTAGAAATCTTCTTACGCCGTTTTTCTGAAAAGAGAGTAATTAATATTACTATTTCATAAAAAAAATAGGTCTAAAATTGAGTTTTCTTGTCTCTAAAATATAGTTGCAAAAGCCTCATCCTTAAAAAAACATTATTTTATCAATAATATAATCTTGCAGGACAAAAGAGTGCAACATTCTTTTTCGTTTTCCTTTTCCACCTGGTACTCAGCTAGGTAGTTAATAGTAATTATCATTTAATGCCTAGCCTTTCTCCCGATTATGTTGGGGTTGGCTTCAAGTCTGACCTCCACAACCCAGTTAGTACTGGGTAATACGATACCCCTTTCTAAGACTGGCTGTCAGACTTTTGGACCACTGACTACCTGTAACGACTGTCAAAGATGTACAAATGACAGCCGAGACAAACAACTTAACGTGCTTTCCGAGGCACGAAGGAATGTTTCGATATTTGTGAGTTTGAATAGCTGAACATACAAAAATGAAAGACACAAAATGATGATAGTTTTAAAAACACTTTAACATGTTTGGTTGTAAAACTAGATGACGTAGGGCAAAGTAAACTATGATTGTTGAAATAGTAAACATAAATACTTATTAGTAAAGTCCTATTAAGTATCTATGGTGCCAGTGTGTATTTTATTTATGATTTTGTGTAGTGCTTTGTCATTGTTATACTTTACCGTTCAATAAACGTTGTTAAATTCTTCAATCTCGAGGTATTAATTTCTACAATGATCAATATTTAGTAATTAAGGTCATCAAGCAAAAAAATATTCGAACATCGAATACTTTTTGGCGGGTGCATGTATTATTTTATGGATACGAGCCAACCACAGACAACCGCTAGATCATAACAAAGAAACACATAATAAAAACCTAACCACGTTTGTGATATAAAAAGCAACTTATTTTTCCATGCCTGTAATAAAAGCTGTTCTATTTTTCTATCCACAATCGGAGTTTTCTTTTTAATAAAAAGGTTGCATATCATACTGGCTCTGATCCGCAGTACAATACGCTGCACGATCAATTGAAACTGCGTCGCCTCCGGCTATATTGTCTTCCAATCTATTCAAACCTGATGAAAATGGCAGTGGTCGTCAACATTTTTTTATTTCTTTGTTGTTTGACAAACAAACTGGAACTCATGGGGAGAGAGGCCTTTGCCCAGCAGTGGGTTGACGCAGGCTAACATTATCAGTATCAGTTTGATAAACAAATGACTAGAAAGGAGGTGACTGACATGACGAGTTAAACAAAAGTACGGATGAACACATGCTGCAATAACACTAAATTAATTAGGATAGAGGCAGGAGTATCATGATGATGTTTAACAAAGAAGGTTGAAGAAACAATAATGGTAGATGATGGACAATGATGGTAAAAAGAAAAGAGGAATAAAGAAGCAAAAAAAAAGCAAAAAAAAAAGAAAAAAAAAGGAAAAAAAAATCCGAAAGAAAGAAAAAAAAAGAGAAAACGAAAGAAAAAAAATAAAGAGTGAACGATGATAATCAAACGTTGGTAGTGTAGTTATTATACCGAGACAATAAACAAAACTTACACGCTGTATTCATTGAACGTTTGCTTATTCACTTGTTATCGTTATATTGTCAGTTTTAAGAGAAAAGTAGAAAGAATTAGGAAATAGTTTTAACATTACTTTTATCCACAGTAGATTAGTAGGTATACATATTAGTTGTATTGACTTAAACTATTTTGATGTGAGAAACAACTATCTTTTGGTTAAGAATCAACTTGTAATATATATCCTAAAGCCGATGTGTCATACAACAACATTTTGGTGAAAGCATAACTATAACTTCTAACCCCTTTCATGCTTTTTTTATTTTTCATAAGTTTTCTGACGAAACAAAAGCTGTGACGATCTCAAATTGAAAAGGTAACACAAAAACTTTGGTAACCATTGTCCTAAACCAAACGCAATCCAAAATGTAATTGACATGCGTGTACCTAAAAAAAAGCCATAGAAACGCCCATGCGGACGGTCTCAAAGCTACAACGGGCATGACTCACAAACGATCGGTACGTAACAAATAAAAATGTTTAAAACGGAAAAACAAAGTGATGATTTGTTCAAAAACAAACGTATTGCCGCAGCTACTCAACTCGAAATTGAACCTTATGAAGAAGACAAAGAGTTTTATGAAGTTAATGCTGTTGATACTGTTAACGTTGTTGAAAATCTCTGTGGGTGGTGAATAGGCGGCAGGTTTGCAAACAACGAAAGGAAAGAAGGCGGTGCCGAATTCAATACAAATATGGAAGCGACCCAAGCTTGAATAGAAGACGCGACAGTAAGTGACCTTTAAATGGAAACAAAGAGGCAAATGGCGAAGGGAAATGTCCCGCTGTGCAGAAAGAAAGGTATAACGTCTTTACCGTTGACCGTTTCGCTGTTTTGATGGGATTTTCTGCAGGGTTGCCTAAAGATACTCTGGCTATTCTCACTATTTGATATTGTTATTTTTATACTAAAGTAGCTGTTGCCCGCGACCTTCGTTCGCGTAAAATTGTTATAAAAAATATTACTTCCCTTTTAAATCGAATTTTGTTACCAATTTCAAGGATTTTAATTTTTTTGCACGGAACCCTAATTCTTATTCTAAAATAAAAGTAGACTTAGTTACTCCTAATGACATCAGCTAACTGCTAGTGAAATTTCCGTCAAAATTGGTCCAGCCGTTTCAGAGATTAGCCGTTTGAATCGGATTTTGTTAACAATTTCAACGGTTTTTATTTTGCACGGAACCCTAATTAGTTTTCTAAAACAATATTAGTATATTAGACCCTATAAAATCAGCTATCTGCCGGTAAAACTCCCGTCTAAATCGGTCCAGCCGTTTCGGAGATTAGCCGGAACAAACACACAGACAGACAAAAATTGAAAATAATGTGTTTTTGTTATAAGTCCTACCGTATATACTTTCATAGGCATTCAGTAAAAAACTGTTATTTGGATATTACAAACAGACACTTCAATTTTATTTATTTGTATAGATATAGATGTATAGATGGGTTAGCGTTTGACCGCAACTTGCCTATGTGAAGCGATGACGCGGCCTAGGGTGAAGCACGCTTGCCTAGAATAAACCGATTTACTGCTAACTAAGAATATTGTCTTAAAAATCGAACGACTTTTTTTGGAATTCATTCAATTAAAGTTTTAAAGCTGACTTCATAGATTCCGTTTTTATATTTGTTCTGTGATTAGAGCAGTTATTAAAATAATTTTTAAAATGTTAGGTTACTCAGGCGAGTATCAAATATATTTTGCTGAAATGTTTTGGCAAAATGTAACATGTATTTTAAGACTAAATTAAATTAATGTTTAAGAGTATCTTCACCTACTTTTATAGTTTTGTTTTCACACAAAATATGTTGAACGTATTTTAGTCTTTTTTAGTATTACTAATATAGCTTTAAGGTTCTATTTAATAACACAATTTGTATTTTATTATACATAATATGTTAGTCTGTAAGGTAATCTATGGGCCGAAGTAGCCTGAAATTAAACGTATGTTGTTGTTATATTTATGGCCAAAGACAAGGAAACGGTAGGAGTATTCCTACATTATTATACAAAATGGAATAAAACACATTATTATTAAGCCAGGACATAACATCACGGTAGTATCAGTGATAAGTATTTATAACAAGCAGTAAATATTCAACCTACAAGCCATATAACAAAAAACGTAATAATTAGCCCACTAAAATAAATTTTACAACCCCAAATCACCCAGTAACAACCCTAATTTTTACAACCCCCAATATTTATAGCAGCTTATGTCCAGTGTCTACTAACTTCTTCATTTTCTGCTACACAATGTATAACTACAGCTATTCTATGACCAAAAATAGCCCTTTTGAGTTCCTTTTCAATATTTTTATAGCCATAATTAGTTCCGTCTGTTTCAATAGCAATTTGGTCCTCACAGACTGTTGTTCATTTAGTATTGGCTTCAGTTTTCAATACAAACGGTTTCCTATGCAATTGTTGGGAAACAATTAGTGTCTATGATGGCGACAAAGGAGTTTGCATAATAATGATGTCTTTGTATAGGGCCTTTTTGCTTGGCCGCTGCTAAATTGTAATTTTTTTAAAGTTGCTTCTTTGGTACTGATTCTTAATTATCGTGGGTGTTCTTACAATTGAAAGAAAATAATCGTGTAACGAAGTGATGCTGTCGATCAGTGCTGATTCGATCAGTAAAATTTTTGATGTTCGTTGATAAATATTCGAATAGAATTAAAAATATGCGAAGTTTAATGATGGGCACTTAGTTGTCCGCTACTTCATCTTGATAGCATTAAAACATAATCTATTTTCGCCTTATAATTTAAATCATAACAAATCAACTGATACGATTGCTCCGTTTAATATAAATTAATTTGAGAATATTAAGCTCGGGTTAAACTCAAGAAAATCATAGTAACTTGTGTGGAGTTGAAAAAAGGTTGCATGTAGCGGAGATGAGAATGTTGTGATGGATGTGTGGTGTGACAAGAATGGATAAGGTAAGGAACGAGAATATCAGAGGAAGTTTAAACATAGCGCCAGTTACAGAACAATTGAAAGGGAATCGAATGTCTTGGTATGGACATGTGATGAGGAGGGACGAATCGCATGTGACTAAAAGAGTGGTGAATATAAATGTTGATGGATGGAGAGGGAGAGGAAGACCAAGGAAACGATGGATGTATTGTGTGAGGAATGATATGAAAGAAAAAGGCGTAAATGATAGCGTGACCGTTGACAGAGGAGAATGGAAAAAAAAACATGTTGCGCCGACCCCAAGCAACATGAGACAAGGTCAGGACGACGATCATGATGAACGTGTGTGGAGTTGTTCATACTAGCAGCAATAGTCGATGGATATACTCATCATAAAACAACTAGAACTGTACAAAACGTAAGTGACGTCACTTCACCTCATTGCAAGCGCAACTTCAAAGTATCGTAACTTTTTTATTTCTAGCGATATTTTTTGATTTTTCCAACGGGCGAAAAAGGATAAGCGACATTTTTTGAGAAATTCAGTTATATATATAGTTAGAATCGCCTTTTTTTTCTGCGTCGATTGGTCTAGGTAACGTTTGCCTACGTGAAACTTTTTGTCGGTTACGCGGTAGGAAAAATATAGACTTCTGTCAATTTATTTCGTTGTCAACGACTTCAATTTTTGTAAAATTATTTTTTTGGTGTTTGATCTACGAATTATTTAAGAATAAAGAAGTTACACCTTTGGACTTTTTGTAATATTTTAATGATTGTACGTTAAACTATTTTGGCTGGAAGTAAAAATTCAGAAATATGTATTTAGTTTGTTATGCCTGTTCGTGTTTAAAACATAATTAGTCGTTTATTCCGTTTTGTTCGCATTTAGCAGACTCTGTTTGGTCTGTAGTCTTTTTTTCCTCGTTAAAAATATTTGAGCTGATTACCTAATTAAATGGTTTTTTATTGTATACCTATAGGTCTTGGGTGAACTTGAAATGTTAAATGAAGAGATAACAGTTTTTTAAAGTAAAATAATCAAAATACATCCACTAAATAATTGACATCTTTTCAAAAAATGTGCTTGATACAATTTTCCTTTCAGTCAACTATTGTTACATTGTTGGTTAGATTATATTATCACATTTTTTTCTCTAAAAACCAAGACTTAACCTTTTTTTCCTTAATTTAAATAAAACATGGGTTGAATTTAGGTCATTTTTACTCGCATCAGATAATTTGATAATTCACATTTTGGGTGATTTTAAAATAAAGACCATTTGGGGATAACCGACAGTAACTGCTTCTTGCAGGCTGAATTACGTAAAAATAAAAACGCCATCTTATAGATAGCATGCTAAATATTATAAAAACTCATTTCCAGGCTTTCGGGAGCTATACTTAATTTTTTATGTTTTTTTTTCGTTTATTTTGAACTTTAAATCACTCCCCTGTAAAATTTGAAAAGAGGCGGTTATCCTTTTTCGCCCGTAAGGCATCGTTAATGTTTTTTTTTTTTAATTATTGAACTTAATAATAAAAAATAAAAAAAAACTCCATTCAGCTACGTGAACTCCATGACGGTACTGCAGATTTCTATAAAAACGTGAACAGGCATGTGGTAAAGTGTCCATCTTCAGATGGTGTCATAGCAATCGCCTTCAAATAGCTATCTAAAAATAATTTGTTCGAGTGGTCGCACGGACATCTGCTGACCATGAGGTCCTGAGTTCAATTCCCATGTCGGGTAAAGTGTTATTGGGTTTTACATCAGGAATTTCTCAGTAACAGCCACGGAGTCTGGATTAGTGTTCAGCCCCCGTAGCATGACCACCGTAGACAAGGATTTCTTTGACGGAAGAATCGACAAAATGACAGATTGTGTCGACGCAATGACAGATTTCTTTGCACTATCTGTCATTTTGTAGATTCTTCCGTACACGTATAAATTAATTTTTAATCGTCAGCCTAAACACAAAATTTGAAGATCCTAACTTCAAAACTGACGGACTTTCATATAAACTTCCATCCCCTATTTTACCCCTTTAGGGATGGAATTCCCAAAAATCCTTTCTTAGTGGAAACCTTCTCTTCACAAAAAACACACCCTCCAAGTTTCATGTCTCTAGGACATGAAACTTGGATTCGGTTTGGGCTGTGTTGATATATCACCCAGTCAGTCAATAAGTCAGTCAGTCAGTTTACTGTTTTATAAATATAAGATTAGGTATGTAAAACGAAGTATACTAACTTAATTACACAAGGCCTCGGTCCGAAAGCCAAAAGGAAGTGGTTCAGGCTGTTTTCGCAGTTGATGTAAGCCATGCCGAAGCCGACACCGCCTCCAATGAACATCGGCCATTTTTTAAAGCTTTTAAGGAAGAAACTACCCACCATGCTGCCAATTACAAGGCCGGAACCTGCAGATGAAGTCAGGATATGAAACAGAAGAGATATTGAATGAGACACAAAGCCTCTGTTACCAGATGAATGAACTTGGGCAAAATAAAAAGAGATTGTAGCGATTGTAGCAGAGGGCGTTATGTAGTTTCTGTCTACACCATAGGAAGAGGCGTGAGATTATGTATTTACGAGGCTTCGGTTACAGCACCTTGAGTGCGCAAACAGTTTGCAACAACGTTTGTGCTCTGTGCAGAAGGCAGAATGGTTTATCTTGCAAATGTTTTGCCATAATGACCACGCTAAAAGTTCTGGAGTGGCAACCGCGAACCGGAAGACGCTGCGTTGGAAGGCCTCCCACTAGGTGGACCGATGACCTTGTAAAGGTTGCAGGGATCCGCTGGATGCGAGACGCACAGGACCGGTCAATTTGGCGACACTTGGGGGAGGCCTATGTCCAGCAGTGGACGTCTTTCGGCTGAAATGATGATGATGATGAATGACCACGCTCCACATCTATTGTTTTGTACTCGAACCGTGATATTTACCATATTTACTGTTTTTTATGAGTTCCCGATATTTCGGCGCTGTTGCAAGCACCATGATCATAGACCAGACCGGATTAGTGACCATGATAGTTTAAAACAACAACAACAATGAGATGTGTTGTGCTTTAAATTTAATATTGTGTGTGTGACTTGACTATTGCATTAGGTTATATACCTGTAATGATAGTTTATGGCATTTAAATAAATAAATAATAAATATATAATAAATAAATAATAAATCAATAATAAATAAATAATAAATAAATAATAAATAAATAATAAATAAAATCTTATATTGTTTTGAATTCGCACCAACTGTTTGCACATACAAGCAGCTGCTGAGTTTAAGCGAAGATTAAAAAATGAAAATACATAATATCATCATCTGTCTAGCTTTTCCCGAACTTTGTGCCGATAGCTTTAATGAGTCCTCCGCCTTGCCCCAGCAAAGGCACATTAAGCGTTCACAAAGTCCCAAAATATCCCACAGGTTATTTGCTTTAAAATAACCATAATCCACGTAGGTATTACGATACTAATTGAACCAATACGTGATCAAGGAAGAAAGGGTGTAAATAAACCATTTACATAGCCCAAAGGCACTTGTTTTCCCCGTCTTTGCGATCATTTTTTTGTTCTAGACCATACCTGGGAACCTTCTAGTTACGGAGACATTGGGGTTCAAAGTTCCAACTTTTCACAAGTTTATTTTTAAGTAAATGTCTAAATGTATGATTTTTACTATACACACCTCCACGACCCCCGTACTACTCAATCCATCAGCACAATGCTTTGAGTGCTTTCCATCCAGTCCTACCTTAAAACGTGATTTTTCACCCCAAAAAAAAAAGTCGATTCCCGGCAATAATTTTTGCGTAAAGTTACTTAGTTTGATGTACAAAATGCTTGGTTGACGGCTGTGTGAAGGGTCTGTTTACACCCTGTATACTAACTTACAACAAAATTTTACCTCTTAATAATATTAGTATAGATAAGTATATAATTATAGATTTTGCATCCCTGTCAAAATCACAGTGAGCTTTAAAACCGTTTCAATAAAATTGTTTTTGGACTGCTACTACTAGCAAGGCTTTTAAAAATACATTAAACCACATTTTCGTTACAACAGGGTTTCTGTTATAGGCTTCATAGCTGTGAAAAGACTGTGGTGGACGTTCAACTCTTCGTGCAGCGAGTTCACTGGCACTTTTATAATACTCAAGATATAGGTATGTGACATACTTTGCATTGGTAATGCAAAGTACTTTGGTCCCGAAAAATCTCTAAGTTGCATACATCACTACAGACTATTTCACTTTATTATTCACCAGTTTTGACGCCAAAATCAACGAAGCATGCAGAATATCGATCCTCAAAATCTCTTACGTCCTTTTTCTTCGTCATTCCTTAGGTAATCCTTAGGTTATAATAAAAATACATTCTGACAACCACAAACTTAATTAAAATAAAAAAAAACTTATGATAATATATTTGAATATTCTCTCTTTTTTAAGAATATTTCATCAGTTATTGAAATACAAGCAAATTTTGAACGTTGACACTTTGTCGTAGTTGACACTGACATGAAAAAAATGTTGTTTTAGTTTTTAGTTTATGATTATTTTATGCCTGTTTTAAAAAGTTCCTTTTCTACTGTCAAAAAAATAAAAAGTAATTGTTTGTGGCTTCTTTAGCCACAAACAATTACTATTTATTTTTACTTTTCATTGTTATATCACATACTAGCTGTTGCTCGCGACCTTCGTTCGCGTGAAATTATTATAAATAATGACTTTTTGAATCGAATTTTGTTAAGGGTATTGTTTTTTTCACGGAACCCTAATTCTTATTCTAAAATAAAAGTAGCCTATGCAAGACCTTATAACATCGGCCAGCAAAAGTCCCGTCAAAATCGGTCCAGCCGTTTCGGAGATTAGCCGGAACAAACAGACAGACAGACAAAAATTTAAAAACCTGTGTTTTTATTAGAAGTGCCGTATAAGTTTGATCGTTATAAGTTTCATACGCATTGAGTAAAAAGCTGTTTTTTTTTTATGTTACAAACAGTCACTTCAATTTTATGTATTTGTATAGATGTATTTTGCAGTTTTATCGCTTATAAAATGGTACCGCGACGAAGGTATGTTTTAGGGGCCGTCTCCACGAGCGAAAGAATCGCGGCGATATTATCGTCGTGTCACGTATTTCTATACGAGAATATCGCCGCGATTTTCTCGCTCATGGAGACGGCCCTTAAGAGAGTGTATAGAATTATACGTGACACGACGATCATATCGCCGCGATTCTCTAGCTCGTGGAGACGGCCCCTTAGGGTTGAAAGTGGGTAAAAGCAATCTTTGGATAGTATTTCCAAACTATAAATAGAATTAAAATAATATAAAAATAAAGGGTGTAAATAGACCCTTAACATATCCGAAAGGCACTTGTTCTCCCCGTCTTTGCGATCAGTTGTTCTAGACCATACCTGGGAACCTTCTAGTTACGGAGATATTGGGGGTCAAAGTTCCAACTTTTTCAGAAGTTTCTTTTTAAATGCATGTTTTTAATGTAAGATATTTACTTTACACACCTCCACGACCCCCGTACTATTCAATCCATCCATCAGCACAATGCTTTGAGTGCTTTCCATCGAATCCTATCGTAAAACGTGACTTTTCACCCCAAAAAAAAAAGTCGATTCCCAGCAATCATTTTTGCGTAAAGTTACTTAGTTTGATGTACAGAATGATTGGTTGACGGCTATGTGAAGGATCTGTTTACAGCCTGTATGTAACAAGTATCAAAATGGGAAAATAATCACATGACTTCAAATTTCATCCGCATTGCTGTCAATAGTTAAGAAATAATGATTGTAAAAGCTTTTTTTTGTTAAAACTTGCAAATTTGTTGTGCGAACCACCAGTCAGATTATTTTAATTTAGATTTCTTCCAAGTTGGAGTGAATTGCTTTCTTCTAGGCAAACGTGCTCCACACTAGTACGCTGCGCCGTTGCTTCACATGAGGCGAATCGCGCCGTTGTTGCTTCACATGAGGCGAATTACGACCAAACGCAAGCCCAGTCAGCATAAAAAAAAAAAATATTTTCCTTTATTTATTTTCTATACATATAATTTACATTTTTAAATATTTCTAAAGTCAAAGTAATATAAAAACATTGAAAAATAAAAATATTTTTATTTTTTTATTTTTCAATGTTTTTATATTACTTTGACTTTAGAAATATTTGGGGTTTTTGTCTAAACAGATATGTCAACCGCATCGTGCCTTTTACCATTGTTACATTAAACCATATCTATTATTATCTCCTCAATTAACCAGATCAACAATTATTTAAAACATTTGAGGTAAAGATAGAAGTCTCCGATGAAGGACTGTTATTAAATGACTTAACTTGTTGGCTTAGCACACTTTTACACTTCAATTGAATAAAACTAGATGGCGCTAGCATCGACTCATCATCATCATCATTTCAGCCAAAAGGCCACCCCCAAGTGTCGCCACATTGACCGGTGCCGTGCGACTCGCATCCAGCGGATCCCTGCAACCTTCACCAGGTCATCGGTCCAACTAATGGAAGGCCTTCCAACGCAACGTCTTCCGGTTCACAGTCGCCACTCCAGAACTTTTCGGCCCCATCGGCCATCCGTTCTGCGAGCAATGTGCCCTGCCCACTGCCACTTAAGTTTGGCTATCCGTCGGGCTACGTCGATAACCTTGGTTCTCTTGCGTCCTCATCGAGCATCGATATATATTTATCGATATTCTCAATTATTCCTACCACTATCTACACCATCAGATTTTCCACTCGAATCCGCGTGACCAGGTAGCCAATTAAGGGTACGAACCACACTAAGCCCCCGTTAGATTAGCCGGATTACTCCTAAGTCCCCGAACACAATTAATATAGTTATTAAGGTTTCAATCACTATCGTAATGTTGATTTGATTTGCTTGATTTAGTCAATTGATTTAATTAGTACTTGATTTATGGTTAATTAGGTTCAATAATTATAATTAGGCTTAGGAGGTGTGATAAGCGTCATGTTCTTAAGTATCTATTAATTATTTAGGACTACTGAATCTGTTAAAATCACGGGTAGTTAAAGTATGAGCAATTTTCTTGAACCAACGCATTTTCTTTCAAAGACGAAATACTAAGAGCGGATTTCACCAATGAATCTGAACGAGTTCAGCAAATTAAACGGCGTTCAGATGACACTGCTCTGAACGCTGCTTAATTAATGTGGTAGTCACTTTCAGTTTCACCGGTAAAATTTTCTAAAAATGATGATTGTTATCCAAAGTCTTGGGATTTGGAGAAGTACAATTATCTTCTTCTCTTTACGATGGATTTTTAACTTTTGTCAGTACGAAACTAAACTAAGAGCTCATCATCATCATCATGATCTCTTACCCTTATCATAATACATTTGATGTCGGTGCAGCAAGTCTTCTTCTTCCATACTTCTCTATTACTCGTCATCTCATCAGACACCTCCTTTCTTACCATATCATCCTTTACACAGTCTATCCATCGTTTCTTTGGTCTTCCTCTACTTTTATACGCATCCACATTCATACTCAAAACTTTCCTCACGACATTTTCCTCATTCCTCCGCATCACGTGCCCATACCACGACAACCGATTGCTACCCAACTTTTCAGTCATCGGCGCAACTTTCAGACTTCCTCTTATGAACTCATTTTTTATTTTATCCATTCTCGTAACACCACATATCCCCCTCAGCAACATGAAGATGCCTTTCATACATCCCTTTTGTGGCCCAACATTCTAATCCATACAAGACGAGCTATTTAATAATTTTAGTGGGTGCCTAAGGAAGCCGGATTTAAATACAAGCAACGCCTGCGTTAAGATTCCATGTTCGAAGCTTCGAACATCTTGCAATGATTGTTTGTGAAGGCGCGTTTTAAATCTGTTTAACAATCGATAGAATCATTTTTCGTTTATTATTACTTGGCTTTATATTGGTTGGGTAGTATAACCAATCATTAAACGTTATTCAACAGAACTGTTTTCAATTATACTGAGACTGACTGCCGATTGCGGAAATTTTTTATCGTGGATATACCATTGGCAACATGGCAGACTTTGCTTACCACCATACAAGCCTTTAAAAAAAAAACTTCCCGCAAACGATGACTGTTACATTTTTTTATCGTCAAAGCTAGTATAAGGGACGAAACTGCTGCTGGCTCAATGCAAACCATAGTTATTTCTCTAAATTGGTTTTACAAAACACTTTTACATGTCACATCATAGTATGTTTAAAACTAGATGGGGCCGGTGTTTCGTACCTGACTACTTTGAGAAGAAACAGCCGAAATAAACTCAGAGGTCAGTCTCTTTTAAAGCCAGACATTGGTCAAGTCATATGAGGACCATGCAGATTAATGTCTGAGATGGTCTTTTGAAGAAATAACCGCACAGATTTGCGTGTAGGCAGGCAACTGTACAAATCCGAACACATGGATATTAACTAACAAAATAAACCAACGTCTTATTCTTAACTTGTTCAACATCTAAACTAAAGTTACACTAGAATACAATGTGCTCACTAAACAGACAGTCAATCTAAACTCAGGGCACGTTCAATTTAAACCAAATCACACATAATTGATCCGGAGCAATGCAGAAATAGTGATGTTTGTTCCGAGACGATATCCGAAAATGTGATAAGATATACAGGGTGTAAACAGACCCTTCACATAGACGTCAACCAAGCATTCTGTACATCAAACTAAGTAACTTTACGCAAAAATTATTGCTGGGAATCGACTTTTTTTTTGGGTGAAAAATCACGTGATACGGTAGGACTCGATGGAAAGCACTTAAAGCATTGTGATGATGGATGGATTGAATAGTACGGAGGTCGTGGAGGTGTGTAAAGTAAAAATCTTACATTAGAAACATGTATCTAAAAAAAAACTTGTGAAAAAGTTGGAACTTTGGCCCTCAATATCTCCGTAACTAGAAAGTTCCCAGGTATGGTGTAGAACAAAAAAATAATCGCAAAGACGGGGAGAACAAGTACCTTTCGTATATGTTAAGGGTCTATTTACACCCTTTAGACGACATTAGTTATGCGAACAATTTTTAAACTATGTAAAACCGAATCTTGAAATTAGAACACTGAACAGGGAAACGTTTTATGAAAGTGAAGTTTGAGGAATTAAACATTTTGAAATTAATCTAGTTTGATTCTATTAATAAGTAAGTATTGCGGTGAACTACTTTTCTTGCCCATTTAATGTAATTATTAGTAATTTTTCCCAGGTGTTTTTTTGATAAATACCATGTAAACTATAACCATATTAGTTAACACTATAAACTACCCATATCTTAAAAAGCACAACATATCGCCATAAAATGATCCGCATTTTATAACCAAAGCAACACCATATCCGAAAAATATCCGCAATCTCACATCCCTTTTAGTAATAGACAAAGGATTTAGTGCTAAACAAGCTGCAAGCCTAATGATTGCCCGGACAGGGTTGCCACCGTCCATAATCCTATCTGCATGTCTTATCAAAGCGGCTTCGGCGTAACGAAGCGAAATTGACAACCCTGATTGAATGGGCGATGTGCAGTCGCTGAAGACGTCCGTTGACAGATTGAATTATGAGGATTATAATGTCGATTGTAGCTGAAAAAGGGGTAGGTAGATATCTAGATTTAAGAGAAAAGGGAACGATTTTCTTTTGATTATTATCTGATTATTTTCTTTTAACAGCATTCTTCTAATAAGTTTTTCATAATATGATACTAATCTAAGATAATATAATATAAATAAACACGACATATATGAATATATATATATGTGACATATATATATATATATATATATTAGCTTATTTATGTCGTGTCGGCCAATGGTTTAATAGCCAATAGCCTCGAGCAACATCTGAGGAGGCTCTCGCTTGGCAGCTGGATCAAAGGCTTGATTCAGAAAGCAGTACTTCAAGACACGGCGCGTATCGTTAGGAGGTTCCTCTCTCAAAAGCCCTGACCAAAGGTAGCTCGGACCCTGTTCCCGATGCTGGTGGGCTACTATTTTTATATTTTTAAATGTTTTTTGTTTTATAATGCTTTGTATGGAAATATTTAAAAATGTAAACAATATGTATAGAAAATAAATAAAGATTAGTTTATTTCGTAATCAACAGGTTTTAACAGATACATCGTAGAGCCCTTCTTTTAAGTATTTATAAATATCTGTAACAGAAGACATGTTCCATATTTATGTGAAACCATTTTACAAAGCCTGTTAATAATTAAATGAAATGATTTATTTCATACAAGTCAGTTTCTATACCTTGTTTTTTAGCTTCTTTACACGTACATACTAAGTTTAAATATTTAAAACTATTTTTACCTTTCAAGTACCAGGATGTCATGAATTTAGTTGCGGGTCTCCTAAAATTGCTCCTGAGAAGAGGAACAACATTTTAAAATATTATTAATACGAAATTATTAGAATTCCCATTCAACAAAAGAATTTATACTTGTATCAATAGGTCTGATCTATTATTTAAGTAAAAAAGCCAGCCATTATTTCTACCCTCCCTGCTAATATTATCACTTAGCGTTATGTAAATGTCAAAATGCTTTGACAGCATAATTTGTTTAATTGTCAAATAGGCCGCAAGCTGTTTACAGTATTCGCAAAATGATGAGACAAATATTTTACGACTGGCTTTTGCCCCGACTTTACTCGTGAGTTTCATAATAAATTATTTTCGTATCTTATCATATCATTCACTTACTTGTCAAAACTCAAGAGAATTATGGCTCATGAGGTCCTGGGTTCGATTCCCAGACCAGGCAAAGTGTCATTGAATTTCTCAGTAGCAGCCACGAAGTCTGGATTTGTGCTCGATTAATGGCAATAGGATCGCTCCCTATTACATGGGAGTTTAACATAACTGGCGGAATATGGTTGACTTTTAGATACACATCTGTCTAATCCTTCGGGGATTACAGGCGTGTTCTTATGTATGACAAGAAAATTACTATTTATCAAAACATATCCAAGATTTTTGTCATAAACTTGTGACAAAAAAAAAATTCGGACTATTCTTTGACTTTCAGACAATTTTTAAAACAAACTTCGAAGTCATGAATATCACAATAATTTTATCACAAACAGCCGACCACATTAATCTTCTAACTACTCGTAAAGTGCAGTCAGTTGTCAGTTGATGATAAATATTCAAACGCTTCAAGTACTACCTTGAGGGCAAATTGTCATCAAAGGGTACTTAGAAGGGATGATGACATAATTAATTCTGAGCTTTTAAGCATTTTGTGTATATATTAGGATTATTAAAGTATATTTAGGTAACGTTATGCTTTTTGCCTCAGGCTCAGTGGGCGCGTATTGTTTTAAAGTATTAAAATTACAGGGGTGGATTAAGAGATCATTAAAAACATTGCATAAAATAAGTTCCCTGTTATCAAGCAATCAATAGATTAAGATATAACCTCTTTTATGAAATCTCGTTCTTTAAAAACAATAACAAATGACATGCAATTTGAGCACATTTTTTGTTTTAAAACGTAGTCCCACACACACAATTATCGAACTCAACGCGGGCGAAACCGCGGGCATATGCTAGTACTATCTAAAGAAATGTGGGTGTGGCACCTTGACCTATCTCTTCATGAAATGCAGCCGTGATGTGTTCTTGGAAACAGAGTTTTGAGGGTTCAATTTTGTTTTTTTCGTAAAAAAGGTAGCGGCTGTAGTTCAATGACAAATTCGTCATTGATCAAAAATGTCAGGATGCGGGGTTTTTTAAACCAAAAAAAAAAACCATAGAAATTCAGGGTTGAATGCCCTCGCTTCGTAGCTTTGTTATCTATAGTCTCGGCACGGTTGGCGCAGTGGCTGAGCAATTGACTGCTGCGGTTCGTGTTGCGGGTTCGATTCCCGCACGGAACAAATATTTGTATGGCCTACAGGTAGTTGTTCCGGGTCTGGCTGTTTTTGTATGTGAATTTAAATGTTTGTAAACGCACCCACGATACAGGAGAAATTCCTAGTGTGGGCAACATAATTAAATATTTGTTCCGTGCGGAGATCGAACCCGCGACACGCAGCGCATCAGTCAATCGCTCAGCCACTGCACCAACCGTGTCGTCAATTCAATTGAATGGGTTTTCAATTATCTACTGCTATCTTACCGGATATTGCAATAACCACGTTGCAGATTGGTTGCCAAATGCAATAGTTATGGTGCTTCAAGAGATACATGATATAAAGGACATCGTAACACGAACTTATACCATAGATTCAGAACAACGTTCTAAATGCCCAGTGTTCAAATTTTTGAATACCTCTTTTATCAAAATATAATATGTGTGGGGTTTTTTTTAAGGGTAGCAATAAAACGAGTGACTGTAAATTACAATTTTAAGTGTCAAAATTAATTAATTTGGGTTATATAATTACTAAGTGAGCGACTGACTGTAAGTGACGAAAAATCAACAGAATAGTATCTTACAAACATTAATTTGAGTTACTTAAAATACAAAATGAGCAGCTTCATAATATTTGAGCGACTTAATATTTGTTTGAGTGTCAACGTAACGTCCTGCATTTTTTTCAATATTTGGCAAATGTATTTTTTATACTGAGCGGCATTTTATCTTAAATGAAGTGTTTCGAATACAAAAACCACTTTGAAAAATACACTAATGAGCAGAGTATAAGGAGCTAAAAAAAAAAAAACCTAACCTAACCTCACTTAGAAAAATCGATTCTATCTTAATATTGAAGTTGCCCTCTCTGTATTTCCAGTCACTCACTTAGTAATGTAGTCGCTCGGATAAAATTTTAATATATGAAATGGATTTATCACAATCCACTTTTTGTAAGCTCGTTCTGGATTTTATTATTAATCAATATTCGTCGTTAGTTTAGTTAATTTTTCGCTTACTCAAATTCATACCGCTCAAGTTATTAATACAGTATGTCATCATCAGTCGCAAAGCTTTTTTTTAATCGCTCGTTTTATAATTCCCCTTTTTTTAATAACCTACATTTCATTGTTGGAGGGTCTACAATCGAGTGAATATAAGTAGTAATAGTTTCTGTCACTATGTCCTTAACATCGAGTAAAATGGGTGTAAAAGTACCCTTTACAAAGCTAAGTTCCCGTTTGTGGGTTAAAATTTTTACAAGTTTTTTTTTTAAATAAAAGTTTTTAACACTATAACTTTATTTTAAATCCCTTCACGACCCTCGTACTATTCAACGGATCCATCAGCACAATGTTTTGAGTGGGTTACATTGAGTCCTACCGTAAAACGTAATTTTTTCACCCCAAAAAAAGGCGTTTCCCAGCAATAAATTTTACGAAGAGTTACTTAGTTTGATGTACAGAATGCTTGGTTTACGGCTTCATGAAGGGTTGTTTACTACCTGTAGATACTGTCTAATTAATAAAAATTAGATGCATTCACACTAGTGCGTTTTCTACTGAAACACTGTAGCACTATTTGACAGCCAGGTAGGGTAGGTAGCAGTAGCGAAGGGTCAATTTTTGTAACAGGTAAGCCGGAGTACATATCTTTAATGTGATTATATTATTTGTCTATAAAATACTGACTGTGCCATTTTTCAAAGGGAAGCCGGTAGGAATCGAGTTCTATGGAACCTTCGCCACTGGTAGGTAGTAGGAAAATCTACGCCAAGCTTCTAAAGTATTTTAAGACCCCGATTTTTGCACACCCCATCGTCAAAATTACCTAGAACAAAGTCTTCATTCATTCGCCGAGTTACGACAGCAAATTTGCAAGATTTATCTCATCACCACCATGCTTACGAATGTTCTCATTTTGTTTACGAGGTTCGATACCCAGTTGAGCCAAGTTTTATAGTTGCCTTAATTTTATGGTCTTTGATTAGTTCCTTTACGGAAGTCGGTTGATTTACTTATGGGAAAAGTGAGGTAATGAGATGGGAATATTTTTTTCGTTTAATATTTGAATTGGACTCACTGGGATTGGTCTAAGATGTTTTCATAAACCAAGGGGAGGGGGTATTTCAGAGGAGGGGTGGTATTTCATGTATTGTTCTCTGTCTTCTGGGAATTAAGGTAATATCGTGGGAGTGTAATGTGGCAGCATAACAGCACCATCAACCGGGACTCTGGCTTTTCCCTTCACTTATTCATAATCATAACATAACATCACGCCTGTAATCACCGAAGGGTTAGGCAGAAGTGTTTCCAATAGTACATCCACGTTTCGCCAGTTATGTTTAGTAGTCCCATGTAATAGGGGGCGAACCAATTCACATCAACCGGGCACAAATCCAGACTCCATGTCTGAATCCGTTCCGGAATTGAACCCAGGACTTCATGCTCAGCAGTCGCGCTTGACTAACGAGGCACTCCATAGTCAATACCATTATTCATAATCAGTACCATGAAAACCTATTTTTGTCCGAACCACGAAGAAAGCTCAATTAACCACCCACACAGATTCCTCGAGACAATAGCCATCCATCAAATATCGTCGTTTTGTTTACACAGTCCTAATTTAGACGTTTGCGTTACCGTGGTACTAAATGTACCGGTTGATTGTGAGCACGTGACGATTTGGTGGATGTTGTGTTAGAATTAGTGAGTTGTTGTGAAGTAATGTGATGTTTTGGTGATGGATGGGTTGGTTGGGTTTCTGTTGAGAATGGGAAGTGTCATTAATGTTTTTGTGAATAACATAACATCACGCCTGTAATCCCCGAAGGGTTAGGCAGAGCTGTACCTAATGGTACACCCACATTTCGCCATTTATGGTTAAGTCCCGTAGTAATGTGATCGGAGGCGAGCACAATGCCATTAATCGGGGCAAATCCGAAATCCGTGGCTGATAATGAGAAATTCCTGATGGAAAAGCCCAATATCACTTTGCCCGACTTGGGAATCGAACCCAGAACTTCATGCTTAGTCGCGTTTGCGGCCACTAGACCAATGAGGCAGTCAGTTTTTGTGTTTGCTTATTCCTTTTGACTTGTTGGGTAGAGAAAATATCGTATGGTAGTTTATTTAGTGACATTAGTGCCCAAAAAAAAAAAAAAAAAACAATTAAATAAATGAAAAATCTTTTTTTTTTTTAACCTGTTCTCTGCCGCTCCTGGGCAAAGGCCTGAACCATTTTTCATTCTTGCATCATCATAAGCCTAGCCTTTTCCCAACTAAATTAGGGTCGGCTTCCAGTCTAACCGGATGCAGCTGAATACCAGTATTTTACATGGAGCGACTGCCTATCTGACCTCCACAACCCAGTTAGTACTAGGTAATACGATACCCCTTGGTAAGACTGGTTGTCAGACTTTTTGGGCCACTGACTACCTATAACGACTGTCAAAGACCTAAAAATGACAGCTGGGACCAACGGCTTAACGTGCTTTCCGAGGCACGGAGGAAACTCAGTATGTAATGGGTGGTCACCCATCCACAGACCAACCTACAGATCGACCCGAGCGGCTGTTATTATTTAGCCACGAGCTCCTCCATCTCTCATCTATATATATAAAATGCTAAACTGACTGACTGACTGACTGACTGACTGGGTGATATATCAAGACACAGCCCAAACTGCTGGTCCTAGAGATATGAAACTTGGAGGGTGTGTTTTTTGTGAAGAGATTTCCACTAAGAAAGGATTTTTGGGAATTCCGCCCCTAAAGGGGTAAAATAGGGGATGGAAGTTTGTATGAAAGTCTGTCAGTTTTAAAGTAAGGATCTTAAAATTTTGTGTTTAGGCTGACGATTGAAAATTAATTTATACGTGTCTCGGCATTTTTGATAATTCTACCCCCGAAGGGTTAAAAAGGGGGGTGAAGGTAAGTAATCGGATATTTACGACATCCACGCGGGCGAAGACGCGAGCAAAAGCTAGTTCTTGCATATAACTTCAAAATTAAATAAAATAACCATTTCCAGAGTCTTTTTGAAACAGAGTCAGGGTGAGAAAGACGTCTTATATGCCGCAATTTCAATATAATTTCCACAAAAATAGTTTTCCAAAATAACCCGTTCCTCTCCCCACCCTTTCTGATATAAGGATCAATAATAACGTCTAATTGTTCATCCTCTAACAATAAATGCATGTGAAGAGACGCACGCACTCGTAAATTCGCCCTGATGAGTTTCATGCAAATTTTGACGACTGTAAAGTCTGAAGTGTCCTCTTTACCCCTTGTCCTCTGATGAATCGTCAGACTGAGTGGGGAGGTAGAACTGGGATTAATATTTGGGGAACTGGGGGGATAGATGGATACCTCCATGCTTAGGTTTAGAGGACCATTTAATAAAGTTAATGAAGAGGGAATCAAACAAAATATAATTAGACAAATTAATTAGAATACTCCGAATGGTTTTCTAGCATCATCTTTCTATTCAACTTTCGTCAGAGGTATTATGTCTAATGTGTGTTTTTAACTAGGCAATAATTTCAAATGGCTGTTCAAACTTTATTATAATAATTATCTTACAATAACCTAAGTTATATTGACGAGAAATGGTGGCCATGAAAGAACAAGAAACCAAAAACGATGCTGTCACATTGAGGAGAATTTAGTAGTCGCTGCTGTTTTTAAAAAAAGTTCCAGTATTGCTATTTCATCCCTCATTCATACATTACCCCACCATTGTCACGTAATCCCATACATACGTTGCATACAAAATAATAAAAACAAGAGAAATACAATAAAAACTTTTCTTTAACGTAACCTGTAAGATCGACGATAAAATCGGCGAATTACTTACAAAACAACATTGCATTAAACAATCAAATACACAAAATTCAACTCTATTCACCTTCTCAAAAAAAGTTTGTGAACAGCAAAATTATTTTGGTAGTAATTTGAAGGGCGCACAGTGTGCTAAAATGTTCGGATTAGAAGACAAAATGCATAGGTAGTAAATTTTACGGCTATGCAAATGTAATATCGTATTGGACAGTAAAATCTAAGCCTGGTTGATATGTCAGGCGTGGAAGGCAATATTAAACGCAAGGAACATTTTTAAGATCGTAAAGTTTTTTGATTTTTATTGGTACTCTTTTATAGTAATAAGGGATGTATGCAGTAAGATGTTATGCATTTAAGACTGTTGTAATAGGATTTTTTTACGATATTATTCTTGTGCACTTAAAAGTACGCATTTTTATTATTTGTTTAATTTCTTCGCTCTTATCTAAAGAAACAGTACTTAAAAAAAATGTCAAGATGCAAAAAAATAAGTCGCAGTTTAATTCAAAGAATATTTTTCTAGATCAAAATAGTTCAAGATTGCTAATGAACTAATTGACTAATTTACCGTTTAGAATCTTAGGTAGATTTTGAAACTGTCCATCAACATTTTATGTAAAACCATTTACAGAAATTTAACAGTCTACGGTAACTTGTTCTGTTGGCGACTGTACACAACATAAAGGTTTTTATACAAAATTGACAGTATTACACAAAGGTCTTTTTTTATTAGGTACAAGGTCTACAACTTACTTCCATCCATTTCTTTTTACAAAATAACCACCAAAACTATATCCTCAAAACTCTTCCATAAAAGCGCTAAGTCACATTTTGCCAAAACATCTCCAACGTTCTTTTCACCCTGTACACGCAGACGCATCAACATCATACCAACAACAATGTGTCGCTTGCCAATAAAACTGAATCAAGATAAACTCTTTATGTCAACAGGATTAAAAATTTGATCGTAAAACCGAACGTAATAGTTACATAGGATTTGTTCTGGGACTGCACTTATAGCAGTGTTACTTTAATCTTTCCTCAGTGTGCGAGAGAGATAGCGCTATACGAGACGTCTAGCTCCATCACTTTCATAAGGCTCTCAGTTTACGACTAAATGTTACGGATTTCATGTAATCTTAGTTCGTGGGTTTTGTGATGTCAAATTATCTGTGTGGTTGTAATTAGGGAGGTAGGTCGTTATGAAGGCGATGGGGTGAATTACGACACGTTAGTTTATTGTCATGGCTTTTAGAATGTTTCTAAGGTACCTATTTTGGGCTAAAATATATATATCGGAGAATTTTAACTAAATGTTCGTTAGAGAGCGCTAACGATAAAAAAGAGCTTATAATCTTCGCAATTTAAGAAAACTTTACTTCCATTTATTTATTTTACTGTAGACTTGTACTTTTCCATCTGATTTTTTTTCAGTCGCCAAGCCAGTTGAGGCTTTGTTATTCATCGAGAGCACACAAAAGATAAGGAAATTAGTTTGGGCTTGACAATTGATGCGGTTGTGTTTTCTAAAAGTTTTTCAGTGATTAAATGAAATAATGCCAAGATGCGATATCCAAACGGACACCATATAAAAAAAGTATAAAACTATACCTTAGTACTCAGTTTCAATTTTTCACAAGGGGCTACTCCGTAATAACCATGATGTTCAAATTGACGATAATTTTAAACATAACCATTAATTTTCTGATTATTAAAAATAGGAAGTCATGGATACTCATGTTGTTGAATAGACACATTCATTCATGACAAAAAGTAATTGCCATCAACCTAATAATTACTTTACGATTTCTGATTTTTGACAACCACCAATTTAAAAATCAAAAAACATTGCAACTGATTCCTGGAAAATCGGAATCAAACTCGTTACCCATTGAATCATAAAGTTTCACTACGAAGGTACTCATCAACTGACTGTCACTGTATAATTAAGTATCGAAAACATTAAAAATTAAATCAACAAAAATATTTTTATAAAAGTACACAACAAATCTAATTTCAACTCTAAGTAGCACAATTTTTAGTTTCATAATTGAGTACCAAATTAATTCCATATAATGATACGTTTGTTTCGGCAAACATTCTTTTATACCCAACTTAACCAATCAACAACCCTAATCTTTTTCCTCTAGAGTTTAAAATTGCCTAAATTTAAGTTTTCAAAGTGTAAATTAAAGTATGTTACACACACAATAAAGGTACGCTCAGGTGCGTAACTAACTAATTAATTCAAAAGCCCGCATTTGATTAAACAAATCAAATGGTTTGTAGTGTGACTGTATGAGGGGTGAAATGAGAAATCGCTAAGAAATCGTATCCGTCACGTTCACGTATCGTTTCCTGCTTTTTGTTTGTGACGCCTCATTATTGTGTAGTGTGAACAAGTGGTTAGATAGGCGCTGGGTTTATTAATTGAATTTAATTCAATTTTGTGGAGTGTAAAAAAAAGATACAGATTTAGAATGAATCAAGTTTTGTGAAAAGTAAGAAACAGAAAAAGATTTAGAATGATTCGGCGTTGAAACATTTTTTTAAGCGAGTGTTTTATTTGAGAACCAAATTATACTGAGTTGTAATAATGATGTTTACTAAGCCGAAGGAACACGTAAAAACTATTGGAACTTGGGACCGCTTATTGTTAGTATTTAAAAAAATAGTTCATAGGTTCGGTGGAATGACTTTATCTTAGAGATTGCAAAAAAAATGTTGGTAAAAAAGTAAAAATGAATAGTCGCAAATATTTTAAATTTTTTTTTTTCATACATCTGTAATTTACCTACATAAATATCAAATTACAGGTTAAAAAATGTCCGGTTTAAAGCACTGAGAAAATTAGAATAAAATAGAAAAATGAATTTCTTTTTTTGTCCACAATGACACCTCTACCACACCACTAGGTCTACAGACACCCTCGCACAGGTGTCGTCGATTCACACGACGCACCTTTATGATAGCTCGTTTATTATTATATATGCAGTAATTACTCTGCCTACCCACTACCCACTGACCGCTGTTATGGTTTGTTGTTCGAATAAAGGTATGGTAATTGGTCATGGTTGGTTTAATACGTATTTTGGCAATACCTATGATTGCTGTTGAAAAGAAAAAAGTATGAATGAAAGCTCCATCATGTTGTAGAAACAAGCGAGAAATAGTTGAAGCTGTAAGGCCTGGACTCCACCAAAGCGGAGACGAGCGGAGATGTGCAAAGCGAAGAGGAGAGAAGATGTGAGTGGTGTGAGTGTGTGTATGTGTGTGTGTTTGTGTGGTGTGGTGTGTGTGTGAGTGTGTGTATGTGTGTGTGATGTGATGTCAGGAGAGAAGAGAAGAAGGTGTGCCCACCGAAGCTGTGGGGAGAGCTTAGGAGATGTGCAAATTGGCCCGCCGCTCACAGCACACCGCTCACCGCATGCCGCAAACAGTACACCGCTAACCACACGCCGCTCATAGCAAACCGCTCACAGGACACCACTCACCGCACTACGCTGACTTCTCTTCTCGTCCCCACTGGCCTAAAAAAGACATCTCTCCTCTCTGCACAAGCATTTCCATTAAAGCTAAGCGGAGTCGAGAAGTATAAATAACGAAATTCTGTCGGTGGTTCACAATACATCTCCTCTGATCTTAAGTTCTTGGTTAAGCCCGGGCTTAAACCAAGGATGTTATAAGTGCTACTGCTGTGGGATCAATGATTGGACCTGGCAATGATTGGATATCTCGATCAGGAATATCTTAGTAGCTGCTTTAGTTTGTAATTATGCCTAGTTGATGGCAGTTGACTCACCTAATATAACATGGGACTTAAATATGACTGGCCAACTGAACTTGCGAAATGTAAGACTAGAATAAGAAAAATTTATTGTTTAAGAGATTAATTTATGTGGGATTACAGGATTGTTATTATGTTGCGTTTGTGCTCAATTTAATGATTTCTTAAGCGAAAAACTATTATCTACTGCAAAGAATAGAAGGCCAAAAATTGATAGAAGATATGCGCTATGCGAATGTTAGTTCCTCGATATTTTTTTTGTCTTTTAAAAATCAGTAGTGGTCCTATGAACCAGGTTACTACCACCGTACTTGAGGATCTTATTACTAAATCCGCGAGAGGAGTTCGCGTAGCTGAGTTTTGGCCCAAATATATTAGATGAAAATTTGCCATCGACACGCTAAGAAGAAGACCACAATTAACCCCCTTAAAGAATCGACAGTAAAGTTCAAATACCCATCACTCAAAGTTCACAAAACACTATTTCTATCAAAAAATTTAGTCATCATTATTATACCATTAGTTTCAATGATCCGTGACCTTTTAGACCCCATTAAATACTTCCCAACACAATTAGATGGCAAATTGATTCTCCCACAAATAATGAAAAAAAAAATCATAACTGGCCGAAAATACAAGAAAAAAAATACAAACGCCCCTTTTTTAAAAATGGAAAATATGTTAACCGCAAAACGCTTTCACCCCATGCCTAGGCGCATTCCCACGGAGTTTGAAAAAAGAATAAAAGTGCAAAATGATGATTCATTATTGGTTCGTGATGGGGAAGAGAAACCGTTTAAAAAACGATTGTACATTCAGATTATTTTTACTGTTAGTATATTAAATTAACATTTTTGTAGTATAATGCTGTCGCTTTTGATCTAGATCGTAGTTAATTCATTACAATAATAATAAAAAGGTAGTACGTATTCTGAAATATTTGACAGCTCATTGCAATAATTCCAACTTATAGATTGCATAGCCTTTAAATAGTCATCATCATTCTCTTGCCCTTATCCCAATTCATTTGTGAACGGTGCAGCATGTCTTCTTCTTCCATACTTCTCTATTACTCGCCCATACTTCTCTATTACTTGCCTAGCATTCGTATAGCCTTCAAATAGTTTTCAAATAAAACAAAAAAATTTACCAAGCAAAAGACACTAGAATTATATTTTTTTCTTTAATAGACTGTACTTTTACTCTACTCAGCAAAGCCCAATTAAATTCTCTTAGTAGTCGACAGTAAAGTACGTACAATGCATGCCTAATTTTTATAACGAATCCACTTTTTCATTTCCAAAACATTACACTTACAACAAAACAACCTGTTACTAATAAAGAAAATTAATGATTACATCTAATACAGCGCAAAAGTAGCCCCAAATGGATACGGTTTTAATTAAATTAATAGTTAGCCCATGCGATATAAATGACGAGCAACAAAACCAACGAAAAAGTAGATCTAAAAAGATAAAGGCAATAATAAAACACTTCCCTTATACGTGCGGGCTTGCTACGGCGAATGTGTGTTTTGTTCAATAGGTTACAAAAAATCTACAAATGATGCTTTTTCCTTCAAGTATAAGGGGTCGATCTTATGTTAAGCCGTGATTGCCTAGGTTGGTCTGCAGATGGGTAACCGCCCATTACATACCGAGTTTCCTCCTTTCCTCGGAAAGCACGTTAAGGCCGGTGCTCCCGGCTGTCATCTGTAGATCTTTGACAGTCGTTACAGGTAGTCAGTAGCTCAAAAAGTCTGACAAGCAGTCTTATCAAGAGGTATCGTATTACCCAGTACTAACTGGATTGTCGACGTCAGATAGGCAGTCGCTCCATGTAAAATACTGATATTCAGATGCATTCAGAAAGACAGGACAGCCTTAAAACTGATTCTTTTGTGGTTTTTAGGGTTCCGTATCCGAAAGGTACCCAACGGTATCCCTATTACTTAACCACCGCTGTCCGTTCGTCAGTCCGTCCGTCTGTCTCTCAGAGGGCTGTATCTCATGATCCGTAATTGGCAGACAGTTGAAATTTTCACAGAATGTGTATTTCTGTGGCCGCTTCAACAGCAAATAATAAAAATAAAATTAAAGGGGGCTCCCCTACTACTATGGTAAGGAACTCTTCATGCGCAAGTTCGACTCGCACTTGACCGGTTTTCGAAATTCAGAAAATTACAAAATTCGTCACTCCAAACCCGCACCCAACCCGCATGATTCGAAACTGTCGATCACGATAACGGCGCAGGCACCGCACAATAATACCGTATTACAGATATTAATCACTGTTACACGTGGTTCAAGGAAAAGCCATTTGATTGGATCACTGTTCACCTTCATACGGATGCACCTAATACCGGTTACTGGTTACTGATCTTTTGTAACTTCCGTTTGGGATGTGGGAACCAGGAGATAGTGTAGTAACATTCGGAATTACTTGTTCGATATCTTGCTTTACTTTCTTCTTTTATAGACGGGTGTCTTAAGTGAAATCAAATCAGGATAATTTAAAAGTCAGGGGGCCTAAAGTGGTCGCTTTACAATTCGTAAAATCGCCACAAGGTAACAATTCACTATAGTAACTGCGTCTGTGACTATTTTAAGAATTTTAACGTGATTCATATTATAAAATCTTTGATTTTTTAATTATTTGTATGTTTTAGTTTTGAAAATTGATTTCAAAACTAAAACATACAAATAATTACAAAAAACGTTCCTGTCATTACCAAACGCAGGGACAGCGCTAAACAAACAATATTATAAAGCTGTTATACACGAATACGTCTGGCGCACGTTTCAATATTTATACAAGACGCATTACTTGTACACTCAGCCGATATCAGTTAATTGCCTCCCCTGACACGATTAGGGATGAACAAAGACTTTTTATAAAATAAAAAATGGCTTTGAATTCTCATGGTTTTTTTTACATTCATAGTCCTCTGCGCTGGTTCGAGGTGGCGCAGGAGAAGAGTACCTGGAAGGATATGGAGGAGGTCTTTGCCCAGCAGTGGGACATACAGAGCTATTGAAAAAAAGTCCCCTGCGCCTGCTTTCCCGAAGGGTTAGGCAGAAATGTACGTATAGTATACATACATTCATTTTGCAAGTTATGTTTAAGTGCCATGTAATATAGGGGCGGGCTTATTAACCGGAAAAAATCCGAACTTCGAGCTTCCCCTTAAAAATCTCTGATGAATAACACTGCCTGACCTGGGAATTTATTCCAGGATATCATGCTCAGAGAAGACCAAGCCTGCTCAAACAATTTCGAAGGTGGGCCAAAATTTTGATTCTGTATCAAGTGGCGGGCCATCTAGTAAATAAAATCTTCACAATTATGGTAGACAGGTCGATAGTAAATTCAAGTCTGAAATATGTATGTTTTGCAGCGATAGAAATACAGTTACTTGTTTTTGAAAACACTTTTGACTTAATAATAATATGTTTAGTCAGTCAAATCTGTTTTAAATCTACAAAGTAGCTAAAGTTAAGCTTGGTACCAATTTACAAAGACCAATGGCAAGGCTTCATGCAATCTGGAAATAACGTTTACAGTTCGCGTTCATTTATAAAAATACTCTCAAAAGATAGATCTAAATAAAATTAAGGTATAAGTTAATGCCGCAGTGGTAGACGCCCACGGCGCCGGACATCGGCAGACGATCTCCGGCCACCGTAGGCGCGGGCATGCGGGCGGCGAGCAATGGGCGACTCGCTGTCCGACCATGGACCATGCCCGGGTCGACGGCGCGTTGTGTTCCACGCGCGCCTCAAAGAGTGTCAGCATAATGACGGGGCCCCCCTCTAGAGGGCCAAAGCCTGCCGGGGTCGCGGGACTCATAGAATTACCGTGACCCTGGAACATAAAGGGCTACTGAAGGACACCGTGGATTTTAGTCAGTACAAGTCTGACAGTCCCTCCCGCTCTGCCCTGGGTGGGAGGACTCATTTGATGATTTTACCACGTTAAAAAAAAAAAAAAAAGGTATAAGTTAATCACAGCAAACTTTCTCAACTCTACACTAAGTTGTAAAGATGTGTGTGTGTGTGTTGTGTGATGTGTGTGTGTGTGTGTTGTGTTTCAGTAATACCCAGTTTCAAGGATGTATGATTTTGGATTCTGGACTTCTCAAGTTGATCTTCGCATGGCAGTTGCTAGTATGTACCTAGAACTAGAAAATAAACTCCATAAGTCTTTAAATAAAAGCTATCAATATTGGAGAATATGTTTTTCTGATCGTCTTGTCGTTCAAAGCTTAGAAATTCATTTACCCCTCCTCAAACGTCTAAAAGTTAAATATCAACAAAAACAAAGCGTTCACAGTTTATTTTTCCAAGCATTCCTTTCATTCTCACCCCTATGAAGTTTAAAACCCCGTAAATTGTATAATATCTTCAAAGGAAATGTGTCTGCCCACCCCTTGAATAAACTTTCTTAAATCAATAGTAACATGTCACCGATAATTTACAATATTACTTCTTACAGCCGCACATAATTATTTATATACTCTAAAGCTCTGAAAATAAAAATGAGTGTTGGGTGAAGAGTTGGTTTAGTGACAGCAAATACTAAATTGTTTTACAAGATTACATATTGCAGTTCCAAAAATATACATAGAGCTTTAACTTTTAAGACATGAGGTTGAAATTCAAGTGAATTCGTTTTCAGTAGTAGCTGGTTATGTGCTCGGTTTTTGTTGTAAGGAGGTGTCATTTGCATCAATCCACGTCGTATTAGTACATTCTTTGTGTTGAAATAATGGTGTGAGTGAAAAATTTGAAGCTTTGTAATTGGCCTCTGTTGTTAAAAGAATAATGAAAGTAAAAGTTACTGAAGGTATTTTTATGTGTGTGTAATTTTACTCCCTTGCAAAGATATTAGTTGTTATTTTTTATCCTCCCACAGTGACTTGTGTATTGTCTGTAAAACGAATATCGCCACTTCTTTGTTGGGAATTATCAAGTCGTCATTTTGAGCAGATAATACGTTGACTCTTCAGTATAGGAAATGTCTTCAATGTCATCCATTCAATCAGACAAGCCGTTAATTTGAAAAAATCATCAGGCAGTACTTTTTTTTTCGATTGGGTAGTCATCAAATGACCCCATTCCACTCTGGGTGGAGTGGAAGGGAGTGTCAGACTGCTACTGACTAAAACCTATCCATGTTCGTTCTTTGCCCTTTGTGTTCCAGGGCCACGGTATCTCTTTCGAACAGTCCCGCAGCCCTGGCAGGCATTGGCCCTTGCGGACCCTTCCTTCGTTGCTGACAACTCTTTAAGGCGCGCGTGGTACACGAACGCGCGGTAAGAAAATTACGCTTCAATTATTAATAATTGTTCGTGTTCATAAAACACCAGAGAAATACACAAGAAGAAGAAAATCTTATATAAAGACCTGACAAAACTAAACACCTTATTTTCCAATCGACCTGCCTGATTATCTGAAGACTGTATGAACGTTTCAATCAAGGCTAACGGCACCAAAAAATCATCTCCAGAAAGCCTCACCTCCAAACGCCCTTCTAAGTCAACTTTCCCCGCTCTGCACCTACTCATCAACCTGCATAATCCACTCATTACAATCAAGTCATGTGTCATCCACTCACCGGCCTCCTTGATCGCCCATCCGTGAGATTTACTTAGAATTAAAATGTAAAACCTTTGTTACTTTACCCGGTAATAAGTAATAATTTACGTTACCCATCGTGACAGGTAAATTGCCAGCGACATTGATGTAATCTCGTGCATTTTTGAAATTGTGAATATCGTTCGAAGCAGTGTTAGGTTGGTTCTAAGAAATGTCAGGTATGGCGTGAGCTAATTTGTCATACAAATTCGCACCCTTGTATGCAATTTTGTCGTCAAAAGTAATGTGTAGCAGTGGCGAAGGTTCTATAGAACTCGATTCCTAACGGCTTCCCTTTGAAAAAGTGCACAGTCAGAATTCTATAGACAAATAATATAATCACATTAAAGATATGTACTCCGGCTTACCCCTTACAAAAATTGACCCTTCGCTACTGATGTGTAGTAGGAAATTTCTAGAAATCGAACGTTACCTATAGTTTCACTAATACGTCTATACAGGGTGTAAACAGATCCTTCACATAGCCGTCAACCAAGCATTTTGTACATCAAACTAAGTAACTTTACGCAAAAATTATTGCTGGGAATCGATTTTTTTGTTTGGGGTGAAAAGTCACGTTTTAAGGTAAGACTCGATGGAAACCACTCAAAGCATTGTGCTGACGGATGGATTGAATAGTACGGGGGTCATGGAGGTGTGAAAAGTAAAAATCTTACATTAAAAACATGTATTTAAAAAAAAACTTGTTAAAAAGTTGGAACTTTGACCCCGAATATCTCCGTAACTAGAAGGTTCCCAGGTATGGTCTAGATCAAAAAAATGATCGCAAAGACGGGGAGAACAAGTGCCTTTCGGATGTGTTAAGTGTCTATTTACACCTTTTAAAGTTAAATAGTCGTGGTTCGTAAATTGTTTCTTTTCTTGTTGTTAATTATTGTATTCACCGGGAGACGTTTGCTGGATGGGTGTGCAAACTATTGACCTTGGTGCCCGATCGTTAGGAGTCTGAGAGCGTGAGTCTCAAAAGATTCGTCGACGAAATAGCACACAGGTAGACTATCACCTACTGGATTAGGAATAGGATAATTTTTATCCCGGAGGTACGTTGCCGATCTAAGGGTAAGCGAAGCCAAACTCCAAAAGCTAGTTATTTATAATCAATACTTCTAATTCCACTTTGTTTTTTTTTTTATCCTGGTAAAATCATCAAATGAGTCCTCCCACCCAGGGAAGAGCGGAAGGGACTGTCAGACTTGTACTGACTAAAATCCACGGTGTCCTTCAATAGCCCTATATGTTCCAGGGTCAAGGTAGTTCTGTAAGTCCCGCGACCCCGGCAGGCTTTGGCCCTCTAGAGGGGGCCCTGTCTTTATGCTGACACTCTTTGAGGCGCGCGTGGAACACAACGCGCCGTCGACCCGGGCATGGTCCATGGTCGGACAGCGAGTCGCCCATTACTCGCCGCCCGCATGCCCGCGCGAATAATGTTCTTCTAAACCTCTAATAGGAATGTTTCCTGTGTAAACAAAATAAGATTATTTTTAGTCAGTCAGTTAGATTATCGAAAAATATTGGATACGAATTTTTTGTTTATCAAATCAATAAAAATTGACGAAGATAAAACGCATCAAAGATCATGAGTGGGGGCCTGTGACGTCACTTTTCGGTAAAAAATGTACTGAAGTATGACGTCACACGAGTTTTCGACGCACTGTATCGTCTTCATTTTTAGTTTTCGAGAAAGAAGAAAAAATACGTGTCCAATATTTTTTGGAAATCTATCTGACGGACCAATTAGAATTTTTCAGGAAACACTCGTTGTTTTGTTTTTCTTAAGAGGTTTCAATCCCAAAATATTAAACATACTCATACCAAAATAGACCAAAAATATTTCACCATCCATCAAGCAATTTCACCAAATCATGGTTCCTATTTCAGTCACCAAAAGCACGTCTTTAACAAGTAAACAAATGAGCATTGTCAACGAAACTAATGTTTACAGCCCAAATGTGTGGTGGAAGCTTCAGTAGTAATTTTTGATGAATTGTAGTCGCTTTAGTTTGTTGGTGTGGTAACATGTGGTCTGTGATTGATTGGGATTTGAGTTGAAGTATTTGGTATTTACGAGATGATGTTTAGATTTACGTATTGCAGTTTCTTAAATACTACAATCTTACATGTTTTCGACTGTTTCGAAAAGAGATTGGAGACGGAGAAGCCATTTAGTTCAATGCTTACTTTTTTTAACCGACTTCTAAAAAGGGTTATGTTCCCCGATTTCTCCGTGATTACTGGTCCTATTTAAGTGATTCTTCATATTTTGGTAGAAGAAGCTCGTGCGGTTGTCCCATATACTCGTAAATTTGATTAACTTTGTTTCTTATGAGTTATCCTCTTTAAAATGCATTTTTTCTTCTTCGTCTATGTGGATAATGCTAATAACTTCTAGTTACAATGTAAAATTGATATTTTACAAGGAATTTGTATGAGATACAAAAAAAATAACCGACGTCCAAAAAAAAACACGAAAAGGTGGAAAATTAATTTCGGAAGTCGAAGACTTTTGTTTTTTCTTTTTTATGACACCGATTTCCGAAAGTAAAGCTATTTTCTACTGTTTTGTGTTTTTTTTTGGAAGTCGATGTTTTTTGCTAAAAAGATTTTTTTGTTAAAGTCATTATGAGGAGAGGTCAGTTAAATGAAGCAAGCTGATAGTTATCCAAAAAATCTACAGTTAGTACGTACAGTACAGGTAACAGTGGCAGTTAGAAATAATTGTAAACATTCAATGTAATCAGACAAAGACGATTGACAAAACGAACAAAAGTATTAATTTCTTGATGAAACAGAACATTTTTATGAAAGACCGTCTGTGCTGACCAACAGAAAACACATCATTTCCCGTTTTAAGCCATCCTTAAGCAATAAAATTGTTTTAATTTCTTATTGACATTTACTTCAAAATGAACGGAAACAAAAAAAGCCCTAATTAGTCGGTGTAAACTGTAACACCTGATTTTATGGGAGTAATAAAATAACAAATTGAGCATAAAAAGAGGGGCATTAAGAGCATGACCATAATGGCCGTATATCAAGTATATGTAGGGTTACCATCCATCCAAAATTTGTAATACTGATATTGTTAGCCTGCGTCTTCCCACAGCTGGGCAAAAGCCTCTCCCCATGTCTTCCAGTTGTTTCGATCTAGGACTAACGTGTACCACTGGTTGCTGGTCTTGTCCAGCTCGTCCCGTCATCTTCTAGCAGTCAACTTTGTAATAAAGGGGAAAAAATAAGAATTAAATCAACGGCGCCTATGAACTGTCCAGTGTCCACAGCCGAACATACGGCGTGCAAGGGACAACGAAACGGTTGTCACGTATTTAGTACATCATTCTGAGAAAAAAAACAGCTGTTTCCTACAGAAGTGCAATCCTTACACGGTCAAAATGTATGGAACAGTTGATTTAAAAAAAAATTACAGATGAAAAAATTCTGCGCTCAGAATGATGTACTGGATGGGCTCAGAATGATGTACTACTGATGAATATATGGTAACCATTTTCGCGTCGGTGTCCCATCCACCCTGTACCTATAAATGCTTATTCTACGGTACTTTTGTGCAAATACAGTACTTTCTCAAGTTATTATGCCTTGCGACTGTGACTGTAGCGTCGCTTCTTTTTTGTTTTTTTTTTGACATTCAAAAGTGCCTGTGATGGTCCAATTGAAATAAATGTTTTGAGTTGAGTTAGTTCTAGGCCTTCCGCAATTAGTCTTACCTGGCCACTTCTTATTCGTAAACTCAAAATGGCTGGTCCTTTTTATCGAAATATGTATCCGGTTTTTTATCAAAAGACCTACTAGACGTTTAGAAATTTATAGCGTTTCATTTAAATCGACATTACACAAAATCCAATACAATTTTGACTGTTTTAACATTACAGTTACTGGGGTGTGGAGGTCAGATACGCAGTCGGTTCATGTAAGATCAGCTGCATCAAATAAGACTAGAAGTAGACACTAATGTGAAAAGGCTAGGCCTATGATGATATTACCGCTGCTAGTATGACACTTTGCCTGGACTTTCAATTTTTTTTTTTAATCGAAATGGTATTATGGTAACCCTACAAAGTGCATGGAACATTTGTGTGCAAGCGCAGATAGATGTTACTGATACATTTTAAGGTGAATTAATTTGAATATATTTCGTTTTGTTTGGGTGGTGTTCTAATTGGGCGATTAATTTAGTTTTAATTTAAATCAGATTTTAAGTTTACTGTTATAATGTATTTTAGAGGATATCCCTACCATGTAAAATACTGGTATTCAGCTGCATCCGGTTAGACTGGGAGCCGACCCCAACATAGTTGGGAAAAGGCTAGGCAGATGATGATGCGTTGGCGACCTACTTGTGTAGATGTCTATTGCTTAAAACATTTTTGATTTTCATAATTTCAGACAGCCATCAGATAAGATTTTTTGAAGAATTCAGATCATCTGGCCTACAGTGTAGGACAGGGATAGCGCTAGACGACCTGTATAGCTCTGTCTCTTTCCCACAGTGGAATTACTTCAGCTTTAAGACGTCATAATAACTACCCAGTTTCATTATGACATGTATAATATGTAATAAGGTTCGAATTCGTCTATGAATAGGTGTTTATCTCCCCTCTTAAATAGATACCTATTACTTTCGTGAAAATTAACCTCACAATATGAACACAACGACCTCATTACAATTCAATTGTCGTGCGACTGTCCATATGTTCGAGATTTTTGTGGCACTAAACAGTCTAAATTAGCATATTATCAATATTATGCTAATGCCGACGATATGAACACGTGTCGATTTCCACGGGTTTATTTAAGTGACATGCGTAATCTATGTACCCATTTAAAATTTTAATTATTAAAAGAAAAGTTCTAATAATTCGACAATTCAAAAGGGCCTGTAAATGGCCTACTTGAAATAAATGCTCTGAATTTCATTTTGAAAAATAATTTCTGATGAAAATTATATGAGGCCAAAAGTCTTTAACTTAACCCTAAAATGACTATCGAACTCAAATAATTGCTAAAACTAAGAAGCATAAACCGCAACGGAATTCTATTCTCATTTACTGTTTCAGGCTAACATTATCATTTGCACATAGCTTAAAGTTATTTACATAAAAGTCTAAAGTACATTTAATAGCAAAATGTACGAGTATTAAAAAAATCCAAAAAGGTGCGAACAGCAAATTGGGCATCAAAAAACCGACTTCCAAAAAAACACTAAAAAGGCTAAAATAACTTTACTTTCGGAAGCCGGTGACTTTGTTTGTTTCATTGCCTTTTTTGTCACCGACTTCCGAAAATAAAGTTATTTTAGACGTGTTTTGTGTTTTTTTGGAAGTCGGTTTTTTTTCGCAGTTTTTAAGTTACGTATACCACACAAATTCTTGTCATGAATTATTTTTTACATTGTAACTAGAAGTTATTAAGAGATCATCATGTCATCAAAAAGCCCAAGAAGAAAAATACGTATTTAACACACTCATTGAACTTACCTAGATGGAAAAAAAAATTCGTTGAATGTCTTCCCACTACCTAAACAATCTATGGGACCAATCGGGAAGTATACCCTTTCACTTAAAAAAAAGAATTTTCCAAATCGGTTTAGAAATGGCGGAGTTATGAGGTATCAAATATAAAAACAATAAAAAAAAAGCAACTGAAATGAGGACCTCCTCCTTTTTGAAGAAAGTCGGTTAAAAAATCATCCGTATCGTTAAAAAAATAAATTGTTATTAAACACAAAAATGTTTAACGCCTTTAAACTTCAGTTAACGGTATTCACACATAGGTTTGCATTAAACTTAATACATAATAACAAACTTTATGTGTTTTCCATTAGCAGCAACGACAACAGTGTACGCAAATGTCGTCACACAAAATTTACGGAGTCGTACGTTAGGGTTAATTTTATTGCGTTAATTTGAAGTCTCGGACGTAAGCGCACGTGCCGAGTGGAGACGGGGCTCGCTACATAGTGCGAAGTATGTGGTTTATGTTTAACATTTATTTATTTTAAAGAAAAACTGAGAATTTAGTTTTAATGTTAGCTGGTATTCGTCTGATCAAATGTTTTTTTTTCAGGTAATTATCATAATAATAATCATCATTATTCTCTTGCCCTTATCCCAATTTATTTGGGATATCTTGTCTTCTTCTTTTATACTTCACTTTTAGTCGTCGCTTTTGTATTCAACTCTTTGTAACCACATAACCTTTTACACAGTTCACGTTTCTGTTTCACTATCATAGCTTTTAGCTAAAGGATTAAAAGTAGATTCCAAAGTGACTTAATATTATTAACCTTTATTAATTTCTATACAAATAAATTACATTTTTAAAAATGTAATAAGCCAATGTAATGTAATATTCCTTAAAAAAAAAATTAAAAAAAACATTTAAAAATATAAAAAAAAAAAAAAATATTATTATTATTTGTGAACAGGTTTGATTGTCAGTACATTAACCATTGTTATATGATTAATGTATTGACAAACAAACAAATGACTCAGAGGCAGGTGTAAATATTCCTGCTAACATTTTAAGTTAATATTTTAATTTATTTTATTTTTATCATTTTAAATGCAATTGTAATTACTAAAATTTTGGAAATTCAATTCAAGTATGTTATGCTGTGTAATTTTTAAATTTGCTTTCGTATGGGCGCATCTTGCCTGAAATAAATGAATTATGTTATTTTATTTTTAATATTGTATAAAAGTCTTTCAAAGTGATTGATTGATAATAAATGTATAGTTTCCATTAGACCAAAGACCATTTCGGACACTAATCTACATAGTCCTCATGTGAGTTGACCAAGATTATGTTTGGACCTTAAACGGACCATGAGCTCCGAGTTTGTTTCGGTTGTTTCGTCTTAGAGTAGTCAGGTAAGAAATACCGCCCCATCAAAATATTTAAAAAAAAAATACGTGTAAAAGTGTAAAAATCTATTTGCAAAATAATCATCATTTATCATTATGCGATGAATCTCTCAATCTTTAATAAGAGCTTTGCCCTCCTAACTAAGACAACTGTAACTCCAACCGTAGTCCTAACATAGTTACGGCTGTGATTGCTTTATTAACGAGGCCCATCATTCTCAAAACCCCATCAATATTTCAATCCTACGCCACAATAAAGTAAATAAAAACCTCTTCCTTCGGCACCATTACGGACCGTTTCTCGCAACATTGTAAACTAACGTCCAGTCACACTCAATATTGAAATTTACAACCCCCATTGTGCTTCAAAGCCTTTATATTTTATAACTTTATCGGCCAATGTGACACGCACCGATTTTTGCGTAAATTTCTTTGTTCGGTCTAACAGACTAATTACGAATTGTGTGTGGTCTAAAACACCGTGGCTAATTGAGGGTTGACTTTCTTTTTTTTTAGTATTGAAGGATGGGTGGTATTTTTTGTTTAAATCGTGGATTGTTATTGCAAAATGTTGTGAATTTTATTTTTTTATTTAATTTTATGTTTTTTTTTTTGCCCGTATCCGCCTTTTGAAATTAGTGTGGATATGAAACATGTCAATTGTATCTTGTTTTTTTGAAGAGTATCTGTGACACCGAAAGTACTGAATGACGTATTATTTCGGCTTTGCTTTGTCGGTTAGCACCTTTGAAGAGTGTTTGAAGACACCGAAAGTATTGAATAAGAAATTACTTCAATACTACTTTGTCGGTGACCACTTGTAATTTGTAGGAAAAAAAAATAACACTCCTTTTTGGACAGTCGTGTCAACAATGCTGTCGCTATTAACAATACAAATTATGTGTTTGTTGACAAATATTTATGATTGTATAAGTATGGTATGTGGCTTTTTGCAGTTAAATACAATAAGGAATCGACAGCCGGGACCAATTTAACGGTATGTAATAGATGGATTTGGCCACCCATTCACGGACCAACTTCGGTAAGTGTTGCTTAACTTTGTAAGGCTATTCTTATCTACGAGCCACTGCGTTTACTATTTAGCCACGAGCCCCACAAAAATATTCTTAACGATATCATATTTATTTCGCATCATCACTCCCCACTCATTCGTCTAACGGTGATGAATTAGCTGCAGGATTATGAAGACTAATTCCACCAAAGTGAATTTTTGGGGTTCCTTAAGTACGAGAAGAAAAATGGTTCGTACGCTGACTGGCAATACGTTAATGCTATAATAGTATAATCGAATGAGAAAGGAAATTATTGCTATGGAAAAGTGGACGAGATTTGATTTATCTATTCTTTGGAAGAGGTTGGTGCACAAAGTCGAAATAATTACAGTAAGTCACATTACATCTTCCAAGAGTATCAGCATAATGATGGGGCCCCCCTCTAGAGGGCCAAAGCTTGCCGGGGTCGCGGGACTCATAGAATTACCGTAACCCTGGAACATAAAGGGCTACTGAAGGACACCGTGGATTTTAGTCAGTACAAGTCTGACAGTCCCTCCCGCTCTGCCCTGGGTGGGAGGACTCATTTGATGATTTTACCACGTTTAAAAAAAAAAAAAAAAAAGTCACATTAAACACACAGTCATCTCAAACGTCGAAGTCCGGAGACGTACGAAGGTCTTCGATATTGGAAATCGCGTTATGGAACTCAAATGGAGTTGGGCAGGACACCTTTTTTTTTACGGGGGGAAATCCTCATGGACTACCTCCGCCTAGGGAAAGGCGGCGGGGCGTGCCGGACTCCAGCCGGCTCAAACCACCCCGGTGTCTCCTCGCACGTGCGCGGGGCCGCGGGTATCCAAATTCTTTCGCAGCTGGGCAGGACACCTACCAGGCGTGGTGATGGCAGGTGGAGTAAAGCTGTGACCAAGTGGCGTCCAAGGACTGGAAAGCGAAGTGTTGGTCGTCCGGCGGCGAGATGGGCAGACGACATTGTTGCCATCGCTGGAATATCCTGGATGGGGCTGGCGCAAGAGCGCGGAGCGAAGAGAGGCCTATAGCCAACAGTACCCACTGTTGGCTATAGGATTCCGGCCTGATATGACGATGATGATGATATCAAAACACTTTTTTTGTTTACCTCGGGAACTAACCCATTGTAAAAGACTGCTAATTGTAAAAAGCAAAGAATAAAACTTATACTGACGCGAAGCACTTAAGTCAAAATTAATTTAACCCTTTATAAGTCAGGGAAAACCGGAAGTGGTAGGAAAACGAAATTTATGTGTGTTAATAAGGATATTTTTATGATTAAAAAAAATTAAAACAAAAAAAAATAGGTTAAACTTATTTTTGTTTTTATTTTTTTTATCGTTGGAAAATATGTGGAAAATTATTTTGTTGGTGGCACGTATACTGCCTCTACCTTTACAAAAATTCACATGAAAATAAAAATGTAAACACGGCGACAGATCAAGCTATACATTTCCAGTATAACATGACCTCGCTTCGTATAGATTTCCCGTACAACGAGAGATCCGCATAAACTAGTTTTATAAAGCTTGATTGGTCGTCGTGTACCTCTTTACTTTTATTTGAATTAAATGAATATTGGTACTCAGTTTAACAAAATTATGTAGGAGTCGTAGCAGGTGGCGTTTTGTAGTCAGTTATTTTTAGTATAATAATTGATCTATGTCTGTAGTCGCTGCCTGCCCCCATGAGCACAAATCGTGAGTTTATGTATGTATTATAAACATCCACATCAACATAAAACTATATTAAAACATTTTTCTCAATAACTACCCACCATTTACCCATGACTTCCCGCCATCAACCCAGCATCCACAATAATCCCAGTGTAACGGTATGATGACTGTCACTTCTGCTCATCCCCCTCGCGTAGATCTGCACTGTCATAGTGACGTCATCTATATTGTCTAACATTTGGTTGCTATCTGCCCGTATTAAGTTGGTAAGAGTGGTTGTGATACACTGGGTGCAAGATGTGTCTATAATGTTGAAAAATATCTGACAAATGAAAGTCAAAACTTTTTTTTTATGAAACGAAACATCCACTTGCACCACAATCGTTAGCTAGCTAAACCCCGTTTACGCTGAACGTAATTAAAACATCGTTGTGTTTCTGACAACCGTTTTTTGGTTAGATTTAGCGTCTTAATGTATTTATCAGTATTACAGTGTTATGGCTAGCTTAAACTAGAATTAGGTTTTCTAACAGCCAACCTCATTGCGACAACATGATTTGCAAAAGAGAAAAATATAATTCACAAGCAGTATGTTTAAACATTTTTAAAACTATATTAATGTGTGTTAAAAATAAGGCTGAAAAAAAGCTAAGTCCCGAATATTGTTGATTTCAGTCTTTTTTTTGAAAATCATTGCAGTCAGAATTTTACATCGTAACTATCCGAATAAAAATTTAAAAGTTTTACGTTAATTATATTAAGGCTATTTCCGATGTATTAATGAAGTGATTATAGAATAAACTAATCATTTAAAATTACTCGAAAACACAACATTTAAAAATAAAATGAATAATATTTTTTTAATATTTTTAAATGTTTTTTTTTTTTAAAGGAATATTGTAAAATTTATGAAATTTTTAATCAAATAAGTAAATGAATAATAATTTTAAATCGATACCTATTGTTTAGGATTACTGAACTCGTTAAGTCAAGATTTTTAAACAAAAAAGCCCAGTGTAACTACCACATTATAACTCGCCACTTACAATAGATTCACTTTTAAAGTTCAAACATTTGAACTCACCCCCGATCATCGAGGGGTGAAATATGGGGTTGAAACTACAAACACTATTTGCGGATTTAAATATGGTATGCGGATTTTTAGTTTCGATTTTATAATCCGCATTTTAGGGTGAATGCGGGTTAAGTGATCCGTTAAATGGAGCACATGCGTGTTTTTTAGACTTAAGTGGTTATCGTTTGATTTTTGTTATGATATTAAATAAATAATGTAAAGATTTTAAAACTGATCAGATACAGAAATAAAAAACGTTTTATAAAACCTGAATGCAGTAGCTGGAAGAAAGGTAGGGTTCAATTAAACGATTTCAGTGAAATATTTATGACTAAGCGTACAACTCATGCGGTTTTGAGAATTTTATTGATATGGTTTCTAAATGTTTAATGTGTTTCAAATCAAGTCTGGAACTTAGTCAATTTATGTGTATGTTTAACAAACACAAAAAACAAAAATTGGAATGGCAGAATTATTAAAGAGGTCTAAGGAATTAAGTAGTTATAATTTACATAAAAAATTTGCAAATTCAAAGAATAAATAAAATAAAATACAATGCAGATCCACCCCCAACATGCTACGTATCTGTAACAGATCCTAAACAAAGTAATACAAAAATAAAACTAATCCTTTATCTATCTATACATATAAAATTCAAAGTCCTGACTGACTGACTGACTTATATATCAACGCACAGCCCAAACCACTGGTCCTAGAGACATGAAATTTGGACAGTGTACTCTTTGTGAAGAGTAGGTATCCACTAAGAAAGGGTTTTTCGAAATTCCACCCCTAAGAGGGTGAAATAGGGTGTTGAATTTTCTATGAAACTTTTTATTCTCTGAGTCGATTGACTTGAAAATGTGTCTTCATATACTTCAGTTGAAATGATGAGATACGTGTATCACAGTTTTTCCAAAATCATCCCCCAATTTAAAATTCAATGTCCTGACTGGCTGACTGATACATCAACGCACAGCCCAAACCGCTGGCCCTAGAGACATGAAATTTGTAGATTGTACTCTTTGTGAAGAGTAAGTATCCACTAAGAAAGGGTTTTGTGAAATTCCTCCCCTAATAGGGTGAAATAGGGTTTTTAATTTTATGTGGAACTTTTTATTCTCGGAGTCGATTGTCTTGAAAATGTGTCTACATATACTTAAGTTATAATAATGAGATACGTGTATCACAGTTTTTCCAAAATCATCCCCCAATTTAAAATTCCATGTCCTGACTGGCTGACTGATATACCAAGAATACCAACGCACAGCCCAAACCGCGGGTCCCAGAGACATGAAAATTGGAGGGTGTATTCTTTGTGAAGAGGAAGTATCAGTTTTTCTAAATTCCTACCCCTTAGAGGGTGAAATGGGGTGTTGAAATTTCTGTGAAACTTTTTATTCTCAGGGTCGATTGACTTGAAAATTTGTGTACATGCTCTTCAGATAAAATCCAGTAATTCCGATGTCCAATCTCAAACCAAGGTATCAATATTTCACGTATCTAATTTAATTAATATAACTTTATAAAATAAAATAAAAAAAACTATGTATGTATTATAGATAGATACATAGATTACTTATTATCCCAGAAGTAAGATCCTGTGGGCAATTCCCTAACTCCACGCGGGCGAAGCCGCGGGCATAAGCTAGTCAAGAATAATCCTCTTAATTCCATAATTATTCCACACGTCACTTGCACAAAACTGCAACAATATGATTGGCTGAGCGTTGTCTGATTGTTATCGACACACTCGACAGATGGCGTTGTACGCAATACTGCAAATTACCGTAAGTAATCTGTAATGAACTCACCTGTTTGGAGTTTAGTGACGTTGAGTTATACAATGGTTAATACAAAGGGTGTATTGTAAATGAGACTGAAACGGTGAATTATGATTTGGAATAATTCTTAGAATAATCATTTGTTGCACTGAGAATTTAGGGCTGAAATGTGTTTGTGTATTTTTTCCGAAAGATTCAATTTCCTATTTTTTACGCCCTAGAATAGTTTGAGTCTTTAATGGTGGTCTTATTTATAATCCAATTATTGCACCTTTTCCTAGTTTTACTAAAGTTTAAATGCAATTTGTTTTTCTTAAATAAAAATAAGATCTCAAAATCAGACCATGTGACCGTAAGAACTAAGAATAGTTCTTAACGTTAATGCGTAATTTCATTTCAACCCGCATAAATCAAGTCAATTATTCCGAAGATCACAGGTGCAAAAACCATTATCATAATACCACATTTGTACCTCGCCTACTTACATAATTTAACAAAGTAATCAATCGTGACAAACGCACACCTTTATTACACTTCCGTGGAAAATCACATTAAATAATAAAAAAAGAACAAACAGAAAATTATAAACCATTTGACATATGACACCGCGAATATTCAAATTAATGCATTATCGATACGAACAAAGGTGCACTTGACTGGAAAAGAGAGAGTTTTTTATGACACCTACGTGTGTTACACATTTTGCCTACACCTCCCCTTATATCGCCACAGCCTAAAAAAATTACACACATAAATATTGAAAAAAATCCAGATCAACAATTCTTTTTTCGTATATTTTTTACACTGTGGAACGTTTTGAAGGGGATGTCGGGGTAAAATGAGCATACAGGTTATGACATGTAATTCACGCGTAAATCAAATTTGACCGGTGGGCGTAAGCAGTTGTCTTGCGCATATGGCGATGTTTCTAAGCGATGATTGTTACGTTCCTGAGTGCTTTCGTGTGTAGGAAGTGACGGTTCGCTCGTGATGAATGGACATAAAGTACGGATAGACAGACAGACGGTTTAATAGGTATGCTGTTTATGCTCTTATAGCGTCGTTGTTTTGTATGGAGTATTGTTTTAATGGAAATTTTATTGGTGCTGTATCGAAGATTGGGTGTAGGTAATTTTGTTATTGTTTTTTTTTGGGTGGCTTTTGTAATAATTATTGTGGAATGAGTTATAAATAATTTCATCTCTATATTAGTAGTACGTAATACTAAATTGAAATAATTAAAAGTAATGTGCTTTAACTTATTTGCCAAATTAAATTAAATATGTGTTTTTAAAAATGAAGAATCATAAATTCGGAACTTCATAAACAAAAAATACCTACCTATCTAATTATCGCAACTGTTTAAATATCAAAACCTAGATTAAATAGAGATAAAACTTGATAAAGGGTGAAAGCGGTTAATATGGCACACCCAATTATTTATGCGGTCTAATTATGTGTGGTAATTTTATTCAAAAACCTTATGGCAGCTTTTAGACTCTTTGAAATGGATAACAAAACAAAAGTATGTTCTTAATTTAATGTAAATTACCAAATGCTTTACACCATAAATAATTTCTTAAATCCTTAATTTTATAATTGGTAAATTCAGCAGTTTTCGACCGACATTTTAAGCAATTTATCAAATTGACTCAAAAGTTTTGAGTCAAAAAAATATCGCAATGATAAAAAGTTTACTTAAAGTTTGTATTGCAAAGAAATGCCTAAGTAAACTGTCGATATCAGGAAGGAGTAAGTAATTGTACAAACTATTACACATGCATGTCAAAAAGCCCAACATTACCATAATCTCCTTACACTAACGACCAAAAATAAATAGCCACCCGAATTAATCCAAATTTCAAAGCATTATCCTGCTAAATAACCACTTATTAAGTCGGCTCCTATTTTACGCTTACACTGGCGGCCACAAAAAGTGCCACCCTAGTGTACACCTGCAGGTTCCCTCGAAACTTGTACAATATGCCGATAAGTTGAATGTGCCACTTGTGCGATAGATTGTACGGCGGAATGATGGGGGAGGATTTTTGATTTAATGTCTGTGTAGAGCTTTGAGTTGTTTTTATTTCGTTTATCTGTGGTGTATTTAATTTTCAACATGACAGTACATGTGTTAAAATAATAATTTTGTTGCTAGATGGTGCTGATGTTTCGACGCGAACGTCAAAGAAAAGGATGCGAAAAGCCTAGGACAGGGTGCTGTGGTTGTGGCGTAACTTGGGAGTATCCTATGTCCAGCAGTGCGATCAGCTGAGTTATCTATAACTATTTGTGAATATTGTCTACTTTTAGCATGTGCTGATATTATTATAATCCGTGTGAAAACATAAAAAAATATAATAAAAAACACATCCACCATAATAGACTGTATGTATTGTTTAAAAATCTATTTCCAGGACGTTTTTTTTCAAATGTTCCTCTAAATCTGCCTTAACAACTAAAATGTCGCACACTTTTTAAACGCACGCCTTTTATTTACCCCAACACGAAATAGTAATGAAGAATTATTGTTTTCGACGTTACACTCCAGTGTTTTGTTTAAGGATTTCCTTTCTATAAGTCTCTCCGGTCTTTGTGCTAACACGTTTGCACTTGTCCTTTATTTTTGTAGGTGTCACTTTTTTTGGAAGCAAGTGTACAACTTTAACTGCAATGGAATTAATACTTTAAAATAATAGTGAATACGGTTCGATTTCCCTTTTTATATTGAGTTAGAGTTTGGTAGTTTTTTTTGCTGTGGTATTAAAATCAATCTGTTGATTTTTAAAGTTTATTTGACACATTACGACATTAGAAAAAATGCCTGAGGAAAAAAGTTATCTACTCCTAGATAATAAACATAAAAATCCAAAAGAAGTATGAATAACGTTGTACCCATATTTGTATAGCTGAGGTTGCAAACCTACGCCTACTGGCTGTATACTGAATCACGCTATGAGTAATCATTTGTATGACAGTGAGTCATACACAAAGATGTCCCATTCATGCACTGCTTCACGGTTCTTTTACCGCGTTAATATCATTGTCAGGAAGGCACTATTGGAACAAATTTCTTGAAATTGTTTTGCAAAAACAAGATGGCGTCGTTAGTTTCGACTTAACAATAATCATTCACTCATTTATTCATTTTACAAGGAGTTATTAATACACACAGAGTTCGATAAATAGCACAAATGATACATTAAAGATTCCAATACAACTCAAAACAATAACCACATAGAAAAAAAAACTTAAGCCATACGCCTAAAGATAAAGTAAGTCTATTTTGGGCCATCTCTATGTTTTTGCACCTCCATTTTTATTTAAAACAACCAGATTTCAGATAGATTGATGAATGAACGTGGTCAAGCGAAAGTAGTACTTACGGAAAGAGCCTAGAAGGTGGCGTTCTCGTTCTGCCTACACCCATAAAATAGGCGTGTATTTATGTATGAACAACTAGGTACCGACAGACACCAAAAGCCTACCAAAACTTCGCAATTTTCGCTTCGAATAAAATTAATAATTTTCTCCGCAAAATAAAACGTCCAACAAAAATCAATGTAGCCATTTCCAAACATGATACGACAATACATTTAAGACCGATACATAAAGATATATCTTTCGAAGACAGTGTCCAAGCATTATATGCCATGACTAGTGAAACTACCCCCAAGGAGAGCTGACAAATAAATCATTGCTAATACGATTTTGCTTTAACATATTTTAGCCACTGGGCTTTTGGGGTGAGTGTGGTAACAAGTAATATAGAAAAAAAAAAGATGGCCTGAAAATTTTGCACGTTTTCCTTCTACAAAATATTTAAAAAAAATATAGCTATGAAAATATCTCTATAAGATTTTTTTTTTGGGTTTTTCATGCGTAATAAATCAATCGATATCTCAAAGTAGTTCCCATTGTAAATGTTGTTTTTACTTTTAAGTAATTTCATCAAAATCGCGCCTGTAATCCTCAAAAGTTTAGACAGAGGTGTACCTAATAGTACACCCTCATATTTTCACTCCCTAAAATATTTCCAATGAATTCAAAGCCATTTGGTATATGCAAATGTAAACCAAAATATACTAAATAAACACAAGAATTTTTGATCTAGCAAACCAACAGCCATTATGAGTGACTAAAATCGAGGATCGCAAAGACCTGGTTGAGACTCACCAGAGCGTCTTGAGACAGAAGAGCACGGCAGAAAAAGATAAAGGTTTATAATCACTGGGTGGAAAATGTAGTGAAAAAAACGTTGATTATGAATATAGATAGCTATAAGAGCAGAGGAAGACCAATGAAACGATGGATGGACTGTGTGAAGGATGATATGGCTAGAAAGGAGGTGACTGCTGAGATGACGACTAATAGAGAAGTATGGAAGAAAAAGACATGCTTTCCCGACCCCAAATAAATTGGGATAAGGGCAGGAGAATAGAATGATGAATCAGTGGGTGGGATGAAGAAGGCTGCGAAAGGTAATGATGAAGAAGCAGCAAAACTCAAATAAATATCAAACATAAGCATAACAATCACCCCATCAGCCTTTATTTCTTTCTTTCTTTCTATAACGTTCCCACTGCTGGGACCCAGGCCTCTATGAGAGGGAATGGACTCAATGAGCTATAATCCACCACGCGAGCCCAGTGCGGGTTGGTAGATGTCACATGTCTTCGATTTTTGGTTTCCTCACGATCAAAACATTAAAAAAAAAATACTATAGACTAATTCAGCGATCTGAAAAGCCACTCAAAAACCCCAAGCACCTTTTAATTGCATCGCCAATAATCCTACAGACAAAAACAATAGATCATGCACACTGCACAGTTGTTTACAAAGCCCGCGGCTAGATGGCGTGCATTAGTTAAGTCAACAGTCTGGCCTAATCCAAAGCGCCCTTACGTGGTGATACGTCGACGGAATTCCATTACGGATTTTGATGGACGATAGAAATTGATGATTAATATTAAAATAATTGTAATATTGAATGGGAAATGAATGACATGAAAGGAAAAAATAAAATATAATAATACAGACATAATAATTACAGAAACTTGGCTGATTGCAATGAAAAAGGAAGAAAAATGTCAATGTTATGACTGAAAAGACGACTTCAAAGCTGAGGACTTATTTGATAACTGTGAATGTTATAAATAGAGGTAGGTCGAAAAATAAAGAAATGCTAAATGAAGAAGGTGCGATACTGCCCTGAGGTGAGACCCCATAGTTACAAAAAAGACAAGTACTAAACAAAAAAGAAATGAAATAGCATAGTACAGTAGGCAGGGCCAGGCTTCATACGAATTATATCTGAACCCCTTCATAATATATCTATCTAACATACAATCTTCTGGAATTCACAAAAATTCTAGAAGTCTCTCATCTACTATACATAATATTCACCATAAGTTTATTAATGGCAACACTTCATAGATTAAAAAGAGACCTAGAAGTATACCCACCTACAGAAACTTCTGAAACTTTTTGCAGACAAAAATGTTCAAATCCTTACGTCAAGTGGAGCATCAACATGGATCGTCGCAGTAAGCAAATATCATCCCTAATAGATGAAGAAGGAGGATTTGCCAGTTGCTAGTCAAATGTTGGCCAATTTTGGCAAACACACGCAATTCAAAAACCAAACACAAGAGACACTGAGAGACACACATACCAAACTTTTGTTGGTTAAAGAGAACGAAGACGAACACAGTGTGTAGGTGGAAAACGATAGCAAGGCTAAAGTTATGGATAGTGCAACCTTCAATCGAGCGTACACTGTGCAGATAAGTGCTTGTCTGTGTAATGTACAGTGAGCGCAAAAAGTGCAACGGAGGAAATTGAATTTTGTTCTTTTGCCGTCGAGAATTCTTTTGCTGGAGTAGTTTGCATTAAAGAAGACCTGCGAAGGATGTAAAAAGGATACTTTAGGATATAATAAAAGTATATAATGTTACTGCTTCTTCTTAATAGGATTACTTAATATTTTTAGACTTTCAGTGAATTTGCGTGGGTGCTTGATTTCGTAATTTTAAGGATGGCGGTTTTTTTTTTTTCATTTTACAAAAACACAGTTACGGTGTAGTTATTGAGTTACTGCAAATAATGTTTCTGCCTATACCCGTGGGAAAAAAGGCATTAGGCCGTTTAGTATGTTTTCGTTATGTTATGTACAATATATTATGTATTATGTAGATGTATAATTATGTAAGGTGGAAACACCCTTAAATAATTATACACCCCTTACATAAAATATTTAATTATCTTTTTCAATCTTCTACCAAACACTGAAAATCCCTAAAATTTTTTTTTTAATTTAATTTTAACCCTAAAATTCTCGCATTCAAATATCCGTCCGAATTCGCCAATATCCCAAAATCAAGACCACATCGACCACACCAGTACATAAACCCAGCTTAATATCCGTTTGCTTACTATATTTGCGTCGGAGCTTAGCATAGGTTACGCGCCGGTGTTTGCCTGCAGGTATTACGCAGTCAAAGGGTTGATTCGAGACGATATTAATGGTCAGCTACTAAGCTGATTACGTCAGTTAATTTGTGGCTTTGTTTGATTGTAGATTTCTGGGTTGGTATGTTGGATCTTTGATTTATGGCAGGTGTCCTTATAAGGCAGGTTATGGATATTACACAACTATAGAAACAAGTAAAAGAACTGTAATAAAAAAAAAAAATAACTGAATTTATTTTTGAAGAAATTCTAGGTTTCCAAAAATAATATTGTAAAATCACGGTGTTGCTGTTATGTCATCTGTTCTTTTCGTGTGGTTATAGTGCCTAACCTGGTCTCAGAGTTTTTATGCCCCCCATGGGCCACTGACTTGGCTTTACATGCCGTATTGGGTGAATATCAAATCAGCAAATTTTACGTGTCCACGTTGAGAATCGAGGTGTAAAATGATAGGATGTTTCTGATTTATTTTTGTAGTGAACTACGTAACTTGGTTCAATTAGGGCCACATTTATTTTTTTTATAAATGTATATAAATCATCAGGGAAAAAAAAATCGCCTTCAAATTCAAGTTTGGTGGCTTGTCTCAGTTCCATTTTTTGATGTAATTGCGTTCACCAAAGTAACAATTTGAGGTACAATAAAAAATAAACAATTTTGTTAGTATATGCATTAGTCAAATTATCTAAAAACAATTAAACCATACTGTAAAATCTTATTTAAAAGCACAGGACACTCGATCAAAGTTTGTCCAAGCAAAAATCAAATTTTTCCTGGCACTTTTTCAACTTACTATAACATGAAGTTTCGTGCGTGTGCGATCAATCGCGTTATTTATTTCGCATCTATCAGTCGTGCCATTAGTGCGATTAGTGTCAGGTGTGTAATTAGTGCGGTGATTACCCTCCAAAAACATAAGTACTCGCCTTGGGCGGAACGGGGGACAAGAATTGTTCAATTTTTGGTGGATCGATTTACTGTTGATTTTAAAGTGTTATAATAGTAAGCTACATGCTATAGCTAATGATTTGGGTAACCCATAAATCAATGACATTAATTTAATTTTAACTTAGAACCCTTATTTTTTAAGATTTTTTTTATGCCTGGTTCCAATTTTGGTGGCTCAATTTTGGTGGTTTTGGTGAAAATGCCACCAAAATTGAAAATGACCCACCAGATTTTAATTATGTACTGTATATGTATTGTTATTACCTATATAGCTAGTTTTTACGTTGCAAGACAGTTGGATTAGCAAACAAATACATGTTAAATGTACTTGGCAGTTAGTAAGACTTATTATTATAAGGGTTGCATACTAATGAACAAGTTTCTTATTCATATATATTTATTTTGTTGCTTTTTAGAATGCCAAAACAGACCAGCGAAGAGAGGCTGCTTAAAAGCTCTTCACCGTTGTCATTGGGGACTTCAACGCGAAACTAGGCAATTTGGGGTTAGACGTTGGAACCACCGGGGTCACCAACTGGCTAGTTTTATGGAGAAGTAGGGCCTCTAAAGGATGAACTCCTTCTTCAGAAAGCATGAGCACAGGAAGTGGACCTGCCAGAGCCCCGATGGTGCAACTTCAAATGAGATTGACTCCATCATGTCAACCAAGAAGCGTATTATGTTCAATGTTGTCTCTACGATCAATTCGTTGAAAACCGGAAGCGATCAAGGCATAGTAACAGGCACATTGAACATCAATATCAAGCTTGAAAAGTCTCGACTGATGTAGTCTACGCTCTGTCCAGCACAGATCCAAATTCAAAACCCCGAGAGCTGCTGCAATCTGAAAAGCTTGATTCCAGACTCGTTTCGAGTGCCTAAGAAGCTCATAAGTTCGTGGAAACTGTCCATACGGGTCTAAGTTCTTCAAGACACGTCGTGCACATAAGAACAAAAAACTCTCTGATCATACTCTCAAGCTCATGCAGGAGCGGCGTGAGATGATCCTGCAGTCTTCAGACGAGGCGTGGAAATACCGGCAGCTCAATAGACGGATCTTTAAATCCAGCATATTAAAGATGCAATTGAGCGGCTCTAAGGCATTTGCAAGAGATCTGGCTATTGGGCAGAGCCAGCTCGCGGAACTGAAGACCGACCATGGCTGGATCGTATCCGCCAAACCGGAGCTACTGAGGGAGATCGAGAGATTCTATGGGCAGTTATACACTTCAACCAGTAAACCCGTTGTAAATCTAGCAAATGACCCAAGAGCTAGACTGACCCGACACTATACCGAAAACAACCCGGACGAGATCTGGATGCACGAGATTAGGATGGCTCTGGAACAGCTTAAAAACAACAAAGTACCGGGTGATGACGGAATTACGGCTGAAATCCTAAAGGCGGGTGGAAGGCCCTTCAGAAGCTGTTTGATTCCGTCATACCCGAGGGGAAAACCCCACTGGCATGGTGCAGGGGTGTGGTGGTATTCTTCTTTAAAAAAGGCTACAATGCCCGGCTGAAGAATTATAGGCCCATCCCACTTCTAAGCTATGTCTACAAGTTGTTTTCAAGAATCATCCCGAACCAGCCGGATTCCATAATGGCTTTAGCACCGTACACCACATACATACGCTGCGGCAGGTTATACAGGAGACCGAAGAGCTGCCTCTCCGTTTAGTATTTGTGGACTACGAGAAAGCCTTCGATTCGATCAAGACTTGGGTTGTACTGCAGTCTCCCTAACAAAAACGCTACCATGTCAGTCCGACTTTAGGACCAGACCTCGGAATCTGTCCTATTTTTAACAAAAGAGAGTTTATAAACCGATAAAAGTTATTGATACTTCCCGAGAATTTGTGAGATTAATCACATTGAGCTTTATTAGTGAGATTGAGGTTTCTGACGGAGAAATCCAATTTTGGTGCCACTGATTTTCAATTTTGGTGGGCACTTTCGATTTTGGTGGGTGATTTTCAATTTTGGTGGCCACACTAGACTTCGAACTAAAATATCTCAAAAAGTTATGGAGATATTCTGAGCCCTCATGAAGATCCTTCAAGCTTGGACATTCTATTCTTATACCAGATCGTTATTTTTCACGAAAACTAAAGAAAAAATTGAGCCACCAAAATTGACATAAAATGAACTTTGTTGATATTCACCCATATCTCTCAGGCATGCTGGTTTGGTTTCCTGACGATGTTTTCCTTCACCGAAGCAAGTGATAATTTAGCAATACCCACATGCATCCGAAAACTCAGAGGTCCAAGATCTATGACTTGGCAGTTCGACTGCATGATTGAAAGCATTATGTTTTAGGTGGCATTTTATCTTAAGACATAAAAGTCGGTTTTTGAATGATATATACTGTTTAGAAAAAACATAATCATCATCACTTTATTAGGCAAACAATAAAATACAATGCACTTGAAAAAAATATCACAAACATCAATATTATCAACATTATTATTGATAACACTAGCTTATGCCCGCGGCTTCGCCCGCGTGGAGTTAGGGAATTGCCCATGGGATCTTACTTCTGAAATAATAAGTAATCTATGTATCTATCTATAAAACATACATAGATTTACAGTACTTGCTTATAACTTGCAATCTATCTATACATATAAAATTCAAAGTCCTGACTGACTGACTGACTGACTGACTTATATATCAACGCACAGCCCAAACCACTGGTCCTAGAGACATGAAATTTGGACAGTGTACTCTTTGTGAAGAGTAAGTATCCACTAAGAAAGGGTTTTTCGAAATACCACCCCTAAGAGGGTGAAATGGGGTGTTGAATTTTCTATGAAACTTTTTATTCTCTGAGTCGATTGACTTGAAAATGTGTCTACATATACTTCAGTTAAAATGATGAGATACGTGTATCACAGTTTTTCCAAAATCATCCCCCAATTTAAAATTCCATGTCCTGACTGGCTGACTGATATACCAACGCACAGCCCAAACCGCTGGTCCCTGAGACATGAAATATGGAGAATGTATTCTTTGTGGAGAGTAAATATCCACTAAGAAAGGGTTTTTTTGAAATTCCACCCCTAATAGGGTGAAATGGGGTGTTGAATTTTCTAAGAAACTTTTTATTCTCTGAATCGATTGACTTGAAAATGTGTCTACATATACTTCAGTTAAAATGATGAGATACGTGTATCACAGTTTTTCGAAAATCGTCCCCCAATTCAAAATTCAATGTCCTGACTGGCTGACTGATACATCAACGCACAGTCCAAACCACTGGTCCTAGAGACATGAAATTTGGACAGTGTACTCTTTGTGAAGAGTAGGTATCCACTAAGAAAGGGTTTTTCGAAATTTCATCCCTAAGAGGGTGAAATGGGGTGTTGAATTTTCTATGAAACTTTTTATTCTCTGAGTCGATTGACTTGAAATTGTGTCTACATATATTTCAGTTAAAATAACCTACTCTTCACAAAGAGTACACTGTCCAAATTTCATGTCTCTAGGACCAGTGGTTTGGGCTGTGCGTTGATATATCAGTCAGCCAGTCAGGACATTGAATTTTAAATTGGGGGATGATTTTGGATAAACTGTGATACACGTATCTCATCATTTTAACTGAAGTATATGTAGACACAATTTCAAGTCAATCGACTCAGAGAATAAAAAGTTTCATAGAAAATTCAACACCCCATTTCACCCTCTTAGGGATGAAATTTCGAAAAACCCTTTCTTAGTGGATACCTACTCTTCACAAAGAGTACACTGTCCAAATTTCATGTCTCTAGGACCAGTGGTTTGGGCTGTGCGTTGATATATCAGTCAGCCAGTCAGGACATTGAATTTTAAATTGGGGGATGATTTTGGAAAAACTGTGATACACGTATCTCATGATTTTAACTGAAATATATGTAGACACAATTTCAAGTCAATCGACTCAGAGAATAAAAAGTTTCATAGAAAATTCAACACCCCATTTCACCCTCTTAGGGATGAAATTTCGAAAAACCCTTTCTTAGTGGATACCTACTCTTCACAAAGAGTACGCTGTCCAAATTTCATGTCTCTAGGACCTGTGGTTTAGGCTGTGCGTTGATATATAAGTCAGTCAGTCAGTCAGTCAGTCAGGACTTTGAATTTTATATGTATAGATAACCCCCCACATTATTACATCAACTACAAAATTGACTATTAAACTCATATCCGTCGAATCATAAAAACATCAACTGGAAATCGAACCCGGAACCTATGCGGAATAAGGGCACAATTTCCCTGAAGTAATCGCTTTGCACATCAAAAGATCATTATAACTATTAGCCTGTGCGTTGCCCTCTGGTTAGACGGTACCTATAAATCATTTGTATCATGGCTTCATGAGTAGTCATGGCTTTCTCCTTTAGGTATAGATTATAGAAATTAAATCTTTACCTATTGCATAAGCAATTTTGGAAGCAGCAATATATTTTTTTAGAGTCTCGGTGAACTTAACTTTGGCCAAAGAATTAGCATTGCCATTCAGCGTGGCAATGCTGCCAGTCTTTTGGGCACGTTTTCAGTTGACAGCGATGCGGAGGAGTACTTTGACGCACTCTGAAGTGTCCTTTTGTCATCGTTGTTTTTTTTGTTTATGTTTTCTTACTTTAATTCTTTTTTTTCATTAGGTTAGTTCTATTTGTAGTCTGTATATAATGTAAATATTATTTAGTTATAATAAATTACCTATCGCGGTAACATAACAAGCTTATAACTTTGTGATTTTTCATGATACAGTTTTGAAAATTTGTACATAGAAATAGTAGACACGTGTTTCAGGTTTCGTATATACTAAAACTAATGTTGTATACTTAAATTATATCCTGACTAGCTTATGCCGGAGGCTTCGCCCTCATTTTTCAACGTTTCGAGTTTTTCCTGAATTCTTTTTGCTCCGGGAAAAGTTAATCGCTAGATTTTTCGTCACGATGTTTTCCGTCACCGAAAATTCGAAACAATATAATATGACATTACCCAACTCTCACTGGGCCAGCTTGGTTGATGATGGCCCACCTTCTCCTTCTGTGTCCAAGCAGCGAAAACTTCACTACATAGTATAAAACAAAGTCGCTTCCCGCTGTCTGTCCCTATGTATGCTTAGATCTTTAAAACTACGCAACGGATTTTGATGCGGTTTTCAGTAATAGATAGAGTAATTCAAGAGGAAGATTTATATATATATATATTGTACCCGTGCAAAGCCGGGGCGCCGTCGCTAGTATGGTATATAGTAGACTGAATATATCTTTTCGATCTTGTTATTTAACAAAACACTATTATCTTACTACTATTTATGTGAAAGTTTGTGGGGATATAATGGATGTTTGTTACTCTTTGACGTAAAAACTACTGATTGGATATGAACCACATTTGGCACACAGATAGTTTATAATATCGCGATACTTTTTATCCCAGTAGTACGATCCCGTGGAACAATATCGTGTAGGTACACGCGGGCGAAGCCGCAGGCATAAGCTAGTTTAGTCCAAAAACCGCAAACTAAAACGCTAGTGGCACTAAGTACTTTCTCTCACCGATGTAACACACAAGTACCTACGTACAGTCATAAACATAATTGTTTAGTACAATCAGTGCGCAGTGCGATGCTACGCACGTAATCTGTGGTACAGTCGCGTGGTCACGCTTGTTTATGTACAGGGTGATGCTAATGTTTTGGAGAAGTTTCAAAAAGCGGTAAAATTACCTTAGGTTATACTGGCCATTACCTAAACTGAAAAAAAAAACGAGAGAATGATCATAATGATCCTCTCGTTTCTCGTGCTTCCTGAAAATGTACTGAACATCTGCAGCAATACTTAGCAGATGTAGAATTTTTAATGTATTCCAGCAGTATGCCGAGAGAATTTCAGCAAACAGATCACAAATTCAATGTGACAAGCTTTGAAGGAGATTGGCAACACAAAACAGAAATCTAGGATCTGCAGAAAAAAGAAGGAATATCAGAGGGAATAAAAAATAAATAAGAAAGATTTCAAAAATGCTTAAGGTGATTAAAATCTATTTACTTTAAAAAAAAAGGTTCTTATTCTTTATTGCACACAAAATAAGAAATGTAGGTACTTAAAAATTTAAATAATATATCTTATGTTACCAACCCGCACTGGGCCCGCGTGGTGGATTATAGCCCATTCCCTCTCACAGAGAGGAGGCCGGTGTCCCAGCAGTGGGAACATTATAGGCTGATTATGCTATGCTATATGCTTATGTACAATGGCCAGCTTAAGCTGGCCATTATACATGCCAAGAAAACCTAATTTTGACTGCGAGATTTGCAGAAGAGGATATACTTATGTGCATTAAAATTACATTTTGTTACTTAAATTAATTAATTAAGGTGTTAAAGGTTCTTACAACACTTGGTTTTACAAAACGTCATTGTAACCTCACCCTGTACATTAAACTTAAATCAAGAGCGTAGGATCGTCATTTATCATAGTTCAGATTAACTGTAACTGCATTCACTTGTGCCACTTATTAACTATCTCTAGTTGCCTTTCTTTGTTGTCCAGCTGGACCAAGTTGTTGCGCATTATTTGTAATGACCGGACAATGTGGACATTTGTCAATGCAAATTAATTTATGTGAGAATTGATGAAGTGAGATACATCATGGCAAGTTCTGGTGGAGGTGGCGGGAAGAGCTGGTCTTTGACAGCTCTGGCAAAATGGAGCTGGGAGGCGCGTAAAAAAAACCCTCCCGGTTTTGCCCAACTGTGGGATGAGTAAAAATTAAAAAAAACTATGAAAACACATTTACTTAGCACGTAAGTTATTTCAAGTGTTCTTTCATAAAGATGTTAATACGCAAAAATAATTGCAAAAACGCAATCTAATAAAAATTTGAGGATGATGAAGGTTAATTTATGATTTTTCTAAGAAAAATAAAAAAAAATACACAAAAAAAAATACTATCAAAAATAAATATACAACACAATAATAAAATTAATTTACCACACTGCAGGACAATTTTCATCATCGTCACACATTATCTAAAGACACAATTAAAACAATCAAAATATATCTAAACACAATTATCATGCAACCATAACGAGACATGGTCTAACGCTTAACTGCAGTTGAGGGGTCAAAACGTAACGAAATAAACGATTTTTTGTACTTTTTGCGTCTAACCCTGCGCTAAACACGAGGGTCGTGAAGCAATAGATAAATGAGGAGTTACATGGAGTGATGCTTCTTTATTAAAAATAACAAAGCTCATTTAAAAAAAAAAAACCTAAAAACGAAAGCTTTTTATTACATAACTAGCTTCTGCCCGCGGCTTCGCCCGCGTGGAGTTCGGGAATTGCCCACGGAATCTTACTTCTAGGATAATAAGTAATCTATGTATGTATAGTACATACATAGATTTACGTGTACTTGCTATTGTAAATATTTGTTCATAGTAATATCAATTAAATTACATATGTGAAATATCTTGGTTTGAGATTGGACACCGGGACACCAATCAAATGATTTATTAGGAATCTATTTATAGACATAATACTTTGACATAATATTTAATATCAATGTCCCGTATCGCGAGCCAACGCGATAATCGGTGGAATAAACCATATTCACAGACACTTCTACCTCAGAAAAATCCTACCTACTTAGTAAGAGGTAAATACTCCCGCGCCCCGCACGCCCCACGCAACGCTGCGCTGCATGCGCCCTTCTACGTGAGCTTCGAAGCCCTATGTAACTATATTGGGGGATGATTTTGGAAAAACTGATACATAGGTCTTATAATTTTAATTGAAGAGTGTGAACATCAATTTTCGAGTCAATCGACCCAGTAAATATTAAGTTTCACAGAAAATTCAACACCCCATTTTACCCTTTTAGGGGTAGAATTTCAAAAAACCCTTTCTTAGTGGATACCTACTCTTCACAAAGAATACACCGTCCAAATTTCATTTCTCTCGGACCAGCGGTTTGGGCTGTGCGTTGATATATCAGTCAGCCAGACAGGCCATTAAATTTTAAATTGGGGAATGATTTTGGAAAAACTGTGATACACGTATCTCATAAATTTAATTAAAGAGTATGTACACAAATTTTCAAGTCAATCGCCTCCGAGAATAAAAAGTTTCACAGGAAATTCAACACCCCATTTCACCCTCTTGGGGGTCGATTTTCGAAAAACCCTTCCTTAGTGGATACCTACTCATTACAAACAATTCACCGTTCAAATTTTATGTCTCTGGGACAAGTGGTTTGGGCTGGGGGTTGATATATTAATCAACCAGACAGGACATTGAATTTTAAATTGGGGGATGATTTTTAGAAAACTGTAATATACGTATCTCATGATTTTAACTGAAGAGTATGAATACAAATTTTCAAGTCAATCGGCTCCGTGGATAAAAAGTTTCACATAAAATTCAACACCCCATTTCACCCTCTTAGGGGTAGAATTTTGAAAAACCCTTTCTTAGTGGATATCTACACTTCACAAACAATAATTCACCGTCCAAATTTCATGTCTCTAGGATCAGTGGTTTGGGTTGGGGGTTGATATTTCAGTCAGCCAGTCAGGACGTTTAATGTAAAATTGGGGATGATTTTGGAAAAACTGTGATACACGTATCTCATAATTTTAACTGAAGAGTAAACACACAAATTTTCAAGTCAATCGACTCAGGGAATAAAAAGTTTCACAGAAAATTAAACACCCCATTTCACCCTCTTAGGGGTGGAATTATGAAAAACCCTTTCTTAGTGGATACTTACTTGTCACAAAGAGTACACTGTCCAAATTTCATGTTTCTAGGACCAGCGGTTTGGGCTGTGCGTTGATATATAAGTCAGTCAGTCAGTCAGTCAGTCAGTCAGTCAGTCAGTCAGTCAGTCAGGACTTTGAATTTTATATGTATAGATTGTATCTCCAATTTTACAAAAACAAAAAAAAAACAGGATTTTAGGCGCTTAGTATATAGTAATCTATACATATAAAATTCAAAGTCCTGACTGACTGACTGATTGACTGACTGACTGACTGACTGACTGACTTATATATCAACGCACAGCCCAAACCACTGGTCCTAGAGACATGCAATTTGGACAGTGTACTCTTTGTAAAGAGTAGGTATCCACTAAGAAAGGGTTTTTCGAAATTCCACCCCTAAGAGGGTGAAATGGGGTGTTGAATTTTCTATGTAACTTTTTATTCTCTGAGTCGATTGACTTGAAATTGTGTCCACATATACTTCAGTTAAAATCATGAGATACGTGTATCACAGTTTTTCCAAAATCATCCCCCAATTTAAAATTCAATGTCCTGACTGGCTGACTGATACATCAACGCACAGCCCAAACCACTGGTCCTAGAAACATGAAATTTGGACAGTGTACTCTTTGTAAAGAGTAGGTATCCACTAAGAAAGGGTTTTTTGAAATTTCACCCCTAAGAGGGTGAAATGGGGTGTTGAATTTTCTATGAAACTTTTTATTCTCTGAGTCGATTGACTTGAAATTGTGTCTACATATACTTCAGTTAAAATGATGAGATACGTGTATCACAGTTTTTCCAAAATCATCCCCTAATTTAAAATTCAATGTCCTGACTGGCTGACTGATATATCAACGCACAGCCCAAACCACTGGTCCTAGAGACATGAAATTTGGACAGTGTACTCTTTGTAAAGAATAGGTATCCACTAAGAAAGGGTTTTTCGAAATTTCATCCCTAAGAGGGTGAAATGGGGTGTTGAATTTTCTATGAAACTTTTTATTCTCTGAGTCGATTGACTTGAAATTGTGTCTACATATACTTTAGTTAAAATCATGAGATACGTGTATCACAGTTTTTCCAAAATCATCCCCCAATTTAAAATTCAATGTCCTGACTGGCTGACTGATACATCAACGCACAGCCCAAACCACTGGTCCTAGAAACATGAAATTTGGACAGTGTACTTTTTGTGAAGAGTAGGTATCCACTAAGAAAGGGTTTTTCGAAATTTCATCCCTAAGAGGGTGAAATGGGGTGTTGAATTTTCTATGAAACTTTTTATTCTCTGAGTCGATTGACTTGAAATTGTGTCTACATATACTTCAGTTAAAATGATGAGATACGTGTATCACAAAATCATCCCCCAATTTAAAATTCCATGTCCTGACTGGCTGACTGATATACCAACGCACAGCCCAAACCGCGGGTCCCAGAGATATGAAAATTGGAGGGTGTATTCTTTGTGAAGAGTTAGTATCAGTTTTTCGAAATTCCTACCCCTTAGAGGGTGAAATGGGGTGTTGAATTTTCTGTGAAACTTTTTACTCTCGGGGTCGATTGACTTGAAAATTTGTTTACATACTCTTCAGATAAAATCCAGTAAATCCGATGTCCAATCTCAAACCAAGGTGTCAATATTTCACGTATCTAATTTAATTGATATAACTTTATAATAATAATTGCAAGTTATAAGCAAGTACATGTAAATCTATGTATGTATTATAGATAGATACATAGATTACTTATTATTCCAGAAGTAAGATCCCGTGGGCAATTCCCTAACTCCACGCGGGCGAAGCCGCGGGCATAAGCTAGTATTAATATATTACTGGCTGGGGGGTACGTCCGCGACCAAGGATGAAAAGTAAACTTTACGGGGTGGCTCAAAATGATGTACTGAATACGTGGTAACTGTTTTCGTTTCGTCCCTTCCACCCCGTACACTTTTCCATGTCCCAAGTTACCTATCTGACCAATTTCACTATGAAAGGTTTAATAGTTTATACGTAAAATGTCCAAGAAAAACAGAGTTATTTTCGCATCTGAAATAAAAGCATAGATTATTATATTTGTTCTATTTAAGTCTGTGTTTTTACTTAACTAAAAAATAAGCTAGAAGTTAATAGAATGTGTTCTATTAACTTCTAGCTTATTTTTTAGTTAAGTAAGTTCAAACCATGAGACGGCACAATGACACCACCATGTGAACCAACCTTTTAATAAAAACACAGAAAAAGGTCCCAATAATTTTCGATTCCGTGGTTACAATTTTTTTTCTTATTTTTCCCCCAAACTGTCTGTTCGTCTGTTTTTTGCTAAGGGTTTGAACTCGTAAATATCGGGTATGCCATTATTTATTTCGTTTTTGATCAATGGGTAAGTTTGTCATTAAATGTCAAAGTATTTTATGTTTTTATTGATTGGAATGATTACCGTGTGTCGTGGGAACTATCTTTTTTATATTTTTTTTGTTAAATTCGAAGGGTAATGATGACGTTGCCTTTTTTATTTCTTCGTTGAGCGATTTTATTGCAATTTTTCACAAGTTAGGGCGAAATTGGTAAAAAGTTTTTGTTGTTTTCGTTCAATCCTTTCTCTCTGGGGATTTCTGAGAAAGTATTGCCAAGACTTGAATATTGGCTGTGAGTGAATCCAGGTAAAATAATATTATTTGCGTTTTAAAGCTGTTTTTATAAAAATAGTGATAGTAAATCCAAGAGAAAAGAGTTTCGATTTTTATTTTCATAATGTACTGAACAAAACTTATTGAGAAAATCAATTTAGAATAATAGTAGCTAATAGAAGTCAATTGTAGCAAATTCTAATCCAAATAAATCTAATTCATTTATTTTTTCATTCTTTTTCTAATTCTATTCTTTTCTTTTCTTTCTGTTTTTTCTTTCCCGCATTCTCCAGTCAACCCGCGATCATGGCGCTTGCAACAGCGCCGAAATATCGGGAGCTCAAAATAATGAACAATCACGGAAGATATCCCGTAAGTGACAGTATAAGTTTAAATTATTTCTTTTTCGTGTGGTTAGTGCCTAATTTGGTGTCAGAGTTTTCATGCCGCCTATGGACCTCCAATTACATGCCGTCTAAAAATATCTTGCTGGTTTGGTTTCCTCACGCAATATTGTAGCAAGTAATAGTAGTATAGTGGATACTTTATAAGCCTCATATTTCACCAGAAACAAACAAACACCCAACTAAAATCCATTGTCTTACCCAAAATAACCCTAATCTCGCTACATCATTTCACAAACCATATTCACTTCAGCACAATATCCACAAAGGCACACAATAGGTCTAATAGTCGCCACGGACGAGATTCAGCGCAACTCATTCACTAAACAATTACCAACTTAATAGAATAAATAGGGTAATCAGGACACTTCAGTGTGGATGGGTTGGTAAGGGTTATGCAATATGGAGGCATGCGTGTTTTGTTATGGTTTTTGCGTTTGCGACTATCCAAGGGACTTTTATAAAAGTTGAGTGAAACCTGGAATTTAAATGTTATACAAAGCTGTGCAAAATACCATCAGTTATATTTTTTACTAGCTGTGCCCCGCGGTTTCACCCGCCGCGTCTGATTTGTTTTCTTTTTGCGTAGCGTGATGTTATATAGCCTATAGCCTTCCTCGATAAATGGGCTATCGAACACTACAAGAATTTTTGAATTAGAACCAGTAGTTCCTGAGTTTAGCGCGTTCAACCAAAGAAACTCTTCAGCTTTATAATATCATTAAGTATAGATTATAATATTAGTATAGATTCTAGTTCGATGAATGACCAGCACAATCAGCCCATATCGTTCCCACTGCTGGGACACAGGCCTCCTCTCTGTGAGAGGCAAAGGGCTATAATCCACCACACGGGCCCAGTGCCGTTTTGTAGATGTCAGATGACTTCGATTTTTACTTGATTTTTCTGTACCTAAGGGCTTGTACATAAAACTGCGATGCGACGTCGCATCGTGCTACGACGCGGATTATTCTTTAATGTTTGTTTGTCTTTGCCGCGTAGTTTTATGTACAAGCCCTTAAACGGAAGGTAACTTATTTAGTTGCTATACAAATAATAATACTTGTTTTGGCAATCAATTTTATTAAAAGGGCTATAGACGATAGAAAATGTTGCACTGTCTTCGATCGTATCACATTCAACCCTCCACAGCCGGGCCACTCACGGTAACCCAATTCAAACTCCGCGCACACCTTTTGTCCCCGTTATTTGGATGGTAATGCGTTAATTATCAGTTTTGCATTCAAATTACCTTCTGAATACAACGTTATGAATATTGTGATTTTGAGTACGGATTGATTAAATGCTTGTTCGCTGATTGGTGATGACAGCTAATTGTTGTACTTTGTATTGAAATGAGGTTGTTGTGTGTGGTGTTAATTTTATTTTAATGCGGTTTTGGAGGGTGTTTTTATGTTGAGCGAGTTAACTTCGTTGCTCTGAGTGAATTTCTGTCATTGTTTTAATTTGCATGCCCAAAACATTTGATGTATGGATTGTAGGTATAATTATGTATGAACCATGTTTGTTTTTAATAAGAAGAAGTTTATAGGAGGTCGTGGTTAAATAATAACAGCGGGACGGGTTGATCTTCAAGGATCAGCAGCGTTTTCCAAGGTAGCCTGAAAGTCTGACAACCACTCTTACCAAGGGGTACCGTATTACCCAGTACTGACTGGGTTGTGGAGGTCAGATAGGCTGTTGCTCCATGTAAAAAACTAGTATTCAGCTACATTTGGTTAGACTGCAAGCCAACCTATACCAATAGTTAGGAAAAGGCTATGCAGATGATTAAATTAGTGATTCTTGATTAAAATAATGGTTTATGTATTACCAACACCTTTATGAAGTTTCTACTACGAAAATATTAACTCATATTGAACAAAGAAATCTATAACCACTGCATAACAGATCAACTAAACGTTGCGTGACCTGATTACGGTCATAGAAAGAAAAAAAAACGGTACTCCATGCTTTAGGCACCTCTGTCTTATATCAGTTTGACACGCATGTCACAATATAAGTGATACTGGCACGCTACATTTGAGTCAACACAAAATAAAGAAAAAAAAATGAACTGTAACCCTTGAAATTAATCTACAATGTAAGTCAAAATACGAAATATAATGTTACACTTTCTGCCTATTAGTAACGGTTTAATTCGCATTGTGATCCCAATTATGACCTACTTCATCTTAAAAAGTCAATGCAGGGTTAACAATGGTAGATTAAATAACCATAGGTCTTATGTTACAAAAAATAAAGTTCATTTTTGGTGCAAAAAAAAATCGGAAACAAAAATGCCAGGTCATTTTTTGCACACCCAGCATTTACCGGTTAACCGTGTCAAAAATCAAGGGTTGTCGCAACCGAAAAGGGGGCAAGTTCAAATAGAATGACAAACGTTTTTTTAAACCCCTCGTTCTTTTTTAAAAAAAAAGAGAACAAAAAAAAAACACAAAACGCCGTTTACAAATTTTTATGTTCTAGAATTTTAAACTTTATTATTTGATACAGTGGAGGTATTGTAAAGGGTGAGTTCGAAAAAGATATTCATTAGTGCCAATAAAAAGGTAATGTCCCATTGTGATCGATCGATGAATTTTTAAGATGATTTTGCGATTTTTACGATCGATTCTTGAAGGTTTTTACGACAGTATTTTAGCGTTATTGCGTGAGAACGTTGGATCCAGCTGCTAGTTTAAATAAATGCCACATTAAAAGTATTAAAGCGCTTTAGTTTTTGGGATGATGCATAATCGATGTAAAGGGGCATGATTTTAATCGGTTTTTGTTCACAGAATTATAACCTCAAGTCTCAGAGGTAAAAGATGCAGGTGCAGTTTATTTGTTATGAGCATTAAAATGATCATGGTTTCATCCAGCTAAATACGGCAGATATCATAAAATCGGTTAATGAATTCTAACAAAAACATAACGCTATCGTGTCTCTTTCAGAATAATAAAGATAATAATTATTATTAATACTCGAAACGGGATATTTACCATGTTAAAACAGTAAAAACAGTAAACATGGTAAATATCCCGTTTCGAATATTAATAATAAAGCTAGTGACCATGATAGTTTAAAATCTTATAATAATAATAATTATTGTTAGATTTTTTATAAAAAGACGTTGCGCCACACTAGGAATTTCTCCTGTATCGTAGGTGCGTTTACAAACATTTAAACTCACATACACAAACAGCCAGACCCGGAACAACTACTATTATTATTTCTTTACTATTACTACTACTAAAGGGTGTAAATAGACCCTTAACATATCCGAAAGGCACTTGTTCTCCCCATCTTTTTTGTTCTAGACCATACCTGGGAACCTCCTAGTTACGGAGATATTGGGGGTCAAAGTTCCAACTTTTTCACAAGTTTTTTTTTAATACCTGTTTTTAATGTAAGATTTTTACTTTATATACCTCCACGACAAGCATTGTGCTTCGAGTGCTTTCCATCGAGTCCTATGGTAAAACGTGATTTTTCACCCCAAAAGAAAGTCGATTTTTGAACAATTTTTGCGTAAAGTTACTTAGTTTGATGTACAGAAAGCTTGGTTGACGGCTATGTGAAGGGTCTGTTTAAACCCTGTATTTACGAGTAGGACTTCTAGAACTGTTGTCTACCTAGTGTGTTATCTTGTTGCAGAAGAGAAAAAGTTCAATTGCGTTGTCTCCGAGTATAATAAGACAACGGCAGACAAAAGAAAAAGAATGTAACGTTAGAATAACATCACGCCTGTTTCCTTAAAGGATTTTTTTTTGGGACAAGCCCGCCACACGAATACCAAACCTCTGTAACTCCTGAAAGACAGAATCAACAGTGGCGACCACCAGAAAAGATCGTGACAATGAAGCTCGACAACGCCTAGGGAAACGATATAACTGTCTTGGATCCCGCAACGAAATTAATCAGAAAAGAATAGCGGAGGAGTAAGAAAAACATAATTTCCACTTCCCTCCATATCAGCAGGAGACAGAACAAAACAAGGCCAATAGGCACAAAGGGACGTTTAAAATTGGGAGAAGCCCAATTGCCTAGCACCACGGATAAATGTTATCATTAATAGTTCCTAAGTTGTGAGCTGTTATAGTGTAAGGCAAAATAGGGATGTTTCCTGACAAAATCTAATTAGTCCGTCAGATAGATTTCCAAAAAATACTGAACACGTATTTTTTTTTTTTTTCACGAAAACTAAAAATGAAGACGATACAGTGCGTTGAAAAGTCGTGTGACGTCACACTTCAGTACGCTTTTTACCGAAAAGCGACGTCACAGGCCCTTACTCATGATCTTTGATGTGTTTTATCTTCGTCAATTTTTATTGATTTGATAAAACAAAAAATGCTTATCCAATATTTTTCGATAATCTAACTGACTGACTAAATAGACTCTTTTTTTTAAACAGGAAATATTCCTATTGTACCTGGTACACCCACCGTACGACAAGAAGAGCAATCATGGAAAAGCAAACCATAGAACTAAGACCACACAGGACCCAACCAAATCTATTAGCATAATACCACGCCCAAACATGTGATAATGTCCATTAATGAACGCGATACTACCCGCAGCCCATCAAAAACAATTTAAGCATACATTTAACAATATAATAACTAGTTCGGTGATACAAACTGGCATAACTGCACATCAAAATATTAGAGTTTATGTATTCAATGGCATGATTTGTTTTTTAACTAATTTATGGGGGTTTAGCACGGAAGTAACGCCCATGTTTGTGGTGACGTAGATCAGAGAAGTAATGGAAGAGGTAGACATAAGTGTAGCAAAATACACCACTACCTAACCATGTGGGGAAATTATACTAAAAAGGTGTTTTTCAGAAATAAGTACACACCGTCGAAGAAATCTTAATCTAGTGGTCCAGGCAAAGAGGTATTATTATGAACGAAAACGGTGACGGAATATTTGAAAGCAATGGAACTGACATTAGCTACAGAAAAGCATGACAATAATTGAAAATTAAAATACGAAAATCGTTTTTCAAACACTAAATGCTTTGAAAGCAATTGCCACATGTCTAGGACTTTTGGAGCACTGCCTAACCTGATCCACCTATAAAAAAGGGACATAATATTAAATTAAAAACAGCAAACAAAATTTCATTACATTTAATAGAAATATTTATAAAAATGAATATTTAAAAAAAGAAGATTGGGCGAATATGGACTCGATCCAACTTGCTATATTTTACAGAGAGCAGTAGTTTTAAAAAATGAGAATATCTACCAAGAAAAGAGTAGAAAACATAATCTAGAGAAGAAGTGTGGAACATAGTAGTTTGTTACCCTGTATATTTTTTACTGTCTGGACTTAAAAAAGACCTCTACTTTGAGTGTATTTCCTCATTTTTTTTTTCAGGGTAGTTAGATAGGAAATGTCAACTCCACCTAACTTATGTTTAAAATATGAGTAAAATAGATTCCTATATTTTATTTGCAGAATAAATAATTTAATTTCATTGTGACACATCCAGATAAGGTACATCACTACATTACCATACGGGTAACTTAAAATCCGGATCCGAAAAATGAGATTTTAACAACGGTTATTACAAGTAAATTAATTAATGACCTCTCCAATCTTAATGCGGTGTTTAGTAGTGTTTAAATCGTTGATTCATGTCGAGTTCATTCAAGAAGTTTTGTTTATTTTTAGGGACTGAAAGAAATTCATCGGTTTGTTTTAAAAAAAATAAAAAGAAAAAAAAATATGCAAGGTGTAATGGAAGCAGCTTCTAAACGATCATAGAATTCATCATTTTTAACTAATTTTCCTACAGAACCATCCCTTAAACGGAAAAAAGTGCAGTTCCTTACATTTAGACGTGCTAAAAAAATGAAAAAAAAAAAAAATCTATGCTCTCAGAAAAATCGTTGAAATGTATCAACTTAAGAGATTTTCATTAACTTCAATTATATCTTGTAAATCCGTCTCGATATTTTATTACTATCGTCAAAGAAAACAGGTGTTGAGTGTCTTTGAGACATTACTAAATATTTTTTTACGATATTAATTCTATTTCTTATACTTCTAAGAAGTTTATAATAATTCTCAAGACCAAGCGCCGGCGCCGAATTCCATACCCCTTAAATTCACAAAACAAACTAAATTCTACAAATCCCACACAAATACGTACTACATCAAAAGACATCTCATTCATTATTTCTTACTAACAACTTACTTTAATAACTACTACAGTGTTCTTAGAAAATGGTAAGAATTGTTTTCTGTTTTTTTTTATTTCCGTAGGATGGGACCCTTGATTGAAATAGTTGGTGCACAAAAGACAGGGCTGCAACAATTTTCTGTCATTACTGTACCGACGCACAAAAGGCAACGAGATGCTGCGATGAAAAGTATTGCATATTTTGTTAAGGCGAATACTATCTGTTAAAAATAACATACAAAATTTTTGATGTAAAAAATATAAACCCTTTCAGTCATTAGCAGAATAATTCTAAAAAGAATAGACTACCGAAATGCAAATGCAATAATAAGTGAAGAAGTAGGAAATTAAGAAGAATCAATCAGTAGCAAAAGTCTGTTCATGATACAGCATAGGGAAATGTAGAGTTACCGAGGTAGTGGACCAAAAGTCCCGACTTCGTAACAGTACTCAAAAAAAAAAACAAACTACAAACTAGCACAAAAAATAGGTATACGTAAAGTATAGAAAATCGGGAAAATCACTTTCCTCTTGTCTTGTGTCGTTTTAAGTTGGCCAAAAGTTACGCTATGTGTTGCACTTGCAGTCGCGTCCATCAGTCCCTGCAACGTACAGTCAACACTGGACACGACAGGTAAGACTAGCTCAAAATTTTTATGCCAAAAATTGGTGCTCAATAGATTTGCAGAACACAGTGTAACCAGTTGCATCCTCCACTTAACCAGGTTCGCAATTACCTCCCAGCGTATGTTTCTCGTAACGACCATAATTACAAAGACTATTTAATTTCGTATGATACCCTCAAAATGGCACAAATAAACTCAAAACAGTGTCGGTTTTGTGTCAATATAATTACTTTGGAGTGCTGTATTTAGAGCAGTTACATTGAAAAATCCGAAGCCTTACAACTCACTAAAAATACAAGGCCGGGGGGTGGGTTTTAGCAGTATTTATTTTTTGATGATTTTATGACTTTTAGTTTCCTTACTGCCTCAAATATAGTAAAAGTAATATTATGAAGGATGCTAAAGACAAAAAAAAAATATCTAAAATAATTAAATGCAAGTACTGCCTTGTTGGTCTCGTGGTCGCAAGTGCGACTGCTGAGCATGACGTACTGGGTTTGACTCCCAGGTCGGGCAAGGAGTGATTGGGTTTTTCCACAAGGAATTTCTCAGTAGCAGCCATGGAGACTAGATTTGTGCCTGGTTGCTGGCAATAGGCTCACCCCCTATTACATGGGACTTAAACATAACTGGCGAAATATGGGCGTACTAACTAGGTACACCTCTGCCTAACCCTTCGGGGATTACAGGCTAGTAGAAGTACTATATTAATCGATGACATAAAACTCTTTTCAGGATAAAATACTCGAGATAATTTTCAATGTTCATACTACTAAGAGACGAATATTATCCATATAGAAATCCTTCCCATAATTTAATCAAAACTTAACACATTGAAGACACGTAACAGAATTACTTTTATGGTTCTGCTGACACCATAAAAAGCTAATACCACGTATCTGGGCACTGCAGACAAATGAAATGTGCGCTTTCAGGAAATTAAACCATAAACTTTGAGTTGTAATGACTATTATCGTGTGAAATGAGTTTCCTTTTTGCATATAAGTGGGTATGTTCATTTCTGCATGCATGATGGCGGGTTGTAGTAATGTTATACATTGTGATAATACATTTCAGTTAAGTAAATATCAGGCGAATATGAAATGGTTTATACTAGTCAAGATTTCGACATCTTTAAGTCATGAGATTCAGGCACTTTTTGTGATCAAATTACAGGTGTTTCTTCATCATCTTCCTAGCCTTTTCCCAACTTTATTGGGGTCGGCTTCCAGTCTTACCGGATGCAGCTGAGTACACTGGTACTCAGCCGTAGGTAGTGGTAGGCGTAGTGGTACTTGGAGCGACTGCCTATCAGACTTCCACAACCCAGCTAGTACTGGATAATACGGTGTCCCTTGGTATGACTGGTTTTCATACTTTTTTTTTTTTTTTTTAACGTGGTAAAATCATCAAATGAGTCCTCCCACCCAGGGCAGAGCGGGAGGGACTGTCAGACTTGTACTGACTAAAATCCACGGTGTCCTTCAGTAGCCCTTAATGTTCCAGGGTCACGGTAATTCTATGAGTCCCGCGACCCCGGCAGGCTTTGGCCCTCTAGAGGGGGGCCCCGTCATTATGCTGACACTCTTTGAGGCGCTCGTGGAACACAACGCGCCGTCGACCCGGGCATGGTCCATGGTCGGACAGCGAGTCGCCCATTACTCGCCGCCCGCATGCCCGCGCCTACGGTGGCCGGAGATCGTCTGCCGACGTCCGGCACCGTGGGCGTCTATGGTTTTCACACTTTAGGCCACTGACTATCTGTAACGACTATTTCTTCATGAGCGTACCGATTATTATTTATCATCATTTCTTATCAGTGCTTGAAAAAATTAAAGACTGAAGTTAGTTCTACCTTGGCATTATGGAATCTCATTGTGCTGCACAGAATTCGCAATGACCACGGCTAACTGTCAGCTGAAGAAAATCGGGTCTGTCACAATAGTAATTACATACCTTATTTTTTCAGGTCATAAAATGCTTGAAAATCGGGACCAGTAATAATTATACGGATTTTCGAGGATCTTGTTCAAAGATGGAACATAGAATAAGAGCAGGTAAGAATATCTACATCATAACAAAAATGGCGACTATTGAAATAGCTAATTGCTCCCCAAATATTCCACAGTATATTTCCTCTGTGACGAATTACCTCATAATCTCCACATCATAATGTATGTGTCTTCAAATGTGGACGTTTGACGGAAATGGCCACGAATCCGCTTATCTTAATCCTTGGCACTGAAGTGAGATGGCCATGAAAAACGCGGGATTGGGGATGTGTGCGAGACAGCAGTGAGATAGACAGCCGAATGTTTTTGCTGCTATACGACGGCAGCTAGTTGTTAGCTGTACATTACAATTTGGATAAGATTGAAAAGGCTTGGAAGTAAAGCACTAAACTCAAAGCCAACCAAAATGCTCTCTGTCATCGTCATCTGCCCCATTTAGGTGATCTCCTAGGATTAAAAACCCATTTAATTAATGGTTTGCTAAATTGGCAGGTTCACCTGTTTAAAAGCGTTTTATCCGGCCGGAAGAGGCGTATTATTATGCAAACCACAAAAATCTTTTCAAAACCAAGGAATACCCAATATGGTGTCTTACGCCCAGTTTTGTTGGAAAGTTATAAGTGCCTAGAATCCCATTGCCACCCATTATTTGCCTTGCAATTGATAAAACTTTAAAATGCGTAGTATCGTCATTTCAGCCGAAAGACTTTCACTGCTGGACATAGGCCTCCCCCAAGTGTCGCCACATGGGCCGGTCCCGTGCCTGTCGTATGCAGCGGATTCCCGCAACCTTCACCAGGCATCGGTCCACCTAGTGGGAGGCCTTCCAACGCAACGTTTTCCGGTTCGCGGTCGCCATGCCGTATACCTCCACATAAAACACATTATCTAACATCAGTTGTGTGATTTTCACTTATAGTACATGAACGTAGGTATATGTTATCTATATCTTATTATCACTGGTTTTATAGCCACACAAGCGACTTACATTATTAAAGTCACTTTTAATGTGTGTGGAAATTAATGTAGTCGGAAAAGTAGCAAAGTCCCACAAAGTAGCTCCACCTACTACCTAGTCGTATATTAGTAAGTCTATAATACTACCTAGATATATGACTAGACTGGCTTACAATGGCTGTGTATTATTTATGCAAGGATCCTGTGAGTCAGCCTGTTATAACGTGAATTTCAGAAATGGTGACTTGTTATTAAAATGAAGAATGGACGTTTGCTTTAATGTATTCTTTGGTTACAATTTACTTTTGAAAATTGTGAAAAATGAAACTTTATTATCATATTATTGAGTAATATTTGTAGACCAACTCGGAAGAATAACCATCAATCAAAATATTTCGCACGTCTTCTAAAAAACTGTCATAGCACAAAATTTGTGGATTTTTAGATACTACCCTACTAGACTTCAATTGTCCTTGCTCTATAATTAAAAAAAAACCGCCATAAGTATACAATAATAGAAGTAAGTTTTTGGCGCAAAGCATCGTTAAGAACACAGAAAAACTTTAAATGCGTCTATCTCAAAACTGATTTTTTTTGGGTTATGACAGTTTTTTACAGGATGTGCGATTTGTTAAACCTCTTTCTGTTTTGGTAAAGGTGGAATTGGTCATGAACATGGTCTTTAAGGGCATTGATCACCACGCCCGTTTATTGCTATTTTAGACGACTCAGTGACTCTGGACGTAGTATTCACGTGTTTTCGTTCTTTATCGTGTGGTTAGTGCCTACCTGCCCCCGTAGCATGACAACCGTAGACAAGGATTTCTTTGACGGAAAAATTGACAAAATGACAGATAGTGCAAAGAAATCTGTCATTGTGTCGACACAATCTGTCATTTTGTCGATTCTTTAGTCAAAGAAATCCTTGTCTACGGTGGTCATGCTACGGGGGCTAGTATCAGAATTTTTACACCACCCATGGGCCTCTGACTTGGCTTTACATGTCGAAGAGAAATATCTCTCAGGCATAGTGGTTTTCTCTCGATATTTTCCTTTATCGAAGCAAGTGATAATTAAACAATACGCACATGAATCCGAAAAATTTGAGATGCGTGTCTTGGGTTCGAACTTTAGACCTATGACTTGGTAATCCGACGATCACACCACTAGGCTATCACTGATTGATAGAATAGAATAAAAATTATTTATTTGCATTGAATGTAGGTACATACATGAGTTGTTACAGTAGTAATGATGGGTAATGGTGTTGATGGGTATTTCAATGTACATTATTCATTGTATATGTAGTAATTTTATGGATTATTTTTATTTTCTATATTTTGACTGTTTTGCGTAATAAATCCAAAATTTTACTGCTCCAATTCTTATTAAGTATCCGGAAGTGATAAAACGTAAACTAATTTACACCTCCATCCTATTTCTCAATTTCAAGTCAGTTTTACGACTTTAAAATTGAACTCAAAACGGATAGGAAATGAGGAAACAGTACAAACTTATATTTGCTACTGGGAAACAAAATTTACTTTGGGATAAGTGGCGAAAAATATTTTTGTAACTGCAAACGCAACTTTGTGAAATATTACTGAAGATTGTCTTAAGGTGTTGTTGTCAAAATATAATAAATGGTGATTGGTTGAGTTTTATTTCGTATTAAAAGTCAAGTAAAATCGTTGTTTTTCGTCGTTATAAGTAGTGTCATTAGCGTAAAAGCAAGAAAAAAACACAACCCCTTCAAAAACAATTTATTTCAAATCAATATAAAATAAACTTACTGTCGAGTAATGAAATAATGAAAGAACCAACCGTAAACGCCACATTGTTCTTGTTATAAGTAGATACCTACATACAGAGCACTGATACAGTCAGAAGGCGTCGCGGCAGACCTCGTAGCAGATGGCGGGACGAGCTGGATAAGACCAGCGACCAGTGGTCCGCATTGGCCCTGGATCGAAACAAAGTCATGGGGATAGACCTTTGCCCAGCAGTGGGATGCCGCAGGCTAACAGTAATAGGTATCAGTATCGTGTTGTCCTGTCACTCTATCGTAAGCAATGATATTATAAATATAAAGAGGTACATATCGCGCGCAAATTGTTACAGACAAATTCAGACAATTGTCGTAATTTAAGTACTTCAATAGCTATCTCTTTCTGTATCATACGTTCCATATTATCTATCGCAGTCGTAACAACGCAACGATATTTGAACGCCGCTCAGTATCGCAATCATTTAGGTACCTACTGCCAAATTATTATTATCAATGAACTCAAGACGACGCTGGAGGAGCGCGCGCGGGCGCGCTGCGTGGTGACCACGTTTTTACGCGGACAACTCGGTAACAGAACAAGCTAATAACTTTGTGGTTTTTCATGATACAGTTTTGAAATTTTGTACATAGATTCTTTACATAATAATACTAGATACGTGTTTCAGGTTTCGCATATACTAAAACTAATGTTGTAGATCACCAACCCATAGTTTTGGCCCAAACAAAGTGATTTAATTCCCTGCAATACCACATTTTCTTACTACTAACATGTTACTCGATGGTGCACAACAACATAACGGCTAGGGGTGACTCACTGCTTGCTCTGTTTTATCGCGGTACGTTTATCATGAACAGCAGTTTTCTTTGTTTCAACTAGGAATTGCTATGTTAATATAAGAAGTTAGGTGTTATGTGAGAATAGCTGGATTATGTGTATCAATTTTTTTGTTTAGTTTTTGTGCAACATTGTATTTGTTTTTGCTCTAAAAGTGTATAACATTTTCCTATGGTAATCGGCTTGTCACAGTCACGATGTGCAATTTTGTTTTTTCCTGTCTTGTTGTATTTATAAATATTTGTTATGCGTTGTGTGTTTATTGTTATTTTTTTGTTATTTTGTATAATGCACGTCATGTCTCTGCGACGAATAAATATTTTGTTATTTTTATCTTTCTAGTTAAATCACAGACGAGATTCTTTATACCGGCACTATATTGATGAAAATCACAAAATTTAACTTATTACAAAAAATAACATCAAGCCTGTAATCCCCACAGGTTTAGGCAGAGGAATACCCATTAGTAGGTACACCCACATTTCGCCAGTTATGTTTAAGTCCCATGTAATAGGGGGCGCGCCTATTACCATCAATCGGGCACAAATCTAGACTCCGTGGCTGCTACTGAGAAATTCCACAACAAACAATTTGCCCGAATTGGGAGTCGAACACAGAACCGCATGCTCAGCAGTCGTGCATGCGACCACTAGACAAAAAAACTACTTCAGAAATATTTCATCAAAACAGTGAAAGAAATATTCATCTCACAGATCTTAAAAACTTCAAAGTTATTTCAAACCTAATATTCCTCTTCAATAAAAGCAGGTTATTGAGCTAATAATTTGCACTATTACCTTCGGAGAGCTTCGCCTTACACCTGTTCTTGTAATAACATCCAGAAGTCTGTGAGCTAATTTGTTATTTTAGCTCTTGCAGAAGTTGAATTAAGGTGTTATTTTAATGTTAGTTGTGTTTAATTTAATTCTGTTCGTGGGACGCTTGATAAGAAAATACGTTTTATCTAAGAATGGAGTTTGTGGAGACTGGCTTTTGGCCGTGGCTTCGCCTTCTTTATTCAGGAATTATCCACCGATGGCTGTTTGTGTATGTGAGTTTAAAAGTTTGTAAACGCACCCTCGACACGATACAAAAGAAATTCCTAGTGTGGGGCAACGAAACGTAAAAAAAAGAATGAATCAGCATGGATAATTATCAAATTTATTCGAAAATAATTATCTTGATAATTAACAACCCTGGAACGTATTGACGGGATGAAAAGTCCTATGACCCGCTCACGTTCTACATGTCATTGTGTGCCTTACATCACATCCGTTCCAGTCAAGTGTAAAAAGATAACAGATTGACAGACAGATTGGAGTGGATTATAAGGCTGATGAAATCGGAAAAAGTACACGGCACGGGTGGCGCAGTGGCTAAGCGATTGGCTGGTGCACTGCGTGTCGCGGGTTCGATTCTCGCACGGAAGACATAATTTGAATGACCTACAGCCCCCGTAGCATGACCACCGTAGACAAGGATTTCTTTGACGGAAGAATCTACAAAATGACAGATTGTGTCGACACAATGACAGATTTCTTTGCACTATCTGTCATTTTGTCGATTCTTCCGTCAAAGAAATCCTTGTCTACGATACAATTTTTATAAGCTATAATATTAGCAATTTTAATAAAACCAGCTAGTACAAACAATAGTCATTTATTTTTAAGATCATTCGCAAATATTCAAGACGTCATCTCCCTTTCTCCACGGTTATAAGAAAGACTAGACAATTTATTAGACAATGGGACACAAAGACACGAAGGTGTTAATTTCAGTACGAGGAAACGTGAATAAACTTCAATTAGAGATGGCGCCTCTGTAGCGTTGTGGCTACGAAAACAGCGATGAAAGAAATGAAGCAAATATAAATCGTTTATTTCAGGTATCAACCCATAATTATAACTAATTACATAAAATACATTAAAATAATATCACATTGCAATACATTTTTAAAATCAAAATTAAAATATTAAAATCAAAATTTCTATAATTAAAAAACAACAAAATTAGAATCAGAATTAAAGTCAAAAATTAAAACTAAAATCAGAATTAAAAATCAAAATTAAAAAATCAATATACAATCACAATTAAAATTAAGCCAGGAGGAATTGATTGATTAAATGAACATACTGCACATTGTTAGTAAATCATACTTATAACTATGTTAGTATATTATTATAACATGTTACAAGAACCATTTAGTGGAATTACGTAATTTTCTAAAATTGGTAATTTACCTGTAGTCTATGTCTGTCTATTTCTAATGTAAAATTACCAAGCAATCCTCTGTCAAGGACCTACAATGATTTAGAAAAAAAAGCCGCTGTAGATTTCCAGTGTCGCTCTCGCTGGTGGATATTAAATACCTGAAAACCTAGGGTGCAAATACCATTTTGTTAACATAGATTGATATACATAAATAGGTACATACTAATACACAGTAAAATGAAATAAACTAATACATACAAATAGTCCAAAATACGAGAAACCTTATGATAATTACTATTATTCATTATTAATTTATATTTTTGTATTGTTCTTATTGTTTTATGTTGATTAACCGAATCGTTTTAGATTACACTAGTCGATACAGTTTCGACTACTAGAGCGCCCGAATTACGCACTAAAATATTACCAGGAGTATTAAAATTTGTGACAGAAGTCTATTGTTGGCTTCGATCCCTACCTCGTAGAAGGACAGTATACCGCAGTGTCGTGAGGATACTGCTGATTTTGATGAGAGAACTTTATTACACCTTACAATCGGTCTTTAACACGCTGATTTCAAAGCCACAACTCCAACACTTAGCGACAGCAGAAACACCAATTGTTTATGTTTATTGTGCACTCATTGTTTGGTGCCAACGAGTTTGTTTCATCACTTTGCGAACAGCAATACGACATAAACAAGGTAATAAAGGGTTATTATCTTTCTCGATATTATTTTTTAAAGTTCTTATTGGAAATAAGACGTAAAAGGTTACTTGTTTGGAAAAGATTTCGTTTATATCCTTGTGAAGAAAATTGTATGGTGATTATGAATTGCGTAAGTAAGGAAGCTTCTGGTTGATTAAAGGGGGTTGGGTTATGTCAGAATCCTTTTATTTTTTAATTTCCTTGTTTAAAGGCGAAATGGTAAATGGAAGGAATAGAGGGGGCCTTTAGCCAGCAGTGGAACAGAAACGCCTTACAAAAATAGCGAAAAATGTAAGATACACATACGTAACTATGCCATAATCGTGAATTTTGAAAAAGGAGTCGATCCACTCTTTGTCCATTGTCTGAAGTCGAAGAAAGACATTAAGTTAGTAAGTACCTATTTCTTCTGCATAGAACATCGGTCACACCGGACAAAATGCAGTCGCTGCTCCGGACATAGACACTGATAGATATGTACTTTCTTTTAATTTTTTATTACCCTAATCTGTCCCGCTACTGGGCCAAGGCTTCCCCCACAGCCTTCCATTCTTCTCGCTGTGCAGTTTTTTCTTAGCCAATCTGACACAAACGCTTCAAAGTCGTCACGCCATCGTTTTCCAGGCCTCCCTTGGCGACTACGCACATCTTCTGGCACCCACTGATGACTCTGATAGTTTAGTAGACAATAAAAAAAAACTGATAGATAATGTGCATGGATGTGTTTGTAACCGTAGCCACGTCCAACATTGTCTTTATAGGATTAACCGAGCCTTAAATGGTTTCTAAACATCATCTGCCTAGCCATTTCCCAACTATGTTGGGTCGGCTTCCAGTCTAACCAGATGCACCTGAATACCAGTATTTTACATGGAACGACAGCCTATCTGACCTCCACAACCCAAATCATCATCATCATTATCATTTCAGCCAAACGACGTCCACTGCTGGACATAGGCCTCCCCCAAGTGTCGCCACATTGACCGGTCCGGACCGGACCTTCACCAGGTCATCGGTCCACCTAGTGGGAGGCCTTCCAACGCAACGTCTTCCGGTTCGCGGTCGCCACTCCAGAACTTTAGGCCCCATCAGCCATCCGTTCTGCGAGCAATGTGCCCTGCCCACTGCCACTTAAGTTTGGCAATTCTTCCAACAACCCAGCAACCCAGTTAACAACCCAGTTAGTACGAGGTAATACTTGTAAGACTGGTTGACAGACTTTCAGCCCGCTGACTACCTGTAACGACTGTCAAAGATCTACAAATGACAGCCGGGACCAACGACTTAACGTGCTTTCCGAGACACATAGGACTCGGTAAGTATTGGGTGGTCACCCATCCACGGACCAACCTAGGCAAGCGCGGAGCTGTTATTACCACGAGGTCGTCTTAAATTGTTCCTTAAAAATCCTAAATAAATCACTAGTCTTAACTTACGAAAACTCATTACTTACAAATAATAGCTAAACATAACAACGCGACACACCTCTATGCTAAACCACAAACCATAAATCAATCGTTTTACAACATTTTTATACAAAATAAATAACATTTTCCTCCATTATGTGTATTCTAAATCATTTCCCGTAATCACACAAAGAGTTCGCAAAACATTTGGCGGCCATTTTGAAACCACAATCGGATTCTCAGTATTTCATCGTATCGGAAAGTGATCGTGATGTGTCCACGCGGTGAACATGCGTTCTGGTTTTTGCGGACTTTCCTGTTTTGATTGTAATTATTTATCCTTATCTTCCTACAATATTGTAATGTTAACTAATATTTTAAATAATGTAGCAAGTCAAACACATGTATCTATAGTTAAGTTAAAGTAATCACTTGAATTTAAGTAATATTACTTTAGGTAACCATTTTATGCAGTTTACAGGAATTTTATCGAAGTAAGTACTGTCCTAACTTTTTACAAATATAATTTCAATTAATTACAAAACTACAGAATAAAAATCGTATCTTATGTAATTAATTACTTTTACACTTTTAATTGTTTATAGATACGGGTGTAAGAGCCTTTTAAACATGTAACAGTCTTGTCGTTTTGAAGTACAAAGATAGGTGTTACCTAGCAAACTTATTAGACTTAGGAAAAGGCTAACGATGGTTTCAAGAATTCTCAAAATGTTTCGTTATAATATAAATCGTCAAATATTCTCGTCAAGAAATTATTTTAAGGAGGATTGTCTAGATAAAGTAACTGGTTTCCATTTGTTTCAACTCTGTTTATTTCAATTATACTCTAAAATATAATAATAATAATAAAACTGTAGCGGCATGTCGTGTAGCTCATGTCAAATTTTCTGATGACAGAGCTACACGACCTAAACCAGCCGTACCAGCATGGCAGTACAGGATTGAACGACGTATTGGTGAGGCCAGAGCACTCATCGGCAAACTGATCTGCTTCAGGGAGGGCAATACTCGTCCTAGAGTGATGCGTTTTGTGCGGCGGGCATTCTCGGGGACTGATATTAGTCCTCGAGACTACATGTCCGGTGTCACAGAGCGCATCGACTTCCTGAAGCAGAAAGTGTATGCATGGGCAAACCGTATTCGTAGGTATAAGCGGAGGGTGGACCGATACACTCAGAATCGCACATTCCAAAGAGATGAAAGGTGGGTTTATAGGGCTTGGGAGCGACCGGACCAAGGTGTGGTTGACACGCGCCTGCCGGATGATGATGCCATGTCTTCGTTTTGGCGCAGCATCTGGTCGGTGCCTGTTAACCATACCGAGGGTGATTGGACTCGGGAGGTTGAGCGGGCGTGCGATCTGGTACCAGAAATGGGGGCAATCACTATCAGCCCCCAAGACGTAGTTCGTGCAGTCCGTCCGTTGCCGAACTGGAAATCTCGGCCGGATGGACTGCACAACTTTTGGATTAAATGGTTTACCAGATCGCACGCTCGCCTGGCGATCCTGCTCCAGTCAGCCTTAGAGTCAGGGTCGCTGCCAGAGTTCCTGACAACAGGTATAACCCACCTGCTCCATAAATCGGGTAGTACTGCGGAGCCCAAAAATTATAGACCGATTACCTGTCTTCCGACGGTCTATAAAGTTCTTACATCCATTTTGAAAGCTAAAATTAACAAACACATTGATGAAAATTCTATCATGTCCGCTTCTCAAAATGGATGTAGGAACGGGTCCCGCGGTACTAAGGAGCTACTCCTCATTGATATGGCCATTGGTCAACAGGTTCGCCGTTCCCGAAAGGATCTGTCGACATGTTGGATAGACTATAAGAAGGCCTATGACTCGGTGCCACATACATGGCTCATGAGGGTGCTAGAATTGTATAAAGTTGATGCAACTCTGCGCACCTTCCTGATGTCATGTATGAGGCAATGGAGGACAGTCCTTCGCTATCCAGGATGTCGGCAAATCCTGAGGAATAGCGAACCGATAAGGATAGAGCGAGGTATATTTCAGGGCGATAGTTTGAGTCCACTTTGGTTCTGCTTAGCCTTGAATCCTCTTAGCACGCTGCTGGAGGATTCAGGTCTAGGCTATCGGTTGAGGAGAGGTGGTCAAGTTATATCTCACCTCCTTTACATGGATGACCTGAAACTCTTTGCCCCCAACGATTTACAACTGATGGAGCTACTGAAGGTAACTGAAACTTTCAGTAGCGCCATCAGGATGGAATTTGGTGTGGACAAATGTGCGGTCATGCATGTAAAGCGAGGGGAGATTGTGGAATCCGTGGGAACCCAGCTCTCGAATTCCATAAATCTTAGATCCCTCTCAGCAACCGAAACCTATAAGTATTTGGGTATGTCGGAAGCGCTGGGCATCAGTGTTGCTGACATGAAGCAATCGTTGAAGGAGCGTTTCTTTGGCCGCCTGAAAAAAGTATTTAATAGTCTTTTATCAGGCGGAAATAAGGTACGTGCCTTCAACGGTTGGGTCATGCCGGTTTTGATGTACTCTTTCGGCATACTCAAATGGACTCAAACAGAACTAGACGCCCTGGATAGGAGGGTCCGTACATTGTTGACGGCATATCGTATGCATCACCCGCGTTCTTCGGTTATGAGACTGTATATCCCGCGGAAGTGTGGGGGTCGAGGTTTTTTAAATGCTAAGACTCTCCACAATCGCGAGATATGCAGTCTCAGGGAATATTTCCTTGAAGCCGACGTGGGGATGCATCGAGATGTGGTCGTGGTGGACAAGGGCCTCACCCCGCTTTCCTTGGCTAAAGAGAACTGGCGCAAACCTGTAGTGCTTGACACTAACGACCGCATGGAGGTATGGCAGAGTAAGGAGCTTCACGGACGCTTTTTCCGGGCCTTGCATGGACCCGATGTAGACTTATCAGCGTCCGTAGCCTGGCTACGTTCTGGGGACCTTTTCGGAGAAACCGAAGGTTTTGTCTGTGCAATTATGGATGAAGTTATGATGACGAATAACTACCGGAAATTTATTGTGAAGGATGGTACGGTGGACATATGTCGGGCATGCCACCGTCCAGGCGAATCAATCCGTCACATTATCTCCGGGTGTTCTCGTCTGGCTAACGGAGAGTACTTGCATAGACACAACCTTGTAGCCAGGATTATCCATCAGCAACTTGCTCTAAAATACAACCTTGTGGAATCGGAAGTGCTGTACTATAAGTATGTGCCCGACCCAGTTCTCGAAAATGGCAGTATCACATTGTACTGGGATCGATCCATCATCACTGACAGGACTATTGTAGCCAATAAGCCTGATATAGTGGTGGTGGATCGATCAGAGCGGCGCGCAATGATTGTTGACATAACGGTCCCGCATGATGAGAATCTCGTGAAAGCCGAGAAAGATAAGCAAATCAAGTATCTTGACTTGGCTCACGAGGTTGTCGACATGTGGGATGTGGACTCAGCGATCATTGTGCCGATAGTTGTATCAGCCCATGGCTTAATTGCCAAGAGCCTCGACCAATACCTGAGGAGGCTCTCGTTAGGCAGCTGGATCAAGGGCTTGATTCAGAGAGCGGTACTTCTGGACACAGCTCGTATTGTTAGGAGGTTCTTCTCTCTGGAGCCCTGACCGCCGGTAGCTTGGACCCTGTTCCCGATACCGGTGGGCTACAATTTTTTATATTTTTAAATGTTTTTTATATTGTTGTTTCTAAGGAATATTTAAAAATGTAAACAATTTGTAAAAATATAAATAAAGGAAATAAAACTCATAGCACTCCACGTTTATTTTATTAGTTTAAACATATTACATCGTCAAAATAAAACAAAACGTAGGTTTAAGATTTGTGGCTTCTGTCCTGAATTATTTACCCAAGGCTGCGTCACCCTCCTCTACAAACCCTGTCCAGACGTTATTATTTTCAAATTAAGGCCGACCTGTCTGTGTGTATGTAAATTGCAATACGGTGAACGATTAAAATGTGATAAAAAATGAGCTTTTGTATGTATCGATCGGTTTAAGTCGCGGCATATTGATTTAATGGAACAATATGCTTTGTATACTACGCCTTATTTTTAATTGTTGGTCGAGGTAAATACGTCGTGACAAATTAAGTGTTTGTTTTTTTTTTTTTATTTACTTTAGTAAGTGATTTTCTTTGTCCTTCTTGGTACCTTCCACGGCTAAACTGCTGTACTAATTTTAATTACTTTTGGTATCATATTTACTCTGAGTTTTGACGTCAACAACTGGTTATTAGCAAAAAAAAAATTTGTGTCATCTCCATGAAATCATCCGCTCTTCTGAATATCACGAGTATGATCAGTACGTAGTCGCTTGCATGTGCGGACACTGTACAGTCAAACGGTATGGACCAAATGCAGAAGCAGCCATGGACATTGGCGGGTACATCAGCAAGTATCTGCCAGAGTCAGTCGTGTCTGCAATTTGACGGTACCTTAAAGTAGAAAGACTAAAGCCGTGGCGAGGTAGTGCATCCTTACCAAACCCATTTGGTCCACCTGCTGAAGATCTCCCACCTGGATATGAGTTGCCATAACTGACTTTTAAACAGACTGAGTCTTTAAATAGACTCCGGATCTAGGTTTTCCGCAGCAAAGAAAACCTGCTCAGGTGGAGATTCATTGATGATTCTGCCCTGGAGTATAAATGTGGTGCTGCTCCACAAACGATGTGTTTGTTCATTACAGGAACTGATGGAAGCTACTGAAAGCGGTGCCAAATTAGAGGCTCAGTTCTGGGCTGACATAGTTTAGATTGCCATCGATACGCTAAGAAAAAGAAGCGTGCCTACCTGGAACTGTCCACTGACGGAGTAATGTAGTATGTAAAAAAAAATTGACGTCTGACCAAACACATTCTTTTTTCAAAACAAAGGAAGACCATTGACATCTCACACCATAGACACCCATACTCCTTGTTTATACCATTGGCAAGAGCTAAAAAACCGCACTATATCGTAGAGGTGCACCATTACGGACTGATTGATTACAATGACTTCACAGTTTTGCGCCGTGCGCGAGCCAACTTTGTGCCTTTTCACCTTTTTTGGGGTCCGTAGAGCGTTTTAGCTTTTAGTGGTTTGCGGATTTATTTTGGAATTGATGAGTGAAAGGGAATCGTTAGGGATAATGATTTTATAGCGATGAATATTATTTTGAAAAAAGGTGTACGTTCTTTAAATTATTATCTTAAGAATAAGGATAATCACGTGGTTGCTCTTATGATTTTTAATTAAAATTTCTGCCAAATACTTACCATCAAACATTGTCTTGGAAATCTGACACAAGAGAGATGTCTTCGTTCAAATGGCTGGCTTTATAGATATGAAGCCTTATTATTCATCAGGGATTGTGGTGAGTTGAAGGTACTTTTTAAACACGGACGCTAAATAAAATAGAAAAAATAAACGCAACGTACGGTAGGTTCGACACGGTAAGCCCTTCTGCACAAAAAAAACAAACTAAAACGCAGTGTTGCAAAATATTTTCCCAGACATTAGAAAGCTTCCACGCGATTATTTCGAATGACAGATTCAAATGAAGCTTAGAAATGAGGTGATACTCAAACAGAAAAAAAAATAAACCAAAATACGGAACCCTCCACACAAAAAAGACAGCAAAATATCCCTCTTTGTATATTTTTTTTTTCACAAATCGCTGTGCATCGCGGCCGAACTGGGGTCGAACCTAAGCCCTTTTGTTTGGAGGACACCTGCACCATTGAGCCATAGGTGCTCTTTACACGTTTACAGACAGAAGAACGTCGTATCTACAGGCAAGCCATCAACCAAATTTAGACTTTATATTAGAGAGCAGTTAGGTGTGTTTTAAGTTAAAAAAGAAAAGCTTTAGTTTTTCTAAGCAGTGTCTTCGTTGGGTAACGCGAATTTTTACGTGTAAATTAAGAGGGAACAATGAGTTGTTTTGAGTCATCACTCTTCAATTACCTCCCTCTTGTAAGTCTTGACGCAATTTTATGTTTACGCTAACTTTAACATGGAAGTACCTAGGTAGAGCTTTTCATAATTTTAACTATTTAGCCCATCCTAGAGGAGCTTGTGGCTTAATAATAACAGCCGCTCGGATCGATCTTTAGGTTAAGCCGTGCTTACCTAGGTTGGTCTGTGGATGGGTGACCGCCCATTACATACAGAGTTTCCTCCGTGCCTCGGAAAGGACGTTAAACAATTGGTCCCGGCTGTCATCTAATCGTAGATCATTGTTACAGGTGGTCAGTGGCCCAAAAAGTCTGACAACCAGTCTTACCAAGGGGTATCGTATTACCCAGTACTAACTGGGTAGTGGAGGTCAGATAGGCAGTCGCTTCATGTATATTGGTATTCAGCTGGCTCCGGTTAGACTGGAAGCCGACCCCAACATAGTTGGGAAAAGGCTAGGCAGATGATGATACCATAATCGCCACCCAATAAAAGAACCCAACCAAAGAGCAAACGACTACCTGACAATAGAACCTCCCTATTTATAGCTACCTCACGATTATCGATCTAAAATTAGTCTCAAATCTTTCAAGATCACGATCACCTCTATCAAAGTCGATAAGCCCCGCCCATTATGTTTTTATTACTACTCTGCCTGCCCACTGATTAATGTTGCATCACATCACAGATGACTCAGACAAAAATGGTAGTCGTATGATCGTTGGGTTACTGGTTCTGTATGTAGTTTTAATATATTGTTGTTGATTTGGAACAGAAACTTATAGTTACTGTTTTACTTCCAGGTTGAGGATGTATGGAGCCCGCCTTACACTGGTTAGTTTCCCTCACTCGTCAGTTTATTTAATTCAACAGTTTCGCTGATTGGACCGTTGTGCTAATTCGACAGTTTCCATAATTTGCCAGTTTCTTTGATTCAACTACAACTGTCCAGTAAACTGACCAGTGTTACGCGGCCTCGTTTATGGAAAGAATGGGAAAAGGAAAAATTCTAATACGTGTTTTCACACTTGAAAAAGCAACGATAAAGACCTCATCACGTCCTACTTATAGAAACGAAACTCTAAAATGCTACCAGTAAAAATAAGTAGATAAAATCTTTTACATGCTTCACTTTTACTTCTTGACGTGAAGAAAAACTTCTCTGCCAATTTGAAATTTATACGAATTTATATCAATTATATTATATTATAATCAATTTGAAATTTATACGAATTTATAAATAACGCTTTATACTTTTATATGCATCCTTCCATTTGACCTCGACCAAGGTTAGACCTTGATAATAAGGATGAATTATGGATATAATAATGGATTGTCACCATCTCTGTTGTTACAAGTATCTTAACGCGACAATCACGCATAAAATAAGTACCATGACTATAATTGGTCTAGCAGTTAGAACATTAATTACAATTAACTCCTAATTTCAATCAGTTTCTTGTTGCTTGTGTTCTGATGGCGACGCGGCTGCGCTGGTACCTGTATCGATGACTATAATTATTTTCTGGGAACCAGTTTCGTTACTGCTACTGTTATCCTTCGTCATGCCACTGCTGGACCTGTCCCCTAGACCAATAATCGTTGATTTGGTCCGTCCCGTCGCTCTAAAGTTTCTTTACTTGAAACTATCGTTAAGGTTCTTCCAGAAATTTAGAAGCAAGAAGGTCCCACAAAGTTCCAAGGGTCTCTAAAGGCCTCGCAGATTTAAGATGGTCGATTGTCCGGACGATACAATTCAGGGCAAAAAACCAAAACATTACTGACCCCGAGCAACTCGGTGATGAAATAAAATAAAAAAGTACATAATTTGAGAACTGGTCCGAGACTCAAGTGGTAGAGGAAAAAGTCGTTGGTTTGTTCCGAACTGTTCTCTTTTGATGAAGGAGAGTAAATTGCAATTAAAAATCACATTAAATTGGTTCATCATCTGCCTAGCCTTTTAGATTCCCAACTATGTTAGGGTCGGCTTCCAGTCTAACCGGATGCAGCTGGATACCAGTAGTGTACCACATTAAATTGGTTCGTGGGTAAAAAATAGCTGAACGATCGATCCGTGGGTAAGTCACTGTTCATTATTATGAGTACACTAGCTTATGCCCGCGGCTTCGCCCGCGTGAAGTTCGATAATTGTCCCACTGGATCCTACGATAAAAAGTATCCTATGTGTTAATCCAGTTATAAACTATCTGTCTTCTAAATTTCATCCAAATTCGTTCAGTAGTTTTTACGTGAAAGAGTAACAAACATCCATCCATCCATCCTCACATACTCTCGCATTTATAATATTAGTAAAAAGAAAGATATTGAGACCACTTCGCGCCTCGGAGAGTACGTTAAACTGCTAGTCCCGTAAAATCTTCAAATGTCATTGAAAATTTTTGGCAGTCTTAACGAGGAGCCAGAAGCCCGATATTATGTACTTCATCATACATCTGAAAGAAGGTCAACAGTACAATTAGTTAATGCTTAATCAGTTCATTGTAGGGAAAGGTTCTCGTATAATGATTGTTTTTTACAGGCCATTATTTCATCTAACTGAAAACAAAACTTGAATTTGTCAAATATTTTGATACAGCAAATCACTGAGTCTACTTCTTCATTCGTAGTTGTTATTTCTCTTGTGTTCAGATGCGGTGGCCTTAAAACAAGAACAAATCATAACCATAATATCAGAATAAATAAATAAATCCTATCAGAATACATTACAACAATTTCCTTGAATATGATAAAGGCCACGATATAACAGCCATTATCTTGCAACTTGCAAAAATCTCATATTCTCTAGAAAATGTATACCAAACACCAGTACCTACTTATGTAAAGCTTTTCAGCTCAAAATGTCGTCATATGGTGGCTAATGAGCTCACAAGTCAAAACTAAATCTTATTATGAGAACGTAATGTTGTTGAAAGTGCTCGCAAGATGAAGCGAATTTTGCTATTTTGCCAAAATTTGCGACCACCATCTTTTGACGGCGTACTACAACCATGGACACAACTAACAGTTAAGGGTACCTAATAATATTTGCCGACGTTATCAGGTAGTACAATGAATTATGTAATATTTTACGGGTTACCTGTTTTCTTGGCAAATCTGATTAACATTATCATAAACACTAGAAACGGGATACCATGTTTACTGATTGTTTTGAGTTCCCGATATTTCGGCGCTGTTGCCGATATTTCGGCGCTGCAAGCACTATGATCACGGATAAACTGAAGTTATTGCGGGTGGGTGTTTTTGAGCAGACAAATCGGTCTACCCTCTTTCTTTTTCGTTTTTTGCACTTAGTACCGCTACCACTGTTACTGTCACTGTCAATCTGATTAAGGTTTGAATGGTATTTTCTAGAAAAGGACACAAAATTGTTTGCCAGATTCAGGGAGGCCAAATCAAGGAAAATCTGATCAGATTCATAGATGACTCTGCCCTAGAATCTAAATGTGATGCTGTTCCTCAAACGATGGTGCCCAGTTGTCTGCATGTCTGACTGGAGGCTACTGAACATGTTAAATAAGTTGGTGAGCTTGGGCCGATCCAATTTAGATTGCCATCGACTCAATAAGAAAAAGATGAAGTGCACAAAATTAGACTTAAAATCCACGAAAATTTTACATTACCGTTCAACTAATATACTCTTCCTAGGAAACTAAAATTTTCAAAGAATTAATTTCCAAAGAACCCTATTACTACAAAATGACGTCACTCTTACCTTCTATTTAGCTAAACACCAATACTCATCTCGAAAAATAACCTGCAAGAATATTCGCTGCACTGAAGAGCAGCAAAAGGAACACACCAGCATCGCAGAATGTTCCCAACTTCCGGTGAGACGGTTTCTTGCGCGCATAATGTACGTATACTTTATTTTTGTCTCAAAAGTCCAGTTTTTGTTGTTGTTTACTGAATGTCGGTGTTGTAGATTGTTTTGAAGTGTTGTTGAAGATGTTTTTTTGTTGTTTTCAGCTATTAATCGGGGTAATTTGTTGTTCAATTTTTTTTCAAATTCAAAACATTTATTTCAGACTTTTGGGTCCATAGTGTTAGTAAGTACATCAAGATACCTTAAAACTATGTTAGTAACTTACACACACATACAAGATAAAAAATGCACGTCAGCCTACAATACATGCAACCTTATCCAATGCCGCCAAATAGGACTATGGGTGTATTCTGCAACTACACTCAGGTAGCTGTTGGGACTGCCCCTCACCCTTCGCATCAGCGGTGCAGCTCTCTTATGTTATGTAATGTTGCTTATCCTGCAAAAATAGCTTACTTCTAGTTATAGTCTAAACAAGCTGTTGCCCGCGATCTTTGTCCTTGTGGCATTATTACAAAAATACTACTTTCTCTTTTGAATCGAATTTTGTTAACTATTTCATGGGTTTTAATATTTTTGCACGGAACCATAAACCATTTTCTAAAACAAAAGTAGCTTATTTTACTCCTTATAATATCAACTATCTGCCAGTAAAAGTCCCGTCTAAATCGGTTCAGCCGTTACGGAGTCAGAGTTAAATAAAACAAAAAACGACTCTTTTTGTAGAAAGCCCGGCAAGGTCCAAATGTACCTTCAAAAAGCGACATTGTATCAACGTTAACAATGACGGAAATATCAAAAAATTATAAATATTCTATTACTTTCGCACGTTTTCTTCCATGTGTTCCATAATGCTATTCCAAGGTCTTCGTGCAAAATTACGTAAGTTATAAATATTCGATCAAGGGCCTATTTCTATTTGTACCGTTCTGGAGAAATGTGTCAATGTCGTGCTGCCTTGATCTAGAAAACTGCTATTGTTAATAAAATGTATATTTTTTTTGTAGATAAGACTAGCGTAAAAACTGGGCCACCTGCTTCAGGAGCCCAGTTTTTATGATCTGAAAAACTGGGATCATTAAATCCAACAGCGCCCAAGTGAGAATGTCATTCCAGCTCAAAAAAAACCATTACTACGAGCAATGAGATTCAGGCTAAAAGTGACTCATTTAAAAAAAAAACGTGGCAATTGATGACTTTAACATAGAAGACGATGACGAGAGCAGCGGTGGCCCAGTGATAGCGGTCCCGACTTACGAGCAGTAAGTCGTGGGTTCAAACACAGGCAGGCGCATTACTTTGTGTAATTTATTTCATCGCCACTGCTCTCAAAACGGTGAAGGAAAACCGGCAAGTCCTGGATCCAAAAATTCGAAGACATGTGACATCTACCAATCCGCACTGGGCCCGCGTGGTTTATTATTGCCCATTCCTTCTCTTAGAGAGGAGGCCTGTGTCCCAGCAGTGGGAACATTCTAGGCTGATTATGCATGTAGAAGATAATAACATTATTGAAACAAAAATCAGAAATCAGTTGTCGGCTGATAAAACCATATAATGAAGACAACCCCTCAAAAATGTTTGGAAGAGCCGTAGTTCAGTATGCTTTTCAGTTCAAAACAAAATAGATAATACATTGCCAATTCTAAAAATAATCTTGTATGGGAAAAAAGTCACTTGTCCATTCTCATGTTCAATTTTGACAACAAATCACATTCCATCATTTGCACTTATTTCTCATCTACATAATATCATTCAATCATTCCTTGCCGTCACCACATTATCGTTCATCCCTTTTTACCTGTCTGCATTGACAATTTAAATGTCTTCTATCTCTTTCTTATCTTCTATTGTTATATTGCCTGTCTCTTTTACCCCTGCATTATTTGAATCAAATATCAATATAGCAAAATGGATTGCATCTACTTATTTTCAATGTGGTTACTTGTCAAATTGACCATGAAATGTATTCAAATTATTACAATATTATTCTTGCATTTCTTTATTTATTTTGTTAGGATTTGTTTCTTTGTTGTGAATTTGCACTTGATCCTTCTTGTTTGCATAGTAAGGTGTGATTTTGTTTCTTGTTATTTGTGATTGACGATTTAGAGTTTTTGCTGTTGTTTGGGTATTGTTGTGTCTGTTTTGAAAACTATGATTATGTTGCATTCCTTGCGGCTTTCTTTTCTATAATAATATTATAAAAAGATAAAATTTGCAAGTTTGGATGTAGGACGCGGTAATCTCTAAAACTGCTCAACAGATTTCGAAAAGCTTTTCACTGATGGATTACTACACTATTGTCGAGTGCCATAGGATGTGTTTTTCATTCGGGTGAAGTTGCAGGTAGAAGCTAATGTATGATATTTTTGTTGTTTGTGTTCGTGTTACTAAGTCTAACTTGTTTATGTATTGTGATAGCTAATTCATTGCACGTGATGCATGGCCATTGATATTCAAAGTGTGTCTCATCCACATTGCTAATAGTTTTCAATTTTAACCTGAGGTCTAGGTCTGCATTAATCTTAAGCTCATTTGCTTACGTTACTTTTGCCCTATTTTCATAATTTACTTCTTCAGATACAGTTTCCTTTCAAGCAATACTATTTTACTGATCGTATCCGTAAAAACTATCTCAAAAGTATTTCCAGTTAAAATATTAGCAAAACTTAAATTCTCAAGATATTTCTTCTATCCTTCTACGGTACCGCTCAAAATTCCCGAAACAGAGACAAAAATTTCAACCGCGCTCAAGTACAAGGGATTTTGTTCTTGCATTTTTGTATAAAATCCTCATTTAGTTCCTGATCAACCGAGATTGTAGGATTCGCGAATTTGCATCCGTCCCTTGCATTCTCTCACATATCGGTTGCAATTTAAATAATTCGTTCATAACAAATGTCGGGACATTAGAATAATGTAATTTTTTACTCATGGACGAATATCTAATTGACCGTGAGAGTATATTTGTTTGTATTGTTCAACAATTTCGGAGATTGCAAGGTGCTAACGAACATGTGCATGCAAATTTTGAAGTATCGACATATTCAAATGAGGACAAGTGTGTGAATATTGTTCGTTTTGGTTTCCCAAATGATCTAGGATACAGGTTTGGTATATTTGTGAATGATAAGTCAAATGATGGTTAGTTAGAACCCTTAACGGATCAGAATGAATGAGTGGATTAGTTTATGTAAATAGTTAAAGAAACTTGTTAACGCAACTTGTCAGTTATGGGAATGGATGGTGTAAGAAAAAAAACTGATTTACAAAAAGTGTAGAGAGATAGAATTTTTTTACAAAACGACGGTTGAATCTGTACAATAAGATAAATAAACAAAGGTAAAGATTGTCTTGTCTTATATTACTGAGCAAGTTTAATGTAATTTTAATCGGGCGTAGTGGAAAGTGTATTAAAGATTCTGCGAGAGAATGCGATTAAAAGGATATTATGTTGCTTGCAAATATTCCCTGAAATTATGAAGCAATTCTCCATCTTTTTTAAATACAGTGTATTATGATTTTAAAATATATTTTTCAAACTCAAAGCATTAATTTCAACTAGACCATTACAGGCACTTTTGAATGTCAAAGAAACAAAGAAAACGAAGCTACAGTCACAATCACAAGACATAATAACTTGTAGTTGTCCATTTCAAAGCGTAGATAGCTATGGAGAAGAATAGGCAAGGAATTTAGTATTATTAGAATTAATTTGGACAAAACCAAAGACCAATGTTCCACATTAGCCCTGGATCGAAACAACTGGAAGTCATGGGGAGAGGCCTTTGCCCAGCAGTGGGATGATGCAGTATCATCATCATTTCAGCCAAAAGACGTCCACTACTGGACATAGGCCTCCCCCAAGTGTCGCCACATTGACCGGTCCCGTGCGACTCGCATCCAGCGGATCCCTGCAATGATCCCTAAATGCAGGGATGGATGGATGCAGTATCAATAATATAATTAAGTAAAAGAGGAAAATTCAACGCTGAGCAAAAACTAAAATCCATCTAAAAGCCATTCCTTGCCGGTGACGTGTTAATTTAATGAAAGTTTTCAACTACAGCGGTGGTTTCAGATAGTTTTTCACGCGATACAATTGTTCGCGGTAATTACCGAGGCTTCATAGATGCTATTAATCATTGGCAAGGTTGAACAATAGCTGGTGCACTTTGTTGGGTTCAATGGTATGGTTGGTGAGGAAAAATAAAAAAATAATGTCTGGGAAATAATAATTTTAGTTAGGAATTACTTTTTTTAGACGTACTTAGTAACTTACCTTGGTGAAAGTTATACAAGCGATGCTGATTTATAAAAACATCGACATAATTACTTACAATTTTTTTTTATTGATTAGGAAGACATCGGCTCAAAACCATTTTTTTTTAATTTCTTTTATTCTCAGTTAGATCTATCTGTGTAAGATTTAGGTTCGATTTTTCACAGAATTGCTTTCGTTGTCTTATTACCTGTAGAGGCGGGTAATTTAGTTAGAACCCTGAAAATTACACAAGAATCATAACTAATACACCAGCAAATTCAACTTCTGGTTCAGCCTATTTTGTCCCACTGTTGGGCTCAAACCTCCCCAATTCCTTTCCAATTCTCTCGGTGTTATGTCTTCTCTGGCCAATCATTCAGGACCGAGTCCAAATCGTCACACCAGCGTTTCTTGGGCCTGCCTCTGTGACGATCACCGTCTTAAGGCATCCACTGTGTGACGATTCTGAACCAACTGTCCTGACCCATCCTGGAAATGTGACCCGCTCACTCCTATAAAAAAAAACCAAACACACTTCATTTATGTGTCATAACTTCATGTTGCCAATCTCAAATTCGTCCCCATATCTTTTGACAAACTATTACGTCGCATACTTTGGAGCTTAGTCAGTAGTTCTCAAGACTGTTTGTTTGTAAAATTTGTACAAGTGGGTCAAGATCAGAATGTCAGATGAATCATCCGAATTTCGATATTTCGTATCGATTTCTCGTTATGTCGTCTTTTATTTTGCACTCAAGTTTCGAGCGTAGGTATTTTTTGGTGTTTACGATTTGCTTACGGTTAATCTTATTTCAACATTTGTTACTATTTTGCATGACCGTGTTCTAAAACGATAATGATTTTTTATATCTCTATTAAAAACTCAGTTTTGAGTCATGGTTTTAAAAAACATTTGCCAAAAGACACAACGTTTAACTTTGCTACTGTGATTCTTCCATCACTCAGTGTAAATGTGCTCCCGATCAGAGCATGGCCCAATTGCTGGAGTATCAAAAGTGTCCCTACTCCTGCACATTAGAGGACTTTAGAACGCCACAGAAGCTGTGACAAAAATGGTCACCTACGGGGCCAAGAAATTTGATAGATCATACCATCAAATCGACAGAAAATTCTTATCCTTAGCTAAAGAAATAAAAACATCTATGTGCTATATTTTTCAAAAAATACGTAATCTGGGAATTCTTCTTATGCTTTATAAGAAAAAAAAAGAAAATGTTAATAAAATCTTTCCACATTCAGTTAGCAGCCCTGCAAACAAACAACAGTACAGGACACCTTAGTACAATGGCGTGCATCAGTGTTGGCGAATTAATAGCTCGCAGTAAGCCGCGCTTAATGAATATTGCAGCCAAACTCGAGGTGACTGATACCAGTTATATTGACTCGCAGTGTACCGCGGACAAAATAAATACGTGTCATTTTTCATCCATGTGTGTTGTTTTATTTCAAACCATTGTGTTCGCTGTTTTTCTAGATTCTTTGGTTATTTTAGTTACCTAAACGTTTATCCACAATAAAATGACACAAGTGTCACAATAATATCTTTTTGCTGACCTGGAGTGATATATGAGTTCATTGCCCTAAAACAGGGACAGAGCCTTTTCCCAAAAATGAAAATCATTATTTATTTAAACTTCATGTACAATAGTGGAACTGTATAGGCGGACTTAATGCAATAAGGCATTCTCTACCAGTCAACCTTTGGGTTAAATAAGAAAACATTGCGATAGGGTACAAAATAAATACATAAAAAAAAATAACTTCTTGCTTTCGAAAACTTATAAAGGGTGTAAATAGAACCTTAACATATTCAAAAGGCACTTGTTCTCCCCGTCTTTGCGATCATTTTTTTTGTTCTAGACCATACCTGGGAACCTTCTAGTTTCGGAGATATTGGGGGTCAAACTTCCAACTTTTTCATATTTTTTTTTAAATACATGTTTTTAATGTAAGATTTTTACTTTACACACCTCCACGACCACCGTACTATTCAATCCATCCATCAACACAATGCTTTGAGTGCTTTCCATCGAGTCCAACCGTAAAACGTGATTTTTAACCCCAAAAATAAAAGTCGATTCCCAGCAATAATTTTTGCTTAAAGTTACTTAGTTTGATGTACAGAATGCTTGGTTAACGGCTATGTGAAGGGTCTGTTTACACCATGTATAGGCTTTATATAGGATTTAAATTATGTACTTAAGCACTCACATACGGGTAATTCTGGAATCAGCTAAACCTTCAAATAACGGTGTTGCATACGAGTACGACTGACCGAAGCACATAGGTATGCTAGTTGGATGATGCAATCTATATCAGACTATGTCATCATTGCTTGATATGAATTTAAATTACACAACAAATTCATATCAAGCAATAATAACTTGAGACTTCATCCATTTGGGTCTTAAAATTACTGTTATACAATTCAAATAATAACAGCCGCTTGGGTCGATCTTAAGGTTAAGCCGCGCTTGCCTAGGTTGGTCCGTGGATGGGTGACCGCCCATTACATAGCGAGTTTTCTCCGTGCCTCGGAAAGCACGTTAAGCCGTTGGTCCTGGATGTCAATTGTAGATCTTTGACAGTCGTTACAAGTAGTCAGTGGCCCGAAAGTCTGACAACCAGTCTTACCAGGGGGTATATTATAATAATAATAAATAAAATATAAAAATAATAAAACGGTCCCGCATGATGAGAACCTCGTGAAAGCCGAGAAAGATAAGCAAATCAAGTATCTTGACTTGGCTCACGAGGTTGTCGACATGTGGGATGTGGACTCAGCGATCATTGTGCCGATAGTTGTATCAGCCCATGGCTTAATTGCCAAGAGCCTCGACCAATACCTGAGGAGGCTCTCGTTAGGCAGCTGGATCAAGGGCTTGATTCAGAGAGCGGTACTTCTAGACACGGCTCGTATTGTTAGGAGGTTCCTCTCTCTGGAGCCCTGACCGCCGGTAGCTTGGACCCTGTTCCCGATACCGGTGGGCTACAATTTTTTTTTATATTTTTAAATGTTTTTTTATATTGTTTTTTCTAAGGAATATTTAAAAATGTAAAAAAAATGTAAAAATATAAATAAAGGAAATAAAATAAAAAGTCTTTTATTTCCTTAAAAACATGCTACAATTATTTTGAGTGTATGTAACAATTTTCCTTAAAACTAAATAGATGTAAATAGAGCTAATACGCAATGTTGCTCGTTTGTTTTTAATATAGTATTATGAAGTGTTCTAACTGGATAGGCAGTCGCTCCATGTAAAATACTGGTATTCAGCTGCATCCGGATAGACTGGAAGCCGACCCCAACATAGTTGGGAAATGGCTAGGGAGATGTTGCAGATGATGAATTGCCAGTAGCAGTAATAGTTGGCTATTACTGCTACTGCCTTCACGTACAATTTGACTGTGACTGAAGATGTCATTACTCCGGGGTCGCGGGACCTATAGAATTACCGTGACCCTGGAACATAAAGGGCTATTGAAGGACACCGTGGACTTTAGTCAGTACAAGTTTGACAGTCCCTCTCATTTGATGATTGTACCACGCTAAAAAAAAAAAAAAGTTGTCATAACTGCTAAAAAGTTTTTGATAACACCTCTTCAGGGTTCCGTACCCAAAGGGTAACCAACGGTACCCTATTACTAAGCCTCCACTGTCCGTTCGTCTGTCCCACCGTCCATCCTCCGTCCGTCTGTCTGTCAGCGGGTTGTATCTCATGATCCGAAATAGGTAGACAGTTGAAATTTTCACAGAATGTGTATTTCTGTTGCTGCTTTAACAACAAATAATAAAAATAGATTAAAAATTAAGGGGGACTCGCCTACTACGATGGTACGGCGGAACCCTTCATGCGCGAGTCTGACTCGCACTTGGCTGGTTTTCCTTCATAACATCATTCCTCACATATTCCAAAGTAAACAAAGACGGTTTTAATAATTTTCCCTCCAACATTTATCTACCGACAGTACAAGCGACTCCATTGTTTAGCAAGCGTAATATTTGCTCGTCAGCTTACGTCTGAAAGCAGAAGCGACTACTGAAATATGATTCTCACTTACAGGCCATTTTAATTAGAACTGGCGATGCACTGTAATGCTTTGTTTTGAATTTGTATGGTGTCATGTATGCTGATGTTGTGTTTGGTGTCATGTTTTTATGAAAATTGCAATTTATTTATATCTTTAGTGTTTTTAGTAATTAAACTAGCTGTTGCCCGCGAACTTCATCCGTGTGAAATTATTATAAAAACATTACTTCCCAATTTGAATCATCATGTAAGGCTTGCGTGTATGGCAAAAACATGTAAAATTAGAATAAGTGTCGTGGAAACGAAATTAGAAAAAAATACTAATTTTGTTAACAGTTTCATGGCTTTTTTTTGCACGGTTCCCTAACCTATCTTACTCCTTTTATAAAATCAGCTATCTGCCAGTAAAAGTCCCGTCAAAATCCAACCGTTTTGGAGATTAGCCGGAACAAACAAACTGACATGCAGATAGACAAAAATTAAAAAAAATATATATTGTTATATTATTATATAAGTAAAGTAAAAAGCTGATTTTGAAATAACAAACAGAAACTACATTTAAATTTATTTGTACAGAGATAACTAGCTTTACAATTTTTTATTATCACTAAATAATATTTACATTATATACAGACTACAAATAGAACTAACCTAATGAAAAAAAAGAATTAAAGTAAGAAAACATAAACAAATAAAAAACGATGACAAAAGGACACTTCAGAGTGCGTCAAGGTACTCCTCCGCATCGCTGTCAACTGGAAACGTGCCCAGAAGACTGGCAGCATTGCCACGCTGAATGGCAATGCTAATTCTTTGGCCAAAGAAAGAGCCAGCCCTCTGGTCACGCGAAGAAATTATCAAGTTGGAATACATTGTGGTGACTTTTTTTTTTGACGAGCTCTTCGCTAAATCATAATTTAACTGCTGCCCCATCCATTACGTATACCGAGTTTCCTCCCTCCATGCCTTGGAAAGCACGCTAACACCCGTGCGTTAACGTGCTTTCCGAGGTACTGAGATATTGACACGGGTCAATGTGCTTTTCGAGATCCACGCCACCGTATGACCCACGAGGAAGTCAGTGGCCGTCAGTAGATGCGTCGAAAAGTACGTTCACCTACGGGTCAACGTTCTTTCTTAGCCCCATGACACCCCATGACCCACGAATCTTTGTGGATCTTTGGCAGTCGTTACAGGTAGTCAGTGTCCGTCAGTAGGTGCGTCTAAAGTACGTTAACCCACGGGTCAACGTTCTTTCTTAGCCCCATGACACCCTATGACCCACGAGTCTTTGTGGATCTTTGGCAGTCGTTACAGGTAGTCAGTGGCCGTTAGAAGGTGCGTCTAAAAGTACGTTCACCCACGGGTCAACGTTCTTTCTTAGCCCCATGACACTCCATGACCCACGAGTCTTTATGGATCTTTGGCAGTCGTTACAGGTAGTCAGTGGCTATCAGTAGGTGCGTCTAAAAGTACGTTCACCCACGGGTCAACGTTCTTTCTTAGCTCCATGACACCCCATGACCCACGAGTCTTTATGGATCTTTGGCAGTCATTACAGGTAGTCAGTGGCTATCAGTAGGTGCGTCTAAAAGTACGTTCACCCACGGGTCAACGTTCTTTCTTAGCCCCATGACACTCCATGACCCATGAGTCTTTGTGGATCTTTGGCAGTCGTTACAGGTAGTCAGTGGCCGTCAGTAGGTGCGTCTAAAAGTACGTTAACCCACGGGTCAACGTTCTTTCTTAGCCCCATGACACCCCATGACCCACGAGTCTTTGTGGATCTTTGCCAGTCATTACAGGTAGTCAGTGGCGTCAGAAGGTGCGTCGAAAAGTACGTTCACCCACGGGTCAACGTTCTTTCTTAGCTCCATGACACCCCATGACCCACGAGTCTTTATGGATCGTTGGCAGTCGTTACAGGTAGTCAGTGGCCGTCAGTAGGTGCGTCTAAAAGTACGTTCACCCACGGGTCAACGTTCTTTCTTAGCTCCATGACACCCCATGACCCACGAGTCTTTATGGATCTTTGGCAGTCGTTACAGGTAGTCAGTGGCTATCAGTAGGTGCGTCTAAAAGTACGTTCACCCACGGGTCAACGTTCTTTCTTAGCTCCATGACACCCCATGACCCACGAGTCTTTATGGATCTTTGGCAGTCGTTACAGGTAGTCAGTGGCTATCAGTAGGTGCGTCTAAAAGTACGTTCACCCACGGGTCAACGTTCTTTCTTAGCTCCATGACACCCCATGACCCACGAGTCTTTATGGATCGTTGGCAGTCCTTACAGGGAGTCAGTGGCCGTAAGTAGATGCGTCGAAAAGTACGTTAACCCACGGGTCAACGTTCTTTCTTAGCCCCATGACACCCCATGACCCACGAGTCTTTGTGGATATTTGCCAGTCATTACAGGTAGTCAGTGTCCGTCAGTAGGTGCGTCTAAAGTACGTTAACCCACGGGTCAACGTCCTTTCTTAGCCCCATGACACCCTATGACCCACGAGTCTTTGTGGATCTTTGGCAGTCGTTGCAGATAGTCAGTGTCCGTCAGTAGGTGCGTCTAAAAGTACGTTCACCCACGGGTCAACGTTCTTTCTTAGCTCCATGACACCCCATGACCCACGAGTCTTTATGGATCTTTGGCAGTCGTTACAGGTAGTCAGTGGCCATCAGTAGGTGCGTCTAAAAGTACGTTCACCCACGGGTCAACGTTCTTTCTGAGCCCCATGACACCACATGACCCACGAGTCTTTGTGGATCTTTGACAGTCGTTGCAGATAGTCAGTGGCCGTCAGTAGGTGATCGTTTTTATTTTTAACTAACTACACTACTCTAAATAGACTGCTAAAATCATAACCCTTCGTTTTGGCTTCGCTGTAGTCGGGTAAAAAGTATATAATAATCTACTGATCCAGAATTATCTGCCAAGGCGGACAGTATTTTCGGTTTAAGATGATGGTGTTGTTAATTAACTAACATGAATAATTTTTTTTTTAAATCATGGTTAAATAATTAGGATGCCACCACGCCATTTTCTACCAATAACCCTATTTCTACGCATACAACTAATCCTTTAAAATTAACCTTTAAAAAACTGACCATTAAGGTTCAAAATCATTAACCTCATACACAAAATAAACGTCACGTATTCAAATCTATACGATGAAAATACTATAGTCACAGTATAATGGATCGACAAACGTGCGACAAAAAAGTCGAATCATGTGCACACCTGCGATTTTCAATACATCCATCATTGATCGATTAGTTCCAATTCCTTTTTTGGAGTTGGCTATACGAATTTCAATTGTATTTTAAAAGTGATAGGTTTGGCAATTGGATGAGAATGTGTAAATTTTGGCGGGCAAAGGGTTGCGTCATAAAGTCTTCAAAAATGACTATATTTGACTATCAATTTTATATGTGACTATGCATAAAGTTTAATGATTGTTGCATGCCGTACTATGCAATATACACTTTTGTTAAAAAACTGCTGCACATGCACATGAATGAATTTATAAATGTGTGTTATAATATAAGAATATGTGAGGACCAAAAAATTACAGATTGACTGTGCTAAAGATGATGAGGCTTGGAACACAAAGGGCAAAGAAGGAACATGGATGGGTTTTAGTCAGTACAAGTCTGACACTCCCTTCGACTCCGCCCGGAGTGGGGGGGGGTCATTTGATGATTTCACATCCGAAAAAAAAAAAAAATGGTGTGACAACTGAGATAATGACTAATAAAGAAGTATGAAAGAAGAAGATATATGCTGATACAGGCACTTCAACCAACCCGCCCTGGGTCCACGTGGTAGACTACGCCCTTCTCCCTCTCATAGAGAGGGGGCCTGTGTCTTAGCAGTGGGAACTTAAAAAGCTGATAATGATATCATCATCATCATCATCATTTCAGCCGAAAGACGTCCACTGCTGGACATAGGCCTCCCCCAAGATAACGATATAAAGGGTGTAAATAGACCTTAAACATATCCGAAAGGCACTTGTTCTCCCTGACCTTTGCGATATTTTTTTTGTTCTAGACCATACCTGGGAACCTTCTAGTTATGGAGATATTGGGGGCCAAAGTTCCAACTTTTTCACAAGTTTTGTTTTAAATACATGTTTTTAAAGTAAGATTTTTACTTTACACACCTCCACGACCCCCATACTATTCAATCCATCCATCAGTACAATGCTTTGAGTGCTTTCCATCGAGACCTACCGTGAACCGTGATTTTTTACCCCAAAAAAAAAGTCGATTCCCAGCAATAATTTTTGCGTAAAGTTACTTAGTTTGACGTACAGAATGCTTGGTTGACGGATATGTGAAGGGTCTGTTTACACCCTGTATTACGCTTAAAAGAAGGAAAAAGAAACATATTTATGATATCAGACCACACACAAAATTTCTGTACCTTTCGTATCAGTTGAACTCCCGCACAGTGTGACAAAGTCGCATACGCATAGACATAAATCCATATACAAAAACCATGTCACTGCATGTCATTGTGTTTCATGAAGGTCAGTTTTGTTCAGTATGATTCAGGCGATGACATGCGGATGAATACGGGCGTGTTACATGGAAAATTATGGAAAATTCATGTACTTATGTTGTAAGTAGGGCGTGTTATGATTGTCAGTCGTTTTTTTGTATGATTTTCTTGGGAAATTGTGTTGAGTACAAATTATTTTGTATTAAAAAGACAATACAGATAAAAAGGTTACAAGTTCAATGTGTAATTTAAAACACGGTTTATCTCTCACTGTGAGTAATTATATTTACCCAGAATAGATAATGCTGCCTACATAAGTAAAAAGCCTACAAAAGAGATAGGAACAAGGAGACATAACATATCTTGATATACTTCTTTCTTTTTTCGACTTATGTATTTTGTAAGGCTTATTTTTCCATACATTTTTCCCACCCTTCCGCCTCTTTTTTAACTACAGCAGCATACTGAACTTAAGATTACTATCCACTCAATATGTAATTAAATACAGAATTGAAATTGAAAATTTGTAAAAAATCATGAGATTTAAAATAATGCCTAGTAGCCATTAACGCCATAATAAATTATTTGTCTTGTATTGCTAAAAGCATAGTCATCAAAATAAAAATTAAATCTACTCATAACTAATAAAGTAGGTAATAATGCCCATTTACGCGAGTTTTAGCCAATACTCTATAATTTATAACTATAACAATTTTTGTCCACGCCTTTTAAATTATGATCACTAGGCGTCCACTCATTCCTTTAATGGCACAATAATATATGCTAATTGCAAGTAAAACCAGAGACAATAGACTATTATGAATCATAAATAATGTTTCTAAATGATCTATTATATAGATCTTAATTACTTTTAAAACAGTTTTTAGTATTTTTTTATCTAGGTATGTAACTATTAGAATTTAATGTCTTTTGACCAATTATTGTAATTTACGAGCGACACAAGTGTAAAGCTTATTAACTTTCTTGAAAATAATTATTTCATCATTCATCATTTCAGCCAAAAGACGTCCACTGCTGGACATAGGCCTCCCCCAAGTGTCGCCACATTGACCGGTCCCGAGCGACTCGCATCCAGTGGATCCCTGCAACCTTCACCAGGTCATCGGTCCACCTAGTGGGAGGCCTTCCAACGCAACGTCTTCCGGTTCGCGGTCGCCACTCCAGAACTTTTCGGCCCCATCGGCCATCCGATCTGCGAGCAATGTGCCCTGCCCACTGCCACTTAAGTTTGGCTATTCTTCGGGCTACGTCGGTAACCTTGGTTCTCTTGCGGATGTCCACATTTCTGATTTGATCACGCAAGGAAACTCCGAGCATAGCCCTCTCCATTGCCCTTTGGGTGACTTTAAGCCTGCTGATGAGGCCCATTGTGAGCGACCACGTTTCGGTCCCGTATGTAATCACAGTATACATACATAATTATTTATAGTACAGTAATTTGGTAGTTTTACCTGGAAAGATTTCCGGGAGTTTTGGAAATAGGTAATTTTATAGATTTCAAAGTGCTCTTTCCGAATTTCATCTTTGCCTCTCGCGCCGCCATATTGGAAAAATGGCGCCTAAAAAACTGCTTGTTTTTTGACAATATCTCCTTTTTGATTCATTTAACGATAAAATCATTTATATGAAATGAAGGTAAACATTCCATTTAACCTCTTTTTTCGAACCAAGTGACTGTACTATATTAAGATCTTTTAACTTACGTTTAGACGGATTTGAAATTGGTAGAAGACGTACTAACAACTTCTATTCAAAACATGTCTGTTTGTCTGTCAGGAGTTGTGCCATTGTAAAAGCTGATCATAATCATGAGTATAAAATATAAAACGATGACACCTTAGGAGGTTTAATGGTGAACAAATTAAGCTTATAATATAAGGGGTTAATAAAATTATGAAATTGCCGATTTGTATGGACGATTTCGTGATAAGTGATATTTCCATACTAACTTTTGTTTATCTTGGAGACGTCGGGACCGATTACGTATGATGCAATTGCAATAGTTAGTGTGAAAAAAGCTGCGCTGCACTGCGTGTCTTAAATTCTTAAAACACAGTCTATGACACAAATATACCTACTTGAAATAGTGAAACCAACGGCACATCGAAGCAAGTATTTTGACACACTATCCTATGAGGTGATGATGATGATGCCCTCTAGCCGATTTCGGCCACAGCGACTGCATTCGATGGCTTTCTAGGAAGGTTGTCAAGAGCTCTGGTGTGCTGCTCTATAATGTACTCTCAAGTGGCTAGCATACCCAACTTTGGCCGAAAAACTCCGAGCACAAAGCGGACATGTCAGAACACCATTGACGAAGTTGTAGGGTATAGCTGCAGGTGGCCTAGTTTTATGGTTATCACGCTTTAAGTCTAGCTGCGACCTTCTTCTCTCTTCGAAGGCGTTGACCTGTTGTAATATGCAACTAGTACGGTTTTTAAACTCTAAAAGGTACGTTATTAAACAATTAATCCATTAAAAATGGAATTAGGAAAAATATAACCTATAATTATGTCAAAGTTACAAACAGAACAAAATGTGAGAAAAAAACGGCAATTTCATAGGTAAAGACCTATTATTTATTTATTTAACACTTCAAGCAGAAAGTACAGGTGCGGACTATACTATATTATTATGATGCAATAATAAATACATTCTTGCACAACCTGTCCTAGGAGTATAAATATTTATACTAATTTAGTTTCCATTTTTTTTTCAATCAAATGAATATTCTAAGAGGTCAAAGTCCTATGATTCAGACATAGCCAGATAAAAGGATGACTAAACAGAAAAGGAATGCAAAATCGAAGGAATGAAAGGTCAAGACTGATCTATCACGATCAAATAACAGTGAGGAGGTAAATAAGGTAATGTGCATTTTGTGGCGCCTGCTAAGTAATTTTTCGATTGCTGAACAATATTGCTTACACGTAATAGAAACTTAATTCTCCACTTAACTTATTTATTTATTTATTTAAATGCCTTAAACTACAAACGCAATAGCCAAGTCACACACACAAAACTTACTTTCGTTTGACGATAGCCGAGGCAATAAAGTCATTTTTACTTTGGCTGTGGCGTAACCTATGTCTCAATAACTGTCTAAGCCTTTTGAGTTAGTGTAGTGTAATCTATTTGTGACTTTATCGCGAGTGTACTATAGTACATAGTTATTTATATGGACTCAAGAACAAAGTGAGTTCGCCTTAACAGACGCTAAGTAAACGCAATGGACGTGCTCTTGGATATAATTTTACTTTTAGCAATTTAAGTTAGATTAAAATTGCGTATTAGCCTTATTAGGCTAGATTGTGATATAATAAACAAAAAAAAGTAACTTTCTATGTATGCTAATCAAAATTGCAAATACTGTACCACATAGATTAATAGGTTTTTGAGCAAATACAAAAATAAAATTCCTAATTATTTTAGACTAATTACTTTAGTTCTCCGAATTTCTAGCTGAGAAAGTTATGCATACAACGTTTAAACAAATAAAAAAATCTTATTTTGTATTCAGACAGTTCGTAAACTTAATTATTTCACCAAATGAATTTTTTCATAGCTTATTGATGGTCATCTTATTACACATTCTATTGATGGACATTGGACAATTCTTGCAATTCTAACTTTACCACCCACAAAACAGCACATCAATTCCCACGTATCTCGTAACAACTATAATTTTTACCCTATTCTGGAAACTAAGTTCATTGCAACTACGAGCAATGAATCACCATCATACATCGACAGTGTGTCAATAAACCGTAGAACAAAGAGCCAGAACTGTCCTCTTATCATTTACAACACGATTAACGCCGATAGATGTCGCCATAAAAGCTCAAAAGCTGTTAACTTGTACAAAGAAGTTATTATTAAAATTCGAGTTGGCTCATAGTTTTTTATCTGTTGATTTGGTGGTGCCAGTTACACGCGGTTGCGAGTGGTCTGAACTTTTAGGTTCCACTTACATAGCATTCATGTTCTATGGTTCGAGTATAATAAAGTTGAAAATATCAATCCCCTATAGCATTTCACTGGGGTTGAACTGCCCCCCCAAATTGTACTATAAAACCAGAACTTTCTACATACTCTGCTCCTTTTACTAACCGACTTCTAAAATAAAGATACTCTATTTTTTTTTTTAATTCTTCATTTTACATATTATTATTTGGCGATTAAATTACAAAATGTTCTAAGCCATTGCTTAGTCATTGAAGTTAAACTGTATGAATAGAGGAATAAAAAGTCACCGGCTATAATTAATTGTGAAATTACTACAAAGGAAATAGATAAAACTACAAAAAAGTGTCATCATATAGTAACTCCGCTAAAGCGTTAAACTTAACCCAGACACCTCTTTTATCTTCAGCAAACAGTAGGTATATTTGAACTCATTTGTAAACTGAGTGTTTCGTAACCAATGTGATCTTTGTTTTAGAGCAAGCCAACGAACTGGGCTAATGAGAACCATATCGATTTTTACTGTCAATATTAAAACGAGTACAACCATGGCAGGTTGACAAGTTGATGCGCTTATCGATTGTGTTGTTGGTAATAGACTATATTATTATGGCTGATTTTATCGATGCCAGATATATTCCCACTTCCCCTAGTTACCTTGCTCCCCACTTTCAGTATATTTGCGCCAACCATAATAGGAGCCTGCGATCATCGCAAAACCGTATGCTTCAATGTCCTCTCACCGCACTGACTTCATTCACCGATCATTCTTTGTCCAATCTATATCTCTGTGGAATGCGCTTCCCCAGGAAATCAGGATGTTAACCAATCGCTTATCTTTTAAGTTTAAAGTTCGCGAGTACATTCAGAAGAAGCTTCGTCGGCAGTTTCGCCACGACGGTGATGTTTTCCCCATTGTTTGTTATTATATTATTTTAGTTTATTCGTGTAAATGTCTATTTTCATTTATCTATATTTTGATATATATTTATAGTATTTGATATATATTTATAGTATTTTATATATACTTATAGCTAATCTTAGTATAAATTATAACTATTTTCAGATACACCTACCACTGTTTGTCTCTGCATCACCCAAAGGTTGACTGGTAGAAAATGCCTATGGCATTAAGTCCGCCATTGTACTTTTGTGCTTGAAGTGTAAATAAATAAATAAATATTTGTAACATAATTATCTTTCCTGTTATCATCGAACACCCAGGTTTTTAATACCCTAGGCAGCTACTGAGAAATGTTTGTTTTTCTTTAGGACAAGCTCGCCACTCTATTTCCAAACCACTGCAACTCCTGAAAGCCAGACACCAGACAGACAGCCAGACAGTGGCGACTACCAGAAAAGCGCCGAGACAACGAAGCTCGACGTACTCCCAGAGAAACAATTTAACTGTCTTGTATCCATAATAATACTGTAACACCAAATGATTTGAAAAGAGTAACCATGGAGTTTCTTGCCGGTTCTTCTCCATAGGAAACGACCAACCCGAACCGTGCTCCTTTTTGTCGACGTTTTATAAGTGCCCATCGAGGCATATGTGAAATAAAATATTTTGATTTTGATTTTGATTTTGATTCCGCTACGAAATTAATCAGAGAAGAATAGCGGAGAAGTAGGAATAACATAACTTCCACTTCCCTCCATATCAACAGGAGACAGAACAAAACAAAGTCAATAGGCACAAAGGGACGTTTAGTTTTAATGTTCTTTTTTTTTTGTTTTTTTTTTTGTTTTTTTTTTGATACGCCCAGCTGCCAAATTCGAATGTTTGGTTATTTCAAAATCCAATAACATTTTGCCCTACCTGGGAATCTAACCAACCAGACCAACAAACGTAACCAATATATTCACGAAAATCGCCTTCTTTCCTGATTGCGCGACTAAATCAACAGCAATATCAATTGCTGTTGATCTAGTCTCAAGCGCAGCTGCTGAGTATGAGCCTAAGTTTGATTTCCAGGTCTAGCAAAGTTCCGTGAAGATTTTCCGCTAAGATTTTCTCAGTAAAAGCTCTGAGTCTAGGTTTCGTAGTTAGTTATTGACAGAAGGCTCGCCCTTATAACTCAACCATCATCATATGCCTAGCCTTTTCCCAACTATGTTGGGGTCGGTTTTCAGTCTAACCGAATGCAGCTGAAAACCAGTATTTTACATGGAGCGACTGCCTATCTAACCTTCACGCCCCAGTTAGTACTGGGTAATACGATACCCCTTGGCTTACCAAGGGGTATCAACCAATCTTAACTGGTTGAAAGACTTTCGGCCATTGACTATCTGTAACGACTGTTAAAGATCCGCAAATACCCGTTGACGTGCTCCCCACTGACGCATGGAGGAAACTCGGTATGTACTGGATGAGTGGTTGTTACTATTTAGCTACGAACTCGTCAAAAACGGACAACATGTATACAAGGTGTAACATAATAAACGCAAGACCTCCCGTGTGGTCTCTCGCACCATGAAACTAAACATCTTTTCTTCTAAGAGATCTTGAAATTCGCAAAAAAAAATACTTTCTATAGGAATTGACGCAATCAGCTGATCCACATGTATGGTAAAACTAAAAAAAAAGTTATGAATTTCCAAAAGTCATAGAACAAAAGTTGTTCAGTTTCATGGTTTGAGACACCACACGAGAGGTCTTGCGTTTATAATGTTACACCTTGTATAATGGGTGGTAACCCATCCACGGGCTAACCTAAGTGCGGCTTAACCTAAAGATCGAACCGAGTAACTGTTATTTAGCCATCACGAGCTCCTCCTATTACTTAAACTTATTACCTCCATTACAATGCACTTGTTGAACAAAACTAAAAAACATGTGGTTGTAACACGTCTGCCAACCTCTTCAGGACATGCAGCCGTGATGTTAAGTTCCTGGGAACAGGGTTTGTGGGTTCGATTTTGTTTTTTCGTAAAAAAGGTAGCGGTTGTTGACCAACACATTCATGACACATTCGTCAACGACCGAGGTTCTCATCACCTTGGCCAAAAAATACCATAGTTCACGTTCAGGGTTGAATGTCCTCGCTGTGTCCCTTTGCCATCTAAAGTCTCGTTAGTTTAAGGTATTCTTTTTTTTTTCTTTTTTTGTTTTCTTTTTTTAACTGTGATTTTTTATTTTTTATTTTTTTTATTATTTTAATTATGTGTGCTTGATGAACTGACGTCAAATAAACTTTATTCTTTCTTTTTTCTTTTCTATTTTTATATTTTTCGGGATCCGCTGGATGCGAGACGGGACCGGTCAATGTGGCGACACTTGGGGGAGGCCTATGTCCAGCAGTGGACGTCTTTCGGCTGAAATGATGATGATGGTGATATTTTTCGGTTGGTAAATCATCAAATGCCCCCCTCCCTCCCGCTCTGGGCGGAGCGGACGGGAGTCGGACTTGTACTGACTAAAACCCATCCATGTTCCATCTTTGCCCTTTGTGTTCCAGGGCCGCGGTACCTCTTTCGAACATTCCCGCAGCCCCGGCAGGCGTTTAAGGTATTCTAAGGATAGGTTTAAAGTAATAAGATTTTAAACTATCATGGTCACTAACATTATACACAGTACAGTACAGTAAACATAGTAAATATCCCGTTTCTAGTATTAATAATAATATTAGGTTGAAGGTTGTTATATTGACAAAATTTATGTTAATGAATGATCTGTTTTCATTTACCTGCTAGTGGGTATAAGATTGTAGATGCTCAGTAAACAACTTGTGGTTTGATCGATTCGGACCCTTTTTGATGTCAGACGGAGAATTGACCCTTCATTACAGTCACTTAGACTTAGTTTTTTTTTTACCTGACTCAACATCACGCCTGTAATCCCCGAGGGGCTAGGCAGAGATTTACATAATAGTACACCCACATTTCGTTAGTTATGTTTAAGTCCCATGCAATAGGGGACGAGCCTATTGCCATCAACTGGGCACAAAACCAGACTTCGTGGCTGCGTATAAGACATTCTTGATAAAAAAAGGCAATAACACTTTACCCGACCCGGGAATCGAACCCGGGACCTCATGCTCAGCAGTCGCAATTGCGATTGACGAGGTAGAAGTAGTTATTTATTTACTTTTGTTTAAAAAACGTTACCCCACACTAGAAACGTGTCCTGTATCGTGGGTGCGTTTACAAACATTTAAATTCACATACACAATCAGACAGACCCGGAAAAACTACCTGTAGGTCATACAATATTTTTTTCCGAGCTGCACCGAACCTGCGACACGCAGTGTATCAGCCAATTGCTCAGCCACTACGCCAACCGTGTCGTCAAATGATTGCATAATCAGCTAATAATGCTAGGGGTCAACTAACTTCCTCTCTGAGATAAATGACGCAATTTGCAATTTAAAAAAAAAATGTTTAAATTATTTATACCGGCATTAAAATTTCATCAGTCACCGACATTGTTTAAAATCACTCCATTGTAACCCAGCAATTTTTTAAAAACACTCTCTGACGCCCTTTTAAAATTCAATAAAACTCATAAAAAAACACGCTTTTTAAACGTTTTCTCGTCATAAAACGCTAATAAATAACGAGTCGAAACTAAATTTATGTCCGTTTTGATTTACAACACATAAAACTGGCAACACTATTGTCCGTTGACATTTTGAATCGTTAAATAGGGCAACATTCTAAACGTCACGCACTAAACCGTTATTTCAAATAAAATTTCGTAATGATGAATTACATCGTATTTTTTTGTTGCACTGTAGTAGATAAAATACAATGTTGCTATCAATAGGATTTACTGTGAAATTAGAGATTAAAAAGTTATGTTTTTCTATGCTATTATGGGAGACGCGCAGTTAGGATTTTAGTGCGAAATAAAAAATTAAATGTCTTACCTAACAATCAAACTGCCTGTAACTGCTACCTTTTATGGTTCAAACAAAAAAAAAAGAAAATGGAAACGGTTGTTCTGGAATCAATCAGTGGCGGCTACATACACAGTATACACACATGTCTGTATATTCGTTCCATAACGTCGTGGTTTTGCACAATTTTGATTTTGTGTTGTTGAATTTAACAAAATTCAAGGCAAAATTGGAGCAGCGGTGGTGACCCAGTGGTGGCGGCTTCCAACTTTCGAGCAGTAAGTCGTGGGTTCGAATCCAATCTGGCGCATTACTTTGTGTAATTTATTTTCTCACCACTGCTCTCAAAACGGTGAAGGAAAACATCGTGACGAAACCGGCATGTCCTAGAACCAAAAATTCGAAGACATGTGACATCTACCAACGAACACTGGGACCCGCACCACGTGGTGGATTATAGCCTATTCCCCCGCATAGAGAGGAGGCCTGTGTCCAAGCAGTGGGGACATTATAGGCTGATTATGCAAGGCAACATCGATATTACTGTTCAGAACTTTACTCGCATTACATTCAATCAACTCTGCCTATCACCGCGTCCACTGCTGGACATAGGCCTCACCCAAGCTGCGCCGCAACACTCTAGTCTTAGTCTACCACCCTAGCATCTAGTCTGCCACCTTTTTAAGGTCGTGGGTCCTCCTAGCTGAATGGCGTCACACGCTACCCTTACCGAGACGCATTCACCACGCCAGGACTTGTTTGCTCCAGCAGCCATCGGTCCATCGGCCGCATGACATTAGTGCCTTAATAAATAACAGATCCTCCCATTTATTTAACTACTTTTCTACAATCTCATTTATAATAATACCAAAAACCTTTACAAAGCGAACTAATCAAATGGTAATATTTATCTACTTAACGTGTTATAAATTTTAGTACTCGTAAGTACTCAGTCAAATTCGTCGGTATTTATTTTTCACTATGCCTTTGTCGTGAGAGTGTTTGACGATCGGGATGTGAGTCATCGGCGCGGGCGCACCGGCTCTACAGGCTGTTTGATTTTTTATAGAAAAAGAATTGCATTATTATAGCTTATGTAAAAATACAAAATTAACTTAGAATAATTATTTGTTATTGAGTTATTTGTCTACTATTGTATGTTTGTATTCAGTCTGGAAATAAAAATGTTTTCTACTGTTAGGACACACACTATCACACCGCGTCGCGGCATCCACCGACCACTTCACACCATAAGAGGAATAACTCTATGCCGATGATGATGATGATCTTGTCATAAAATGCTAAAATTAATGTGGAATAAAACGTCATCGATTGACAATAACTTGCTTCATAAGTTGTAGTAATCGACTAAAATAAACCCATAAAAATTAGACTAGAACATACCTGCATATTATGGCCAACTAAATGAAATCAAAACAATTAAGCGAAACACAACAACATAAAAATACAGGACCAAAGTGATTTCTTTCACAACTTCAACAATGTTAAGTCTAAAACCACAAGAGATCAACCACAGAACTTTACGAGCTTGTCAAACACAACACACAACATTGACACAGCCAGACCTGTGTCATTTGAGTCTAGACACAATGTATACCAGACGCTAGATTAGCTCAGATACCGTGTTGACGGAGCTGTTAGCTTTATTGAAGAGCATCAAGCGTTACGGCTTACATACAGCTAATACACGGAGCGGTTTTAAAATGGGTTGTAAAAGATAGATGTAACTATAGCAATCATCATCATCATCATCATTTCAGCCAAAAGACGTCCACTGCTGGACATAGCCCTTCCCCAAGTGTCGCCACATTGACCGGTCACTATAGCAATGTTTTTAACTATTTATACCTTCTCTGTTTTATAGTTCAGCACCATTGAAGAGGATTGTAAATTTATTATTATTATTTATTTATTTACCACCAACCATAGCAACATTACAGACCAAGTCCAATACGATGCTAAAATACAGAATTAAACAACATAAACAGTAAAATTACATTAAAAAGAAAAAAAAAAAAAACTCTTCTTCTATTCTTTTATTATTCCAAGTGACTAAATCATTAAACCGGTACAATGGTAACATGAATTTAGATTCAATAACATTGTAAAATTGAAAATAATAAAACACCATTTGGTTTTTGACGCCTTTGGTATTTCAGGCCTACTTTTTAGGCTTCCGTACCCCAAAGAGTAATCAACGGGACCCTATTACTAAGCCTCCGCTGTCCGACCGTCCGTCTGTCTGTCAGCGGGCTGTATCTCATAATCGATAATAGGTGTATAGTTGAAATTTTCACAGAATGTGTATTTCTCTTGTCGCTGTAACAAGAAATAATAAAAATAAATTTAAAATTAAAGGGGGGCTCCCCTACTACGATGGCACGAAACCTTTCATACCTGAGTCCGACTTGCACTTGACCGGTTCTTTACCATAAAACGATTGTTTGTAAGTAATTTTCTCTTTAGTAAGCAAAATTCCAATATGACAGTGTTACATATATGCTCAAAACACCTCACCATATTTTACATACAAAAAATAAACAGGGAAATAGCATAACCATCAGACAGTAGCACCCTGTATACAATCTGATGCAACAGATAAGGTGTCCGTTTTTTTCTAAAGCGGTGGCCACCACCACCGTCCTACTTCTGCGAGTGACTCATCCGCAGGAACTAACTAGGGAAGCTGTGGAGACGCTATGTGAATGTTAATTTTTTTTGCTAGGTTGACAGTTTTTTTTGTGATTTCGTAATCGATGATTGCTATTAGACATACTTTTATAATATAAATGTCTATGAAAAAATACCTTCTAATATTTGGATCATCTTTGAATGCACTTACTAGTTGCTCTCATTTCCATATTTCGCTATCGCATTGATATTATTTGCTGTTAGAAAACCAATTCATGGTTAAGCTCACCTTGTAAATTTTTATCATTAACTAGCTTTTGTCCGAGGCTTCGCTCGCGTTAATTTAGAATTTGACAATCAATTCGGGTTGTACTCTGCTTGTAATAATATAATTCAATCATGGTTCGAAAGACACGTGGCGCCAACTATTATCATACGAAAATTATTGTTGTTTTCCTCGAGAACAGTACTTTTTTCGGGATGAAAGGTACTCTATATCCGTTTCTGTATATCTGACAACGTTTATGCAAAAGTTCAGGATGATCGGTTCAGTGGTTTAGGCGTGAAAAGGTAACAAACAAACAAACTTTCTTTCGCATTTATAACATTAGTTAGGAAGTTAGGATTAGGAGTAGGATTAGGATTAGGAAGTTAGGATTAGGATATTTAGGACTAGTTAGGATAGAATACGATGTCTTTGTGATATTATTATAAGGATGTCTTTAATTGGAAGTGAATGGACAAGAGTTTCGATTTCAATAGTGTAAATTTTCAACAAATAAAAAGTACAGCAAACTCACCTTAATAAATTAGAAAATGTTACACGCTGTGCAAAAAATAAAAGTGTTCCTGTCTTCGAAATTAATTGGATAATTTTATTATGGTCATGAGCTCATGACGCACTTTTGCTTTCTATACTATGTCATTCTTCCAAGAATGAATCATCCGCAAGAATAAAACGCAGGAAATGAAGGACACGCATTGAATTGCTAATTCATGGTTAAGTACCTACTTTAACAAGGTACCTACTATTTGAATTGCGAGTTACTCCGGGCTTGGCTGCATTTATTACCAACATCACGTAGACATACAATAAATAATTTAGTATTGTCTAATAAATTAGGAGCTCGAGGCTAAATAATAACAGCCGCTCGGATCAATCTTCGGGCTAAGCCGCGCTTGCCTAAGTTGGTCTGTAAATGGCAGACTACCCATTACATATCAAGTTTCGTCCGTGCCTCGTAAAGCAAGTTGGTCCTGCCTGTCATTTGTAGATCTTTGACAGTCGTTTCAGAAATTCTGACAATCAGTTTTACCAAACAGTACTGTATTACCCAGTACAAACTGGGTTGTGGAGGTCAGATAATCATTTGCTCCATGTAAAATACTGGTATTCAGCTGCATCCAGTTAGACTGGAAGCCGACCCCAACATAGTTGGGAATAGGCTAGCCAGATGATGATGATTGCCTAATAAATTATAGCTAAAAAGTTTTATAAACAACACAGCCCCACAGTTTTTCTACTCTTCCGCACTGTTGACCAAACACGAGACGATGTCTTCAAACATTTTTTTATCTATTTGACGCCGAAAATATTTAACTCCTAAACGATTCAAATTATAATTAGGACCTTTGAATTGTGAGAACCCACTATTAGAATTTGCGGTCGGAAAGTCTTTCTTCCGAAGATTTTGTATCGATGATTTTGTTTTCTGACGGCAAAATGTATGTTGGTTTTTCATTCTATGGTTGACTAGGATAGTTAATATGGTCAAAATGACCAATATTAATCTTGAAATGTCGCCTATTGTGACTGTGATTGCTTTATGCTGTAATCTATGATTTTCTTTATTTATTAGATGTATTGAATTGGTCTGTCATTTCAAGTTGGTGTTCTGTATTGAATTTTAAAGAGGTTGTGTTGTATTAATGTATGGTTATTCATAGGTTACTCACAAAATAAGGGCTTTTTTATTAAATTTGAATTAATGTTCTAATTATAAAAGGTTACTAATGACGCTATTGCTATTTAAACATGACATAATATTTATGCTCTTATTTATTTTTTTATATTTTACCATCTTTTTATACCATGTAGTAAATAAATATTATTCTATTTTATTGTACACATTGACTAGTTCTCTATTTGTATGAGTTATTTCTTTTATTTATTATTTTATTTGAAACTAATTTCAATTTCCATTATATAATTAAAATATGTGAATAATTTTATTTATAAAACTTCGACGGTAGAGTAATTTCTGCTATTCAAACCAAGTGACAAAGAAGCAACTTTATAGTTTTATTTTTGACGAATTGTGCCCGCGGCTTCGCTCACGTGAGCGTCTATTCTTTTGGAAAGGTTATAAAGAAACATTACATGTGAACGGAAAGACGTACTATATACCTAACATCCTCTACAAAGTAACAACTTCAATTTTAATGAAAGGCTATTTTTAAATCAAGGTAAATTCACACTTGACCGATTTCAAGATGACTATCACAATGCGTGAGGCTGTGACAATGATGAATTTAACTTAATTATACTTTTTGTTGCGATGACACGGTCTGCTTAGCGTTGTGGTAGGTCGGGAATTAACGTTATAAAAGAAGTTTTTAATAACGCATTTAATTAAATCATCATTGAGCGTAAAAATACTGTTTAGGTTTTTTAGAATTAATCGCATTGTGCTTTCGCCGACTTTTGACCACGGATTGTGTAATAATGATTGTAAAATGACTAAAACACCCCATCGTAATGTTTTTTTCATTTAGCCTAGTCTGTCCCACCGCTTGACAAAGGACAAGACAAGAACTTGCGGGGTCTAAGTTTTTCCATTTTTCTATAGGACTGAGAACCTCCCCGTACACATACAGCTCATTCCACCACTAGGTCTGGGGTCTGGGGTCTGGAGTCACCTTAGGTCTACCTCTGCGTTCATTTTCAAGCCCCAATGTGGACACATCAAAATAAACATTTATAAAAATTAATTTTACCTAAAATTCAGTAATTAACATATCGGAGAAATATTCAAAGTTGATGACCAACATTTAGCAATTGGAAAAGCACCAGGAGAAGAAGAAGAGCGATCCAAAACAAAAGGTCTATAAACATAAAGTTCGATAATTAACAAATAGGACTCTAGAAGCTGTCTTCATCCCATCTCCCCAAGGGGACTACCCTAATTACTAACTCGCACGACGGTTCACCTTACTGCAAACTGCAAATTTAATCAGCGAACCGAAACTTCGACTGCAATGAAACTGCAGTACAGTTGATTGCATCTGGTTAGTTTAACTGTTCAGTTATCGAGTTTAGGATCTATTGGTCGAATTGTATGGGTTCAATTTTAACTGGTGCTGTAACGTTGAAATGTTTTACAATATTGGTATTCGTAGTCGCTCCGTTTAAATATATACTGGTATTCAGCTGCAACTGGTTAATATGGAAGCCAACTCCTTTAAAGTTGCCAGGCAGATGATGAAACTGATGATGTCGTTTGGCAATCCTATGTCCAGCTGTAGAAATATCTACGCTGTGGTGATGTTGATAATGAATTATTTAAATATCTGGAGAAAGCCACGAAAAATCCACAGGATACAAGAAGAAGCTCAGGATGGATATCGATAGGTGATGACGCTTTCGCGGGGAGTCTGAAAAAATTTCGACAGAGATGATGATGGCGACGAATTCTGTCGAAATGACGCAATTTTTGTTTTCAGACATAAGTTGAGCCTGAAAAGGCTACACGATGTTGCCTCCTCAGGCTCGTTTTACTACTGGTAGTAGAGAAAAGGTTAGGCAGAAGATGATGATGGCCCAAAGATAAAAGGAAAATCTAAGAAGTTAGCGGTTAAACAACATTTCAGTTTATAAAATGATCATGATGAAAGCATGCTCTCATACAAAGGCACACGGATCTAGTATGGATCATCACGTTTGCTCAATGCACATTGTACATTGTTGATGATTCGTTTGTCACGCTCTCATTGGTAGCATAAAAACTCCTGTAACGGAGCTCACACGCCGATGAGTCATTAAAGTATTTTATTTATGTATTGCAGTAAAGTACTAAAAATATACTTTTATTTTTTATTTATTTTAATGGCCTGTATCCAAGAAGTGGGAAATTACACGCTGATTATGCTTATGTATGGTAGATAGCTGTATTTAATGTATGGTATCACTTTTTTACAAAATTTAATTCCGTTAATTTTGTTTTATTATATGTACGCCGTTGACAGCAAAACATAGAGATCTCTGAACTTTATAAAGGGTGTAAATAGACCCTTAACATAACCAAAAGGCACTTGTTTTCCCCGTCTTTGCGATCATTTTTTTGTTCTAGATCATACCCAGGAACCTTCTAGTTACGGAGATATTGGGGGTCAAAGTTCCAATTTTTTCAGAAGTTTTTTTTAAATACATGTTTTTAATTTAAGATTTTTACTTTACACACCTCCACGACCCCCGTACTATTCAATCCATCCATCAGCGCGATGCTTTTAGTGCTTTCCATCGAGTCCTATCGTAAAACGTGATTTTTCACCCCAAAAAAAAAAAGTCGATTCCCAGCAATAATTTTTGCGTAAAGTTACTTAGTTTGATGTACAGAATGCTTGGTTGCCGGCTATGTGAAGGGTCTGTTTACACCCTGTATTTAAACCTATTTTAATTAGCAAATAAAAACGTTGACTTTGAAGCTGCAGATATCTGTCACTCAATCATGAAAAAAGGCTGAACAGATTTGAATCGAATTTTGCACATACTAAGATTGACCACAGTTTTTAATATATTTGAAAATCCTTTCAACTGCCACCTTTCTAATGCGTCCTTCCTATCTTTGATGTGGACGAATAAATTAAAACATCCTTTTCCGTAAGTCCGAGTACGGGACATAAAGGTATCTCAATTACGACATACCTTACACAATTAGTTCCTAATGAAACCTCACATGCTGAAAACAATTAAAACTCCGAATTCACCTTTTTGTCCTAAACATTGTGGTTTTCAAACGTTGATTATAAATTATTAATTTTGTGGACAAAGTATTTCATAATAATACACTAATTATGGGACTTTGTGATGCTCTAAATTTTAATTATGATTTTGTTAGCAGCGTGTTTGATGGAAATGTTTTGTGTCCCTTTTTAGAGGACAATACAAAGTTGATGCTTTGTCGTTTGGTACAATATTGTATTGTATTTTGTTGTAAAATTGGTACCCTTTGATAGAAACTCTAATAATTGAAATAGCAGAAACATTTTTGGCTTTTGACGCTATTATTACAATTTAAAATCAAACCACATTCATTCTTGTGTCAACAGGAATTGTCTATTAACCCGAAGTCTTACATCAGTATCTATAAAACAGTCAAAGTGATTACTTGAGTAAAAGTTATAACTTAATATACGATTTTTATTCTGTAGTTTTGTAATTGCTTGAAGTTAGAACTGTCGTCGCGGGACTTATAGAGTCGCGGGACTTATAGTTGTCGCGAGACTTATAGAATGTCGCGGGACTTATAGAATTACCGCGACCCTGGAACATAAAGTGCTATTGAAGGACACCGTGGATTTTAGTAAGTACAAGTCTGACAGTCCCTCCCGCTCTGCCCTGGGTGGGAGGACTCATTTGATGACTTTACCAAGATAAAAAAAAAAAATTAGAACTGTCAAAAGTTAGAATTCTTAGCTTGCTTTCTTTGACGGTTCTTACTTCGTTCAAATTGGTTGCATAAGTAATTCTCTCTTCTTAAACTTGAGTATTACCAGGGTAAAACTTTTTGTGGAAGAATGTATAAAAATAAATCGCACTACTGTCAAATAGTAATATTTTATAAATCCACATTCAATCAAAATCAAAATCAAAATATTTTATTTCACATAGGCCTCGATGGGCACTTATAAAACGTCGACAAAAAGGTGCACGGTTCGGGTTGGTCGTTTCCTATGGAGAAGAACCGGCAAGAAACTCCATGGTTACTCTTTTCATTAACAAGAGTTTTCCATAAAAATAATGGAGCTTTATTTCAAATCAATTGATCACCCTCATCTAATGATGACACTACCCAAATCAAATATCCCAGAATTTGTAACAGGTGCATTTTAGAGTCATAATTAAACAATTTAAGTTCACCCCATCAAACAGAGCAGTTACAGAACAAACATATCATGACAAACAGACAAAAAGTGGGACTCTCTCTCTTTAAAGTGTATTTACAATTTACTGTTTAAACAAGTGATTGGACATATGCTTTGAAAGCTGTTTTATAAGAGGACATTAGAATAGAATAAGAAAATGAATATCACTTGCATTGATAATTGTTTTGTTTTTAGAAATTAATTTGTAATCAAAGCGACCTCAAAGGAATATTATTTTCCAGGGCTACGGGACTGTTCGAAAAAGTATATTACATGGAGCGACTGCCTATCTGACCTCCACAACGCAGTTAGTACTGTGTAATACAATACCCCTTGGTAAGACTGGTTGTCAGACTTTTGGGCCACTGACTACCTGTAACGACTGTCAAAGATCTACAAATGACAGCCGGGACCAACGGCTTAACGTGCTTTCCGAGGCACAGAGGAAACTCGGTATGCAATGGATGGTCACCCATCCACGGACCAACCTACGAAAGCGCAGCTTAACCTGAAGATCGACCCGAGTGGCTGCTATTATTTAGCCACGAGCTCCTTCTACTGGATAGGCAACCTCGATCCGGGGAAAATGAATTATCGTCTCTGAGTTTTCATATACCAAACAAATATTCTAATAGGTTTTCTAAAAATCCTTTTTTTTTAACTTACATCTCTGTAACACTTTCCTCAAATCTCTTTGTCTCAAAACGTACTTAAAAGATCTTCAAAACAAAAAGATGACTCGTTTCCCTACCTCGATCTTCCATAGCAACCATCCCGAATCTTGTTGCCAACCAACTAATATGGCAATGAATCATTGTTTACACTTTTTGCAACCACATCGAGGACTGGTTGTTACGTCAGACGGTGCCAACGGTCAAATTAGTAAACAGGTCACGTTGGACAAATTAAATATTGTTATTATTAGCACTGGGTCAATCACTAACCTGTCTTCTTAATCTAGTATTGAAGTGTTTTCTGCACTTGTGTGGGAAAACTAGTTTTTTGTTGCCAATGTTTGCATTGTTTAATGAGTGAGATTTAAAGCTTGTTACTGTGTGAGTGAATGACTAGTAATGTTCTGTGAATCATTTGTCGTTGATTCTAAGTAAAAATAAGAGATAGGTGTTCCTACGCAAAATTACAGTGAATACGCCATTTGTTGGTACCTACCGGTACTTAATCTATTAAGACAGTCTTAGATTTGTCTAAGACTGAAAGTAGGTAGGTCCTGGGTTCGATTCCCGTATCGGGCAAAGTGTTATTGGGTTTTCCATCAAGAATTTCTCGGTAGCAGCCACGGAGTCTGGATTTGTGCCCGGTTGATGGCAATAGGCTCGCCCCCTTTTACATGGGACTTATAACATTATAGGCGAAAGGTGGGTGTACCATTAGGTAAACCTCTGTCTAACCCTTCGGGGATTACAGGCGTGATGTTATGTGAAAGTAGGTGTTCAAAATTATGTACAAACTTTAGACAATGTAATTTGAGATCTCCATGTTTACTATTTTATCAGAAGCAAAATTACATAGCCACTTTGTAAAAAAATTGAACTAGTTATTTTAGCCGCACCAAATGATTCCAATCAAACTAACTAAAACTGGTACTATAGATACCAATTTTAGTATGTCATGTACAGCATAGCATCAAAACCAATTACAATCAAAATCCAATTAACAGGCATTTCTTAATCACCTAGACAAAAACCGCAACCAATTTTCACTACTAAGAAATCACACTTGACCAGCCAAATCTTTTATCAACCTGTCAAAGCCACACCCACAAACACCAATGATGAATCATTTTATGCAAAGAAACTCGTTCATTTCATCAGTATCTTATTCCTACAAACGATAACCAACCTTAGGTTATGGAAAGTAAAGGTTACTATGAATAGTAACATCGTTTTGAAAATTTCATCAGCTTGAAAAGCTATGCGATTCAGTGAGTCACGTTTGTTTGCTATTATGTCAAGTTATGTGACTGTGGTTGATAAGTACTCTTTAGGCGCGAATTATACAGTAACGGCGTAAGGTGAAGGCGTGGCGTAGGCGCAGCGCAGGCGTGGAATTTATAAGAAAACGAAAGAACGGCGTGCCTGTGCCGCGCCGCTTGAGTGTAATTCACGACATATCGCCTGCGTACATTTTGTATGAAAACGTTTTGAAGCGGAATCATGCCTGCGCTGCGCCTGTGCCGCACCTCCACCTTACACCGTTTTGTATAAATCGCGCCTTATGAGGCATACTGTCATACATGATAAATCTTATAATTAATTAGTGTCATTAATTGATATAATACTTTTTGTTTTCGGCTGATGACAGTAAAGAAACAGAAAATGCTCTTGCGCACAATAATATCTCCTGTAACAATGCTCGTCTCCGTTGAATTGGTCGCCGTGACCGAAACTCTCCGATCGGAAAGATATTTCTTTCAGACATTGATTTATTGGCAGACTTCTTTCATTAGACGTGAAGGGGTTCGTCCTGGGATACACATACATATCTCTCCTACTAAGCAGTTACTTTGCTTCAGTTCGCAGGGTCTAGGTGCAGTACAAGCACATGAGATATTTTAGCCTTGTTTCTGGTACGACGATGTTTCCCTTGAAACCTCTGTAATCACAGAATATGTCCATGGGCAGCGGTGACTAATAACCGTCAGGTGAGCCTCCTGCTTGTGTGTCATCTAAATATATCTTCTTTTTTTCGAATCAATGGCAACACATTATTTTTATTAAGTTGGGCCCAGTAGCTAGCCACGTCCTTCGTGGCGTCAGTGGCGTCTCAAAAGTACAGGCGTTTGGGCACTTCAACATAATTAGGACACAATTTAATCAGGACCACCGCAATCGCACTAGCACCTATTGCGATTGCGATAGCGAGACCTACTAGTATAAAAAAATTAACACTAAATTTGTCTTGATTGACGACCATCAGAAGTAAAGTAAAGACTCACAGTTACCTTCACAAATAAAACAGTGCCATTCAATTACACGTACAAGAAACTCCAATAGTGAAACAAGCCTTTATACCGACGCAATTGAACCTAATAGTACCACTAAAGGGCTAGAAATAAAGTGTACAGGTAATGACAGGTTGTTAGCCTAGCTATAAACGCTATTGAGTATCCAATTCCCCTACGTTGAGTCATGCACTTGTGGGGAAGACAAAAGACGCTGTAGGACTGGGAAATCTGGGATATAACCATAGATACACATCGTAGAAGGTGTAATTGAAAAACCTGAAAAAAGGGTCATTGTAAACAACTTTGAGCCAAACTTACACTGTCACTTCCGTGATTCTCAATTATTATGAGCTCCTACCAGTGGCGAAGGTTCCATACAACTCGATTCCTACCGGATTCTCTTTGAAAAATAGCACTTCAGTATTCTATATCCAAATAATATAATCTCATTAAAGATATGTACTTCTACCTCTTACAAAAATTGACTCTTCGCTACTGGCTCCTACTGATATTTCGACGCTGTTGCAAGCACTATTGAAGGACTGATTGATTGATTGGAGTTTGAAAAGAGATTGCCACAAATGTATATGTGCCATTAGAAAACCTGTATTGTTTTAAACCTCTTTGACATTCATATTAACTGCTGCAACTTGTTACAATTTTAGTGAATTTTAGTGACACACCTCGAATTGGATTGAATGTAATAAGATTTGATAACCTCCTCCCACTCCATCAAATCTAACTGGTAACTTACCTAATAACGATGTCCATTAATGATAGCAATTGATTAGTCCACTTTCAAACACCGCTATGTCATAAGTTTTGTGATTTTTTTTATTTTGACAGTTAACGGTATAGAATTTTAAATACTTTGAAACAGATTAACGATACTGAGTCAAAACTCGCTATACTCTGTACAAATCAACATCAAAGTTCGACTACTCCTGCAAAACACGCTACCTTTTTCATTTTGCTACTTGCAGAAGTCGCCATCTTGTCGTCAACTTGCAAACACCGCTCTGTTACTTTTTTGTTACTTTACCATTTTTTTCAAAGACGCACATAGCGCGCTTTGCAAGTGGATTACTCAATTACTCTATAAATATTAGAACAATATTCGTTATTTAATCAATTTTCAAAGAAACATCTAAGTGTGAAGAACCAAGCTCTCCACTATAAACTTTGAACCGAGAAGGCTTTAACGCCAGAGTATTCTTGCTATTCAATTTCATTAGGCGTATGGACCAACCGTTTTCCATCACAAAGTTGTGTTCAGTATTAAGCACTTAATTATAAATGTATTCGATGAAATTGACATTTTCAATAAACATGATGAATCAATTGTTTTAACATTTGCTGTGTACCACTTCACTTTCTTCTTGTCGAATCGATGACTCAGATTTAATCCGACCTGTTCGTAGCGACCTGCCCCCGTAGCATGACCACCGTAGACAAGGATTTCTTTGACGGAAGAATCACTGCGCCAACCGTGCCGTCTAAACGACGTCTTTGACAGTCGTTACAGGTAGTTAGTGGCCCGAAAGTCTGACAACCAGTCTTACCAAAGTGTATCTTATTACCCAGTACTAACTGGGTTATGGAGGTCAGACAGGCAGTCACTCCCTCTGAGATACTGGTACTCAGCTGCATCCGGTTAGACTGGAAGCCGACACCATCATAGTTGAGGAAAGGCTAGCAGATGATTATTCGTCACACAATCCATCCATCCTTACCTCATAAAACACTGTACAAGAAATGTTTCTTGTACAAATGTACAGTAACCTAGCATCCTCTATCTATTAAAATAATCAAAGATGTCCTTGCATGTGATATGTATGTTAATTCACAACAACACAAAGACGAACACAGAAAAGCTTAGTCTACCTATTAACAAGACTTACATAAGTTCTTATTTATTATATAATGAAGTAAATATGCCTGCTCTTTGTTGTACGCCGGTAGAATAACAAATAGATCTCTTTGGAGTGATATTATTTCCTGTAGCTAAGATAGTCTCCTTGGTTTATTGGTTGTTAGGTTCGATGACTTACTGACTTACTCAATTTTTGTAAGAGGTAAGCCGAAGTGCATAATGTTTAATGTAATTTTATTATTTGTCTATAAAATACTGACTGTGCCAGTTTTCAAAGGGAAGCCGGTAGGAATCGAGTTGTTTGGAACCTTCGCCACTGCTGTGTTGTCATTTTGTTCGTATGAATTTTCAGACATAAACATCACACCTGCTCAATCTAAGGCTCTAGACAGACGGACCGCATTTCAACTGCAATCTAACCGCAAATTGCAGTTCGGATGCAGTTTGAATGCAGTTGACACGACTGCAATAGAACTGCAAACCAAACGTGCAGTCCGATTGCAGTTCAATTGCAGTCGGCGTGCAATCGTGTGAACTGGACACCGACTTTAGTTTGCAGTTCTATTGCAGTCGTGTCAACTGCATTCAAACTGCATCCGAACTCTAATTTGCGGTTAGATTGCAGTTGAAATGCGGTCCGTCTGTCATCAGCCTAAAGGTTTAGATAGACATTTTGAAAGTATTGTTAAACCCCAATCTAATAGAGGGCGAGCCTATTACCATCAACCGAGTACATATCTAGACGCCATGCTGCTTCTAACAATTCTGACCCGACCTGGGATTCAAACCCAAGACTTCATGCACAACAGCGATTTCGACCATAAACCGACGAGGATTTTTTTTTAATTTTTATCTATAGGCTTACCAAACTAACACTATCTAAATGTGAATGTCCACCCTTCTCTCCGTCTCTGTCTACTCTTTTAAGGAAAATATTCACGATATTAATTATTATGAAATTAATTTATTCAGGTAATTCACACCCATCGCCATTCATCACAGTATAATCACACTTCAAACAAATAATTATTTATAACATACATACAATTTAGAGAAAGAAAAAAAAATTACAATACGCATAGAATTGACTACAACAACAACACAACAACAACAAAAATACAACACGACAACAACAACAAAAAAAACAAACAATTAAAATTGACTACAATTAAAACTCAACTCAATTAATGTTTGTTACTTCCACAGATAACTGTGGTTACTTCTCACACTGTTCACAATCAACACACAATTTAATTCACAGATTATCTTCATTGACACACATTAGCACAGCCATTACAAACTAGCAGTAATAACTCATAACTCGATTACTGAACTAATAAAACCTACATACATACAAACTAACAATTTTACATAGGAAGTTTCCACAACGAATTTAATTACCATACATCACAACTCAACGTAATTTAGTTTGTGTTGTGGCCAGTGTTTGTCAAAGTTTTTCATCAGGGGGTCTTATGAAAGAAACTTTTAGACAGGCTTGAAAATAGGCTAGGCAGATGATGTAATAGGGAGCGAGCCTATGTCCATCCAACGGTCACAAATCCAGACTCCGAGGCTGCTACTGAGAAATTAGAAAAAATCCAATAACACTTTGCCTCTGGGAATTGAACCAAGGTCCTCTTGCTCGGCAGTCGCGCTTCCGACCACTAGACTAACGAGGCAGTTGATAGATTTATGGGCTGAAAATCAAAAGGCTCATTTTAGACCATTCACATTAAGTAGTAGTCCTACACAAGGAAATCCATTGCCGTGTCGATGGCGCGTTCGTGTTTGACGCGCGGTTCAACCAGGAAGGGGTACGCAAGGACCGATGCCTGCCGGGGCTGCGGGACTGTTCGAAAACTGACTGACTGTTCGCGGCCCTGGAACACAAAGGGCAAAGAAGGAACATGGATGGGTTTTAGTCAGTACAAGTCTGACACTCCCATTCACTCCGCCCAGAGCAGGAGGGGTCATTTTATGATTGCCCAAACTACAAAAAAAAAAAAAATCTGGACTTCATAGTATCTTCTCCAGTTTAAGAACCGCTGACATAACCGACTGCGACGATTAGTCTAATGCATTCAAATTGGCATAAACAATGCTGCATTATGCGCTTTTGTATGCAACTATAGTTGCAAGGTCTTTTTGATAAAAATAATTGTTATGTGAGTGTCTCGTCGGCTTGATTATGATATTATATAAACATAACATCACGCCTGCAATCATCGAAGGGTTAGGCAGAAGTCAAAATCAAAATATTTTATTTCACATAGGCCTCGATGGGCACTTGTAAAACGTCGACAAAAAGGTGCACGGTTCGGGTTGGTCGTTTCCTATGGAGAAGAACCGGCAAGAAACTCCATGGCTACTCTTTTCAAATCATTTGGTATTACAATATTATTAAAGTGTACTTATTAGAACACCGAAATTTTGCCAGTTAGGTTTAAGTCCCACGTAATAGGGGGCGAGCCTATTGCCATTAACGGGGTACTAATTCAGACTCCGTGGCTGCTGCTGAGAGATTCCTGACGGAAAAACCTAACAACACTTAACGCAGTTATGATAATTATTGTGTAGGTCGATTCAGCCGTTTCGGAGATTAGAAGAAACGAACACACAAACAGACAGACAAAAATATAAAAAAAAATGTTTTTGTTAAAAGTACCTTATATACTTTTATCACATCCATTCAGTAAAATAGTATTTATTTGTATAGATTATGTATACCTGTTTGTGTTCTGTGTTTCCGTTACTTAATGCAAACATTACAAAACTACAAAACCTACATCAACAAGTAATAACGTAATCTTTAATATGCTCAGAAAATCTGTTTCCAAGAAAATTACCAACACGCAAGATTCTGAGCTAAATTTCCTTGGCCCATATCATGTCATTTACACCAACTTAGTTGTACCACTACTTTAACTACCAAATGACCTTATTCTTTTGGTAGTAGGGGTTGTTTTAATGTTTGATAGTGGTAATAATAAAATGGTTTTAGCAATCATCGTCATTATTAGTCAGATTTGGACAGCGTCACGGTGTACCGGTGAGGATAAAAATGCAATTAGGACATGAAGGATTTTTAATGGTTTTTTAAATGGCCATTGTTGTTGAAAACGTGTTATTACGAATGTTTTACTTCGTTTTGTTCGCGAATTTGTTCGGGTTTAGTTAATTATGAGGTAGGCAATCGTATTTGCTCCATTAATTTTGGTAAACTGAAACACCTACAGGGTGTTAACAGACCCTTCACATAGCCGTCAACCATGTATTCTGTACATCAAACTAAGTAATTTGACGCAAAAATTATTACTGGGAATCGACTTTTTTTTTTGGGGTGAAAAATCACGTGATACGTTAGGACTCGATGGAAAGCACTCAAAGCATTGTGCTGATGGATGGATTGAATAGTACGGGGGTCGTGGAGGTGTGTAAAATAAAAATCTTACATTAAAATCATGTATTTAAAAAAAAACTTGTGAAAAAGTTGGAACTTTGACCCCCAATATCTCCGTAACTAGAAGGTTCCCAGGTATGGTCTAGAACAAAAAAATTATCGCAAAGACGGGGAGAACAAGTGCCTTTCGGATATGTTAAGGTTCTATTTACACCCTTTATACGGTGCTGTTTTTTCATGACGTGGTTCCTGTAATGAAATCAGAGCAGAGGCAAACATAAGTACTTCTTCTTCTCAGCGTGTCGATGGCAATCTAAATTGTGTCAGCCCAGAACTGAGCCACTAGTTTGGCGCTTTCGGCGTCCATCAGTTCCTGTAGTAAACAAACAACAGGACACGCAGGACACGATATTAAGTGCCCCATCGTTTGTGGAACAGCACCACATTTACACTGCAGGGCAGAGTCATTAATGAATCTCCACCTGAGCAGGTTTTCCTTGCTGCGACCAACCTGGGTCCGGAGTCTTAGTACTTATTTGAGCTATATTAGAAAATGACTCTGGGGGCCTACCATGACATCATAAAGCAGGAGTAATACCAGTGTGGGAAAGAGATGGCGCTAGACAACCTGTATAGCTCTGTCTCTTTCCCACACTGGAATTACTCCTGCTTTAAGACGTCATGGTAACCCCCCAGAAAGAAAAAGTTTAGGGAATAAAACTAAAACTAAAAATAAGAGGTTCCTCTCTCTGGAGCCCTGACCGTCGGTAGCTTGGACCCTGTTCCCGATACCGGTGGGCTACAATTTTATATTTTTAAATGTTTTTTATATTGTTTTTTCTAAGGAATATTTAAAAATGTAAATAATTTTAAAAAATACAAATAAAGGAAATCGTAATGATGGCGAAAACGATCATGCCTCGTGAACAAAAGGATAAAATGTAACTGTTACCGATATCATCATCTGCCTAGCCTTTTCCCAACTATATTGGGGTCGGCTTCCAGTTATACCGGTTACCGCTGAATACCAATATTTTACATGGAGCGACTGCCTATCTGACCTCCACAACCCAGTTAGTACTGGGTAATACGTTACCCTGTCTGCATACAAAAATTCAATCGAAAATTACTGGATATTTTCGATTGAATTTTGTATGCAGTTTATTCACAGGGCGTTATTTTTCATTTTTAGCATTTTCTACATAGCGTAGATACCACCAACAGGTTAACGAATCCCGCATCGCATAAACGTTAAACACATGTTGCCAACTCGCTACTTCAAAAACCTTGGCCAAAATTGTTGTATTGTCGTCTCCACCTTATATTATGATGCTCTGAGGTTTTTTGAGACACGGAGGAAACTCGGTAGGTATGTAATGGGTTGGCTAGGTAAGCGCGGCTTAACCTGAAGATTAAACCGAGCGGCTGTTATTATTTAGCCACGAACCCTAGCCCTGGTGAAGGTTGCAGGGAACCGCTGGATGCGAGTCGCACGGGACCGGTCAATGTGGCGACACTTGGGGGAGGCCTATGTCCAGCAGTGGACGTCTTTTGGCTGAAATGATGATGATGATGAGCCCTACAAAAATAATGTTTTATGATATCCAATTTCAATTCAGAATAATGACCTGACGATGATCTCATGCTATAATTGCTTCGCCCCCATTCGCCTTGGGTGCGAAGTTAAAAGAGAAAGTGCAATAAATGAATCATTAGGTACCTACATACTTGTTTTTGTCCAATAAGTCTCGGTAAGTTTTGGTACAAAAGGGGAAAGTATACATAACATAACATAACAGCACGCCTGTAATCCCCGAAGGTTTAGGCAGAGGTGTACCTAATAGAACACCCACATTTTACCAGTTATATTTAAGTCCCATGTAATAAGGGGCGAGCCTATTGCCATCAACCGGGCGCAAATCCAGACTCCGTGGCTGCTACTTAGAAGTTCCTGATAGAAAACCCCAATTTCACTTTTCCCGACCTGGGAATCGAACCCAGGGCCTCATGCTCAGCAGTCGCGCTTGCGACACGAGACACGAGGGAAAGTGTACCTGAGAGTTTTTTTGATGATTCCTTGATTATCAAACAACAGGACTATGGGTGTGCATTTCTAAACTAGAGTAGAAATGGCCTCCTTCTTCGTCACAGGAATAATTTTAAACCTTACTGTCTCGTTGGTCTACCCACTACCACTCTCCTAAACCTTTTGACCGCCAGAGCGTGACACGCGCGTGCCCTCCACGCCAAGTCACAATTTCACCAACCATTTTGTCACATATTTATGTCGTTTACATGGCACAAGCTTGCTTGTCACTTGTATGTGACTATGGCGGTCAAAAGATTGAACATACATGATTCCATTCTCTTGAACATGATTACGTTATAGATATGAATAAATTTTATGTATATTAATATGTATGTATGTGTGTGAGGAGCTCGTGGCTAAATAATAACAGCCGCTCGGGTCGATCTTTAGGTTAAGCCGTGCTTGCCTAGATTGGTCTGTGGATGGGTGACCGCCCATTACATACCGAGTTTCCTCCGTGCCTCGGAAAGCACATTAAACCGTGTTCCCTGTCATTTGTAGATCTTTGACAGTCGTTAGGTAGTCAGTGGCCCAAAAGTCTGACAACCAGTCTTACCAAGGGGTATCGTATTACCCTGTACTAACTGGGTTGTGGAGGTAAGATAGGCAGTCGCTCCATGTAAAATACTGGTATTCAGCTGTGCCCGGCTAGACTGGAAGCCGACCCCATTATAGTTGGGAAAAGGATAGGCAGATGATGATGATATTAAAGGCCTGCGCAGACGATGGACAATTTGTCCGCGAACAATTTGCAACAACCAATGGACGTCAACCAATAGATGAAAAAACAACACAACAACCAATGAACAGGAACGGTCATTTCTATCCGGCGGGCAAAAAGTCCGTCGTCTGCGCAGGCCCTAATATGTAATTGGGACACCACAGACTACCTGCAGTATTGTCTTTTCCTGTAATCGATGCAAAGGTTATAAGATTTTTAACTATCATATGGTTACTAACATTTTCAATAACACTAGAAACGGGATGTTCAAAAAAAAAGAAGGCCAAAAAGTGCCGAAAAAAATTCCCAAGCGGACATAGTGAGTGTCGTGTGTCGGGAACGGAATCGAGTAGCGAGTAACAATGGTAGCGGTACTGAGTGCAAAAATCGAACAAGAAAGAAGGTAGACCGATTATCTGCTCATAAACACCCACCCGCAATAACTTCAGTTTATCCGTGATTTTGTGCTTGCAACAGCGCCGAAATATAACAATGACCTGGTGAAGGTTGCAGGGATCCGCTGGATGCGAGTCGCACGGGACCGGTCAATGTGGCGACACTTGGGGGAGGCCTATATCCAGCAGTGGACGTCTTTTGGCTGAAATGATGATGATGATGATGATGAACAGCGCCGAAATATCGGGAACTCAAATCAATCAGTAAACATGGTATATAACTATCCCGTTTCTACTGTTCATGTAAAGGTTGTCTTGAAATGATCGCTTTTAGCGATAAGACCGCCCACTGTGTCACCCTATGTGATTTTTTTTCTTATTTAATTTTATTTGTATGGTGTTCATAATAAAGAGTATTCTAGTGGTCGCAGCGGCTGCTAGGCATGCGGTTCTGGGTGCGATTCCCAGGTCGACGGAGGGGTAATGAAAAAAATACCATCATCATTTCAGCCAAAATACGTCCACTGCTGGACATAGGCCTCCCCCAAGTGTCGCCACATTGAGCGGTCCCGTGCGACTATAATTGTATGAAAATAACGTTTTTGGTATGATTTTAACGTGTATTTCTATTTTTGTTTCTATTTATTACTAAACATCGGGTTCATAAAAAAAAACATTAACAAGCGACATTTCATAGACGTGGCGGGTTTCAATCAAACCATAAACAAAAAAAATTTATAATTTTCCAAATTTATTATTTCCCAAACACTGTTTTAAGCTTTCACGGTTTACAACTAAACTTATACTGTCACTTACGGGATATCTTTCGTGATTGAGAGAGAGAGAGAGAATCGCCAGAGAGAGACCGAGACACCGTGAGATATCCCGTCAGTGACAGTATAAGTTTTATTACTTCCCATTTTGTTTTTTGTTTTTTTAGTATTTCGTTTCGTCATATCTGTGAAGTGTCGCTAGTTTATTTTGCCTGATTCTGTATTTCAAATTTCAACGTCACATGCTAATAAAACTTGTGTTTAAAGTATCATTTTCCGAAGCTAATAATAATCTTTGCAGCAAGGTTTCATGCAAGGCTTATAGCTACCATCGGTGCAGAGAAATTGACGAATCTTCTTTGCAAGGGGACAATCAATTCTACCACATGGACCGTGCACATCTCGCTTATTCACAAACTGACCATGATTGTATTTCCCTTTAACATATTCACCCCGGATGAACTGGTGTTGACTGCCCCTATACTCCATTCTCTTCAGACAATTAGTGCCACCACAAGGCCCTTTCGGAAAGCCCATAGCTAAAATCGCCAGTTCGCTTCGTGTAAATGGAGCGACAAAATCTTCGTACAATACCAACTCTTCAACGGGTCTTATTGGCTCCCTAGTTATATCAGGAGCGGTGAAAAAGTATGCTACAGGAGGTACATCCTCTATCGCGGTTCCCTCCCAATGCCTGACAACCTCGAGGTCTTTAACTCTCAAATCATCGTACAAATACTTTCGTCCTGGTATCCGTTCCATCTCTGGCAGTGATACAAAGTAACTGATCACTCTGTTGCCCAAACACGTAAGTCGAATATAAAATTCAACCTCACCAGACGCTTTCAGATCTTCCTCACATTGCAATGGTCTCAACATTTCTACTGTATTAGTCATCATTATTGGGCTGGATGTATCCCTAAATTCTGCTTGGTCGTAATCAACAGGGTTCAGCTCTCCTGCTCTCTGAAGGCATTCAAAAAATGACTTGTGCCACTCTACAATACAGAAACCAGTGCAGCCAAAATCTTGATCTCTGTTCCAAACGGTGATATAAATTGGAGTTTTCCTCAACGTTTCCTCTAACATTGAAGGTCTTCCAAGAAACATGACCGCGTTACCGACGCCAAAGAAAGGTGGTTGTGGTAACGGTTCTGAAGGCAGCACAAGCTTCCATGGTATCGCTTTTCCTTTTTTGCCCTTTTTCTTTTTAGGTTTTGGCTTCTTTTTTTTACCTTTTTTTGGAGGAGGTGGGGGTGGGGGTGGTGCAACAAAGTTGTCATGTGCTACAATGAAATCAAAAAGTGGTAGACAGTTCATCTGCATGGAGCATGTTTGCATGAACTTCATTTCTTCTTCAGATGGCGGCTGTGGTCCTTTGCCTTTCTTTCCTTTTTTGCCTTTGGGTTTTTTAGGTTTCTTTTTGCCCTTTTTCGCCTTTTTCGCCTTTGCAGCTTCTAGAGCAGCAAGTAATTCCGCTTCTTTCCTCCTCTCTTCCGCTTCCTGTGCGAGTTCATATTCATCTTTTTCGGGTGGTTCTACTTTGAGTACGATCTTTTTGACGAAAACCTCTATCATGAAAATTTGATCCATTGCAGCTGCTGTAAATATGTAATTTTTTGTTAATTCAAATAAAATTGTCTAAATGCCTCGTTCGTTTAGTGGTCACAAGCACACTGCTGAGCGTGAGGTTATGAGTTCGATTCCCGTGTCGTGTGTATTTTTTGTTATTGGGCATTTCCACCAGGAAGGCTGCTACTGCGATCAGTAGCAGCCGCTGAGTTTGCATTTGTGCTCGGTTGATGGCAATACGCTCGCCCCCTATTACGTGGAACTTAAACAAAACTGCTTTTAGGACCACGTTTACCCTAACCCTTCGGGAATTTCAAGGCGTGATGTTATGTTCAACTATAACTAAAATTTTATGCAATGACGGGGAGAACAAGTGCCTTTCGGCTTCGTTAAGGGTCTTTTTAGACCCTCCATCCTCAAGGCTGCGCCAATTCAAATAGCAGTCATATTTTGCCCTATTCTCTACAAACAGAGCTACGTTATTAAATAGTTAAACTCACATTATTTGGTTTATCCCCCTTTGCGGTATGGCAACAATTTAATGTCCCAATAAACTATATCATTTGGGAACATGTCGGTTTGGGAAGATACTGCGAAGTTAATTTTTGCACATAGTTTTGAAAATCTCGAAGGGATTATTGTACTTTATGTAATGTATTAATTAACTACGAAAAATTTTGCTATGTTATTGTGAAACCAAAGTTTGAATGATGGACAATTTGATGTTTCAAGCCATACTGATTCGTAAAAATTTGACAGCATGAGTCCAAAACAAAGAAGTTATTTGATTTAGTATTCGTGAAAAAAGTTTTTATGTTACTTTTATGAATTTACAATTATTATTATGAAAAATGATCTAGATGTGTTTTATGTAATCTACAGGGTGTAAACAGACCCTTCACATAGCCGTCAACCAAGCATTCTGTACATCAAACTAAGTAACTTTACGCAAATTTTTTTGCTGGGAAACGACTTTTTTTTGGGGTGAAAAATCATGTTTTACGGTAGGACTCGATGGAAAGCACTCAAAGCATTGTGCTGATGGATGGATTGAATAGTACAGGGGTCGTGGAGGTGTTTAAAGTAAAAAACTTACATTAAAAACATGTATTTAAAAAAAAAACTTAAAAGAAAAAGTTGTAACTTTGACCCCCAATATCTCCGTAACTAGAAGGTTCCCAGGTATGGTCTAGAACAAAAAAATGATCGCAAAGACGGGAAGAACAAGTGCCTTTCGGATATGTTAAGGGTCTATTTACACCATTTATACCCTCGAACCTATTTAGTTATTCCAGTCTTAAAAGTATGAATCACAATTATACTAAAAATCTTAAAGTATGATGAACAAATACTACAGAAGAGCAAAAAGGTGCAAACTCACTGGACATAAAATCATCTGCATCGATGTCAACAGGAAGAATGCCCAGAAGGCTGGCAGCATTGCCATGAAATAAGCTCGAATAGGTAGAAATCTGTGGTGAGGAGCTCGTGGCTAAATAATAACAGCCGCTCGGGTCGATCTTTAGGTTAAGCCGTGCTTGCCTAGGTTGGTCTGTGGATGGGTGACCGCCCATTACGTACCGAGTTTCCTCCGTGCCTCGGAAAGCACGTTAAGCCGTTGGTCCCGGCTGTCATTTGTAGATCTTTGACAGTCGTTAGGTAGTCAGTGGCCCGAAAGTCTGACAACCAGTCTTACCAATGGTATCGTATTACCCAGTACTGACTGGGTTGTGGAGGTCAGATAGGCTGTCGCTCCATGTAAAATACTGGTATTCAGCTGTATCCGGTTAGAATGGAAGCCGACCCCAATGTAGTTGGAAAAAAAATAGAAATCGAAAATTAACAGAACCCGATAATTAATTTTGTGATTATCTCTTTTCAGTATTCATATCGGTCAAAATATCAATAAAACACATAACATAACATCACGCCTGTGTAATCTCCGAAGAGTTAGGATGAAGTGTACAGTCACGAGCACCAATATGTAAACACTTAACAACTTTTAACAGTGTTTTTCTCCTATAGTTTTGATTAAAATTTCATGTTGTTACGAACATAGTATTCTGGAACTCATATTTTTATGAAAAAGATCCTATCTTCAAGTTACAATCGTTATTTCTCGCGAAAATTGCTTTTAAATTTAGGAAAGTGTATACATATTGGTGCTCGTGACTGTACGTAAAAGCACACCTACATTTCGCCAGTTATGTTTAAGTCCCATGTTATAGGGGGCGAGCCTATTGCCACCAACGGGGCGCAAACCCAGACTCCGTGGCTGCTACTCAGAAATTTCTAAAAAAAAAAATATCATTAAAAGTGTCGCAGAAATATAAAACAAACTGCTACAGCTATGAGCTATCATCAAACCTTTTGCACACTTAATTACACAAATGCATACGATACACAAAATATATCTTACATCAATACAATAACGATCCGAAGCAGAGATGAGATACAAACAAAAAAAACAAAGGAGCGTAGTTTGAGTTCACGTCTCGGGGTCACGTTTACGCACGGGGGGGTATTACAGGGGAACGGGGAGGGGGGTGCGCGAGCGCAAGACAAGTCTGTTTATCGTAGATTAGGTTGGACTGGATAGGTGAGGAATATTTTCAGTTTTTTAATTTTACTTGTGCTTCACGGGTGCTTTAACCGGACTCTTCATGGGCCTGATGTAGATTTTCTAGCGTCTGTACCTGGCTAAGTTTCGGTGATCTTTTTGGGGAAAGGGAAGGTTTTGTCTGTGCGATTAAGATCGAAGTTATATTGACGAACAACTACCTATGAAGGACGGGACGATTGACGTGTGTCGGGCATGCCGATGATCAGACATTTGTCTGGCTAACAGCAAGCAAAAGTAAGCAACATGCTTTGGAGTTTAAACTTCTGGATTCTGAGGTATCTTTAATAAGATCTCGAGAACTTGGTTGGGCACATAGGTATTTGATTACAAGTACCTATGTGCATATGAGAACATCCATGTCGTGCTGTACTGGGATCGGCCTATCATTACAAACAGGACTATTGTCAGGAACCAATAAGTCTGACACAGTAGTGATAGACCGATCAGCGCTCCGCGTAATGATAGTCGATGTTACCATCCCGCATGACGAGAACTTGGTGATAGCTAAGAAATAGGCACAAATAAAATGATTTGGCGCTCGAGGCTGCCAGCATGTGGTTTATGAGCTCACTGAGATCACTGTGCCGATAGTCGTTACGGCCAATGGCCTGATGGCCAAGAGCATCGACGAATATATCTCAAGGCTTCTGCAGTACTCCTTAGTAAGGCCCACATTGTGAGGTGGTTCCTCTCTCTGGAGCCCTAACCACCGTTAGCTTTAACCCTGCTCCAGACACCATCGGACTGCTATTTTAAATATTTTTAAATGTTTTTTTTTATTTTAAGAAAAAATAAATCCAATACCTTGGCAAAACAGTGTGGAGTGATGTTAAAGGATTTATTATATTTTTGACCACCAATATGAAAAAAAAAGTAGAACAGTTAGTTTTTATTGTTGTGTAGTTGGTATCGAAGGCAACGATAGAATACCTACTTATTGATTTCTTTCGCACAAAATTAATCATAGAATCAGTCAAAGTTTAATAACTCAGAACAGTGACTTGCTGAAGGAACTTATGAAGGGAAGCCTTCCACTTACATTGAAAAGAAATCTCGTCGACATGTGATTGTGCATCCTGTCGTCCCAACCTACGGTGCACAAAGATGCTCACTTACTGAACAACAGAAGTCCAAACTCAAGATTTGCCAGCGATCAATGGAGCGCAGCATAATAGGTGTTAAGCGAACAGATCGCGTTAGAAACACCACCCTGCGCTCCATAACTCAAGTAGCTGATGTTGGAGAAAAAACAGCCAGGCTGATGTAGGAGTGGGCAGGCCACGTGGCGTGGAGAGACGGGCAAAGATCGTCACACACTGGACGCCTGAGGAAGGACAGCATCGTCGAGGTCGACCGCGGTGAAGGTGGAAGGTGGCGTGACGATCTGATCATGTTGGCTAACATGGCCAGATTTCGACTACTTCTCATAATTTTAGCCATGGATCCATAGTTTTTCTTAAACGGGCTGAAATCAAGTTTAATTTTAATTTTATGTCATATCCAGTCTCAACATAATCCATCGCCAGCGCACGAGCACGTTCTCTGTCTCGCTCTCTCGTCGATATTTAAATTTAGAATCGCGTTTGTACGTTATACGATTCGCAATGTACACAGTAGTTTGATGTGGACGATGTTTAAGCGTAAATCGCTCAGATTTAAGCTTTTAATGCCAGGCATGAGCATAATCAGCCTATTTTTACCCATTGCTGGGTCATAGGTCTCCTATTTCTGAAAGGGAGTGGGCTTTAACCCACCACACGGCCCTAGTGCGGGCTGGTAGATGTCACATGTTTTCGAATTTTGATTCTAGGACATGTCGGCCCCCTTACGATGTTTTCCATCACCGGTTTAAGAGCACCATCATCTGCCTAGCCTTTTCCCAACTATATTGGGGTCGGCTTCCAGTCTAACCGGATACAGCTGAATACCAGTATTTTACATGGAGCGACTGCCTATCTGACCTCCACAACCCAGTTAGTACTGGGTAATACGATACCCTAACCTAACGACTGTCAAAGATCTACAAATGACAGCCGGGACCACGGTTTAATGTGCTTTCCGAGGCACGGAGGAAACTCGGTATGTAATGGGCGGTCACCCATCCACAGACCAACCTAGATAAGCACGGCTTAACCTAAAGATCGACCCGAGCGGCTGTTATTATTTAGCCACGAGCTCCTCCAGCTCCTTCTGGTAGCAGTGGTAACAAAATAATGTACAAAGTAATGCGCTTGCCTTTGTCCGAATCCACGACTTACAACTTGCAATAATGCCAGGAAATATTGTTAAAAATTGGACGGAACTAGCTGTAAATATCTCACCAGTACTTGATGGTGGTAAAATATAGAAGTTTTGAAAGTAAGTGTCGTAAAAGTAGCAAGGGATTAGCATAGTTCAATTATATTACGCAGCCACAGTGTAGGGTTAGAACATAACATCACGCCTATCATCTCTGTACACCCATATTCCGCTAGTTATGTTTAAGTCCCATATTATAGGGGGCAAGCCATCACCCGTTCCGTAAAATTCCTCATAGAAAAATCCAGAAAAATTTTCCCCGACCTGGAATCGAACCCCACTCGACCAACGAGGCAGGTTACGGTTAAATAATACACAGTACTATACCTAAAGAAGGTTTAGCATAATCAGCCTATAGTGTTCTCACTGCTGGGACACACTCATAGAGAGGGAATGGGCTATAGTCCACCACGCGGGCCCAGTGCGGGTTGCTAGATGTCACATGTCTTCGAATTTGACGATGTTTTTTTTTTGCCAATTGTAATACAACATCTCGATGTCTTTTTTTTAATGAGTTGACAGCAGATTAATCACTCAATCTTCTGGAGCCAAAAATCTGATAGACAACCATCTAGTTAGCTTAATCATGTGTCAAATTATCCTTATGTATAGATCAAGAGTTTCATTTTTTGATGCCACGGTTGGCGCAGTGGCTGAGCGATTTGCTGTTGCGCTGCGTGTCGCGGGTTCGATCCCGCACGGAAAAAAAATTGTATGATCTACAGGTAGTTGTTCCGGGTCTGCCTGTTTGTGTATGTGAGTTTAAATGTTTGTAAACGCACCCACGATACAGGAGAACTTCCTAGTGAGGGGAAAAGATTAACAAAAAAAAAAAAAATCGAGTGTGTTGACCTAGGAATCAATAGACTCATACAATTAAATCTAAACAGTGAAAAATACTTACTTCCCAAACAAGATCCAAAAGATAACATCGACATAGAACAATTAATTGATAGGTTTACAGACTGACTGAATAAGATCGACCAGTCAGATACACTAGAACCGGACCACCTAGTCAGATCAGAATCTAAGATATTGCGAAATTGCGACTATGTTAACGTGATCTTGCAAAGGGATCGGTTAATTCAGTAGAAGGTCTCGCTTTTATGGTAAGCAACGTGTGGTCTCCTGATAAGGGTGGGTGATCTGTAGTAGACGTGGATCATTGGTACCTATATGTACCTAAGCTACCAATCTGGCAAATAGCAGAATATGGATCGGCCTTGAGCGCGCCGTGATATTTGGGGACTAGCACGCACAAAAAATTTGTGAAAATTTTAGTGTGAATAAGTATTGCTAAGTCTAACTACAGTCGTTTCGCTGTTATTATCCCTTGGGACTGTACTGTAGCTTTATCTTTTATTTTACAATTCAAAAACCCCTATTTGAAATAAAGGCATTGTGTTTGAATTTGGGTTTATAACACTTTTGATGTGGCTTAAGATCATAGCCTTCTTATTAGTGTAATTCTTGCCATTGTCATACAGCTCCTATCAGTCAGGTTCCGAAATAACAAAATTCTGATCAATTACAATTATGATTGTCTCTCCAAAAATGCTATTAGGTCGAATCCATCTGCCATGGTTACAACTGAACTAAGATATCACAGTCAATGTCTTTTTGGAGACTGCTTTGAAAACCTCTACTTGCCTTAATATGCTTCCGTGCAAATAAAACTTACTGTTTCACTAACACCAACTAACTAACTTCAACAACAACTAACACACCCTCTCACACTCACACACACACACAAACTCTCACTCTTGTTCTTCTAACTTTTAACTTAATCAATACACTATCTTTAAACTGCAACATTAAATTCAAGCAAATTTTCACACTATCCAAAATCATCAACTTAATACCTTACAAACAACAGAGCTTACAATATCCCTATTACCATGACAACATACCCATTTACTGCTATAAAATGAAAACGTAAATCTAATATTGTGGTTATAAAATTTTCCGTTTGGTAGTATCGATGGCGGGAGGGGCGAGCCAGGGGGGAAGGGGGGGGTCGTAAGCCCGCAGAACCGGTAGCGTGTGCGCATCGTGCAGCTGCGCCTGCGACGGGTTAGGGCGCGTTTATAGAGGTAAAGGATTTGTACGTGGAGGATTTATTTTAAAGGTTTCTTTTTAGTGAGCTCGAAGGCATTTTGAAAAGGATGGAGGAAGACAAGGATTGGAAGTACGCAGCCGTCAACGATGGTGATCTGAGTGAAATAAAAAGTAGGTTGTAACGTCATTTCTTTTTTTTGCGACCATGTCTGAAACATGAAGGTGATGAACTGATAGAAATGACCCTGCAGTTGAAAAAGCTGGCTAAAAAAGAATTTCATGTATCAAAATTTAGATGATCTTGAAGGTAATGCTGATCATAATAATAACTAAATTAAGGATAACCTGTCAGCAATAGTAGTATTTGTAAGTTATTAATGTTACAGGAAATTGATAGCTACAACGCCATTAACAGTTAAACTGTCACTAGTTTTAATAATAAATGACTCCTCCATCGAAACTTCCTTTAAAACACAATACGTAACCAACCATTTTGATTTTCAAACACCTTTTCCTAATTCAAATGGAAATCCAACAAAATGGCTGGCCGTTAGTGTTTCAAATTACTAATTCAGTGCATTTTCTTAGTAAGTGATTCACTGCATTTCCATGTTAGTACTACCTACTAATACAATGTGTCACATGAACGAATTAGGTTTAATATTTGATGTGGCCGTGTCTAGGTTAGTTTCCAATGTATCGATCGTAGGGGAGTGACAAGATAATTGGGTTTGGAATGTGTCTTCTAAAGTTCTGTTATCTGATTCATAAAAATGGAAAAGATATCCTGAATATTTGGAGTTATTGAGAATTATTCTCAATAACTCCAAATATCTTTTCCATTTTATATCGAAAAACACTAGATCAACCTGGGGAAATTCTTGTTCTTATATAGGTCTATATGGCAAGTGATGTAAAGAATCGATCAGCTTGATAACTTGTGCTGTATGCTTATCTGGTTTTATTTGTATTGAGTATAACCTCTCACAGATCGTTGTGCTATTTTTCAAAATCTTAACTCGAAAGACACACAAGAAACATAAACCAAAAAAGATTTCGGTCAGAATCTATAGGTGCCTATTATACAATGCAAATGGCTAGACGGTGAGAATATTTTAGCCGAGTACCTGCAACAAAATAATATCTAACAACAGACCCATGTGACCAAGCCCTAAGCAATCATCTCGCTTATACAAGTATTATAGTGGCACAGCGTACGTGCAACTTACACTATACTAACAACACAGCCATAATTATTGTATATATATCTTATACTATGTATACCGTAGTATACGGCGACTGTGCGCTGTCGTACACTCAACTATACATAGATATTATTCAATCGTATCGAGGTCATGACTGCAGTTAAGCTTCGTGTTAGCTACTAGTAGTAAGCAGAGGGTGATAATGCGTTTAGAGTGGAAGCATGGTGATGTGATATGGAGGAATGAAGAAAATGTCGTGAGGAAAATTTTGAATTTGAATGTGGATGGCTATAAGAGTAGAGGAAAGAAACGACGGATGAACTGTGTGAAGGATGATATGGCTAGAAAGGAGGTGACTGCTTAGAGGACGAATAATAGAGAAGACGAGATGCTGCGCCGACCACAAATAAATTGAGATAAGGGCAGGGCAAATGATGATGATGATGAATTGAAGAAGGGTAGTTTCCGTTTTGTACTGTTGATGATAACAATATCAAAGGCAATAGAGATACTATCAAAGATAAGTAGGCTGCAGAAGAAGTACCTTTAGCTGACGCACAGAACCCTCTTACAAACAAAATCAAACTTGCTTGGCATAAAATAAAGTACGATATAATGTCGACAGGTATAGATAAAATTGTTCTCATGCATGGAAGCAACTGGCAGGTTGCCCAACTGATGTTAAAAGTGACAATATTACTCCTATTATAACTGCATTATCTTTTCTACCTATTCAGAACCCTATGCATTTTACAATGTACTGGTCATCCAGAAACCATGTTTAAAACCGTCATGTGCCTTAACATCGACAGCCTTTTTCACTAATGGCAGAACATCGTTGGCAAAAATCATTCTCTTTTACTCTTATACAGTCACATCATTCGACCATTTGATTGTATCCACGGAAACAGCGGCGCCTTCAAGAGCATGTACTATAATTACTAACATGTTTACATCCATACATGTACATGCATGTATAATATTATACACGTTGTCGTCAGCTTGTACACATACGGTACATTTATAGATTGGCGTCGAGTTTCCGATGTGTTTATTTTTGTTGTACTCCAGTTTCAAACTTGATAGGATATGATTAAAAATAACTGGCTTACGGATGATTCTATTTTTGTTTCTGAAAGTGTAATCTGTTACGATAGTATTTGCATTTTATATTTACCCATACTGCTGCTCCACTGCTGAGTACACACTTCCATTTCCTTGGCTTTTGATTGTTATGGACCAATCTCTCTTAAAGGCTTTGTTTCTTCTGTGGCTCGCTTTTTGTTTTTGAGAACCATTGAAATGTGAAATTTTCCCCAACAATCAACAAATAGAATACCATCATATTAAAAGACCCTCTAAAAAGACTATCAAAGATAAATAAGATCTAAACACAAAGCCAAAGAACATTCTAGTACCCATCTCTCAGCACACCAATTGATTGGTCGTTCTATTCGTAGAGACCACATGAACATAAACATAAACGTAATACACAAACGTATTCATCAAAGAGATATGCCCAGTCAAGTGAACGCTTAGCACGTTAGTCTCGTGTAGTGATGCATGATCCGATCCGATACTTTATAGGTAGTATCGATATAACGTGTTGTGATGCGATACTCCGATATTTTGGACCGATGCAAACGAATACGATACAATGGTTGGATAGATGCAACACTACTGGTGTAGGAAGTATGGATTCTATCGTGCCTTTTTTGCGTATATGTCATAAATTGCAAAAAGAGGTGAGGGTGCAAAAATAACTGGAATTTTGCCTAGACTCTTACAGGGCTTAAGAAGCACAATATGACTATCGATACAAATGACAAATGAAAATATAGTGCATCCCAGTGGACGATACGTTATGATTCGACATTTCGAAAATCGGAACGAAGCCATACAATATGATCCTAGAATAGTATCTCATGTTACGTTTTGGATCGGTCCAAACTATCGACATAAATGCGTAACGCGCATCCCTAGTCGCGAGCGCACGTGCGTCTAGCGGTAATACAGGATTTTGTTTTATTTGACGTTCTGTTTGCGATTGTGCGGTTGAGGAGAGAATTGTTATGAAGGGCTTTATTTTCCTACTCATTATTACTAATTACGATAATAATTATTATTAAATACAACAATTTGTTTCTTCAGAATTTTGTATTTTAGTCAAAATATAGGTACTTAAGATTCCCGTACATCACATCCTGTTTTTTTTCCATTTGGCAGAGGTATACCTATAGTATACCCTCGTTTCAACATATCATAGCATAATAGCATAATCAGCCTATAATGTTCCCACTGCTGGGACACCGGCCCCCCCCCCCTAAGAGAGGGAATGGGCTATAATCCACCACGCGGGCCCAGTGCGGGTTGGTAGATGTCACATGTCTTCGAATTTTTGGTTCTAAGACATGTGTTTCAACAGTTACATGTAATTAAACCTCGCACAAATCCAGTCTCTTGGCTACTGTTGAGAAATTCCTAATGGAAAAATCGAATAACACTTTACCTGACCAGTAGTGCAGTAGAATTTCTGAAAACAGAACCATTGCGGTTGTACTAGAACATAACGACAAAAAGTGAAAATTTCAGTCACTCGCTATTGTTTCTGGAGTAGGATGGTTTTAAGTCCCTTGACAAACCCCATTAGCAAGTTCTAGTCTAGTTTATATATTTACCAAGGTGTACGATTCGCATATGATCTATATGGGTGACTGGTAATTAGTGACCGATACTTAAACACGTGATTGTACTCATGATAACAAACAACTTTCACAAAAAAACATTTTTTTATACTCATTCACTTTTATCACAATAACACAACAGCGGAGCATTACGGAGCGGGCTTGCGAGACACGCGAGTGCTCTGCCTGCCAACTGTTGGTACACGGTACGACAGCGTCATGCGGCTAACAGCTGATAGGTCACGGCCCGCTGTTGTGTTATTGTGATAAAAGAGAATGAGTATTAAAAAAATGTTTATTTGGGAAAATTGTTTGTTATCGCGAGTGCAATCACGTGTTTAAGTATCGGTCACTAATTACCAGTCACCCTATTTAGACAAACGCCTAATTGACGCTTCCCGTGACCCAAGGGCTGGCTTTTACTTTGGCCAGAGGCTAACTGTTGCCATACAACGTGGCAACGCCGCCAGTCTCTTGGGCACATTTCCAGCTGACAGCGTTGAGGAGGAGTTTTTTGATGCCCTTTTATGGTTTGTTGTTAGTTTACTTATTTTAGGTTATTTAATAGTTTTAAATTAATAATGTATTTAGTTAGTTTAATGACTATTAATTAGCTGGAAAAAAAAAATATATATATAGACACAAGAGATGGAACATTTTCTTTGAACAATCACAGACATCACAGAAAGGATTCCTGGAAAATAATCGTTTCAAAAGCCTGAGAGATTACAACAATAAATATTGGCATTACATACAATGTTTATGTTATCTAAAATAAACAAATTCACTCAGCAGTTTCAATTCTATATTGTTATCATTTGTAAATCAAAGCTGGTTTGAATGTTGCCCATTATTTACTTTGTGAATGCACATCAAATATTCTGGATTATGACTAAGATCGTCAATCAAAACTGACAATTGACATTGACAATTTTAACTGCTGAAAGTAAAATCGTGTATAGAATATGATAGATAGTGTTTTACTTTAATGTGTAAAGCTATAGAGCATTTTAGTCATCTCATACCGGGTACACATTGGTGTAACGTAACGTGAAATGTAACATAAATTAGCCGTCCAGACTTATGCAATGCAACATGAACTGTAACCCAACAACAGGCGAATTTGTTTCAGCGTGTGTTACATTACATGTTACGTTTCACTAATGTGTACCCGGCATTAGTCACTATTCTATAAATGTGCAAAAATCACAAGAAGAATATACCTTACATTTTTCTTTTCTTATCTCATATCGCCACAAACTATATTTCCGCTAAGACATGAGCTATGTATTTTCATAGCTCATGTGTTAGCGGAAATATTGGCAAGTAAGTGTGGTAGCAACGGTGTTGTGATTCGGAGACCATCGCTACTCGTGAAAGTATGATTAAGACATTCTCATCTGCCTAGCCTTTTCCCAACTAAGTTGGGGTCGGCTTCCAGTCTAACCGGATGCAGCTGAATACCAGTATTTTACATGGAGCGACTTCCTGACTTCCACAACCCAGTTAGTACTGGGTAATACGATACCCCTTGGTAAGACTGGTTGTCAGACTTTTTGGGCAACTGACTACCTAACGACTGTCAAAGATTTACAAATGACAGCCGGGACCAATGGCTTAATGTGCTTTCCGATTCTCGGAGGAAACTCGGTATGTGGTGGTCACTCATCCACAGACCAATATAGGCAAGCACGGCTTAACCGATCGACCTGAACGGCTGTTATTATTTAGCCAATAGCACCTCATATGATTAAGATATATAGAACTTTAACTGAACTAGCTTAGATACATCTTCAGTCAGTTTCCTTCACTCGTCAGTTTCTTTTAATTCGTTAGTTTTCGGTAATCAACTAGTCGGAGGTATTAAAATAATACTTTCAAGCAATCACATAACCTAAGCAACACAAGTACTAAAGGTTAACCACAGCTTCGGATTAAGTATCTTCAACTTCTAATCTTACAGAGGAATAGAAGCGTGACGTAGGCGCGATACGTCACGGTTGTATAATTCCTCTGTCAAGTACATGGTAGTATCGTCTTTCAGTCCTATGACCTTAACCACTAGACTTTCTAATATAATAATTATTTGCATTTTAGATATATAGTCTGCACCTCTGCAAGAGCTGTTTCGACGAGCTCGTGGCAAAATAATAACAGCCGCTCGGATCAATTTTCATGTTAAACCGCGTTTGCCTAGGTTGGTCAATGGGTGACCACCTATTACATACCAAGTTTCCTCCGTGCCTTGGAAAGCACGTTAAGCCTTTGTTCCCGGCTGTCATATATGCCTAGATATTCGTTATAGGAGTTAGTGGCCAGAAAGTCTGACAACCCGTCTTACCAAAGGGTAAGGTAGGGTAAGGGTAAGGGTATTACTTAGTACTAACTGGGGTATGGACAAATAGGCCACCACCCCATGTAAAATACTGGTATTCAGCAGCATTCGGTTAGACTGGCTACCATAACATAGTTGGGATAAGGCTTGGCATATGATGACTGCTGCAAACTTCCTCATGTCATTTTTTTCTCTATTTTTAACGATGAAATTGGTCAATATTATAGTTTGTTTTTTAGTGTAGCTGAGCTGAGGTCTTTTTCATATCATTCACTATTCTGTTTTTAAGTTCAGCTTTTCAAATATTATCTATTTGAAAAGAAAGTGTCCATTTCCCATCATTATCTTATTACAAAATCTATTAATTTTCGAACATCTTATTAGAAGTTTAAAGTGAAATTGATGGTGTCTATATCCTTGGGGTATCAAATAATTCAAGTTAAAAACTTTGTATAACTTTCTAACTTGTGAGTGATCGTCTATTAGGAAAAGTTAACAAGGAAGTGAAATTAAATGTGTGAAGTTTTCAATTTCATAATACGAGGTTTGTGAAAAATATTTCTTTGAAAGTTTTGACACCATTCTAAAAGTAAATAATTGACTTGTTAGTTCAAAACTCTGTCATTAGGTGATTTATAAAAGGGACAGTATTTTTGTTCCTGTTTACTTTTTTAAATTGGTTTTATTTATTCGGTTTATTTATTTAACACTTCAAGCACAAAGTACAGAGGCGGACTTAATGCCATATGCATTTTCTACCAGTCAACCTTTGGGTGATGTAGAGGCAAACAGTGGTAGGTGTATAAATCTGCAAAAAAAAAAATTAAACTAAGATAAACTACAAGGATATATAAAATACTATAACCAACAACCAACAACAACTCCTGACTGCCTCGTTGGTATAGTGGTGACAAGCGCAATTGCTGAGCATGAGGTCCTAGGTTCGATTCCCAGGTCAAACAAAATGATATTGCGTTTTTCTATAAGAAGTTTCTCAGTAGCAGCCACGGAGTCTGGATTTGTGCCCAGTTGATGCCAATAGGATCGCCTCCTGTTACATGGAACTTCAACACAGCTTCCTAAATGTGGGTGAATTATAAGGTACCTCTGCCAAACCCTTCTGGGAATACAGACGTGATGTTAAGAACAATTATTGCTCCTTCAAGTCCACTAAAATACTAAACACCAAGATCATCAGCTAACTTTTCTGCAACACGCATGCATTGCATGATTGTGTGACCTTCTGCAATATCTAGTGAAGCTTAAATACTGTCACTTACGGGATATCTCTACCGGGAAGCTTATTCTTCAGACTTCAGTCTATCCGTGACCATGGTGCTTGCAACAGCGCCGAAATATCGGGAAATCTCTCGAATCAATCAGTAAACACGGTAAAAATCCCGTTTCTAGTGTTAATGATAAGCTTATACTTAGCTTAGGCTTATGCTTAGCTTATTGTTAAGTTATTTTTTTTGTAGGCACGTCATGTCCCTGTGACAAATAAATTATTTTTTCTTTCTTTCTATCTTTCTGTCTGTCTGTCTGTCTGTCTGTCTGTCTATCTTTCTTTCTTTTTCTTATCCTTTTGATTCATCAAAAGATTACCAACCAAGTACTACAATCAAATCGCTACCACAACCAAAACATTGTACTGATCAAAACGTAGAATATGAACTACCATTGACCCTACATGACCCTCCATATTCAAATAAGGCACCAGCAACAAAAAAGCTCTTGTAACCCAATATCTTCATAAACGATGAAACAATACTGAGCACAGGTGTCGATGTTGTGACGGCAGCATGGTGGCTGTGCCGGCTTCAATTAAAACTAGGAATAATAAACATGGACACTCATTTACATATGCGTCAGTTGGTTCAAAGTTAACGACTGCTTGGCGTAAGGGATGAGTTGCAGCGGGGTATACACATTATTTTTAGTATACGCGAAACCTGAATATAGTTTGTTCAGAATAAGAAACTGAATCGATTCCAAGAATTTTAGAACCATGTTATATTTTGTCCCAAAAATATTTAAAAAGGTATCAAGTTGGACACCGAGCGACACTAAGTACCTATCGCAATCATTTAGGTACCTACTGCCAAATTATTATTATCAGAGAGCTCTAGACGACGCGACACTGGAGGCGCGTGGCGACCACGTTTTTGTGCGGACAACCAGATAACAGAACAAGCTTATAACTTTGTGATTTTTCATGATACAGTTTTGAAATTTTGTACATAGATTCTTTACATAAAAATTCAGATTTCGCTTATACTAATAATGTTGTATAATAAACTGATCAACAATACAGCTGCATTAGTGGTCTATTTTAGAGAACTCAATTAACGTATCTGAAGCTCGCGGCTAAATAATAACAGCCACTCGGGTCGATCTTAAGGTTAAGCCGCGCTTGCCTAGGTTGATTCGTGGAAGGGGGATCGCCCATTACATGCCGAGTTTCCTCCGTGCCTCGGAAAGCACGTTAAGCTCAGTGTACCGCCTGTTACTTGTAGATCTTTGACAGTCGTTACAGGTAGTCAGTGGCCTGAAAGTCTGACAACCAGTCTTACCAAGGGGTATCGTATTACCCAGTACTAACTGGGTTGTGGAGGTCAGATAGGCAGTCGCTCCATGAAAAATACTGGTATTCAGCTGCATTCGGTTAGACTGGAAGCCGACTCTAACATAGTTGGGAAAAGGCTAGGCAGATGATTGTCCTGGTAGACAATCTTAGAGGACTGAGAAAATGGCGACACCAAACATGTCACATCTACCGATCCACACTGGTCACTCTTTCAAAGAGGGGACCCGTGTACCAGCAAAGCGGTTGTTAGAGGAATACAATGCTTCATCACATTATTTTGAGTGGGTTGCATTGAGTTCTACCGTAAAACGTGATTTTTACCCACCAAAAAAAAGTCGTTTCCCAGCATTAATTTTTGCGTAAAGTGACTTAGTTTGATGTACATAATGCGTGGTTGACGGCTTTGTGAAGGGTCTGGTTACTCCCTGTATACTGCAAGACCGGTTATTATGGCGACACTTGGGGTCAGCCTATGCCCAGCTGTAGGCAGCTTTATAATGATGACGACGATGAAAACTTGCACAAATTCTTATAACTTGTACCCCAACTTTAGGATTACACACAGAATTTATTGGCTACGATTGAAAATATTGTTCGTGAGTCAGTTTTATGTGTTTTCATGCATTACCTTGATGTATGTTGATGGTGTATTATGTTTATAATGAGTCGTAAATATAATGTGTGCAGCATTAGACGCGTTAATAGTTTTGTTGAGATTCCAATATACATTTATGATAAAGTGGCGGATTTGAGTATTTTGAGTTGTTGTCTTTGATGTGGAGAATTACTGTTTTGAGTTTCTCACTGTTATATTTTAGATTTCTCAGAATGTTATTCAGAATGATTCTGGCAATGACTATACATACCACAAATTCACACAACCTAAACAGAAAAAAAAGATAATATTTTGTGTCTCATGGCTGCACCAAATAGGTCCAGTTCAGCAAACTGCTGAGCAGCTAGTGCCCGACGCTGGCTTACCTGAGATGGTGATGTAATTGACGTTAAACAGTTTTGTACCAGAGCTAACAAAAGACGCCAATATAACACGGAACTCGATTTCAACACTCACTAAAGCGTTATTTAAATAGGGTAGTTTTCGCTTCACAAAATCTTGTATTGTATTGTATAACGGGCTGGTGTCCGTCCGCAACTCCACGTCCTAAGCGCGTATTTTGCGTGCGGTTCAGAAAATATTTTCAGAACAATTATCTACTTGTTGCACGAACGTGGTCCTTGTTCCAGTCAAGACGACACTTTGGTACTAAAGCGGTGCACCAACACCGTTCTGGCGATGATCGACTTGATTGCCCTTATATCCGGCAACGCTGTAGCAGACATATTGTTACCTTGTGAGTGTTCGTTTTTGTGTGTGCTTGTTATCCTGTCTTTGTATCTGTTTGTGTATGAGTCTTGTTACTTAAATTAAACTAATTTTATTTTGTTTATTTATTTATTAGGCGTCAAACTTACCGACCATGTACGCAACACCACACTGCGCTCCAAAACACAAATTACTGACGTTGCTCAAAAAGCCGCTGAGCTAAAACGGGACTGGGGTGGCCACGTCTGCCGCATGCCTGACGAGCTGTGGGCCAAAATAACCACGATGTGGAGCCCTGTCACAGCCAGAAGGCGACGCGGTAGACCTCGCAGGAGATGGCGCGACGAGCTGGACAAAACTAACGGCCAGTGGTCCACATTAGTCCTAGATCGTAGAATTTGGAAGTCATGCCTTTGCCCAGCATTGGGATGACGCAGGCTAACAGTATCAGTATCAATATTTATTAAAAGCGTCTATAAACAGCTTCAAACACGTCTACCCGAACGGTCACTGGTTCTACGGTTAAAAACGCCGGCCCTTTGCTACTTCAGCTTACTTATTCTGTGAGCTATGTCGACAACTCTGGTTCTCTGTCGGATCACCTCGATTTGGATGCAATCCCTCAGAGAGACTTCCAACATAGCCCGTTCCATGGCTCGCTGAACGACCTTGAATTTATTGACTAACCGTACCATAAGTCCCCGTTTCGGGCCCATAATAGGCAGGACGCACTGGTTGAAGAACTTAGTCTTTAGGCTCTGTGGAATACGTGACGAAAAGACCCGACAAAGCTTCCCAGCCCATCTGAATTCTTCTGTTAGCGTCCCCCTCAAAGTAGCTCTTACCAAACTGCAGAATTAGACCGAGGTAAACATATTCTCGAACAACCTGGAAATCGTACAATAATAGCCTAGTTTATTCTAATCAAGCTATTAACACATGGTATTCCTCAAAGCGCAACTATTTTTAAGCGCAACTAAATTATTCCTATGTATAATCTTAATCTTAAGATTATACATTTGTATAATCCTCAAATGTTGTATGTTGTATTTACATAAATAATATTTTTATTTGAATTTGTGAGCGCAACTAATGATTGCGATGCGAGGAATAATTGAGTTGCGGTTAGTTGGTTGCGCTTAAAAATAGTTGCGCTTTGAGGAGTTCCCCATTAACACATGGAACTACCTGTTAAATTACCATACCTAATACCTACAATATCACCCAGTCGTAATGTAGCAAATCCAAACACCGACTATTTACTGAAATAACACCTTAGAAGTTAGTCAGGCCGAATAAACAGGCTATGTATGCAAAGGACAGTAACGCATTACCCCAACTCCGCGCAGTCGGCTAATTGACAATCCGAAGTTGTTATAGTCCGATAGTTTTGGCGATTTGAATAAATAGAGGCTGTTAACTAAATATTTGGTTTTGGTACAGTCGGGGAGATAATTGTTATGAGTAGTTTTATATTTTCAGACAGATTTGCGAGTTTCTAGACTACGAATTTCATGCGGTTGCCCGCGGCGTCGTTCACGTAATTTTGATGTTATTTTTTCCGGGATAAAAAGTAGCCTATGTTACAGACCGTTCAGCCGTTCTAGCGTGATTGAATCAGTCCATCCAAACTTTCGCATTTATAAAAGTAGTAAGATTAGTTCATTAAATTGAGTACCTGGAAGGATATGGGGGAGGCCTTTGCCCAGCAGTGGGACATACAAGGCATTTAAAAAAAAAAAAGATTAGTTCAAGATCTTCACTTCATCCCTCTACCAGACATTATTCATCTATAATAATATGAGAAGCAAACATTATTATCTTCCAACTAACACCGTCTGTTCTCGTCTGTACCATCACGATCAACCTAATCAGTAGGAAAAACAACTCTAAGCACCCTTTTGCATATGCAAACACTCCTGCTCGCATTATCTTTGGAAACTGCCCCTGTGATGGTAAATTAACCTTTGGGTTGTATGGGATATTAAAGTGACTAAGGGTGATTTTGCTGTGGCGTTTTATAGAGATAATGTGTAGATTGGGATGGTATGGAACATATTATGGAACTATTGCATAGGTACGAATTTGATTGAGATATTTTGATAGTTTGAGGGAAAGTTATTTCGTTAACGTTTCGTTTCGTTTTCGTTCGTTTCGTTTCCGTGTTTTTTCGTTTAGTTGTTTCGTTATTTTTTGTTTGTGTTATTTTTGTTATTTAGAGTCGTGTGGGAAAAATACGTTTTTTTTTCAAAGACATTGTTTGCCATTCTAGAAAAAATATCGAACTTAAGTTTCGCAGTATTCACTGAAGTAGTTGTCATAATTTGCAGATTTGTAATCATTGTGAGAAGCTTTGTCATTTTTCAATAAACCCTTATTTCCAGGTTCACAAATTAATTATTGTTTAAATTGTTCAGTTATAATTCGATCTTAAGATAAATAGCGCAAGGAAGATTTTAGAACGACACGATTTAAACATGATTAAGCACATACGACTTTAGTAAGAAGTGTTAATTAGGGGACTTTTTTAAAAACTATGGAGTTGATTAAAGTCTTAAAAAAAACAAAAATTCAAGTTAGGAGAAGCACAAAGAACGATATCAGATTTACATATCACAATACCTTTGTAGGCGAACCACACTGTCAAGTAAAAAAATGCACAGAGCATTTTATCCAAAATTATTATTTTTCTACTTTCAATCCAATAAACAATTGGAACGATTGATAAATAATTAACAAAATTATTTTATTTTCCTGGTCTGATCTATCCCATTCCTGGGCAAAGGCCTCCCTCCAGTCCTTCCATTTATAACGAACCCGCACTGGTTCGTTATAATTCCTTCCAGTTTTGACGAAATTTAAAAGTTAAACAACGAGAAATATTTTATAAAGTGACAAAAAAAGTAAAATTAACCCTGCCAACTCCACTTGGGGTCTGTCCGACCATCAACAGAAAGACGTCTGTTTTAGTTTGTGCAAAACTAATTGGTTATGCAAAATTCGAGTGGCTATCCAAGTCTGGCGCACTCTCTGAAGATCTCAGCAAACACCGACTGTAGAAATAATTGGGCTACGTACGTACCCCACGAGTGGGCTTGCAGATGAGTAGCGGTTAATTTGGCTTTGTTTGACCAGTCCCTTTTTAAAGATGGGTGCTTTTTGGGATTATTGTTTTATTTTTATTTTTTGAATGAGGTAAGTGATACCTATTTGTATTGTATTTAATAAATTAAACTTGTAGTTAATTATTACGTAATAGACATTTCATAAAAATAGCTTAAACCAGCAGGTGATCAATCATTTGCAGTCATATTATATTATTATCATCACAAACTCAAAGAGATAACACTACAATAACAAAAAAATATCCGAACCTCTAACTGCCAAATGGGTCACATTTAAAGCCGAAAAAAAAATGTTCGAGACATTTAAATTTCGAATACCGTCACGACACATCAATTCTGCCCATCATCGGTGATGTCCACCATTTTTTTCTGTTAAAAATCCCGTAGAGTTATAAAAATAAATGAGGCTTCGCAAACATTGGGGCGAGGACAATAGTTAGGTCATTATTTTCGGTCATTTGAACGAGCTACGGTTTCGATTTAGGGGGAAGAGTGAGGGGGTATAAATAACCTGTAAGCGTTTGAGGGTTGAGTGAAACGTCGAGATTTTTGACGAGTTTTATTACGATGAGTTGTTATCATAATTTGAGTCCAAAAATATGTCTCTGTAATTACTTTCTGGATCTCCTAATAACTGTTCGTTGTGATGATAATACGTAGATACTAATGATAACGAATTCGTAAATTATTTTTTAAATTATGATCAACATAATTATGTAAACAGAAAAGTGTTTATCTGAATCTAATAGATACATATGTCAAAAAGCTATTTACTAGTCTTTTTTTCTGTTATTGCACCTACTGTATATTGTCTCTGCATCACCCTAAGGTAGACTGGTAGAAAATGCCTATGGCATTAAGTCCGCCTTTGTGCAGTTTCGTTACTTGTGCATAAAGTTTTAATAAATAATAAATAAAAAGCAGTGTTACGTTTCTATAGCTACAGCAGGACTCCAAAAAAAACTGTTCAACATTATTGGATGTACTGAGGTACTGTGAGAGAGGAAAAGGCGAAAGGAGCATAGAGAAACATGTAAGGATCGTAGCAGGTGGCGACCTGTAGTTTCTGGCCACCATGAGAAAAAGGCGTGCATATAAAGGGTGTAAATAGATCCTTAACATAAACGAAAGGCATTTGTTCTCCCCGTCTTTGCGATCATTTTTTTGTTCTAGACCATACCTGGGAACCTTCTAGTTACGGAGATATTGGGGGTCAAAGTTCCAACATTTTCACAAGCTTTTTTTTTAAATACATGTTTTAATGTAAAATTTTTACTTTGCACACCTCCACGATCCCCGTACTATTCAATCCATCCATCAGCACAATGCTTTGAGTGCTTTCCATCGAGACCAGTGATTTTTCACCCCAAAAAAAAAAGTCGATTCCCAGCAATAATTTTTGCGTAAATTTACTTAGTTTGATGCACACAATGCTTGGTTGACGGCTATGTGAAGGGTCTGTTTACACCCTGTATGATGATCTACATTCGATTTTATTCATAAATCTCGTTTCTAGTTCCCAATGGACCTTCATATTGAAGACATAATAAGTGATACCTACATCCAAATTGGGGTTGCCCAAAATTGCCTCTTCTCCACAGATATTATCCTGTACAATAACATTAATTTTAATGATAAAAACCGCGTATTTTTGCACTTGGAAAGCGTCCCCTAAAAGCCCACTACGTCTATTCAAATGTTGCCATCGTAAAAAATGTACCAAGTATTTGGTATTGCCGCAATAAAAAAAGCAATAATTGTAATTCTTTTGGAAAAAATGTAATTTCTCTTGTCATTTGGCGGTTAAATTGGTTTCTTAAAATTATTTCTTGCAGTATGGTGCTGGTGTAAGCACGTTTGAAATTTTAAGGGTCTTAAATGGTTTTGAATATGAAATAACTAATGCGGCAGCTCACTTATAGCTAGGTAAATGTAGACTGAAATTGATTCAACGATCCTTAGAGCGGATTTAATTTTCAGCAATGAAACGGAACGCGAGTTGCACACCTAAACGGCGTTTAAGAGCTACCAGAAGAAAAGGTAGAATGGACCCCGATGCTCAAAGAAATACCACCACGTATCCAGTACATCATTCTGAGTTTTTCATAGATAATTTAAAAACGAAATCAAGTGTTCCTGGATACATTTTGACCGTGTCATATTGGTATTACTGATTAAAAATTTTGAAATGGTGTATGTACTGAATACGTGGTATACGTCTGTGTGTCGACCTTCCAGTCTGTATTCCATAGCAAATATTCATGACACTGATCGTTTTTGAAGACGGTTTAGATGTGCAGATCGTATTTACTTTCATTGGTGTTTGCACTTAGTGGAGCTCGTGGCTAAATAATAACAGCCACTCGGGTCGATCTTTAGGTTCAGCCGTGCTTGCCTAATTTGGTCTGTAGATGGGTGACCACCCATTACATACCGAGTTTCCTCCGTGCCTCGGAAAGCACGTTAAGCCATAGGATCCAGCTGTCATTTGCAGATCTTTGACAGTCGTTACAGGTAGTCAGTGGCCCAAAAAGTCTGACAACCAGTCTTACCAAGAGGTATCGTATTACCCAGTACTAACTGGGTTGTGAAAGTCAGATAGACAGTCGCTCCATGTAAAATACTGGTATTCAGCTGCATTCGGTTAGACTGGAAGCCGACCCCAGCACAGTAGGGAAAAGGCTAGGCTGATGATGTTGGTGTTTGCCCTTAGTATTTAAATGGAATAGTAAAGATATTCGGTTTTTACAAAACTCTTTGATAAAACCATTTAACAATCTTTGTATGTCCCTTCGTTTGCCAAAATTGGAGCTGAAAGACTTGAAGAAGAATTTCAAACTTTAAAACTGGAACATTTTTCTTGATTTTCTAATTTTAACGTTGCAAAAAAATGAATGCGGATACCACACGGTTTAAAAAAAAAACAGTAATTAACTCGGTACGGATTTGGATTCCTTATTAAATTCGATAGTCTTTGTATTTCAAGGCATAGAGTTCAATATTGCACAAGGTTAAAACAATATGGTTATTGTATGCTTTCTATTGGAAACAATGAGCGTGGGAGAATATCTGGCTAACTGTAGCGAGAAAGCAAAAAGTTATCGATTGTTCAGAGCTGTGTTCAGTTATCGAAATGGAATAACCTAAGAATTGCATTATTTTGGATACCAAAATTTATTATTTTTAATCAACAACGGATTTTGACCTCCAATAAAAATTAAGTATTACGATACGACAAAAAAATTGTAAAGAAAGTTTTTAAATTTACTATTTTTATTTTTAAACTGGTCTGAATTTACCAAACATCAAAAAAAAATGCATGCCTAATTATCTGCAGTAGTTGACACTCAAGCTTCAGTAATGGAACGCTGACAATGAATGCTGAAAATGTGACTTGTGGAGCCATTCCTCCCCCAGAGAGGAAACCTCTGTGTTAGAACAACGATTCTCTCTCTGCGTACGTTATAGGCCGATTATGCTTATAGTACCACCTGGTAGGTCTTGGGGGAGACATTTGTCCAGCATTGGGACAATACAGTCTATTAAAAACACAAAAACCTTCCTTCTACACTTATCCCATTATCTTTACCGACCACAGTCGCGTGCACATAATCAGTAACGGCACACGCCTTCACTTACAAACTTAACTCTTACACCACATCAATCAAAATAGCTCCTTATTCAATGGATCTTAAGTTCTTTGCTGAGTGCATAAGTTTTTCAGCAGACTACAATAGGTGTTGTTCAAGAATAGGCTATTTTTTACTGATATATTGTTAGGTCAAGTTCAGACAAGCAGACGATTCGAGCGTGATATCCTAGGTCATTAACGAGGCTAACTGTAGTATAATTTACAATTACTAGTTTTTTGTTTAACTGTGGCAAGTATTAATAGCGGGTTGAGTGATTTGGTGTTAGATTTTTTTGGCCTTTTTATACAATGGTCACGCTTTTTAGCTTTATTAGGCTAGAAACATACGTCACTGCCTTGTTGGTCGAGTGGTCACAATCGCGACTGCTGAGCACGAGTTCCCGGGTTCGATTCCCGGGTCGGGCAAATTGTTATTGTGTTTTTCAATCAGGAATTTCTCAGTAGCAGCCACGGAGCCTGGATTTGTGCCCGGTTGATGGCAATAGGCTCGCCCCCTGTTACATGGAACTTAAACATAACTGGTGAAATGTGAGTGTACTATTAGGTACACCTCTGCTTAAACCTTCGGGGATTACAGGCGTAGTGTTCTGTTCTGTTTTAAAAAACAGAATGTTTAAAGTACGTACTGAAAACGTTTATAAGAGGAAGCTATCAGTTATGGAATCAGGCGTTACCTTGTGGAAATCCATGACATTGTAATGTTATGGGGTCGTGGGGTCCGAGTGCTCATAGCCTGTTTAAGGAAATTTCGAAACGCCTAGTTGACGCTTCCCGTGACCCAAGGGCTGGCGTTTACTTTGGCCAGAGGCTTTGCCATACGACGTGGCAACGCCGCCAGTCTCTTGGGCACATTACCAGCTGACAGCGTTGAGGAGGAGTTTTTTGATGCCTTTTTATAGTTTATTGTTAGTTTACTTATTTTAGGCTATTTATCAGTTTTTAACCAATAATGTATTTAGTTAGTTTAATGCCTAATAAACATTTTCCAATATGCCAAATATTTAGTGTTAGTTCCGCTAAAAAGATCTAAGCTTGGATGGCGGATGAGGCCAGCCTTCCCACCCGCAAAAATATGCACACTGCATATGTGAAAAGCGAAAATTAGCATGCCATGCACCCAAACCTTATATACTCGACACGTGTTTTGCCTCCACGTAGTATCATAAGGCATAAGCCTCCTCCATCCTATTTGAATTTCAACCATCTACCAATAATTGCCCCAAAAAACGTTATTAAAAAAGATTTCGTGAAGGCGCTGGTAGTCTTCATATTCAGTAATTTGAGACAATGCATTTGTTTCCAAGATGTAACTTTCAAACTCAAAGCAAAAATAATAATACAAGTACTTGCACAATCTTAACTTAAGGTCTTACAACTAAAGTTAATTTCCAATAAAGCATGATTGGTGTATATCGATGACAGCTATTGTTCTGCGCCGGCGCACGCAACTGAGCAGCTGTACCGACTGTAACAATAAATTTACGAGTAAAAACTGAGTTTGAGCCACACCCGCCGGCGACAAATCTGTTAGGGTCGTGTTTGTTTTACGCGTTTCTAAGTCATTATGTGACTATTATTTATTATAGATATTAAATACTACGGACAATACGTAGCCTTTAGGTATTTACTGATAAAGGTGATTGTGAAACGTTTAGATAACTGTTAAAAAATCGCTCCTCCATAATATTTTCATCTGGCTTGATGATATGCACATAACACAAAAAGATTAATGAGTATTTACTAAGTCCTTGTGAGATAAATACTACATAAAAATAAAAGATAAATCTGTCACGCGTCTTTTAACACCAAACTTGATCACTACAAATACAAAATCTAAAAGGCATAATATCTACAGCAGCATAGCGCCAATATTATTAGTGTTGCGTCTTACCCCACTGTATTTTGCCTTAACATTCTCTGTCAACTGCAGTTTTTCCAACCCAGGGCAAATGTGAACCACTTTTCGTTAGTTTTGTTCAGCTTGTCCTGCAAAGTATAAGCATCCACTGCCACAGCCTGCCCAGTTGCCACTGCTGAGACACAGATCTTCTCGCTGTGACAGGGAGTGGGGTGTAATCCACCACGCGGGCCCAGTGCGTGTTGGTAGATGTAATTGTGGTGTTTGAATTTTTGGTTCTACACAATTCCGGTTTCCTCACTATGTATTCTTTCAGCGTTTTGAAAATATTACTTTGAGAAAAAGTTAAGAAGGAAAGGCATATTTTCAAAAGATTTATTTTATTTTTTATTAAACATTCGTCCCCACCGCGCTGATCAAACACCATCCTAATACCTTTAAAAGCGGTCCCTTCGCTTCGTGATTACAGCGCAAATGGCTCTTTATAATTACACTGTCAAGGTTCAAGACCTGTTTACAGTCCATTGTCTTTGTCTCAATAAGATTTGAATGGAAACACAGTTTCAGTTTTGATATTTCAATTTATTTGTTGACTGTTCGAGGAGAATTTGAATTTAATTGCCGGTTCTGGTAATGGTTGTCGGTTCTGTAGTTGATAATTTTATGGTTTATCTATCTGAGGGAAACATCTTACTTCCTTACTACTCTGCTTCTGTGATGCTAAAAAATACAGTCTAGCTAACTGCTGCGATAGACAAAAATGAAATCCATCCTTATAGCGCATTTAATGAGCTCGCTTTCTATGAACATGCGTTGGTTATTCACCGGTGCCAAAATGCTACCTTCTAAATTTTTAGGATGGGCAGGCCAGAAAAAGTGATTGAATTTTTGTTTCTTTCAGTAGACCTAATAAGAATCTAGACATGATAGAACAACCATCATTATTAGTTCTCCGCATTATCCATTACAAGGTGTAAACGGAACCTGCCCTGAAGCCGTCAACCAATCATTCTGTACATCAACACACCCACCCATCCACCCCTTATACTTAGGGTCGACGCTTGTCTTCTTCTTCCATACTACTCTGTTTTGATGCCAGTAAATTTTTTCTTTAAATCATAATATACCTCATTTACACGTGCAGCCTGTGGGTAGATTACACTTAAAATCGTACAGCGCCCTTCGCGTTAATTATAATAATGCGTTCCGGGTATTGATGGAGCTGTTCCGCTTCTGTAGCGCATCAGGGATGTTTGCTGATGCGCGTGTCGATTGTTTCTACACCACGATGCGAAAAAGATGCGCTTCCCTGGTGCGCCGGGTGCGGGCCAGCCCCAACATTATACTGCAGTGTATTGCGAGCAGACTGGACTGTTTTTATGTGAATCGTTGCTGCAAGCTTTCTACATCGATGTTGAGCTTGTAGCAGGGATTCTCATAAATCTATAAGGCAGTGTTAGGTTAAGTGTGTAGGTTAAGTTTACTAACATAGTTGTAAGAAAATATTGTTACTAACATTTTGAGCCCTGTTACTTGTTGATTAAATATAAATAAATTTATTTATTCAACAATTTATGTACACACTAAAATACAGAAAACAAGAAAGGAACAGAAAATAGTACAAAGGTGATGCTTATTTCTAAAGAAATATCTTCCAGCATACCTGCGAAAGGATATACTAAAAAGAGATGTAGACATAGTGTGTAAAAGAAGAAGAGAAAATGGAATTCATAAAACGTAAAACAGAACTATTTAAACATAATAATATAAGAATATACTAACATACTTATAAATACAAAGACAAAACATAACAATACTGTAAATACAATACAATAACTAATAATATAACATACGCAACTATGACGAAATGGATAGACAATGTTCTTTCACTCTTGCAAACTGCAACAGTTTGGCAGTTAAATAAAATAATAGGATCGATGAAAGGTAGATACGAAAGAGACGCCAACTATAACATCCAATACAACAACCTTCCACCCAAACATGTATAAAAACAATCATACACACGTACTGTCAAGGGACTTCACACATTTAAGAGCGCAATCACTGTCCCAATCCCAATATAACTGTATTTACGTCAATACCAAATGTGATTGATTTTATGTCCAAACATCTCGACTACCGAACCCCTTGAGGTTTCACAAAGGAATCTAATATTTACGAGAACGTTAATTTTGATTGGTATAAACAGGAATATTGATAGTTCCTGTCTGTTGTTTAAATTTACGGTATTTGAAGAATGTCGGCCATTAAAATATATGGACGCAATTGCTTTTTGACTTTTGACTTCTGAGCCTGTCTTTGTTATTTTAGATCGTCTCAATATGGACATAATTTATGTTTTCTGTTTTTTTTTACTAAGTTGATAGATGCATCTGTAAGTATGTAGTACTAGCTTATGCCCGAGCGGTACGAACCCCTTGGTAAGACTGGTTGTCAGGCTTTCGGAGTGCAGACTACCTGTAACGACTGTCAAAGATCTACAAATAACACCCGGGACCAACGGCTTAACGTGCTTTCCGAGGCACGGAGGAAACTTGGTATGTAATGGGCGGTCACCCATCCACAGACCAACCAAGCACGGCTTAACCTAAAGATCAACCCGAGCGGCTGTTATTATTTAGCCACGAGCTCCTAAAACAAGCAAATCATTCAAATACCCAAGGACTTTTAAGTAAATACAGACACCAGGAGATCGAGCTACCCGAAACTGTCGAAGTTTCCCAATCAACCTTGAACTTAATCGTTTAGTAATAAGGTTGATAATCATCATCATCATCATCATTTCAGCTAAAAGACGTCCACTGCTGGACATAGGCCTCCCCCAAGTTTCGCCATATTGACCGATCCCGTGCGACTCGCATCCAGCGGATCCCTGCAACCTTCACCGGTCCACCTAGTGGGAGGCCTTCCAACACAACGTCTTCCGGTTCGCGGTCGCCACTCCAGAACTTTTCGGCCCCATCGGCCATCCGTTCTGCGACAATGTGCCGTGCCCACTGCCACTTAAGTTTGGCTATTCTTCTAAGTTGATAATCTATTAAAGCGATCTGACAGATTGTAGTAGCTTGATGCGCTGGCGTCTGTACACTATGTTTTTCAGTAGGAGTAATATCACGATCTCAAAGATAACTAAATGCAGCCCACAATCTCACAATCTGCTATAATTGAACTAGCTTTTACAACACCCACAGTTAAGACACGCCATGTTCTTTCTCAGAAACGGTAGAATATTCAGTTATATTAACACCGACTACATTTTGTCAAGATGTTAACTACCGTTTACCTGTTAAAGATTGATCATAATTTAATGCGAATTAATTATATCTAACACTAGCTGTTGACCGCGACCTGCGTCCGCATGAAATTGTTATAAAATATAACTTTCCTATTTGAATTAGATTTTATTAACAATTTCAAGGGTATTATTTTTTTCATGGAACACTAATCTTTTTTCTAAAATAAAAGTACCCTTAGTTACTCATTATAACATCAGCTATCTGCCAATAAATGTCCCATCAAAATCGGTTCAGCCGTTTCGGAGATTGGCCGGAACAAAAAGACAGACAAAAATTTAAAAAAATGTTTTAAAATTTTGCATTTCAGTAAAAATCTATTATTTTGAAATAACAAACAGACGCTTCGTTCTTTATTTATTTTTTATAGATGAGCAAAACTTGTTCTCTTAAAGCTCTGAACCTCACTGCAATCACTGTAACGAAGTCAATGTTTCTTCCCGCAACATAGTTGCATCTTTTGCGATAAAATTAACACCCTCATAGAGAAAGTCCTGAGTCTTTGTCACCCTAATGATTATACCTATTACACTAATCTCCGAGTTGAATAATAAAGAGACTTTAAGTACCAATAAAATATTTAGTACCCGAGGAAGCTAGATCGATGGTTCTTCACGTTTTTTGGTAACGAAAGACCAGGATGACTTGACCCGTGGTACTCACCAAGTATCACGACTCGAAGGACCAAATTTTTTTGGTGTAATATCACAAGATGTTTTTATGGCACTATTTTAAATATGGCATCTTAAACGAAGCCCGGCTTTTATTTATGGGGACCGTAATTTTTGGTGCAAGACAATGGTTTTAATTATGTGCGGTGATAACTGCTGTTGGTAAAAGACGTTGATGGGAGGATTTTCAGGTATTATTCAAATGGCGTACCGTAAAATGGAGATAAAATGCGTTGTTTATGAGGTGTTCAGCTGCTGCTGTATTTTGCTATGGAAAATCTGTTATAGATGGCTGGAAAAAAGGTGAGTGTAACCTATCTTTTTTTTTTTTTTTTTCGGATGGGATATCATCAAATGACCCCCCCCCCCCCCCCCACTCTGGGCGGAGCGGAAGGGAGTGTCAGACTTGTACTGACTAAAACCCAACCATGTTCCTTCTTTGCCCTTTGTGTTCCAGGGCCACGGTATCTCTTTCAAACAGTCCCGCAGCCCTGGCAGGCATCGGCCCTTGCAGATTCCTACATCATTGCTGACATCTCTTTGAGGCGCGCGTAGTGTAACCTATCTTGATAATATTATTATATTAAACACTGTTTTAAGCTTTCACGGTTTACAACTAAACTTATACTGTCACTTACGGGATATCTTCCGTGATTGTTCATTATTTTGAGCTCCCGATATTTCGGCGCTGTTGCAAACGCCAGCGCCAGCGCCAGCGTCAGTCAACCCGCGATCATGGCGCTTGCAATAGCGCCGAAATGACGGAAGATATCCCGTAAGTGACAGTATTAGTTTATTATTATATTATTTTTATGTTTTTGTTAGCCTGTTTGAGTGTCCCACTGCTGAGCAAAGGCCTCCCCTTTCTCCTTCTTAACCTCTCTGTCCTGACCGATATCTGGCCATGTTCGCCCCGCAAACGAGATCAGATCGTCACACCACCTTCGCCTCGAGTCTAACTCGACGGCGATTTCCTCCGACAGGCGTCCAGTGGATCGTTGCCCATCTCTATAAATAATTAAATATAGATATTAAACAGACCCTTCACATAGCCGTCAACCAAGTATTCGGTACACCAAACTAAGTAACTAACTACGCAAAAATTATTGCTGGGAATCGACTTTTTTTTTTGGGGTGAAAAATCACGTTATAAGGTAGGACTCGATGGATAGCACTCAAAGCATTGTGCTGATGGATGGATTGAATAGTACGGGGGTCGTGGAGGTGTATAAAGTAAAAAAATTACATTAAAAAACACGTATTTAAAAAAAAAAAATGAAAAAGTTGGAACTTTGACCCCCAATATTTCCGTAACTAGAAGGTTCCCAGGTATGGTCTAGAACAAAAAAATGTTCGCAAAGACGGGGAGAACAAGTGCCTTTCGGATATGTTAAGGGTCTATTTACACCCTTTATAGATATTACTATAGACTGTTAACTTAAAATTGAACCATCATTGTTTCCTAGAATACACCTTGCTATGTTAAAATTTCTAACTTACCTTGAAAAACTTTGCAATTTTGCTGACATTTTTGTCAGATTACAAGTTTGTCTAACGCCAAATAAAGCGGCACTTATGACAATAGTACAAGACGTGTGTGCTAAAATTTAACTACCTTACTTTAAAAGCACAGTATAACAAAACAAAACCAGACCCGACTGCTGTGAAAACACATAAAACGCTTAAAATAAAACACCCTGTGTACAATATGTCAAGTGTGAGCCCAATAAAGAATGCTTAAAGACACACCATGTATAATTGTCAGTTTTAAACCTCGTAATGGGTTTTCAGTGACTTATAGAGTCTGTTTTAATAGTTAGTAATAAAGTTGTCTCTTTGTCTTTGAATAGATGGATTGTCTATGGGCTGCTTATTTCGGTTGGGTACTGTGGTGCCCCAGGTGGGGCTTAAGTGCTCGAGTACTAGGAGTGTACTTGCATTGTTTGATTGTGACTCGCAACGTCCTCAGACGATGCGACTAGCGATTCAGACTTTCGAAGGTGTTATGAAAGTAGATAATATAGGCAGATGCCTAACAGTAGACAGTAAGTTTAGTAACTAAACTTATACTGTCACTTACGGGATATCGGGATCCCGGAATATCGGGAGCTCAAAATAATGAACAATCACGGAAGATATCCCGTAAGTGACAGTATAAGTTTAATATAGGCAGTCGCTTCATGTAAAATACTGGTAATCAGCTGCATCTGATTAGACTAGTAGACGACCCCAACATACAGACGCCAGCTAATCAAGCTACCAGAAACTGTCAATTTTTCACAATCAAAATTGAACCTAATGCTTTAGCGATAAAATAAAAAATCTGTTAAAGAAATTTGACAGATTGTAGTAGCTTGATGCGCTTGAGCCTGTACATGGAAAAAACTTGGATGGATGATTACCTATGAGCAGAAGACTTTGACATTATTACTTTTTTTTTTTTCCGGATGGGAAATCATCAAATGACCTCCCACACTCTGGGCGGAGCGGAAGGGAGTGTCAGACTTGTACTGACTAAAACCCATCCATGTTCCTTCTTTGCCCTTTGTGTTCCAGGGCCACGGTATCTCTTTCGAACAGTCCCGCAGCCCTGGCAGTTGACATTATTACTTGGGTAAAAATTTGTTGCAGAAGCATTAATCTGAATTTATTCTCTTTTCCAAAGTTACCAAATCCTGATAGTTATTTTATTTATTTAATTATTTACACTTCATGTACAATAGTGGTACATAGGCGGACTTAATGCCACAAGGCATTCTCTACCAGTCAATCTTTGGGTTGAATACGAAAACATTGTGATAGGGTACAAAATAAATACTTAAAAAAAGCGGGACTCATAAAATTACCGTGACCCTGGAACATAAAGGCTACTGAAGGACACCGTGGATTTTAGTCAGTACAAGTCTGACAGTCCCTCCCGCTCTGCCCTGGGTGGGAGGACTCATTTGATGACTTTACCACGATAAAAAAAAAAAAAAAAAGCACCTAAAATGATACTAATACATATATACAAATAAAATAAACTAATACATATTTTAGTTGTTATTATTGGTTTTAAAATGACTACGATTATGTTAATCCCAAAGCTATTTTAGAGTCCTGTAAATTGTTACTATGCTTTTTTTTATAAATTGAACCAAGAAGTTTTAATCGAAATTGGATCTTCAAGTTTTTGATCTTTCAATTCCTTGTTTGCCCTCCCAAAACATTAAACATTAAGTTATTTTACAGTTATTAACCAATGTTATGGTAAATGTAATTATGATACCTGCATGGGAAAATCTAAATAGGATTCCATAGCCATGGTTCATTAGATTAACGATGTCCCCATAATTGAATGTCCCATGCGATACTATTATTAAGTCTTTCAACGTTATTTTTCCCTCGGTCGATGGATTTTGATGGGGTTACTTAAAAAACTGCAGAATGTGAAATTGAACTGTTGTCGGCACGGTTGGCGCAGTTGCTGGGCGATCGGCTGCTGCGCTGCGTGTCGCGGGTTCATTCCCCGCACGGAACAAAAATTTGTATGATCTACAGGTAGTTGTTCCGGGTCTGGCTCTTTGTGTACGTCAGTTTAAATGTTTGTAAACGAATCCACGTTACAGAAGAAAATTCCTAGTGTAGGGCAACGTTTCTTTAAAAAAAAAAACCTGTCTAACGACAGTAATATTATTGGCAGAGATATTTCTTGATAAGGAAATCAGTTTATATCGTACTGACTGCTGATTATGGAAAAGGTCCATATTCAATTGTTGATTTAACCTTTTACTCTGGACGCTGTCAATGTGCATGTCTTCCTACATCGTTCTCACATATATGTATTATCTCAACATAATGATGAATTAAGATCTTGTAAAAATGTTTCATTGAAAAGAGTGTTCATGGAGTTTCTTGCCCATTCTTCTCCATAGAGATCTACGCTTTGGAATAGGCAACTACAGTACTTTCACAAGTTATTATGCCTTGTATCTGGGACTAAATAGAGTGATTCAAGAGGAAGGTTTGTATATACGAGGATATATCGCACCCGTGCGAAGCCGGGCGGGTCGCTAGTCTTTTTATTAGCATGCCGATGGTAATTTGGCGACTAGTTTGCCACTTTTAGTGGCATCCATCAGCTCCTATGTGACATAATCTCAGTATAAATTTACTAGAAATAGACTTTATTCCATTCATAACATCAACAAAATTAAATCACGATATAAATAAAATACGTTTCCTATAATTAGATATCAATATAATCTTCAATCAAAAAACCAGAAATACAAGAACAGGTTCATCCACTTAATATTTTATCTATACACCGGATATGACGTGTATTAGTCTAATGCGACTAAATGTGACTCATTATGAACACAAAAATGAATGTTAAGCGACAATGTATTAGTGTTTCCGGTTGTGGTCGTTGTTTAAAAATGGACGTGATTGTTTTTATGTTGTTACTTTAAATTGGTAATGATATTGACGAGAAAGAGCGTTGTTTCACTTTTTTTATCACTGTCCAGTAGTAATTATATTTGTTTCCGAGGTAGGTACGCATTTTGGGAATTGGTTTACGATTTTGTTGCTGATTTTTTTGATCTGCATATAAATTAAAAAAAATATAAATAAGGTCTAACTAATCATACAAGAAATATTTTCAGGGAATCATCTAACGGCTATAACGAAGCCATTTCAATGGATTTTTTTTTATCTGAGTATATTTTTATAAAAAATAAATAATTTAAAATTACTTGACCCACAAAATAAATACTAGCTCCTTATTTTTGAACATCCATTACGCTAGTTTACTACGTCGTATTTACCTACTGTCATTATTAGAATATGGGAGTAAAGGTTTTATGCAAAAAGTCTCAAAAAAATTTAGAATTATAATAATTTCGTAAAAAAAAATACTCAGATATAATTTTTTTTTCGTTGCTATGGCTAGTTTACGACTTATAGAAGTTACCCTTAAAATATTTCGTGTATGAAAAGATGACCTTGTATAATTTTTGGAACTTTAATTTATCTATCTGATTCCTGACAGGCACTTAGAGCCCAATTCAGAAAAACGGAATAACTAGATTTTTTTAATGCTTTGTGTTTCCTAAGTTATTAAATCATGTGTGACTTTGCGGAAATCCATGACATTTAAATGCTACACAGTTTTTTATTGCTTGCAAATTTTAGTAATTGTAATTTTCAAACAGTACCCATACCTATTCGGACCATCAGAAATTGACTATCAGAAATTGACTATCAGAAATTGACTATCAGAAATTGACTATCAGAAATTGACTATCAGAAATTGACTATCAGAAATTGACTATCAGAAATTGACTATCAGAAATTGACTATCAGAAATTGACTATCAGAAATTGACTATCAGAAATTGACTATCAGAAATTGATTATCAGAAATCGACTATCAGAAATTGACTATCAGAAATTGACTATCAGAAATTGTTCCAGGAGTAGAACCAGCAGTGAAATATGAAGATTGATTCCACCATGGAGGCGTAACTAAAAAGTTGGTTGCAGGCGAATCGATAAATTAGGTTAAACAACAATCAGTTATTTTAGCACCGCGCTATCTGTTCAGTTTGGATGCAACACGCAATTTGGGCATTAGTGTACGTACAGATTGAAATGCTGGCGGACAAAAATAATAATGAGAAGAGAATAAAGAAGGAGATAACGGAGAACTCGATGATGATACCAGATGTAAAAGATTGAAGTCGCTGAAGTTACTAATGATTTTGATGATGATACGCTGTACGCAGTTGGAGACTCAGGCGCAAGCGCTTTTAATAGACCGGATCAAGCAACGCATTGAGCTTTTGCAGCAGTAGTAAACTGAAGGAAGCCTTTTGTAAGATTTCCTATAATTGTAAAATTACAATACCTCGTTGGTCTAGTGGTCGCGAGCCGCGACTGCTGAGCTTGAGGTCCTGGATTCGATTCCCGGGTCGGGCAAAGTGATATTGGGTTTTTCCATCGGTAATTTCTGAGTAGCATTTACGGAGTCTAGATGTGTGACCGTTTGATGGCAATAGGCTCACCCCTTTTTATTATGGGACTTAAATATAACTGACGAAATTTGAGTGTACTATTAGGTACTCCTCTGTCTAACCCTTTTGGGATTACAGGCGTGATGTTATGTGATGTGATTTCTAAAATTGCATCCAAAATTAAAACCTTTTGTAGTTCCTTCAGGTTTTACTTTTACAACTTATAAAATTGAGGAGCGTAGTCTGTACGTACTGCAAGTCTGGAGTAACGACAAAATAAAAATTTGGATGGCTAAAGTAATTCTTTTTTCGACAAAAATGGATGTCTGTCTCTGTTTATATTTGGGTGATTTGGGATGATTGTGATCACTGCAAATTGAAACGATGTATATCAGGGATGATTCAATGTGTGAAAATAAATTAGGCTTTCTTTCCAAAAAGTGTTTATGAAAATTTTGTTTCCGTGATTATGGCGTGTGACGAGAAAGTTAATTGAATACTGGCGTGAGGGAATGTTTGCATTTGGCACTTTTTAAATATGGTTTTACGGTTTTTTTTTTGTTTTTTTTTTTATGGTTTTTTTGGTTTTGGTTATTGTATTTTGTTTTTATTTGTTGACTAAATTGTAATATTTTCTTTTTTGTGTTTGTAGTGTGATTGTATTGTGATGAATGGCAATGGGTCTAAATTACCTGAATAAATGAATTATTATTATTTAATTGTGTAGATTGTATTTCTGTCATATCAAAATACATTGTCAGGGACATGGCTAAGCTTCTCAGGTTCAGTGAAGATAAATCACTAATACCGTGATAACCTAGTGTGCTAGACTGCCAAGTCATATGTATCGAGTTCGAACCCAAGACACGCTTTTTTTTTTTTATCGTGGTAAAATCATCAAATGAGTCCTCCCACCCAGGGCAGAGTGGAAGGGACTGTCAGACTTGTACTGACTAAAATCCACGGTGTCCTTCAATAGCCCTTTATGATCCAGGGTCACGGTAATTCTATAAGTCACGCGACCAGACACGCTGCTCTGATTTTTCGGATTCTTGTGCGTATTGTATAATTATCACTTGCTTCGGTGAAGGAAAACGTCGTGGGTAAACCAGCATGCCTGAAAGATATTTCTTGACGGCGGTAAAGCGAAGTCAGAGGGTCGGCATGAAAACTCTGAGACCAGGTAAGATAAAGTAAATACTAAGCAGTGATGCAACCCACACTGGACTCACGTTGTGGATCATTGTCCAGTCTCATTCTAAAAGAGAAAGCGTCATATCTCAGCTGAAGGAATCTTACAGGCTGATTTTACTTTGCCATACAATTAAGAACTGGGAAAAAAATGTGTGTCGTCCGGCGGCGGACGGCAGACGACATAGTTGCCACTAGTTGCCAGCAGGGAAAAACCTTGATGAAGCTGGCACAGGACCGTGGCACAAGAATAGAGAAGCCTTTACACAATAGTGGGTGAATTCAGGCTGTGGATCTTGATGATACTATGAAGAGAGACCATTGACATTCGAGATAAAGCTGAAAAATCAGGATACTAACCACCAGTTGTTATGTACTAATAAAAGACTCAATGTAACTAAAAGGGTATCTCTTACGATTTACAAACCTTTTCAAAAAATATAAACCGTAACATGAATAAATATATATTATGCTTGTACACTGGCTAATCAATTGGCAGACACGTACGGACTCGGCCCAAAAACTACAAAGCCATTTTGCTTAACAAAAACATCCTATTTGGTACCGTAACTAATGTCTAAACCACCCCTGTTTTGCGTAACAGGTAGAAAATATCCACCAAACTTACCAAAAATTAGCACAAATAAAATTCACCCCTATTGTTAAGCACTTAAGATTTTTAATAACAGCACTGAAAACTTTGTGGCCATCACTCCTTCTCTACTTCAACAATCTTATGGAATCTTCTGTACATACAAAATTAAACTTCGCCCGTTTGTGATAAAGTCCACAACATACGCAAAACCAAAGTTAGTTCCAAAATTTTTTTGCCCGATTTTGACCAACTAGCAAGTTTAGCAAAAAAAAAAAATCTTTTTGTGTTACTTGCACGTGTTTGGGATTGAAAGTTATTGTTAGAAAGTGCTATTGTTGATATTGTGTTAGGTTTTTTGTTGCAAAAGTGATCCACCTGATGGTCTGGTCAAGGGTAGGGTAGTTGCAAAAAGTTGCAAGTTTGTAATGGGAGTTGGTCCTATTTGCACTTCGTTTTGGTAAGTGACACTACATGTTATCGAACCGATGATGATGGATATCATAAAGCCCAGGAGCTTTCGGTAAAATTACAATAATTATAGTAAAAACACTTTTTAACAACGTATTAAAACAGGCATTTTAGCAACCGTACATATGTTACGGCTAAAACCCGAAGTGCGCCTACACCTAGTTCTAGCCGGCTAAACCTAGGTACGGCCGCCAACAGTTGTGTATCCTTTTTATTGCTAGGACACACCGATCAAATGGATTGGGTTAGGTTAGGTTAGAACTGTGACCAAACACACGCGAGCCGAGCGAGCGCAGCGAGCGGTGCCGCGGCAGCAGCCGGCGAGCGCTACATCCAAATTGGTTGTATTTTTAACCGAAGATAGTATGATAAATCTATGTTGTACTGGCCGCACCTAGTTTTAGCCGGCTTAAACTAGATGTAGCCGCACTTAGGCTATTAGCCGTAACACATACATAAGTTACAAAAATCATGGCACAGTAACCAATGACTTTAAAACCCAGCAAAGCTTTCGATAAGATTGTAATAAATATAACGACAACTTTTTATTGAAACAGGCCAAGAAGTCTTTAGATAGATTATTTAATAGTGGCGCAGGAGAAGCTCCCTCCACCCCAGCCGCAGTGGTAGACGCCCATGGCGCCGGACATCGGCAGACGATCTCCGGCCACCGTAGGCGCGGGTATGCGGGCGGCGAGTAATGGGCGACTCGCTGTCCGACCATGGACCATGCCCGTGTTGACTTCGCGTTGTGTCCTACGCGCGCCTCAAAGAGTGTCAGCATAATGACGGGGCCCCCCTCTAGACGGCCAAAGCCTGCCGGGGTCGCGGGACTCATAGAATTACCGTGACCCTGGAACATAAAGGGCTATTGAAGGACACCGTGGATTTTAGTCAGCACAAGTCTGACAGTCCCTCCCGCTCTGCCCTGGGTGGGAGGACTCATTTGATGATTTTACGACGCTAATATAATAATAATATAAATATATATATAACTAGCTGTTGCCCGCGACTTCGTTCGCGTGGAAATTTTGTCGTGTATGCGTGTTCGATTCCCGGGTTGGGTAAAGTGTTGTTTGGTTATTCCATCAGGAATTATCAGTAGCAGCTACGGAGTCTGGATTTGTACCCGATTGATGGCAATAGGCTCGCCCCCTATTACATGGGACTTCAACATAACTGGTGTAATGTGGGTGTACGATTAGGTACACATCTGTGCCTATCCCTTCGGGGATTACAGGCGGGATGTGTGTGAGAACTGAAGGCCTGATCAAAATGTGATAATGTGGGTGATGACTACAAAAGGCGTGTTTTTGGGCGCTGTAATTCTGGGCCGCAGAGGTCTGAACGGCGTTGAGGCGACGATATGTCTTAAAAACTGGAACATTATGGTGCCATACGACTTTTTTTTCAAAGTGAACAATCAAACGCCTTGTTGGGCGCTATTTCTTTATTTATTCTAATACCGTTTTGTATACAACATTAAATGAATTGTTTAATGACCGTGTGAGAATCATGAAGCACCCAAAAGAATGCCTGCCACTTTTAAGGTTTTTCCTTGGAATTTGTTGACCGTCATTGTAAAAGCCAATTTTAAGGGAAATTGCAATTTCTTAAATTGAAATGGCTAGTTATTTGGAATAAAGGGTATGCGGGGAATTAAACCGCTCTCTCCTTTAGCCACTCCTGTAATAATGGTGACTGTTATAATATTACTGCCCAGCTCTGTGATACGAAGCCTGGTTCCATTGCATAGTCTGGGAGTTAACCCCAGGGAGTTGAGAAATTCAACGGGGTAGGCAGTACTATCATCATTAGCCATCACAGGGTCTATGAATGTCGACGCCGACGATCATCTAATTTTTTTTTATTTGATTGATACACTCGTTCTTTGGCGACAGCACTACCCCTCACACAACCACCCTTCATTTTTTATATTAACCACCAAATTTGGAAAAACGTGCATGATGTGATGATGTGGATGTGCGTGCATCCTCTGTAGCCATTGGATGGGAAAATTCTTCGGAAAATAGAATTTTCCCATCTGCGCCCGATTCTAGACGACCCACTCCCCTTTGCAGTAGCATATTCGCAAAGACACCTGCTTCGTGGTCGTTGTACAGCTGGACGCACATGTTGCAAGTAAGATGGATCTTTTCGATCCCAGACAACAGTGGCGACGCCTTGAGACATTTATTGAGGCGTTTAATTCATCCGCCGCTGTGCCCCTCTCAATAACTTGCAGTATCTGTCTAAAGTCGCCTGCGAGCAAAACGACAACGCCACCCATCAGCGCCTGGTTGCCGCGAATGTCCTGCAAGCTGCGGTTCAACGCCTCTTATGCACTTTAAACTTGCGCTGCTGCAAAAGGACTCTCCGGCCGCTGTAATGTTGCATGTTGAGGTATCTTCACTTGCAAGATTCAGCGGCAATATGAAAACGGAATGTGCAGTCCGGCCACCGATAAAAGTTGCAGCAATGTCCGAGGGAACCACAGCCACAGCTATGTGACCGCACGGTTGGCGCAGTGGCTGAGCGAATGGCTGCTGCGCTGCGTGTATCGGCTTCGATTCCCTCACGGATCACATTTTTGTATGGCCTACAGGGGCTACAGGTAGTGGTTCCGGGTCTGGCTGTTTGTGAGTTTAACTGTCTGTAAACACACCCACGATACAGAATAAATTCCAAGTGTGGGCCTAGACTGGGGCAATATTAAAAAAAAAATTTAAAGCTGTAAATAGCGGTCCTTGAGGAGTTGGGCCAGCAGAAGATTCAGCACAAATGCAATGTGACGGCACAGTTGGCGCAGCGGCTGAGAGATTGACTGCAGTGCTGCGTGTCGCGGGTTCGATTCCCGCACGGAACAAATTTACAACGTCGTTGGTTTTATCTAATTTTATTTTTTGTTTTTATTTTAAAGTTTTTAGAGATTTTTTTTCAGCCACTGAAAATTTGACCAAACTGTCTTTGAATGGTTAAAAAAAACCAAAAGCATATTAATCTACTTTATAATGATTTGAAAATCATAAAGCATTAGAAAAAAACATTCGAAGTTGCGAAACCTGTTTTACAGGGAGGTCTGTGAACCGTCAGCCTACCTCGCTTCGCTTCGATGACAAATGGGCTAAAATAGCCGTTCTTTTCTAATGCATTGTTTGACAGTTGCCAGTTGGCAACCAGTTGCGGAATATGGACATAATTATTAGCACGATAATCTATCTCTGTGCCAAATATCATCTACATCCGTTCAGCCGTTCTGGCGTGATTGAGTAACAAACATCCATCCATCCATCCAAACTTTCGCATTTATAATAGAAGTAAGATACAAAAGACAGATATGATAAAGATACCTAAATATTTTTCAAGTAACGAATTACGTGTTTTTTTAACAATCAAGACGCATCAGAAATCATACATTACAATCATTCACCCTCCAACAAAGACAACAAAGACGAATTTATTTTTGTGACCTAACAATAATAGACATAGCCGTAAATAATCGTTGTGCAAAACTAAGAACAACGACACAACAAAATAGTTTCAAATTAATTTCAATAACTGCTATTATTTTTACTGGGAGCGATAGGTGAAATTGAAAACATCGAGTCTGACAGCACCTGTGGACAGCACACAACGACGTTGTCAGTTCAGAACACCATCGAACGGCCAGATTCAAACATGAGGAAAGAGATTTCACCAATGATTTAACTTTATTCATAAGAATTTATTATATTATACATAAAAAAGAGAAAATAAAAAATAATAATCTCTATCAAAAAAAATACAAACAATTACAAAAAGTATAATAATTTTACTGGGGATCGAACTTGCGACGTGATGCACGTAAAGCGGTCATGAAACCGTATCTCTATTTGCTTCGCTGACATATACTTTGAAATAGACGTTGTTACGCATATCATGACTGCAACGATAAACAATTGAATAATACTGACATAATGCAGTATTGCTCATCCCCTTCAGCAAATAGCGTGATAATATATAGCCTAACATTTGAAGAAGCCTATTACAGACATTTGTGCAAAATTTGAACAGGATCTATGCAGTAGTTTTTGCGCCAGGTCGGAACATCGGACCGGATTTTAACGATTTTATTATATGTAGAGAAGAGATAGAGATAGAGAAGAGATAATATAAATATATATAATAGTCACACCAAAGTAACGTCAATTTTTTTCTAAAGGATCTCTTCCGCAAAGATTTTTCATGTCGATGAATACAAGTTACTTTACTCTATTACTCATCATCATCTGCCTAGCCTTTTCCCAACTATGTTGGGGTCGGCTTCCAGTCTAACCGGATGCAGCTGAATACCAGAGTTTTATTTATTTATTTAAACTTCATGTACAATAGTGGTACACAGGTGGACTTAATATTACATGGAGCGACTGACCTCCACAACCCAGTTAGTACTGGGTGATACGATACTCCTTGGTAAGACTGGTTGTCAGACTTTTTGGGCCACTGACTACCTAACGACTGTCAAAGATCTACAAATGACAGCCGGGACCAACGACTTAACGTGCTTACCGAGGCACGGAGGAAACTCAGTATGTATGATGGTCACCCATCCACTGACCAACCTAGGCAAGCGCGGCTTAACCTGAAAATCGATCCGAGCGGCTGTTATTTAGTACGATTTTACTCTATTACTGTACCAACAAAACAAAGTTACATCACATTGTTTACATTTGCTAGTTGTAACAAGCAAAATCGTTACTCAACCAATCTCTATCAAATACATTAACTCCACGATTAAGTACCTTAAGATAAAGTAAACTAAACTTAGCAACCTTAACATCAAACTTCACGCTAAAAGTTAAAATACCGGTTATAACCGGTTCTAGAACAAAGGAATCTGTATGTAGGAAACTAGGTTGATTGAACGACAATTTAGGTCTTATCCTGCGATCTAGGTCTCTGAATTGTTTACGTTGTACAGCTGTGCTTTATAGTAGGGGTTTAATGGTTGTAAATTAGGTTTCGGGGTGATTTTAGGACTTGGAGTGATGATAGCACTTTTGGGAGCAATAGGTTTGTAGAACAATATTTTTTATAGTTCTTTATTTATTTATGTACACACAAAATACTTAACAGGACATTACGTTAAGATAGATGAGCATAAAGGTACTGCTTATTTCATGAGAAATTTCTTCCAGCAGACCTGAGGAAAGTTTTATTAGTAATGTAGACACAGTGTGTAGAAAAGAGAAAACAGGAATTTTCCTGTTTTTTCTTTTCTTTTATTTTTGTTTTAAGTTCTAATTGAAATTTTTCAATTAGAACTTAAAACAAAAATATACCTATATTAAATAAACATACTATGCACACAAGTATATACACATATAAAAAAATTAATATCGGTATTATAAATATACAAGGTGGAGACGACAATACGACAATTTTGGCTAAGGTTTTTGAAGTAGCGAGTTGGCAGCATGTGTTTAACGTTTATACCGATGCGGGATTCGTTAACCTTTTGGTGGTAGCTTATTATCTACACTATGTAGAAAATGCTAAAAATTAAAAATAACGTCCTGTGAATAAACTGCATACAAAATTCAATCGAAAATATCCAGTAATTTTCGACTGAATTTTTGTATGCAGACTGGGAACGTCATGCTCATGAGTTACATACAGTTTAATTTATTTTCGCATTGTCGTCTCCACCCTGTATACCTATAATATATATCCAGAATATTACAGTATAGAGGAGAGTTCTTTCTTTTTTTAAATCGTTGCGTCACACTAGAAATGACTCCTGTATCGTGGATGCGTTTACAAATATTTAAACACACAAACAGCCAGACCTGGAACAGCTACCTGTAGGCCATACAAATTTGATCCGTGCGGGAGTCGAATCCACGACACGAAGCGCAGAAGTCAATTGCTCAGCCACTGCGCCAATCGTGCCGTCAGATTTCTGTTACCGATGTCCACTCCGTGTTCACCCTTATCTTCTAAACAGTTTCTGCGTCTATTTCCTAGATAAATAATTCAATTTATTTTTGTTTCGACGACAGCGATAGTGATAATAAACCTTTTGGGAATATTAAGTTGTGTAGGACCTTTCACATTTTAATTGCTATTACAAGTGTACACTTCGTGTTCATCTTTATCTTCAAATTCATTGATTTTGTGAACATAAGTAAAAAGTAGGTGGTAAAATATATAGAAAAAAAAGGTTCCTTGCTGTTTACCGACCCATTGCATGGCGTGATTATATTATTATTTGTTATCATTAGGCATCTTGGATGAATATCAATTCTATTTCTTTCAGCAGAGCTTTTTGTTACTTTAAACCGCTCCTAAAACAAAAACCCTTAACACCCATAACAACCAGTTCTACAAAACATCTCGCACATCCCAGCGTTAGTCTGACCTCTATATTTACACAGCTGTGTGTCTTATTGTTCGTCGGATTAGTAGCGAGCAGCGATCAGCGTGGGAGTGGGTTCGATGCCAGTCGACGGACCATTTCTTTTAGTAGTTCTTTTTATTTATTTGGCGGCAATAAGTTTGTATTGTCATTCAAATTTTTGATGTCTTTGTTACATTAAATGGTTTACCTGTCGCTGTTTATGCAAAATTGTGGTCTTTTGGTACGGTTTTGAGTTTGTTGAGAGGTTTTGTCGTTATTGGTGCTGTTTAGCAGCATGGCTTTGGTAAAAGGTCTGCTAAATGCAATAAATTTGCATAAAAATCCATATCCAAAATGTCTCACTGAATGAAGCGTTTGATTTTGTCTGAGGATGATCACTACACTGGGACTACTTATAAATAAGGCGCCTATCAGGCGAGACAAGACAAAGAAGTGGCTCAGCGCACCGAAAACGTCTGGAAGAGCTATTAGACCGCATGTCACGTCAGAATTGGACAAAAATATCTACGGATTGGGTTCCGAACAGGGATCTGCGACGCGGCAGGCCCAGAAGGAGATGGCGTCAGAATATGGACTCCTACTTCAGGGACTGGGCAGAAATAGCTCTAGAGAGAGAATAGTGGAATAAATGGAGGCAGCAGGACTTTGCTCTGCCTTTGCAGTGGGATACAACAGGCTTATAATAAATTTGTATTGTCATTCAAATTCGTGATGACTTTGTTACGCAGAATGGTGTACCTGTCACTGTTTATGCAAAACTGTGGTCCTTTGAGTATAACCAAAAGGCTACGTTGAAAGGTTTTATCTTTATTGTTGGTATTTAGCAATAACAACTAAACAACAATTTAAACTTTTTTTTTCACCCAAAATGTTAAATGCATTGGGTCCATCTGAGGACACTACAAAGAATTAAGAGCTGATTCCAGAATTTGCGGCTTTGCACTTAAATCCTAGCTACGTATTATTTCAGTCGATTGAAATCCAATATCGTTTAGATATAATTATAACACAGCTTCTACTCATTTTTACCCGACCATTAGTTAGTATGCCTCGGAAAAATTATAGGTTATCTCTTAAAGCTAAATAGACAGCATAAGAATAATCAGCCTATAATATTCCCACTGCTGGGACATACGGCCTCCTGTCTATGAGAGGGAATGAGCTTTAATCCACCACGCGAGCCCAGTGCGGGTTGGTAGAGATGTCACATGTTGTCTTCGAATTTTGGTTCTCACGATGTTTTCCTACACCGTTTTGAGAGCAGTGGTGATGAAATTAATTACACAAAGTAATGCGCCTGCCTGGGTCCAAACCCACGAATAAATGTTGATTAATATTATGTAAAAAATGATTTTTCATTTATGGTGTACCTCCAAAATTTTTCGATTTCCTAAATGTAACTTGAACTCAAAAGTTTGCGGAGCACTGTTAGGTTATACGATTCTCTATTTTTATCTCGAAAGGAAACTCCGAGCATAACCCGACAACAGCTTACCTACAAAGTAAATCTCCTATAATTAAACAATCTGGCCAAAAAAATGATGGCCTGAAACACAGGTTTAAATAAACCTAGATCGGGCAGGTCGCTGACATCTAAATTGGACTATTATAACTTGCAACTGTGAAATATATTTTAGTTATAGTTTACTTATGAGCACTAATTATTATTGCATGAGAAATAATACTACTGCGCCTAAATGTACACCCTTTTGTAGTACTTTTTTTAAATAAATTATTCTTATTCTTATTCTTAATTATTCTTAATCACAAGCAAGTGAAATCATTTCATTATCTCATTTATCTTTATCACTTAATTGTTTATTTCAATAACAAAAACTCAGTTTATCTCTCTTTGGCTAATGGTTATATTATCAGTTAATGGCTTTAACTTTTACAAAAGTATAGTTTTTTTAACCATTTTTTACACTAACCGCGCGTTTATGAGTATTCTTTTGCGTTGTAGTTTTGTTGATATAGGGTGGAAGGGGCTGTTGTTGTACTTATGTTTCGTTTATTTCTCTTCTAGAATTCCTACTGGGAAGTTATACATTACGGTTAAAGATATTTATTTCTCAAAAGAATTACAAATTCACTTACAGAGAAAACATAAATATTTTTAGAACAATGTTGTTACTTTTGAGATGTAAACTTACAACTAGCTTGTTCTAGTATTAGTCCGTGACCCTTATTTTTTGTAAAAAAGTTAGTGTCTTGGTAAATCTACTGGTGCGTAGTAAGTGTATACCGACTTGCAATAAAAATAAATTGGAACATTGCTCGAAAGCGTCATTGATCGAGAAGTTATACTACATTTCATCGTCTCCCTTAATTCACTGGAAGGTTATCAAACTAATTCACTGCCATAGCCGAAAATTGCTCCTTGCACCCCAAAAAGGTTATCAGCTAGTCCACATTTCCACAACATGTCCGAAGATGTGTCAAAAAAAAAGTTTTGTTTACATTTTTTGTCACCCTCAGCTGTGGATGGGTTTTTTGCTCAAAAGTAGGTAGGCAGAGACCATAGCTGGTTGGGGCTATTCCGTAGTGATTTTTTTCGTATTTGAACATTAGTTATCTTTGGTTGTTTGGCTAACCAAGTATAGTAGGTAACAGCGATGTTGCTAGTTTTTTTTGTGGGTAGTTAAGGTGTTTTTTTTGTCATCAACTGATCACGCAGCGCAGTTAACATTCGGGAGTAGAGAGGTATATCTTCTTGAGTATACCTTTATCTTTGTTTAAAATATAGAAAATCTTTACAAGCGAAAGATTGGATCGTTTAAGCACACTCTTGAAAGTCATCATAGCGCACCTCCACATAGCCACTGAGCGGGAAGTACTTTCTGAAGGGAAATCATAATCAGTCAAAATTCTGCGCAAATCAGGATGGTTGGCAAAGACTACACCATACATATCAAAGTTTGAGTTCCTCGTTGGTCAAGTGGGTGCAAGCGCGACTGAGCATGAAATCCTGGGTTCGATTCCCAGGTCAGGCAAAGTGTTTTTGCGTTTTTTCTTCAAGAACTTCTCAGTAGCAGTCAAGGAGTCTGGATTTGTGCCCGGTTGATGGCAATAGGCTCGCCCCCTATGGCGAGCCTATTGCCATCAACCGGGCACAAATCCAGGCTCCGTGGCTGCTACTGAGAAATTCCTGATGGAAAAACACAATAACAATTTGCCCGACCCGGGAATCGAACCCAGGACCTCGTGCTCAGCAGTCGCGTCTGTGACCACTCGACCAACGAGGCAGTGACGTATGTTTCTAGCCTAATAAAGCTAAAAAGCGTGACCATTGTATAAAAAGGCCAAAAAAATCTAACACCAAATCACTCAACCCGCTATTAATACTTGCCACAGTTAAACAAAAAACTAGTAATTGTAAATTATACTACAGTTAGCCTCGTTAATGACCTAGGATATCACGCTCGAATCGTCTGCTTGTCTGAACTTGACCTAACAATATATCAGTAAAAATGGAACTTAAACATAACTGGCGAAAAGTGGGTGTTCTATTAGGTACACCTCTGCTTAACCCTATTAGGATAACAGGCGTGATGTTATGTCTTGAAAGTTTTAGCAAGACGATGAAGTCAAAAAGACGTAAAAAAATCCACTTGTACGTCAGTAGGTACTTTAATACCAAAGTGTAGCTACTGAGAAGCTTGTTTTCTTATTGATTGTTTTTTTATTTACTTCGGAGCACGCGATAAACTTTCAACAAGTTCCTACATGTTCCAGTTATCTTAAACTTTTTTTTTACCGATGACACCACAATCTGAGTAAATATTTGACCAATTTTAGTTGTGATTTAGATAAAACCGTATCTATCAGCAAGGACTGATACGCACGGCGACCAAACAAGCTATACAAAAAGTGTATGCGGATGTCTTATTGTATAGGAAATCTATTCAAAGCGAGGCCATGTTATATTGGAAATGTATAGCCTGATGTGTCGCCAATATGTGTACACATATAACTGGGGAAGTCGGGTCAGTATAATAATTACAAAATATTAAAAAAATATATATATATTTATAAAATACAATTTTTTTTTTTTTTTTTATATCTTTACAAGATTACAACAATTAGTTAGTGATTGTAGACTTAATGCCTGTATTAGAAGACTCCGCTCTTCCATAACAAAAGAAAGAAAAATATTAATAACATATTTAACATAGAAAAAAAGAATAAAGTTTATTTGACGTCAGTTCATCAAGCACACGTAGTAAAAAAGATACAAAATAAAAAACGCACACCGGTAAGTAGACAAGATTGGCATAACTATAGTTTGTGTTTGTGTGTGTGTTATGTGCTTGCATGGTGTTTGTGTGCCTGTGTGAGAGTATAAGTTATGTCGTTGTTTTCAAGAGTTCTTCAGTTTCCTCATAAGTAAGTGGCTTCATCCATTTCAGTATCATTTTTCCTTTGGCCAAAGCTTGCATAATATGAAAGAAAGTATCTTCCGAATGAGTTTTCTTTTTCGATGTCCATTTCAGAACAAGTCCAGTTTTGAAGATTATAATTGGATTATAAATAAGAAAAATACCGGGTACTTGTTTAGTTCACATCTATACTTACTAATATTATAAAGCTGAAGAGTTTGTTTGTTTGGTTGAACGTGCTAATCTCAGGAACTACTGGTTCGATTTGAAAAATTCTGTTAGTGTTGGATAGCCCATTTATCGAGGAAGGTTATAGGCTATATAAAATTTCACGCGGACGAAGATGCGGGCAACAGCTAGTAGTTAATAAAGCTAAGCATTGATAATAAGCTGTTACGGCCAGAGTCAACAAGTTACTACTGGTTCAGAGTTTTTTCGGACAAGGTCCACTTCTTAAGGGGTACCTGTTTTTTTTTTTGTAAAAACAGGTAAAAATATGGTCCTTTTTATACGAGTAGGTAAAGCCTAGTGAGACGAATTACTCTTTTATTTTGTTCAGCCTTTTTTACCCGACTGCCAAGGAAGGAAGGGTTATGTTTTTCGCGCGTTTATTGAATGTTTGTAAACTTACTTTAATGTTATGGATACTGCTGTTGTTTTCATTTTTTAGTACTTTTTATTACATTATTTAATTAGCTGTTTAGGCGCATAATATAGTGCATGTAAGTGCTCTTCTTAAAGTGATGGGGCACTTAGACTTAAGTTTGAAACGTTTTCCTATATGTACTCATTAACTTATGCCCTCGGCATTGCCTGCGTGAAGGTCGGTAACTGCCCCACTATCGAGATAAAAAGTATATTATATGTTAATCCAGGTTATAAGCTATCTATGTGCCAAATTACGTCCAAATCCGTTTAGTAGTTCTTGCGTGAAAGAGTCACAAACATCCATCCATCCTCACAAACTTTCGCATTTATAATATTAGTAAGAAGTAAGATTGTTGAAGAAGGAAATAAAAAAAATACTGAGTCATTGCTCCTGGCACTGACTCTTCCCCACAATCTTCATTTCCCCAACTCCTCTAAAGGGTGTAAATAGACCCTTAACACAAACGAAAGGCACTTATTCTCCCCGTCTTTGCGATAATTTTTTTGTTCTAGACCATACCTGGGAACCTTCTAGTTACGGAGATATTGGGGGTCAAAGTTCCAACTTTTTCGTAAGTTTTTTTTAAATACATGTTTTTAATGTAAGATTTTTACTTTACACACCTCCACGACCCCCGTACTATTCAATCCATCCATCAGCACAATGCTTTGAGTGCTTTCCATCGAGTACTACCTTAAAACGTGATTTATAACCTCAAAAAAAAAAGTCGATTCCCAACAATAATTTTTGCGTAAAGTTACTTAGTGTGATGTACAGAATGCTTGGTTGACAGATATGTGAAGGGTCTGTTTACACCCTGTATAATCTACGTACGCCCTAAAAACTTTCATTTTCAACTTCCCACGGCTTTCTCGCTCAAACTCACTCTACCATAACAAAGAGCAAGTTGTTAATAAAACGCTATGGTGGATAACCCATGGCTTACTATGGTAAATAATATGAATTTCAAATAACAGGTGCGATGGCGCAATATGCCATCGAACTAAATGTGGCAGATTATGTGGAGGGTGTAGAGTTGTTGGTGGTAGTGTGACTGTGATGGTTTTGGTGTGACAATTGCGAATGAAGCTATGAACCTATTATTCCTGGAAATATACAATAAAAGTAGAGGAACACCAAAGAAACGATGGATGGACTGCGTGAAGGATGATATGGCTAGAAAGGAGCTGAGATGACGAGCAATAGAGAAGTATGGAAGAAGAATACATGCTGTGCCGACACCAAATAAATTGGGATAAGGGCGAGGGAGAATGATGAGACAAACATTAAATAAAATGGTTGCAGTAAACGTGATATTAAAAAAACTGTAGTCTTAAAGATGCATATTAGGACATAATCCTACCGAAAAGCTATTAAGCTAGTTCAAAATCATTTGGTAAAATACAATACTCGTTGAAAATTACTGAAACTTGTGGAGACCCGCTGGTCCCTAATCCTACAAAAAATCTTTATTCAAATTGCTAAACGAATCGGGGTATTCCTCAAAGCGTAACTATTTTTAAGCGCAACTAAATTATTCCTCGAAGCGCAACCATGATTGAAAAAAATTAATGAATCCATCATATCCTTCTCTATTTTTCATCATGGTTTTGTTTGGTTGCGCTTTGAGGAATAATTTAGTTGCGCTTAGTTGGTTGCGCTTAAACATAGTTGCGCTTTGAGGAATACTCCACGAATCCGGCAAGTGGCCAAAGAAATAAACAACGATGCAGAAAAATAACCTCACTTTTATTCAATACCTACCTCACATCGTACAAACACCTCTATACATACTCAGTGCATTGAACTTTCCGCAGCGCGCTAATCTGTGCATCACACGGATTGCAATTTATTAACTGCTCAGTAGACACGTGTCCTGTCCGACGGTCAGGTTGACCGCTGAGCACTTTTTGTGAATTCAATTTTAAATTGTAGGTAGGGATTTGTTGGTGCTTATGGTCTTATTGGATTAAAAACGGAGAGAATCTAGGTAGTTCATTCGTGCAATGGTTTAATGGGAAACAGCAATTGTTTGTAGTTATGTTGATAATAATAGTACCGAAATGTCATTGATACAACCTACCTATCGTTTGTAAGCGTCAAAATGACGGGATCAAATCTCCAACTTAAAATGTTTGTACTACAATTATGGTTTGACGTCAAAGTGGCGGGACCAGGGATGTCCTTTTTTTTTTTTTTTTTTTTTTTCGGATGGGAAATCATCAAATGACCCCCCCCACTCTGGGCGGAGCGGAAGGGAGTGTCAGACTTGTACTGACTAAAACCCATCCATGTTCCTTCTTTGCCCTTTGTGTTCCAGGGCCACGGTATCTCTTTCGAACAGTCCCGCAGCCCTGGCAGGCATCGGTCCTTGCAGACCCCTACATCGTTGCTGACATCTCTTTGAGGCGCGCGTGGAACACGAACGCGCCATCGACACGGCCTGTCGTCAGAAGACGGCCGGACGGCGAGCTAGCCCATAGCTCGCCGTCCACAGGCCCGCGCCTACGGTGGCCGGGAGCCACCACGTGACCCCCGACGCCCAGGGCGTCTCCCGCGGCGGCTGGGACGTGAGGTTCTTTCCCTCTCACGTCCCGCCACCTCCTTCACTAGCATGACTGCTTCGCAGAAGGAGGTGACGGCTTACCAGGGATGTCCTGACATACTTACTTTACCTTTAGAGGTACAAATGTCTTGTTTAGGGTACAATTAGTACATATGTAGTACAAATATTTTAATGTGATACATTTTAAATTGGAGACTTGATCCCATCATTTTGACGCTCACTATCGTTTGACACACATGGCGGTAAAACATGAACAACTCAAGCTAAGTCGGAAACTTGATCAAGCCACGTGCTATGATCTTTCCTTAGGTTTATAGGTACACTTTCCTACTGTAAGTACATTTATGCACTTGGTATAAATGTGAGAGACAGCGTTCTTTAACATTATTATTTAAATGCCTCGACCACGCAATACCTACTTCAGCTATCTCCAAAAACAGCAATATTGTACAGTCGTCTGTTTACACAATGTCTGCTGTAACTATTTCATATCCATCAGCTGTAAGCCCTCATGATTGAAAAAGGGGGTTGTTTCAGTTTAACATGCATAGTTTAATCCTCGGCCGATATTTAATAGTTTTGCACCCCTGTTGATACACATCAAAATTGAGGTTGGAAAATTGTTGGCAATAACCGCGGGTCGGAGCTTCTGTGGTGGTAGTCTGGGAGAGATGAATTTGAATAATTTTAAATGATAAACTTTGGACAATAGTAAATGTACGTTTTATAGCATAGCTTAATCAACTTACAGCATTCCTTCTGCTGGGACATATAAGCAATCAATAAAGCAAAGCACAGATTGAAACCATTCTTTCTTTTTGTGCGGTTAGTGCCTAACCTAGTGTCAAAGTTTTTATGCCTCTGACTTGGCTTTACATGCCGTCAAGAAATATCCCTGAGGCATGCTGGTTTCCTCAAGATGTTTTCCTTCACCAAAGCAAGTGATAATTATACAATACGTACATGAATCAGAAAAATCAGTGGTGCGTGCCTTGGGTTCGAACTCGAGACATATGATTTGGCAATCCGACGGTCACACCACTAGGCTATCACTGTTATACAGTATAATAGTATTGAAACCATTATCACAATGTGATTTTTAAACGTTTTTTTTTACTGCCTCGGTGGTTTAGTGGTCGCAAGGTCCGGACCTCCGGTTCGACTCCCATGGCAGGTAGTGTTATTGGATTTTTCCATGAGGAATTTCTCAGAAGCAGCCACCTACCTGACCACTAGTCCACCACAAACCAGTCTGGATTTGTGCCCGGTTGATGGCAACAGGCCCGCCCTATTACAATTGGACTTAAACATAACTGGCGAAATATGGTTGAACTATTAGATACACCTCTGCCTAACCTTTCGGGGATTACAGGTGTGATTATGTTATGGCATGTAAAGTGCTTACCTGGGTTTGAACCCACATCTACTTGCTCGTAAGTTGGGGCGGTTACCTCTGGGTCACCACTGCTTCTGTAACTGCGATAGCTCTTCACTGAGACCCATTAATTGGCAATAAGTCAATACCGCGACCAAGCAATTGGCCGAACATTGGGACACAATTAATTTTAATGGCAATATATTTTGGCAGTAACTCACTCAAAGGGACACCTGATGTCAGCCCGTAATATAGTATTGTTCGCTGTAGGGTACACTGTTCGTGAATTGTTAATTAGCCGATAGTTAACGTTAAGTGTCGTGTAAAAGGGTATCACGAATTTACTATCAAGTATTTAAAGGATAAAGACCAAGAAGCATAATTATAAATTTTATTTTTGACATTCCATTTTTTACTATTATATTTTAAAATTAGATGAAATACTATTACTGACATTTTTATAACAACTTGTTTTGACATTCCATTTTTATTATTTTTTTTTGTTTATTATTATTTACAGAAATTAGATGACATAATATATTATTAATTATTTTAAATTGAATGTGGATTATTACCATTTTTGAATTTGTTATTCCATCTTTGACATGTTTTTCGATTTTTTGTTTTAATGGTACTTTTTTATTTTACATTTTATTTTATTTTTACTAAATTTCTATACAATGTATGTTGTTCTGAAATAAATGACTTATGACTTATGACCAAGAAGCAATAGTATTGATGGAAACTAAAACTGCATTACTCTGTAAAAAAGGAATCAATTTAAGAATGTTTTACTTACAAATTAATAATCTATACATATAAAATTCAAAGTCTTGACTGACTGACTGACTGACTGACTGACTGACTGACTTATATATCGACGCACAGCCCAAACCACAAGTCCTAGAGACATGAAATTTGAACAGTGTACTCTTTGTGAAGAGTAGGTATCCACTAAGAAAAGGTTATTCGAAATTCCACCCCTAAGAGGGTGAAATGGGGTGTTGAATTTTCTATGAAACTTTTTATTCTCCGAGTCGATTGACTTGAAAACGTGTCTACATATACTTCAGTTAAAATGATGAGATACGTGTATCACAGTTTTTCAAAAATCATCCCCCAATTTAAAATTCAATGTTATGACAGGCTGATTGATACATCAACGCACAGCCCAAACCGCTGGTCCTAGAGACATTAAATTTGGAAAATGTTCTCTTTGTGGAGAGTAGGTATCCACTAAGAAAGGGTTTTTTGAAATTCCACCCCTAATAGGGTGAAATGAGATTTTGAATTTTACGAGAAACTTTTTATTCTAGGAGTCGATTGACCTGAAAATGTGCCAAACCGCGGGTCCCAGAGACATGAAAATTGGAGGGTGTATTCTTTGTGAAGAGTAAGGATATTTTTTTCGAAATTCCTACCCATTAGAGGGTGAAATGGGGTGTTGAATTTTCTGTGAAACTTTTTATTCTCGGGGTCGATTGACTTGAAAATTTGTGTACATACTCTTCAGATAAAATCCAATAAATCCGATGTCCAATCTCAAACCAAGGTATCAATATTTCACGAATCTAATTTAATTGATATAACTTTAAACTAATATTTCCAAGTTATAAGCAAGTACATGTAAATCTATGTAAGTATGTATTATAGATAGATACGTAGATTACTTACTCGTATTATCCCAGAAGTAAGATCTCGTGGGCTATTCCCTAACTCCACGCGGGCAAAGCCGCGGGCATGAGTTAGTTCGATATACATTAACTTGACTTCAAAACTTGGCACAGTTAAGTTAGTTACAAGTCAGGAAGTCAAGTATAGACTGTAGAAAAAAATGGTCACAAAAAATCTGACTTTATGTTACGAAGTGAGGGAGATATCTTTTATTATTTTCGAACATAAATTCAACAACCTCCACTTGCGTGTATCTTTAACCAAAAATAAAACTTGATGACACTAGAAATGTTTTAAGCTCTCAAGATTTTTAAAAAGCTGGTAGCTACCAGCTTTTTAACGTTTTTTTTAACCTTTTTCGTAGAGGCTCAAGTATCTTTTCCAGCTGAACAAAAAAATACTTGAGCCTTTACTAACTAGGTACACCAAAATAAAAGCTTATGTTACTTTTTTATGACCAGCTAGAAGAAATGCATCGGTGTAACCTGTTGCAGGTTGCTACACGGAAGCATTAATGTCAAATCATGTTTTTAATTTCATATTTTTTATACCCGTTTTATTCTTTATTTATGATTTGATGCAATAAAAATCTATTGTAGTCGGTGGTCTTCTTAAGTGGCAATTAGTAGCATTAATTAATAACTATTATTTCTTACAAAATACTTTTTAATTGTTATGTTCCGTCAAATTATTTTGTAGATTGTTATTTTTAATGAGCTTGGGGGCTTCAGTGTCTAACGGGACTATAATATAATCTTATAGAGGTTATTTTTCAGAATGGTCAAGTTCTACAAAAACGCCCTTTTTCATTGTCTAATGTGATGAATTTCTTGCCCTATTTTTGTAATATCATTGATTTCATCAATACAATAACTAACGGTCTTAAAAATTACCATGATCCCTATAAAATGTAGCTTTTAGAATCTTGTACCCAGTCTGAATCACAGAAAAATATTTGTGGTAAGAATTCTCATGAAAAATGATCTCACGAATTAATATAACTAAGAGCAAATCTGTTTTGACGGTATTCTACTTAATTTTATTTCAGATATCAACATTTTTTCATCAACTAAATCGTTGTTTTATTCTTCTTTTAACTCATCAAGTTTAACATAATACAGGGTGTAAACAGACCCTTCACATAGCCGTCAACCAATCTTCTGAACATCAAACTAAGTAACTTTAGGCAAAAATTATTGCTGGGAATCGACTTTTTTTTTTGGGGTGAAAAAACACATTTTACGGTAGAACTCGATGGAAAGCACTTAAAACATAGTGCTGATGGATGGATTGAATAGTGGTCGTGGAGGTGTGTAAAGTAAAAATCTTACATTAAAAACATATATTTAAAAAAAAACTTATGAAAAAGTTGTAATTTTGACCCCCAATATCTCCGTAACTAGAAGGTTCCCAGGTATGGTCTAGAACAAGAAAATGAACGAGGAAAACAAGTGCCTTTCGGCTATGTTAAGGGTCTATTTACACCCTTTATATTCTGCCAATAATATCGCTCATTACGACACCATAACTAGCCAATGCGGGATCATCAGTAAAAGCTCTTGTAATCATAAATTCCTTTGCATCAGCAATTTGATTGGTCAGTTAATAGATTGAGTGCATATTGATTGGTGGTGCGGCGGGGGCACATTGGCGTGTTATGGTTTCAATGCAAAGGGTTGTTTGTGTGGTTAAGAGGTAATAAAAAAATGCAAATAAGTAAAGTGGGGACGTTATAAACTGATTATCTTACTACTATTATAAATGCTTTTGATGGACGGATGTTTGTTACTCAATCAGGCCAGGACGGCTAAACGGATCTGGATGAAATTTAGCACAGAGATATGTCGATTACAGTCTGGAATAGCACATTGGCTACTTTTTACTTTTTTTTCTCAGATACACATCAAAACGGCCTTTGACCAGCAGCCATGATTCTAGGTCAACAGAAAGTATTCTGGGTTACGATTCCCTTGTGAAATGGCAAAATATGCGACATAAACGGTCACATCTTTTGATCGCGTTGATTTACAAGTTTAATTTTTTCACAGTTCAAGGAAACTGTATACCCAAGTATTTAATATAAATTTCAACTTCATACCTCTACGCGTTTCTGAGAAAAAGGGTCTTGACAGACAGACAGACAGACGTACAAAAAAGTGATCCTAAAGGGCTCCTTTTTCCTTTTGAGGTACGGAAGCCTGAAAAACTACATCAAGCTTAGTGTCAAGAAAAGTAGCAATTGTTTATGAAGCGAGCCGAATTTCATAACATAATAGTGACTTCCAACAGGATTGATACATCAGTTTTACGGCAGCCGTAGCCTTCGCCACTTCACTATCACTGCCGATAGAAACTCTCTTTGCCTAGATCCTTTAAGTCTTCTGCACTTGGAATCATCATCATACTCCCGCCTCTATCTATATATATAAAATGGTAAACTGACTGACTGACTGGGTGATATATCCAAACACAGCCTAAACCGCTGGTCCTCGAGACATGAAACTTGGAGGGTGTGTTCTTTGTGAAGATTAAATATCCACTAAGAAAGGATTTTTGGGAATTCCACCCCTAAAGGGGTAAAATAGGGGATGGAAGTTTATATGAAAGTCCGTCAGTTTTGAAGTTAGGATCTTCAAATTTTGTGTTTAGGCTGACAATTGAAAATTAATCTTTACGTGTCTCAGCGTTTTTGAGAATTCTACCCCCGAAGGGTTAAAATAGGGGATGAAGGTAAATAATCGGATATTTTTCGACATACACGCGGGCGAAGCCGCGGGCAAAAGCTAGTCTCAATATATTTCGATCAAGGCAGTGTGCTTCTCTTCTTCATCGTTATCTCAGTAGTCACCCCATTTCTAGCCATATCATCGTCTACATTTGACAGCACGGTGCTGCGCAGTGGCTGAGAGATTAGCTGCGCGTAGCGGGTTCGAAACCCGCACGGAACAATTTTTTTTATTTATTAATCACAAACACTACTAACATTACAGGGTTACTAATGGCATTAGCGTGGTCCTAAATTATACTATCTTACATAACTATCTTAAATAACATAACACGTACAATATTTTATACAACAAATATTTGTATTGCCGACGAGTAGTTGTTCCAGGCTGTTATGTGAGTTTAAATGTTTGTAAACGCAGCCACGATACCGAAGAAATGCCTAATGTGGGGCAAAGTTTAAAAAAAAACACGAACACTCAATAAACCGACTCCCACAATTCACAAAGTTCAAAGATCTCTCTTCGTTCATTTCCAGTTCATCAAGTAAGCAACAAAAAAAAAAACCAACACGTTTTTGGTCAACAAAAACAGATTGATTGTGTTATCTTCACTTTTACACTTTGACCAAGGAGGCCTGATTTGGACTCAAATCGTAATCCGCCGTGGCAGCTACTGTCCGATTTCACGGCTTTGGGCTCGTTCTGATTGCCCTTTGTCGCGGTTTTGGAGTGGTCTAAGAATGAGGATACAGCGATGTAGAAAATTAACTCAAAATGGAAAGTTTAGATCAAGCACAATCACTTTATGAATAGAAGTTACCTGTAAAATGTTCAGCCACTCAGGACGTAAAAAAGCCTCTGTAAATTGAAAGTTCGGTTGTCATAATAATATAATAATAAAGAGAATTAATGGCGAGTAATGTAATGAACAATTTATAGTGAGTATCAGTCCTGCGGACAATGTAAAAGAAGAAATGATAACCTACATAGCAGTGCAATGTCGACACACTTACGCTTAACGAAGATGAAGCGACTGAATTTAAATCTTTAATCTAATAATTTTGCTGTCAATCAAAGACTTCGGCAACCACAATCTTGAAGCTAACATTCAAGGTTCGATTTATTTTAACCCACGTTGTACAAAGTTTACTCAACTTATAGAACTCTTATTCCCGCTAACTACTGTATATTGAACCAAATCTCAAATAACGTTGCATTTGGACTGGCGACCATTACAGTAGCGGTTGTCAATCGCATTAACACGAATTTATACCTCTTTCCCATTACCGCATTATGCATTCATATCAATTTTAATATTTATTACGGCCAGCACTACCTTTGCGTTGTAAAACTTAATGTGCATTATGTCTGATTATTTAATATTTTGAATTATTTATCTGTGGCTGCTTTTATTTTGTTTGTGTTGCTCGCTTTGGATTATTGAAGGGCATTTGCATGTGCTGAGATGAGAATGCTAAGGGTGTGGTGTTACGCGAATGGATAAAATAAGAAATGAGTATATAAAAGGAAGTCTGAAAGTGGCGCCGGTGACTGAAAAGTTGTGTGGTAATCGGTTGTCGTGGTATGAGCATAGATAATACACTATATAATACAAGAGGTATGAGCATGGTCGCGGGACTCATAGAATTACCGTGACTCTGGAACATAAAGGGCTATTGAAAGACACCGTGGATTTTAGTCAGTACAAGTCTGACAGTCCCTCCCGCTCTGCCCTGGGTGGGAGGACTCATTTGATGATTTTACCACGTTAAAAAAAAAAAAAAAAGACGTATGAGCATGTGATGCGGAGGAATGAGGAAAATGTCGTGAGGAAAGTTTTGAGTATGAATTTGGATGGATATATGAATAGAGCAAGACCAATGAAACGATGGATGGACTGTGTAAAGAATGATATGGCAAGAAAGGAGGTGTCTGATGAGATGACGAGTAATAGAGAAGTATAGAAGAAGAAGACATGCTGCGCCGACCCCAAATGGATTAGAATAAGGCCAAGAGAGATTGGTGTTGCTCGCTTTTAACGGAATATGAAATCAGTAGTTGATTAAAACGTCAGAAATGTTTGTTGTCAAGAAATTTGTGATTGCAAATGCAACGGTAACTCTATTTTAGCCAGTCCCGTTTTCCTAGATACTGCAAGGTAAAATTTTGTAAACCATGATTATATCCTTAACAATAGTTACGTTTAGAACAACGACCGACAAACATACAACTAAATAACAGTAATTTGCCGGTAAAGTAAGGGAAAAGCGTCTCCCCTTCTAGCTTGAGAGACTAGTAACGCCATCTATTGAGTTGAATCGTTGAATAGCTTGTGAGGCTTGCCAAATTCTTTTGCAGTCTCAATTTTATTTGCACCTTTTTATTTTAGATTTTTATTTGTAAGTGATTCAATTATTGTAATTTACCATGTGAATTTTACGAAGTAGAATCTTAGTTAATACTGCTTCTTGATATAGAATATGCGACAACAACATCCAAGTAACCTTGACTGCTGTCTTTTGAGAATATTTGTACGAATATACACGAAGTCTATTTAGGACAACAAGATTTCATGGATTTCTGCAATTCTTATTTATCAGTGGAGGATATATATTCAATAAAGTAATCATGGTCTCATCTTGCGTCAAGAACCAAACACTTAAACAATGAAGAACAATTCCGACAAATTATTTATAATTGCTAATTGATTCAACAAATTACCCTTCAAAAGATGCTCTGAGGATCACGTAGTTTCTCATAGCAACTCTGTTAGTCATCTCTCATATGACCTACTTTCAATATGTTAAGTCATTCGATCGCTTCACTGAACACGTTTGAACTTGTTGTGTCGATAGTTAAGCGTTTATGATTACGCTTGGCTGGTTTTATTTCATTATCAGCTTCTATATTGTTTTATTCTTTATTATCTGCGTCAAATGTTTCTATATTGAGCTTTGTTAAGTGTATTGTGAATTGTTAAACGACTATTTATGCTACATCTTTATCATTTTTGAGGAATTTATTTAACAAAAGACTCAAGGAAGTCTGAAGAAATTGAAAATCTCTACCAGGAACAAAATCGATACTGCCAAAGGAAAATTAAATTGCACCAAACATATTTTCTTCACACCTACGCTATCTTCTCAAACCTCTCTCCTCCTTTTAAAAAATCATTGATACCTTGAACTGTTCCAAGAAATTGTGCGGAGTCATTAATATGTTTTACTTGTTCATCAAATCTAATCACGTTTTTATCTATGCTGAGAGCTAATGAGTCTAATAAGTTGTCAGGCTAGGTGTTATTTGCATAATTCTAAAGTATAGTTTTATCCTTTAGCACGTCGATCTGAGTTTAATATTTATTCAGTTGTATGTGCTACTGGTTTCACTGTTAATTGATTAATCATTCTAAGTTCATTACTGTGCTTTGATAGTAAAAATAAAAATGTATGTAACTACAGACATCACTATGTAAAAAAGATAATGATGAATCATGAACAGGAGAAGTACAGCAAAAGATACAAGCAAGTATGCTTGATCTTTATCCCAATTTTGAATAGTTTTGGCGTTTGCTTTTCCAAACTTCAATTTTCAAGATCATAATTATGCTCTTTGCGTGTTCGTTAAGAGACCACTTCTGGTTCTGAAGATTGTCTGGAAGATATCGCTATCAGCTTGTTCCCAAAGAATTAAAAAAAAAAATTCGGAGTACCTACAATAACGCATTAATTATGCAATCAATCTATCCATCATACTCCGTATTTTTAGCAGATTACTGGTTGAACCTTGTGTACAAAGGGCTGTAAATGTGGTACTGATCCACAAACGACGGGACACTTAATATTGTGTCCTGCGTGTCCTGTTGTTTGTTAATTACAGGAACTGATGAACGCCACTGAAGCCGCCAAACTAGTGTCTCAGTTCTGGGCAGACACAATTTAGATTGCCATGGACACGCTAAGAAGAAGAAGATTGGTTGAATAACATAATGTTGTTACTGCAAAGCTATAATTCTTGTTTTAAAAATAATTGTTCTTACAACAGGTGCGCATCGCACGTAGAAGTAGGTGATGATAAAATTGTGAGTAATGTTCGCAAAGAACTTGCTTTGGTGTCTTTATTTTACTTCAAGATAATTTCTACTCGGCTGATGTAATGGTCAGAAAACAAACATAATAAAACATGGTAAGACTGTTGCCTACTTTCCATAGATTATTTTGTCCTAAACTCATATTTTTTAATCTGTTTTGTCCTAATTGTGGGCCACATAGCGATCCACAGATCTGTGAGTATTTTGCTTTTTACACCTTCTCTCATGATTTTTTATAAGTCAAGTCATCACACCAGTGTTTTTTCACCTGCTTTGGTAACAATACAAGAAGAAAGAATCTTCCGGTAAGACCATCAAGATTTTTTGAGTAGTTCACCTCGTCTTTATCATCATTCTCCTGGCCTTATCGCAATTTATTTGGGGTTGGCGCAGCATGTCTTCTTCTTGCATACTTCTCTGTTACTCGTCATCTCGGCAGTCACCTCTTTTGTAGGCAGTTCAGTTCACCTTTGATATTTAAAACAGCTTTGTTTAAAATGATTCCGAATAATGTTTACATCAAAATCAGCAAAAAATACGATCTCTTTGTTAGCTTCAGATGAATTTATAATTTCCCAAGATGTACCGTTACGTTATTTAATTAATTTAAAGAAAATGACTCAGGGAACCATCCGGGCAGTCCTTGGTCTGACTTTGTTGGCTATGACTAACATTACGGCAGAGCCAAAAAACCTTTTGATTTGTCGTTTTAGTTCTTATTTGATGTTTGATGGAGACAGTGGTGTGATATTAGTTCTGTGAAGATGTGTAAGTGAGGTGTTAAAAATGTAAGTGAGAAAAATTTGATATACAACTTTCTGTTTTGATACTGATAATTTAAATGACAAAAAAAGCAGAGGACTCTTTTGAAAATATTTGGTAGAATTTTTTTGCTGACTTCTAAATACTTAGCCTGTTGCACTGCGGCGCTGTAACCTGAAAATCATTCATTTCAATTTTTCATGAGTGTAGAACTCGACCGACTGATACTCTTTCCTTAACATTTTTGCTAATTTAATAATTATACTGAAGAAACTTTGTTGAAATACTTTTCGTGCAATTAATTTATTAAACTTATTTTCTTCTGCAGAAAATGTTTTTTTTTTACAATTCATTTTTATTATTTCGACCTGTATCTATGATTTATTCAAAAACGTTTAATTTCTTCGTTATTTTAAAGTTTAAAACTATTATTTTAATTATTCATAAAAATATAAATAAACTGTACTAGTTTTATTTCACGAAAAATTTTAGTTGCCAAAAAATCTAGTCACTTAGAAAACATACAAAAATACAAGCACAAAAGAATTACAAAATCACGCAAATGGGTATTTTATTTACCATTTTATGTTTAACTTTGGTTATCAATTTTACTGCCGGTATTCAATCTAAACAAAGGTTTCCACTCGACCCTAAACGCCAATAAACCTAAAAAACACCTCTTGATTTCACAAACCGACGCGTATGGCAAAACCACGATCATTAAAACCATTTTATACCGCTTTTACGAACGTTCTACCGAATTACTAATAATAAAACACACACGCTAACTCCTGTCACAGTATCGAGCCATCGCGGCTAAAATCAAGTTTACGTCTATCTCCTGAACAAAGAGCAGTTAAAATATCGCGAAACAAAATATAGTAGATTTGCGGCGAGAGCCAGTGGTCGAGTGAACGCTTTCCGTTTAACAACCCCGTTGTCTCGAGTCCTCCATTCTTACGTCACCTCACCCCATACGAATCAAGGCTCCCGATTGGCCAGTTCACTTTGGCGCGCTTTCTACATCCAAAACCCAAAATCGACAGTATCATCTCTTCCCGTTCCACTAAGGAAAGGATTTGTAACATCGAAACGAGAAAGACACACTTTGTCGATTGCTGTTGTAACATGATGTAACCTGATTGAAAAGAGATACCTGCATGTAGAATTGGAGAGGGGGAAAGGGACGGGGATAGCGGTGTGGATGTTGATTGTACTAGTGGAGTACGAAGGGAGCCTGCTACCGTGCGTTCCACTATTTATAATCAAATGGGCTTCGTTGGTGTGCGAGTGTGCACATGTTATGCAGGCACCAACACAGGGGGACGCGTCGAGCAACCAAGGCAATGATGTGCACGAAGTACTAACCCCCATTACACGATTCGCTACCGCGCCGGCCGCACGTGCACTAGTCGTCTGTCGATCTCTTTTGTACAGCGGCGTGCGAAGTCAGTTTGTTTACGTCGGTTAGCCACAGCGATGCATAGTGCGTTAGTTAGCGCAATTGTGTCATCGACCGTGCGCTGGTTACAACTAAATTGCGAGTGATTTACGGACAATGTACCGCGCGAGTTTTTTGCGGCCAAAACTTTTTGTGTACTTGTGAACTTTTGAGGTCGGAACTTTACTTGTGATCTCATTATCGCCAAATTGAACTGTGTATTTTTTATTTTGGACTCTGTGCCATTTGAAGTGTCAAAGTGAACTTTTTAAGTGATATTTTCGCAAAATTGACTTTCGAGAATTTTATCGCCGAAAAAACTTTTGTACCACTTGAACTTTTTTCTGATTTACCTGAGAGAGATTTTTGATCAAAAATTTTTGGAGAACGATTTTGGAAGTTTGGAGGAACTTTTTTGATTGATTCAAAATTTTGATAAAAACGAAGAAGTGGATCCAAAAGCGGAAAGAAACTTAACACAAACAGGGACACAGCATTTATGCATAACAAACAAACAGCTATCTGTCCACGCTTCTTCCGTAGAAAAAGACGTAGCGAAAGACAAAGATGGCTATAGCATTCAACTTACCGAGTGAGAGAGAGGCAACCGAGGAGAACTTTTCGCGGCTGAACCGGCTCCTAGCCGAGCTGTACGAAGTTCTGTGCCACATCTTGGTATCACGACAGCCTGGCCAAGAAGTCCAGGACAATAGGCGAGGTGAGTGTCCTCGTGAGCATAACACACCACCTTACCACTTAAGATGCAATTCGACCTACATCGTCAACCTAGTGATGGTCGTGGCCATCATTAAGGTATCCCTCGCGTCGTCTCTCTTCAATACCATCAGATAAAATGAAGATTGTACTAGATAAGTATTGTTGACAGTGATACTGCAAAGCAGGTCTGAACTGTTGTTACGTATTTTTAAGTCCCTCCGTATTTTATTTTGTGCCTATTTGTTCTGGAAGAGATGTTGTGTCCAACTGCACTTAAATTGTAAATGGTGGTTTCGTCCGAATTAAATCGAGAGGTCTCCGCAGCTCAATTTAATTCGACTTTGCAATTCTAACATATATTCCGCTTTTTAAAAATGAATTTTGCTTTTTCAAATTTGAGTGAAGTTCGACAAAACGCCTCATATTTTTTTTAAAACGTAATAATTATATTTTTTTATGTCGTGCATTTAATAAAATGTTTACTGTCGTGCATTTAATAAAATGTTTACTGTCGTACGGAAGTATTTTTCTATAAATATCTTCGTAAGTGCTTTCGCCAATAATATCTGCTACATTTTACAAAATAATTTTACCAGTGATCACAATTGCAAAATGAATATTGTAATTGATTGCGACTTAATATTATTTTAGTGTTGTTAAGTTTTTGGTTTAGTTACATTTTCCATTTGATCTCTTGTTTATCAATTTTAGATTCATTTAAATCTAGTTTAATTTATTCCACTTATTTGAGGATGAAAATAAAATAAGTTCTTAGATTTACTTACTTTTATAAGACACGTATGTAGATCTCAATAATTATTATTTTAGTTCCAAATAATTTCGATAGTCATAAATAGTTTCAAGTTCATTTAATTATTTTCATTGGAATCGATTAGACACCAAATATTAGTTAAATTTACGAAATCGTAAAGAATTATGGAAGCCTAAAAGATATTGAAATCATTTTGAGGAGGACTAAAATTATAAAAAAATGTCCTTATTTCAATGTATGTGTAATTAATTAGGTATTAATTTTAGTACAACTGTAAATATCTTGAGGTATTTTTATCAGGTGAATTAAATTTTGTTAAAGCCATACAATTTGTTTCAGAATAAATGTTCTGTTTTCAAAAAGTGTAAAAACGTGAAAAAAAATTGTTTCCTAATTTGTATAAAATATGCTTTAGAATTATTATTTGACTTGTAAATATTGCATTTAAAAGTTTGTGATTTTTTTCTCTCGATAAGCATTCATACTTATTTACAAGTATATACCCTAGTTAAGTACCGCATGTAATCGAATCATATAACCTGGATTGTGTTAATTTTGTCTCCCAAACATTTAATGGGATAATTAATTGTGAAATAAATATTATTTTGTAAAAACGTAAATCTTTGTTTTTTTCTGAAATCAATCTGAACCCGAATAACTGTGGTGTGATTATTTACGAAATTTATTGGCCTAGGAAATACTTCACAAAAATGCAGGAGAAATAAATAATAGAAAAATAAAATGTGCGAACTAGAAGTTTTTAACACAAAATAAATTTCTCATTTTCAATTTAGTCATTTTTAAAAGAGGCTTACAATTAGGTAAGCTGTCTACAAAATGTAGCAATGAGTATAAAAAAAAAACTAAAAGCATACTGTTTCAATACCTACTTACGAAAAAGGGATTAAGATAACTAAAAAAAAATGGTGTTTTGAAAAAAAAGGTAAAAAAAAATAACTATTAATAAAAAAATACGAAATGACAAGAGAAAAACACAATAAATTACAAATCAGCGAAAATCTAAAATAAAACTCAACTAAACGCTAACCATAACTCATAAAGCCGTGTTTAACTTTAAACTGTGCAGTCGGCGCTTCTCGTCAATCAAGTCGAAAATATCCTCTGTTTACGGTACCTCGCTGTCAGCAGAGGGACATGTTCCGACTAGTTCAGTCTGAATTGTGTGGACAGGATAAATAACACAAGATAAATACGACATTGTGGTTTTTTTAAATATAATTATTTATTCAATAAAATTTACGTTTTAAACGAGGATGAAGTCTAAACGTAGATATAAAGTGTGACTTGTCATTGAAAATATTTCTGTTAAAATGATTTGTTTAACGCGAACGAGAAAGCAGGCAACAGCTAGTAAAATATCGTTTTAAACGGAGAACAAGTTTGAAACAAAAAAATACTAGCCACATGATAAAATTATTGAAAAAGTGTCATTAAAAATAATTCTGATAAAATGATTTAAACTACTCTGTGGTTCATAAAAGTCCAATGTTTATTTAATAAATCATGTAATACTAAATGAGGATAAAGTCTGAAACATAGAAAATTGGTTGAACGTTATTTAGGTACTGCCGGCAATACGCAATGTGTCATGTAAAATAATATTATGATAAAATGGTTGAGCTTAAAATCAGACGTGTTATTAAACAAAAAGAATTTAATCCATTCGGAAATCTGTTGTGAATATTGTTCTTTGTCTCTGTAATGCTTCAAACTAACTCTAAGCAAGATACAAATAAAGCACTAGAACAAGTAACACATCTACAGAAAACACACTTAAAATTCAGCTCACAGAACTATAATATACTCGTAAGTTCAGAACGTTAAGAGAAACATGAACTAGTTCAAGCATGGCGGGACGTAAACTTGGCACGCTCGAAATCGTGGTTGCAGTCACGAGTTGGCGTGGTCCAAGTGATTAGCTTGATGCTTATAAAATGATTTATTGTAAAACAAGCTATATGACATATTATGTAATAAATGGTAAGAAAAATTAAACTAGTAATTTTAGTTTGACATATTTTTTAGTACAAAGACTAACAAAAAAGTTAAAAAAAAAAATCGTCGTAAATTAGTAAAAATAAATTTGTGACACCTAAAAAGCCAGCTAAAAAGTAACATAAATTTTTGTGTCTGTTGTTTATAAGTCTAAAAGTCGTGTAACTAATTGGATTTGATTTCTTAGTTCGAAAAATCTTACAGGAAAGTAAGAACGTTACAAAATGTTCCAAGTGGAACAATAAATTAAATACCTTTCAAATATAATAGAATTTCAATAAAGTTTTTAATAAAACTTGATAGAGATTTCAATCAAGACAATGATTAGGAAAATAACACAGAAGAATTCACGCCTACATTTCATACTTTACACCATGATTACGCGTTGGCAATGGACTCGATGCAAAGCACTCGACAATTGAAAGCGAAAATCGATGGTAACTGGACGAACCGTAAACGAAGAAATCGAAAACCATATGAAATGCACTGCATATTGCATTACGAATAATCATCACGCTTGTAAACTCCGGAGTACTTAAACGAAGTCTTGATTCTAATGTTTTGAACGGCAATCTGAAATATGTATTTAACACATTGTCAGATAAGCTGATTTAATTGACGAATCTAGACACACGGTAGCGTGTCAAGCCAAGTTCAAGCTAACAGAACTGGCGAGCAGCACCGTGTGTAATTTATCTAAAAATATAAGTGTTAATATTGAAGTATTATTTCTAGCACTAAATAACGATTAGGGGTCATTTATCACAAACAAGATATAGGATTCCTATTTCCGACTCCAAAACAGTTGGAAAGCTAAGCAGTTGGTGATAATTATGTAGTAAAATATTAAATAAAAATTACTGGTAAAATGGAAGAAAAAAAAACTTTACTTAATCATTTCACATCGAACTTCACTCATTAGTAAATCGAAAAGCAAAATTCATAGTTTTATCTGTGTGGTCTTCATAACAGCAAAAACAAAATAATGTTTCACTGGTACCTGAGTCAAAATGTCTGTGTTTTTCATTCCAAAGCTTTAGAGATGGCTGTCATCGTGAACTTCAAAAACCGTTAGTATAATTTAAGTCGAAAAAGTAAGTCACGGTTTTGAAAAAGTGACTTATTTTCGATTACTATTGAAGTGGAAAGAGACGGTTCACCAGTTTTGAAGTGTATTTTTTTTTTCTTTTTGTCAAAGATATCGCCGTCGCGTCGGCGTTTGTCAGAATTGGTAGCTTCTCCTTTTTTGGTCAAGCAATTGGATAAGTAATCAAGAAATAATAGTTTTGATGTCTCATTGATGTTTTATTGGTGACCGAATAAATCTATCTGTAGCAGAATTAAAAAGTTGAAAAACTTATGAATGACTGTGTCGAGGGCTTTTTAACACGTGATTTTAAGTAAAAGCTTTCCAATGACCATTGATAGAGTAGCTTCGTTATGTCACATTTGTAATGTGATGGATCTGAAATATAAAATAACATCACTCTTGTAATGCCCGAAGGGGATAGGCAGAGATGTACCTAATAGTACCTACACCCACATTTCGCCAGTTATGTTAAAGTCCCATGTTATATGGGGCGAGCCAATTGCCATCAACCGGGCGCAAATCCAGACTCCGTGGCTGCAACTGAGAAAATCCTGAAAGAAAAACCCAATAAAACTTTGCCTTATCTGGGAATCGAACTCAGGACCTGATGCTTAGCAGTTTGAAATATTTAAATGTATAAATTAGAAAATGTATTTTCTGAGTAAATAGGTTTACAAAAGCATTTATGACATCAAGCTACTATCTTATGAAACTGCAAGATTTCCAAAATCTAAAACTGTCACAAAAACGATGCGACGGTACACTCACCCAACCTAACAACTTGCTAAGACCAGAAATGTGAAAATATTAAACAATAGAGTATTTTCACATACTTATTTTTTTTAGTTTTTTTTTTGTATTTTTTACATATTTCAGATTTTAAGACCGATTTTAAATGTCACAAATAGTATTTACAAATGCCATTTTATTATTAATTGTATGACTTCCTAAAATAATGTCCCATTCAAATCCTAGACCAATCAGAAACATGCTAACAAAACGAAAAATCTAATAAGTCTCATAATTATGATCGTAACAATCATAAAATTATAACGATTCAAACACATATATTAAAACAAGCCAAGAGTTAAACACGTATAATTTACGGTTCCGTCTGAATGTTAATTTTGGTCTATTTATGTTCAAAATTAGCACTTTGTCAACGATACTTGTGCTCAGTGGTCGAATTCTGTTCAAATTAGATTTATTACTTGCTCACTGCTAATGTCGTCAGCATTGGAAACTAATAATACATTTATAATTATTGTACTTAGAGCAAGTTTCAACACAAACAATTCAGTTTCGAGTTTTTGAATGTAATCATTCAAATCAATGTAATCATCAATCGGTGAATATTAGCTATTCAATAAGCTTTAGGTAAGGTTGATACGGAAGGAGGCAAGGAGCGGTGGGTGAATTGTGTGAGAGGAAAAATCTATACTTAATATTATAAAGCTGAAGAGTTTGTTTGGTTGAACGCGCTAAACTCAGGAACTACTGCTTCAAATTGAAAAATTATTTTAGTGCTAGATAGCCCATTTATCGAGGAAGGCTATATATCATCATTTTTATTATGTTCTCTTTCTCTCTTATGTGACGCAGACGAAGTTGCGCGGGTCAGCTAGTATCATATATGGCTACAAAGGGTGACTACTAACACCTGTGTAATTACTAATGCAACCATTTTTATGCAAGAATTTGAACGAAGTAAGAACCGTCAAAAAAGCAAAGTTAAGAATTCTAACTTTTGACTGTTCAAACTTTAAGGATTTACTAAACTACACAATAAAAATCGTGAAACCGAAACATCAGAGGGTCGTGTGAAGGGTACAAACTCTCTACGACTTGGCAGTCTGATGGTCACACTACTAGGCTTACTTATGACTTTAGTACATAGAATTTTAACGATGTAGGCCCAATTCAATACATCATAGTAATAATTATGTTAGTCTATTTGCTTACATTAAAAATCAAAATCAAAATATTTTATTTCACATAAGCCTCGATGGGCACTTATAAAACGTCGACAAAAAGGTGCACGGTTCGGGTTGGTCGTTTCCTATGGAGAAGAACCGGCAAGAAACTCCATGGTTACTCTTTTCAAATCATATCAAATCATCAATAAAGTTAGGCTTATTTAACACCCAAACCGCTAAAGCCTTCTTGAACTCAATGCTTAACATAATAACACAAAGAAAACACTATGCAATATGATGGAACAGCTACTTAAACGATCGTTATGGAAATTATAACTCTCTCGAATCTGACAGGACTGGTAGGGCCACTTAACTGAGTATGGCTGCAAGCTAAAGTAACGGACGTAGTATTACTAAAGATAGCAGTAATAATGCTCACACATATTGTAGGTAGCAGTGGCGAAGGTTCCTTACAACTCGATTCCTACCGGCTTCCCTTTGAAAAATGGCAGTCAGTATTTTATAGACAAATAATATAATCTAATTAAAGATAATTATGTACCTCGGCTTACCTCTTAGAAAATTGACCCTTCGCTACTGTAGGTAGGTTACATTACTGGAGTCGTATATTAAGATTGAATAGGTATCTTAACGATTGTATTGCATACATAACATCACGCCTGTAGTTGCCGAAGGGTTAGGCAGAGGTGTATCTAATAGTACACCCACGTTTGACCAGTAATGTTTACGTCCCATGTAATAGGGAGCGAGCCTATTGCCATCAACTAGGCACAAATCCAGACTCCCTGGCTGCTACTGAGGAATTCATGACGGAAAAACCCAACAACACCTTGCCCGACCTGGGACTCGAACCCTGGACCTCATGCTCAGCAGTCCCGCTTACCACCACTAGGCCAACGAGGCAGTCAGTCAGTCTGTCAGTCGGTGTCTTATCTATTCTATCTTCATACTACTACGAGTACATTAGCCTACTCAATTACAGTAGTAACAGGTTTCAAATCCACCTCCTTCAACCATTCACTATACAAGGTGTAACATAATAAATGCAAAACCTCCCGTGTGATCTCTCGGACCATGAAACTGAACAACTTTTGTTCTACGAGTACTAGAAATTCGCAAAAAAAGAAATTAGATTTTCTATAGGAATTGACGCGATCCGCTGATCAACATGTATGTAAAAATAAAATAAAAATTATGAATTTCCAAAAGTCATAGAACAAAAGCTGTTTAGATTCATGGTCTGAGAGACCACACGAGAGGTCTTGCGTTGATTATGTTACACTCTGTATAATGATTCGCCCTTAGTTCGCTTATAATCTACACAAGAATCTAAACAAACAAATAATACTGTAGTTTTCAAACATGTACGTTCATGTACGACTGTACGTTCATAAGTCTCATAGCAAATTTTACAATGACACCAACCTATTACATTGTTCAGTAAAATAATTTGGTTGCACAATCAACTATCATATCCTAACTAAATATTATAAATGCGAAAGTATGTTTATTTTTTACCTTTTCACGTCTAAACCACTGAACCGATCATTCTGAAATTTTGTATATACGTTGTCAGGCGCATAGAAACGGACATAAGGTACTTTTCATCCCGAAAAAAAATACTGTTCCCGAGGAAAACAGCAACAACGTTCTTGTGATAATAGATGGCGCCACGTGTCTTTCGAATCATGATTGAATTATATTATTACAAGCAGAGTACACCCCGATTGATTGTCAAATTCTAAACTAACGCGAGCAAAGCCGCGGGCAAAAGCTAATTTATAATAATACTTAAATGATTCAAACAAAATATGATACATTGAAATTCAAACGGTACACAGATTAGAATTAATTATTCAAACTGATTAGATTGGACATTCGCTTTAGATTCTAATTTGTTAATATTAAAACTGTCTTTAGTTGTTTGTTGTTCGTTAAGTTTATCTGTTTTTAGATTATATCTTATTATTATGGTTGTCTTTGTCTTTGTTATTATTGAACTAATTTTGATTTGTTTAGATTTTGATCTGAGCTTGCTATCAAATTACTGGCTTGTTGTGTAGGACTTCTAAATTCGAAAAGTTTAAATTATAATACATTGAATGAACGAGAACAAGTAACAAATTGTGTTTCTGTAACTTCTAATCCAAAAAAAGTATTTCTGAAACGTTACACTTGCCAGGTCCGAATCCATCATCATCATCATCATTTCAGCCGAAAGACGTCCACTGCTGGACATAGGCCTCCCCCAAGTGTCGCCACATTGACCGGTCCCGTGCGTCTCGCATCCAGCGGATCCCTGCAACCTTTACGAGGTCATCGGTCCACCTAGTGGGAGGCCTTCCAACGCAGCGTCTTCCGGTTCGCGGTCGCCACTCCAGAACTTTTCGGCCCCATCGGCCATCCGTTCTGCGAGCAATGTGCCCTGCCCACTGCCACTTAAGTTTGGCTATTCTTCGGGCTACGTCGGTAACTCTGGTTCTCTTGCGGATCTCCTCATTTCTGATTTGATCACGCAAGGAAACTCCGAGCATAGCCCTCTCCATTGCCCTTTGGGTGACTTTCAGCCTTCTGATGAGGCCCATTGTGAGCGACCACGTTTCGGTCCCGTATGTAATCACTGGCAACACACACTGGTCATAGACTTTCGTCTTGAGACACTGCGGTAAGTTGGACGAGAAGATACCACGCAACTTCCCGAACGCTGCCCAGCCGAGTCGGATTCGACGATTGACCTCTTTCTCGAAGTTAGACCTACCTAACTGGACCGTTTGTCCCAGGTAGACATAATCGTCTACAACTTCGAGTGTAGAGTCTCCGATCTTGATAGGAGTGGGTGTTACATGGGCATTCAACATGACTTTGGTTTTGTCCATGTTCATTTTAAGACCCACTCTTTCGGAAGCTCTACTGAGGTCATCGAGCATTGTACTGAGGTCCTCCATGGTCTCAGCCATGACCACTATATCGTCGGCAAACCGAAGGTGAGAGATGTACTCGCCATTGACGTTGATGCCTAGCCCTCTCCAGTCCAGAACCTTGAAGACATCCTCCAGTGCAGCGGTGAACAGTTTCGGAGATATGACGTCTCCCTGTCTTACACCTCGCTGCAGAAGGATAGGTTCCGAGGTCCGGTCCTGAAGTCGGACTGACATGGTGGCGTTTTTGTACAAACTCTTCAGCACCTCGATGTACCGATAGTCGATTTGGCACCGTTGGAGAGACTGCAGTACAGCCCAAGTCTCGATCGAATCGAAGGCTTTCTCGTAGTCCACAAACGCCAAGCAGAGAGGCAGGTTATACTCTTCGGTCTTCTGTATAACCTGGCGCAGCGTATGTATGTGGTCTACGGTGCTAAAGCCTTTTCGGAATCCGGCTTGTTCGGGAGGCTGAAAATCGTCAAACCTGCGCGCGAGACGATTCGTGATGACTCTTGAAAACAGCTTGTAGACATGGCTTAGAAGTGAGATGGGCCTATAGTTCTTCAGCCGGGCATTGTCGCCCTTTTTGAAGAAGAGTACCACCACACCCCTGCACCATGCCTGCGGCGTTTTCCCCTCGAGTATGACGGAATCAAACAGCTTCTGAAGGGTCTTAAGTACCGGTTTTCCACCTGCCTTCAGGAGTTCGGCCGTAATTCCGTCCTCACCCGGTGCCTTGTTGTTTTTAAGCTGTTTCAGAGCCATCCTAATCTCGTACAGGCTGACATCCGGAATGTCTTCGGTATAGTGTCGGGTCAGTCTAGCTCTTGGGTCGTTAGCTAGATTTGCAACGGGTTTACTGGTTGAAGTGTACAACTGCCCATAAAAACTCTCGATCTCCCTCAGCAGCTCCGGTTTGGCGGATACGATCCTGCCATCGTCGGTCTTCAGTTTCGTGAGCTGGCTCTGCCCAATAGCCAGATCTCTTGAAAAAACCTTGGAGCCTTTATTCCGCTCAATAGCGTCTTTAATACGCTCGGTATTAAAGCGGCGGAGGTCGCGTTTCAAGGATTTAGAGATCCGTCTATTGAGCTGCCGGTACTTCCACGCCTCGTCTGAAGACTGCAGGATCATCTCGCGCCGCTCCTTCATGAGCTCGAGAGTATGATCAGAGAGTCTTTTGTTCTTCTGTGCACGACGTGTCTTGAAGAACTTAGACCCAGTCGTATGGACAGTTTCCACGAACCCATCGTTGCATTCGTCCACTGAGCTTCCTAGGCACTCGAAACGATTCTGGAGTTCAAGCTGAAAGCTCTCGGGGTTTTGGATCTGGATTTGTGCTGGACGGAGCGTAGACTTCATCAGTCGAGACCTTTCAAGCTTTATATTGATGTTCAATGTGCCTCTTACCATGCGGTGATCGCTCCCGGTTTTCACCGAATTGATCACAGAGACATCATTGAACATTTGCTTCTTGGTTGACATGATGAAGTCAATCTCATTTTTAGTTGCACCATCGGGACTCTGCCAGGTCCACTTCCTGTGCTCACGCTTTCTGAAGAAGGAGTTCATCATATAGAGGCCCTCCTTCTCCATAAAACTAGCCAGTTGGTGACCCCGGTGGTTCCGACGTCCAACCCCAAATTGCCCCACCTGCAGCTCATCCCCGTCTCGTTTGCCCAGTTTCGCGTTGAAGTCCCCCATGACAACGGTGAAGTGAGTTTTGAAACCATGCAGGGCTTTAGAAATATCCTCATACATGGTCTCCACTTCGTCGTCGGGGTGTGCCGAGGTCGGGGCGTAGACCTGTATGACCTTCAGCGAATATCTTGAGGATATTCTGAGTATAAGGTACGCCACCCTGGTCGACACACTCTCGATCTTCACCACGTTATTCACGAGGGACTTGTGGACGATAAACCCAACACCACCCTGGGACTGCCGGTCACCCTCTCGGAAATAGAGCAGGTTGCCGGATTTCAGGATTATCGTATCCTCCCCCTCTCTTCGGACTTCAGATAATCCCACAATACTCCATCGCAGCCTGCTCAATTCCTCTTCGAGTTCCGTTATCTTCTCGTCGTTCCGGAGTGTACGCGTGTTGTATGTTGCCAGGTCAAGTCGTCGGTATAGGCAGCCTGATCCCGTCCGGAGATTCTTCGCACCCCTTGCCACGCCGTAACCTCGACCGCCACGCCGTAACCTCGACCGAATCCGAATTTCCGTAAATCGGTTTACCTATAAAAAATTCTAAGTGCGACACACTGACAATACGGATAGTCAAACTTGATATTGTTTATCCACTTTCGTCCTCACTAAACACTCCTCGTTTGTCTTCCAGCTCATCAAGTATTCTTCCTTTACAAAACAAAACAAAAAACCTCCCATAATATATTTTAACACAAAAACGGCCAATAACAATACGCTTAAACGAGAGTAAATCAATACTTTTACTAAAAAAAAAGCTGTGTCCCGTACAAAACTGTACTACAATCTTTTTTTTTTTCAAAAGCAAAGGAGACTTTAATATATTCCACAGGTGGTGTCCCAAACAGGTGCCTGGCTTCTTTTTTTTTAAGGACAAGTTCAGACAAGTTCAATAGAGCTTTGTCTGAGTTCGCTCCTAGCCCCGATTTGGTATATTTTGATGTTTTTTTTTATTATATTTTATGGAGGAACCGTGGAACGAATGATAATTTATTGCAACGGACTTTGAATTTTAAAGAGTTTTATGTGAATTGGTTTTTTTTTTGGGATGTTTTATACCAGTAGCTGTTTTAATAGGGTTAAATCGTTGGATTTTATTTTTGATATTTTGAATAAATGCTGAGATAGTGAACAGGCCAATGTAGTTCGTTGGGGCCTAGAAAAATAATATTTTATATCATCGATAACAGTTTTGTTAACAATGTTTTGGATTTATATAAAGTATCAAAAAGCTTAGAGCAAGTACTGTTTATTTATTTATTTAGATCCCCAACAATAATCTGTGTACGGATATACACAGATTATGCGAAATAAATTATGAACGACTAAAGTATCACGTAAGTGCACTTACAGGAGACATAATATAATTAACATCTAAGCTAAAAAATAATAATAAAAGAAATATTTTTAAGAATAGTTGAAAGTCGTTTCAGAAAAATATGAAACGATTTGAAAGCGATTTTCAGTCGTAACACCCTCGTAATATGTTTTCTTTTCTTGTATTCAGAAAATGTAGTTTCATGTACCTTAATTGTCACTAAAGTCTTCATTGCAAAAGCGTACTAGATACTCCGAGCTCACTGATGGTCTGCCACTTTTCACCCTTATGCCTTAATTAATAAGGTTAAAAACTGCGAACTCGGTAGTACGCACGTCGGCCAATCAAGCTAAACAAAACCAGTTTATGCGAATCTCCCATTGTATAGAAAATCTATACGAAGCGAGGCCAAGTTATACTGGAAATGCACAGCTTAATTTGCCGCCGTGTGTATCTTCTCGTATTTTTTTATTCTTAATTTTACAATTGAAAGCTGGTAGCCTTTCATTCTTAGTATAGTGTAAAGCACCTGCTGAAAGGGTTCGAGGGTACTCGTAACCGCAAAATGAGATGTGGGGAATCTTTTTGTACTTGAATATGGTCAAATTGACTGCTTTTATTCAAAGTTTATGGCGTGTGTAATAAGATTCATAGACAAGTGAGATGTTAACAAACTTACCATCTTTTCATTGTTATTTTGCAGTACATTGACCTTTATAATTGTCGGCTTAAGGTTTAAAATAACTGTTTATAAAGTAATCTTTATGATAACAGGTTGTTTTTAATTGCACTGTGATCAATTTGAAGAATTAAATAGGTGAAACATTATGCAGTGTGAATTTGTTTAATTACTCGGTTTTTATTTGCATTTTTAACTGGAATCGTTATTTCTTATTTCTAAGTGCAAAGAAGAATTGGTAATTATTTTCTCACGATAACTCTATTACTATCACAGATATAAATATGTATTGGTACCTAGATTACTCAATTCTTAACATTTAAAGAAAAAAAAGTAGTCTATTTTGTAAAGTAACTTGTTTGAATAATAACTAATTAGTGCATAAGACGTCCTAAAGGGTAATCAAAAAATGGCACTCTTAGTTTTCATACGGATCGTGTTATTTGCGTTATCTAAGTATATCTATCTATATCTGTGAGTACTATGTACATAATAAGGCCTAAGGGCCCGTTCACATAAACACGATACGACGTCGCATTGTGCTAAGACGCATTGTCGCTTTTAAGATTAACTTAAAAGTGACAAAAACTCCGCACTCTCTCGCGGTACAGCTTAAAGATACCAAATATTAACGTTAAAGTAAAATTGAATGTTCAAAATCAATTCATTAATGAAAAACTAAAAAAAACTTAGGTACTTCTCTAAGCTCATCATCTGCCTAGCCTTTATCCCAACTATGTCGGGGTCGGCTTCTAGTGTAACAGAATGCAGCTGAGTACCAGTATTTTACATGGAGCGACTGCCTATCTGACCTCCACAACCCAGTTAGTACTGGGTAATACGATACGCCTTGGTAAGACTGGTTGTCAGTCTTTCGGGCAACTGACTACCTATAACGACTGTCCAAGATTTAGAAAACGACAGCCGGGACCAACGGCTTAACGTGCTTTCCAACGCACGGAAAAACTCGGTACCTATGTAATGAGTAGTCACCCATCCACGGACCAACCTAGGCAAACACGGCTTAACCTTAAGATCGGCCCGAGCGCCTGTTATTATTAAGCCTCGAGCTCTGCTTACTTCTCTAAGCTCCTCATCTGTAATTACCATAATGGCTCATTTTAGTTAAAAAGCCCGCGTGAATGTTCAAAAATATCCGATTACTTACCTTCATCCCCCTTTTTAACCCTTCGGGGGTAGAATTATCAGAAACGCTGAGACACGTATAAATTAATTTTCAATCGTCAGCTTAAGCACAAAATTTGAAGATCCTGACTTCAAAACTGACAGACTTTCATACAAACTTCCATCCTCTATTTTACCCCTTTAGGGGTGGAATTCCCAAAAATCTTTTCTTAGTGGATACTTACTCTTCACAAAAACACACCCTCCAAGTTTCATGTCTCTAGGACCAGCGGTTTGGGCTCTGTGTTGACATATCACCCAGTCAGTCAGTCAGTCAGTCAGTTTACCATTTTATATATATAGATAGATGATCTCTTCACCTCAATTCCCCATCGTTACTCTAAACATAATCCCTTCTACAATAAATTTCTCTGACATTTAAAGAAACTTTATAACGAAAACTGATATTGTTTTAATCATAAAATACATAATTTGGCTACAAAACATCACTTATACATAACCAGTTAACTTAGACCTTTTGATGTTTAACAACACAATAACACTTTATACTACATAAAGGTCAAGTAACACTGGTTTCACCTTTTTGACCTCAAAGCCGTTGCTACCTTGGCGAGAGCCTAAAGCCCATTTTATAGCATTTTGATTATGGTTCTGGACGATTTAAAAATATCCATATCGAATTTTACGACTCAGATTAGTTATTATACGTCATGTCTAAAATATTTTTTGGAGTTTTTTTGACCAGTTTCAGTTTTAGTACATACCTACATAACATCACACCTGTAATCCCCAAAGCGTTAGGCAGAGGTAAACCTAATAGTACACCCACATTTCGCCAGTTATGTCTTAAGTCCCATGTAATAGGGTGAGCCTATTGCCATCAACCAGGCACAAGTACAGACTCCGTGGCTGCTACTGAGAAATTCCTGGTGGAAATCCCCATAAACACTTTGTCCGACCCGGAAATCGAACCTAGGACCTCATGCTCAGTACCGACTTGCAACCACTCGACCAACGAGGCAGTCAGTTTTAGAACTTGGGATTTTATTGTAAACGAAATCTCACGAAAATTTCAAAATCACTTAAATGTTAAAATCAAATAGCTATCGGTCTTTGTGTGAATTTCCCCACTGACACTGAACGCGTTGCTGGTCTTCTTTATCGTGTGGTTAGTGCCTAACCTGGTGTCAGAGCTTTTATGCCGCCCATGGGCTTCTGACTTGGCTTTACATGCCGTCGAGAAATATCTCTCAGGCATGCTGCTTTCCTCACGATGTTTTTCCTTCACCGAAGCAAGTGATAATTATACAATAGGCTCATGAATCCAAAAAATCAGAGGTACGGTTCGAACTTGAGACCTATGACGTCGCAGCCGCGACGGTCACACCACTAGGCTATCACTGCTTGCGTTGATGATAATGACCACGTTCAGTTTTATTGATATAATTCTCATTACTTAATTATTAAGTTGTTATTGGGTCTATGAGTCACAAAGGTCAAATGACAATCTGTTCAATAAACTTTGCATGAAACATGAAGCCTGCCATATCAGTATAACACAACAGGTGCAAATTATTATGACGAACACTTTCAATTAACAAACTTATTAAATTGTATCACTCTTCGACTTTTTGGATTCATGTTCGTATTGTATAATTATCATATTTGTGCACAATTTTTACTTTGGTTTATAAGGTATATGGTCCTTAGACAAATATACAGGTTCACAGTCCCAGTCCAGTTAAGATAAAATATGTAGTATTCTTCTTTATCGTGTGGTTAGTGCCTAACCTGGTGTCAGAGTTTTTATGCCGCGCATGGGCCTCTGACTTGGCTTTACATGCCGTCAAGAAATATCTCTCAGGCATGGCATGGTTTCCTCATGATGTTTTCCTTTACCGTTTTGAGAGCAGTGGTGATGAAATAAAGTACACATAGTAATGCGCCTGCCTGGGTTCGAACCCTCAATCACTCGATAAGTCGGAGCGTTTCTACTAGCCCACCACCCGTCACTGCTCTCTAAGCAACTCCTTGTTTGTCACTTCGTAGTAAAATAGTTCCCCAAAGCCATAATTGCCTCTATTTGCTATGATAAAACATGTCTCTAGTAGCTAACCGACCACGTGTTAGTAATTATAGTGAGACAAAGGGTCTCTCTGACCCATTGTGTCTTGACGTAATTGTGTTGAGCAGTCACGGGTTGAAGTTGGATTGGTTTAAGTTTGGTGTCAAGTTTTTTATTTGTCTGACACCAGCATTGTAAGCTTTTCAAAGAGGTCAAATTAGACGTAATGATTAGCGGGAAATAGATTATTTAGGATATAGGAGATGATGCCTATGCACTTTTGTGCTTGAAGTGTTAAATAAATAATAAAAGGCAATTTCATGTGACTGAGATGAGAATGCTAAGCGGGATGTGTGGTGTAACGCGAATGGATAATATAAGGAATGAGTACACAAGAGGAAGTCTGAAAGTGACGCCGATGACTGAAAAGTTGCGTGGTAATTCGTTATCCTGGTATGGACCTGTGATGCGGAGGAATGAGGAAAATTTTGAGTACGAATGTAGATAGAGGCTATAAGAGTAGAGGAAGACCAAAGAAACGATGGATGGACTGTATGAAGGATGATATGGCCAGAAAGGAGGTGCGTGGAGATGACGAGTAATAGAGAAGTATGGAAGAAAAAAATATGCTGAGCCGACCATAAATAAATTTGGATAAGGGCACGAGAATGATGGGCAGTCGCTCCATGTAAAATACGGGTATTCAGCTGCATCCGGTTAGACTGGAAGCCGACCCTGACATAGTTGGGAAAAGTATTTTACATGGAGCGACTGCCTATCTGACCTCCACAACCCAGTTAGTACTAAGTAATACGATACCCCTTGGTAAGACTGGTTGTCAGGTTTTTTGAGCCACTGACTACCTGTAACGACTGTCAAAGATCTACAAATGACAGTCGGGACCAACGGCTTAACGTGATTTCCGAGGCACGGAGGAAGCTCGGCTGTCAGCTGCTACCTGTGTTTAATGGGTGGTCACCCATCCACAGACCAACCTAGGAAAGCACGGCTTAACCTAAAGATCGACCCGAACGGCTGTTATTATTTAGCCACGAGCTCCTCAAACCCTGTAATACCCATGAGAAAAATATGAAACATCAACGTGGTGCACGTGTTCCAAACTTTTATAAACACAAGAAAATGCGTCATCCAAAACAATACGTAATTTTCCAAATAGCTTCATAGTAAGCATAATAACATTATACACAAAGTATAATAAGCTTACAACAATAATAGACTTAATTGTGGGAATGACACAGCTCATTGCACATTAATGCAATGAAATGTTTTGTTTTTATTATTATTTATGAACAATTAAGATACGTTATAACTATTAAAAGCATTCTTGCGACATGTGTTGGGCTTGTAGTCTTGAGAGCAATTCTTTCAGAGTAATGGCTTCTTTTGAATAATATCATCATTTTATAAGTTACAAGCTGACCCGCGTAACTTCGTCCGCGTTACATAGGAGAGAAAGAGGGTTCGAGAGAGTGTGAGTCAACCTTAAAAGATAGACATTATGCTATTGCGGACTTACCCCCATACTTAAGTACAAATGCTGTATCCAAAACAATACTGTAACACCAAATGATTTGAAAAGAGTAACCATGGAGTTTCTTGCCGGTTCTTCTCCATAGGAAACGACCAACCCGAACCGTGCACCTTTTTGTCGACGTTTTATAAGTGCCCATCGAGGCATATGTGAAATAAAATATTTTGATTTTGATTTTGACTTGCTACTTGGGGTTACGTTATTGCAATTTTTTAAGGATCCCTAGTTTTTTTTTAAATAAGTTAAAACCTGTGTTACTTCCTGATAATTTAGCTTACTATTGGTAAAAAATGGTTAAATCGGTGCAGTAGTTTCGAAGCCTATTCGGCACAAACAAAAAGATCTTTCCGCTTTATATTATTATAGTAAAGAAGACTAGGGTAAATCTATTTATTTTTGAATACTAATGCACTAGTATATTTGATAAGTAGAGTAAACTATACAACATTATTTTTAGTATATGCGAAACCTGAATATAGTTTGTTTAGAATAAGTAACTGAATCGATTCCAATAATTTGTAAACCATGATATATTATGTCTCAAAAATATTTAAAAAAGGTTACAAGTTGGACACCGACCGACACTAAGTACCTATCGCAATCATTTAGGTACCTACTGCCAAACTATTATTATCAATGAGCTCAAGACGACGCTGGAGCGCGCGCGCGCAGTGACACCGTGTGGTGACCACGTTTTTGGGCAATCAGGTAACAGAACAAGCTCATAACTTTGCCTTACTACTACGGAGAAGTTTATAATGGATAAACCCTATACCAATTTGCCCGACCTAGGAATGCAATGCTAGACCTCACGCTTATCAGTAGATCTTGCGACCATTGCGTCAAAATGCCATTTTAAAATATGTTTGCATCTATTGTCCTCTAAAACAACATCTACACTAGACTATCCAAATGAACTCCATTGCTATAAACTTATCCATAATAAAATCTCACCATCGCAACGTAAACTCAGCCAAAAGCTCAACTAACAAAACACATACAAATCGGTGCAATAATTTCCGAGATTAACACAACCAAACGAACTCGCAGTTCCCATCATTTTAGGGTATTAACAGACTACACAGTCGTGACAAGATCCCTGTTGAGAAATTACTGTAAACACAGTTATGATACATAAACCCGTCATTAGGATGGTTTTGGGGCCAATCAGGAACCTGTTTTTTTTACGACGGTATAAATTTGAGCAAGCATTACCTTTTGTTGTTGGGTTATGATATTTTGGAATGAGTGGAGGCAATGTTTAAGAGGCTTAGAAATGAGATGCAAAGTAATTGTAATAGTCTTTATTAGCAAAATACAAGTTTGAGACATATTAAAGTACACGGATGCTGATAAGCAATAGTGTGTCAACCCACAAAAAGTAAAATTAAACTTAATTTTGAGAAAAAAAGCACCTAGAGATGTCAGAAAAATGAGTCGCGCTAGTAACACGTAGGTAGTTACAAAATTATAATCACTAAAATCCAGTAGGAATCGAGTTGTACAGTACCTTCGCCACTGGTACCTACCATTGTCCGAAACCACAAACATCAATGACTAAAAACAACAATAGGTAGGTACTCATAGTACCTATCGACACTTACCGCCTACCTATAGTAAAACTCATTAACAACCATGATACACTCAGTTACTAATAAATATAATAAAAAAACCACAAACGAGGACTTCCTCTGACCATAAGGAAAACGAGTTCATTGTTTTGATATATTTCTGAGAATCCTTTTAAATTGCCTATCCTTTCTTGGCAAAGTAACTTCGTGATAATCGAGCTGCCAACAGTGAGGAGTTCTAGAAATTTTGACAAAATCAGTGTGAAGGAATTGAGGAAAATTTGACGGTAGAGTGCTGCTGTCCAAAATTTTTTTTTTTTTTTTTATCGTGGTAAAATCATCAAATGAGTCCTCCCACCCAGGGCAGAGCGGGAGGGACTGTCAGACTTGTACTGACAAAAATCCACGGTGTCCTTCAAAAGCCCTTTATGTTCCAGGGTCACGGTAATTCTATGAGTCCCACGACCAGCTGTTCAATACTTCAACATAGTTCAGCGTTTTGCATTTTATTATTAGGAAGCTACGCTCTAAGCTCATTCAATATGTACTTCTTATTCAACTGCATTTGGTTAGACTGGAAACCGACCCCAACATATTTTTAAAAAGGCCTGACGATACCATTTGTGACATAAACCGTTTCTTTTTGTTTTACCTTTTGAGTTTCGTTAAATAATTTTAATCTTTTGAATAATTTAATTTATGGATAATGCAATCTTTTCATGTTTCTTATATTTTATTGTTTCAGGTAAGTGCATTTTATTATTAAACATAGTTCCTAGCTATCAAGGATTTGGTGAGTCTCATTCCAGTAATTTTTATAAATTTTTATTATTAACGCTTGGTTCACACGATGTATATCTCGATAACAGATTTAACTTTCTACCACCCGATATTGAATCTTTCGATCAATTCAACCATAAAGTTCAAACACTTTTGTTACACCCAAACTTAACCTAAAAAAACTGTGACACTGACCGAAACCAATGACCAAATTATACGAACAGTTCCCGAAGTATATCTATAAGAAACTGAACTTTAACTTTAATTTAATAAGGCTCCGAATAACTTTACAAAGGTTGACCTCAAAACTGATCCTTATTTCGATACTAATAAGGACACCAACAAAGAAGATGAAGCTGATGGTAACGGTAAAAGTAAATTAGTACTACCAGGACCGATCAATCAAATCAAGTTTATTAAACGTCAGATTAACTTTCGAGGTGAAGTCGGTAAGGTGACACAACCCTTATTAGATGAAATGATAATACATGATGAGGAAGAAAGTGTTACGAGAAAATAGGATTAAGTTAATATGATTGTGTGTCAAAAATACCACAAACAAAATGAGGTCATATAAGGTGACAATAATGCGCATTTTAATATGCGCATCGTGCCCTATATTTAAATTGCTATCATTATTATCTGATTTATTTCTGATTATTGCGCAGCGCAGGGCTCTTTCTATGTTCAATGTACCACTTATTTTATAACTTTTTAAAGACTACTAGTAATTGTTATCATCAGCTACTAATCAAAAATATTTAAACCAACTTTGCCTTAAGGTGTGTTCAGCACTGCTTGAACTAGTATTCAAAACTAAATTTCTTTGAGTTCAACGAACTTAAATCACCAAACGTTTGAAATACAACTGCATCATTCATTTTTGATCTGATGGTAATTTCCTTTATAGATATAAAGAAAGTTTAGCACAACAAAACTTAGATGCAACCGGAACGAAACCATAAATCATAGCAAGTAACACCATAAGCAAACTCCAATAGACAATATCTGATGGTGCACTTGACGATGATAAATTTTCCAGAGAAGCTGAACGAAATTCGAAAAGTAAAATCTTACTTCAGTGAAAATAGGGATCAGAATCGGATGCAGCTGAAGTTGTAGAACAGCAAATGCAAGTTGGTGATGCACCAACAAAATAAGAAGGAATGGTTGTAAGAAATTGTCTAGTACCAAAGGCTTATGGGCGTTGCGCTTCATTTAGCAAAAGTATATCGAATTCATCATGTGTAACGTCTGTGTTGTGTGTTTTTATTAAAAATTGTACGTCGTAATGGGACCATGTCGTTTAAAGTTGATGGCATATGCTCTGATAGTGGTACTTTGTTATGATGTTGCTAAGCACTTTCAAGGAAATATGAATTGTGACCAACCGTTCTGATTAGTTTTGATGTTTTTGTTGGGTTTGATTTATGAGTTAGTTTTATTATGTCTTTCTTTTGGTCTAGCTTCGTTGTCTCTTTGATATTTATTGTGATTATCTTTTTGAAATCTTGCTATACGTTTGGCATAAATTTCATATTTTATAGTAAGTGGTTTCGAATTACGAATTTAATCATTATTCAGATTAGAATGGTTGATTTTTTATAGGATTAATAACTTTATGGAATCTATAATATCTAACGAGGAATTAACCTAATTGAAGCACCTATGATTAACTACAGATATTTATTAGCTACTAAGTAATTGCCTAGCTATAAATATTCACAACCTGACTGATACAAATTGCCCTTCTTTGCTCCCCGACATGCCTTGCATATTTTACATTAACATTAACAATCTACGTATACTTTGTCACGTGTATTCATAGTGGTGCAATATTAATGCCATCTATTGGTTTGTCAAAACGCTTATCTCTCTCTGGTCTCATTATACACAAGTAATGGACGCTACATTAACAAATAGTCACGACTGTGCATTATGCCGTAGTGTCATATTATCGACATGATATTATGACGGTGATGGCCAGCTACTTATGGTTAGGGTTGCCATACGTCCGGAATTTTAGCTCAGTGTCCGGAATGCAGGGGGAATTCTAAAAGTCAAAACTCCGGAATTTCCAAAAAAATTAAGAAATGTGAAACAGGCTGTGACTTTTTTTTTATTAACTTGGGAATCAACAGAATCACTTGTACAGTATAAGTAAGTATATAATTATAATGTGAGTAGCTTTTATAATTTATATTTTTAGGAACCTGGAAATCTTTTGTTACATTTCTTTCTATCATTAATATACCTATAAAAAAATCTTAGAACAAAATTATACAGTACAATAAAATTCAAAGAAAAAAGTTCAGAATTTTCTTAAAATGTCCAGAAAACTTTTTAGATTTGGGGATTATGAGTAGGGTTACTCATGGTGCTTTTAGCGTCCCGATTTAAAATATGACAGGTCGTTTTGTGGTTACTGCTATATGGCAGTAATATTTCATTGGTAATTAGCAATATTTCATATCTATGAGCTTTTAGTCGCTGAAAGTGGTTCGATAGGAGCTAATCTGGAATAAAAGGTGGACGTGTCGGCTCATTGCCTTTAAGTAGGTACTTAATGTTGCTGACTTATCTTCGAATGTGGCGTGTGAATGCAGAATCCTAAGCTTGGGTAGGAGCAATACATCTATGCAAATAAATACAATAGAAGTGTCTGTTTGTAATTTCAAAATAACAGTTTTTTACTGAATGCATTATGAAAGTATATTGTATTGTACTTATAATAAAAAAATACTGTTTTTTCCGGCTAATCTACGAAACGGCTGGACCTATTTTTACGAGACTTTTACTGGCAGATGATGTTATAAAGAGTAACCTAAGCTTTTATTTGATAAAAATATTAGGAGTCCGAACAAAAAAAATAAAATCCATGAAATTGTTAACAAAATGCGATTAAAATACTACTTTCAACATTTTCACTATCACATCGTACGAGTATTAGGACTAAAATGTTCAATAGCAAATTGGTGGACCAATATAAGATATAATTTTACTTTATGGCTTAAAAAGATATATTTTGTTTTTACTGTCAGACGTTTTCAATTTTATTGTATTGTATTTTATTTTATTGTAGGTTAAAATATTTTGCGTGACGATTTGGACTCCTTCCTGACTGATTGGCCAGAGGAGGCAAAACACCGGGAGAGTTGGAAAGGAATGGGGGAGTGGGGAAGGTCTTAGCCCAACAGTGGGTTAGAACAGCCTAAAAAAAAATTTAAAAAATTGCAGAAAAATTGTGGTCCTTATAACTGTCACTTTTCTGTTTCACTGGGAGTTTCTATCAAAAGTAGTAAAGCAATAACGAGGTCATATAAAAGCATTAAACATTAAACATGAGCCCAAAAGACCATAGACTCAACAAACAATTTCACTTAACGTCTTTTTATTACCGAAGCCTTATCTAACATGACATCACAGCACTTATGGGCACGCTCTTGTAAATCATTCCTCCATGGGTTCATGGGTTTGTTAAAACATTAATTGATTACTGTCATAAAACATAGCACGTGGCTATACTCAATGTTTTGTTAATTGACATGCAGAGACGCTGTGATTTTTAGGGGTCCGTAGCCGAATGGCGAAAAATGGAACCCTTATAGATTCATCATGTCTGTCTGTCTTATTTTCAAAGTCAATAGTTTGAAAAATAGACAAGTCCAGAAAAAAAAAAGCTTAAATGTACATAAATTTTATATGTATGTGCATGTATAAATGCATTCATTCATTCCATAGTGGTGTCCCCCCCCCTAATTTCTAAAGTAAGAGGAGGAAAATTCTGAAAAAAGTTTAGGATTGTAAAATGTAAAAAAAACTTTTAACGAAAACTGGTTTGAATATGATTAGAAATATATAGTTTTTGAGATGGGGTGGGGTGGGGTCCGAGTGCTCATAGCCTGTTTAAGGAAATTTCGAAACGCCTAGTTGACGCTTCCCGTGACCCAAGGGCTGGCTTTTACTTTGGCCAGAGGCTAAGTGTTGCCATACAACGTGGCAACGCCGCCAGTCTTTTGGGCACATTACCAGCTGACAGCGTTGAGGAGGAGTTTTTTGATGCCCTTTTATAGTTTGTTGTTAGTGTTCTTATTTTAGGTTATTTAATAGTTTTTAATTAATTATGTATTTAGATAGTTTTTGAGATATGGGACTTTTTCATCAAACTGCAGTAGTAACTTTGTTTTTATTAACATACTATGAAGAACAAATTTAGTTTTGCTGTTGAATGTAATACAATTTATCATAATGAATGAGCCAACAAAATGTTTTTATTTATTTGTTTGGTGCTGCGGAACCCTGTGTGCGTGTGAGTACGGCACGTACGTGGCCGGTTTTTGTTCGTTATATTTGGAGGATTTTGATTGGGTGTATTGAGTCTTTATCGTGTGGTCGAAGGTTTTAATTACTCTGACAAAAAACAAAAGACTTGAGAGAAAAGGTTTCAAGCACAGTATATCTGTGGTTCTATATTTATTTATTTATTTAAATTTCATGTACAATACTGGTACATAGGCGGACTTAATGCCATAAGGCATTCTCTACCAGTCAACCTTTGGGTTAAATAAGAAAACATTGTAATAGGGTACAAAATAAATACATAAAAAATAACTTCTTGCTTGGTTTCAAGGTTCAATGAAGTCCTCGGACCTTCGGTCTGCGGTCCTGAACTTGAGATTTATTCTTTAGACTAAATTATTCATTTATTAACAGAAAAGAAGAGGCTCCGTGCGTCGTAAAGCACGTTAGTCCCCGCTGTCAATTGAAGAACGATGAAAGTCGTTACTGGAAGTCAGTGGCCCGAAAGTTTGACAACCAGTCTAGCCAAGGGGTATCATATTACCCAGTAGTAACTGGGTTGTGGAGGTCAGATAGGCAGTCGCTCCAAGTAAAATACTGGTATTCAGCTGCATCCGGTGAGACTGGGAGCCGACCCCAACTTAGTTGGGAAAAGGCTGAGCAGATGGCGATGTGAAGAAGCTAAGTGGCCCACAGTCTTTTTAAGAACTCAAATCAGTAATATTATTATGTTGGTGCAAACAAAGAAAATTGTTAACGGTTTGTTAATTTAACCATGACCAAAACAAATGAAAACCTAGCAAACACTGTTTTAAGCTTTCACGGTTTATAATTGTAAAAAAAGTTGTTGTTGTTGTTGCTGTTGTTGCTGTTGTTTCTTGTTGTTGTTGTTCGTTTTTTGAAATATCGGGAGCTCAAAATAATGAACAATCACGGAAGATATCCCGTAACTGACAGTATAAAACCAAGCAAGCCTAAATGAGAATCAAATTCAACTTTTATGCAATATTAAATCCTATTTCAAATAAAACTCCTTATGTAGGTACCGTGTCTCCAGTTGGAAACCACAACATCAAAATAATACTATGACATTAGTATGGACAGCCACACGCGTCGCCTGCGCATCGTCACCGTGACACACAGCCATAGAGGGTTCGATTGTAAAATAACGAATCATTTTTATATCTACTTCATGGAGCGGTGATGTGGTTTACGGTTGGAAAGGATGATTAGTTTATTGTAACTTCTTTTTAGGTTCCGTAGCCGAATGGCAAAACACGGAACCCTTAGAGATTCGTCATGTCTGTCTGTCTGTCCGTAGGTCACAGCCACATTATTCCGAAACTATTAGGACTACCCAGTTGATACTTGGTAGGTAGGTGTATTCTGTGAACCGCTTTACGACATTTATACAAAAATTAAAAGATTAAAGGGACTCCCCAATCATGGAACTGAAACAAAAAAAAAATTTCATCGTACCTTTACGTTCGGGCAACCATTTTTTCTCAAAGTCAATCGTTTGAAAGATAGACGCTTCCAGAGTGGTAAAATGTGTCCCCCCCCACCCTCAATTTTTTTTTGTTCTATTTGGCAGAGGAAACAAGTAGTGGAAATGGGAGACCCTTTGCTAAGCAGTGGGATATTCATTTATGGGTGGTTCAATTTGTTTTGAATTCGGTTTGATATGGATTGGAAGAATAGACTTAAAAAATCTAATGCCTTAGCGATGAAGTTGAAAATCTATTAAAGAAAGGCAGATTGTAGTAGCTTGAAGTGCTGGCAAACGCAAACTAAAACTCGATGTTATGCACAAACGTGCTTAACATCGAGTTTTAGTTAGATTAATAAATCAAAGGTGCTTTACTGCAACAACTATACCTTTTATTCACGATTAAATCAAGCTTTGTAGTTGTCGGGCACGCCGCAATCGCGGCGGTAAGACCCCTCTTTGAGGAGTGGCTGGATAGGCGTCACGGCGTCCTGACCTACCGCGTGACGCAGGTCCTCACCGGACACGGAAGTTTCGGGAGGTACCTGTGTCATATGGGGAAGGAGGAAACGCCTGGGTGTTACCACTGCGAGGGCCCCCGGAGGACACGGTGGAGCATACGGTGCAGGACTGCCCCGCTTGGGCAGAGCACCGCCGTGTCCTCACGGCGGCGATAGGCGGAGACCTCTCGCGCCCGGCATTGGTCGAGGCCATGCTGCGGGGCGAGACGGAGTGGGAAGCGGTCGCCTCCTTCTGCGAAGCAGTCATGCTCGCGAAGGAGGAGGCGGGCCGCGTGAGGGAGAGGACAGCGTCCTCCCTCCACACCAGCCGCAGTGGTAGACGCCCACGGCCCCGGACGTCGGCAGACGATCTCCGGCCACCGTAGGCGCGGGCATGCGGGCGGTGAGTAATGGGCGACTCGCTGTCCGACCATGGACCATGCCCGGGTCGACGGCGCGTTGTGTTCCACGAGCGCCTCAAAGAGTGTCAGCATAATGACGGGGCCCCCCTCTAGAGGGCCAAAGCCTGCCGGGGTCGCGGGACTCATAGAATTACCGTGACCCTGGAACATAAAGGGCTACTGAAGGACACCGTGGATTTTAGTCAGTACAAGTCTGACAGTCCCTCCCGCTCTGCCCTGGGTGGGAGGACTCATTTGATGATTTTACCAAGTTAAAAAAAAAAAAAAAAGCTTTGTAGTTGTTCAATTTGCCAAATTTGACAGCTAACTAAGCAACTACGATGCGAATAGTGGATCCTTTCGTTTCAATTTCTTTTACATAACTGTCGTAATGATCTGTAGGTCAAAATATAGTTAACACTATTTTGCCAGCATGTTCGCCAACATGTCAGCCATCTTTTCCACCAGTATCTCACATCCCTCGTCAACGACGCAATAAGCACGCCACGATGACGTCTATAACGATCTACAGTTAATTATTAACTGAGCTTTTTATTTAACTTTAGCTTTAATGCAGCTTTTGTTGCATTCAACTAAGTTATAAATCATTGTGAATTTCGCTTGAGTCGTGGGTTAGTTTGGTTAAGGAAAATGAAGCGCAAATCTAACTTATTGTTAGTTGTGCGATTGTTTATTTTTCATCAGTATAAGAGCGAGATTCGTAACTGTGAGTTAGCACGGACTTTGCCTAAACGTTATTTCTGTTTTATCGCATGATTTCCAAATACAAGGTCAAATCTAACATATCTAACTAATTCATCATCATCATCATCATCATTTCAGCCGAAAGACGTCCACTGCTGGACATAGGCCTCCCCCAAGTGTCGCCACATTGACCGGTCCCGTGCGACTCGCATCCAGCGGATCCCTGCAACCTTCACCAGGTCATCGGTCCACCTAGTGGGAGGCCATCCAACGCAATGTCTTTCGATTCGTGGTCGCCACTCCAGAAGTTTTCGGCCCCATCGGCCATCCGTCCATCCATCTAACTAATTAGGGAACATTATATCCACGACAAAGCTCGCACCAAGTAACACTTATGGGGATTGGGATAACCCAAATCAAAAATCTGCTGTCATATTTAAATAGAATTATACCTACGGTCTCCCAAATACATTGCCTACTTATTAAAGTATATTGTTTAATGAAACAACAACAAATAATACTCGAAACGGGATATTTACCATGTTTACTGTTTCTTATGAGTTCCCGATATTTCGGCGCTGTTGCAAGCACCATGATCACGGTTAAACTGAAGTTGGAATCGTGTGCAAACAACGAACAATAAAGAGGGTAGACCGATTTGTCTGCTCATAAACACCCACCCGCAATAATTTCAGTTTATCCGTGATCATGGTGCTTGCAACAGCGCCGAAATATCGGGAACTCATAAGAAACAGTAAACATGGTAAATATCCCGTTTCGAGTATTAATAATAAAGTTAGTGACCATGATAGTTTAAAATCTTATAACAACAAATAAGTTCAGCAACGCCTGAAACATTTTGTGTTTATGGTGGCAATATCGTACCCACTTCTTAAACCCCTTAATTTAGGGTTCATATTCGCCACTAAACCTCTAAGGATCCTCCTACATCTTCAAAATCTCCTAAATCACCACCAACGAATACCACACAAACTTCCTCCCATCTTTTACCCCATAAACCGCTACTTACACATAATATACATATAAATTACTTGTACATAAAGAGACTATACTTAAATAAATCATAGTAAAGTACTTGCTGGTGTTTAGGTCAGCTAAATCGTCTAGAATTGCTTAACACAGAGTCGAGTCGAGTTAACTGCTCTAAACTGTACTCATAAAGTCAGTAGCGAGCATAGCATTGAGTTTGGAGCTGCCTGTTACACCGTAGCGTAACACTGCACCTTGCGCCTGGGAATATACAAGCAATATCCAATCTTCTGTCCAAGTTACTGTTACTGTTAACATGTGTCACCCCACTGCTGGGCAAAGACCTGTATTGGCACTACAAAGAGTACTACAGCAAAATAGAACAAAAAGTATTTCAGCGCCATCTATGACACAGACGATGAACTAAATAAACATCGAAACAAATCTATATCCTACATCGCGCAAGTAAAGTTATCTGCGACTTAAGACTACATAGAAGAACCCGACATCAACTGTCGGGCAGTAGCCCACCAGACACAACACACGGCCGGTTGGTGGATCCTCTCTTTTCTATGGGGCATGAAGAACTTTACAGCCTGTTCTTCATACCCCCAAAGGCCTCTCCTCACGCATTCCAAATCTGTCAATCTAGGGCTAATGTAGACCACGGGTCATTGGTTCTGTCCAGCTCGTCCCGCCATCTCCTGCGTGGTCTACCACGTCGCCTTCTGGCTGCGTAAGGCCTCCACATCATGGTTTCTACATTTTGGCCCACAGTTCGTCGGGCATACGGCAGACAAACCATCCAAGTATCATAACCACGAAATTAGTGTTTGCACTTTCACGGCTTGACGGTTGACCAATTTCCATGAAATTTAGCTCACAGGTGGACTATGAGTTATTGGACAACAAATGGACATAGGATTTCTTTTTGGGCTTATTTGTATTTGTAGTATAGTCTGTATTCCACTTACACTGCAAGATGAAACCCTCGATGTCTTGTGATTGCCACCGATCATAGTTTTACCTTATAAAAAATTGTTTAGTGAGTTCTGAAGTAAAACTTGTCACACCGTTGTGTATCAAGAGTAATCAAGACTTGATTTTCACTAATGATCGCCTGGTCAATACTTTATACTGTCACAGAATTCGTTTCAGTGTAGTAAATTTAAACTTTAAGTAGTATTGAGCAAGTGTACTTTTTTTAAATCGATCTTAACATACTACAGCTGTCCATTTCGGTGTACAAATTATTTTAGATCTGTCTACCTTCTCCGAGAATTCACAGGTAGTCAACATTATGCTACTACTAAGCATCACAGGCAAGATACTCACAATTTCAAATCTTAGGGTTATAGTCGTAACATCCACCACATCACCTCGGTGTAAACACCACCCTGCTAAGTGGCCGCATAACGTACAGGAACAACAAGTTAGCTGCGTTTAACTTTTGATTTATTAAACCATCGGTTAACTAACGGTTTGCTACTTCATGGGGTTAACTGCCCTACGTGGTCTGCGTTAAATTAAATGGCGTTGTTAATGGAAATATTGCTGGTAGAAAAAGTTATTGGATTTGGTTGATTTTTACTTCCTGGTCCAAAGGATTAAAAATAAAATGATTCAAGGTTTTGATTCTATATCATTTTAACCAACCGCTTCGTATAACTTAAAACCGGCCCTGTTCCAACAGCTAGTTGTCTTATCGAGTAACAGTGTGACTGGTTGGGATTTTTATTCACAATTTTTCGCAACGAGTCACACTGTATTGTATTGTATTGTATTGTATAACGGGCTGGTGTCCGCAACTCCACGTCAAAGAGCGTATTTTGCATGTGGGTGGGAAATTTATTCGATCCACCCTAACTCCCCGAGAAAGCCCAGCAGCGCCTTGATGTTACTGACAATCTCGCGGCGAGTACCTGGGGTACCGAAGTACTTTGCCCTGTATGTTCCAACCACTGGGTAATGTAGAAGCACGTGGGCTGCTGTTTCGTCTTCCTCCATGCAGGCTCGGCACAGGGGGCTGTCTGTGACTCCTATGACAAAGAGGTGTTTCAACGAGTCACACTGTGACACGATGCAGTGTGACTTGTTGGGAACAATCGCATTTTATCCATCACTAGTGCTGTATGCTTAGTGCGAGTTTTTTTTACGTATCGAGCGCGTTAACGTTTACGCAAATTAGTATGGCGCTGGGTAAGCGCCACCTAGCGGCACGAATTGTCGCTTACCCAGCGCCATACTAATTTGCGTAAACGTTAACGCGCTCGATACGTAAAAAAACTCGCACTAAGCATACTGTTGTATAGGCAGTCAGTTTGACAAAAACTCCACGTCCCTACTTTCGACAGATCAAAACACAACATTTACATCACTCTCTATGCGTGTTTCAATAAAGGAAGTACTTGAATCACAATCCAATAAACTAAGTTTACCGTTTCACCTTTTGATAAACCAAACCATTTTACATAATAATTTCTAATACATACATAATGTTCGAAGAAAACCGCGCTAATCAGAAGAACCCGGTGGTCCAGCAACTGTCTCGACGCAGTACAAACGCAATAAATACGCGCGTATTATATTACAACTTGTATTTCGACGCGTGCGCACATCAAATCTACCATCGGTTTTAATGCATCGTCTGTACGGGTAGGGATGGGATCAGTCGATGTTTATATTTCGGATTTAAGTTTTTCTGATCATCCAATTTAAAGAACGTAATTGTTTCCCATTTTTATACTATATGCGAATAGTTTTTCGTTCAAGATATTTGTTACGGTGGAGTACAAAAAAAAAAAAAAATTGGGTATCCAAGCAGACCACGTTGAAGTTTGTCGACGCTACGTTGCACGTTGTGGACGTAAAATTACATTTTAAAATGCTGTACTGCATAATTATAATGTAATTGCTTTACACTGGAACTGCTTATGACATCAAGAGGTTTCTTATTTCACTTGTGGCATGTGCCAAATAAACCTGCTTTCTTTCATTCATGATGCTAGTGCGTAATGCCATGTCATACATATTTTATATGGGTAACTAATACCTTCTTTGTATAACCAGCCTAAATGTTCCCACCGGTAGGTTACGGGCCTCGTCTTAACGATATATCTTGTGTGACAATATTTTTTTCCTTTGGTTATTCAAAACGCTCCCAGGCAAAAAAGTGTTATAATAGGACGTGATATGTTATGGCACTTTTTTGTCGAGAAACGAAAATTTTACAAAACTATCGACAACACAATTCTACAATCGAGTACATCACTACCCGTTACCAGTTTGTCCTACCGAGCAAACGGTGTTGCGGTGTACCTATGTTAAATATAATATTATGCGGTTAAGGCATGATGAACGTAGCCCGTAACCCGACTACACAGAGTTAATCTAATATTGAAATAACATCGACGTTTTTCTACTCCCTAGTTGAGTAATATACGAAAATTGTAATTTTACAGTAGCATTGTTTGGTTGAGTTTTGTAATGATCGGGATGGTGTTAGAAAATAATGTGGTTTGGTGAAGTATTCTTTTTGTTTGAAGTAATGGTAGTGGAATTAAGGCGAAGTTTTTGGTAGACGAGTAAAATAGCTACATATATCTACCACACGACGACGGTGGCATATCGAAATCGGGTCATTGTTCTTTTACAGTTTACTAAAATAACAAAAAGAACCTAGAGTGAAAATAATGTTATTCTGCGCCAATTTCGTAGCATTTGTTTAAGTTTTTTCCGGGAAATTGATATCAATTTTATGCTAGAAAAAAGTATGGCAGTAGTAGAAATAATAATGGAAATCAGCATCTCGATCGTGTAAAACATTTTTATACGTCACAATTTTTTTAATATTATCTTTTTCAAAAAATATTATCTTGGCTTCATTTCATTAAATTGTAGGTATAGCTAATATTAGGTGCTGGAAGTACATTTATTTTCGTGGCAAAACCGTTCAATAGCCCAAGTACATAACAATTGAGTACAGTCTGTACTTCAGGCCAGTAGGTACAAATGAGTAGGCATAATTATTTTTATCAGCCGACATTAAAAACGAATAAAATTTCTATATTATTATCGCGTGCCACCGTTTGGCTTCCTCTGATAACTGCAGTGTCAGTTTACAATTTGTTTATATTTAATTTTTAGTTAAGGCGCAGTGACTTTTGTAATGAGCATAGTTGCTTATTTATTTTAATTTTTTCGACATCGTTTGTCTAATGACACTTAGTAATAAATGTTGTAAACTTTGAAGATAGGAAGATACCTTTTTTTTTTGCTCAGACCTTTGATTCAATAACAAAAAAAAACAGCGAAAATTACAGTTCAAAGTAATTGAACTGAACAAAGCGACATTTTATCAGCTTTCAGTGCTGTAACTATGCCAAAAATGTACAGAATACACACAAAAGCCACCGAAAAGCTTATATCAATCTGATCGAAAGTCGAAAAAGAAATATGAAAATCTTTGAAGGCGTTTGTCACTGATTCAGGCCCGCAGGTTCCATTTTTCCCGAAGTCCCAGAAGCAGTTTTCTACATCTCTTCGAGTTGGTCTTTCTGTTTAATCTGCCATCAATTTTGCAAACCCATATTGAGATATATGGGTTTAACGTAACATAACAAGAAAATAATGAATCACACACAACAACGGTACAGCACATAATTCAAGATTTTGTTACCACTACTTGCGACATAAATAATACATTAAGCCGTCAAAACATCCCATATTATTATTCTGACACAAAACATTGACACATGTCACATTCCCAGGTCAAAATAGCACCCATATTAAATTAATAAATATTCCTATCTTTGTTACAATAATGTTATTCAATACTTAGTTATTTACTCGTACATTACATTTCTACTATAATTGTAGCAATTATCACTTATTAGTACGAGGCTGTGAATCATTGTTTGATGTTTCTTTAATAGGAAGTATCTGTCGACACGTTTAAAGTTTTAGTAAAATGATTTATCTATCACGTAAAGTGCGCGTATCTGCACTGCGAGTAGGTTTACAGGGGAAGGTTATAACTTCATATATTTTTTTTTATTTCAACGATTTTTGACCTCATTTTTATAAGAATAGTAACAATACACGTGTTCTATGTATTTTTCAGTAGAAATCTATTAAAGTCATTAATTTAGTCGCTACGACAATGCGTAATTGAAATTGGCTACATTTGTCAGATACGCGGAATTATCCAATGCTAGTTAGGCACTAACTACACGATAATAAAGCAAAAATTGTGACACTATTCAAATATTACCAAGTCTAACACTTGTCTAATTACAATCATTACTTACAAAACAATAACGCAATAAAATCTCCAGTAAAATTGCTGTTTGATCATACAAACCGCAAGCCCACCTGTCTACCTAACCGTGTAATACTAAACATTACTCATTCAAAAGTCATACACGACTACTGTAATGCCTTCTCTCTTCATCAAATAATCATTTTAATGAAGAGCTCAATTTGCCCTTATGGCTCCAACAAATAATATCCAATTTTTTTTACCTTGAACAAACAATCAAATGAATAAATTTACCTCTATATAAGGTGTAAACGAACTCTCCATGAAGCTGTCAACCAAGCGTTCTGTACATCTAAAAGGGGCCGTCTCCACGAACGAGAGAATCGCGGCGATATTATCGTCGTGCCACGTTGTTCTATTCGAGAATATCGCCGCGATTCTCTAGCTCATGGAGACGGCCCTTAAGAGAGTGTATAGAAATACGTGGCACGACGATAATATCGCCGCGATTCTCTCGCTCGTGGAGACAGCCCCTAAGTAACTCTACGCAGAAATGATTGCTGGGAAACGACATTTTTTTAGGGAGTGTAAAATCACTTTTTACGGTAAGACTCAATGTGACGCACTCAAAACATTGTGCTGATGGATGTATTGAATAGTACGGGGGTCATGGAGGTATTTAAAGTAAAGTAAACATTAAAAACTTATACAATAAAAAAAACTTGTGAAAAATTGGAACTTTGGCCCAAAAAATCTCCGTAACTAGAAGTTTCCCAGGTAGGGTCTAGAACAAAAAAAATGATCGCAAAGACGGGGAGAAAAGAGTACCTTTCGGTTATGTTAAGGGTCTATTTACACCCTTTATACGTTACGATATTTTTTCATTATAATGTCATGATTTGTATAATTTATAATATTGCATGTTTTTAATCAAATCAAAATGGATTCTTTAAGAATTTAGATCTTTCAACTATGTATTATTTCATGAATGTTATCCTTAATTTCGCATGACTGGGATTAAATTTTTATTATTGTGTAATTTTAATTAGCTATTGGAATTAAAAGGCTTTTTTATATATATATTTTTTAGTTGTCAACGAGCATCCTACCCTTAACCATAATAGCGCAATACACTCTTATCACTGGGACTTACTCGTGCGTAGTACTCAGTTGTAAAATTATCTTCTTTACAACGTTTATATACTTACGTAGGTATATGATGTGTCGTAGTATTATTGTCTTTATGTTACGTGTTATTATGTGTTTACTTTATTTGCTTCTTGCGTTATAATTTTATTTTGTGTGCTTTGAATTGACTTGGTATTGGTGCTATTATTATAATTTGTAGATACGTTTATTTGTTATGTCAGTTCTGAAGTTCATCATCATCATTTCAGCCGAAAGACGTCCACTGCTGGAAATACGCCTCCCCCAAGTGTTGCCACATTGACCGGTCCCGTGCGACTCGCATCCAGTGGATCCCTACAACCTTCACCAGGTCATCGGTCCACCTAGTGGGAGGCCTTCCAACGCAACGTCTTCCGGTTATTGGTGTTGTTCTAAAGTTCGTTACTGCTATTTAAGAGTAGAGGAAGACCGAAGAAATGATGGATGGACTGTGTGAAGGATGATATAGCTAGAAAGGATATTATAATAGAGATGATGAGTAATACAGAAGTATGGCAGAAGAACACATGCTAAGCTTATATAATAATGCGAAGCTTAAAGAAGAAGGGAAAAGATCTTATGGAAGGAATTGGTTAGGATTGGAAAGTTTAGATTTCATGGTTTTCCTTTCATATAATTTATCATGTTTGTTAAAGAGATTTTATCCTTACGATTGACATCCTATTGATTGATGCCATAAAAATACAGGATGTTATTTTTTTGGAATTCAGCTTGTTCGATTCCCAAAAATATTACCTTAAATAATTGTAGAAGAAGCACTTATATAAGCACTATGCAGCATTACAACTAAGGAAAACAGTGTTTTCGATGGGCTCAAGAAATACAAGAAATACTGTTTCATAATTATGCAGAAGGACACGAGGAAAATTCCAATTAAAATCTATGTAATAGGTAAATGAAAAAAATGTTAACGTAAATATTTACGCCGTAAATGTTTCAAAAACCACATAACCACAATAAGATACATTTTAATGATAAATTATTTATGCAGTTTATACCTAATTGAGTTCATTGAATTATTCTGCGCGTTACAATTTATTTTATTTATTGTTTTCCTCAAATAAAGCTTTTTGTTTATAAATAATAATTATTACGTTTCTAAAGTTATTGTTAATGAAACTGCAAGTGTTCCTTTATGTTATTATTACAGTTTGATTAATTGTTACGCTTTGATTATTATTAATAGTAATAAATAATTTATCTGATGTTTCTGTAAGGTCAAGATTTTATTGTTTGAATGTCAGTAATAATATTATTTATGTACTATTAAATAGATAATATGAGACATTTACGTAATTCTTGTAATGTTAATGACACATTTGTTGCAAAACGTAGTAAAATCTAAACATAACAGTTTATGATTGCGATAAATAAATGGGTCACATATTAATATGATTTATTTAAAAGAAGCGAGCATTTTAAAGCTGAATTAGAAAAAGGGATGTACTGGAGCCGAAAATTCACTGGCATCGGAACTGCGTGGTGGATTACTGCCCACTATCTTTCACAGAGAGGAGCCCTGTGTCCCAGCCGTGGATACGTCAAAGGCTTACTATGCTCCCCCTAATCTTAAGGTGGAAAGCCAGAGAAATTCAAATTTTCATACGTTTTCATCATTCGCGACCGTAACACATAAAGGGTGTAAATAGACCCTTAACATATCCAAAGGGTACTCGTTTTCCCCGTCTTTGCGATCATTTTTTTTGTTCTAGACCATACCTAGGAACCTTCTAGTTACAGAAATATTGGGGGTCAAAGTTTCAACTTTTTCACATTTTTTTTTTAAACATATTTTTAATGTAAGATTTTTACTTTACACACCTCCACGACCCCCGGACTATTCAATCTATCCATCAGCACAATGCTTTGCGTGCTTTCCATCGAGTCCTACCGTAAAACGTGATTTTTCACCACAAAAAAAAAAGTCGATTCGCAGCAATAATTTTTGCGTAAAGTTACTTAATTTGATGTACTGAATGCTTGGTTGACGGCTATGTGAAGGGTCTGTTTACACCCTATATTACCCACTCTAGGTAGCCGTGCAAAGCCAGGGTGGGTTGCTAGTGATAAATAAAAAGAAACTTCACAATAATATTAATAACTTAGTACTTCAAGATGTGACTCAGTGAAACTGATATGAACACGGTGTCAAGTGTATTGATAATCCACTTAAATATTTTGCAATATGAAATATTTTATCTAAGTCAACAACTAGTGCACTTACCTTAGCAATCATAGTGTGGGAATCAGAGTTGTTTGCTCGAGATAATTATTTTATTGCCTATTGGTACATCGTTTGTAAACTATTATTGAAAATTTAATGGGGTTTGTAGCATTTACTTTTGTTGATCAAAATCAAAATCAAAATATTTTATTTCACATAGGCCTCGATGGGCACTTATAAAACGTCGACAAAAAGATGCACGGTTCGGGTTGGTCGTTTACAATGGAGAAGAACCGGCAAGAAACTGCATGCTTACTCTTTTCAAATCATTTGGTATTACAATAGAAGAGCTGCGGCAGGGCTGCGGGACTGTTCGAAAGAGATACCGTGGCCCTGGAACACAAAGGGCATAGAAGGAACATGGATGGGTTTTAGTCAGTACAAGTCTGACACTCCCTTCCGCTCCGCCCAGAGTGGGGGGGGGGGTCATTTGATGATTTACCATACGAAACAAAAAAAAAAAAAAAAAAGCCTAATTTAGCATAATTGGGGCCTCGTCACTAGTAAACATCTTATTTCCACATTATGATTAGCGAAGATCAAGCAAAAAACTATACGAACCCCAGCAATCGAACATTTTCACGATACAGGAGAAATTTCTGGTGTGGGGCACGTACGAGTACCAAATTTATAATTAAAAAAAAATCTGAACAGTATTTCGAATTGTCTTTTGGTGGGCCTCTTCTAGAAGCTTAGACCACCGAAGCAGAGACGAGAAGAGAAGAGAAGAGATGTCCTGTAAACAGCCAATAGAATTTCGTTATTTACAGTTCTAGTCTTCGCTTAGTTTGAGTGGAAACGGTTGAGCAGACAGCAGAGGAGACGTCTCGTAATAGTTTAGGCCAGCGGAGACGAGAAGAGATGACGTGCGGTGAACGCTGTGCTGTGTGCGGCGTACAGTGAGCGGCGTGCTGTGAGCGGCGTGCCACTTTGCAGACCTCCACTCCTCTCCGCTTTGTACATCTAGCACAGCTTCGGTGGATCTACCCCAGCTTTTACGCATCTCCTCTCATCTCCGTTTCGCACATCTCCGCTCGTCTCCGCTTCGGTGGAGTCCGGGGCTTAATCCTTTTTGGATAGAATTTAAAAAATAAATCTAATTCAATAACTTGCTTCTTCTAATCATCATCTCAGCCGAAAGACGTCCACTACTGGACATAGGCCTCCCACAAGTATCGCCACATTGACCGGTCCCGTGCGACTCGCATCCAGCGGATCCCTGCAACCTTCACCAGGTCATCGGTCCACCTAGTGGGAGGCCTTCCAACGCAGCGTCTTCCGGTTCGCGGTCGCCACTCCAGAACTTTTCGGCCCCATCGGCCATCCGTTCTGCGAGCAATATGCCCTGCCCACTGCCACTTAAGTTTAGCTTTTGTTTAGTTTAGTTTATCTTCTTCTAATAATCTAATTCAATTACTTGCTAGCTTCGTCCTCGGACTAATTCTAGTCACAAATCTTTCTTCGTATAAATCACAAACTTATTTCAATGTACTTATCCTCTTGAGGTAAACTTTGAAGCTTTATTCCACTCATCATCTGCTTAGCCTTTTCCCAACTATGTTGGGGTCGGCTACCAGTCTAACCGGATGCAGCTGAATACCAATATTTTACATAGAGCGACTGCCTATCTGACCTCCACAACCCAGTTAGTACTGGGTAAGAAGATACCCCTTGGTAAGACTGGTTGTCAGACTTTCGGGCCACTGACCTGTAACGACTGTCAAAAATCTACAAATGACAGCCGGGACCAATGGCTTAACGTGCTTTCCGAGGCACGGAGGAAATTCGGAATGTAATGGGTGGTTACCCATCCACGGACCAACCTAGGCAAGCGCTAAAGCGCTTCAAGCTTTATTCCACTAACTCTTGTAAAATTTTCACTGCAATAAATCCCTGTTAGAACCACGCTTACAATAGTATTTTTACGTTTGTAACCTATATACCTGAGCCGGGGTTGGTTGAGATCGAACATAATTTGCTAAGCAATAGCTAGCTTGGGGGTTAGCTACTGTTGTCTGACGTTGGGATGTAAGCGATGAGCGGTAAGCGATTTTGTTGCAAGCTGGTATACATTCAAGAATAAGTAGTGTGAAGTTTTCTGTAAGAAATACAACATTCTGGGCTACAATGTTGAATTTGCAAAATGTTGAATTCGCAAAATGTTGAATTCCAAAATGCTAAAAGTTTTATAAGTGTAATGCTGTAGATAGAATATTTTATTGTACGCCTTATTACTTTACAATAACTATTAATCTTGGTGAAGATATCAATAGTGGGCTCATGATCTACTAATTTGTATGCTGTTATTTTTGTGGTCAATCTTGTTAGAGGCCTTATTACAATTAATATAGGTGGCAGAAAAATTTCACCACATACCACACGAGCTGGGCTCAAACCTATGCTCTGGCTGCTTCTTGCGGTAAATCTAACACTTTGCCCTACACAGGAATTTAATCATTCACATTTAGCAGTTGCTTGCGACTACACATCATCAAAGTACCCAAAATAAGAACAACTTGGTAAAGAAATTGATAGAATTGTATACAGGGTGTAGACGACAATGCGACAATAAATTAAACTGTTTGTAACTCATGACGTTACCAGTCTGCATACAAAAATTCAATCGAAAATTACTGGATATTTTCGATTGAATTTTGTATGTTATTTTTCATTTTTAGCATTTTCTACATAGTGTAGATAATAGGCTACCACCAACAGGTTAACGAATCCCGCATCGGTATAAACGTTAAACACATGTTGCCAACGCGCTACTACAAAAACCTTGGCCAAAATTGTCGTATTGTCGTCTCCACCTTGTATTCCAACTTTGTGATGAAATTTTGGTTTCATGACTCCGTAAGCCTATAACTTGAACCTCATCTAAACTATAGTATTACCTACAATATTATAGTACAGTATACACGTATGAACTTTCGCAGTGGGCAACGGCAGAAGCGGTTCTGAAACCGGTTCCAATACTGCAATGTACTGCGACTTGACTCGGACAGAGTTGTCGAGACTCCATTAGATTTGAACTAGGTTCATTATAATAAGTTAGTCCTTAGAAAACGGATGTACCAGTTAATTGCGCTGAAATTGATTTCATTATGATCTTCGCCACTAATGCTTTTTCATCTTTTATTTTCTTAACTAGCTTTTTCCCGCGGCTTCGCTCGCATTAATTTAGAATTTGTCATTCAATTCGCATTCCTAAAGTTTAATAATATAATTCAATCATGATTCGAAAGACACGTGGCGCCATCTATTATCATAAGAACGTTACTGTTGTTTTCCTAGGGAACTGTAATATGTTTCGGGATGAAAGGTACTCTATGTCCGTTTCTGTACACCTGACAACGTATATGTGAAATTTCAGGATGATCGGTTCAGTGTTTTAGGCGTGAAAAGGTAACAAACAAACTTACTTTCGCATTTATAATATTAGTTAGGAAGTTAGATTTGATTACTTCATACATTAGCACATTAGTTTATTGATCCTTGGATTCTGTTTTTCAAGTTGTCAGTATCGTGTTCCCAGTAACTAGTAGTTGTGAAGGTCAGACAGGCAGATTGATCCTTGTAAAACACTGGTTTTCAGCCGCATCGGGTAGACTGGAAGTTGACTTGGAGGAGACTTCCAGTCTCGTAGTTGACTAGACAGATGATTATGATGATGGTAGATGGCTAGACAGATGATGATTCTATATCACAGAGTGACTACTTAATGACCTTAAAAGCTGATGATAATTGACATTATGATGTTATACTAGTAAATTTATAGTCACGTTGTTGAAATCAATATATCAAGACAAGTGTCTCCATTTGCAACTTTATGCATTTCTATACCTTTTTTGTTTGTCGGATGGGTAATCATCAAATGACCCCCCCCCCCCACTCTGGGCGGAGCGGAAGGGAGTGTCAGACTTGTACTGACTAAAACCCATCCATGTTCCTTCTTTGCCCTTTGTGTTCCAGGGCCACGGTATCTCTTTCGAACAGTCCCGCAGCCCTGGCAGGCATCGGCCCTTGCAGACCCCTACATCGTTGCTGACATCTCTTTGATTTAATTTACCATAGCTTTCAAGTATAGACTCCACAGTTTCTTTGTTCTAAAGCTAGATTTAACTGTGAGGCGTCTTTATTACTTCTTGTACTAAGATAGTATCGTGCTGCCTACAATCACTTACTATAACTATATTGTGTCCATACTGTTTCCTGGTTGAAATAAAACACGTTTCTTACATTGTTCCCTTGCTTTAATGTTTCTGTTTAGTTATTCTAGTATTGTTGAAGTGGTTACCTCTGTATTGTTCTGTGGGGCAATTGTTTCTTCATGGTCTTCGAGCTTCAAGTTGATGACTTCTTTGATAGTTGTACCAGCATTGGTGAACTGTGCGTGGTTGTTATACTCTGAGTGCTTTGTTAAGAAATGATTAACTGAATGGACTTTAGCTCAACTTGGTGTCGTAAATAAGAAAATGGCTTACCCAGTGTCTTCGTCTCATAAAGTCTTTCTATCTTTTCATTATTTCTGAGTATAGTGTATCTGTTTAGGTTTAAGATGGTGTCCTTTTAAGAATCTTTGCTTTACTGTTCTTGCAGTTAGAATAGCCTTTTGAATATTCTTTTGTTCAGAAGAGTGTCCATAGTGTCTTGTTTGGTCATCTCCATAGGGATATACGTTTTGGACCTAGCAAGTAGTTTCAACTTTCTGACTAAACGACTCCTTGTCACTTCAAAAGTGCCTGTAAAGGAAATAAATAACTGCTTTGAATTTGGGTTTGGATTTCAAAAACTTAAATTTGCCTGGAACTCACCTGCTTGTTGAAGAATTCTTCTATATTCATCCAGTTCTGATCCTTATCTTCCAAAACATTGTTCGTCGAACCTGTTTTCATCAGAGTACCTACATTATTCTAATCTCATGCATTAATAATGGAACAGTCGTTAAATATCAGTTCTGAAGCGATTGCAATGACATAAAGCTGTTCTACATCCACAATATTATTGTGATCACCAACTTCATCAATTTTGAACGCTGTGTCTTCAGTTAAAGGTTCTTTTTCAGTTTTTGGGTGTTTGTTTGTATGTTTGTCAGTAGAGTCTTTGGTTTGCGTAATACTATTTGATGTATTGATTTGTATTACAACTGCTAAGTGTTGGTATGATTGAAAAATTGTTCTATTGATCTCTTATTGGTTTTAATTGTTATTGTTTATGGTGTTGATGATTGGTTTGGTTGGTTTCATTTATGGTCTTATGATTATTCATAGTAAAGTAATTAATAATTATTTATTGTACTTTTGTACATTAATAATTTCTTATTGGTGTTAAATGGCATTTATTGTTTCAATAAGTCGTGAAATTAAACTGCTGACAGAATGAATATGATATAGGTTTGGATATACCAGTGCAGAATATATGAGTTCCTACAAGTTGAATGCATCTATACAATAGATTTAAAAAAAATGTTGTAGTTATAGATGTGTATACTTAACTAGTTAGCTTATTTTTGCAATACCTAAAGGAGAATTAGCATATTGTAACACCTATTGTTTGTCCTGTTATTTTGTATTTTTTTCCTTAGTCTTTAATTTCGCATCTCTGAATCCCAAGTACATCTAAAGTAACTACAATTTTAGACCAATTAAAACTTGCAAATTCACAACCAACGGCACAAAACTGGACTCTATAATCAAATATAAAATCCATCATAAATAATTCCTTAAGATATTCAAGCTATCCATCGAAAAGGTCTAAATAGTGGTGTTAAAGTACTAATTAAAGTTGGTCCAGTCCGGTCATCTATCAGGGGTGACCCACTTAGACTACTCAGGCTTGACCAATTTGAACAACCGAGTTCAAATTGGTTCAACGGAGAAATAGACTGATAATTTTAATATGGTGCGCAGTTGCTAAATATAGAATGTGTCCCATCTCTTCTCATTTGTAGTTACAAATGAGCACACTGATGCTGCGTGACTGAAATTATGCGCAACTGATAAGAATGATGTTTGGTATTGAAGGTTCAGAGGTTTGTAAGATAGTTTAGAACCTTTGATTTTGTTTTATTAAGCGGATAGACACTGGAAATTGAGGTTTATTTTTAGCTGAAGTATAGATTAAATTAAAAACACAATGCTTTTGATTAGATGCCGTTTAAAAAATGCTTGGTATATGCGTTTCTTGGTCATTTTAGTTTTCGGAGCATCGTTTGTATGTACTCTGTAGTATTTTTGTGCCCTGTTGTTCGTTATCAGTCTAAAATGTTTTCTTCATATTGTTAGAAAATGCAGGGCGTTGGTCTGTCTGTCCTCGTTCTATAGTGTCAATCCTGTAAAAAATCAGAGTCCATCTCATACCACCACTCCTTTAGGACCTGCTGTCTTGTCATTTTCTACCAGTTATGATCCACTGAGTGATTTTTGCCCATCGTTTCTTCGGCATGTAGAAGATATTTGACTATCTCACTTCTTTAGGTTGCTTATTATTTAAATGACTGTCTTTTTTCAGAATATTTCACATTCTTCTTCAAAATCATTCTCTGGGAGTTTGTTTTTCATCCGCTAGACCAGTGTGTCACCGACAGCGCAGGTGTTATTTCACAACACCCGCCAACGGGATCATGCGTAGGAAAGTGACAATAATTTTGCATTGATTATACACACAAATTGTTATAATTCTGTCGTAAACTTGTGCTTTATACTGTACGTGTGGCGTGTACCTGGTGACATTTAAATATAAATAAGGTCAATCGAATTTGTCGGTAATTTTAGCAATTTCAAGTTTTTCATATGAATAAGAAGATTGAAGAGATTAACGATGAATAATAGTACAATATTAGTAATTATGACACCCTAGATTTGTAAGCGCCTGCTGTTTGTCTTACAATCATTTTACATAAACCAAAACAAAACTGTAGGGCACCCATTTGCGTTGTCTGTTATAATTTTCTGTCCGAAGAATTTTGAACTCGACTCGATGACTCGATAACGTAAATACCACACTGTCACAATGAATAACTTTGATTTGTGAGTATATTGCGCGGTTACCCCACTAGACAATGAGTCTCATCAATAATCCCAGTTTAAGCTACACAAAACCTATTCTATACTCATATTAAAATATTTAAATACGTGTATACACATCCTACCTGCAAATCGAGGCAGCTGCGCATCCACATTAGGCAAAACAAGTGAAAATTCACAAATCTCACCAGCCAAAAACACCGTAAAAATATAACTTCACTACCTTGTAGACCAAATGGCTATGCCTAAAGCTGTTTTCACAGTGTCGTTGGACTGGGACAACAGCAGTTTTAGAACGAGTTACTGTACAGTCGTCAGCACATCAAGTTACCATGAACTGTCAAATTTCTCCAATTGATTTTAAACCATAAAATGTTCATGGTTAAGTTCAACATCGAACGAGACAATTTGACAGTTTGTAGAAACTTGATTCGCTTTATAATGTTAACGTAAACTTCAATTTGTGCTAAATCTGCGGAAGCGCTATCTGGTGACAATAATGGGTACCTAATAAAACGATTTCATAAAAATTGACATCTGTGAACGGTAACGCAATCCAATGAATACGAAAACTGGCATTAGAAAATATGTAGAAACAAGAAAAACTGTTTATTCTTATACAGGGTGTATTTTAAAAGTGGGCACTAGTTAAGGGGCGTGTAGTACTCGTAAAAATAAGCAACTTTTACTATGGGACCGACCATAAAATCGCGAAAAAAATATCAGCTGCTCCACACAGGTCGCGTAACTCGAATAAATGTAGGCAACAGCAGATTTTTTAAATCATATTTCATAGTTAGCCCCATAGTAAGAGTTGCTCATATTTATGAGTACTTCACTCCCTTAAAGTATTGCCCCCGCTTAACCAAACCCCCTGTATAAATAAACGCATAATAAAAACTTAACATCAACCCACCTACTACTCGAGCTGGATGAAACTAACGACCAGTGGTCTACATCGGCTCTGGATCAAAGAATTTGGAAGTCATGGAGAGAGACCTTTGCCCAGCTGTGGGATGACGCAGGCTAACAGTAGTAGTAACCAATCTATTAACCTTTTGAACGCCATAGTCACATATACGTGACAAGCGAGCGCGTGCCCTGAAACGACACAAATATGTGACAAAATGGTAGATAAAATTGTGGCTTGGCGTGGAAGGCATGCGCGTCCGCGTATGCTCTAGCGTTCAAAAGGTTAATAATAACTTATAACTTAGAAAAAATAATAGTAAAAACACTAGGCCCTCTGAACTGAAATTATGAAAAAGTAAAGCCTTTGGACTGCCTCGGTCTAGTGGTCGTAATCGCGACTGCTGACCATGAGGTCCTGGGTTCGATTCCGGATAGGGCAAATGGTTATTTAGTTTATCTATCAGGAATTTCTCAGTAGCAGCCACGGACTCTAGATTTGTGACCAGTTGATGGCAATGGGTTCGCGCCCTATTACATGGCGAAATGTGAGTGTACTATTAAGTACACCTCTGCCTAACCCTTCGGGGATTACAGGCGTGATATTATGTGAAGCCTTTGGTGGCTAACTCGCAATGCACAGCGACAGTGTGCTAACAGCTTAAGGAACAAGTCGAATTGGCAACCTGCAACCGGTCTCCCCACGCTTACGTAGGCGCGACATGTTCGTAAACAAGTCTCAACTGGCCTTCCATCGTAAAAATATGGCAACATGTTGCTGTGTTTTAGTTTCAAGGGTTCTGGTGATCAGGGATCGGTGAGGACAGGATTGGATTTTATTTTATTAAGATTGTCAATCGATGATGGGTTGTTGGACAAAAGAGTAGAAGTCTTCTTCTATTGCTTTTTTTTTTTCGGATGTGAAATCATCAAATGACCCCCCCTACTCTGGGCGGAGCGGAAGGGAGTGTCAGACTTGTACTGACTAAAACCCATCCATGTTCCTTCTTGGCCCTTTGTGTTCCAGGGCCACTGTACCTCTTTCGAACAGTCCCGCAGCCCTGGCAGTTCTTCTATTACTTAGGTGATGTAATAGATTAGAATTTAGCTTCAAATGTACTATAATGTGTTCCGTCCTTTCGCCTAGACTCCTTAGGCAACTTTAAATTCTGTGCGATATCTGATAAAAACACATAACATAACATCATGCCTGTAATCCCCGAAGGGTTAGTCAGAGGTGTACTCACATTTCACCAGTTATGTTTAAGTCCCATGTACTAGGGCGTGAGCCTATTGCCATCAACCCGGCACAAATCCAGACTCTGTAACTGTTGCTAAGAAATTCCTGATAGAAAAACCCAATCTCACTTTGCCCGATCCGGGAATCGAACCCAACACCTCATCACTCGACCAAAGAGGGAGTGAAAAAAAAGCTGCATCTTGACCCCAGACGTGATGAACCTATTTCTGAGCTCAGTGGCTACACTGTAAGCCATAATACCATCATTGAACACCAAGCAACAAACTCAACGATGTAAGCATTACCTTTGTGATACCTTTAATTTACAATCAAATAGAATCTAAATTCCCGTGAATAAAGTCTAAACATGTTTCAAAACGGCAAACGATTTTGCAATTTAAATCTGAATTTATATCAGGTTCAAACGGTGATAGAAAATAGTATGGGAAACCCGTAATAATACATTCCAGGCATGAGTTTGTTGTATGGGAACGGTGTAGGAAGCACTGCTTACCACGCAAGACATGAACTAAGCGTGGTTATATTGCGAATGGTAATTAGGTGCTGTGGATGCTGCAGCTTGCCTACCGGAATTAATCTGCTTGATGGTTTTCTGTGCCAAGTAATCCTAGTTGTTTTTGTCCTGGCTAAATGATGTCTATTAGCAATTCAAGTAGGTACCTGCCAATTTAGAATTGAGATTTTATTTTCAGATTTTTACATAAACTGAATAGTTTTAAAGTCCAAATAATCGCATTACAACATTATGTCCATCATTTTTATTACAAACTAGCTGCTGCCCGCGACCTTCCTCCGCGTGAATTTTAGCCTATAACCTTCATCGATAAATGGGCTATCCAACACTAAAAGAATTTTTCAAATCGAACCAGTAGTTCCTGAGATTAGCACGTTCAACCAAACAAACAAACTCTTCAGCTTTATAATATTAGTATAGATTCTTCTAAGATAAAGAATTTCATTAAATATTTCATAACCTGAACAGTATACTGATGATAAGGTCGACTCCCCTTGTCTTCTTTTAGTGAACTTTACTCATCTCAGGCTCTTTAGGTATTCATTATTATCAGCACTGACAGCCTTGTTCCATCCAATGCTGAGTATAACAAGTACAGTACCACAGTTGGCAGTACGTACTTTTTTTTTTTTTTTTTATCATGGTAAAATCATCAAATGAGTCCTCCCACCCAGGGCAGAGTGGGAGGAACTGTCAGACTTGTACTGACTAAAATCCACGGTGTCCTTCAATAGCCCTTTATGATCCAGGGTCACGGTAATTCTATAAGTCCCGCGACCCCGGCAGGCTTTGGCCCTCTAGAGGGGGGCCCCGTCATAATGCTGACACTCTTTGAGGCGCGCGTGGGACACAACGCGCCGTCGACCCGGGCATGGTCCATGGTCGGACAGCGAGTCGCCCATTACTCGCCGCCCGCAAGCCCGCGCCTACGGTGGCCGGAGATCGTCTGCCGACGTCCGGCGCCGTGGGCGTCTACCACTGCGGCTGGGGTGGAGGGAGGACGCTGTCCTCTCCCTCACGCGGCCCGCCTCCTCCTTCGCGAGCATGACTGCTTCGCAGAAGGAGGCGACCGCTTCCCACTCCGTCTCGCCCCGCAGCATGGCCTCGACCAATGCCGGGCGCGAGAGGTCTCCGCCTATCGCCGCCGTGAGGACACGGCGGTGCTCTGCCCAAGCGGGGCAGTCCTGCACCGTATGCTCCACCGTGTCCTCCGGGCGGTCCTCGCAGTGTGGCAGTATGTAATTAGGTACGTTTGGAAGTATAGGTAAGGGCTCCCACCTTTTATTCTACCCTGGTATATCCGAATATCAACCAGGTGTTACCCACCACCTAAATTTTATCCCCCCATCTGCCTGGCTGTTATTCTGCCAACACTCCATTATCAATCAACTCCACTTGCAATCACCCTAGCCACCACCAGCGCCACCCAGCCAGCGACTCTTCTGTAAAATCAATTTGAATGATTATTGAAAAAGCATAGACCATCTTTTTTGCTCAAAAACACTTTAAATAAATCAATTTCAAGTAAATTAATAACACACATACCAATAAAAAACCGTAGGTATAGGGTAACATGCAAACCTAACGATTTCCTAGTGCATGCGCACGCGCATGAATGCATTTAGGTCAAGAACGAGATGTGAATCATTTTACTGCGATCATCGTAAGATGACTTTGGTAGTGACGACTTTATATGCTTTGTTATTATTTTATAACTATGGTTATTATATTTAAGACGTTGATTTATGACGTTTTTTATGTATTTGGAATTATTTCGATTTTTTATCTTTATTTACTACTATTTCGAGTATTATGCATTTTTGAGTTCTTTCATGTGCGACGTAACTTTTGGCAAGTACGGCACAGTCAGATATCTTGTAAAAAATCTAATTATGTTATAAATAAAAATACCTGAGGGCTGTTCAAAGTGACATTCAATTAGCGAAAACAACGAAGAAAATGTTAAAACAAATATTTTGAACACATACTGTCATCCCGCTATCATGGAGCTCCCGATATTTCGACGCTTTTGCAATCAACAGCGTCAAATTATCGGGAGCTCACAATAATGGATTATCACGGAAGATATCCCGTAAATGATAGTATAAGTGTAGTTATAAACCGTGAAAGCTTTTTAAATTACTAAAACTATGTCGTACCTAAAAGTTGATAAACTTCAAAGCACTTTGAAATCTTGGCTTGGAACCATTGAATATCTTACCTTACAGGCATTTACGTCCAAAGAAGTCTCCCAAAGATCGATTTCCAATACCAATACCATACTTATTTACTCTTAAGTCACTAACTCCAAAAATTCCATCCATCGTAATCCCTGATCAGCCTGTCTAGATCCAGGTACGTCTTACAACCTAGCTGCTACACTCCAACCAAAAAAATCAAAACAAACAATCGACCCAATCAATACAACTTGCATTCTAACCGTATCCAGCTGTCTTCGTGACACCATCAGCTATTCAAACAGCTTACCTAGGCCGTGTCTATGATACTAGGCAAGCATAGTAATGGAACCGTTATGTGTCGTGACAGTGTGCCTTGTTTTTCGTTCTGAGGTGAATAATATTGGTGAAATGTGTGTAAGGATTATGTGTGGCCTATTTTAGGTGTGGGAAATGGGATGCGTACATTTTTCATGCATGCTGCTAATATGCATGATGCACCATTTCAGCATGTCAGTTGGTGGTACGTTACAATCGAAATTAGCTGGGCGTAGTGTAGTACGAAGTCATCTTCTGCTAAGCCTTTTACCAACCATGTTGGGCTCGGCTTCCAGTCTAACCGGATGCATCTGAATACCAGTATTTTACGGGGAGCGACTGCCTATCTGACCTCCACAACCCAGTAAGTACTAGGTAATACGATGCCCCTTGGTAAGACTGGTTTTTCCTGATCTTGACTCCAATATTGTTTTGTCTCAAGGAAGGACTTTCAAGAGTTTAATAACAGACTTACATTGACACCTATGCCTTGCTGAATCTTTTCTCTTCAATCGTAACATAAGTCAGTGAAGAAGAATTTTTGGGTTGTCAAAATTTTTCATACATTTATTCTGCAAAAAGACCTTTAATCGTAAAAAAACATCATTCCAATTTCCTGATCAGATTCTTCAGAAAAGTTCAACCTATAATAAAGTTAAGAAAGTAAACACTGATTCACAAGCTACTTCCTCCAACTCCCAATAAAGAAGTTTCTACCTACACCTTAAATTAGAGAAGCGTGATATACCCATCCACTCATCGAAAATTAAAAGACAATACAAAACAAATCACACAAAATTACACTTCAAAATTCGAACATCATGTACAGTCATGAGCACCAATTTGTAAACAACTTTTAAAAGTGGTTTTCTATTATTTTTGGTATCTATGGTACCTATTTTATATGTTACAACTGATACGATCATGATAGGTATAATCTGAAAGTTTCAGTTGATACATATTATATTTTCACGAGAAACTCGTTTTGAGTTTACCTAATTGTATACATTTTGGTGCTTGCGACTCATAATCTGCCTAGCCTTTTCGCAACTATGTTGGGGTCGGCTTCCAGTCTAACCGGATGCAGCTGAATACCAGTATTTTACATGGAGCGACTGCCTATCTGACCTCCACAACCCAGTTAGTACTGGGTTATACGATACCTCTTGGTAAGACTGGTTGTCAGACTTTTGGGCCATGATTACCTGTAAAGACTGTCAAAGATGTACAAATGACAGCCGGGACCAATGGCTTACTGTGCTTTCCGAGGCGCGGAGGAAACTTGGTGCTCGCGACTGTACAGTCAATAAAAAAATAAACCCAGCAGCCAATCGAATTAATCTTTCAAATGCTACAACAATAGTACAAAAGTATAGACAATTTATGTGTCAGAAATGATTTTGTGCTGTAACGATCGTTGGTAGTAATACTAATTGAAGTCATTACCGACGGCTATGCGTACGTAAGTGCAGCTATCATTACGTCAAATTGATAAATAATTGTGTGTGTGTATGCATTTTTATGTACGGACAGCTTAGGAGGGATATTATGTTGGGTTTGTTAGGAGATTTGGGTTGTAAGATAATATTTTTGAGAAAAAGAGTAGTCCCATGCTTGAAGCAACTTTATGATTTCGAAATTTGATCACAATCCGAATTTAGATATTAATTAAATCATAAGAAGCTACGTTAGGACATATTTAAACGAAAAAAGAAAATATTCAAATCTAAAAATAATTCATAACATGTCCAATGATGAAATTTTCAACAAAATGATTCACTATGCCCAGACATTCGTACAATTTATTTGCTGACAAAGAAACTAAGAACAACAGCCGAAGTCATCGACCCATCAATATCAGCAAAATATGACACTATCGACTTCACATAATAATATCGCTAAGAAATTATAAAAAAAAACAAAAACCTAACTTGAGTCATAAACCTTTGATACTCACATTTCTGCCGACTGTACATCGTACCTACATATCAAATTATTGTCTATTGTCGAGTCGTGCTACAAGTGCTTTAGCAACTTATAATTTTATGCTAATACTAATATTAAATTGCTTAATAATCTGTGGTTTATCTTATGACGTGTATGATCTATAGTATGGTGTCTGTTCTACCACTATAATGTGCTGAATGGAAATGCAGACTCACTTTTTGTACCGATTCAGCAAAAATGCTGACGCGCTTTCTGTTTGAAAAATTTTTACAGCCTACAAAATGGTCTATGACTATACATTCTTGCAACTAATTGATTATTTGATTAAATGATCATAATACAGAGGGACACCGGCTTAGAAACGGTTACCACATTTTCTGTACATTCTGTATTCCGTCGGTGTGTGTATATTGAGAAGTTTTATTATGTCCTGAATTAGAAATTATGTATTATTAATACTAGAAACGGGATATTTACCATGTTTACTGTTTTCTATGAGTTCCCGATATTTCGGCGCTGTTGAATGTTAGTGACCATGATAGTTTAAAATCTTAGAAATTATGTATTTGCTACAATGTATGCTTAACAGATACGAGTAAGATGATGTCCTAAGAGCCTAACCACACTTATTCAGCTGCGTACGCATACTACGCATCCGTTCAGCTTTCTGCGTCTATTCAGATGCGTACCCATCTCCGTACAAAATCGTTGTTTTCTATGGACAAAAGCTGAACAAAGCTTAATAAGTGTGGTTAGTCCCTAACTCCTACCTATCTTTTTTAAACGGACTTGAGTTATACCGTGATTAAAAATTGAAATAAGTAGAAAAGGTTATTGAGGGATAAATGCCTAGCGTGGAGTCTCTTCCAGATATGACATGTTATGCGTTATTTAGATAATTTTGGCTCCAACTTCTGCACATAGCTCGCGCACACGAATCCTTGCGTTTGAATGTGTGTGCCTTAGGAGATGTTGGTAAACATCGGCAACGTAACAAAAGAACCATGTTTCAACGTGTTGCCTATTTTCTCAGATTTTTTTTCACAATCGGCCTTAATGAAAATGATAATAATACTTCTAACGCAAACAACCCCATCACCAAATCTGCACCATCGACCTTAAATACACGCGCACACAACAAAACCATAGACCATTTTAAAAAGGCCAAAGATTGATCACTGCAGCATAGAGTACGCTAGTCTATGAGTAGCCAGCTGTACTTTGTATTAAAAAACCGACAAGCCGTGATTAGATAATTATGCCTTTGTCATTAGATATTGGAGGCAAAAAGTGTCGGAGCTTGGGGCAGGTCTTAGGGCTGTCAAAGTTAAGAAAAGGTATAAATGAAATGATCTAGTTTTCAGAGACTTCTTTGTATTTACGTGTACTTTCATAAGATATCATCACGCCTGTAGTCCCCGAACGGTTAAGCAGAGGTGTACCTAATACTACACCCACATTTCGCCAGTTATGTTAAAGTCCCAGTAATAGGTGGGCGATCCATCAACCAGGCAGAGATTCAAACTACGTGGCTGCTACTGAGAAATTCCTGATGGAAAAACCCAATAACACTTTGCTTGGCCCGGGAATCGAACCCAGGATCTCTTGCTAAGCAGTCGCACTTGTGACCACTAGAACAAGGAAGCAGATACGTGTGCTTTGTAGCTTTCAAAAAAAGCTTAAAGCGGCCAAATATTCTTGAATCAGAGTCTACACACATTCATAAATATGTAGTTTATAATAAGTAACGTAACAAGCCTGTAATCTCCGAAGGGTTAGGCAAAAGTACACCTAATCGTACACCCTTATGTAACTTTGCATTTTAAAAGGAGCTAGTTTCCATGTTACATTAGCTTGAAGATTATGAACTTAGTGAGTTGCATTGGAAAAAATAGTTGTACTTCCATAACGGGAACTACAACAAGATTGTGTTAGACAGCATTCCCCTTAGTGCTGCTAAATACTGATTAGGCCTCAACCCTTTTCTATGGTATGCTTTGCTGAAAGACAGGTCTTTCCCGACGTCTTTATTGTGGGTCCAGCCATCTTCTTCACAATAATGTCGATGGCAATCTAAATTAAATCGGCCCAGAATTGGCATAAAGTTTGGCTCCTTCAGTAGTGTCTATTGGTTCCTGTAACATGCAAAAAACATGACAGGCAGAGCGACGTTTGACGTTTGCTTATGTCATTCCCGTCCATATGTCACAGTCAAAACTGTTAATCAGTCAAAGGTGAAAACTATTTTAACAATAACAGACATTTACTTAGAAACTTATTAGGTTTGTTAGGTTTTTTTTTGTGACCCTTTGCAAAACATTATGTTGTAGTGATTCTAGGACTAGATAATTACAACGTTCTGAATCAACATATTTTAAATGGAGAAAACGCATTTTAACTTAATAAGGATTTTGACTGACACCAGTCAAAATTGGTTTTGACCGATTAACAGTTTTGACTGTAACATATATGTTAAATTGTCAACATGACCAGTTGAAACTATAAATATATCTAAAAACTTGTACGGTCAACCCTACCACTCAATAGCACAAGAGCTACCGTATAGTTCAAGAGCCAGTCACGAGCCACGAACGATTGTCGATAGCGAACGTGTACTATTCATAGCTATACTACAATATACTAACTCTTACACTATATTCTTTATATTTTACTTTTTACTACTTAAGTTGACAACTTAAAAGAAGGTTTAGCTTCTGTAGATTTTTTTTTACAAGTCACTGACATCTTTTTTTGGTAATTTGGGAAAGGAAGGAAAAAGTTAATGGGTCTAATTGGAAAGTGTTACTTTAATCCCGTTATCCAGTTAATTTATAAGAAACAGTTTTTTTGGGTACCTGATTATCATTCGGAACCTGTCTCATTCATTTACGCGAGTTTATTCACTGGCCCAATTTACTTGTGGACTTGGGGTCGTCAAAACATGTCTTCTGCTTCCATACATCTGTATTAGATGTCATCTCAATTACAACTCCTTTCCTAGGTGTAGTACACACGGCGACTTATCAAGCTATACATTTCCAGTATAACATGGCCTCGCTTTGTATAATTTCCCTTACAATGATAGATCCGCATAAACTGGTTTTGTATAGCTTCATTGGCCGTCGTGCGTGTTATGAAGGATACTTCATAAAATCACACATGTGAATACAAAAAAACACATTTCGCTAAGTACAGCCAAGTCCCATCGAATTCTAGGCTGGGAGCTGTATTAATGAAACTCTGCCTCCTATTTTTCTTCTTTCTCGGTAGAATTTATTTACAAAATACTTAGTTGCAATATTGTTATCAGATCGTGTTACTGTAGATAGGAATCTGGTAAAACACTAAACTCTTAGAACCTGGCGTTTCTTACAGTTAATTACTGACGAATTAAACGTTCGCAGCCCGTGGTTTAGTGAGGGTGTGGTCCAGGGCATAGACTTACAGCGAGAAAGTAAGTCAATAGAGAGTCTGTGGTAGTTAGTCTGTGGTCCAGATTCCCAGCACGTAATCATAGATAGTAAGATCCCCTTTTATCAACTTTTGATTGGTTCCCAACAGATGCATATTTACTTTCGTAGCCTTAGTAGCCTTTGAATATACAAATTACCTTTAAAATTGCATCCCTATGAAGAAAATGAAGGACGGATTTCTGATCTTCAATTTCACTTTCATAATTTTTTCTTGTAAATATTCACTAACGAATCATCTATTAATTTATTTATTCACGTTCGATGAACTAGCAAGCAAAATTTGACGTATGTCGTGCCAGCAACAGGAAGAAGATGATGTTTTTTGTCGTCGTGACCCTCTTGGCAGAGCGGTCGTAGTCATCACGAAGCGAATTTTGCAGGAGCAGATGTGATTCGCCACACGATCATTCGCCACTTTTTCCTCCCAAGAATAAGATGAATGCACAATATTTGTCAGGTAACTTTGTTGAAAATTTTGTAACATCAACCGCCTTTAACTTAGACCACAAACTTGTTGCTGGTACAACAGACGGGCTCTTTGAGTTGCAACCTGACACCAAGAGGCGTCGGCATTACTGTACGAGACGTAATTATAAACTTGAGATAAAGTTTTAATATGATCTGAAAATACTAAATGTGTATCTGAAGTTGAACTACTTGGATATTAAAAAATAACTTTGTTGCTACAGAAACATTTTTAGAACGACACGTTTACTGTAAAGGTAACTAATCCAATGAGACTAGTATTTCTAACTGTGTTAATGACACAGATCACATGAAAATTAAACCAAAGGATGTTACGAAACCACCTGATGAAAATAATCAATTTAACGACGGTAAAACAGTAGCTGAAAAATTGGATTGTGTTATTACTCAGAAAAATAAGAAAACATCCCCTCCCTCCCTCCCTCCCTCCTCCTCCTTCTTTCTTAGTTGAAAGAAGAAGACTCTAAAAACAACTAAAGTCAATGATAATACGTTACGTTTACACGTCTAACTGAGTCGATCGTTATGCAGACTGATAGACAGCCTGGGACCTGAAAAAGGACATAGGCTACTTTTTTAGTTGTCCTGGATATATGTATCACAACATAAATGCAGACGAATGCAGGACATGCCGCTCATACTCTTTGCACATCACAGGAGCTGATGGACAATACTAAAAGTGCCAAACTCGTCACCAAATTTTGGGCTGACTCAATTTGAATTGTCATCGACACGCTAAGAAGTAGAATGCAGATGAAATCACGGGCAATATCAAGTAGCCACAGCATTTTTTTAAACTACAAAATGAACACCAAACACCCCACCATCAACCATTCACCATGACCCTACTGCAAACAATCTCAAACGCAAATGACTAACGAAACTAATTTCCACTATGTCCTTTGTAAGCCCTTGACATGTATACAGTATACTAGCAGATATTACTGCACACCTGTGTCTAATAACACTTCGATTAGATTACGTTTTTGTTGACTTTAGGAAAATACTAGAATTCTAGGTAAAATTGTAGACTGGTCGGCGACTGGCCTGTCTGAGATTGATAGTTGCTGTTTTGTTAGTTCAAGGGTATGGTCTTTGTGATGTAAAGGAGGTGGGTCGGTTTGTTTATTGCGTATCATGTCTGTACCTACATAGGTACGTGATTCTTTAGTGTGCGATCATACACCATCATTTTTGCATGTCTTCTTTTTCTACACTACTCTATTAGTCGTTGTCTCAGTAGACACCTCCTTTCTAGCCATATAATTATCATCTTTCACAATGTCCATCATCATAATCATCATGCACATACCAACTTCACTCACTGCTTGGTATAGGCCTCTCTTTGCTTGTGCCAAGCTCCACATTCTTGTGCCTGCCTCATCCAGGATATTCCCGCGATGGCAACAATGCCAACTGACCATCTTGCTGCCTACGACGACCAACACTCCTCTTTCCAGTCCTTGGACGCCACTCGGTCACAGCTTTACTCCACCTACCATCACATTGTCCATAGGTACATCGATACGATCATACGTTAGGGTTAAAGATTTGCATACCTAAATTGTTGTGTTTATCATTACCAGAATCCTCAGCTAATTTATGGTGCTCCTCCATTGGTTTGACAAAGTTTGAATCACTTATAATTCTGTCTGTTTTCGATGCTCACATTCACTAGTTTTTACTTTTCACTTAATGATTAGGGGAAGATAAGGTCACGAATCCTCATTTTATTACCACAACTTAGTACCTACTGTTTTTTCTGAATTATTTGATTTGTAATGCTCATTCACAGTGAACTGCCATAGCTGACCTCGACAACCAAAGTAGCGGAGATATCCAATTTGCTCACTATGTAGCTAAGTGCCTATCTGTTGGCACAGTATATAATAGCCTCCACAAGTCCCTAACACCTTGCAGAGTGGCTAATATTTTAAAATTTTCATCACGGTGTAAGCTCGTACCAGCAAGATGGGCGGATGAAATTGTTGTCATAGCGAGTAGAATGAAGATGAGGCTTGTATAGGAGCATTGGGATTAGTACAACAGGCCTATCATAATGCGCGCCTCAAAGAGATGTCAGCAATGATGTAGGGGCCTGCAAGGGCCGATGCCTGCCAGGGTTGCGGGACTGTTCGAAAGAGATACCGTGGCCCTGGAACACAAAAGGCAAAGAAGAAACATGGATGGGTTTTAGTCAGTACAAGTCTGACACTCCCTTCCGCTCCGCCCAGAGTGGGGGGGGTCATTTGATGATTTCCCATCAGAAAAAAAAAAAAAAGAAAAAAGGCCTATCATAATAAAAATAAAAAAAAATAGTAGCTCAGTTCTGGGCTGACACAATTTAGATTGCCATCGAAACGCTAAGAACAAGATACTTACAATGGTTGAAATCGATCACGAGGTACTGATGATTATGATGCTGTTAATATGAAAAAATATGTTAATAGTAACAATTTGAGGCTTCCGAAAACTAGTTTGGTGGAAGAAAGCGGAAACTGGAAGATAGCATCGTGTGGAAACCCGCATGACCTAGAACAAAACATTCGAAGACTAGTGTCTATCAACCTGCATTGGTCCTAATTGGTGGATTATAGCTCTTTCAACGAGAGGAGCCCTGTGTCCTGTGTCCCAGTAGTGAGACAACAGTATAGAATGATTATACCTTGAACCTTTTAAGGGTAAGGAAGAACCTTACCGAAAAAGGAACGAAGATTCACACAATTAAGGCATTGTAATCTTCCAATCCAGGTCCCGACACGCTCGATCAAATGTCATAGGTGTCGTGACAAGCCCTGCTGAGCCCCTTCATACGTTATCGTGATATGTCAACACTTTCACAACTGTGTAGCTCACTAAATTGGGATTTGTTTGAACAAAGATGAGTTAAAAGTTAGTTTTGGTTACACAGCATTGCACTCCATAATTAAAAAAAAAATCAAGAGATCTCGATAAAAAAATCTTTGTTTTTAACTTGTATTTTTTTTCCAGCCTTTTTTTTCTATGCTCACATCAAAATGAATAAAGGTATTGAAAGGGAAGATATTTTTATTTAATATTCTCTTTTTTCTTGACACAAAGTTACGATACTGCAAAAGTTCGCCAAAACTTCGACACTTCCACGGCGTCGTCGTCTGTAACAGCATACGCACGACGACCAACAAGCTATGAAAAACCAAATTAAGCTGATCTCTCATTTTACGGGAAGCTAACGAGGTTATGGGACGATGTATGAGGTGATGTATCGCCGTGTGTACACTTTTACTGCATGTTTTTAGGCACAGAGAGTAATTATGATAGAAGTTGGGCAACAGTCTGCACCACAGCTCTACAACTACACCTGCTGTCATTCCATCGACATCCTTCTAACCTCCGTGATCTAAGGGCTATCAACAGCAGCAAGTATTCTAAATATATCGACAATTTAGTGCCTGTAACTGGCCTACTTAAAATAAATGCTTAGATTTTGAAGTACAGGTCAACATCTGATCATAAAAATAACTAACAATTGATGCAAATCGCAAATTTCCATCGCTATCCTATTATTATTGGTTTGAAGCAATGCCGAACCTTTCAATGGCCCGAAGGACACTTGCTATTATTCCTCGACCAAAACAAACTATCTGATTTTGGTATTGCACAATAATTAAGCACAACTTGGTACATCGCCTACGCTCACCGTTAAATTGTTAATTCCTACCACTTGACTCTTGCAACATTCACTGCTTTGCTCCTTTACACTATGGGCCAGCATGGCCAATGTTTTTAATCTGTTTTCGAACAAGTTCATTAGCAGTAAACAGTAGTAAATATTGCTGTAAATTGTGGCTGTCAATTCTGAAGTTAAGCTGTCCAAACCAATTTGGAGGTGTTCTAAATTAAAGTTTTGCAACACCCTTGTACACATAGATAAGTTTAAATAAATGCCTCAAGCTGTAGCTTCAACTCCTTGACATTTCAAAAATTTCTGTAAAGGGTTTATTTGAGGGAATACTCAGAAAAGCGCATCCTGCCCTCGATGCGAAATGAGCTTGTTTTCCACACAAGCTACTCTGATTAGAACTTTCACTGAAATCTCTTGTACTGTTTGACGGCACGATTGGCGAAGTGTCTGAGCAATTGACTGCTGCGCTTCGTGTCGCGGGTTCGATTCCCGCACGAAATAAATATTTGTATGGCCTACAGGTAGTTGTTCCGGGTCTGGCTGTTTGTGTATGTGAATTTAAATGTTTATAATATTCAGGGTGGCACCAAAACTACGACAATGAATGAAAACACGTAAAAGTTGTATACTAGTTCATATTAATATTTATAAACTATCAAACAAATCTTAACATCAAAATTACATAAATAGCATAAAAATTTTAAGGAAATAGAACACCCATTATAGATATTGGTTCACTAACTTTTGGTTTATTTTACACTAATTCGCATCTGAAACGAATTTGACAAAGCTTTTTGAAGTAGCGAGTTTGGAACATCAATGATTGTGTTTAGTGTTCGTACTGATGCGGGGGTCGTTAGCGCGCCGGTGCTAGCCTATTAATCTACATCATGAAGAAAATGACTATACTTCTCGATATAATTTTTGATTAAACTTTTGTATGGAGACTGGGAACGTCAAAATACGCAGTTTAATTTTTTGTCGGCGCTACCCTGTATAGAGTACAATTATTGAACAAACGCTAAAATCTAAATAGATATGAGATTTGAAAACAGCAGTCAGTACTATTCGTACTTACCTTCTGCCACCGCAAGGTCAAAACCCTAAACAGAGACTTCAAAATCCAACCAATTTCGACCAGCCACCTTCACCAGCTGTGCCACCCTACAAATCTACGCTTAAATATTTATCCCTAGGCAACTGAGAGCCTTTCATGTGTGTTCCCTTGCCCTACCTCGTCATTTTTTTTTGTAAAAAAATATAAACAGTTGAACATCAAAGTGCGCCCCACACCGCGTTTAGAACGTCTCTTCGGTAGGAAGACAGTGGTTCCGGATAGTTGGATATCGTTTTGAAAAAGGTTTTATTTAGTTTTACTTGTTAGCTCATGGTGTTGTGAGCTCATGGTGTTGTGAGCCCATGGCTTAATAATAACAGCCGCTCGGGTTGATCTTTAGGTTAATAATAATAATATATCATTCTAAGCAAATCAAGTACCTTGACTTGGCTCACGAGGTTGTCGACATGTGGGATGTGGACTCAGCGATCATTGTGCTGATAGTTGTATCAGCCCATGGCTTAATTGCCAAGAGCCTCGACCAATACCTGAGGAGGCTCTCGTTAGGCAGCTGGATCAAGGGCTTGATTCAGAAAGCGGTACTTCTGGACACGGCTCGTATTGTTAGGAGGTTCCTCTCTCTGGAGCCCTGACCGCCGGTAGCTTTGACCCTGTTCCCGCTACCGGTGGGCTACAATCTTTTTATATTTAAAAATGTAATTAATTTGTATAGGAATAAATAAAGGAAATAATAATATATCATTCAGCCGCGCTTGGCTAGTTGACTACCCATTAAATACCGAGCTGCCTCCATGCCTCGGAAAGCACGTTAAATCGTTGGTCCCGGCTGTCATTTGTAGATTTAAGGCAGTCGCTCCATGTAAAATATTCGGTATTCAGCTGCATCCAGTTAGACTGGAAGTTGACCCCAACATAGTTAGGAAAAGGCTAGGCAGACCTGTCTAACTTGGAACATGGATTCTTCTAAGTCAATTTTCTTATACATATGTTGGCCCATACTTTTTATATTTCTATTATTTTAATTCAGCCCATCACGTTCCCACAGCTAGGACACAGGCCTCTTCTCATTGAGAGGCTGCAGTTGATAATTCACCACGGCCCGATGCAAATTTGTAGATGTCACATGTCTTCGAATTCTTGGTTCTAGGACATGCCGGTTTTCTCCCGAATTAAGAGCATTGACCACACTATTGTTCCCATTGTTCTTCGTGCTACAACTTATTTTAAAACTACACGGTACCCAAAAATCACCCTAACTAAGGGTGTGTTTACACTACAACGACGCGCGCGATATTTATTTATAAACAAAATAATACAGGCACGTGTTACACTGTCATAAAAATTTTTGGAACTTGCGCATCTGGTGCGGTTAGTGTACACTAAGCCTAAACAAGATGAGCGTAAAAATGTTAAGAAAATAGATTGGAGTGAAACTGTGTGTTTGTTTGTCACAGGTTTTAATAGTTTTAATATTGATTTATAGAGTTCAGGTGGGTCGTGTTTTATGTGTAATAAAAGTTTCCTAAAACGTGTAAAATGTATGGTATAAAACGGTAATTAATAGTTATTTTTATGGCTTGGACATTATCTTTAATCATAATTAATTTTTGAAACGTTTTTTATTACGTGACGCGATGATCAGTTTAACATTCACAAATTCGGACGGCTGAATTTAGTTTAATCATGCCTTATATCTTATTTTTTTTTTTTTTTTTTATTATTATAGGACAATTTTGATGAGCTACGTCTCATTATAATGTCAAAATATAAACGCTCATTACGAAAAAAATAATGGTAAACTACAAATCTACTGAAGTGTAGCTTGATAAAAAAATCTGATGAAACAGTCACTATAACCTAAAACCTTCTTTTAACACTCCTCTCATTTCATAATCACAAACAACACACCTACACCAATAAATCATTAAGTTCTAAAACATAAAACCAAACAAAATAGTCTAACACAAAACTTATGCATAAAACAATTTGCACACAGCGCTGCGTTTGCGACGAACACACACATGCACAAAAACGCACTCACATGCACAAAAACGCACGTACATGCACAAACTCGCACACATGCACAATGAAAAATGAACGTTTCTCGTGTTACGATAGATTGCTGTGCAGATAGATACTGGATCTGTTTATGGTTTGTTTGTGACAGTGGTGCTGAAAGTTTATGTTTGTTTATGAGAGATCGGTGTAGTGGATGCAGATCTTAAGAAACTTGTGTAATAGCTAAGTTCTGCGCTTGCACGATTTCGATTTACACATTATGAAGAAGACCTTTAGATGTTGAATTGGACTTTAGGGATGGCCCATGTAGGTAGTAATTACAATATTAAGAAGAAAAACCAGGAAAATTTCGTAGCATCATATTGGCTAGTTAATTGTTTGTTATTATTGTTGTTGTTTGTTGTTGTTAATTGTTGTTGTGTTAGTTGATTGTTGTAAGAAACATTACATAATTCTGCACAAAATTCTCCTCTTTCTGTATTTATTTTCCATGTATGGGAAACAATCTGCTATAAGAATCTTAAAGGCATGAATAGCAAACTAGTGGTCGAAAGCGCTTTTGTTGAGTATGAGGTCCTGGATTTGATTCCCAGGTTGGGTGATGTGTTATTGGTTTTTTTTCCATCAGGAATATTTCAGTAGCTTTTCTTGACTTCTGATTTTTGACTGTTGATGGCAATAGGCTCGCCCCCTATTACATAGAGTTTAAACGTAATAACCTCCTCTTTTTGGAAGTCGGTTAAAAATGTGGGACCACTAGGTATTAGATACACCTTTGCCTTTCCCTTCGGGGATTACCGGCGTGATGTTATATGTTGAATCTCAGAATATAATCTCAAAAGTAAACTTTGAGCACCACAACGTTAGCTGATTCGCTAATCGCTAGATAATGTCGACGTCGCGCCGCGCTAACCTTGCACCGGCGGCTTTTGTATGAGCTTTGTAATATTTATTGATATTGCTAGTTTGTTTCTTGGGGTATCTTATTTAAATGTTGTCTTTCTGTGTCTTGAATTTCATAAAACTCACATCTATAGGCCTTCCACCAAAACCTCTTTTGAACCATGGTCGTTTTCAGCACCATATGTTTTTTTTGTAGCTTTGGCAACAGAGTTTTTTTTTATTCGAGTATAGATTAAAGAACGGGAGAAAGTCTGTCTAGTCTTTGGACATTGTATTAAGTTTATTCGCATCAAATTCGCCAGGAAGTAAAGCTTTTCTGCTTAAATGTGACTTAAAACGTTGGAAATCATGGGACACTTGAATTCTAATTCTGGAAAAGTTGTTTAGGGTTCTTCCAGTTGAACTAACCTTGCACCAGCGGCTTTTGCTCCAACACTTATTACTATTGCTATTGACAAAACATTTTCAAATAAACCATGATTGAAATCTAATTTAAATAAATATTGCATTATTTTAATTTAATAAATAATGAGTTTTAAACTTATAATTCAACTGGCTGGCAATCTTAAGAAAATTAACTAGTCCAATAACGCCAACCTTGTAGTGAAGTATCGATTTATGTTATCTTAAATAAACATGTTACAGTTCAGGCTTATTTTGTCTTTAAACAGTATGGATTTGTTCTCTTATCAGTAAGTTGCGTTCGTACCTACTTGGTAGATCAAGCTCTAGTTTAGTTTACGATTTTGTTTTTTAGATTAATCATTTATTAAGTAGATCATCATTTACTAACTATATTTATTAATATTTATTATTAATTTAAAAAAAAAAAAACTAATAACAAACTATAAAAGGGCATCGAAAAACTCCTCCTCAGCGCTGTCAGCTGGTAATTTGCCCAAGAGACTGGCGGCTTTGCCACGTTGTATGGCAAAACTTATCCTCTGCCAGCCCTTGGGTCACGGGAAGCGTCAACTAGGCATTTCGAAATTTCCTTAAATTTTTTAGATTGTGTCATTTTCATCTGCCTTTTAAAGTACTATAATCTACTAAAAGAACAATTTATTTTCTAATGGTATTTTCAGTCATACAGTCGTTTAACCTAGATAGCCTAACACCAACTCAACACATACAAACAGACATACAAGATTCATAAACACACAACTCCTCTTTTTACGTTCACAGTCAGTTAATCTTGACGCCCGGTACAATTCCACGGTGCTCGGCGTACGACTGGTGTATCCAATGCAAATGAGGAATCACTAGCCGGCGAGGCAGCAAAATAGTGTTATGGGTGATATCGATAGGTATATTAGGTTAAAAGCAAGCAGCATATTAATGATTGAGGGCATTTTAGGAACGGTCAAAGAAAAATTGACAACGGTGATTACGAAAACGTCGTTCAATTATGATCATTAGCGAAAGACCTCAGAAGTCATCAACATTTTCCTGCCTTGCCATGTTACTAGGGGTCTCCCTCCTCGGCAACACGTATGTATTTTTATTCCATTCACCCCTGGCAACCATCACGCTGTCAAAAGCCGCTAAAAGCAAAACAAAAAAACAGTACAAACATACTGCCCCGGTATCAGGACACTTGCACGAAAGACATTTGTGCAAACGGACATTTGCGCGTCGGTGTCGGTTTTTTCGTTACACATGATAGAAAACCCGAAATTTTACTCGGCGCCATCTTGGATTTTCATTTTGACCTCAGTTTCGTCATCAGTGACTTCGAAAAGCACGAAAATGGCACCCATGACGTTAAGTCGCTCAAAAGTCCACTCGCGCAAGTGTCCTTCGCGCAAATGTCTTACGCGTAAATGTCGTTGCCAGATCCCTGCAAAAAGAGTCTATAAAAAGTCTCTTTTGCTTTAAAAACCTTAGTATTGAAGATGCTCTCTTTTTTCCACTCTTACAGAAAGGAAACCTATGATATAACATTGTAATATGAACACATTTTAATGTAGACTATGAACCAACACTAAAACCTATACTCACACAAACTACTGAAATAGAAAAGTCATCGATAAACATATAGTAAAAACATACGGACTCACCAATTACCATGATGAGTGCGGGAAAATTATTGCCTTAGTGTCAAAATGTACAAAATGACAGGTTTAGTTGTAATTGAGATCTTTTTTGTTTCCAATGTTGTTATGATTTCCTGGTAGTCTGGGACTTGCTGTGTGTTTATTTTGTTTTTGGTTACAAAATGGTGGAAATAAGTATTCCAAGAATTTATTAAAGCTAGTATTGCAGGTTTATTAAATCCACATTAATTTTCTGACTAAAAAACCAAAAATCTTTCTGATTTCTAAAAGACTAAAATTACAATCGATCTTAAGAAAAAAAAATGAACTCTAAATGTTCCAATTTTGAAAAGTTGAATTTATTTATTTCTTTTTTTAAATTTTATGATGTAATGCCAATGATTAATTAAATGCTTAAGCATTTAATTAATCATGTTTGGCATTACATCAATCACTCTCATCTATTTCTTAACATAAAGAATCTTAAGACAAATAAGGAATAAATCGCCGAATCCCGTAACAGGGATTATAAAACTCATTACAATGTTTTACAAGGTGATTTTTTAGATGTATGCGAGGGATTTCCTCTAAGCCTCTGAGCCGTTATAATGTGGTATCTTTGCCACCGACTTATCTGAGCTTCGGGAAATTTATTTTTAATACAGTTTTAAAATAACGATTGGCAGCTCGTTTCAAGTCTTTGTTGTTTTGAGACTTACTTACTCGTATATGTAAAAGTAAAATCTGACGCTTATACAATTTAATTAGTTGACTCAAACTCTTACTACTATTTTACTTTCAGATTAGATAACCACATTTAAAAAGTAGATAGTAGCAGAGTAGAGAAAAGGCTTTAAAATTATAAAATTTAAGGCATAGAAGACGTTCCTCAATGAAACTCCAAATAGATATTGCCAAAGATATTCCAATATTTATTAAATATTTTTGGATATTGCATAACACCCTGGTAAAAACTGAGACCAATTTTAATTTGAGCTAGCTAGTTAAGAAAGTCATAAAAATTAGACCTTAAACAAGACCTGATTAAGACCTATACAGACCAGGAAAGCATAGCACATAACGTAGAAGGCCCAAACCCAGCAATGAATAAAACAAGGCTGCAAATCATGATGGTGATATCAAAAATGGACGTCCTTTCAATCCACACGGAGTTTTATGTCGACCTTTCGATTAAACTTCATCCAAATCTCCAGAACTTTAATAATATCAAAATTAATTTTGCAATCTCGACTGTCCTTACACATATCCAGACATTTACTATTATCATAGCTGAAGAAACAAGTCACGCGTTCGGTAATGAGCTTGAAGTGAACTGACATTAGCACGGCACGTGGCGTTAGCTAAATATAGTATTAATAAGTAATTTGTTTTGTTGTCAACTTTGAGGTTTCTGCACGATCTTATTAATTTGGAAATAACAATAATGCAAAAACATTTTAGAAGGTACCCACCTAATAGGCACGTACTATCCTTTATTTAATCGTTGGTGTTATCCGCAAGAGAACCAAGGTTACCGACGTAGCCCAAAGAATAGCCAAACTTAAGTGGCAGTGGGCAGGGCACATTGCTCGAAGAGCGGATGGCCGATGGGGCCGAAAAGTTCTGGAGTGGCGACCGCGAACCGGAAGACGTTGCGTTGGAAGGCTTCCCACTACGTGGACCGATGACCTGGTAAAGGTTGCAGGGATCCGCTGGATGCGAGACGCATGGGACCGGTCAATGTGGCGACACTTGGGGGAGGCCTATGTCCAGCAGTGGACGTCTTTCGGATGAAATGATGATGATGATGATGATGGTGTTACTAAGCGCAACTTAACGATTTCCCTCACTCAAAAAACTGATCAACCGTTTCTAGTTCTCTAGCTAACTTATGCTAAAGCTGGGATAATCAATGCAGTTTTCAGGCGTGATGAGGATGATTATTGGGCATTTTAAACTTCAATAGAATATTTTATGTTTAAAATCAGAATCTTGCAGTCTGAAAATGACGACTATGACCAGTCACTTGTAGATAAAAAGTGCATAGACCCTTCACGAAGCCGTCAACCAAGCGTTCTGCACATCAAACTAAGTAACCCTAAGCAAAAATTATTGCTGGGAAACGACTTTTTTTTTTGGTGTGAAAAATCGCGTTTTACGGTAAAACTCAATGTAACGCACTCAAATATTGTGCTGGTGGATACACTGAATAGTCGTTGAGGTATTTTAAGTAAAGTTACAACATTAAAACCTTGTATTTTTTTTACATTTGTGAAAAAGTTGAAACTTTGACCCCCAATATCTCCGGAACTAGAAGGTTCCCAGCTGTGGGTGTGTGGCCTTTAGGGTCTAGTTACACCCTTTATACTGATAAAGGATAGTACGACAAACAAATAACAATTAGTAACTTTGAAAGTTACATAAGGTATTACAATGGGAGGTCTTATCGCTAAAAAAGGTGTGGCAAAGCCCGTGAGCTTGCTAAATAGGTTACCAATAATTAAACATTCCTGTCACACACGAATTCAACTGACGTACACGCACGTACATATTCATAAACCTTTCTTTGGGCATCGCCATAGTGGACAATAAATACATTAATTCATACATACAGGCATTCATCTATTTTTGGCAACATGGGAACTTTTCTAGCCACTCGACGTCTTGATAAGTGGCCGTCTTGTATGCTCTTGCGCATTAAAACAGCCCTTAGAGCTTTAATAGTGTTTTATACTTGTTATAAGTTTAATTTATTTTTGTACTGTGGGAATGTTTTGGTAGCCGAATTTTTTGAAGTGTGTGTTTTGATTTTGATTGGAATCGAATTGTAAGTAACAATTGATTTGTTTGGATAAGTACTTATAAGTAGTATTAGTTCAGTGAGTCAAGGAGTGTATTTTGAATGGCAGTTATTTAACAAAATTGACTGCCACGTTGGTGTAATCGTCGCAAGCGCGACTGCTGAGCATGAGGTCCTAGGTTCAATTCCCAAGTCGGGAAAAGTGTTATTGGGTTTTTCTATCAGGAATTTTTCAGTAGCAGCCATGGAGTCTGGATTTGCGCCTGGATAATGGCAATAGGCTTGCCCTCTATTAAATGGGATCAAACATAACTGGCGATAATGTGGGTTTACTATTAGGTACACTTCTGCTTTACCCATCGGGGATTACAGGCGTGATGTTATGATATTTAACAAAGTCAAACAATAATGTTGCATTAGAAAAGTAATAGGAGAGAGGATTTTAATGGATTTGTATTTCTTTTATTTAAATAATAGTAACAGTAAATTTTGACATATTTCAATTTGTTTTATTGAGTTGATTTGATATCTATGTTTATAGGCAGCCGAAATGTATCCCTCTCTGCGATTTTAGCTATTTCCCTTGTGTCCATTCAATTATTGTATCAGCATCAATATGGGGTACCCCCCAATTCAAATTTTCTTACGTTTTCTGCAATTTGAAGTTAAGTGTCAGGTTGTATGTTGATGAAAATACAGGGTTTAAACAGACCCTTCACATAGCCGTCAACCAAGCATTCTGTACATCACACTAAGTAACTTTACGCAAAAATTTTTGCTGGGAATCGACTTTTTTTGTGAAGTGGGGGTGAAAAAGTACGGGGGTCGTGGAGGTGTGTAAAGTAAAAATCTTACATTAAAAACATGTATTTTTAAAAAAAACTTGTGAAAAAGTTGGAACTTTGACCCCCAATATCTCCGTAACTAGAAGCTTCCCAGGTATGGTTTAGAACAAAAAAATGGTTGCAAAGACGAGGAGAACAAGTGTCTTTCGGAGATGTGAATGGTCTATTTACACCCTTTATAAATCGCGCCAGTAACACGTAACACGTATGTAGTTACAGAATTATAATCATTACCCTCAAAAGGAGACTCGCACTCGGGCCCCACGACCCGAGCGTTTCGACCCCAATCGGCCCAAAACCACTCTCATACCATCATCAATACCACTCTCATATCTATACTATAATATTATAAAGCTGAAGAGTTTGTTTGTTTGGTTGAACGCGCTAATCTCAGTTACTTCTGGTTCGAATTGAAAAACTATTTTAGTGTTGGATAGCCCATTTATCGAGGAAGGATATAAGCTATATAACATCACACTACGACCAGTAGGAGCGGAGCATCAATGAAAATGTTAATAACTCCGCAGCAAAACGATCAAGTACCGCGAGCGCAATCTCGCTCTTTCTCTCTCTTATGTGCGCAGACGAAGTTGCGCGGGTCAGCTAGTCTCATATAATCCCATTAAATGACTTTTTCATGACATAGTCAACCTGACACTGACCTGCAAATTGCAAAAAAACCTAAGAAAATTTGAATTTAGCGGTTTACCCTGGCGCTTCCAACTTTAAACTAACTTATACCATAATCCAATCTGCTATAGTGTTACACCACACCACTACACCACACCATAAACACTACCTCACACCATTTATCTCATAATGGAATAAACACTAAAACATACGACCTCCTCAAGATGCTATGAAGATATTAATAAACACTGCTTTCCACCTCATTGAACGGAGCAGCTTGGATGAAACAAAGTAAGCTGTTGTGTCCAAGTTACTGCTCAATTGCGATAATGTTTGAAACTAAGATGGGATATAAAGATAAATAGTTAAAATAATGTGTGTAAAAGCACCGCTAGCTGTCTAATAATGTAGCTGAATTATGGTGAAATTGGTAGTTTTAAAATGGTTATAAAATGTTGCCTGTAGCTGGTAATTAAAACATAAAAGTAGAAGACAAAAATGTTATAGGTGCAAATATTTATGACGGTAAAATCGAACATGAAAGGTATTGGGGGAAGACTTTGCCCAGCAGTGGGACAGTACAGGCTAAAATATCATCATCATAATCATCATCATTTCAGCCGAAAGACGTCCACTGCTGGACATAGGCCTCCCCCAAGTGTCGCCACATTGACCGGTCTCATGCGTCTCGCATCCAGCGGATCCCTGCACCTTTTACGAGGTCATCAGTCCACCTAGTGGGAGGCCTTCCAATGCAGCGTCTACAGGCTAAAATAAAAAAAAATAAAAAAATAATGAATCAGAAAGGAAACGTCTTAGACCAGCTTTAGAACACAAAAGTAAGTAAGTGTGTTCTAATGCTGGGCAAATTTAATTGCTGGGTAGATCTCTAAAGCCCAGTTGAGGTCACAATATAGCTGTTCCTTGAATAGACCTTTATTCAATTAAATGAGCCTACTCTTGACCTCAATCTAGTGGACAGTAAAACATTAGCTTCTTCTAAAGGAAATAATCGTTTTAAAAATCTTCATTCTTCATTATAAGTTCCCTTAACACAAACCTTACTTCCTTAGCTTATTACTCAAGAGCTTTTGAATAACCACCTTCACCAGCTTAACCAAAATACCCTAGGATCACTTTTACCCAAAAATTACCTATAAAAATACCCTTCTTTAAAAATCCTTTCCATTGGCTTCCTATCTGCTCTCAACTCAAGTTCCATCGTTACATTTTATGTTATGACCGAAGATGGTAAATTGTCATCTATATGGAGTCAACTTTGTGGAATCGGTGCTTCAGACTATCAACCAAAGCCTGGGAATATAAGCTAACTTGAAACTTCTTTTAAGAGCTCATTAATTTCGTTAATAACTAGACTTAATGCTTGTAATGTTGCCATCAAATGTTATGGGTTTATTAAGAGAGTTGGGTTTGGAATATATTTTTGAAGTTCATTACTAAGTTAGTTTTGTTTCAGATGTGGTTTAGTCTATGACTCTGGATTGATTAAAAATAATAATTGATTAATTTAATAATAAAAAAAATATACAATATACACGGCTCGTATTGTTAGGAGGTTCCTCTCTCTGGAGCCCTGACCGTAGCTTGGACCCTGTTCCCGATACCGGTGGGCTACAATTTTTTTTACATTTTTAAATGTTTTTTTTATATTGTTTTCTTCTAAGGAATATTTAAAAATGTAATTAATTTGTATAGAAATAAATAAAGGAAATATAAAAAAAATATTAATAATTTTAAAATTTAATATAAATATTTTTTAATTTTAATTTTAAATTATCTAATTTCATCATCAGGTTGGTTTCAGAATTTCTTGATCCTTTTCGGTTCTAAGAGTCAAGACTGTATCTGAACGTTTTCGTTACTTTATCGAAACTAATATGAACTACGATGTATTCTTCATTCAATCATCTTACTTAATTGACACTTGATTAAACACCTCTACTGTCCCTCTAAACTCCCTCTTTTACAACTCCTAATTACTGTCCCCCAAAGACCAGAATTTAAAAGTAATCAATCTTCAATGTTAAAGAATCACACCAATAAATCGACAGAAAACCCTCAAATGAGCTTTCAACAAAATACCACAGAGTATAATTATACAGGAATTTATTAACTGTCTGGCAACACCAAGGAGTCTTTTGTCAAAACTAAAAAAAAAGTTAGAAGAGAAAAAAAAACGCGGCAAAAAGAGAAACATTAATTTAAATGTCGGGTGTCAAGCTTAAGTAGTGTTTTGTCCTTTGACTTGCTTTCTATTTTACTTTAAAGAGGGTGGCTGAGCCGATTGTTGGTGGTTATTATTAGGTAGTTGGATTTTTGTCCCAGTAGGTGGTATTAATTTTACGATTTTAATTGTATTTTACGTACGGAGGAGCTCGTGGCTAAATAATAACAGCCGCTCGGGTCGATCTTTAGGTTAGGCCGTACTTGCCTAGGTTGGTCTGTGGATGGGTGACCGCTCATTACTTACCGAGTTTCCTCCGTGCCTCGGAAAGCACGTTAAGCCGTTGGTTCCGGCTGTCATTTGTAGATCTTTGACAGTCGTTAGGCAGTCAGTGGCCCAAAAAGTCTGACAACCAGTCTTACCAAGGGGTATCGTATTACCCAGTACTAACTGGGTTTTGGAGGTCAGATAGGAAGTCGCTCCATGTAAAATACTGGTATTCAGCTTCATCGGGTTAGACTGAAAACCGACTCCGATATAGTTGGGAAAAGGCTAGGCAGATGATGAATTGTATTTTACGTAATTTTTCTTTTTATTCATTAAAGAATTTTATAGTACGTAAAGTCACGAGCGGTAGATACTAAATTCTAAAGAGATTGTTACTATTTAAAAAAAATAGTTTAAGATAACCACGTGTTACATTATGCTAAAACATTTATCTACGTAAATCTGTAAAATGATTGACATTGACACCAACTTTTCTGCTCTTGCCAGCAAAGAAGAATATAAGTGTAAGTAAACCTATAATAATGCCATTATTAATTACCTTCCTCTCGTAGCTAAGCACTGGTCTCTCCACCCTTGGCACCCCTAACGTCTTTAGGGGTTTTGTCAGCACCCTATTAATATTCATTTTAAATTGTGAAGATTTTCGAGATTAATTCTTTTGTACTATTTTGAGGGTTCATAATAATAATCTTTGTGTCATAGAAACTGTGTTTAAAGTTAGTTTGATAAATTATTGCAATTATTTTTGTATAATTGAGACGGTGTTGTTCAGAATTAATTATGAATTTGAATGTTTTAATTAGATGACGTCTGTTGTTATTTTTATTGAATAATTACGCTTGTTAAAAAGTCTAATACAATGACAGTCAGTAAAGAACAAAACTAGAGAGTAGAGACTAGTAAATGATATTTGACCAAAATAAAGATGATACTAAAAAACATATGAATATTTATTCCTAGAAGCATTAAATAGGACTATTTATCAAAGTCTAACTTAGAAATAAGGAACTTGCACTTTAAACAACACACAATAAGGAGTCAGATGACAAACAATCTCCAATTACACACAACATAAAACCACACTTATAAGTACAAAATTAGAACTCAATTAGCCTGTCAATAGTCATCACCTTTCAACAACTATTTAAAGAACTACAGGAAAGATACTCCCTAAAGACGAAGCAACAAAAAAACGAGACAAATATCCCAAAACTGAGGGAAAAAATCCAGAACATGATTTACATTCTCCCGGCTGACAAGGAGACAGAGACATTGATTTTGGACACTTTAATTTCAGGTTAAATGACAAAAGTCCCCCAAGCTCAAGTATTTCTGGCAGAAATTCGGGATCACTCTTAAAGCTACAAGGTTCAGTCAAGAATGCCACGAATTTGTCAAGATCTTGGCGGCGTTGGGATGTCGCTGCGTCCCCGCTAGGGGACGCGGCAAGCGGTTACGGGGCTTCGCCCCCTTGCCGCGGAGGCCATACCTTGGCCCGTTAAAACGGGACCCGTCGTTGTGTTGCCAATGTTCGGCAGGCCTGATGCCGCACGCATGGCACGTGCGTCTGGGTGTGTGTGATTGCTATAAGAATTTTCGTAGGCGCGCCACAGCGCTGTAGGCACAGCGCTGATTTCTTCACGGCGCCTCGGCGGTCTGTCCCCGCCGGGTGAGACCCCCAGTTACCCAGGGGAGGCCCAGCGGGTTTGTCAAGATCTTGACGTGACACGTGCTTTTAAATAGTATTTGGAATTTTTGAGAGATAAGTTTAGGATACACATTTGTTTTGAGATATTGTAACGGAATTTGGTATCGGCTTTAAACTTAAAATTTTAGAAGAAGATTCATCACATAACATAACAACCATCACGTCTAGATTTTTACCCGTATTTCCTAAAGGATTTTTCATCACATTTGCCCAGCTAGCCTTTGTCCAAATTTCTTGGGGCCAATTTCCAGTAAACCCGAATGCAACAGTACCAGTTCTAAAGGATAAAGTAAAGGAGTATGCATAAGGAAGGACATTTAGTTTCAAATACGCTAAGCTTAGGTCTGAACTTTGGCGGGAGGAGTAAAATCCAGAGTAACATATTTCGTGATCAACTAGTTTAACAGACAATTTGCCAATGAGCCCACAAGAATAGAGAACGAAGGACAAAAGTTTTCATATCGATGAACGTGAAAAATGTATTGCAGCTTTAACCTACTCAATGACTGCCAATAATTTCTCAGATGCATTCAAAAGTTTACAACCACCTGACGAAATTACCACATTAAATAACAATAGATTCAATAAAACAACAATTAAATACGGACTAGACTAAGAAACAATTACGATTGTTATCTAAATAGGTAATAAACAAAACACCAATGACAATGGCGACGATAAATTTTGAGAACATACCTAATTGCTATCAAAATCGTACGAATGCGCGTCGTGGATGCAGAAATTGCGACAGTAGACAGTATTGCGTTCTTAGCAAATCTTGTTTACCCATATAAAGCTCTCGGTAATACTGAGGCAATTAATCGGATATGCAAATCGAAGTTCCGTTTAGATGTAAAGGAACTGAGGATTTAAAGTCAATTCTGAGTAGTCTATTGCCGACAGAGCACGTTAGGATTTCAAAGGTAACCAAATAACGAGTCAATTTGGTAATCAAAAGTTGCCTTTTGCTCAATCACAGAACTCCTGATAAAAACAGACAGACGATTGATTACGCGAAGGCAAACTGAAACTTGGTGTGAAAAACGACTTAAATTAAACAAATGTTCATCACAGTGCTAAACCTGATGACTGTTGTCTGGATTGACATAGATACATAAGACTCATATTCTAGAACAGAGTTTTCACCACCAGCCATCAGTTTACAATATCTTGAAGGAATTTTAGAATAGTAATTTAATATTCAAACTAGTGTGTTTTTAACTTTGACGCTTGATTGCATACTATTGATGAGTACGTACGTATATATGTCTAGACATATCAGATCAATAAGGTTCATTTTGTGTAGATTCGTCTTTATATCAGTTAGCCCACGACGTGTTCAGGTTCGGAAATAGCTAAAAGTCTTTGTTTTCTACGAATTCTAAGTAAACGCGGCCAACAACATTGAAGGCTACAAGCTACAAATACAATTTAGTATTAGCTTACAAACGTCCAACATTTTCTTCAATTTACTTCGCAAAACGTTACAACCATACAAATCCAAACTGAACTGCACGCATTGTTCTTTTTGCTGCAGCTTTAACAGCATCAATGACAATACAGGCTACACTTATTCCAAATCCATTGGATTTCCTACTCTAACCCTCAAACCTTAGACCTTATTTTGCATTACATTGTTTACCAGCATCGGTTCACAGGATTTCAGCCTCTATTTTTGTAACTGTTAAGTGGAAAATTCCATGTCCAACTTTGGTACTCCCGTTGACCATTTTGGTCGTCGACGCCGTAAAGTCTAGCAAGATTAGTCCAGTTATTTCTGTGGTACAGTGACACATGCGCGCACGCAGCTGGTGGTCGTGATCTGTCGTAATGGAATTCACCACTAATGGTGGCTTGGTTACTGAAATGGAGATTTATGAACACCCTGTTGAGGTCGTTTTGAATGTTGTTGAAGTATGGACGCAAATGGGCAGTGATTAATATGACAGAAAAGGTTGCATGTGTAGGCCACCAACTTTGGCTTAATTATCTAATAAACTGTACTTATTTTTCTCGAAACTAGTCTCTGATTCTTTATCAATTCTTTTAAATATACAAGAAAGTTTAAATCTGCAAAGTTGAGCTGAAAGTCATCTCTTTTTTGCCAGTCTGTCATATTTTATTTGTTAGATAAAACTTACTTAGTTACTTGACTAGGAGGCAAGGAATCATAATATTATACATAAAGTTCACACGCGTAGCCTTTCATAGCAGTAACCCTTACTCAACAAATACTGCAACAGGCAATTCAGTTCATTCCAACTATCTAATGAAAATTACTTCACTCGACCAGAAAACACATGTTTTCAACATTATTTGCAAAGGCCGCGTTCGGGCCTTGAGGTACACAAGCTGTTATTCATAAGCTGAACGTGAGTTTATGGCAAACAAAGAGTTCAGACGCCAAGCTGTCTGCTCGCACGTGTTTATGAGTAACGGCGTGAAGTGGGTGTTGTTATGAGATTTTTAGTTTTGTGCAGAAAAGTTTGCGAAAATTTACAAGTCTATATTTTGAACTCTTTGAGATGCCAATAAAGCCTGATTCTCTAAAAGGATTGTTTATTGTGTCTCCTGCTGTGGTTAGGCAAGGGGTTATCGGAGTATTTATAACAATATTTTGAAATCTTACTACTCTCTATAAGGTTATAGATTAGCATAAAAGTCCCTGGCAAGTTTAGCTAGCACATTCAGTGATGACGGTAAAATCATCACCGAATGTGTAGTTCCAAAACTAGTTTAACATTAGAGTAACAAAAAAGAATGATAGTCATTATTTTATTTGATAGATTCAGAGCATTACAACACTAAATACGTAAGTAGCTAAAATAAAAATGCTTAAACTTACAACAACTTAAAAGTTGCTTTTAAAATAAAAATGCAACGTAATTCAGTGCCCTGTATTTGTCTTATTGAAAGTTTTTTTTCTCAGATTGTTGCGTAACTTTTGCAAGTGTGACTAATGCAGATTATTCTCATTTAGTACATACGCATAATGCATTATATCGTGTGATACTGTTTGACCATGCGTATAAGGATTGATATTATCATATTTATCTATATACGTTTAAATAAACTCGGCTCAAGTAATGCCAAGGGCAGTAGTACCGGCAAGCGATTTTCCAGTTTCCATTTTCAGTAAAAACATGGCTTGATATACTCGAGTCACACATGTATGCTTGGATTTACAATCTGTTTGGTCTCAACCACCTAAATATCGTTAGGTAAATTAAAATCGTGTTGCCAAAGAGATAAGGTTGCATTTTCTATAAAGGTTGAGTGTGTTATAGTTTTTTATGCACTTGTACAGTTGCGTAGGGCTACAGTAATCAAGGTCTACAAGTCTGCACAAGTTGAATGTCAACACTTTGTTTACATTTCTATATGTGCGTTCATATTATTTTTATAGTACGTTATCAATTTTATTGGTATCGTCTGCTGGCACATTGATGTGATAAATCCTATAGATTAAAATTTTGTCGTTAGTACGATGTCTTCGTTTAATCAAGTTTATTTGCTTATCTTTTGCGTTGCTTTATTTTAAGGTCTGTCTGCAGTCGATAAATTATCCTTCTCTTCATCGCATTCAGTCGTATTATATTATATTGCAGTGCACAAACTGGTCCTGAGCTCATCAGCACGCGCCCGACCGGTTCCTTTATCATTTAGACGTACTTGTTTTACGCACACCATCTGCCGTCTAACATCCTGCACCCTTAGATTAATCAGGTTTTACAGTCCGATATTATCACTGCACAGGTGGATGTTACTACCCACCTGGTCTTTATTCCATTAATACCTTCTTAATAATGAATTAAGCTTGGTCCTTTTGGCCTTGGTTAGAACCGACCCTAAGTTCATTAACCTGCAATTCTGTTGGTCTTATCTTTCATTAGAAACTTTTATATTCAGAAGCTTCTACATTAAGTTTGAAGGTGTTATGTTGACACTAACCTAACTGTCTTGGAGTACCATTTATGGATTATCGAGCATCGAATTCGGCGACCCAGGCCGAATCATAATGTGTTATTTGTGTAGGGACTGTAAAATTAACGGGATCTTTGCCAGTCTGGTCAGGTTTTGTGGTGTAAGTTATATGCTTGAAGCGATCAACACGACGGTATACTGGTGATCTATCTAGTAGTATATTTAGTCGATGAGCCAAGCCTTCTATACAAATGAAGTCTAGACTTTGATTTATCATTGCTTACAGTGTTAATGATAGTATTGTTTTCATTGTGCCGTTAGATCCTACTGCATAACAGTCTTCTAAGACTCTATTGTTGGTGCATTCATTCGCAGTTGCACATATTTTTGTTACTACTTCACTGCAATTTGAATTTTCATTTGTTTTTACGTTTTCTGTTATGCCTTTTTTCTTTGCACTGGCTATTTCGATTATATTAGGTCAAGCTTTCCAGGTCGCTTCTCTCTCATAAATTACACCAGAACTTGTTCCTTAAACAGGTTTTATATTTGCGACCTTTACGTTTGTTTACTGTTTATTTTTAACAATCCCCCTGAATAATACTTTCAAAATTACATTTTGATTATCACAATAAAACTTATCAGTTTTTTGTCCAAACATGGCAACGATTTTTAAATCGAACTAAAATAATGATAGCAAAATGTTTATTATTCTGTTCGAGTTTTTATTGGGGTATTTTAATATTAAAAGACCTTAAAAGTTATGTTCTTTTGATTCTGATAAAATTAAGGAGGCTATAAATTTTGGGATGGCAAGTACACTGATTTGATTATGCTCATCATTAGTTTGTGTAGGTGTGTTTACATCTTTATGTACTTCTTTACTGTCTTTAATATTATTTATGTTTTCGCCTGAGTCTGTACCGGAAAATACATAACATTTTGCCAAAATATTCATTTTGATTAACAATGGAAATTATTAGTACTTAACTAAATCAATGACTTACTTGAGAATCAAGAGACTTAAAAAGAATCTTAAATTTACTTTATTTGACAGACAACACACGGCCAAACCAGTTAAAGTGATCGCTAAGGATGAATTTTTGAAATTTCTTTTTCTAAAGAGGTCGATTAGGGGACACAAAAATGTATGGAAATTCATTATTGTTGCTGATGAGGGATCCCATCTGGCGCACAGCTTATAATTTAAATACAGGACTCGCCGAAGGGATGAAAGATTCTAACAAGCCACACGAACCTAAGACCCAAGTCAGTTTAATTCCTATAACTTTAGCAACAAGTCCAGTCGTTAAGACGACATGTAGACGACATGAAGATGGCACGTATTTAAAGCCAAACGATTGGATAGATTTAATAAGTTATTATTAAGTCACGTTCGCATGTAACTGTTATCGTGTCTTGTAGTTTAATGGCTGGGGACGCCTTAAGCTAAACTGAGTTAGGAAAAGTGAATTATTTAGTAGAACTTGCTTTACGTGAATCTCCATTGTAGCAGTAATCAGTACCTTCATTTTATGGGATTTTTTAAGAACTATAAAGTAAATTTCCTTACCACAGACAAAGTTTGACTGCAATGGTGCTGTCTACACAGGTATCGATATAAAGGAAGATTATAGGAGACAAAATTTTACTGAGCAGTGGTGGCACAGCGGTGATAGCCTCGACTCACGAGTTGTGGGTCGTGGTTTCGAATCCTTTACTTTGTGTAATTTAGTTCATCACCACAGCTCTTAAAACGGGGAAGGAAAACATCGTGATGAAACCGGCATGTCCCAAGACCAAAAATTCGAAGGCATGTGACATCTACCAAGCAGTACTGGGGTCGCGTTGTGGTTTAAAACCCGTTTCCTCTCATAGAGAGGAGGCTTGTGTCCCAGCAGTGGGAACATTAATCTTGTAAATAACAGTCGATGGGGAAGACCGTTAAAAGCCAATTGTAGATGGCGCGACCTTATTGGTCTCAATCTGACCAATAAGGTCATGCTGTTTTGGGATATAAAATTAAATTATTAGATTTGCAACCAATATCGATGCTTGGAACTATGCAAGAGCCATTCGTTTCTCCACCATCTCCATTAACAATGTAAGACCAGACACAATAACATACAAAGAAGGGAACATTGAAATCGACATGCTAATGTAAAAATATGCAAATTTGAACTCTGTTTACACAGACTAACAGTAACATTGTAACAATATAAAACATAATAAACTACTATTTTAACTATACTGCCTTCTGTTAAACAAAGCAAAATATTGGCTTTCTCGTTTTATATGTCTCATATGCATGCATACGCACGTCCTACCACGTACATGGTCGTAAGGCGAATGACCGATTGTGTCAAAACGTGAATAAAATACTTTAATACCACCAGTATAACTTGACCTTTCAGCTTCAACTCTCAAATTCAAAGCAACAGCTCTTCTTAAATTGGCGTTCCCAAGTAATATGGCCAGTACGATTTGGTCTTTAGCTCTGAAGTTAGTGTTTGGAGGGATGGTTGTTGTTATACTGGTTTTTATGACAATGTTGTGAGCAATTTGTTTAAAATTAACTTTGGCTGTATCTTCGTTATTGAGTTGATTGCTTTGTTCGAAACTACAGCGGTGTTTACTTACGTATTTAAAATGTAATATGTTGATTACAGGCGTGATTTTATGTTTTGTTATGCAATATTATTGCTATTCTACAAAATATCATAAATAGCAGCACAGGTAATTTTATCACCATCATTTGCCTAGCTTTTTTCTATTATTTTAGGGTATGTATTCAAAATTCTATACGGACTCTTTTACAAATTGGCCGGTGAAGGCAGTCGATCTTGGTTCCAAAATTTCCAAGGTATATCTTACCTACTTTCAATTTATACTCCATATACGTGCTTAGCCAGTGCGTAATCTGATATTTTTATGTCAGTAGTTACATTTATAGTTATATTTGCTTTGGTAAGGGCATCACTGGGCCCATAATCTGTAGAAATTAATACCTCGAGATTAAAGAATTTAACAACGTTTATTGAACGGTAAAGTATTACGATGACAAAGCACTACGCAGAATCATAAATAAAAGACACACTAGCACCATAGATACTAAATAGGTCTTTACTAATAAGTATTTATGTTTACTATTTCAACAATATTACATATGATTTATAGCTCCTATCATGCCGGATCAGATTGTAGACAGGTAACAGATTGTTTGACTCTCATAACTTCAAGTTTTCCCACCTGATTTAATTTTATAACATCTTCATCAGTTTCTTAAAAGTGAAGAATTTCTTTAACCTTGCTCGGATGCCATACTAAAAACCAAACAGTTACAATAACATTTACAGCATCAAAATCAACACTTCCCCCTACTTTACCAACAACAACCCAATTTGCATCAAACTTCAAAATAAAGCCACCGTCTAATTTACGCGTCAACTTCCAACGAAGCGAACGTTCGTAGTAAACAAAAATATTTCTGTTTACAATACGAAAGTTATTTCCAGTTTGATAAATACAGCAGGCAGTTCTTTGGGACTGGCGTTTAGTTGTTTATGCTCGGTGGCTGTAAAGTTTCTTACTGGCGGATAAGTCCTGAAAATCAGGACAGGCAAGTGAGTAGGGGCGATGGTACTATATACTTTTGAAATCAAAGTATACGCTTAGAACAATGTCAGAACTGATTGAATCATACTAAAGGCACATCATGGCATTAGCATCATTCTGCAGAATCATTGTAATAATGATGCTGTCACCTCTAATCTAACAGTCATTTCTGTGACAATTTCGCGTTATACCTTCACAGCTGTTATGTGTATAGAATTGGTAGAAATTGAATGTATAAATAGTTAATTGTCCCGGTAAAACAGCATGCAGGTATTTATGTTAACAGCTGATATTGAAACGTCATAGATATCTTCAAATATTATACAGCTAGGTTAAATAATGTGTTCAAGACAGACAGTATTTTTTTGGCTTGCTGTACCTATCGGTTTTTCAGCAGTCCTGTCCCAACTTTTCAATCCAACATGGTTACCAAATCTAGTATTATGAGAAATGTTAGTCCGTAACACGTTGGCGCAGGTCATGAACATCTGGCGTCAGTTTTTGTGCTCTCCTCGGCAATGTTCGGCTGTGCTCGGCCCCGCTCGGTATGGTCTGCGCAGTGTCTGAGCGTATTGTCGTAAAATTTATAATTGGTGGTGCTATTTTCAGAATAGATGGTCGTGGTGAAATGATATGGGGTTAGGGTTAAATTGTTTTATTTCTGTTAATTGAGTTAGTGTGAAATGGGGTAAACTATAACAGATACATTTCCAAATGTATCTGCTCTAGTGATATTATAAATAAAAAAGGTAAATATCGCACTAGCGCGCCAAAATTGTTGCAGACAAATTCAGACAATTGTCGTAATTTACTTTAAGCGCAATAGCTATCTCTTTCTGTATCATACGTTCCGTATTATCTATCGCAGTCGTAACAATGCAACGATATTTGAACACCGCTCAATATGAACAAAGCGTATCTTTCTTTATAATATCATTGATCTGCCCGGTTTTACTGTCAAAAAGCATTTGGTCTGTTAAGTATTGTGCTCATCTTCTTCAATCAACCAAGTCAGATTATCAGAGTCCACTGCTGGGCATAAGCCTCTCCCGATCTGCACTACAACCTGTTCTCCGCTTTCTTCATCCTAATAACTAATCCATCCCGTCGATCCTGGCCACCTTTTTAAGATCGTCGGTCTATCTGCTAGGATGCATTTCAGGCTACACTCGGTCTCCACTCCAGGACTTATTTGCTTGAATTATATTCGTGATCAATGATACTATTACAAATTGAAAAACAATGCCTTAAAACATTCAATCAAAGGCTGGATCTTGAAGTATCGGTATTAAAGGGAAACCCCTATGATTTTTTTTTGTGATATTCTTTTTTCCTCCATTGCGTATTTGAAAGATAGTGTGCGTGTATGTATACATATGTATGTACCTAATGAAATATTAGTTCGTTTTGGTATACAGGGTGGAATGGACACTGACGCTAAAACGGTTACCACATATTCAGTACATCATACTGAACCCCGGGGACATAGAAATTTTTCATCGGTAATTTAAAATTAAATCAGCTGTTTCATACATTTTGACCGTGTATGTCTAACTATTGTAGTTTTATAGGAATCAGCTGTTTTTTTTTTAATTATTATCGACGAACTATTACCATACCATAGGTACGCAGGTAATACCAGCAGCAGGCAGCGGCAAGTAGTGGTGGGCTGGTAGGTAGGTAGCTGGTGGTGGTGGTAGGTGGTAGGTTCTTAAGACGTTCAGTTTTAGTCTCAGCTCAAATTTCGACAGTCCTCTTTCAGTCAACCAAATTATCTTTCCTCATCTTCTCATTTTACTTACTCGTTGCCTTAACAAAGTAAAGATTCTCAATAACAACCATCAGAAGACATTCTTCAAGAAAATCAGGTTAAATACTTCTCTCGCCCAGTTTAAGAAAATGAACCCTCAAGATTTTTACAGCCATAATTCAGACGATGTTAATGGACGTCCATCGCGTGATAAAATTACTAATATCTCATGCGAATTGATTGCAAATTGTATTGCTACCGGTTTTTCGTTAACCGAGTTTTGTGTGGTACAAGGAAGAAGCCGTATGCTTAATTGAATTGTAAAATTCCAGACGGAAAATAACTAATGTGCACGGCATACATCATCATCATCATCATTTCAGCCAAAAGACGTTCACTGCTGGACATAGACCTCCCCTAAGTGTCGCCACATTGACCAGTCCCGTGCGACTCGCATCCAGCGGATCCCTGCAACCTTCACCAGGTCATCGGTCCACCCAGTGGGAGGCCTTCCAACGCAGATTCCGTTAGCGTATGAAGGCTCGTTTCAATGACAATTGAGGGTGAACGAGGACACCTATGGTACGGTTGGTCCATAAATTCAAGGTTGCTCAGCGAGCTATGGAGCGGGCTATGCTTGGAGTCACTCTGAGGGATTGCATCCGGAACGACGAGATTAAACATAGAAACAAAGTTGTCGACATAGCTCACAGAATAAGTAAGCTGAAGTGGCAATTGGCCGGCCATATTAGTCGTAGAACCGATGACCGTTGGGGTAGACGTGTTTTTTAGTTGAGACCGCGAATCGGCAAGCGTAAGGTGGGACGCCCTCAGGCTTAGTGGAGCGACGATCTTCGCAAGGTGGCTGGTAGCAACTGGATGAGAGTTGCCAAGAATCGAGTTAAGTGGCGTGTGATTGAAGTAGCCTGTGTCTAGCAGTGGACTTTTATTGATGATGATGATGATGTAGCTCTTGAGCAACATTTCAATAATAAAAATAGCAAATCCAGGGGGCCACTTCAAGAAGTTCTGCTGATTTCTAACTACATAATATATTTTAATTTTACGGATAGGCTCTAATGCCATGGAACCACGGGTAATTAAAATTACCCGTGGACCCGGTAATGGGTCGACCCAATGGGACCACGGGTTACGAGTGTTACTTTTACATGGAATATGAATTTCATAAGTATCTGTTGCTTTGGTCCCCAAAGACCGCGCAAATAAAGATCAAATATTATTAGGACCGATAACCATTATAATTATGTTGTTTACAGTTTAAGCCCCCGTGCAGAAAAATGGTCCCCATTGATCATGGATCCCATTGCTGGCCAAAGGCCTCTTCCATATCCTTCCAAGTACTCTTCTCCTGCGCAACCATGAACCAGCCTTCGTGACGTGCGTCTAGATCATCTCGCCACCTCTTTCTAGGCTGGCCTCAGCGGCGCCGTTCATCCTGAGGCCCATCACCCGACCAGGCAGGATGGCTCAGGACCCATCGTGTTGAGAGATTCTTGTTCTGTCTCAAAAAATAAGACACTTAAATGATTACTCGCTGAGCCCATACCTTGGGCCACACGACCTACAATACGTCGCACTTACGTCGGACAATTTATCAGGCGCCATGTTTACGGTTTGTTTTTATACAAAACATAATAAAACGGTACACGTGGTCTGTAGAAAAATAATTATTTTATTTTAAATTCATTTTTAAACGTGCAAGGAGATCGTAATGTGAAGGTAATGAGTTATTTTTGTGAACTTGTAAATTGATGTATGAATATTTGTTTATCTTCGAAGGTTCATTCGTATCTGTATAGTTTCGATGAATTAACCAACGTAGCCTATTGAAGTCAAGTGGCATTACATCCTTCTATCTTCTGTATTCTACATCCAGTTTGGTCAACCCAGCTACCTTTAGCCAGAATTCTTCTACATCCAGTTTGATCAACCCACCTGTAGACAGAATTTCGATGTTAGATATAATTCAGAGTCTTCTCCTCAGACTTGTGGAATTGTTGTCCTAGAGGACCAAACAAAACATTTCACAAAAATCTGGTGAATACATTCTCCAGAAATATTTATGGTAACCAACTCATCACCAGTTAACTCTTGGCATAAACAGGTTTTGAGTCTGAAAAAAAAAAACAAAAAGAAATCAACACCATATCTCATCCGTATCGAAGGCCCATTTATATCTCACACCATAAAATAATATCCCATCAAAAACTATCACACAATAGGTCTCATGTGTCGTGGTACAAAAAACTTATAGAGATGCGCTTGCGCCGCGTCGAGTGACCGGCGGCTCGTCGGGTCAATCAACTTTGCCCGGTAGCTATACAACTTTTTAATACAATATAAATAATGATACACTTACCTTTTTTAATACAGTATAAATAATGCCAGTTATCTTTTTCGATCTTTATTTTTAATCTATGATTTGGATCGAACGTTACCTTTTGAATATTTATGTTGATTTAAAAATTGGGTGTGATTCGGTGGATTGGGTAATTGAATTTGGAATAACATAAAGATGTGAATAGATCAGCTACTTGCATTTATTTTATTCGAAATTGTATATTTTGCAAAAGGCTTCATATTCAATTTTGAGTTAGAAAATTACTGCTTGAATTGCAACTGTAAATATTAAAATTCCATAAAATAAAATTTTGTTCCGATCCCAAATCTTATTATTATGTTCATCTTCATTTTATTTACTCTAAATTTTTATTAACCCTTTATCTGGTAACACGACAAAAGTTTTTCTGTACCTAACCTACTAGTAGCAGCAGATCATGAGATTGTAACCCCCGTAGGTTTAAGCAGAGGTACCTAATATTACACCCACATTTTGCCAGTAATAATAATAGTCCCATGTAATAGCGGGCGAGCCTATTAACATCAACCGGGCACAAATTCAAACTCCGAGGCCGCTACTGTAAAAAATTCTGATGAAAAAACCCATAAAATTTTGTATGCCCGACCTGGGAATCTACCTCAGGACCTCATGCTCAGCAGTCGTGCTTGTGAACACTAGACCAACGACGCAGTCAGATTAATTTAAATATGCGTCTCAATTCACCCTTTTATTCTTTCTATTTTTATTATTGCTTTGACAGAAAATCTTACTTATGACAACCTGTTCGGATGACAAATTCATAATTCAGTATTGAAACTTAATACTTCTAAAAAGTTCCCATATTCACGCCATTCAAATTCAAATTAGTAAAAAAATATCGCTTTACAAAATAATCAATTAGACTTAACACTTGGTATGTCAACGATAGGAATATCAGTAGCCTATCATTAATCACAATGTAATAATCGTAGTATCAAGAAATTTATTCAAATTTTATTCGAGAAAAAAAAACTAATTTTGTATTCGGGAGCGTATGGTGCCATGGTTTTTTGTTAGAACATTATTTCTATAAGTGTCGGGTGATAGGTTTTTTTGGTATAAAAACTTTGAGGTTTATTATTCGTATTATTCGGGAGCGTATTTATGGAGTAGCTTTATGTTTAGTCATATTTTAAGGCTTCTTATTCTATAATGTTAGTGATTTAAAATTTGTAACTTTAATTTAAGAGCTCCTGATTTGTTAATATAATAATATTTGAAATATTTCTTAGACCTCTTTAACTATTATGCTCTTGGTCTTTGGTTTATCGTAAAATTGGTGAAACATTTTAGCTGCAACATTCATTAACTCATCGTCCCCCGTAGCATAAGCCTTTTCCCAACTATTTGAGGATCAGCTTCCAGTCTGGAACTTCGGACTTTGGGATTCTTTGTGAAAAATCTACGAATGAGTGCCAGGCCTCAGGCAGGGAGACATCTTGGTATGAAATGGATGGTCATCCTTTCATGGACCTGGCAAGTGTTACCCTTGAAGATCATCCACGAGCCTCTCACCTAGTAAATGACATGTGTATCAGAATATTATTCAGTACATATAACCAAAACTTAAAATCGTTCTTCTTTATCGGGTGGTTAGCGCCTAACCTGGTCTCAGAGTTTTTATGCCGCCCATGGGCCTCTGACTTGGCTTACCATGCCATCGAGAAATATCTCTCAGGCATGCTGGTTTCCTCACAATGTTTTCCATCACCGAAGCAAGTGATAATTATACAATACGCACATGAATCGGAAAAATCAGAGGTGCATGTCTTGGGTTCGAACTCAAGACCAATGGCTTGGCAGTTCGACAGTCACCCCACTAGATTATCACTGCTAATTAAACCCCACAATATCAATCTAATTTCGTACCCATAAATATTTTGCATATAAAATCGTCGAAACGAGCACACTTTCAACACGTACATAAATCACGGGAACTCGTGTCAACTCGTGTCAAACTCGTGGCATTAGCAAGCCGTATCACTCAGCGGGACATAATTAGCTTACGTTTTGTTATGACGTAGGTGTATGTATGTTTGTGTAAATGGTGACTTGGATTTTATGTTTTGTGAGACTGAAAGAGTATGAGATTAAGAGAAGGGGCGACTTTCTTGCAGTTATAGGATAGATATAAAGGGTATAAATAGACGCTTAACATAGCCGAAAGACACTTGTTCTCCCCGTCTTTACGATCATGTTTTTGTTCTAGACCATACCTGGGAATCTTCTAGTTATGGAGCTATTGGGAGTCAAAGTTCCAACTTTTTCACAACAATGCTTTGTTGACGGCTTCGTGAAGGGTCTGTTTACACCCTGTATAATATAATATCACTCCTGTGTGCCATGAAGGGGTGAACAGAGGTGAAATATATTGGACTGCTGTAGGCTGATGATGATAGGGGTGAACCTAAAGCTAATGCCACTACCCGGGTACAAATTCAGACTTCAGACAGCTATTGAGAATTTCCCTTTAAATAGAGGTAACCCCAATAACGGAAAACAATAAAATATCGATATTATTCTTTAAACAGGATTTGCCATTGGACCCGTGAACGCAAGAAGCACAAAACCGTCAAATTTGCGACGCTAGGGAAAAGCATTTTTTTACCCTGTATTGGCTTGCGTTCGGCCACAACTCACCTGATGAACGACGATGCGGCTTAGGGTACACGCTTGCCTATAAGAAACCACAGATATCTATCTGATGATATTATGTGTATAATGTTTTTTGCCAAAAGCCTGATGAACCAGCTAAGACACCTTAGGCCCATACTCCACCAAAGCAGAGACGAGCGGAGAGGAGAGGAGACGTGCGAAAACCGACCAATCAAATTGGTTGAAATCTACATTACGTCTCTCGTCTCTTCTGTGATTGGTCGAATCTTACACGTCTCCTCTCCGCTCCGCCCATCTCCGCCTTGGTGGAGTCCGGGCCTTAGTCTTTCTAAGCATACCCACCAAGACATTGCCCAGGCTATTTCAGATTAATGATCTGTATATTTGTTTGTAAGTACAAAACAGTGACCGTTTACGGCTCTTGTACTTTAGTACAGTCCTGTCAATAAGTGTTTGAGTGTATAAGAGAGGATTTATTAGGCTTTTCGCGCACCCATGCCAATAGCATCAAAGGATTGAAGTTCTTTGAATTCGGAATGACTTTAATGCGAATGTTAATTTTCAAAGAGTAATTTAGGTAACTGTAATGTTGTGCCTCGTTGGTCTAGTGGCAACTGCTGAGCATGAGGTCCTGGCTTCGATTCCTAGGTCGAGCGAAATGTTACTGGGTTTTTCAATCAATAGCAACCGCGGAGTTTGGATTTGTGCCCGGTTGATGGCAATAGGCTCGCCCCCTATTATATGGGACTTAAACGTAACTGGCCAAACGTGGGTGTACTGTTAGGTACACCTCTGCCCTAACCCTTCTGGGATTACAGGCGTGATGTTTCGTTCTGTGTAATATTTCTGGTCATAGTCTATGACCAAATTAGGTACAAAAATGAGTATTAAGAGTGCTCCATTGGAAATAACAAAAAAAATATGAGTATAAAGTATTAAACTTATCATGTTTTTAATTGTAGCTCTATTTCTTTGGGATTCGGTTAAGTACATCTTCATCTATGCACCTCCTTTTTTCCGCCAGTTTAGCGTATTTTATTGTCATGAAATTTTTCATAATCCATCGTTTCTTAACCTATCTTTTATCTTTTTATAAATTGTCTTACAACCTTCTTTGTTCCATATCAGAAAAGAAAAAGCTGCATCAGATGCTTTCAATATGGTAATGTTAATTCAATAATCATAAGCAGGCGTTGACCCTTGACATTTCTGAGGTCATGAGTTCAAATCCTGACCCAATAAACTCTTTGATGAACCAAAGCAAAATACATCGTTCATTGTTTTTATATCAGTCCTCTTGTACTTTTAATGATACGAATTATCTCTGCCCTGAAATATTTTAAAGTAAGTAAAATGTATTTACTTAGCGAAATCATATTAATCATCATCATCTGCCTAGCCTTTTCCCAACTATGTTGGGGTCGGCTTCCAGTCTAACCGGATGCAGCTGTCTAAAGATTGTCAAAGATCTACAAATGACAGCCGGGACCAACGGCTTAGCGTGCTTTCCGAGGCACGGAGGAAACTCGGTATGTAATGGGTGGTCACCCATCCACAGACCAACCTAGGTAAGCACGGCTTAACCTAAAGATCGAGCGGCTGTTATTATTTAGCCACGACCTCCTCAAATCATAACAAGATTATATACAATTATAAATTAAAATAACCTTAAGTAACTAACTGATTAATTAACTAAAAAATGACGTCAAAAAACTCCTCCTCAACGCTGTCAACTGGTAATATCCCCAAGAGACTGGTGGTTTTACTATTTTATACACCAATCAATTGTTGGCTTTTAAAAAAAAAAAAATATCAACTCTCATTGTATAACTGTATTAAATTATAAATTAAATTAATTGTTATTTTAAATTATTTTTTAGAACATGCTCTTAACCTTTATGTAACACAAAGTTTTACAACAATATAAACTTATAACTTAGTAAAGTCGTGAAAATCAACACAAAATAAAACTAACAATAATCTTAATCTTTTATGTGTGTGTAGTATTATGGTAAACCTATCTTTAACTCTTCGAGCGTCACAAACATAATTTTATGAATATTAAAGACGTGCCCACAAATACAGACATAAAATGTAACAACGTACACTAATTATGTTTTAGCTCACAAACGTAGCTAGACTGCTTCAAATTTATCACCCGCGTAGTGACAGGTTCACTCGGTGTCATTAAATAAATTGATAGCTCATCACTGTCGCGGCCAGCCATAAACGTCTCGGTGACAAAATTATTGTTTAAAAAAGTATAAGATTTTATGTTCTGCAAAAAATAAAATGTTGGACGCAAAGGATTTAGTTTAAGCTTTGAGTTTGAGTAAGAATCGGTGATAAAATCGTCTGTCATATTTCAGTTTTGTCACAAAAATGATTTAGGTACTTTTTAGCATATTCTATTTTGTGCGACAATGACAACAAAATTACTATCTTGGTTTGTTTACAGGTAAAATAAACTATACACAATTCTACAATATTGAAAGCCTGATTTCTGAATTTCTTACAAAAATAAATATGCTTTTATGCTACACATTTGAACCGTGAAGGCTATTCTGCATTCTGTGGTGTAGGAGTTTATTAAATCGACAAAAAATTGCTACCCTGGGGGATCTAGAATCATGTGCTGAATTCCTGATTATCCTGGGTGTCCTTTACACTATCAGTGTATACTAATGAGTTCGGAAATCAATTCTAACTTGATTCCATTAACATTAGATCCAGAATCTGTTACCTAAAACGCTCATGCGGTCATGCCAAACCCGATAGGCGCCGTGTCTAAATCCGTCACGCTATAGTGACAGCTCGCTGGTCGCTGGTTCTATTCCCGGCTGTGCAACAATAAACAATGACTTGTTTGATTTGGTCACGTGATCGTGCCTGTTTGATTTTCTAGTTATTCATCTCATATTTTCCATGTTAGGATTCGTCAGGATGTTTTGGGCAAAAGAACACGAACTGGTGTTTTAAATAAAATATCATAACATCACACCTGTAATCCCCGAAGGGTTAGGCAGAGGTGTACCTAATAGTACACCCACACTTCGCCAGTTTTGTTTAAGTCCCATGTAATAGGGGGCAAGCCTATTATTATCAACCGGGCAGTTCCGTGGCTGCTACTGAGAATTCCTTTTGGAAAAACCCAATAACACTTTGAACGACTTGGGAATCGAACCCAGGACGCCATGCTCAGCAGTCGACTACCAATATACCAACGAGGCAGTTCAGTTGGTATTTCAAAATTAATGGTTAAGACACCTTAACACTATATCAGCTATAATTATATCAATATCACACTTAGATTGTTGTTGGCTTTGTGTCAAACGATAGTGCTGAGCATGAAGTCCTGGATTCGAGAAAGGTTTCTCCATTAAAAATTTCTCAGAAGCAGCTCGATGTCTGGGTTTGTGCGCTGTTGATGGCAATAGGCTCTCTCTTATATGTAACTTAAACATGTTTGGCAAAATGCTAAGCCTTCGGGGATTACAGGTGTTATTTGTATGTTGATGATGATTATTTTGAATCTAAATTCTAGTACATGTATGTGTTTGGCTAAGGATGTATTAGCCAAACACATACATCCAGAACCAATTTTTTCCGAGATACATAGTAACCAGCATAGTATACTAAACGGCTCTAAAACCTGGCTGCCCAAGGGCAGGGGCTATGGAGGTCAACCGCCATTCGTCTCGCGTAAAACCAGAACTCGCCGTATCAACTGAACAACTGGTCGTGCGCACGCGCAGAGTAGCGTACCTATACGTAGACACTAGCTGTTTTAGCTGTTGATACCTATATTTAGCTTGGATTTGAGGGATATCATTAAAATAGTCAGTTAGCCCCCTATTATATGGGACTTAAACATAACTGGCGAAATGTGGATGTATTAAAAGGTACTTACATCTCTGAATTACCCTTTTGGGGATTACAGGCGTGAGATTATGTTATGCTAACTCCTCTGTGGGCTGCTTTCAGTTGTTCTTCAGAATCGATTGGAAGTTGGATTGGAGATTTACTATATCAGCAGCTATACCCTACAATTTCGTCAATGGTGTTCTGACATGTCCGCTTTGTGCTCGGAGTTTTTCGGCCGAACTTGGGTATGCTAGCCACTTGAGAGCACATGACAGAGCAGCACACCAAAGCTCTCGACAACCTCCCTAGAAAGCCATCGAATGCAGTCGCTGTGCCGAAATCGGCTAGATGGCGTCATCATCATCATATCAGTATTTTTTGTCGTCTACGTTTCTTGATTCTATGTGACTTGCGAACAGTGCAATCTGTTTTTGTCTTCTATTTTTCCTGTCAGTCCTTTAATTTTAAAGTTTGAAATCGAAGTTCTTGACTAACCACCGTTATCCGGTGCTGGTCTGGTCATGACATGTATATTTTTGTAGTTATACTTTCCGGATACAAAATCGAGCACTTGAATTGAACTTAACAAAAAATATTGGCCCTTAATTTGACAAAAGTTCACCCTTTTTTTTTTTTTTTCGTATGGGAAGTCATCAAATGACCCCCCCCCCACTCTGGGAGGTGCGGAAGGGAGTGTCAGACTTGTACTGACTAAAACCCATCCATGTTCCTTCTTTGCCCTTTGTGTTCCAGGGCCACAGTATCTCTTTCGAACAGTCCCGCAGCCCTGGCAGGCATCGGCCCTTGCAGACCGAAACGAAAAATAATATTGGCCCATAATTTGACAAAAGTTCACCCTTCATCGCACAAACAACATCTGACACACAAAACCCACTTTTTTTACCTAAAACGCAAAAAAACCATCACGCCCTATTTTTCCTTTACAAAATTATCCAAAAAAAACTACGATTTTGCACCAAAAACTCCGTAATTTACTTCCTTTGAGCTTTTAACAATAGGATTAGTAAACAGGTGTGCCACTTTCATTATTATGACGATACATTAGTATAACGTATTAAACTAAAAAAAATATACTCCATCTTGCTACGAATCAAATCGGTATACGACAATGATTGCTTTACTTCGAAATACGACGCATCTGTAATTATGACAACACGCATTTATAATGTACCGTCAGTAAAAAAGTTAAGACGCAATATTCCGTACTTCAGCCCGTATACATATGACGTTTCGTCTCGCTGTCCCTCAGAGGTCGTTGGTACTCAGGGGAAACTAAAGCACAGGTGTCCAACGCTCGGCCCGATAGAAAGAGACAGACATAGCTTAACTGTAAGCGCGCGAAAAGGACGCAACCAAAATAAACGTTGAACTTATGTTGTGTTTTTTTTTTCTTTTTGCTCTCCCTCGCCTATGTTCGTGACGGATCTTTTTTTTTATTTCATTTTGTTGCTCTTGTACAACCTTTTTGGCTTATTTCGTTGCTTTTAGCTATATTTTAGACTAACTTACCAATTAAAGTTATTAGGTTAGTTGTTATTTTTGGTTTTCGTAGGTTACGAGTGTTATGATGCGTCTGCGCACACTGCGCAGTTTTGTTTTATCTTTTTGTGGATGCTGTTTCTAGACGCAGTGTTGGATAAAAGATGCGGTTTTAACTGTTTTGTCTTTCGTTCCAATTGCTGTTATTATAACAAAGGATTTTTAATTACTTACCTATTATTTTTGAAGACCGCGTTTCTTCTTAATTTTAGTTGAGTAAATCTTTTTTTTAAACTGGATTAACAAAACTTAAAATCTCTGTCATGATAATACTTGAAACGAAACTTGAAATTAAAAAAAAACCGATATTTTTATCCTCTTATTAAGCGTACATACGTGCCTGCAATTTATTTAACTTCTCGTTAATAAAATAACAGTAAGCTCACGACACAAGGCTTGTGCACTGTGGTGTAAAATAATCAACACGGTATTATCGACTATTATTTGGGGATAGAATAGAATTACGTCACCCTAATCACACTAGTGCGTAAAATCGTATTATTCAAGATTAGTTTACTGGGCTTTTCTTTCTGTTGTTACATTATTTCATGGAAATTATTATTTGTTATTATATTCTGATTTGGTATTAGCAGGCTTATTTGCTTCTAGTCAAGTGATAATTTTATTGTATTAACGTAACTAGGTATTTGTTGTATAGATAATTTGGAGTAGGTAGCACATATTTTGTGTATTTTTTGTCACCTTCTATATTGTTTTGTCGACCTGTATGCCGCTTAAAATAACTTGAAAATCATTCAACCTTCTGAGATCACAACTTTAATGTTATTATAATAATTATAAGCATTATAATTACGATTGTGCGTTTGTTCGTTTGTTAGCAAGCATAAACTCAGGTAGGCATTCCACCTATTATGTTATGGCTAGCCACCGGTCTTTTACGATGCAGCTGCTGTTTGGCCTACAAACAAAATCTTATTTAGGTACTGACATCTAACTTGAAAGCATACAGTTGAAAAACTGACCCCCGACCCGCCCCCAACTGTCATTACCCAAAACACCACGCCCGTTTTCGCCGAAGGGTTAGGCAGAGGTGAACCACACTTCGCTAGTTATGTTTAAATTCCCTTTCAATACGGAAACCCATTGCCAAAAAATGGACACAAATCCAAAATCAGGGTCGTTACTGAGAAATTCCTGAAAAAAAAAAACCAATAACACTTGCCCGACCTAGAAATCGAACACAGTACCTCATTCGCAGCAAAAGCAGTTGCGACCATTAGACCAACGAATTAGTTATATACGTTACAAAAAACCATAAGAATACTAATACACATGGAGGTATAATTCAAAACACTAATGTCCCACTTGAAAACAATCATATGCGAGTTAGAACATGCAACAGCGACCAACACAACATAATCACAACGATCTAGAGATTATATTGCTGTCATTAAATTATTTTTGTATTGCCACACTCTCGTTTTAAGATTATGCCTACTTTAAAAACCATTATTTTTCTCCGACAAAAAACTGAGATACGACACTTATTTTTGAGGAACTAAAGCATAAAATACAGTAACAGGAAATTATATGACAGTTTTTTTTCGAGTTTGTGTCGTATGTCTTTTGTTTTTTTGCTAACGGTACTTGTCGCAGTAAAGTTGTGTGCAGTTGTATATTTAGATGCGGTTGTTTGTTGTTTTGTTTTTTATATGGCGTGCTTTTGTTATTGTTTTAAAGGTGTTTATGATCTATGGTCAGTTTAAGTTAGATATGGCATCCATTTTCGGTGTAAAATACTCGTAGAAACTCCTATCTAATACCTAATTTGTTATCTTTGAATCAAAAATTTTTTTTTTTGTTTTCTTTGAACTTTGATTAATTCAGAAAAATATTTTCTAAACAGAGATTGAGATGATATTTTTTTTCATAAACTTGGTTAAGGATATAAAAACGACATGAAAAACCATTAATATAACCATACCATCGAGTAATAGAATCCTACAAACACCCATAAAACAAAACAAAAATCTCAAATTAATTTAAATCCTTATCACTAACTACCAAAACTTACTAATATAAACACGCACCCATAAAATCTCTGACATCAAATAAATCTAATAGAAAATTAAAAACAACGTACTCATGCTCTTGCGCAGCGGACAACAAGTTTCTTGTCACACACACATGCGCAGATATACTCACACAACGACATGCACACAAACGTACTCACTCAAGCACATGCACGCGGACATGTACAGTCGCGAGCACTAAGATGTATACACTTAGCAAAATTCAAAACTGATGTTCTTGTGGGAAAACAATTGCAACTTTGAGATAAAACCGTGTCATAATAGTACGGGTCTCAAAATAGTGCTTTCATAATCACAATCAGAAAAAAAGGAAAGGAGAAAATCAGTTTTAAAACTTGCTACGTGTATACATATTAGTGCTCGTGAGTGTACTCGCACGCGCACATGCACAGTGCGTAAGGCCAGTAGTGGGCCAGTTTATACGTAACTCAACGGTAATAATCGTGATATTGTTGTGTAGAGACAGCAGTTGTTTGTTTGTTGAAAATATACGTAATTATTGCGGTGTCTGTAAGTAGCATTTGAATTTAGTTTTGAGACTGACGTTGTGTGGGTTTCTGATGTTTATAATGTAGACTGGAAACTGCGTCTTTGTGATCCAATTATCCGAGTAAAGTTTTGAATAATCACAGAAACGGTTTGTTAGTTTGGCACAAACTACCAAATATGCAGCATGTCATAACAAAAATCGTACGCTGTACTCAGTTATCGTTTGTTAAATTAATTGTGTAATTATCTGCACATAATGTAGTGCATGCTGTGCTTTTCTGTAAGTGATGCGGCGCTTTGACATAAGTTTGCAATGTAGAAATTATAATGTAACAGTGTATTCATTGTTGACTAAGCCTAATAAATAAATAATAAACTCAGTAATTTCTTAAAACATTTCTTTTAACCCAATTCCCAACCACCGTGAAAAAGTCATCAATACACTTTACGTATACCTAAAAACAGCGAAAACCTGCACAAAGCCTTACCTTGTCCTACTAAAATAAAAAACAAGTTTTTCTGCTGACCATACAAGTCGCCAAGCCTCCGTGCTTACATCGATACACGTGGTGCAAGAAAAAGAGAAAATAATAAAACCTTTAATTTATGCCTTGATAGTACTTGTATCTTGAAAATAAAATATATAATCTTTTTTTTTCACTCCGTACCTTTTTTGGGTCACTGGCCTTTAGAGATGTGCTGTGCCGATATCGATGTTTTTTTTGTTTTTGTTTCTTTCTTTCTTTCTTTGAGACGATGACGTCTGTCTGATGCGTAGAATGTTTTTTTTTATATCGTTTTTCTTTAGCAAATTATGATGTCTTATCATTTAATTATTGAGTTCAACGCGATCTAGTTTCATGTTTTATTTATATTTGAATTATTTATTAGGTATAATTAATTGAGCTTTATGAATTGATGTTTATTAAGTGGCTTGATCTATCGTTACGGCTTATCATAATTTGTTATTCTGTTCCATTGGTGTTGCAGAGCAGTAATATTGAATTTAACTGGATACATTTCAATTGACACATTGCTTTTAAAAGCTAGTTTCTTAAGCGAAATATGGTACTTACTGAATTTAATGACATTATAAAATAAGCTCAAAAATGTTTTGTGCCATATTCTAAAAGCACAACAACTATTTTCAAATAAATATAATTGTAATAGTTCATATTGGTCATCATGTTTTGAAGATAAGTTATTAATCTCAATTATTTTACCAACGTCTGCTGATTTTACAAAAAGATAATAAAGTTTTTTATCCCCCAGTCAAAGTCCCAGTTCCCAGTCTGGAACATACTCACTCATGTAATTTTGCCCATAACGAGTACGATACGAGACCCATCAATAAAGCGGCGACATCTTTAATTTATCGATAATTAAGACGCTTAATGATTAATAACGAAACAGGTGTTCATGTGAAAGTGGAAGGACCAGAAGTCTGAACTTTAAGACCAATGTCGACAGTGAGTAGGAAAACCGGTTAAGGGCTTTATGAAATGACTGTTTTTCGAGTGGGTTTCAATTTAAACGAAAAAGAAATGGATTTATTGTAAAAGAAAATAATAAAATTTAGATAGGCGAAATGGATTAAAAAAGACAAGTAGGTATTGGTTCTTTTCGACCACAAATGCGTATAAACAGAAACGTTTAACTCTCAAGTAAAGTTTTTGTATAAAATTACAACAACACCATCAGCACTATTGCAAATAGTCACGCTATCTTTTGTCATCTTCACCTTTGCCCTGTCTATCGACATTACGCACTACGCAGTAACAACACTACGCCTCAGCACGGTAGCCAGCCGAACGCCTACGCGATCACCGTCGGCACAAATCACGACATAGACTCTCCCTTTTAGAGTTTATAACACTCGTAAAATAAAACCGCGACGATTGCTAAAGATTTTAAACACTGAAAAAGTAGGATTAGGGATTCACTTATTCAAAAAGAACTCTTATTGAAGGCTTACTGGAGATAACGGGACTAGGACAAAAAGATGATGATGAACTCTAATCATCAAGAAATGGATATAATTAAGAATATACCACACGATGAATATCTGGTTGGCTCAGAACATAATAGGTTATTAATACCTGAACTTGTAGACTAGAGATGTAAATATTCATTGTAATAAGTGCATGAAAAAGTATAGGTTGCAAAGATCAGAAGACCAATTTAGTAAGATCCGATCGTTTGTCCGTGATCATGGTGCTTGCAACAGCGCCGAAATATCGGGAACTTAAAAAGAAAACAGTAAACATGGTAAATATCCCGTTTCTAGTGTTAATGACAATTTTAATAAGATCCTCAATATACCAATGTCATAGAGACTGAGGTTGACTGGATGATACCTACTCACTTTTGGAGGAAGCTACAGCCTGATCTGGCCGTGCCAATAAGCTGAACAAAAGCAATGACGACGAAAGAATACATCAGTAATTTGTTATTTAACAAACCACAAAAACGACAAAGACGTGCCAAAAAGCATCCAAAGATTTAGTGCGCAACAAAATTTTAAAACCACAGCTCCCTGTATTGAATTTCGGATACGGGTATATAGGAACTGTAAAACCTGGACCAAAATATTTCCAAAAAGAAGGCAACTCATAATCCTTTGGAATACGCGCATGATTGACAGGCAGGATAATTTTGTAAGAAAGGTAACTTGTACTAAAACATTGTATTGACTGTAACCGCAGCTACCTGAATTGATATTCCTGCGATATTCTACCTACCTGCTGTCCTAGGGCGCGGACGCTTTTTTTGTTACTTTTTGTTTTTTTTACGCAAATTAATAAGTATTAATTTGTGCAATATTGACTCTTAACATGTTTGAACAATATGTGTGTTAAGTACTAAAGTGGAGTGAACTTTTTTGTGTATTTAATTCGCGGGTCCGCGCATCGCGCGTACAGTGCAAGCTGAGGTAGGCCCCTCCTCACCTCGGGTAAAAGAGAGGACTTGCGCGTGGAAATAATTCGTCCCTGTCGCACAGTAGCGGCGCGCGAAATATTTGGCAGTTGCATAAAAATTTGAATAAAATTCAAATTTTTATTGAAAACAATGACGAGCTCTTGCAGCGCTTGTTGTTCTACAATAACTGACTCATTCTTGGAGTGCTCCATTAATGAATGCGGAAAAAGGTATGACTTGTCATGTCTCAAGATTACACCGAAGGCTTTTAAAACATTTACCATAGCGTACAAAAACAAATGGGTTTGTCCGGAGTGTGTTTGCCTGATTCCGAAACGCAGAAACATGGAGGTACCAGTTAGAACCGATATAACTGATGTCAACATCACCACAACCCCCTTAAGTAATGTAAATACCCAGCGCGGGAGTCAGGCGAAGCTTTCACCGATGACTCTGGATGAGGATGTAGATTCCGTATTACTCAAGGAACTGAGACAATTTCGTCAAGATATTTTAACTCGCTTGGAAAGCCAAGCAAATACAATATCAACTTTGCAATGTCAGTTTTCACAAACGAAAAGTGATTTGGACAATCTGATTAAAATCATGTCCGTTATAGAAAAAAAAATCAGTTCTAAAATGATTCATAGTAATAATATTCAACCACAGACTCAGGCTGACGAACAAGAAACTCCAAAATCTACTCATTCTACATTTGCCGAAGCAGTAAGCCATAATATTGTCAATAAGAAAAAAAATAAACCTAATAACCTACCGCCTAAAGTGCAAAATGTAAATAAAGGTGGAGCCACGAAATCTAAAATCCCGACGCAGACAGCTAGCCTAACAGATACAGCTGATCCAATAATCGACGAGGAGATTGATAAAACAGGCTGGACAATTGTGCAAAGTAAAAAAACCTACAGATTGTCTAATGATGTCAAGAGTGGAAAGAATACTCAGTTAAAGGGTATAGTAGCAGCGGAAAAAAAGAAATATTTACATGTGTGGCGTTTAGACCCTGAAACTTCGGTAGAAGCTATGACGGAACATGTTAAAAGCGTTTGTGGTACAGAGATAACTACGAAAGTAGAGAAAATCAAACCCAAAACAGAGCGTGATTATTCATCTTTTGTAATTGGTGTGCCTGAATCGGTATATGAGACGCTGAATAAAGCAGAAATCTGGCCATTGCACGCTCAATTCAGCGAATGGATTTGGTTTCGGAGATCAGGTAAAGACAGATTCCATGAACCATAATAAAATAGAAATATTGTACCAAAATGTCAGGGGTCTGCGAACCAAGTTGGAACACTTTAGAAATAATATAGTGTCCTCGGAAGCGGATTTATATGCAATTACGGAGACAGGCTGCAATGTGTCTATACAAGATGCAGAAATAATACCCCCCGGTTATAAAATATTACGTTGTGATCGGGCGGATGGTAGAAAACAGGGAGGCGCGTTTCTCGTGGCCACACACCGTTTCGAGCTACGACAAGTACGTGTCGCGGACGCTTCGATGGACACCTACGTGTTTGAAATGGTTTGTGCAACGGTCCATTTAAATAATAGATTTTTATTTTTATGTTGTGTTGTTTATATTCCTCCGAATAGTTCAGAGAATGAATATATGACTTTATTTAGGATAATTGAAAAGCTGTGTGATAAATATAGTGAAGTAATTGTTATGGGCGATTTTAATCTATATTCTTGTCCTACAAATATTACTAATTATTATGAATGTTTTGTATCATATTGCGGGTTCACTCAAAGTAATACGGTACCCAATCATTTAGGTCGTCAGTTGGATTTGGTTTTGAGTACAGGTTTTAGTAGGGAGGTATTAGTGGTGGCCGCGGACGAGGCGCTCGTGCCCGTAGACGCGCATCACCCGCCGCTCGCGGTGCGGGTGCTGCCCGCTCCCGCGCCGCCCGCGTCCACCGCCGCCGCCCGCAGTAGCGACGTAAACAATATTAGACCGCAGTGGAATTTCTATAAGGCGGATTATAGTTTATTGTATTCTATGTTGATATCTACGAATTGGAATCCAATTTTTGAAATGATTGATCTGGACGAGGTTTTGAATTACTTTTATGATACAATTAACAATATTTTAGATGAATGTGTACCCCGGAAAAAACCTGACATTGAACAGTCACGGTACGTTTATCCTGTATGGTACACTCGTCAAATTATTAAAGACATTCAAAAAAAAGCTAGGTTACATAAAATTTATAAAAAAACTAAAATTGTTACTGATTACTACGAGTTTTCTAAGTGCAGAGCTCGTGTTAAAAAGTCCATAGAAAGTGCATACATAGAACATACAGATAAAATACAGTTACAATTTGCAAAAGATCCTAAGTCGTTCTGGCAATATATTAAGTCTAAAAGAAGTAGAATAAACAGGCATTGTATCATAAAGGATAATCAACATCTCTCAGACCCTGAATGTGCGCGCCAGTTCGCTGAGTTCTTTGAGTCTGTGTACAGTACGACTCCCCCGCGATTAGATGCGCATGCGGCGGCGGCAGAGGCCGGAGCGACCAGTGCGTATGTGCATATCGACACTCTGAGTCTGCAGGAGGTGAGGATAGCGCTCGAAAAACTGAAGCCAAAGCGTTCATCGGGCCCGGACGGTATTCCAGCGTTTTTATTTCGAGACTGTGCAAGAGTACTAGCTGAACCTTTACATCACGTCTTTAATGTCTGCATTACGCAGGCAACTTTCCCGAATCGGTGGAAGATCACGAGAGTTATTCCGGTTCCGAAGGGTAAGTCAGGTCCTGATATTAGTGGTTACAGACCTGTGGCTGTGCTGTCAACTCCGGCTAAGGTGTTCGAATCCGCTATCCAAACATGTATGCAGAGGCAAGTGAGCGCACGGCTATCAGACGCTCAACACGGATTCCGACCGGGGCGCAGCACTGCCACAAATCTTCTCAACTTCATGGCCAGGGTAATTCCATCAGTCGATGCTGGAGTACAAGTAGACGCGGCATACTTTGACTTCAAAAAAGCGTTCGATACAGTTGACCAGGACATGCTGTTGAGGAAGCTGGCTGAAGTCGGATGTACGCCGCATATGCTACGGTTCTTTGTGAGCTATATGAAAGACCGTCAGCAATATGTCGACTACAATGGGTACGAGTCTGAGCCATACTTCACCAGGTCTGGCGTGAGCCAGGGCAGCAATTTGGGGCCTCTCGGATTTATCATAATGATAAACAGCTTGCCGGACGTCGTTAGACATGGGACATGTTTATTATTCGCAGATGACCTTAAGTTGCTGCTCGAGGTTACGGGTGAGGCAGATTGTGGATGCCTGCAAGAGGATATAAACCAAGTAGTAAAGTGGAGCCAAGATAATAAACTCCATTTCAATGTATCCAAATGCTCGGTGATGACGTTCACTCGTTCGCGGAACCCAGTGTACCACGAGTATAAAATAGAAATGACACGGATGCAACGAGTGACGCAGGTAAGAGATCTAGGAGTTCATCTAACTCCGGACCTAACCTTCCGCGAGCATATTATTAAAGTCTGCAGAAAGGCATATAGAAACCTAGGTTTTGTCCTAAGACAGACACAGGGGTTCACAAATATAACAACTATAAAGGTGTTGTATGATGCGCTGGTAAGGAGTCACCTCGAGCACAGTGCAGTCATTTGGGCTCCACATGAATTGAAATACAGCGTCATGATGGAACGTGTTCAAAACAAATTCTTGAGACACTTGTATTTTAAATTATATGGAGTATACCCTTTTTACCCTCTGATGTACCCTACACTATTCGTAATGGGTATGGTAGGGTACAATCAGCTGGTTGTACGGCGCGAGTTCGCTCTGGTTGAGTACATAATTAAACTACTCCGCGGAATACAAAATAATCCGGGAGTACTACAGCGGTTTAGTATTTGTGTACCAGACCGTTACGTGTGGAGGCGACGGCGTCCACCACTGTTGCTGGTACCGCCAGCGAGGACCAACTTACTGGCGAAAACACCTTTAACCCGAGCAATACACACTATAAATAAAATTCACATACAACTTGACGTATTTACTTGTACTAGGAGTGAACTCGCAAGGGTACTATTATGTATATTATGCTACACATAAGTGGTGATAGGCAAAATATATTTGTGTATTCTAAATAAATGTGTTGTGCTGTGTCTTGAATGTTAATAAGTTATATAATGGTTGTTCTGTGTTATTTTTATTGTTATTGTGTATAAGATTTATATAATTTAGGTTATGTAGTAAGTATATATGTTGTAGAGGTTCCTTATTAGGTAAATTTAATATTGTAAATATATAAATACCACACCATCGCATTAGGTTAATCCTGTTATGATGGTTGTAAGGGTAATTGTAAATAAATAAATAAATAAATAAATAATAAATATTGTGCATACGGGCCAATTTTTGGCAAGTTGCGGTAAGCTCCTTTTGAGATAGGGGTAATGTTCGATGTTTAAAGTAAAGGCAACTGAATTTGGTCTTTCGAATCGCGAATGCGGATGAAAGGACCAATAATACGAATCGTACTCTATCGACACAAATGGAATAAAGGCGGAAAAAAAAAAAATTGATAAACAGAATAAAAAAAAAAACTAAAATCTTTATTGTGTAGGTACACGGTGTACACCATTTTAATTACAGATATACAAGGTGGAGACGACAATACGACAATTTTGGCCAAGGTTTTTGAAGTAGCGAGTTGGCAACATGTGTTTAACGTTTATACCGATGCGGGATTCGTTAACCTGTTGGTGGTAGCCTATTATCAACATTATGTAGAAAATGCTAAAAATGAAAAATAACGTCCTGTGAATAAACTGCATACAAAATTCAATCGAAAATATCCAGTAATTTTCGATTGAATTTTTGTATGCAGACTGGGAACGTCATGAGTTACATACAGTTTAATTTATTGTCGCATTGTCGTCTCCACCCTGTATTTGTAGACATTTTTTGTAGGGTCACACAAGGGGCGGTATTATCGCTAAAGACAACTTTAGATGGATGAACTTTGCCTGCAGAAATCATATACCTAGGCATTATTTAAACTTTCCATATTATTACCATTGTAAAATATTTACAAATTCTCAGCCAAAACTTCTAAATTAAGTTAAATACAGAAAGATAGTTCCCACAGTCTTTGGTGTCAGGTGGCAGACGATTACTAACCCCTTCACCAAATATTGCATATGAAAGCGACCCTAACATATGGTCAGGAACCAGACAAAATATCCCTAACAAAAGCAAATGAACATCTTAAAAAGAAAGAAGTTTTCAACTTTCTTACATCTTGATTATAAAGTCTATATTTGTACCTCAATGCAAATAGACTTTTATCTCACAAAAAAACTGACTTAAATGTTTATTATGATTGTTTATGAAACCAGAATTATTTGCAATTGATATTCAAAATTTTTGGCACGCGGTAAAACAGGCCTTACATTTCTAAATCCACGAATTTCTGAAAAAAAAAACTGGCCCACAACTCCTTTATACTCTCACTACCCACAATAATAGACTCACCTTCACAAGTCCACATAAACCAGAGAAAAAGTACCAACAATAAGTAGAAGTCAAACAATGCTTTAAGTTTCATCTTTGGCATACATCAGACCAACAATAGCAGAACGAATTAACATATGAAAGGCAAGCGTAGTACGGTAGCCAGACATTTTAACTCCTTTAAGTAAAATGTGAACACAGACCGGCGATTTTTTATCGGCAACCGTGAACTGGCTCTAAATTAGAAATCATTAATCTTCTGTCTGTGTGGAAATAAGAAAAGGATTGTTGCAGTCAGGTAGTGGATGTGTTATGCGAAAGTGGAGGGAATAATGAAAGAGTAATGTTTTTAGGTAACCATCTATTACTTACCGAGTTGCCTCTGCCCCTCGGACCGCACGTTACGCAGTTGGTCATAGCTGTCGTTTGTAGATCTTTGGCAGTTGTTACTGGTAGTCAGTGGGCCAACCAGTCTCCAGATTTCAGGTTTCCATTAATAGCCTTCAAACCCACATTCCCAGCATATTTATCGTGTCTGCTGCCAACAGACCAAATATTTGACTTTGACGAACTAGAGTACCACTTCCAATTTGCCAATAGAACTGAAGATATGTCAGCAGATAAGAAAGAACCATCGGACAATGAAGGTGACAATATGGGCGACCCCGAGAACCCAAGCCAGGACACGAGTATGGCATCTAGCCCAGACCGAAACAAGGCAGGAGGATAAACAAATTAAGAAGATATTATTAAGGCTAAGAAAAGATCTAGTATTTAAGCGTCTATCACCCATTACTAATTATGTTGCGGCAGTCAGATAAGTAGTATCTCCATGTAAAATGTATTTAGCTGCATGATCTGGTTAGACTTAAAGCCGACCCCACGATAGTTGGAAAAAAGGCTAGGCAGATGATGACACAGGTTTACGGTTTCTGAGAGGCCCGTGTGTTATTTAGACACTTGACATAAGGAAGTGTGTGGGCGCAAATCGTCGCTGTTAGTGCTAATGGCTCTTAGCAGTGTACACTTGTGACCTGCCACTAGGATGCTATAATTGCTTGAGGACTAAGTAATTGCTTGTCAACTTAAATGATTTTCAAAACTTACAGAAATCTCATTAATAAGAGTCACAACATTAATCTACCTACTTGGATGCAAAATCAATGCTGATTCGAGTTCGATCGATGAAAGATAGCTTGCATATAAATTAACATCATCATAAGTCATCTTCATTAGTTAAGTCCTTCGATACTTAGACAGTAGTCATCATCCTAATTTATTTGAGATCAGCGAAGTGTATCTTCTTCCATACTTCTCTATCAGCTGTCATCTTAGTAGTCACCCCTTTTTAGCCATTTCATCCGTCACACGACAAACCATAGCTAAAATAACTCTTTGGACTTGTCCTACTCTTTACTTCATTACATTTTCCTTTACATCACATGCCCCAACCAACCAATTATCACATAGATTTTCAGTCTTCGGTTCCATTTTCAGACTTCACCTCTTATTCTTCAAAACTTTACTGACCTTAATAAACAAAACAGACCCAATAACTCACAATTCATCCAAACAAATCGTCACGAAGCAATCGCTCGTCTGCCTTGACAGATCGTAGAAAACTAATCACTATTCACTGCTGTGCTTACCCATGATAATTAATAAGTTTGAGGTTTGACTTGCATCTGCATACAATGCCCCGTCTGGACGCGAGTGCGTTCTCAAATGCACAACATTTTGTTATACAGTTCATGTAATGGTTTTTTTTTCTCTGTGTTTAGCAAAAGGGTTACGATTACGACTAGTGTTCGTTTTCACTGGCATTAGCACCGTAGTAATATTTAGGCTCTCATTAAGGTGTCACTTAGAGTTACTGCTAACTTTAGGATATTGTTCTTTGGTCTTTTGGTAAGCTGCAAATTTTTTTTTGAAAATTCTACAAGCTATATCCGTCTACAGTAGTTTTTTGTGGTACTGTTATTGAATCTACAATTCGATCATAGTTTTTTGGAAAGTTTTGAAATTAAAAAGACGAATATTTAGAACTGTTTTTTTTCCTTTTAGAAAAAGTACACAGTATGTTAAAAATTAAAGAACTAAATTAACCAAATCAAACCTAAATCAAAATTCAAATTACAGATCTACACGTTAAACAAAAGAATCATTCCTATTAAAATAATTGATTCCAAAATTTTAAGAGCACTCCCAAAATTGATAGACACAAATAAAAATAGTAACACCAAAATACATTCGATAGTAGAAATTACATCTTTGGAAGTCATTAAGTAAAATATTAATGTTGAATGTTATACTCAAAGTGATGGTTACATGGGGTTAATAGTGCGTTCTGTATCATTTGGTGTATCAAAGCAATGGGACTAACAATTAACTCTAATAATAGGTAATCGTCTAACCGTTTAAACTACAGCTTTATTTCTTATTTGGAGCCATTTAGAAAATTATTTGTGTTGCTGTAAATCAATTATTTAATTACCTTTAATTGAGAAGGAAATGGTCTGAACCATGTTCTGATATTATATCATAAGGTAAGGTGTAATTCAGAGTAATTTGCCTTTGGAGGTTTACAAAGCCGCTTCTGTTTGAAGTGGGTACAGTTAGTGGTAGCCACATGGAGTTGATGAAGGGTATACAATTGTAAGAGTGTATCTTACCGCAGACAGTAATAGGAAACTGTTTTATTAGGTTAATGGTTATTATCACTCTTGAAAGCAATAAGCCAGTTGTTGACTTTTCTACCTGTGAGAGTACAGCAAGCTGAGGTTGAAAGTTCCAAACATTTGGCATTACTCTCAGAAACTGTGAGCAGAATAAAACTCCATGTCATACAAACATAAACTTTATTGTAAAAGGCATTAGAATATAAGGCGAAATAGTAGACTGTCCCGAAAAATTGTGTTCACACCAGTTTTTTCACAAAGTATAGAACATTCATCGATGGAAGGTAGATTTAAGCATCTTAATGTTTGATACGAAGATTGAAGAAGCAGGAAGCGTCAAAGCTATCAGATGCTTTCAAAATTACTTTGTTTACCCTTTTCAGTATGCTGAAACGTTAAAGTTTATGGCAATCCTTTTGAAAGTTAAAACGTTTTGACAGCGAATGCAAGTTGTCAAGACCCTAAGGAGACGAAATCTAAACCATAGTAAGTTTAGGTTTCAAAAATCTCAGAACTTATTTCTCAAGAGCAATAGCTTTCCCAGAAATTATTCATTATACGTACTTAATAATTATTGTTAAGTACTTAATCCTACACTCCGATATAACTGTTAGAAGAACCCGTTTCCTATAATCACAGTAATTCGAATAGGTGCATGCAGTTGACCAGTCTTACCAACTTCTGTTTGCGGTTCGCTAAACGTTATATGGATGATTGCTTATGCCTTAGGGATTTCTACGTCTTTTAGGACCGTTTAAAGAGTGAGGAAGTGAGTTGTGATTAGGAGTGCTGTAGTACCTTTAGCTTCTCGTATGATGACCAGCTTCCAGTGAAATGCGGAAAAGTGATCTGTAACATTTAGGAGTAAAGTTGTATGTTGATTCTTTCGGAAATTTGTTTTCATGATAATCAAATGCTTACTAGGTTTCTACAGGCTGATTACTCCACTGTTTATTTTCGTCGCTCAGTTACTTTATCGTTCGGTATTCAAAAGATTGTTTTTTTTTCTCAAATTTTTGTCAACTACGAATATCACTTAGTTTTATCTGTAGTCTTCTATTTTGCAGCTTCATCTATTACATTTTGATTATGACAAAATCGATCAATTTGTAGTTGAACAAGTACTTGTAAGTTAATCAACACATCTGTATCAGATTTTTTCTCAAACCTTTTAGTTATCTGTTCTCCACTTTTTCTCAACATCCAAAAAAATAAACGTTTCAATCACGTATTGAACCCCAAGTCCGTAACGTGATTCCAAATTTGAAATCAACGAACGATTAATCACTGACCTGGCGATGGTCATTTGTGTCGAGTCACCTCGTCCTTTTGATATAATCCTTGAAACTATTGTGAGACAAACGGCTTTGGTACAAATCGTTGTGGGACTGAGACAAAATAGATTGAGAATCACGAATGTTTTGGTCATTGGTCAGTGATGTGTGGAATTGAAACATGATTTTGTGGGAATATCTGTTTGAAGTTCGTTAGAGTGAGTAATTGTTGGATGTTGTGTGTCAAGTACCAGTTTTTAAGTGGAAACTTAATTCAGATAATCGTTTTTGGAGAGTAAGTTGTTGACTATCTTGAATACTGAACCATTGATCCCGAAAATCTGAAAGGTGCAACGGATAGTGACCACAGTCTCTCTTTATATCATTCTATACAAAGAGCCATCAAGTCGCTAGAGTACACAAATTGAGCTTCAATGTGTTATATGTATTTCAAAATCGTCGTTTGTCTTTTGCCAACATGACTCGAAATTACCCTTGAAGGTAGCAATAAGTACAAGCTTCATTACGAAAAAAGGTCTAACCTCAGCACGTCCACAAACGGTTCTAATTTCATCACTCGTTCGCTCTTGCGGTACATAAATTCGCTAATTCGTATGTAATTCTTACTAATGACAGCTAACAGCGTTCGTTGGAAACGCTTAATGTGGGGTTTGTGCAAGTCTTTGGTCGCCAGCGAGGGGAATTTCATTAAGGCGACTAAATGGTTAATTGTGACAGGTTGCGTTGGAAAAAGTTGCAAGGATTGCTTTTTAAGAATTGACAACGACAGCAGCTGCGTACTGTTTAGGTAGCCGTGTTTTTCGTCCTGATTTACTAAGATTAATGCTCGTAATATTATTAAGCTTTATTTGTACTTTCTCTTGCTAATCCACTTTCATATCTCTTGAGTCAATTGTGGAGCTTCATTTCGAGGAACACAAACAGTTTACGTATTTTATTATGATCTACTTATTTTTTTTATTTACAACTTCTCATCTAAGATCCTCTTGTAACTCTTCGGGCCCAAGAAAATGTCCCTGGTCAGTGTATCTTAAATAAAACTAAAACTTCCGCACGATAATTCCCAACGATTCTTCACCACAGCAAATCTTCACACTAACTTGCGGCAAAATAAAAACATTTAAAGCTTCCATAATACTTTGTTTGAAAGTAAACATAGAAGTAGCATCAAACGCCAAAGCCAATAAAACGGTCAGTTTTACGACAGACATAAATCAAGTATCGATACACTATCGGTCGTCAAAGTCGTCGCAGTGAAACCACAGCTTAAGTCGTTCTAAAAACAAGTATTACTTGTTTGTAGACAAATAATTATTGTCTTTAAGTGAAATATTAAATGTTGGTGTTAGAAGAGGAGGTTAAGCAATTGTCAACGCGGTTTGTAAATTGATGGGTGGCTGGTTTGTGAATGTTGCAGATTGTTTTGGTGGATTAGCTCTGGCTGTTACTTTGATTTACAGTCTGGGCTTATCGGTTGATCAATCTCTTAGACTTGTTCTGGCGTATTACTTCCTGAGATGATTTTTATATGTTGTATTGAAGCGATACTTTGGATCAAAATAATTGCAATAGATTCATCAAAGATTAGAGAATCTTCTAGAGGAAATCAGTAGCCATGTCATCAAGAAATTATTGTACTTATGCGAACTCTTTTGTTAGAAAAACCAGAGATACTCTCTAACACAGTTATCACTGTCACAGCAAATTTTTGCGTTGATGATAATTATGTCGCTCAAAGACCAACGATTTATTTTGGTCTTTCGATCATCATTTTATCTAAAACATATCCGCTGAGCCATTGACATGAGTACCTGACCCTTCCAAACCCATTACACCCATGGCCAGGGTACCAGGTAATAATAATACAGATAGCTGTGATATTGTAAATAGGCGTAAGCCAGGGACACCTGTGTTACGCATCTAGCGTGGATAAGACAAAAAAAATGAACAGGCTCGCCTATCGGTGCATTGTGTTGGAGTAGTATGGATTTTTGATCGTTTATTTTTAGAAGCAGCTTGTATAGGATTTGTCAATGTAGCTATTGCAAATTGATCTCGGATATCCGTAGTGCAGAATCAAGGTAAATTGCACTGTTTCAGAGAGCCATTATTGAAGGCTGTAGACGATGACGACGACAAAGCTGATAAAACAGGATTAGAAGTTTGAGTTTTGTTGACACATTTTTGGTAAGGAAGGGACGATTGTTTCAATGGATTTTTTATAATCAAATTTAAATACAGCAGCAAGAATGTAACTGTTCCGGGCAAAAAGAAATAGTTTATTTGCGTAAACTAGAAAATTGCGACTCTAGACTGTGTCAAAGTTTTCACCGAGCAAAGTAAAACTTCCAATCCTAGAAGTAAACGAACAATATTCCCAAGTTGCAAGGTCCACACAATTCTTACCGTTGCACTAGTGCAAGACAGCAATATCTCCATCCCTTTCGTTCACCGGTCGCTCGCTGCACGTGTGTCATGGAAACGGGTTTCGCTCGCGGACGGACCCAAGATTTTATTAATTTGTGTTTCTTATATATTTTGTATATTACTTCTTCGTCGCTCCTGTTGGCCTGGTACTCGCTCCATCGATATTGTTGATAACAAATTGCTTTCCTTTGTTCTGTCATGGCGTCTTTGTTTTGTTTAAAAATAAGGTCAAATAAAGCTAGTCTGAATGCTACCTGATGTGATGAATTGTGTTGCGACTGTTTTGAATGATTGGGTTCTAGGTTTTTGCAATGTTGATTAAGGACGGCCATTGTTATAATAATATTATGTTCAACTGCTGGAAGTGTTTGTCGACAGCAATGTCATATTTTTTATTATTCATATTGATGACAATGTACCTATTTAAGATGAAGTGTGTTGGAAAGTGAAATTGGTAGATTTAATAAAAGCCTGTAAGTAACTTAGTTGATTGCCGTAATGATAAGACAGAGAAATATCATTTACTAAGCTTCATAAAAGTAACGTGACTTGCGGTTCCGAGGTAAATTTTTATTAAATACACTTGACTTTTTTTGTCCTAATTTTTCAGCGACTCAGTGAACTATTGGATTTCAGTCAGTGATTCTACTAGACCTTCATTATCATAGTTTATAAAACACGCAAATTAAATTAAGAAAAAACAGCTATTACATTTGGTATTGACAATTGTTTCACTTTTTCTTCAGTGACAGTTGACACTTCATCTACCAGCAGAGTTTATCTTGGTAGACATGTACCAGATGCACTGCAAGAGACAAAACCAAAGGAATCTGCCACACATCCTATTTTAACACGACAAAAACATCGAGAAATAAATCACAGATACAAAAGCATTCGAAATATTAATCTCGAGTCAAGCACATCAGAATATGGCCCGAAGCGTTTTGTTTCCGATATTTATGATGATCCGTTTTAATCAAGTTAATCGACTTCGGTGCAGCGATTAAGAGTTTCTTTTTTTCGTCAAATTTTGCTTGAAATGAATCATGGTTGAAAAGTTAATTTGGTAATGATATCTTTTGGAACTGTGTGGAGGATTGATGGAATTGCATGTAGCAAGATGTATCAGACACCTGAGGGTCACAATTATAATGTATTTCTATTCTATTATCTTCTTCTTTGTGACTGTTGGTGGTCACTTTTACTGCTTGTATTGGGCCCAGAACGAAAGTTACTTCCACACTCCTCACCTCAACGCCAAGGTAGTCCGGCTAAGGCCCTATCTATATTTCAAGTGTGACGAATCCATATGAAATTTCTACAGTTTAGTTATTGATGTTTCTGGATTTTGAAGAAATGGTTTTTGTTATGGTGTTTGGGAATTCATTATGATCTCTACAGGTTGCAAGATAGAGTCCTTTTCGTATTAGAAATTCATTACTCCTACCTACCACGTTCACACGGCGACATATCAAGTTATAAGTTTCCTGTAGAATATGGCCTAGCTTTGAATAAATTTCCCGTACAATGACAGATCCGTTTATACTAGTTTTGAAAAGCTTTATTGGTCGCCGTGCAGCCACCATTCATTTCTAGTCAGCTCTTGAATTTTGTAACTTCAGCTACCAAGAGAAACCCATTGATACACTATACTTTCCTTCCATTCCGTTCAACATTTACGAACCCACCACACATAAAAAGTTATTGGACAACCAAATCATTAGCTACTGCACATTTCTGCGGTCAAAATCCTATTGTTTTGACCACACGTACGAACAATGAGACGTTATGTTACAGTATGGCCACAATTGTTTTTGGACGAAACAACAGCTTCCACAACTTTTAAGAAGTTGTAAATATTGAGTTGTCATTGTCTTTCTCTTGAGCTCTTGAGCTGTGGTGTTGGTTTACGATTTACTTGAAGGTGGAATCGGGTAAAGGATTATTACTACGTAAAAATCAAATCCTACAATGGTTTCAGTTTATCCATCCACAGTTACTTCAAATAATGCTCTGCCATAATTTCTATCAACCTTTGTCTTCATTGCAGAAATAATTCTTTGCTTTGGATTGGAGTTCCTTGGAATCAGCAGGTCCTGGTGTCGCGTTCTTTCATCCATCATCAACATCGAATCAAGGACGGTGTTTGCTTTAAGTTCTTATTAATGTCAAATATAAAACACCCTTTATTGCTCAAAAAAAACGGTCAAAATGTAAAATGGGTAACTAAGTCCTGTCACAGTTATTATGCTTGTGGCTGGACTGTAGCTCCATTCTTTTGTTTTTGACAATTCAAAAGTGCCTGTAACAGGTCTATTGGAAATAAATGCTTTATGTTTGAGTTGTAAGGAATCATCATCATTCTCCTACTCTTATCCCAATTTATTTGGAGTCACCACAGCATGTTTTCCTCATTCCTCCGCATCACATACCCATACCACGATAAACAGTTACCACACAACTTTTCAGTCACCGGTGCCACTTTCAGACTTCGTCTTGTGTACTCATTCCTTATTTTATTCATTCGCGTTACACCACACATCTCCAGTAGCATGCTCTTCTCAGCCACATGCAATTACCTTTTATTCATCCCTTTTGTGGTCCAACATTCTGATCCATATAACACAAGACAACTTTAAGGTAGACAATATGATGGGTAAAGTGCAGAACTACAAGACAAAAAAATAGTAAAAAGTCAGAAAATCCTATAGTACCGATTGGTAGACAGACACACTTAAAAGAAAATAAGTAGAAAAAACTAAAAGAAACAACGAACCTAAAAGTCGCAGAACTGGCTAAAAATAAAAAGCCCAAAACTAAGGCAGTGTCACAGCCCACGTGGACATTATGCGCAGGCGCAACGTAGGCGATATTGCTAATAAATGTTTTGATTTATAACCAGAGATATTACTTTTAATGTTGTTTTTACTTTAATAGTCTGGTTTGGGGAGATAAAGCTGTGTTTAATTTTAATTTAGTTTTTGAATCTGTGTCATGGGAAAAGTGAAAAGAATGAAATTCTACGGGAGTCAAATGAAATTATTGAGGATGGTCCTTACTATTCCCCATTTGGTATTTACTGGTAATGCTTATATTGCTGAATTTGTTCCACCATACGTACTAATAGTGGAGAGGGTTTTAGCTCAACGGAAACTGAGGAAAATCCAGCTTCGTTGCCATTATAATATTATATTCAGTACATGGAGAATTATGTGAAGCCGTGACAAAGCCGGAAGGCGAAAAGGTAGACCTCGCAGGAGATGGCGGGACGAGCTGGACAGAACCAAAGACCAGTGGTCCACATTAACCCTAGATCGAAGGATTTAGAAGTCAAGGGGAGAGTCCTTTGCCCAACAGTGGGATGACACATCCTAACAGTATCAGTAACATGGGGAATTGCTAGCATTGTCATTGATTTAAAATCGGTAGATGTCATTTTATATTATTTCTTATTCTACAATAGCGTGACCTCAAACACATTAGGACTTAGCTATGCATACGCCATCTATATTATTCTTTGACAGACCTTCCTCATTGATAGCATTGAAAATCACTGCTTGTGTTTTGGAACTCCCAAAACTGTCATTGTCCTATATTACAGCATTTCTTTCATCTTCTAACATGTTTCTTATTTCTTGTCCACAGATCGCCCCTACTCTGAATCAGACATCCCGCAGACAGCCCCCCCACAAACCCAGCAGTGTCGACGCTCAGCTTCATCACCCCCCCTCACTCTAACCCTAGATTCAGACCTAGATGACGATGTCTTCGCCCCTAGATCAGACAGGACCAACGACCTGTTTTCGACTCGCAACCTGGACATTTTCGGCTATGGGAGTCCTAGGACTCCTGCAGGAGTTCTCTTAAGTCCTCGAAGAGAGAGGAAATTTACGTTTTCGGTGACGAGTGAGAAGCACTGGAGGGATAAGGGTGGAACGGATGTTGCTGATGGAGTACCGAGGGATGATGGGATCAGCGATACTGATAGTGATAAAGAAACTGATGAGGTGAGTGACATATTTTTAATACTGTTTTAAGCTTTCACGGTTTACAACTAAACTTATACTGTCACTTACGGGATATCTTCCGTGATTGTTCATTATTTTGAGCTCCCGATATTTCGGCGCTGTTGTCAACCCGCGATCATGGCGCTTGCAACAGTGCCGAAATATCGGTAGCTCAAAATAATGAAAAATCACGGAAGATATCCCGTAAGTGACAGTATAAGTTTATATTTTAATTAGTTTATTCTTTAATGGAGTAAGAAGTAGTTGAAGATAATGAGGTTAGTTTTGACTAGAATTATATTATTTTCTTTATCAGGTCTAGAGCGTTTCTTAGAATTTTTTGATGATTTTGAGATAGTAATGAACGCTCTCGTTAGATTAGAAGAGGTGGTTGATGTGCCATAAAAAGATTGCATCATAATTATGCGAAAAAACCAAAAATACTATGAACTGAAACGTTTCACCAATTAAAATAAATTATAATTTAACACCAAATAGGGATAAGGGTAGTTAAGTAGGTCGCGGGACTCATAGAATTACCGTGACTCTGGAACATAAAGGGCTACTGAAGGACACCGTGGATTTTAGTCAGTACAAGTCTGACAGTCCCTCCCACTCTGCCCTGGGTGGAAGGACTCATTTGATGATTTTACCACGTTAAAAAAAAAAAAGAAAAAAAAAGGGTAGTTAAGTAGGATGATGATGACGATAGGTTTTTACTTGATTAACGTCGCCAAACACCAAACCACCATTTTGAAGAAAAGTAGTTTTTTTTAACGTGGGCAACGTTTAAAAATAAAATTACTACATACTATGAATTTCTCCTGTATCATGGATGCGTTTACAAATATTTAAACCCACATACACAAATAACCAGACCCGGAACAACTACCTGAACACCATACAAATATTTGTTCCGTGCTAGAATCGAACCCGCGAAATACAGCGCTGCAGCCAATCGCTCAGCCACTGCGCGAACCGTGCCGCCGATCACAATATTGCACAATGCAGAAAATTGTGGATATTATTATCTGTCATACAAAGGTCACTGACCTTACTTATATGAACCTAAATAAGCTAGGTCAAAATTAAAACTGTAAATTCACAAAAATAAGGTAATTTGAAATCCCAACCTGCCCTAATTAAAACCTGATAACCATAAAATCAATCACCAATTATGAAACTAATTGCGCATTAATAAAAACAAAACAAACTGTATAAAATAAAGTAGACTATGTTTTTGTAAAAACAATGACACGTGTTCGTAAAGTCTTTGTTTATGTCATGATTCATTAAGTATAACACTATCTATTTATAGGTATGTAATATACTGTTGTAGTAAATAGTAGGGTGAAAATGTTATGACATATACCTAACTATGTCGTAATGTTATTTTTTTATTGCAGTCTACACGTTCACATAATTACGCCTGTAATCTCCTAAGGGTTAGGCAGAAGTGTACATAATAGCACACCCACATTTCGCCAGTTATGTTTTAGTCCCATATAACAGGGGGTCAGCCTATTGCCATCAACCGGGCGCAAATCCAGACTCCGTGGTTGATACTGAGAAATTCCTGCTGGGAAAACCCAATAACACAGTCTACATCGCGTCTAATTAGAACGTTCTGGTATTCTGAGTAAGTAGGTGTTTTTGTCAAGCAGTGACATATTTTTTTTTTTCTGTCACTTATAGCACAGGGAATCCTATTTTAAGTGACAGAGTATTATTGTTGTACCCTATTACTTTTGAACCAATAAACGTATTTGTATTGTATTTGTATTTGTATTTTATAGACAGGGACATTTTTTTTTTCTTATTTTCATGGCTTAGTAATTTTTCAATACAGTTATTACTCATGTAAAATATTTGTCGAAAGACATTCACTTTCATAATCTAACAGCAGAACTCTCAAACCAAACTAAAAAAATGCTAATACCGTTGACATTTGAAATATCTTGTATATTCTGCGTAAATATTCCATACTATAATATCAACAATTGTTTACATGTCCCCTACAAAGGTCTTCAAAATAAATAAAGAAAACTAGTATGTATATTATTCCCTGTCGCACTGTTCTCTTCGATCCAAAACTTGTACGTGACGCCTGATTAAAAAATAAAAGTTGCATGCGCGCAGCAGTTTGCTATTAAAAACTGTCAGGCGCTAGTAAGATTTTCTTGTTACGAAGTTTGAAGTAAGCTAAGTTTTCTAATTAACACGGTATCCTGGAACTGCTTGGATGCATTATAAAGGAAACGTGAATATGCATGTATCTTCACGCTTTTGTTCTTTTACGAGATAAACAGTGCTCTGCATTACAAAACAAAAGTAGGTAGGTAATATCTTCTTCATTACTGCGTATAAAACAAAGTAGCTCCCGCTCTTTTGTACGCTTAGATCTTTTAAACTACGCAACGGATTTTAATGCAGTTTTCAGCTATTAGATAGAGTGATTCAAGAGGAAGGTTCGTGTATATACTGCACCTGTGCGAAGCTGGGCAGGCCGCTAGTATATTATTAAAATAAAACTTCTTTTGGTTACGCGAAAATGGAGTTTTTACGGTTTTTAACCGAAAGTCTTTCTTTCTTTTTTAAAAAACGTTGCCCCACGCTAGGAATGTCTCCTGTATCGTGGGTGCATTTACAAACATTTAAACTCACATACACAAACAGCCAGACCCGGAACAACTACATGTAGATCATACAAATATTTGTTCCGTGCGGGGAAAGTAGGTCCTTATTCAGTGATAATTGATTTGTATAATAAATTTTCTTTATTAGGATCTAGCTAGATAATTATAAAAGTATCGAAGTATTAGATCCAACTAAAATATCCGTTTTCAGGAATTGTCGACACTTAACATAATCTTAATTGTATACGTTTCAACTAAGCTTCAAGTTTCTTCACATATCCTCTTTATAATTTACGACTATTTACATTAGAACTTCATAAATAGTAAACTAAAGTGATTCCACTACTTGCCGATTTCGTAACAGAAAATCTGAAACAATAGTCTGATCATATTTTATACTTTCAATTGATATTCTTGGCAAGTCGCCAAACTCAAAATAATCTTTTCTGGGATTTCCACCTCAGGACATTAATACGTCGTGTCTTCATTGTTTTGTGATTTGCATCAAGATTTTACGAAACTTTATAAGTACAGATTACACAGAATTCCTATTTATAAAAAGCAGTGAAGTAGAAATTGCAAATTGCAATTAGGGGGTTATTATTAAAAACAAAAGAAACATTTTTAAATAGGATCGGTAATTGTAAATTATTTATCAGCTGTCCCATACATTTGGGTCGAGTAGGTATTGAAATTTTGTATGGGACAGCTGATATTTTTTCGATATTGGACCCATGGAGGAAGTTGTTCAGTTTGATGATCTGCAGCATATACTTTCATATGACTATATCCTTTCTGTTACACGTTGTATAGGTAACCAAAAATTTAGCGAAAAAAGAAGAAAAAAAAAGCAATTTCTTGAATAGATTAATTGCAATGTTAACCTCACTTTTACGAGACTAGCTTTTTAAAATGCTGATTTTTAAGTAATGTATGAACTCGCTAGAATTTTTTTTTTCGAGCACACAATATTAATATGATGCAATAAAACAAATAAAACAGGAAAATTTATTTTTTATTTTTTTTGTATTTTTTTTATTTTATGTATCTAATGCTATTATATGATCCAACTGTTGATTGAAATAAAGAAATTGAATTGAATTGAAAACAAAAGAGGACAATCGCACTTAAAACAAAACAAACTTAAAATCATGCCCCGCTGTTAATCGTAGTAAACATTGTGCAATCGTACTTCATATAAATAGTTCTCGTTTCGTTTACAAGCTGCATTTCGATAAACTTAGTTTATTTGACACATTTGGGTCAGCGCTTGACAGAAATTGTGTGATGATTTATTTCGTAATAAGTCTTCCTTCTTGTTGATTATTTTGATGGTAAATTGGACGTCAAAATGTTAATTTATTGTAGGGTCATGGATAAAATGGTCGCTGTTCAAATTATAGGCGAGGATAGGTTGTCATGAGCACTTCATAGCTAAGATACTTAGTAAATGGCTAGGTATGCATAAACTTTGTGACCAGAACGGTTTTATTTTAGTTCCGGTCCAGGTTCACGTGAACCTCAATACAATAAAATTAGTGACTTAGGTTTGGTATTGTGCACACTTTAGAGCCTAAAGAGAGTGACATTATAATGTCACTCTAGATATATCTCCTGAAAAAAAAAATACAGGCTTTTCGTCTATCTTAGGCACCAGTCTCCCACAGTATAAAAAAACGCATGTATTGTTCACGAAACCTAATAATGTACCTATGTATTGTGTTGAGAAATAAACCTTTATCATACCTTAAAAAAAAAAAAATATACGGTGTGTTTGATTATCGGTTACCGATACTTTAAGGGCATTTAATATACTCCTTTCTATCGACAAATACACGTTAATAAATATTCCTAAACCCCGCGAATGGCAGCCATTCTGTTTTTTTAATCGGCTACTCTAGGTTATGTTCAATGAAATGCTAATATCCTTGAATCTAAGAAACCTAGAGACGTGCAAATGATCTTATTGCACGGGTACTTTCTCAATAAAGTGATTCCAGAGCCTAAAGATTCTTGACGGATTTTAACAATAATGAAAAAACGATAATTGTATGAAACTGAAATAATTGACAATCGCTAGGCGTAGGTCGCCTAGGTCTAGATCTTATGACTTTCGAAACAACTGGTTACTCTCCTGAGGTAATCTATGGAACTCCACCTGACCAGTTTTCTTTGCTTCGGCCAACCTACATCATTCTTTAGTCTATTTAATGACATCTAGGTTGGCCAAGACACAGATACAGGGTGTAAGGGACAGCCCTCCACAAGCTGATGGGGTGAATTAAGTATATCATACTAAGATGACCGATACAAAAAATATTTCAGGAATGTTATGGGAATCCAATAAATTTGATTTCTTTTATTTCCTCATACGTCATTACGTATGAGGAAATAAAAGAAATCAAACGATACATTTATCGTTACCGTGGCAAAATGCACGTAGCGAACGGCAAGCGCGACGACGAGTTCGACGAACTCTGTAGCTTGGCAGGAAGTGAACAACTGATTTCACGCGTCGTTTGTTAGATTATTTCAACATCAATTGTTGATTTCTTTTTTAGCTGTATTATTTACATAAATGGAGTGCTGCGTACAGGGATTGTAATTTTACATTGAAATAAAGGAATAGGAACTGAAAAAAATGGTGGAATAAATAAGGAGCTGAATGCACCCTGAAAGTTTGTGGGGGGGCTATCCCTTACACCCTGTATAGATAGAAAAAGATATAGACAAAGTCTTTTCTTCCTTTCTGACTCTTCACACTTTACGTTACACATAAAAACATGCATTATTACACTATTTAGTGTTCACATTATTGCCCTGTCGGCCGACGAACGATGAGTTTTATTAGCCCAGCGTGAAAGAGGATGAGTCGAAAAGTAATGATACCAATAAAATTAACGATACTCTTTACAATTGAGTGATGAATAAATCTGGTTTTATTGTCAGTCATTTCGATGGGGGATTGAGTGGAATGAAGGTTGAGGCATATTTATAAGTTACAAGTCATAGAAACAACGAACAATACAATGCAATAGTAATTTATTTCTCTCAAAAAGGTACAATTTTGGTAATGGTATTTAGGTTACAGGCAGATTCAAACCTTTGTGAGAGCTGGGGTCTAAATTGGGTTCGAGACCTGTATGACAGATCTCCAGACTCACACCCTTAAAATTACAATATTAAATTGCACTTACGTACTACAACATAGCAAAGGTTCAAGTAATGAGAGGAGAATAAAACACAAAAACATAAAGTCATGTGGTATGTGTGTGTCTTTTGGAGAGTGTTGCGTGTCCGTGAGTGCAACATAAGTCCTCACGCCACGCGCCAACGTAGGGCACTGGGCGTAAGCACCTACTTGCCCGAGAGTGTGTGTGTGTGTCTGTGTGTGGTGGAACAATGGAAGTGATCGAATGAAATGGATGATATTGAAGGCGACGAACGGCGAAGTGATCATAAATACGGTAGGGAATATCAACTTTTTATTGAAAACACAAGACAAATATTGTTTTATCAATCATAACATTGTGTATTCGCACGTGTAAATTGTTTAACACGAAAATTAACAACTTTGTCTTTATCCCTTGGGGTCATACCAATACTACTGTGAGTCTCAGTGATGCCTTGAAGCAAAATTACATCATCATCTGCCTAGCTTTTCCCAACTATGTTGGGGTCGGCTTGCAGTCTGACCGGATACAGCTGAACACCAGTACTTTCCATGGAGCGACTGCCTATTTGACCTCCACAACCGAGTCAGTACCTACTAATACAATACCCCTTGGTTGCATAACTAGGTAATTACTTAAACACAAGCAATTAATTTAACTAGACTATAGATTTATACAGAAATAGAGTATACTGCCTCGTTGGTGTAGTGGTCGCAAGCGCGACTGCCGAGTATGAGGTCTTGGCTGGGTTCGATTCCCTGGTCGGGCACAGTATTATTGGGTTTTTCCATCACGAACTTCGCAGTAGCAGCTACGTAGTCTGAATTTGCACCAGGTTGATGGCAATAAGATCGCCCCCTGTTACACAGGACTTAAACATAACTGGCGAAATGTAGGTGTACTAGGTACACCTCTGCTAACCCTTCGGGGATTATGTTATGTTATATATGAAGGCGTTGTTATGTTATATAGAGTGTTAGAACTAAAGAATATTTAGAAAGCTACTTCCCAACTTTACTCCTTAAAAGCCCAAATAGAACAGAAACTTCACGGCCATCTGTTTAAGTATTTCAAGCGTACTGGCATAAAACTAATGACCTTGTTGGTCACAAATATAGTCATACTTCTGTTGCCGGCAATAAACTGGCGCAAGTCAACTTCGACCAACTGTGACAACACAGAGCACGGCGGGCTTTAGTGCGTGCTTAAATGGTGGACCTACCTTTGATATGGTGTGTTGTAGGGGAACTGTGTATTGGGTGCATAGAACCGCTCACGATCTGAGATGAATATTTGCGTCAGCAAGCTGATAAGACCAAATTAAAAGAAAAAGACCAAAAAAAAAAGAACAAAAGACTGTAACGCGGTTATACTAACTTAAAAATATCGAATCATACCAGGAGACCAGAAACAGAAACTATTCCAAGTATCGAATTAATTTGAAAAGTAATAATTAATAATATTATATTAATATTATATTTATTAATATTATATATATTTTTTTTTTATTTTTTTTTTTAAAAGGCACTATACCCACCTATAAAATCAACATACTTTTTTCTCAAAAGAACTGAGTTCGTTCGCAAAATGGCGATTTCGGATTCACTGCCAACTGTGTCAGAAAAAAGTAATCCTGTTCATGCTGTATACCACAGAACCTGTATACATTGCATTTAATTATGTCCCGTATTACATAGGTATATTTATAGGAACCAGAAACCATTTCGTGTGACGTTCCTGCAACCAAAACATCTTACGTTAATAAACTCATAATAATTAACACTAAAAACGGGATATTGACCATGTATACTATTTATTTTAAGTTACTGATTTTTCGGCTTTGTTACAAGCACCATGATTTTTTTCTTTTTTTTTTTTAAACATTGCCCCACCCTAGGAATTCCTCCTGTATCGCGGGTGCGTTTACAAACATTTAAACTCACATACACAAACAGCCAGACCCGGAACAACTACCTGTAGATCATACAAATATTTGTTCCGTGCGGGGATCGAACCCGCGACACGCAGCGTAGCAGCCAATCGCTCAGCCACTGCGCCAACCGTGCTGTCAATTCCGGATGAACAGAACACGACACAACAGTAATTTATCCGTGACAAAAAAAAAACAAGTCCAACATAACTTGTGCATACATTATAGGAGGAAGAACCATATAATTGACAGTTTATGCAGAAAACAGTATCTTTATTTTGAATCCTTCAGCGAATCCATTCCAGTAAGTCAGTGAACTAAAATTTATTATCACTACAAACCAAGTACCTACATACATGGCACACTATAATTTAGGCCAGTTCACTACGTACTGACAGTACAAAATAAACTCAAATATTATTGTATCACGCTACGCTATTCTCGTCCCTGAATCACAGCGGGGGACTTATGAACACATACGAATATTCCACGTACATCATATTAAAGAGGTATAATTGTACAGATTTACACCTGATGTCGTTAAGAGCGATTTTTGTACGCGTTTATCATTACTTTTACCTATGTTTTTCGGATTGACTTCATCAGCTTTGAAAGTCAAGCTGGTACCTACAATCTAAAATTACGTTCTCACGAGCTGGTCATCAATACTATTGTTGTGGAATATTGATACAAGACAGCTGTTGAAAGTGGTTCAGATGGTACTGATCGCCTTCAGTTTTAAAATCAAAATCTTATCTTACTAACCATAAACGCGAAAATTTGTGAGGATGGATGGATGGATGGATGGATGATTGTTACGCTTTCACGCAAAAACTACTGAACAGATTGGGATGAAAGGCATGCATATGGTTCATAACCTTGATCAACACATACACACTTTTTATCACGGTAGTACGATCCCGTGCGACAATTACCGAAATCCACGCGGGCAAAGCCGCGGGCATTACCTAGTTCGTCAAAAATGAATGACAAATTTTAAGGCACATATGGATTTCAGTGTTAAAAGAATGGGAAACTACTAAACCACCGTTTGATCTTTCCTTCAGTACGAATTTTTCTGATCGAAAAAAATATTGTTAGGAATGCTTTTTTACTTTTTCTTCTTCATCAAGGATTTTCGCCACACTTCATCGACTCCATAAGAATAATCTCTTACAAGCTTAAGTAAACAAAATCCTTCGAAAAAAACGTCTCCATTTTCGTACCTTTTCCACTTACAAATATTAAAACATGCATAAAATTACTCGAACAATTTCTATATCCTTTTGTGTTTCGTCATCCGTCTAATGTGTTTTCGTATTTTGGGTAACATTGGAGGGTCCTTCTCTCTTTTTGTAAACCGTGTTCAGCATCTGAGAGTTCCTTTTTATTTTCACGTCATCTGTATTAATATTCATAAGTAAATTACTCCGTTTTTTGGGGATCAGATTTCAACGACAATCGTGGAAGGCTGTGTCGTAGCGTCTTTGTATTTGAAGGAGGAAAGTAATCGGAAAATGCTTTTTTTATGAATTGGGATAAAAAGGTCCCCGTTGGCAGTGGGTACCTAAAGTATATACCGATGTACGTACAAGAATGGTGCGAGAGCAATAGATATGATTCTAATAAACCTATTTTTTGTCCTCAACTTAGCTTCAGAACATGAAAATAAACTTGTGTTTTTGTAAAACCCGTACTAATAGCTCAGTTTGCGATATTACTGTTCTAACCAACTCAATTCAATCAATCAATCAATCTTTCCTAAATCAACTTAATTGGCACCCATTTGCAAGCTTACCCATATGAAATCATGTTCACAACCTTGCTGTTAATATGTGTACAATACAATCATTCTAACAGAAGATTGCCCGAATATTCATTCGGAAACGAAGGTAGAACAAAATAAATTTCGTCTTCACTTGTATCTATACTGTACTGAATAATTATCACTTGCTTCAGTGAAGGTAAACATCGTGAGCAATCCAGCATGCCTGAGAGATATTTCTTGACAGCATGTAAAGCCAAGTCAGAGGCCGATGGGCGGCATAATAACTCTGACACCAGGTTAGACACGATAAAGAAATAGTTGTATCTATTTACAACCAAATACACTCGCACCACTACAAAATACATTAAAATCATTG